>CM074723.1:120551590-121878486 GCA_037306005.1 Rhinophrynus dorsalis | reverse complement strand
AGTTGTAATCTCTGTGATATCACTATCAGTAATTTAAAAACCATATAAATTGAAGCTCTGTGGTATCACTGATGAAAGCTTCATTTCAATTGGAAGCTGTGCAGTAAACTATTGTAGCACCAATTCAATTATAAGCTCTGTGGAATCACTAGTAAAGCTCCATTTCAACTGTGATGCATATGGTTTCTCATGTATGGCTCCATTTCAGTTCGAAGCTCTGTATTTCCACTAGCACCATTTCATTTCTAAGCTCTTTGGTATAACTAGCGTAGCTCCATTTGAATTGCAAGTTCTACGGTATCACTAGTATAGCAGCATTTCAGCTATAAGTTCAGCTGCGTCTCAAATTCCATTTAATTTGTAAGCTCTATGATATCAGTAGCACAATTTCATTTGTAAGCTCTGGTGTATTACCAGTGCATCTCCATTTCAATTATAAGCCCTGTGTTATCACTGGTATAGCACCATTTTAGTTGTTAGCTCTATGGTATTACTAGTGAAGCTATATTTACATTTTAGCTCAGAAGTATTAAAAGTGTAGCTCCACTTCAATTGTTACTTCTGTGCTATTATTTGTGTATCAGTTTTTCAATTGTAAGCTCTGTGGTATTTCATATGTAGATCCATTTTAATCGGAAGCTCTGTGGTATCACCACTACTAAGAAGAACTTAGAGCAAATTAACTGCACCACAGGATGAAAATAAAAATCTCTAAAATTCCACTTGAATTAAATGGGGTTTTAACCCATTGAATGCTAGAGAGGTCTACAACACTTTGCTTTCCAATGCTTTAGAGACATCTTTAGCATTTAAAGGGATAGTGATAACTATTTCATTGGAAGGGTCTAAAAAGTGTGCTTGCAAACCAGACTATTCGAATTAAGTAGTTCTTCTTATATCTCGCGACCTCGGCTCTGCTGTAGAGCCACGGCCGGTCCACGGACTGGATTCCAAATCTGACAGCTAGATGGCAGACGTGACAGGTTTGGTCAGTGAGAGGAAACTTTGCTTGTGAATATCTCTCAAACCATAAAGGTTTGAGAGATACAACTTATATAGTTCTTCGTGTTTTTTTAATGCCTACAAAATGAAATAAAAATAAAACAAAGTATTACTATCCCTTTAAGGGGATGAAAGCCTAGTTTAAAGGAATGGGAATTCCAATAGCACAAATGGTTTGTCACAGATATTCTGTAGTTCTCCTTAATACATCGGCCTCAAGCAAACTGGAGTAATTAAGCAATAAAGCAATAAACCAACTGAACCATAGGGGAAAAATAAAAAAGATAAAATAAAAATAAAAATATCCCCTTGAATCAGGGCCGGACTGGCCTACCGGGATACCGGGAAATTTCCCGGTAGGCCGCCTTGCACTGGGCTTCCCTGGGGCTGGCCGGGGCTGCTTAAAAACACACATGCCATTGTGAAGTACTCGCGGCCGCAAGGTGACAAAGGATCGCGGCCGCGAGATTTGAAGAACCACCGGGCCGCAGCCGCTTCTAGTGATTAGAGGCAGCCAGGTTCTCAGTAGCATAGCCGGGCAGGGCTGCCCCCCCGAGTGCCTGGTTCCCCAGTGCGCCCCGCCTCTTACTCCACAAGTGCCATTAAACTTCACTTCATTGAGTCTATTGAGACTCAGTGAAGTGAAGCTATTTGGCAACTGCGCATGCGTACGCTACATTCAGGTCAGCGTATACGCATCATGACGACACCATGGGGCATCTAAATATGCTCTGCGCGCCAGAGCACAGCAGATGAAAGGCTTTTTTCTGTTTGCCAGAAGCTTACGAGGCCTGCATTGACGCGGCAGGCTGCAGAACGACAATGTTTGCGGACACTGGACTGGACAGTAAAGGTAATGGTGAGAGGTACAGAGTGGAGGTAGGCATTGTTGAGGTAATGTTGGTAGAGTTGAGGTGGACATTTGCAGTGTGTTTGGAGGACCAAGGTTGACAGGGTGTGGAGATGGACAATGTGGAAGTGGACAGGGTGTGGAGATGGACAATGTGGACGTGGGCAGGGTGTGGAGGTGGACAATGGGAACAATGTGGAAGTGGACAGTGTGTGTAGATGGACAATGTGGAAGTGGACAGGGTGTGGAGGTGGACAAGGTGTGGAGGTGGACAATGGGAACAATGTGGAAGTGGACAAGGTGTGGAGGGGGACAATGTGGAAGTGGACAGGGTGTGAAGGTGGACAATGGAGATAATGTGGAGGTGGACAGGGTGTGGAGGTGGACAATGGGAACAATGTGGAAGTGGACAGGGTATGGAGATGGACAATGTGGAAGTGGGCAGGGTGTGGAGGTGGACAATGGGAACAATGTGGAAGTGGACAGTGTGTGTAGATGGACAATGTGGAAGTGGACAGGGTGTGGAGGTGGACAAGGTGTGGAGGTGGACAATGGGAACAATGTGGAAGTGGACAAGGTGTGGAGGGGGACAATGTGGAAGTGGACAGGGTGTGAAGGTGGACAATGGAGATAATGTGGAGGTGGACAGGGTGTGGAGGTGGACAATGGGGACAGTGTGGAAGTGGACAGGGTGTGGAGGTGGACAATGGAGACAATGTGGAGGTGGACAAGGTGTGGAGGTGGACAATGGGAACAATGTGGAAGTGGACAAGGTGTGGAGGGGGACAATGTGGAAGTGGACAAGGTGTGGAGGGGGACAATGGGAACAATGTGGAAGTGGACAAGGTGTGGAGGGGGACAATGTGGAAGTGGACAAGGTGTGGAGGGGGACAATGTGGAAGTGGACAGGGTGTGAAGGTGGACAGTGTGGAAGTGGACAGAGTGTGTAGATGGACAATGTGGAAGTGGACAGGGTGTGGAGATGGACAGTGGGGACAATGTGGAGATGGACAGGAGGTGGGCATATTGTTATATTTTAAGTAGAAGTTGATATTAACCCTTAATGTTGTCAGTCAATGACAATAGTATGTTATGAATTTCTTCCCTGTGCACACGACTGTCTATTTTAGTTATTCTGACAAATCTGTAGTTATCTGAGTAAATAAGATACTTTTAAAATATGCTTCTATCATTGACATTAAGGGTTAATTAATATTGATGTAGGTTTAAATTTTAAACGTGTGCTCAGTGTGGTAAAATGAACTTAGAAATTCATAAAATATGCTCTTGCTGTTGCACTCCAAGGGTTAATTTATGAATTTCTTCACTGAGAACATGTGGTTCTATTTTAAACAGAAGTTTTTTTTTTTTTAAAGTCTTTTACTGTTTTCTGTCTGTAAAATGCTGTTTGAAACAGTGGCATTAAAATGAATGTGCAGAGGTTAACTCTTCTCCCCCCGATAAAAGCATTCTAACTCACAGTATATTCCAAATTGGAGCTTTTTAAGTTCATAAGGGTAAATTTGGCAACATCTGTTGCTCACATTACATAACTAATTTGCTATTATATTTGCATGTTGCATGCCCATTTGGTGCCCTGTACAGATTAATACAATGTGGCATGGATGTTAATATTTAGAATAATATGGGCCAGATTATACTAATTATCACCATCCACATCACATTGCATAAATCTAGGCACCAAAGATGCATACATATAAGTGGAGTGGCAAATCAGTTACACAATGTGCTCCACTGCTGTTACCAAATATACCAATATGAGTATGAAATGCCCTACTCTGGCATATATTGTGAATTATAGTGCTATTGTGGGAGGTAGTGAAGCACTGTGGTGGCATATCATGCTGTATTGCTCTGCTGGTGGCATATAATGGCAAATTACTCTGCTTGTGGCATACAGTGGCTTATTTCTCTGGTTACATGTGACTCTCTCTATTGCTCTGGTGATGGCATATACCTCTGATGCTGGGCTGGTGGCATATATATAACCCTCTGGTATGCCATGTAACTATTGTTGTACTGGTGCCATATACACATTGCTCTGGTTCTGTTTTTTTCTGGGCTGGTGGCATATACCTATGTATTGATGTGCTGGTGGCATATATGTGCTGGTGGCATATATGCATTGCTCTGGTGGTGGCATAACTGTGTATTACTTTGCTGGTGGCATAACTCTGTATTGCTCTGGTGGTGGTATATAAGAAATATAAATAAGAAATAGAGGGTTATGTCACCAGCATGCTCTGTACTGCTCTGGTGGTGGCATATAACTTTATTGCTCTGGTGGTGGCATTCAAATGTGTTTTAAAATGCATAGTTTCCCGTTTTATGAACAAGAAAAATTTTTTGCTATGGGACGGGTATAATGATGCAGTGCTATGGGGACTGGTATAATGACGCAGTGCTATGGGGACTGGTATAATGACGCAGTGCTATGGGGCTGTTATAATGACACAGTGCTGTGGGGCTGGTAAGCAATTTTTTCCAGGGCTGGTTTTTATTCCCAGTCCGGCCCTGCCTTGAATGCTAGAGAGGTCTCCAATGCATTGTGAAACAATGCACTGTAGATCTTTCTGGCGTCCAAGGGGTTAAAAAGCTCTATTCAAGTACAGGGATATTTAGGAATTTCTTTATGACCCCCTATGTTGCAGGTAGTTTACTCCCGAATAACTCCAGTTTGCTTTTATAAACATGGGCCTTAGTTCTTATCTACATCCTTCATTATTTATGCACAATGTCACTAAAAGTGAAGCGCAGATACAAAGACTTTGTCATACTAGTGCAAATGGACTAGCTAAGAAGGGAAATAATTTTCCCTAATAAGCTTTAAGGTGCAGATCCCTGAGGCACATCCAGCTGGGGGAAGCCAAGCGAGCAATTCTATTTACTCTGATAGAAAATTAACTGAAATGAAACAAAGCAATGCAAGAAATTACTGAGGACCAGCTAATCGTTTTACAGATTAAGAGTTCTAACAATCCAAATGTGTTTCACTTATTCAAAATAAATATTGTAAATATTGTATGGTTTAAAATAGAATGTCATCTATGGCTATTAATCCTTTTAGTGCCAGAGTCATGTGCATTGCACTGCAATTTGTTGCTCAACTCTCTGGCACTCACAGTTAAAACGTTACATTTTTCTTGAGCTATAATATTGTAAATACATGTCCAGTTCTAACATATTTAGGGACACATACAAAATAAAAGTGCAACAATCTGTGGAAACCAACTACATCGTATAGAACAAATACAATTTCAAAAAATTCTTATTGCTGTTATGAAATTTTAAAGGGATAGTAACACTTAATCCTACTTAATAATTAGTTAAGTGCAGGGCCGGATTTACATCTCAGGAGCCTGTAGGCACAGAAATCTGAACCCGCCCCCCCCCCCCCCCCGTGGGCCATCTGCACTGGACACCTCCACAATGCTCCTAATCTCTGCTTTGCCCTCCATCATCTCCATATTGCCCCCATCATCGACACATTGCCCCCCATTAGCTCCAACTTGCCACCATCAGCTCCACATTGCCCCCCATCAGCTCCACATTGCCCCAATCAGCTCCATATTGCCCTCACATTGCCCCCCATCAGCTCCATATTGCCCCCATCATCTCCATATTACCTTCACATTGCCCCAGTGTCCGTTTCCTACCTCTTCCCTGGTGGTCCAGCGGCAAGAGAGCTCTGTGCCTCCTCCTTCTGCACAGAGCTGTAGCTGCTGAATCTCCCGTGTGGTCTTCCGTAATGCAGAGCACTGAGACATGATGTCATGGAGATGAATGATGTCATCTCCCAGCACTCTGTATTACTAAAAACCCGATGAGGAAGCGCAGTAGATACAGGTCTGTGCCGAAGGAGGAGGCACAGACCTGTCTTCATGGTGCCGGGGAGGCGAATAATAACAAAACAAAAATCCTACCACACAGATGCTCGGATGATCCCAGTGACAGGCGCCCCTCTGTTGGGTGCACCTGTAGGCAGGTGCCTACTCTGCCTAATTATAAATCCGGCCCTGGTTAAGTGTGTGTTTGTCAGAAGCGCGGTAGAGACGGCTGTGCGTGCTGAAGTCACGCGCCACGGCTGATAATGGAGCAGGGCTCCGAATTCAGACTGTAGTCCTTTCTGACCACCTTTGAGAGGACTACAGTCTGAATTCGGAGCGCCCTGATCCGTATCAGCAGCAGCGCGGGCATTCTCTACTGTGCATGACTGCACCGCGGCCTTTGCTGGGTGGCACTGTGGCCCATGTACATGGGCTCTTCAACTAGTATGTAAATATAAATATACTAGTGTAAAAGCCCATGTACACAGGCCAAGGTAATGTTAGCCCTTTGATTGCCAGAGGGGTACCCAACGTATTGCTTTGCAATGCGTTGCATACCCCTCTGGCACTCAAAGGGTTAAGCGGCTGCTACCTCTGTGCTCCACTCAATGCAGTCTTGCATCGCCTCACTCACGCAATGCAATCATGCGCAGTAGATACTGCCTGAACGTGCGCCGTCTCTACTGCACATGACGGCTTCTGACAAACATCCTAGCAAATTATTATATAGGATATTGTTGGGTTTATCTTCCTGTGTAAAACAAGGGTACTCCCTCTGTTGGAAGGTGTTTTATTCAAATGTTATTGCAGCTCAAGCTTGAATTATCATCCTAACAAAAGTAATTGACTATAAACTTCCATAGGATGGTGTAGCAACAGTGCCACTAACATTTCAGGCCACTGAGATATTGCACCTAGAAATTTCAAGTTTGAACTGCAATAACTTTTGAATATAACACCTCTCAGCAGTGGGATAAACCTTATAATATAAATTTTAATATATATTAGGTGTGACTATCCCTTTAACCTCTTTAAATCTAGAAAGGTCCCCAGTGTATTGTTTTGCAATGTGTTGGAGACCTATACCTGTCAAGAGTTTAAAAGCCCCATTTAAATCAATAGAAATGTTTATTTGTCCTGTATAATGCAATTGGGTTCTCCCAGATTGTTCCCTCTTCCTTTGTACATATGGTCCTATATGCTTTGTGCTCCAGTACATTGTGGAGAGCTAAATCTATAGATAACAATTTTACACACTGGTGGACTGGAAAGTGTGCATGGCAGGTGAATAGGGGGAGCAGATTTGTCAGATGTGCAGTCTTAACAGGAAGATAAAGGGGTAAATGTCAGCCAGGCAGAATAGCTTCTCATCTGTCAGACAAGTGCTTACTATACACTGAAATTCTATTTACGATGAACGCAGGAATGAAAATACAGCTATAAGAAACCCGTGGTGTCTGAAACACTAAGAACCAGACACTGTATTAGACATCCTTTGTATTAAAGTGTATCATTATCAGTATGTGGTTTTATAAGGTGTATGCTGCCTTATTTACTCAATGTGGTTGTGATATTTCTACTTGTAAAATGATTGATTAAAGGAAAACTGACACCTCCTACTAATAGCTTCCCAATCACTGCACTATAACCAATAAAATCAACTAAAGCCCCTCTGAATATTGCTCTTGTGCCTTGGTTCAAGAGGAAACATCTTCAATAGTCTTGGATGTCATCTCCATGGAGGTAGACATGACAGATTGCAGCAGGACCATAGCATCTCAAATGTTCTCACTGCACATGGTACCCTTAACCCATGCATTGGATACTCCTCTGGCACTCAAAGGGTTAATCCTTTACACTCCAGAGGATTGTGCAGTGCATTTCTTCTCAATGTGTTGCACCACTTTGGACCTTAAAGGGGATGTAAAACCTCATAAAAATGTTTTACCATATGTTTTGTTAATAAAAGTAATAATAGGAATCTAAGTACTTACAAAGATATTCTCTATTCAGCATAATGGGGCAGGCTGATTCTTCGGCACAGCTCTTTTTCACTTCCGAATTCTCCTCCAACCTCCCTCCCAGCTGCCCGAGGCAGCGCGTTCACGCTATCCTTCGGTGTGCTGTGAATGGCTTCTATCATTATAAGACGCTCCGGTTAGCATTATACTGAGGTGGCAACCTCAATATAATGCTAACCAGAGCTTCTTATAACTATAGAAGCTGTTCACAGCACACCGAAGGGAAGCGTGAACGCGCTGCCTGGGGATAGTAATGTTTCATAATAAAAGCAGCTCTAATTAATCATCATAGTATTTGGGCCTTGGAGAGTGTTATTTCAATACTGTCAGAATTATAGTTCAGGAGTAATTAAATGATAAAGTATCCCCTCCCGCCCCTTTTACTGATGTAACACTGCTCACCTCAGAGCAGCAGGGTGTGCCCAGGTAGATTGCAGAGAGGAACAAATCTTCAATT
The DNA here is from genome assembly GCA_037306005.1 of Rhinophrynus dorsalis. Lineage (NCBI taxonomy): Eukaryota > Metazoa > Chordata > Amphibia > Anura > Rhinophrynidae > Rhinophrynus > Rhinophrynus dorsalis. The sequence continues at coordinate 121,870,308 of CM074723.1, read as the reverse complement.
AAGATAAGGGAAAAAAACTGCAAAACCTGTCAAGGGGGGCAGGACTTTCATTCTTCTCACAGTAAGAAGACTGACCCTTGATGTGAGCTGTCTGGTCTATGGACTGGATTCCACATCTGAGGAGAGGGGGCTTACACTGGGTAAAAGGAGTGGGAGGGGAATACTTTATCATCCAATTACTCTTGAGCTACAACTCTGATACTACTGCAATAGCATTCTCTATGGCTCAAATACTATGAAGATTAATTGGAGCTGCTTTTATTGTGAAACATTACTATCCCTATAAATATTAGTATAGTTACAAGGTATTGCTTTCTTTGTGTGATTTTGCATTTCTTCATACCTGTGTTTATTGCAATGGAATCATTAAATGTCTTCTTCTCTACACAGGGAGCGGCTGGTTTTTGGACAAGATCGAGATAGTAAACATGTCCACAAAGGAAGAGACATTGTTCTCTTGCAACAGGTTGGTATTCATTTTGGGTTTCCATGGTCTTTAAAGCACACATAAGTAAATAAATGTGTTAACTATTAAAATCACTTTGAAGGGGTATTTTAATGTTTAAGAAAATGTTTTGTTCGGATCAAGGTTTACAGAGAAGTTAACCCTTTGAGTGCCAGGTTACATGTATAAACATGGACTAGTGCAATTCTGAGGCAAACCAACTACACCAAAGGAAAATCCCAATTGATTTAAATTGAACTTTTAAGCCCATGAGATCTTGAGAGGTCTCCATTAGAGACATGTCAAACATTCATGGAGTTAAAAAGCCCCTTTCAAATCAATGACAATTTGGGAATTTGTGTCCCCTATGGTGCAGTTGGTTTACTAACTAATCCACTTTGATACCTACCTCCCATTGAATTTGTATTTGTCCTCTATACCAGGGGAGTTCCAACATGTCCCAGGCCCCTCAAGACTTTGGTATCTTCCCACACAAACACAAGGGAATCAGTCAGTGGTTCAGTCATTCTGAAGGATCTGCTCGAGTTATCAACACTCATGTGCATTTAATTGGGGATTCCTGAAAACATGCACTGTTGAAAGGGCCCTAGGACGGTTTTCAGCACCTCTACTCTATATAGCACAGCTGATTTATTCTAGAATTGGTCCCTCTTCTTGTACATATAGCCCTAAGCATCTGGCATTTGCTTTATTACTGTAAGCAATATGTGATGTATTTATTAACATGTTCTGCATAGGACAGACATTACTGAAGATCTGTGTGTCCCATTAAGCCTAAACCCTGCCCTAAAATGTAAAGTTTTCGTTATTTTCACAGTTATGTGATTTTCTCCAGGATTTCTGACTTCAGCTGATTTTCTCTTTCTTCTGCCCCTTTGTTCCTTTAAATCTCTCACCACCACTGCAAAGCAATACATTGGAGATCTCTCTAGCATTCAAGAGGTTAAAAGCTAGGGTGACCAGACCTCACCTTTATCCAGGGACACACATGGAAAATACATACTGCAGGACTGCCTTAATTTTGGTGCACTCCTGAAACATGCCTATTTCTTATGTCCGCTGTTAAAGGGACACTAATGTCCCATAAAAAATGTTCTTGTTTTATAGCGTTTTAAAAAATAAAGTATGTGGCATAAATTGTATCTCTCATACCTTTACGGTTTGAGAGATATTCTCATGTAAAGTTCCCCCTTCCCTCCCCTTCTCCTGATGTCAGCGCTGTGCTGACAGCAGGATATCCCCGTCCTGAGACCAGCCTGCGGCTGAAGCTGTCTTCAAAGGATGCCTGGTTTGCAAGCGCACTTTGTAGACCATTCCAATGAAGTAGTTCTTTTTAAATAACACTATTTTGGCTCTGCTGAGGAGCCTCCTCGTGTTGACCGACTCAGATCTCTCGAATCTTTACAGCTGACAGCAGGAAAAGGGAAACTTTCAATGCGAATATCTCTCAAACCATAGAGGTTTGAGAGATAGGATTTGTGCCACATAATTTAGTTTTTTAAAAGCTAAGAACAAGACATTTTTATGGGACATTACTGTTCCTTTAAAGGTGAGGTATGGTCAGCCTATTTAAACCCCATTTAATTAAAGGGAAAGTTTGGGAAATTTCATTTGTCTCATGTGGTGCATTTGGGTTGCCCCAGATCTACAGTTCTTTAGCTTACTGAATTCAGCCCAAAGTGCTCTGTGGCTCTGGTGAATATCCCATTTAGAGTCTGAAACACTTGACTATTTTAATGCAGAATACAAGTTAAGCCTTTCAGTGCCAGAGCGGTATGCAATGTGAAGCAATGCGTTGTACCCCCCTAGCACTGAAAGGGTTACGTTTTTTTCTACCTGATTGTGCTTGGCTGTGGACAATGGGCACAATATTCAGAAAGGCAACATAATATAAAAAAAATTGTCAGATTGTGAGTTGATGGTAAAAGAAGGACAATATTTTCAGAAATAAGTTCATCATGTTTGAAAATGTGACATAAAGAATTAAAAATGGTGGTAAGATGAACTTGATGCCCATAACTCTTTCAATGCCAGAGGGGTGCACAGTGCATTGTTAAACAATGCATTGCATTCCCTCTGGCACTGAAAGGGTTAAAACTGTTGTTATTAAAAATGTTTTTCATTTGTCTTTAACCCCTTAAAGGGATAGTGATGTTTCACAAAAACAGCAGCTCCAATTAATCTTCATGGTATTTTGGCCACGAAGAGTGTTATTTCAATACTGTCAGAGTTGTAGTTCAAGAGTAATTAAATGATAAAGTATTTCCCAACAGCTCCTTTTACTTAGTGTAACACTGCTCACCTCAGATGTGGAATCTGGTCTTAAAACCAGATAGCTCGCAGCAAGGGACAATCTTCTTACTGTGAGCATAAGGAAAACCCTGCCCCCCTTGACAGGTTTTTCCTTATGCTCACTGAAGATTGTCCCTCTCTGCAATCCATCCAGATAGTCTTGCTGCTCTGAGGTGAAAAGTGTTACATAAGTAAAAGGGGTGGGAGAAGAATACTTTATTATTCAATTACTCTTGAAATACAACTCTCATAGTATTGAAATAACATTCTGCATGGCCAAAAGACTATGAAGATTAATTGGAGATGCTTTTGTTTTGAAACATTACTATCCCTTTAAGGAACCGTGACATGCCTGGACCATCATGGATAAACTTCCCTTAAGAAACAGTGACAGCCCTGGCAAGTCATGGAATTCAGAGGTCCCAGCACGGCTGCACCGTACAATATGCTGGTAGATTAAACCACACCCACTTTTAAAAATGCTTTTTCCCTTTAACGGAGATGGCGGAATTCAATGCGAAAAATGATGGTAACATGTCTGAGAATCGACAGACCACAGTGTAAGAACTTTTTCATTCTGATTAGACATTTTCAGTTACCACAACTTTTTGCACATCTCGCCCTGTCTATCTCTCCCTGATTAATTAATGTGGCCTTGAGCACGTCCATTAGGGGATTAGTGAGTGTGACAGAGTATAGGACTTTATCTGTCTGCTGGATCTTGCACTTGACATACTTTGCAGCTTAATTCTCCTTTTCTCTTTGTCCCAGGTGGCTGGCTGAGGATGAAAATGATGGCAAAACAGTGATAAGGCTTTTCCCATAACTAATGTTTCTGTGCTACTATTCAGAATACATTCTGTAAGGCTATTGTATTATTAACTGAACTAATATTCCTGGTACTCAATGTATAATATGGTATTTCACAAGTATGGCAACATGTGACTCTCCAGTTGTTGTTGAACTACAACCTCCATCAATGTCAGATAACCTATCTTCCAGCCAAGGATGAAGTGAGTTCTAGTCCAAAGACAGCTGGAATGCAACAGGTTGCCCACTTCTGACCTTGACTGGTTTGGATCAGTAACACTATGATAAATAACATCACAGCGGAACTCAAAACATGGCATCACAGGATAACACTAAGACATCAGTTACACAGTATATTCAGGGATGATTTCCCCTTAGGCACACAGAGTTTTCAAAATCTCCTATGTTTCTGTTAGCCATTTTTATTTCAAACAATATTTTGAAATATCTAGCTTTACTTAATATTTGTCAGTTTATGCAAATTAGCTAGTACTGGTTGGCAGTGGTAGCAGTTGGGATGGGGTGCAGTGTAGAATGTTTGTAAAATCTCATAAACCACTATTTTAAAAAAAATGTATAACAAATATAGATGCTTTTGACAGCTCTTTCGAAATCACCAATTTGCTTCACAGTGATAGCTCCACTTATATAAAAAACATGTTAGACCAAAAAAAAAAAAAGCATCCCCCCCAGACATTGAGGCTTATTTACTGGCTTATTTACTAAGAAGCGCGGGAGCAATAAAGTGTCACGTTAAATGTAATGGGACTTTTAACCCAATGAACACTAGAGAGGTCTCCAAAGCATTAAGACGCAATGAACTTGAGACCTCTCTAGAATTCAAGAGTTTGGATAATGTTTATTTGGTCCACATGGTACAGTTGGTTTGCTTTATATCAGCTCTTGTTTTGAACTATAATAAACATGTTCATTGCATAATTTTCTGCATAGATGTACACATCTATCATATGTAATTTGGCCATGAAAGTAAAAGTTATAGGAATTTTAAGGCTTAATTTGAGGAACACTGATTACTATTTTGAGCATTAAGGGGGAATTCTCACCTCCTTTAACACCTTAAAGGGATAGTAATGTTTCATAATAAAAGCAACCTCAGTATAATGCTAACCACAGCTTCTTATAACTATAGAAGCTGTTCACAGCACACCGAAGGGAAGCGTGAAAGCGCTGCCTGGGGATAGTAATGTTTAATAATAAAAGCAGCTCTAATTAATCATCATAGTATTTGGGAGTTGGAGAGTGTTATTTAAATTCTGAGTTGTAGTTCAAGCGTAATTCAATGACAAAGTATCCCCCTCCCACCCCTTTTACTGATGTAACACTGCTCAGCCAGAGCAGAAGGGAGGTGCCCAGGTAGAGTGCAGAGAGGGACAATCTTTAATTAAGATAAGGGAAAAACCTGAAAAACTTGTCAAGGGGGACAGGGCTTTTATTATTCTCATAGAAAGAAGATTGTCCCCTGCTGTTATCTGTCTAGTCTTACAACCAGATTGCATATCTGAGAAGAGATAGCTTACAGTAGGTAAAAGAGGCGGGAGGGGAAACTTTGCTTGTGAATATCTCTCAAACCATAAAGGTTTGAGAGATAAGACTTATATCATTCTTCATGTTTTTTTAATGCCTACAAAATAAAATAAAGATAAAAAGAAGTATTACTATCCATTTAACATTGTCATGGGTGAATGTTCCTACATGTACGTCATGGATTTCAGGGTTCCCCACTCGGCTGCACACCATTCGGGGATCCCTGAATCGTGTTCTGAAAAAAAAAATGTTTTGTGGTCCTTAATGCCCAGTCGTGAGAGTGCGCGCAGGTCCTTAAGGGGTTAAAGTGATCCTTATTCGATTGTTTTTTCCCAATACATGTGCAATCTTTTTTTTTTTTAATCACTCTGGTTAAGGAGAATTTAGCCTCTCTAATGTTCTCTCATGATGTCACTTCAGGGCTTCCTGCGAAATCCTGCATGTGAGATGGCGCATCTCATTGGCAAGAGAGCGCGCCAAGTCACATGGAGGATTTGAGTGCCAGACAAGGAGAAGGGAACGAAGCACAACAGGGGAGTATATGAGGAGGAGACTGACAGCCTGCTGTACAGAGCTGTACCACAGTGAGCCCTGAAGTGATGTCATGAGGGAACATTATAGAGGCTAATTTCTCCTTAACCAGAGCAAATTAGAAAAAAAAGAAGACTGCACATGTATCAGAAACAAGCAATCGAATAAGGATCACTTTTTAAGGAGGTGAGAGTTCCTCTTTAACTTCCAATTTTCACATGAACCATTGTGCCACTTTATTGTGTTGAACTGCACTTTAGACTAAAACATGCTTGGATTCTAGTGGGGGTCTGCAACATGGCATCCAAAGGGTTCATATTGGTGGAATCAACGGAAAACAGCTGGAACTAACTGTGCTGGTCCTGGAGCAGTCAGATTCACCCCCCACCATAAACATAGTGCGAACGGAGGCATGTTGTGGTCATTTTACCCATGACATGCCAGGATCTTCATAACCCTCAAAGGATGGTATTCTGTGGAAGACCTGGCGTGTTATGCATCTTTAAGAAATGAATTAGCTGAAGACCTCTAGCATTCAAGGGGGTTAAAAGTCCCATTTAAATCAATGGGAATATGAATATATTCACTGTAATGCAGCTGGTTTTCCCCAGAACTGGTGGAAACCAACTTTTATTTCGTGCATCAGCCTTAATGTTCCTCACTTCAGTTGTCCATGAGCATTGGGGATAGGTTCTGAGGAACACTGGGGCTGATGTGCTAAAAAAGTAGTACAATTCTGGTGTAATCCAACCATACCATAGGGAATCAATGACAATTCCAAAATGCCCCATTGTTTTAAATGTGTCTTTTAAACCAGATGTATTGTAAAGCCTTCAGGGGAGTTAAAATCAAAGGGGGTTATTATTTGATCCCTATGGTTCAGTTGGTTTGCTCCAGAATTGCTCCCCTTTTACTTAGTGTATAAGCTCCTGTGTGCAAAGTGTCATATGCACAAGAAATGTGGAACAATTCTGGGGTAAACCAAGTACATTATAGGGGACAAATAAACATTCAATATAGAAAAAAGCAGCATCTACTCCAACTGAATAGCACAGATACTCCATGACTAATGTATGTTAAAAACATGTGATCCTTTATTCAAAAAGAAAAAACACAGAAAACAATACAAGTCCACTAAACAGCATGGAAAAGTGGTAGAGAGACTTACTTCACTTCTGAGATTAAATGCAATGTCATGACTGTTGATCTTCATGTTTCATGTTGTTGCTTAAATGCTTTATAAAGATTTCCCTATTCATCAGTGCAATGCTCTGCTAAGCAGCCTATGATAAACCAGAGCTTAAAAGCAGCAAATCAGATGCCAAACTTAACTCTAAATCTGGATCAGATGACCTCAAGTGTCAGTAACCTTTCAAGTAGGTATACACAATAACATTGTAGCTGGTTAGCTATTCTATAATAATCCAATGTCTACATCAGAACAATACAATTGGATACACAAAGTACCCAATACATGCGTCACAATGTGAGACCAATGTTACCTTAAACTATGTGTATCATACACAGAATTAACATAGATATTTAAAAAGCCAGTGCAGTCTATTGCTAAATTACAGTTTTATACATTGACACCCATGATCATCTCTTCAGATCCTAACACTCAATAAAAAAGAAATACATTTAATAACACCTTAGAAATAGTAATATTAAACTTTTTTTAAATCAACATGACAGAGTTGCTACTGATGCACATTTTCATAATGCTTATAACAAACCAGTAATGGAGTAAATGATGAAGATGTAAAGCTACTATAAGTCATAGCAAGACATGTCAGACCAAAGAGAGTCGGGCAGGGGAACAGTAAATTAAATGTCTAACTTCAACATTTTTAATTGAAGCCATTGGGCTGTCTGCTAACCAAAGTAAAGATCCATAAACCCTTTTTCTTGGCCACCTTGGTTTCCAAATCACCACCTATAGTAGCAGGGAATTCATGCTCTATTACCTGCACCTTCTCATGCTTATACAGTAAACTGGTGGCCACTCCAGAATACAGACCTTCACAGTGTACATGTTCTTGTATCCTCTCTCTCAATGGTCATGTCATTTTACACATGTATTTCAATCTGCTCAAACAACACTGTAGCAAATAAAATAATACATCTAGTGTTAGAGTTAACATACTATAGTTCCTGTGTCTCTTCAGATCTGAAATGTAATGAAACATACTTATAATTACAATTGCACCAAGCTGAGCCTCACTTATAGCTACTCACGGTGGACAGCCAAGTACTGCTTTTATTCAGTTTAACACAATCACCTACTTATGTACTGTACATACACAGTGAAACATTGCTAACCACTATGGGAGCTCTGTGCAATATACTTAAACCTTCCATCCATCACTGGTTTCATCCACTGGTCACTGAAGGACCGGTAGGTACCTTTGAATTATTTGGCAGATGGAATTAAAGTCCACACTGTACTAAAGACCACTTTCTGGTCACGTTAATTATTTAATTTTCCATCTATGTCCATTTTTCTTTCCTGTAATAAAGCCTGTTTTAGCCAAATCTATATCATATGCTCTCTGTAACATCCAGCTAGAGTGCAGACTGTTTTTTCTATATTAAGGATCACTTTTGAGCTCCATTGGAGTTGCACAAAAATGGAAAAAAACTAGCAAATTAGAATACCTCTCATCAAGTTGATATGAACAATTATATTATTTGAGCTAGCGTTATGAGTTTTTGAAGGGGACAAATTATACTTCCCATCGATTTAAATGGGGCTTTTAACCCTTTGAGTGCCAGAGGGGTTTGCAACGCGTTGCTCTGCAAGACATTGCATACCCCTCTGGCACTCAAAAGGTTAACTTCCCTTGCAAAACATTTCAAAGCAATACTATACACTGGAGACCTTTCTGACACTGAAACACCATTTAAATTGTGGTCACTTTTATTTCATTTGCAATAGTATAATGGGCCTTACCAAACAGTTGTTCCACTTTCTTTGTGTATATGGCACTAAGTTATACACCAGTTAGTAGGAAATACTTAAGCATGCAAAAACAGTAACTGAAGTTTGCTGTATTTGTTAATTATTTGATATTTTCACTTTGTTTTTTGCTTGAAACTGGTAAAATAACATTACATGAATGTTATAAGAATGCATTTTCACAAGGAAACGAGTTACAGATATCTTACGTCCGCTATTAACCTCTTAGATGCTAGAGAGATCAGCACCACATTTCAAAGCAATACATTGGTGACCTTTTTAGCATCTAAGGGGTTTATAAATAGCCATTATACAGGAAACAATATGATTCTTTTTGTGTAAATCATTAAATGGTTTCCTCAGTTAAAGGGATAGTGATAGTTTGTTTAGACATGCTTTAATATTGTTCTTATTAAAAAAAGTAAATAAAGGAAATGATATAAGTGTTATTGGCATAACTTGTATAGTTTTCGTGTAATAGCATTGTAAAGTTTCCCCCTCCTGCCCCTTTTATCCACGTCAGTGATGTAGCTGACAAACTTGGATTCTGTTCCCAGGACCAGACTGCTATCTGCAGAGCCGAAGTAGCATTGCATACAAAGAGAATCTTCATGACAACGGCCTATGGTCTACAAAGTGTTCCTGGTTTGAGGCAGTAGACCATTCTCATAAAGATTGTATTTGTACGCAATGCCATTTCGGCTGTGCAGATGAGCCGTCCAGTCCCGGGACCAGAATCCAAGCTTGTCAGTTAGAGTGCTCACATGGCTAAAAGGGGTGGGAGGGGGAAATTTACAACACTATTACACGAAAACTATACACGTTATGCCAACAAGACTTAGATCATTTGCTTTATTTATTTAATAAGAACAATATTAAAGCATGCCTAAACAAAGTATTACTATCCTTTTAACACCATGAGGACAGAGGGGTTTGTGCTGTGTGTTTCTCAGTGCGCGACATATCCATCTGAACTTCAAGGGGTTAATTTTCTTTATGCCTGAGAATTAATGTATATTAAAATTAAATGACCAGGCATCCAACTAAGGGCTTTACACATAAAGAAAAGAAGAGGAATTCTGTAGCAATCCAATTGCACCGTAAGAGGGGTACAAATTCCCATTGATTTAAACTTTGAAGGACCAGAGGGGTGTGCAACACATTGCTTTGCAATGTACTGGGGACCCCTCTGGTCCTTAACCCCTTAAGGACCCATGACAGTCCTGGGTTGGACGTGCGATAAGGACCCACGACGTGCCAGGACCGTCATGGATTTCAGGGCTCCCCTTGTGACTGAACACCATTTGGGGAGCCCTGCATCAGATAGAAGTAAAAAAAAATGCTCAGTGGTCATTAAAGCGGAACTACCACCCATTTGAAACTTAGCCTCAAATAATTACCTATCTGGCGACTAGCTGCTAAATAGTGCTAGTTGCCAGTATTATTACCACGTTACTGAGAATGCACACTGCTCCCGGGACTGACAGCCAGCAACTAGCGCAGACATCTTTCCATAGTGATGTCTGTGTGCCTGCGCTGTCAGTCCCTTTTGGAGCCAACCGGCGTGCAGACATCACTATGGAAAGATGTCTGTGCTGGTTGCTGGCTGTCAGTCCCGGGAGCAGTGTGCATTCTCAGTAACGCGGTAATAATTCTGGCGACTAGCACTATTTAGTAGCTAGTCACTAGATGGGTAATTATTTGGAACAAAGTTTCAAATGAGTGGTAGTTCCGCTTTAAGTGCCAGCCCCTGAACGTGCGTGGATGGTCCTTAAGGGGTTACAGAGTTAAATGCTTCTTTCAACTACTTGAAAGCATTGGAAACCCACCCAAATCAATGGTAGTTTTTTAAGTCCCCCTGTGTCTCCATTGGTTTGCTTTAGAATTGCAAATATTTTGCTTTAAGCACAAGGCCTCATACATGCACTTATTCTAAGCTTCTTGTAAGTAGATTTTGTTTCTGAATTTGTATTTTGATAAGTTAAATTTAATGAGTTATCTTTTTACTAAATATGTATACAGAAGCTATTCATCAGCCTCTTCCAGCTTTGCACTGGTCCCAAAAAAAGATTGATACAAAACAAAATAGGATTAGTATAATGTTTTTATGATACATTGTTTGCCTTCAATTATAGAGTATATAAATAGCTATCTAATGTATCAAGAGCTCTGTGCATGCAGCTAATGCCATTTAATTACTAACAGAAAGCAAAAGCGTCTTTGTTACAAATGTCAGTCATTATTTAATGCAGAAGTAAATGGTTACAATAAAATATTATGTGAAAGAACTGTTAATCTCATTTATTGCTTTCATTTCACTAATATGATTAAGTGGTGACATTCTTGTAACATACATGCCAAGCATTAGGTCAAAGGACAATTGATTCAATGGAAAACATGCTAATGATATGTTTATTATTGAAGTAAGGTAAACACTTTAGTCCTAACCTATTGGCTCAGATTAACAGTGGAAAATTTTTCTTGGCTAAATGATTACTTGAACATGTCTCTTGTTGGTTACATAGTTACATAGTTGTTTAGGCTGAAAAAAGACCTGCGTCCACCAAGTTCAGCCCTTTTCCTATTCTTGATTACCGCCATTGATCCAAAAGAAGGCATAAAACCCCTTATTTCAGCTATTTCAAATTCTGCCTTGAATGGGGGAAAAAGCCTTCTTGACTCCAAATGGCAATCAGATTTCTCCTTGGTCAAAAAGCCCAAAATAAATATTAATCCCAATACTAATGTACACAGCCTTCTATAATCTGCTCCTTTAAAAAAGTATCCAGGCCCTTTTAAAGGCATCTAATGTATTTGATGGCACCACCTATTCAGGCAGTGAATTCCACACCTTTATTGTCCTTACCGTAAAGAATCCCTTCCCCTGTTGCAGACGAAATCTCCTTTCTTCAAGTCTTAGCGGGTGACCCCTTGTCCTTTGTACCGTTTCGTTAATGAACAGGTCTTTGGAAAGCCCTTTGTATGGGCCCTGAACATATTTATTTAATGTTATCATATCTACTCCCCCTGTTTGGAAAAGTTTGGTGAACAAACAGGTGAAATTCTAATATTCCATGTTAACACATACTGTCAGCCATGAATGAGATATTTCCCTATTTCTAGGGGGCAGAGTGAATAATTACAAGATGTGATTGATGGGAGAGGATTATAAGCTCCTTGAGCACCAGAGGGGTACACAGCGCATTGCAGAGCAATGCGTTGCGTACCTCTCTGTCACTCAAAGGATTAAATGCTATTTTAGAGGTATTATGGTCTAAAAATAAGTGTCTCTTAATTTATCAAAAAGACATTCCAAGGTATGTGACATTCACACGGCACTCAGTTACTTCTATTTATTGTTTTTCATTGCATTTGGTCTCTGTTTTAGCCTCATGCTAATTTTTTTCAATTTCATTCTGTTTCATTCTGATAACAATTAGGTTCCCCTAAGAGTCATTCAGGTCTATTGAAGCTAACTGATTACAGCAAAGAGGTGTGACCTAGATGTAGCCTTCAATAGTAAATCACTATATTCATCAATCTGCACTTATGGTGCAAAAATGCATATACCGTATTGCTGTATGAATGACACCAACCTAGGTATGTTGATGTGTTAACTCAAAGGGTTAAACAAATTAAGAAAGACTAATCCCTAAATATCCCCTAAAAGGAAATGCAGACTGATAAAGTCCCTGGGACAGATGGTTTTACTTTAATACACTATCAGAAACATATAAAATATTTGAAAAGTCCTCTTAGCAACTATAGGCCACTTAGTCTAATAAATGTTGACTTTAAAATGTTGATTTTAGCGAACATATAAATAGGCAGTCATTAATCTTGCCAGCTATCCTATTTAATAATTCGCTAGGATGTTTGTCAAAAGCCACCATGTGCAGTAGAGACTGCGTGCGATCGGGCAGTCTCTACTGCGCATTATTGTATCGCATGGAGCAGTGAGGTAGTGGTCACTTAACCCTTTGTGTGCCAGAGAGGTATGCAACACATTGCAAAGAAATGCTTTGCGTACCCCTCTGGCACTCAAAGGGTTAACATTACCCAAACCTTGGCCCGTGTACATGGCTTTTACATTAGTAATATATAAAGACCCGGCAGACTTTATACCAAGCAGATGCAGCCACTGGAAAAAAACACTAACGTTTGGTACTGAAGGAAGGGAAATCCAAAAGTAATGGTCCTGGGATTAGATATCAAAAAAGCTTTTGATAGTATAAACTGGACATTTATTTGAAGTCATGGATAAATTTGGCCTGAAGGGGAAGGATTACCAATCTTATAAGAAATATGTACAACTGATGTACTACAAGTCTGTAATTAAAGGGGGAAATTTCAAGTCCAGTAACGTTAAGAAAGGGACTCATCAAGAATGTCCTCTTTCACCGCTGCTTTTCCTTATGGTTATGTGGCCCATGAATGAATATGTTTATTTATATAGGGCTACAAGTGTACTCAGCGCTTTACATTTTAAAGCTTTAGACAATACAGGGTTACAAGTACTTTGTAGAGTGAAACACTGGGTGCGAGGTCCCTACCGGAAAGCTTACAATCTAAAGTGGTAATGGGAGACATACAGAGTACATAAGGGTCAAGTGCTGAATACAGTGCTAGAGTTCTGATGATGACAGAGGACACAAGTGAAGTAAATTTATAACAGTGTTCATTGTATAACATCAGTGCCTTCTAGCGTGTTCAACTAGTATTTTAATAATTTCGTAGATTTGCGTTTTGCAATGTGATCCTCATCTTACATGGTTCTGAATAACATTGTAGGTGTGGCTGGGTATAGAGCGGATATGTGGAGAGTGTGAATCAGTGTGTAGCTACTGAAATACAGTGAAGGAAGTAAAATGTGTAAAGAAAACAGATTAGGGATTCTCATATGGACTCGTGCTGTACAGCACAAGATCAATGCACTGCAGGGGACGAAAAACATTTACAAAATGCACATCATTTTAATCTGTTTCTTTAACCCCATGAATGTTAGTGAAGTCTCCGATACATGTGTGTGGGGAGATACTGAAATCCTGCACTATTGGAGGAGTTTGAGGTAGGATTGAGTTCCCCGTGTATAGAGGACAAATATAAATTCAATCACAATTGGCGTACTAGTGTCTGGGGTAAACCAAGTGCTCTACAGGGGAGACACATAAAAATTCCCTGATTGCCACTGAGTTTAACGGAAAAAAAAAGCAAGAAGAGGCACAAACCCACAATGATAGTAACAAACGTAATGGATAAATACTAAGAAAAATAATAAATAATTGTTATTAAATAAATTACATATTTGCACATACAAGCAGACGTATTTATTATTTTACTTCATGAAGTGTATCCCCTTACATGTGTTACTATCATTGAGGGATGTATGAAACTGCGGTTTGCTGCTCTTCTTGCTGTTTGTTTCAGTAAGGATCCCATAGAGGTATCCGGAGATTTGTAGAGAGAAGCATTCTACACCCTATATAATTAAAGCGATAGCAATACTTCGTTTTATCTTTATTTTATTTTGTAGGCATTAAAAAAACATGAAGAACGATATAAGTCTTTTCTCTCAAACCTTTATGGTTTGATAGATATTCACAAGCAAAGTTTCCCCTCCCGCTCATTTTACCTAGTGTAAGCCATCTCTTCTCAGATGTGGAATCCAGTCCATAGACCAGACAGATAACAGAAGGGGACAATCTTCTTACTGTGAGAACAATGAAAGCCCTGCCCCCCCTTGATAGGATTTTCAGCTTTTTCCCTTATCTTAATTGAAGATTGTCCCTCTCTGCAGTCTACCTGGGCACCTCCCTTCTGATCTGGCTGAACAGTGTTACATCAGTGAAAGGGGCGGGAGGGGGACACTGTCATTGATTTACTCTTGAACTACAACTCTGACAGAATTGAAATAACACTCTCCAAAGTCCAAATACTATGATGATTAATTAGAGCTGCTTTTATTATGAAACATTACTATTTCTTTAACTGAGTGGGGGAAGTCTTGAATCTCTCATCTGCTTGCCTGACCACTTTGTAGTGTTTTTCCATTGTGAGCACGGTGGTGATCGGTAGTGGTAGAGTATTTGTACATATTACACGAGAAACGCACCTTTTTCTTCTTTTTATTGATTTCAGTGGTGCTTTTTAACTCTTTGACCCTCTGGCACTCGAAAGGTTAAGCCCTTAGGGGTCTCCAGCACATTTTGAAGCAATGCAATGGGGACATCTTAGCTTTCAGGGGGTTAAAAGTTCCATTTAAATCAACTTTTTCCCCTATGGTGCAGAGGGTTTGCCCCAGAATTCCTCCACTTTGCTTCTATAAATAAGGCTCAATGGGCTGTATGTTAAAAAGAAAAGTGTAGGAGATCTTGGCCAGAATTCCTCCACTTTGCTTCTATAAATAAGGCTCAATGGGCTGTATGTTAAAAAGAAAAGTGTAGGAGATCTGGGGCAAACCCATTGCACTGCAGGGGAGAACTAAAAATTCCCATTGATTTAAATGGGGATTTTGCTAGAGAAGTCTCCAACATATTGCTTTATAATGCATTGTAGACCTCTCTAGCATTCAACAGGTTAAATTACATTTAATATCAATGGGAATTTGTAGGTCCCACTCATAGTGTAAGTGGTTTGCCCCAGAACTCCTCCAGTTTTCTTTTGAACATACGGCTCAGTGTGTTGGAGTCAGAGTACAAATAGTCTTATGATTCAGAGTAGCTCATTACAGCTCTGCCACTTCAGAGAAATATTTTGAGAGCAAATAAGACATAGCATAATTTGGGGTATTAATCACAATGTCTTTAAGTACCACGAGAGAAGGAAAGATAGGTAGCTGTCTGGAAATATCTGACTGCTTAAGGAATGTTTAATATTGGCCAAGCTGGGGAACACCTGTAAATTTGGTATTTATGCCAAACCATCTGTCTGCAAAACTCAAACTGTTCCATGAATAAAGTATTTTGTATAACATAGCTTTTTTCAGATGTAACCAATCAGAGTTCAGGAAAAGCAATGCTGTTATATATGAAAACAACATAAGAAGCAGGTTCACCTACAGCCTAGATTTATATTTTCCAGAACCCCTATTCAAGGCAGCCAAACTGCCCTTACCCATACCCATGACACATCCCCACTTCTTACTAAACTTCACCCCCAGATCTATCCCTTGCCCAGAAAATACTTTATCCTTCAACATAAAACACAAAAAAAGCTCTTAACCCTTTGGTTTCTAGAGAGGTCACCAAAATGAGACATCTATCATCTAAGGGATTAAATAATAGCCAATACAGGGGTAGGTAGATTGGCTTTCAAAAGAGACACTGTAATTGCCCTGGATGTGGGAGTGTCCAGTACAGCTGTGGCACCATTCAAAATGTGGCACTCCAGACAGTTGCCCTCACTGACTAGTGGGAAGTCTGGCCCTGTTCATATACCCTCAATAACATTCAAAATACTTTCTTATGTGGGTCTCTAACTCAGAATAACTGCTAGAGTAGGAGGCTGCTTTACTCTGTGAGCAAGGCAGGACTGCTAGCAAGCATGTATTTGTTCACCTGTTTCATTTTGACAGGACTGGAATTTTGTTGGTATCCAGCTAATCAAATCACAAGCTGAATTTTGAATTTTTTTCTTTCTCTAGGCTACTAACAGAAATCACCATGTTAAAGTCATGTTATGTCACATGTATGAAAACAGTGATATAATCACATGAAACATGAACAATATACTTCTTACACAATACTCATAATAATAATGTGAAATAAGGCACAACAGGCAAAGCATACCTACTGTCAGCACTGGAGGGCAACCACATTCAAGTACTCCTGAAGAATATCCAAACAATCAACATTCCTAATAGAAACCGCTCCATGCTAAAGAATTCATTTGGAAACAGTGTTTAACTCATACATCCGTTTGCATTCTGTTTCAAACAACACTTTCTAAATGTCACCTCCTCTTTTGGGAAGTTCAATTAGTTGCTAAACTTGCCACTTCAGTTGCACTGGATTATATTAATTGTCATAAAAATGTTTATTTACTATGGTATGGGAATTTCTTATTTTTCTTTTTTGTTTATATGTATCAAATTTTTGTATAGACCGCTTATGTTCAAGAATACAAACCTTTTCTGTCCCAGCCCACACAGGCATATTAAGTAGTCTTTATGTTACATGTACTAAGTACTTGAATTTTCCACCGAAAACTGGATAACTGTATTCCTTCTAATTATGACACTACAACATCCCCATTCACAGCAAAGGAAGGTCCCATCTTTTTGTTTTACATAGTGTTCCTTCTTTTGATGTTTTTATCCAAAGTCTGTTTGAATCAGAGAGCTAGAAATACTCCACATCTTGCTCGCCCTGATCACAGTGGCTTTGTGCCAGGGAAGCGAGACAACGCTAGCAGAGTGGCTTTATGCCAGGGAAGCGAGACAACGCTATCCATCTTTCTCTCCACAGATGTCGAAAAGGCCTTTGACAGGGCGAGATAGTAGTCTTACATCTGTGCAGTTTGAAAAAATTATTGGAGTTGGGCCCCACTTTTATACATGCATTATTAGTCTTTATTCCACACCATCCACGAGGGTGAAAACAAACAGAGTTCTGTTAGACTCCTTTCCTGTCACAAATGGTACAAGGCAGGGGGCCCACTATTTCCTCTGATCGTCATCTTGACCTTGGAGACCTTAATGAACATTGTCAGACTTGATCAGTCTATTTCAGGGATTGCAAACCAGTGCTCTTCTTTAAAACTGGCAGCCTATGCAGACGATGTTTTGTTCCTCCTTACTGACCCAATCGCCCCTCTACTGCCTCTAATATCAGCGCTAGAAGAATACTTTCTTCAATTACTTGCAAAAATAAACTACAACAAATCAGAGATACTTAACATCTCACTTCCTGAGACTCAAATTCAACATCTCTGACAGAAGTACTCATTCAGCTGGGCATCCTCTTCTCTCCAATATTTAGGTATCTATCTATCTTACCTCCAAACTATCTGCCCTAGCGGTTTCTAACTTAGATCCCCTTATCCAAACTGTAGAGAAGGATCTCTCTGACTGGTCTCCAATGTATATTTCTTGGTTAGGGAGAATGAATGTCATAAAGATGATGATCCTCCCGAAGATTATTTACATTCTTAATGCATTGCCTATTCATATCCCTAACATATTTCAAACTAATCTACAATCCCTGATCTCCTTATTTATTTGGTTGAGGAAACAACAGAGATTACCACAGGACATCTTGACCAGAGACACATTACATAGAGGCATGGGCCTTCCTCACATACATAGCTACTACATAGCTGCTGCAATTTCCAAAATCATGGACCATGGCAGATCTCTTGGATAAGCATGACCCCCTTCAACTTCTTTGGTCAAAGGTGGAGTATATCCCCCACAAATATCACACCCACATTATCTTGGGTCATATGCTTCAAATCTGGAGACAAGTGGATGGATCCTCTAACCTTCTGTTCTGGGAATCTGGACATCCCAGTAGGAATTCATAACACTAATATCCTCCAATGGAAGGCCAAGGGCCTTCACAATCTATCCTAGTGGAGGGCGAAAAGTGTGAAAAATGTCCCTCATGACTTTTTGCGAAAAACGGCTGATTTTTCGGTTTTTTTGTGAAAGTTTTCTCTTTTTCTCCAATGCAAAATGTTCCTCCTTTTTGCCTATTCCAGCCAAATTTTCGCCTATTCCAACACATTCTCCTATTCTAACACATTTTTCGCCTATTCAACACATTCCAACACATTTTTCTCCTATTCGAACATATTTTTCTCCTATTCCAACACATTTTTTTCCTATTCCAACACATTTTTTTCCTATGTCTAATATGGTGCAACATTTCCCAGGACAATATTACTTCTTCTGAGGGCTGTAGTGGAGAAATAAGTAACTGGAAATCAATGTTGTGAGTCTTACAGCAACATATACCTTGAAAAATGTGTTAGCATGCAAATGTCCTACCTAAATGACTCCCTAAAACTAAGCTTCAATTCCCCTTTATTTACCTATCTTCTCTAACTCAAAAACATGCTGCTGTCTCCTCTCACAAACACAGAATGGTTGACATGGTTTGACACTCACCTATTGATTACTGCTGCCTTTCCTTCCCTGAGCCATGCTGAGTCAGCTGATGCTTAACAAACTGCCTTGACCTCTCAGTCTCCATGGTTACTCACCTGACTGTTATAAGCCAACCCCTTCCAGGGTATTAAAAGCAGCTAGGCTCACTTCCTCCTTGTCCTTGTGTCTGCTTCTGGCTGCAACTGCATCCTCCTGAGCTCCTGTTTATCCGTGCATGACCTGCCTTTCTCTGATGACCCTTCTGGCTCCTGACTCCTGGCTTGTTCCTGACATATCTGGTCTCCGTATTCCTCACCCTGGCTTGTCCCAGTACCTGCATTAGATTCTGTCCCTGGCTTGTCTTTTGGTTTATGCTCCTGGATCACAATGTTTGCTTTGGTTATTTTAATAAAGGTGTTTTGCATTTCACATTTGTGTCTGTCTGGTTCCTGGTCCCTAACACATGCTGTGAGAGCCTGACAACCTTTTATATGGCTGTAGAAAACTTTCATGAGATGTAGAAAAATATTTCTACCCATTGATTTCAATGCAATGAGCTAGGCGAAAAAAAGCAAGAAAAAGCGGGGAAAACTGTACTTTTCACTGGAAATTTTTCCCCAAGCGGAAAGGGACATTTTTCGCCAATTTCAGTTTGAGGCAAACACTTTTGCCCACCCCTAGTCTATCCACCCTTATGCGTCCCACTGGTGTTGGCAGAACTGGCCACACATATCAGTAGAGCACACATTCCTTAGTGGTTGTACCTGCAGGTCTGTCACTGGGCTACTGCCGAAATACAAAGAGCTTATACAACTAGAGAACCCTCACCATTTGAGAAGGGATTATTACATGATCCCTCTATACTCAAACAGTTAGAATCTAGTTAAATGATCATTCACAACCAATAACAAACAAGCAAACCGCAATTCCTTGGACAATAGGAAAATGAAATACTCATCTCTTTGGACTCCTCACACTGATCCATGATATTCCAAACAAACTATAATAAATTTTGAGATGCCAAATTTAAGAAACTAAATTACAAACTCCTTACTAGATCGTATAGATCGCCAATGTTGTTTGCTAAAATTTTTCCACATAAATTGGACCTGTGCTGGAGATACAGTTTGCATTGTGGCACACTTTTACATATCTGGTGGTCCTACCTGTTTTTTTTTTTTGTTTTTTTTTTTTTTGTTTCAAATGCTTTATTGATCTTAAAGGTGATACAAGTATATAAAAAAACACAAGGATCAAAACATGATCCATAATAGAAATACATCAATTCACTAACCAGTAGTAGTCATTCTGGTAACATGACAAAGAAAGGCATACAAATGAAATGAACATAAGCGGTTATCAGCAAGGAAGGAATTCCTGAGGTTATAATGAGAGGTACGCAAGAGCACTCCGTGATGAATAACAAAAAATCATCCAGAAGCACATCAAAGGGTAATTAAAGAGAAAGGAGAAACCGAGAGAAGAAAGTAAGTGGAAGATAAAAGGGAAAAAAGGAGTAGGAAAGAAAAAGGAATACCTGTGGCGGAACCGCCCAGCCCAGAGTAGGAACGGAAAACCAGTAACAGTTAACGAGGGGATAGAAGACCAGGATGAATAATGGCCCAACCAAATGCAGGGAAGACCAATGAAGGAAAATCAGCAAAGGGTCCAGCCATAATCGTATTCCCCCAAGTTTCCCAGAACTATAGGATACTCAGCTACCATCTACTAACCAGAGAGACAGATCTCAGAAAAAGGGAATGGGAGATAGAGAGGGAAGAAAAGAAAGGAATGCAGAATCACTAGTGACATGACAATTCCTCATCAGAAGCCTTAAAAGAGAATCAGGGTAGCCAGACCACCTGAAATTTCACAAAGGATCCTATGCACAGAACATGCAGCCTTACAGCAGAAGCTCTGACCTCAATTCTCAAATACCACTGTGAAAGAGAAGGGGGATGAGGCGATTTCCAGAGTGAAGGTATAAGGAGCCTTGTGGCATGTAATAGGTGATGAAGAAGGGCACGTTATATTTTATTAAGAGAGACAGAAGGGGGTAAAACATAGAATAGGAATAGCAAAGGATCCAAGGGAAAGGCTTTCCCAAAGATGGCTTGTAACACTCCAGCCACCAAGGACCAGAAGGGCACAATTAGCGAACAGGTCCACCAAATATGGAAAAGTGAGCCCTCGGCCGACAGACACCTCCAACACAATGTAGATGTAGTGGAAAGATACCAGCAAGATGTTTTGGGGTATAATACCATCTTGTCAACAGTTTATATATCGCTTCTCTAGTAGCAGTATCCACCGCAATAGAGGAAAGACGTTTAAATAAAGAGTGCCACTGTTGCAATGACCAGTCTTTAGAAAGATCTCTTTCCCAGTGGACCACAAAGGGTGGCTTGGACACAGTGACCGGTTTGACAAGCAGCGCATAGATCTTAGAGAGGGGCCTGCATGAGTACAAACCGGAGAGCAGAGAGGACTCAAAAGTAGTAAAGGAAAGCAGATGGGTACCAGCTGGAATGAGCGAGGCGATAAAGTGAGAGAGTTGAAGGTATTGCCATTTGTGGGTTAATGGCAGAGAAAAGGTATGACAAAGTGTCGAAAGAAGGGAGCTTTGTAGACGAAAGAAGTACTGCTAGAGTAGATACTTTGGCCTCATTCCAAAGCCGGAACGGACCACCAATCCTACCAGGCAAAAAGGCCAGATGTCCATAGATAGACAAAAGGGGGGAATGGAAAGGGGCCAAGGACCAGGAGGAGTTAACCAAGTCCCAAGCACGGCAAAGGCGGAAGACAATAGGATGTGATTCAGAAAGGAACGATGCATTCCCAGTCGCAACCACAGTATATTACCAGGGTTTATATCCGGAAAGTGCAAACTGATAGCTTTAACTCACTCCTTCCTTGTGTCATAGAAACATGATAGTAAAACAGAGAGCATAGAAGCATAATAGTATTTAAAAATATCAGGAATGGTCAGACCCCCCAAGGCTCGGGGAAGTGTTAACAAGGAAGAGGCCAATCTAGGCCTTTAATAGGTCCAGATAAACGAGAAGATCATAGTCTTAAATTTAGAAAGTCAGGTACATGAAACCAATAAAGGTATGGAGTTAAATAAGTAAAGCAACTTAGGTAAGACAATCATCTTAACCAAATGAGCCCTACCCATCCACAAGATATACAAAGAGTTCCAGTGAGCCAGTTCCAGCTGTTTTTTTTTGTTTCAAATGCTTTATTGATCTTAAAGGTGATACAAGTATATAAAAAAACACAAGGATCAAAACATGATCCATAATAGAAATACATCAATTCACTAACCAGTAGTAGTCATTCTGGTAACATGACAAAGAAAAGCATACAAATGAAATGAACATAAGCGGTTATCAGCAAGGAAGGAATTCCTGAGGGGATAATTAGAGGTACGCAAGAGCACTCCGTGATGAATAACAAAAAATCATCCAGAAGTCTTAAATTTAGAAAGTCAGGTACATGAAACCAATAAAGGTATGGAGTTAAATAAGTAAAGCAACTTAGGTAAGACAATCATCTTAACCAAATGAGCCCTACCCATCCACAAGATATACAAAGAGTTCCAGTGAGCCAGTTCCAGCTGAAGCAAATCCCAGAGAAGAGAGAGATTAATGTCCATCAAGGATTGAAGTGAAGCCGAAAGGTGTATACCTAAATAAGAGATCGTAGAGTCTGACCAACCAAAGGGAATGGAAGTTTTGTGGGAGGAGACTAATTCAGGAGGAACATTAATGTTAAGAATCTCTGACTTTTGCACGTTTACCTTAAAACAGGAGACAACGCTATAGGATTTCAAGACTTGCATAAGGGAAGGCAAGGAGGTAGCAGGGGAAGAGAGGGTTAGGAGAAGGTCAGCCACAAAATATGCAATCTTAGAGTCACCCTCCAAAGGGGGCAAACCCAAGATGTCAGGGGAGGAGCAAATCATATTTAACAGTGACTCAATAGAGAGAACAAACAGCAATGGGAACAGAGGGCAGCCCTGTCGTGTTCCATTAGTGATCTCAAAGCTATCTGAGAGAAAGCCATTAATAGAAAGTCTATCATTTGGACATAGAGACTCATAATGCTGTGTAAACCACAAGGTCCCAGTCCATGATAGCAGAGAAGGTCTTCAAGATGGGTCCAACCGACCCTTGTCAAAGGCCTTCTCCGCATCAATAGAGACCAAAAGAGAAGGTATCTGTTTCAATACAGCTGTGTGTATAAGAGCAATTACCTTAATGGTATTGTCCTTTGTTTCCCTATGAGGGATGATGCCAGCCTGATTGCCATGAATATAAGCCGCCAGACAAGGTTTGAGGCTGTTAGCAATCATTTTGGCATATAACTTGATATCACAATTAAGAAGAGAGATTGGCCAATAGCTCGCACAAATCTCTGGATATTTCACGGGCTTAGGGATAAGAGTAACATGCACGATAAGAGCTGCCGGAGGAAAGGAGGCACCAGCAAGAACGGCATTATACGCTTTCAATAAGAAGGGAGTCAGAATGGTAAGATATTTCTTATAATATGAGATTGGAAAGCCGTCCAGGCCAGGCATTTCCCAGCACCACCATAAGTTCAGATAACTGGAACGGTCGTTCCAGAGACTCCAAAACCTCCGCCGGAAGCCACCGAGTCCCAGAGCGAAGTAAAAAATCCATGATAGAGTGAGAAGAAGGTTGGGGATCCTGACCTTCATCACTTTTAAGGTTATACAGGGCCTTATAGAAGTCATAAAAAATGGCCACTATACCTGGAAATGTATACTGGCTCTCGTCTTGAGAGTTTTTAACTGAGGCGATATATCGGCTATTCTGTTTAATGCGAATAATACGAACTAACAACTTGCCACATTTATTTCTGTGGAGATATTGTATTTACGCCATTGAAAAGAGTGTAAGCGCATAGAGGAGTAAAGAAGAGCAAGGTCCTTCCTAGCATTCACTAGAGTAGTTTAGGTAGCATCTTTCAGGGTACGTTTATGTTCCATATCCAGATCACAAATGGTATTTAGCAGTGTTCGAACATGCTTTTGTTGTTGTTGCCTCTTCTTTTGTGCCCCAAATTTAATAAACTCCCCTCTCAGCACCATTTTGTGGGCTTCCCACACCACAGGATCAGATGCTGAACCACAGTTGAGTTTGAAATAACTACGCAGGAGACGTTGTACCTGAGTGGACAAATCCTTATCCTCAATGAGAAGTTTGTTAAGCATCCATGAACAGTCAGAGCCAGTACCCAGACCAAGAGACAGATTGACCCAAGTCGGACCATGATCAGACCATGTAATTGGCTCTATGTCAGCAGAACGAATAAAATGAGCTACATGTTGTTCCAAAAAAAGGCAATCAGGTCTAGTGTATCTATTATGCCTCAGCGAGAAGAAAGAGTAGTTTCTAGAAGTAGGAAAGAGAAGTCTCCAAGCATCAATTAGATGGTATTCATGCAGTAACGAAACCCAGTGTTGTAGAACCTGAGGGGTAGTGGAGGAGGTACAAGTAGAACAATCCAAAATAGGATTGGTAGATAAGTTAAAGTCCCCCAAGCACTAGACGGCCAACCTTGAAGTCAAAAAGGGATTTAAAGGTTTTACGCAAGAAACAAATAGGATGTTTATTAGGAGAGTCTATGGAGGCAAAGGTGTATGGGGTATTGGATAGCAGACCTTTAATAAAAACATACCGACCCGCAGGATCAGTTTGCACATCATGCAAAACCCAAGGGAGATCTTTCCTCAATAACATAGAAACACCTCTAGTTTTGGAATTGTCAGAATTATAAGAATGCCAGCTAATAGGGAACATTTATTAGTGAAAGAAGGAGGTCTTTCTCTCTGGAAATGGGTCTCCTGGACCAAAACCACATCTGCATATAGCGCACGCAATTCCCTCAAAGCTCTAGGCCACTTCTCTGGAACAATCAAGCCCCCAAAATTAATAGTTAAGACTTTTAAGTGTACATGGGAAGGAGCCATCAGGAAATCAGCTAAAGGGAGAAGAGGAAGGCAGCTGTATAGAAAGGTCCACCGCCACCACTTCAGGGGAAGACAGGCCACCACAGGGTATGAGAAAAAAGTAGAAAGAATAGCGGAAAAGGGAGACAGAAAAAGGTTAAAAAGCGAGGAAGGAAACAGAGTGAAAGAGAGAAAGAAAGTGGAATCCCAATTGACATAATACCAGACAATGAATTGAGTAGTAACTAGCATCCGCTGCATTACAGTATAATTGAAAGAGAAAAGCTGTGATGACATCATAAGTAAGTACAGTATTGGTAATACAAAGAGCAGACTGTGGGAAAAACAGATTGCTGCATACATTGTATAAACAAAGGTATCCACACTTGGTACCACAGTCAACTAAGTGACATATAATGGTAACCACAGGATATCATTCCGGCACAAAATAATGATGAAAAGAACATGTAAGAATATTATTCCTCAAATAACAACAGAATAGAGTTAGTAATGAAGAGGGAAGGAAGCACACACATGCAGAAAAAGGCACAGTGCAATCCCTATCCCCCTGCATAGATATATAAATTCACATTCAGAGCTACAGCGTAGCAAGGGAACAGAGAAGAGAGGAACACAGGGAAATCAACCTGGCAGAATCATAAAGACATACACCTCACCATTAGGAATAGCAGGTGCACCGGGAAGACTACAGAAATGGTAAAGGAGCACATACATACTGAAATAAATGCACAATATAAACCCCTACCTGTCCCCCAGCATAGGCAGTGGATAACAGTCAAGGGTGCAGCACGTCAGGGAAACAGAGTGTGGAGGAGTGAAAGGAGAGGGAATAAGAACAGAGGGATCAGCCATTACCCAAAGTCTAAGCATTATAACTGTGCATATTACACCTATAACAGTTGCACAATGACATAAGCCAGTGACCGCAGCCTCACAAACGGAAGTAACCGTTGTACTGAGAGGGCCCAAACACGCATCAGATGAGCACAAGTGTAAACCCACAATGAACCACCCCCCACCCTCAACCCCCCCCCCCAAAAAAAAGAAAAGAAAACAAAACTACAACGTATAATGCAATAACTATAGGAGGTTCAAGAAGGTAGGTATCATAGCCCAAACCACCACCCTCACATCTCAATCCCATCACGGAGCCTCCGGTACACACTACATGGTAAACAACAGAAAAGACTTACAGTCCACAGGATAGCAGCCAAACCTGGAATAGGAGGCAAGTGCAAACAAGTTCAATGCAGGATAAATACAGCATCAGGGATCCGCGGCAGCATCCCCCTCCTCCATATGTCTACTACCTTGAAGTACAGCTTCTTTATCAGTAAAACACCGAAAACAGCACACTACATCTCTTGGAGGGTCAGTGGGAGATCACCAAGGTCGTAACTCTCTGTGAGCTCGTTCCAATGGTAGTGTGGAGTCAGATGGCATACCTAATACATCCACAAAGATGGTACGTAGAGTAGATGGTAAGTCCTTATTAGGGACCGATTCAGGTAGCATTCTTATACGCAAGTTGCATCAGCGTCCTCGATTATCCAGGTCATCAAGTTTGTTTGTGAGTAAGGCAATAGTATCCTCTTGTTGCCTAAACTCATTCTGCTGTCTAAACATCCTCCTCACCGTCCTGTTACAGAGTATGAATACGTTGCCCCGACTGGAGAAAGTCCTGGTGCAGTTGAAAGAGTTCATCCTTAACTGCAGATTTAATCTCCGAAACAATGGCTTTCATGTTTCCCTGGTTGGGAAGTTCGTAAGATCTTCCTTAGTGACTGGAGCCTGCATGGTCGGTACTCCCGGGGCTGAGTTCAGGTCATCCATCAAAACAGGATCAGTAGTAGTAGAAACCGGAGCAGGGTCCGTAGCGGAGTGGATCAAGTCAGTGGGAGATAGTAAGGTGGAAGAGGTGACCTCCGGCAGTTGTAGCTCGGGCAACTTCCCCAAAGACGCAGAGTCCACGGCCCTGGTATGTCGTATCAGAAGAAACTCAGTGATTTGGTGGTAACGCCTCCGAGCTCTATTTCTCTTTTTAGTGGAGGACATGGAGAAGGAGGGAATGAGGTCTCTCCATCAAAATCAAATAGAAAGGAACGTGGTTAGTGCAATATAAGCATATAGTGGCTACAGATGTGAAGAGCACGAGAGCTAAGCGGCCATCTTCTTCAGTGGTCGCTCTGCCCCCCATCCTACCTGGTTCTTAAACAGTTTTGGGACTAAATTTTCAAAAGCATTTATTCAATTCTATATGTCCAAATGCTAGTAGACCCCCTTATCTGCCTCTTCTACTATATGACTCTTCTGACGTAAATCCTAAATAAATCGGTAACCCATCTCCTATTACATTTCCTAGTCATTGCCAAATCATTAATACCACTCTACTGACTTCCTTAAAAACCTCCCCCTATGAATCAGTGATACACCAAGAGAGGTCATGCTCTTAGCACTTCCTCCCTGGCATTATTTGAAAAAACTTGGGCCATTTGGTTTAATAGCCAGACTACCTCCCAAATCTATAGAGCCTTCAGTGGATCTCAACAATCCTGTAACTATTAACGAGAATCTTTTACTTGAAACTCTGACATTGACAGGAAGAAGATCTGATTATGTCAGGCAGATTATTCTGCTCAGATAGTCTGGTAGTTTTCTAGAGAAGTGGTTGTGTACTAAGCAAGAAAGGTGAAGGGAAAGTCTAGATTTGAGTGTTCAATCTAGTTCTTTAAGCATATCACAGTGATGGGTATTGTAATTACATTGGAGCATAAAGCGGCATAATGAATAATACAGAGTATCAAGTTTACTAAGATGGATTTGTGACACTGGAGCATATACTACTTCCCCATAGTCTATGACTGGCAGCAACATCTGTTGTATAAAATGTTTTCTCACCAGGGGACTTAAACATAATGCATTCTCTCTCCCCCCACTCAGATTATCACATTATCTACAACTTAACCCTTTGAGTGCCGGAAAGGAGGCCAGTGCATTGTGCTGCAATGCACTAGATACCTCTCTGGCACTCAAAGGGTTAACTAAGATCTGAGAGACACTGTCATGAGTACTCTGGCCAAAATATAATTATGGTGGTCTTTCCCTCTCAGGTCCCTCTCCCAGTTACCTACCCAAAGGGCAACAAAGGGTAAAAGAATAATAAGGGACCCCCCCTTTATTTTGCTCTCTCTCTATTCTCTGTTCCCCCCCGACCACACAACCCACTCCCCACTCGAACCATACATTCTCAAATGCATCTTCCTCTGGAACTACCTGATGTTCCTCTATTATCAACAAATCCTTATTAGTGAGCTCACTCTTCGAAACTCAGCTGTAACTCCCAATAAGTACCTCACCTCCCATCCTATCATCAGCGACAGAGACTTTGGGATTTTCATAGCTAATATTGGAACTGATAGTTATGCCTTCCAATCCTGTCTGGAATTTATTTCGATTATTTTGCTATTTGTATTGATGTTAATGACTTTCTGATATTCTATACTGTATTTTATAAATGCATATACTTTGTAAGATGGCAGTTTTATTAATAAAATATGTTTAAAACAAAAAAAAACAAAAAAAAAAAAAGTCCGATTTAAATCAATGGAAAGGTTATGAATCTTTATTTCACCCCTATGGTGCAGTTAGTTTGCCCCGGAACTACTTCACTTTTCTTGTGGAGGGAATTTACGGTGTTAAAACTGAAGCTGATACTTAATTTTTAGAATGTATTATTTGTATTGATCTTAAGGTACCTCATGCCTTCTTATAAGAGAATTTCTTTAAAATTATCTTTTATAGCATTAACTAGAAAAAAATATTTTTATCTCTTTCAGAATGTGTAGGCAGAATAAAATGCTGATATTAAAAATGTCTGTGTGAACTTCTTTTTCTTTTGAACATAGTGCCCTAATTTAATCAGATCAATTTATTGTAAATCTGAGTGGAACTAAGAAGAGGCTACACTTTCACCTGCAAAACAGATGTATAACTGATATGATAAAGCTCAGTAGTAAACAGTAACATGAGCTAATAATACACATGGAACATTTGACTAATAGGGTCTTATGCTGTCAGCAAAAGGTGAAGAGCCAGTGATGTATTTAGGCCTAGGATGACTAGAACTAGGCCTACAACAGCATATTAACAGGGGCAGCAGAATTTAATCCATTGAGTGAAACATAGAATTTGATGGCAGATAAGAACCATTCAGCCCATCTAGTCTGCCCATTTTCCTGCTGTAAAAACCTCAAACCTTATTTGGTCCTTGGTCTTTTGTTATGTTAAGGACAGCCTTATGCCTATCCCATGCATTCTTAAATTCCATCACTATATCAACTTCTACCACTTCTACTGGTAGGCTATTCCTCTTATCTACCACCCTCTCAGTGAAGTAAAACTTTCTTACATTACGTCTAAACCTGTGTCCCTCTAGTTTTAGACTATGGCCTCTTGTCCTAACAATTTTATTCCTTTGAAATGTACTTCCCTCCTGCACTTTGTTGAATCCCTTCATGTATTTGAATATTTCTATCATATCACCCCTCTCTCTTCTCTCCTCCAAGCTATACATGTTCAGATCCTTTAGTCTATCCTGATATTTCTTTTCCTGTAAACCAGTCACCATTTTAGTAGCCCTTCTCTCAATTTTCTCTAGAGTATCTATATCCTTCTAGAGATGGGGTCTCCAGTACTATACACAATACTCTAGGTGAGATCTGTAGAGTGGCATGACCACTTCCCTTTTTCTGCTACTAATTCCCCTAGCTATACAACCCAGAACCCTGCTTGCATTCCCCAACACTTTATTACATTGCCTGCCTACCTTTAAGTCATTAGAAATAATCACCTCCATATCCCTTTCCTCTGTTGTCTCTGACAGCACAGGACCCTTAATAGAGTTCCAGAGGGTTTGTACACCCCTCTGACACTCAAAGGGTTATCACTCTGTGCCTATAGCAATTTTCTTGCTGCTCAGTGATTCAAGGCTCATGGCCTTTTCTTAGTTACCTCTTTCTCAATGGGAACATGCCCATATGGTCTTTCTTCACAAAATCAAAATGTCTAATAGCCTCATAAAATATTTACAATGTGTTGGAGACTTTTGTAGCATTTAGTGGGTTTAGAATCTAATGTAACCTTTTGAGTGCCAGAGAGGCATAGAACACATTGCACTGCAATGCATTCAATATCCTTTGGCACTCAAAGGGTTAAATAAATGGGAAGTTTTTAGGTCTTCCATATGGTGCAGCTGGGTTGCATCAGACCCACCGTTTTCCATTGATCATCCATTTGTTGCACTGCATGTGGGGAAAACCCAGATGTTTTCAATAAACCATGCAATATGGACTCTTGTACATAGCATTTTGTGTGAATGTAAAACACTGAAATTGAAAATGACTTGGGATAATTTATTTTCAATTAGAGAAAATTAGTTTGCTTCACCGAATTATTAGTTAAGAGGAGTAAAGCTGTTTCCATATTCACATTTAAATATAATGGACAGAGAAATGTGAATGGCAGGTGTATGTGTGGGATGTATATATTCAATTTTCTGCCCACACAATTTAACTTTTGAACATGAAGCCCTGAGTTTTGCAACTACGTGCTGTGTTGTTGATCTGTGTGCAATTATTAACATTAAACTGATCAGTGGACTGTTGAACACAGTAAAAAAATGCTACTTACAGTGCATTATTATTATTAGCTAAAGTGACAAGAAAAGACATGATCAAACAATATGGCTTCTAAATTGAATAGCATGAAATAACAGCTACATGTATTGTGTAGTACGGTAATAAAAGGCATTGGTTCATATATATATTATATATATATACACAGAGGTGGTATAATTCTGGGGTGAGCCAAATGCACCAAAGGGGAAAATAAATTCCCTTAAAGGGATAGGAATACTTCAAATATAAAAATATATATGTTGTAGGGTTTATTCCCCTGAGTAAAGCAAGGGTACTCTCACTGCTGAAATGTGCTTTATTAAAAAATTATTATCGCTCAGACTCTAATTTTTTTTTAGGTGCAGTGTCACAGTGGCCTGAAATTGTAGAGTGGTGCTACATCATCCTATGGACAGCTCAGGCCAGTTGACCAAAAATCTCCATAGGATGGTGTAGCAACACAGCCCCTGAACAATTTCAGGCCACTGTGATACTGCGCATAAAAAATTCAGGCTTGAGTTGTAATAACTTTTGAATAAAACACTTTTCAGCAGTGGGAGTACCATTGTTTTACTCAGGGGGATAAACACTACAATATACATATTTTTAAATCTTAAGTATTACTATCCCTTTAAATCAGTTTTTAATTGGCAGTGTTCGTTTAGTGATGACATTATTTGGCTCCTTCAGTCTTTTCTGGGCCCAATTGTTCAGCTGCTCTAACTTTTCTCTCCCTTTCACCTTGTGTCTCTTATGTTCCCTCACCCTCTGGACTGTAAGTACGATTTGTTTTGGTAAGGTTCTGTATATTATTATATGTTCTCAATCCTAATTTGTACCACACTGCACTGGGGTTCAATAAATAATGGATAATAACAGTAATAGATTATGCCCTATCAGCATATCTAATCCCATGGGAACAGACCTGCAATTGAATCCATGGCTTCATCATGAGCAGTAGAACAATGGAAGAGCAGAATGAGGGTCTTGAAAGAACCCCCCAACACTCCTTTATTTGTACAGCAAAAACAAATCCCATAGTTTAGCCTCTTGTCCTGCACAATGTAGTCCCTATAGACCCTTTCCTTCAGGCTTGAAAGCCAGACTCAGAAGGTTAATGGAGGCTGAATACACAACCCACAAAATTTGTGGCTGACAGCCCCATACTTCCAGGTTACACTGTAGTCAAACCAGATGATAGGAGCAGTTTTTGGACTACACAGTGCAGATCTGGGCCATTTACCAAATGTTTTCACAGGAGAAGACTTACTAATACATCAAGGTCCTTTAAAGTGATAGTAATGTCTACAATAAAGTAGATCTCCAAGTCTTCTCTATTCTAAACCTAAATAAATTGTGCTATGTTTAATAACTTACTATTAGTAGTTTCACAGATATTAAAGGTAAAAAGATCCCCCTCCCGCCCCTTCTGGCTGCGTCACACTTCTTCTAACTGTTGTCCAGATGGAAACCAGCAAGGGACAAACTTCAGTAAGCAAAAGGAAAATACTGCCCTTCTTCATCAAGGGGGCAGGATTGTCCTTATAATTGCCGAGTGAAGATTGTCCCTTGCTGCATCTGTCTGGTCCCACAACGGGATTGCAGCTCTAAGAGGAGGCAGCCAGAAGGGGCGTGAGGGGGATCGTTTTACATTTAATAACTTTGAAACTACATAAAAGTAAATTATTAAACATAGCGCAATGTGTTAGGTTTACAATAGAGAAGACTACGAGATCTATTTTATTACAGACATTACTATCCCCTTTAAATCATTGATTGCTAGAGAGTTGTCCAATGCTTTATTGAAAGGGAAGTTCTTCAGTCTTAATCAGTGATAAAAGGGCAAATAACATGAAAAAATATATATTAGAGCTCAGTCTATTACTAGTTAGTGCAGTGTTTCTCACTGTTAATCATCGGGGCCCACCAGCATTGCAGCTTTTCAGGTTATTCCTGCTAATGACAGGTGAGAAATTAGTGGCTCAGTCATTGTGATAGATTCACCTGTGTTTAATTAACAATATCTTGACATCTTGACCTGTTTGTGTGCCCTGAGGACTAGAGTTGTGAATCACAGATTTAGTCAGTGGAACTCGCATTGTTGGGCGAAACAACATTAAAATTACAAACCCCATTGTCTGCCCAAGCATCTCTTGCAAGAGTGGGACAAATTCATATATTTGTTGTGCAGTAGATGTTATATAAAAGCAGCTACTAGGAATCAATAACTGCCTCTCCAAAGACATACCTCGTGGTGGGACATCAGGATCTTTCCTGATGCCCCCCCAGCTACTGCTCTCTCAGCCGATCCATCTGGGAGATCGATGGAGGCGATGCAGGGTAGCAAGAGAGCTCCCCTGCTTTCATCATACCCCTACTACCAGGTAGGAGTGGGCGGGATTGGGAAAACCTCTGATGTCAACGTGGTTAGTCTTTCCCTCACTGACGTGAAAAGGTTTGCAGATCCCGCCCACTCCTACCCGGCTCTGGGTAGAATGGAAGCAGTGCTCTTGCTCCCCTGTGTCACCATTATTCATCTCCCAGCCAAAACTGGCAGGGATATCAGTAGCTGGGTGGCATCATCATGATCATAAGTAAGTGCATTCTGTACAAAACGCTTTGATCACATTTATTGGCAACAAGCAACATCCTTGCACCCATGTATTGAGTTTCTCCAGGAGCAGACATAGTTCTGGTCAAATGTTATGTATTTTTTTACTTTTTTGACAAAATGTTTTTAAAATTGTCTGCAGTATGGGCATCAGGAGGCCTAACTTTCTTTTTTTTTTCTTTTTTTTCTTTTTTAAAGCAGTTGGCTGAGGAGACATGGGGTCTCCTAAGCCACTGGGTAAACAATCTGTGCTTTCTAGCCCTTTGACAGCAAATCAGATTCACTTAGATTTTTATATAGATATATAATTTTTTTTCCCTTTCATTCATTCATTGTGCTAGAACAGAAATAAGCATTTCCAGTGCCTATATGTTGCTAGCATTTTTAAGCCACCCCAATATAGGGGCCTTCTAAGCCAGGAGCCATAGAAATGATACTAGGAGGCCGATTTATGAACTGAAATAATTCTGGAGCAAACCAACTGTATCATAAAGACAAATAAAAATTCCCTTTTGCATGTATATATAATGTCCACTGTATACAATAAATGAATAAATCAATGGGTAAGTAGCACCTCGTAATTGCTGCTTAACCTCTATAGTATAAAGAAGCTGGTCATGTCACCAGAAATTCTCCAGAGGTGCCAAACACCCCCCCAAGGAGGTCAGTAGGAGGAGATAGCTTGTCTCCACCATTAACATTACTCCAAAATTCACAGGGGCATGATTTTCACAGGAGTGGCATGGCGCCTCTGCCTCACACTCCCACACTCCACCCCACAGGCCCACAGAGGCCTCCGTCTCACCCCCCTACCCAACAATACACTTACTCACAGCCGCTGGCCACACACACACACACACACAATGGCTGGGGAACAGGAAAACACAGAGCAAGTATTCTCTTTTAACCCTTTGAGTGCCACGAGGTTAGGCAACACATTGTTTTGGCACTCAAAGGGATATCAGGCTGCTCCCGAACCTACCCTCCCACATCAGTGCCTGCCTCTCTCCCTTTTCGATGAAGCCTCTCCCCTGTATGAAAATGAAGTGACATGCAAAATCACCTCCGGAAGAGTGGAGGTACATACTGCTGCATTTTTGCCCCCATCCACTGCACCAATATCTATTTTTACATATTTTTTACAGGGGCATCGCTAGGGGGGATAAGGGGGCTGAAGCCCCTAGTGTAGCCTTGGCTAGACCCGAATATTGTGACCCAGTGTGTAGTGTATTACAGTATATGTCATTCTTTTACTGCCTCAGTGACATGAACATGCCGCTGGCAGTCTTGAAACACAATGTAATATGATTCAAGGTACGGACGGCGTTGGATGTGCCCTGCGTCCAGTACCTTCCTTGCATGCTGCGACTGCACTGTGAGTGTGATGCGGCGGAGATGGTCACTGCGCGGAGCGATGACCACACAAGGCCTGGTAGCATGGAGGAGCAAGCGAGTGAAAGCGCGAACCGGCAGATGAGCGAGGAGGTGGCCTCAATTGTTACCCAAGAGCCAAAGAAGGCAGCCAGCCAGCCCAGAGAGTCCTCAGCAGTTGCCACTATTCACATTGTCACTCACTGTCTGTCTTTAGAGCAACAATTAACAGTACAGTAATAGGACACTAATAGAGTATGATGTATTATATGGCAAGGATGGCAGTATTATTCACCCATAGGGTTGCCACCTTTTCTTCAAAAAAATACCGGCCATGGCATTCCCTCCATAGACTTAACATTGGACAGAAGCCAATTTTTTACCGGCCTGCTGGTAAAATACCGGCTGAGTGGCAACCTTATTCACCCACCACCAGAAATGTATGAATAATATTCCTCCAGACAACTCCAGGCAAAACATGTAAATGGCAAGGCAAAAATTACAGGCCCACACATTATTGCCCAGGACCCCCTTTCTTGCCTATGGCAGGACAACCTTGATGTTAGCCCTGGACTCCAAGTTTACACACCTCCTCTTTGCTTTGGCTTATCTCTTTCATTCTCCAATCTCCCAAACATTTGTTTGGGACATAGGAGAATGACAGAGACAAACCAAATCAAGGAGGAGGTGTGTAAAGTTTGACTCAAAGACTAACATCAAGGTTGTCCTAGCCTGCCCAAGAAAGGGGGCCTGCCATTAAAATATACAGTTTCATGCCTTATTTCTTTAGTTTTGTTATAATTTAAAAGTTGTTTGAATTGTATGTATGGTAATCTTTATTACACTTACTCAAAATAATTCATTATAATGCAGTCCTCATTATAATGACTAGCAATGCCATCCCACTTTTGCTAGCTCAAGATAAAACATCTTGATATGTCATAATAGTTGATAGCAGGGTCACAGGACACAAACTCCACCCACTGTACATAGTAATCTTAAGCGTTATTGCCCAGATGGGTGTGCAATGCATTGATAGGAATTATGATAAGAAATCCATTCTATATTTTCATTTAAACCATTTGGGTATAGTGTCTAATTGTAAAATCCTATAAGCTTCTCTCCTATTCAAAACATTAGTATAACTCCCTTTTCTGAAGTCCAAACGTACACCCTCTAATGCAAAGCCCTTTAGCAATTTGGAGTTACTAACATGCACTTCCAAAAAAATTAACAGAATTTAGTGAGCTTTCTTTCAATATTCCTTTTATGTTCCTAGAATCTCCTAGGTCTCCCTATGTATATAAAGTCACACTCCAGCATGTAAATATCCTCTATACTGTTGCATGTTAGAAATTGGTCAATATGATGCTTCCTTCCTGATTTTTCATCCTTAAAGTACTCCAGTTTTTTCAGGAAATTGGCACATCTCCCACACCTATTCCACCCTGTCACCAGTGACAGCTTAAAGGGATAGTAATACTTCGTTTTATCTTTATCGTATTTTGTAGGCATTAAAAAACATGAAGAACGATATAAGTCTTATCTCTTAAACCTTTATGGTTTAAGAGATATTCACAAACAAAGTATGCCCCCCCTGTTCAGCCAGATCAGAAGGGAGGTGCCCAGGTAGACTGCAGAGAGGGACAATCTTCAATTAAGATAAGGGAAAAACCTGAAAAACTTGTCAAGGGGGGCAGGGCTTTCATTGTTTTCATAGTAAGAAGCTTGTCCCCTGCTGTTATCTGTCTGGTCTTAAAACCATATTCACATTTGAGAAGAGATGGCTTACACTAGGAAAAAGGGGCGGGAGGGGGAACTTTGCTTGTGAATATCTCTTAAACCATAAAGGTTTGAAAGATAAGACTTATACCATTCTTCATGTTTTTTTAATGCCTACAAAATAAAATAAAGTTAAAACGAAGTATTACTATCCCTTTAAAAGGGGAACTATCACCTGTATTAATGTTGCCTTTATTCCATGCTCCTTTGCATTGAACAAGTAATTTTTTTTAAATATAACTCATTATTCTCAAAGATATTAGCTTTAAAATTTAATGTGGTGATGTCACTTCAGGACAGACTGTGGGTCAACTCTGCCCTGCAGTCTGTCAATCTTTATCTGTTCCCCTCCCCAAGTGGCATCTTGTTCCAACCTTCCTCTAATAACGGAGGCTTCCTTTATGAAAGCGAGCTTACATTGGCAAGAGAGAGCTCCAGCTTACATGGAGAAAAAAAATATTACATGTTCAGTGCAAAGGAGCATTTGAATAAAGGCAACATTAATACAGGTGATAGTTCCCCTTTAAAGGGATAGTAATGTTTCACAAAAACAGCAGCTCCAATTAATCTTCACAGTATTTGGGCCATGGAGAGTGTTATTTCAACACTGTCAGAGTTTTAGTTCAAGAGTAATTGAATGATAAATTATCCTCTCCTGCCCTTTTACCTAGTGTAAGCCAACTCCCCTCAGGATGTAGAATCTGGTCCTGGGACCAGACAGCTCACAGCAAGGGACAATCTTCTTACTGTGTGCATAAGGAAAACCGTGCCCCCCTTGACAGGTTTTTCAGGTTTTTCCCTTATGCTAAATGAAGATTGTCCCTCTCTGAGATCCACCTGGACACCACCCTGCTGCTCTGAGCTGAGCAATGTCACATCAGTAAAAGGGGGGTGAGGGGGATACTTTATCATTCAATTACTCTTGAACTACAACTCGGAAAGTACTGAAATAACACTCTCCATGGCCCAAATACTATGAAGATTAATTGGAGATGCTTCTATTGTGAAACATTACTATCCCTTTAAATTATTACTCTGAAAAGTATGGACTGGCACTTACAGCTGCTTATTCAGATCAAGTGTACAAAATTAGAAATATTCTTGACCAATATTGGCCTATAGTTCTTTAGGATAAAATCCTCAGAAATACAGTACTGATGTCTGTCAGAATTATCTGTCGGAATAACCGAATTTAAAAAAAAATATATACTGGCTCCAACAGGGCACATAGGAAGAATAATAAAGTCAGTAAGAATAAAAATAATAATAATAAAAAAAGTAAGAATATAAATACAAATCTGAATAGGGAAGATGAAAGAAAAATAACTATTTTAAGTTGTCAGCGGTGACAGGTTGGCATAGGTGTGGGCGATGTTTGAAGAAAGTAAAATATTATACTATCTCTCTTTTTCTTCTAGATCTTTTATATAGTTAGAATTGTGGTAATAATTATTTTGGAGCATATCCGTATGAATGCTGGATGTCATCGATATTAATATTTCCCTGTACTAGGTTACAATCTGACAATATTTCCAGAAGATGTTCCTAAACAACAAATATCTGGAAAATATTTGAATGCTATTCTCTACATGACAGTTTATTAGTATAGTAAGCATACATCCACTATGTATCATGTATGTATAGCCTCATGCATTGGGCATTCACAATATAATGGAGTATGTATAATTGTGATTTAAATTATATCACAGTGATGACCATACAAATCCCTATGGAGAATTAAGGATATAGTTGTATTCTTTTATTCATTAGACATGTGCGAATTCATTCGGAGACATTCGGATTTCGTCGAAAATGGGGTCATTCGGAGACATTCGGCCAATCCGAAACTCAAGGGTCATTCGGAAAAAATGATCCGACTCCGAACAGCCCAGGTCCGAAATTCGTCGAAACTTTTGGAAGTTTCGGCAATCGACACATTTCCAAAAGTTTTGACTACTTTTGACCAGGACTTTTTTGTACTTCCTGTGCGCGCTCAATTACTTTCCCTCCATAATTTTCCCTCCATGTCTCTAGTCCAATTCCATTCTCCGTTTCATGCACTACTTCCCTCTTTTGTCTGTATTCGAATAGCCTTCTTCGTTTCATGATGGGGGTTGGACTAATGACACAGTCACACAGACAGACAGCCTGCATTTCCTCATTGGGTTGTTGGAGCTCAGAGAGAGAAGAGATTAGAGAGTGTACAGTTGTTGTGTAGGCAGGCAGGTAGCATTAGACTAGGCATAGGTAGGCAGCCAGCATTAGTTCCAGTTATTGCCACTGCAAGAGCAAGTAATATTTGTTCCTGTGCAAAATATAAAAAAATATTAGGTATTTGTTCGAATACAGGGCCGGCCCTTACATGGGTCCCAGTGGGTCCATGGACCCAGGCGGCACTTTGACAGGGGCGGCAATTTACCGTCCCATAGCATGTTTATTTTGTGCTCTTCCGCCATTTCTGTGTTGCAGGGTGTCCCATCCCATCAGTGTGACTGTCAGCAGCCGGGCAGCCCTATGCTCACTCAGTGGCGATGCCTGCTGGCTGCTTCAGTGACGTGAATTATGTGATAGTGAAACATTATGCCTATTTTATATTGTTTATCGCCCACCTAAAGTCAAGACTTGAGTAAATAGGTCTACCGTCCCAGATTTGCTAGAGAGGTTTTACAAATACAGGAGGGTGCCCCCTGTACGAAATTAGTCTAAACATTTGGGATCCCTAGTATGAGTGCACAACAGTGCATGATGTGACCTGAACAGGATTGCTGTGAGGTGTCTCCACCCAGAAGGTGCTGGCTTCAACATTGCGACAAGTGACCAACTAAGAGCACCGTGCCGTGCAGCCATAGCATCACCTCCTCCTACTCGCCGGGTCCCGCTGACTGGCAATAACAGGTGAGTCACTAAGAGATCTGAAGCCTTTCTGGAAGTCCTTTCACTTGGAAAGGGGCTAGGTATTACTTGGGGGAGTTGCCTCGTGTGTAAATAATTTCTAGGTGGGAGATGAATGTGCATCACTTATGTGTTTCCTAACAGTAGTTAGAATACAACTCCCATCATCCCCTGATTATGACATTGGGAAATGCCCAGCAATTATCGTAGAGCCCTGTATTGCACACTCACGGAAAACGGTGATATTGCTATACTAAGACAATGCTGTGGACCCCTCTTCAGTATAGATGTCAAGCATTTTTTTTTATTTCTCTCCTGTGTTGCAGTTTGTTCACAACAGAATGTCTCAATTTTTCTTTTTAACACATTACATCTATCACATTACAATCATTGATGTTTATTCTTGATGTAGTATGAAACTCTACAATGTATATACACATAGAGTTATCTGATATGAGGGGAAATAAGGATAGGAAAACGAGAGAGAGGAATTTGGGTACTAAAGAGGGACAGTAGGGTAGGAGGCTGGTACCAGAAAATGAAACCTTAATCTTTACCCATGTACTAACACAGAATGTGACATGTAGTTTGTCCATGTTCGAGTCGACCACTTATGTTGAGTAGGATGTGACAGGCATGGGTTTTCGATGTTGAACATATGCTATATTGAATGACAGGCATGAGGTTTCGATGTTCAAACATATGCTAGATTGAAGGACAGGCATGGGGTTTCGATGTTCGAACATGC
Source organism: Rhinophrynus dorsalis (assembly GCA_037306005.1). Classification (NCBI taxonomy): domain Eukaryota; kingdom Metazoa; phylum Chordata; class Amphibia; order Anura; family Rhinophrynidae; genus Rhinophrynus; species Rhinophrynus dorsalis. Next base: position 121,830,538 of record CM074723.1, on the reverse strand, counting down.
TAAATTGAATGACAGGCATGGGTTTTCGATGTTCGACGTTTGCATTGTGACTGGCATCCCATGGTAGAGTAGAGGTGACATGCACAGACTTTCAATGTACGACAATGTCCGTTTTTGGGATGGATCTTTTTCTAAATGCACACCCTGTCTGCAAACAATGATAGCAGCGTGCACGGAGGCGCACTGCTATAATTTAACCCATGTTAAATTCGGCCGAATAATTCGGAATGGATCAGAATTTCGTCTGAATCGAATAGGCCCGGTCCGAAATTAAGATCATCCGAATTAGAAAAAAAAAAATTCGTCCGAATTCGAATTTTACCGAAAATTTTGCCCGTGCACAAGTCTATTATTCATTCTTTATTTTATAGAATATATTTATGCTTTATCACAATTACTGAAAGGGTTAATTTCTCTCTCATTTGTTTGGACAATGAGGGATACCATAAGAGATTAAGATGAGCATATTTAAATAACCATTAGGACGGCCACTGATCATTCAATATCCATTTGCTTGACAAAATACTGTGTGTATAGTTCAAAACATGTTGCACAAAATTTTGACCCAACAGGGTGCGTGTGGTGGGAGTCAATGTCTGGACTACTCACATTAAATGTAAGTTATAAATATTTTTACAACCTTTTTATGAATATTTTTGTCTCCATGTATCTATAAGGGATAGATTTTAGATTCTTCGAGATCTTGGAGTACGCTTGAATCTACAAGCCATTCCTCTATCTCCTGCTCTAGCTTACTTAAAGCGGAACTACCACCCTTAAAAAGTGTTGTATCAAATAGTCCCCCATCTGGCAACTAGCTGCTCAGTAGCGCTAGCCTCCAGAATTCTTACCCATTCATAAGAATGAGCCTCTACTCCAGGACTGACAGGCAGGATGGAGCACGTACATCTTTCCATAGTGACGTCCGCACGCCAGCTCTGTCAGTCCTAGCCGGCTCTAGGAGGTGTTGCTAGGAGCTGTTCGGCTCCAAAAGGGAATGACAGTGCAGGCGCGTGGACGTCACTAGGGACAGATGTCCGCGCTCCGTCCTGCTTGTCAGTCCTGGAATAGAGGCTCATTCTCATGAACGAGTAAGAATTCTGGCGACTAGCGCTACTGAGCAGCTAGTTGCCAGATGCGGGATACCATTGTGCATGCACAAGGTGGCATGACGATGGTATGGGCAATCCTGCTGCTGCCTTTTAATCACACTGCCAGAACAAGGGGCACAATTACTGGCTGGCACCTGATGCTGTAAGCTAGTGTTGCCCACTGTAGGTGGTGGGAGGGAAACCCGGTGAGAAGTCACAGTCATATAGTCTGTGCTCTGCCCATTTCTCCACATCCACAGGTGGATTCTCTTGCTGTACGCACTTTACAGCCCTTTTCCCACCACACTAACCCTCTGCATGTACAATTCAGGCACAGCCATCCTGGAAAAATAACTGTGGCTTGGGATATAGCAACATGGAGCTACATATGACATCAGTTCTTTGAAACATCAGTTTTCTACAAAAGAGTACGGGAGCATGTGAACTGCCATCATCTTGGTAACATTGCCATCCCACAGGCATACGTAGGGATTGTTTTTGTTAAGTTGTTGACTCCTTCCCAGGAATTTGGTCAGTGAAGTTTGGCAGTACATGGCAGAAGAACCCTGTAACTTTATTGCTTTAACAACATGACTAGAGGAGGTGTTGGAGGTAAAGGCAGCATGTGTGGGCAATGACTTTTGCCATCCTACAACAAAGCCAGAGTCATCATACTCCTCTGCACAAGGAGCCACAGGTGTTATCTGGAATTAACTAACTGTTTGCAGTTGCCAGGAATTCACTCTACCACAGAATGTACTAATGCGAATGTTCCGTATAAGGAGACTCCTCCAACAAGGGCTGGTGGAGTGAAGGCTAGGGTGCATCGTTAGGGTGCGTGGTTGGTGATCGCAGGCCTCCTGTAGTGCATTGTGCTGCAGCCGAGGCCATGTAAAGTTGCTGGCCGCGAAGCCAGATGACTCCCTTCAGCTGAGCTGCAGAAGGCCCAGGATAGTGCACTACAGTGAGGATGTCCACCACCAGCCCCAGGGAAAGTCTTATCCAAATATATAAATATAGCAAAGAAGAACTCAACAGAGGGAGATCCAGAGGTTTTGACGGTTGTAGAGGTCTGACAGGACACTGAGGTACAGCTGACTGGATACAGGCTGAGTGGTCAGGATACCAGGAGGATAGAGCTGTAAGTAAAACAAGGACACAATAACTAGGAGACAGAAGGCTAACAGACTGAGAGTTAGAGTCTACAAGAGGATAGTATAGTCCAGACAAGCAAGGACAACAAGAAGCAGATCAGAGGAGGCAAGATCAGCAGGGAAGAGGACAGTCCAGGAGACAGGCAAGGTCAGCAACAGAACAGGCAGCAAGGAAGAATCAGCAGGCAAAGGGTTAATCCGTGGTACAGGTCAGTTCAGCAACAGTTCAATCAGCAAGGCAAATTCAGCAGGCAAAGGGATAATCCAGAGAACAGGCAAGGGTCATTAAGGCTTGGAGAATGCTACAACACAAAATGGCATGAACGCTATAATCGTGCACCACACTGAAGTGTCGCGTGGCTTAAGAAAGCCCAACCCGGAAGTTCGAGCCGAAGATGACGTCACCGCGCTAAGCATGGTGAAGAGCGGGCACAACACGGAAGAGAAGGGAAACAGGGACACGGAACACACGTCTGCATCGAGAGCGGCGGAATGGACAGCATAACAGCAGTGGCACACTCTCTAACATCTAACTTCACTACTTCTCTTATCTGCCTCAGAACCCTGGGAACTTTTTGGAGTACTTCTGCTGCTGCTAGTTGTGGCACCTCTGACATGCTGATAGACCTGCAGTTGTGCTTCTGGTGGGATCTCATAGAGGAGGTGCCTAGGTGTGAGCCTGCTTACCCCCTGGTCACATGATTTGAGCACAGAGAGCAACATGATTATCTTTTGGATCCTGAGTAAAGTATCTCCATACTGTGGATTTCACAGACTGAGGAGTTCCTGAGCGGCTGCTACTACTACTGGGGCTAGATGTTGATGCTGTTCTACTGCTATACTACTAGGTGTCAAAGGTGCAGCACTTCCAGCAACAGCAGAGGCACTTGTCATAGCTTAAGTTGCGGATGTTAACCTGTGTTGCTGTTGTTGTTGCTGCTGGTTACTCCACACAAGTGCGTGCATGCAGCTTTGTGGGACTTTGACTTGGAAGCAGTGATGATGGCTGACAGGATGACTGGGTACTTTTTGCCATCTTTGCTTGTCCAGGATCAGAGTTTCCATTGGTTTTCTCAAACAGTTTATGGATGCACAATGTTCCTTTTCAGTGGCGAGCGATTGAGCCTTTGCCTTTCTGCCAACTTTCTGGCCATCTCATCATCTCTCTAACTCTCAACTTTGTCCGTATCTGAACAAGAGGAGGATGCTAGAGGGATATATTATAGCTTTGCATTGTCAGTCATCATTAGGTCATCCTCAGCATTGCCCCCGACCCTTATATTGTTTAGAGGTGTCATGATTTCTTGTTACTTTTACAAAGTTCACTACTACTTTGAGGACAGGTGTTTAGGTGCTGGTTTGTCTCACTGTCAGATGTAGCAGTTGTTTCAGCTGCTACACCTTCCTCCATTATGCCATTGCCATCATCAACACTAGAATGTGACTCATTGTCTTATTCAGTGTTCTCCTTGTATGTTTTTTTTCTGTACTGGGGCTGGTGGGGGAACGTTTGGTGGAACCTTGACAAACTGCATCCTCCCCGTGAGGAGAGGGATCACCATAATTTATTGCACATGCTGCAGCAACCACAGCTGCAGTCAGTTTTGAACTACCACTTTACTCCCACATCCCTGCACTGCTCCACCTTTACCACTGTCCCTGCCCCTTATGCATTTGCTGGATATAACTATGTGTGTTTTTACTCCACAGTACATCACACCACACATCTGATGCAGTGTGATGTCTTGCTTTTTCCCCTCAACAACATTCTCATTCTTGTCTGCCTAAGTCACATAGCTCATGTCAAGGCCTCAGTCAGCTGTCTTTCCCCTAATATATTTATTATATATACATGCCCTATCTTTTCACTGTCCAAAAAAGAAATTATTACTAAAAAGACAAAATCAACAGCTTTTTTTCCCCACACTTCCCCAGCACAGAGACAATAATAGCAAGATCAGTAAGTAAATTGCTTGGACCACAGTTGCTCGTGTCTTTCAAATCAAAATCAGACAATGTTGGGGGTCAACCTCTTTTACTCCTTTCTCACACCCCCAGACACACACAACACAGATATAATAACAGGAAGATCAGCAAGCATATTGGACCCCAGCAGCCTGTGTCTTGCCAGTCAGTCACACCAAATTTTAGGGTAATTTGGGTCAACCTCCTTCCTCCCTTCATCTCCCCTAGAGTGCCCCCAGACTCTCCTAATACAGAGAACAAAATGCCCTACCTAAAAGACTCCATAAACTAAGCTTCTATTCCCCTTTACTTGCCTATCTTCTCTAGATAAAAACGTGCTGCTTTCTCCACTCACAAACACAGAATGGCATGCTTTGCCTGAAACCCTTGTGTATGGCTGTAGAAAAGTAGAGAAAACTTTCATGTGGTGAAGAAAAATTTAGTCTTACCACTGATTTTATGTAATGAGCTAGGCGAAAAAAAGAGGGAAACTGCACTACGTGCAATACATTTTTCGCGGAACAGAAAGTGCCATTATTCACCATTTTTGGTTTCAGGCAAAATTTTATAACAATCCCTTCTCCCAGCTCCGGCACGTATATATTATATAGAGTGCACACAATACATTTCATTTTATTACCATGAATAAGGGCTGGGCTTCTTACATTCCAATGCTCTCCTCTATTCAATCTGGAGGGCAGAACTTGTCTCTCCATCTCCTCTTGGGGACCTCTCTAGTCATCAAGGGGTTAAATACACCATTTATACAATGACAGGTTGGTGATGTTTCTCTGTCCCCTGTGGTGCAGTTGGTTTACTCCAGTTCATCAGCCTTGCTACTTGTTAGATATGACAGCTGATGGATACCTATAAAGACAATACATTTTATCAGGAGCAGGCTTCAACTAAATGGTGGAGCTAATTGGTTCAGCCAATCTACACCTGCCCAGTGATTTTTTCCTCAGCTGTGTAATTATGTAGCCTGAAGTGTGCAATTCAGAAATCAGACCTTTAAATGGCTTTGTAATCTATATGAGTATATTTTATCTAAAACCAGACCTAGGCCTTTTCATGCTTTGCAGGCCAAGAAAACAGATTTTCTACATTTACAAAGCATAATACACTGATTATTATTGGTAACCCCTTGGACGCCAGAGTGAACTCTATAAGATTTGTGCATTTGTTTTAGAATTCATGCAAAATGTTATGAAAATTATATGTTTTGTGACATTTGGATTTATGGGAGAAGTGAATAGTACAGAACATGCAATTCCAGAAACACGAACAGCACATTCGACACTTTCAATGAAATGCATTAGTTCATTTTATTCATTCATTCATATGCCTGCACTACTTATAAGATTTATAGAAGAAAGAAAACAGTGCAGAACTAGCATTCCTAGTCAACTAACACTGCTTGATCCTAATTTGTGGAGAGGACTGATGGGAAAGAAAATCCCCTATTACCAAAGAAAAATCAATACACAAAGTCAAATCTATTATTCACAGTGCAAATAGGACAAAATAAATGGGTTTGTGAAGCTGACAGGGCACATCCAACTTGCCAGACATAGAACCAAATTGTAGTGGTGAATATACAAAACGAAAAGAAAGGACAGCTAAACTGTCATCTTGAAACAGAGTACAAATCGAGACTTTGAGGTGATCCAATAACCACTTAACATGTTAGCCCTGCTACATACACGTAACTGGTTATAAGGCCAACGGGGATTGGTGATGATGGTTCTCCCCGCAAAAGGAACCCAATGAGCTTGCATCCGATGTCCATACCAATGTGGAACCATGTACTGAGTAATATTATACGTGAAAAAATGTCAGACCGAAATACATCAAAAATATAAAATGTATTGAAGAAGAAAAAAAAGCATATTTTATATATATATATATATATATATATATATATATATGCTAAAAAATCCTCAGATCCTCAACATGTTTCATGGCAAACTTGCCACTTCATCAGGAGGAATACAATGTAGCAAAGGATATATTTATATCCTTTGCTACATTGTATTCCTCCTGATGAAGTGGCATCTTTTGCTACATTGAAGTGGCAAGTTTGCCCCAAAACATGTTGAGTATCTGAAGATTTTTTAGCATTTTTTTAAATAAATGTTATATTTTAATGTATTTGTTCTGCCATTTTTTCAAGTATAATATTACTCAGTAAACGGTTCCACATTGGTACGGACATCAGATGCAAGCTCATTGGGTTCCTTTGTAGGGAGAACCAGCATCACCAATTCCCACTGGCCTTATAACTGGTTACGAGTATGTAACCGAGCTAACACGTTAAGTGAGTATTGGATCACCTCAAAGTCTCAATTTGTATGCTGTTTCAAGATGACAGTTTAGCTGTATTTTTGTTTTGTATTTTCGGGAGGTATAATTTTCATAATGATCGAGCAGTAATATATCGGGATATCTGTGTGGAGGCAGTTCAATATCCTCCATAAGCTGAATTTGTCATTGATGCTATGCCCATGACAATATCTAAATGTGAGTATAATTTTGATTGTTATGGTTTGTTGTAAACAATCTAGATGCCTGTACGATAAGTCTCTCCCCTCTTTTGTGTGTTTTGGTAATGGTGAATATAAACTACCATAAAATATAACCTTTATTATACAATGTTAAAATTAAGGACAAAACAGGGTGCAAGATTATGATGGGACATATCTGGCTTTCCCTGGCATAATTTTGCACCCTGTTTTGTCCCTAATTTTAATGTTGTATAATAGAGGTTATATTTTATAGGTTCAGCTAAGAATTGACCCTAGGGGAACCCAGTGAAATTGTTCACAGAGGTTAATTAATTGCAGAAATAACGTCACTCTAAACTCGGCTATGTGAAACAAATGGATTCGAATGGGCTGATCCAATGACCTGTTCCTATGGATGATTTCCATCAGGCAGAAAGACCCATGCTGCAGCTTGGATTTACTCATGCTTTGGGTACATTTTACATAAAAGTTACACATAATGATCTTCACGGGGCCAGTGACCTCTCCACAGATTGCTCACACAATCAGTACAGGAGAATGTGATGTAATTCCCATTTATTCAGTTATTATCCAACCTACGTGAGCATCGGCCAGTAATATCTGGCCATCTCCCAAGAGGGCCAGCCTTGTGACACATATCCTTTATGCAAGGCCTGTTTTGGATGGGTGCCAAGTGTGCAGTGCACTCAGGCCCCCAATGTCACTGACCTCATGCCCTGCATCTTAGAGGATAGCTGTATTCTGATCAGGACCAGGCCTGGCAGTGGACAGATTACGGAAAGAGCAGTCATTAAGCATCTGGGGTGAACTTAAAGGGATAGTAATGTTTCATAATAAAAGCAGCTCTAATTACTCATCATAGTATTTGGGCCTTGGAGAGTGTTATTTCAATTCTGTCAGAGTTGTAGTTCAAGAATAATTGAATGATAAAATATCCCCCTCCCACCCCTTTTACTGATGTGACACTGCTCAGCTCAGAGCAGCAGGGTGGTGTCCAGGCGGATCTTAGAGAGGGACACACTTCAATTAAGATAAGGGAAAAAGCTGAAAAACCTGTCAAGGGGGCAGGGTTTTCATTGTTCTCACAGTAGAATATTGACCCTTGATGTGAGCTGTCTGGTCTATGGACTGGATTCCACATCTGAGGAGTGGGGGCTTACACTAGGTAAAAGGGGAGGGAGGGGGAAACTTTATTGTTCAATTACTCTTGAACTACAACTCTGACAGAATTGAAATAACACTCTCTATTGCGCAATTGCTATGAAGATTAATTGGAGCTGCTGTTTTTGTGAAATGTTACTATCACTTTAACCTCAGCTGTGTCTGGATTGGTTGATTGGAGTGGCAGGAGTTTTGTCCTGACAGCCAATCAAGAGGCAGTCTAACATTAAACCCACACCAGCTGCTTTAGGAGAGCTCTCATTTATCATTTCTCTTGGTGGAGACAGTGCACATTGGCATAACCATGGCAGATGAGGAATGTACAACAGGTAGGCCAAGGATGCGGGTCAGTATTGTTATGTCCTCCTCCCTGGAATGAGACACACCACACTGGAGATGTCTTTGGAGGTGTAAGACAGCCTCTATGTATTGCAGCAGCAGAATAGGAACAGTATACAGAGTGGGGTCCTTCGGCCATGCAGCTCTCCTCTCTCCTTGCACTCAGCACCAAGCAAGGAACAAAAGGGATCTCAGGCAGATGCTTTTTCTGCTTCCATATCTGGCTGCTGCTCTTCACTTTCGGCCAGCGTGTTGTCGGCCAGGTTGCCATGTTGCCACCGCATTTCATTTTGTGCGTCACCTAAGCTAAGCAAACACCACATCTCCTTCCCCACTAGAAAGAGAGGGAGAGAGAAAGAAAGAGAGATACATCTCCTGTGATCATGCTTCCTCTGCTCCTCACATTTCCCATGCATTGCCATCTGTTGGGTGACCAGGTTGTTTTCACAGGCTGTGGGGTGGTGTAGGTGCCCGAGTTTCAGGAAACATCGCCTGTTCTGTGGGCTGTGGCACTGGTGCTTGAATGTTGAGGTTGCTGCTGGGAACTTATAGTCTTCTTCAATTTTTTGTATATATTATAGTGTCATCTTCATACATGAGTACAGAAGATGCTTTGCAAACCATGGGCAGATCATTCATAAATAGAGAATATAGAAGAGGGCCAAGGATGAAGCCTTGGAGAACCCTACTTGTAACTTTGAGTGGAACGGAGGTATTGTCAGCAATAGACACATACAGCATTCTGTCTGATAAATAGGATTGGAACCAATTTAGAGAATGATTATCCAATACAGAACTTTGGAGTTTATCAGAATACTATGGTCTACTGTATCAAAGGCATTTGCAAAATCTAGGAAAATAGCTCCAGTAATGTCACCATTTTCCATACCAGTCTGGATATCATTGGTTACTTTTAGGAGGGCAGTGATAGTAGAGTGATTTGAAAGCCTGATTGAAGGGGGGTGAAAAAACTGGTCAGCTGGTCATACTTAGTTGTACACGGGCACATTTCTCTAGGATTTTAGCCAATGTGGGGAGTAGGGATATTTGTCTGTAATTTGATACTACATATCTATCCCCACTTTTGTGGATAGGCAAAACTCTAGCTACAGGCTTTGGAAATATACCCAGATGACAGGGAGGCATTAATTAGGGTTGTAATAGGATGGGCAGTGAACGAGGCACTGAGCTTTAATAACATTGCTTGTAGTTGGTTAGGGCCAGATTGTGATTTCATTTTTGGGTTAAGAAGGTGGTCATATATTTCACTCTCATTTACCGGCATGAAATTAATTAGCATCACTGGACCAGGTAGCAGACGACATAAGCTGATCTGTGCATGTTTCTACTTTAGAATGACTTTTGTTTTGTGTAATAAGAGTGGTGGCATATCCAACAAAGTAGTTGTTAAATGCATAAGCTATGGCTAAGGGGCATTGTATCATTTCTATGCCTATGGTTATAGCTGATAGGTAATAGTGGTTAGGAGGGTTGTACAGGTTTTTAATAACCTTCCAGAAGTTGGCTGGTTTTGAAATGGTATTGTTCAAGTTGTCAGAAAAATATTGAACGTTTGCTAGTTTTGTTTGCCTTGTGAAAGTATTCCGCAACTGCCTGTATGCAGTGTGATCATTAGCAGAGCCAGTTTGTTTACATTTTGTCCATAATGCAGCTCTGAAACTGTATAATTCAAACAGATCAGCAGAGACCCAGGGTAGATGGGCCTCCCTTACCCTAATCTTCCTTAGAGGGTCATGGGTATTACAGACCTGTAAGAATTCTGAATCAAAAAAGTAAAATGCTGAGTCTACATCAGGTATAAGGTATATTCTATACCATGGGCAATTCCTTAAGTAATTTCGGAAAGACTAGAGATTAAATTTTTTAAATTATCTAGTAATTATGACTTTTGGACATGATTTGATTGTTTTTATTTTGAGAACACAGTAGACTATGGAGTGATCACTAAACACATTTGCTAGTACACCTGAATCTTGGATTCTACTTGGGCAGGATGAAAGGATCCAGTCTAGCAGAGTATGGTTGGATGATTTAACATTTATGTGAGTAGGGGAGGAGATTATCTGTGATATTTTGATGTCTTAAACAAGGAACAGAAATTTTCATTCCTGGAGTCTAGCCAATTGATATTAAAGTCTCCAACAACCAACAGTTCACTTTTCTTATTATAGGTGGTAATCTCATTGAGGTGGTGGGTTAGGTCTGTAAGCGACTGTGTTGGTGTATTTGGAGGCCTGTAGATGCCAACAATTATGTACTTCGAGTGTACTTCAATCTGTAGATAGACTTGTTTCAAATTGATCTTTGAAAATGTGATTCCCCCACCACCACCACTAGTGACACAAATAGCTCTTCTAACTGGGGTAATGGATATTGATCCACTAGTAGCTGCCAGTTCAAGGTCATCTTGAAGTCTCCACATATCCGAATCTCCCCAGTTTTCTTGATCACCAGTACAATGGGAGATTTCCATTTACTTCTGGTAACCTTGGAGATGACCACTTGAGCATCTAGGAGCTGGAGTTCTGTCTCTACTTTTATTCAGATCATGAACGGTACAGCTCTTGCTTTGCAGAATCATGGAACCATGCTCAATCTGAGTTGCAATTTTCGCTTGCATGTTCTTTACTTTCCCCAGTGCTGGGGAAAATACATTTCTGAACCTTTGTTTTAATTCTGCCACCCATCTATTAGTTGTCTCCAACTGTGTGAAACCCGCATGCATGCAAATGGGGGCTCTTTACTGTATGATCTTGGTCACCAGCTGTTATGTCCTCTTCCCTGGAATGAGACATCACACTGGAGAAGTTTTTGGAGGCATAAAGCAGCCTCCGTTTACTGCAGTAGCAGAGTAGGAAGGGTTCTTCCACCGTGCCTCTGTGCACCTTTCATCGCTCTGTGTACTCAGTACCAAGCAGGGACCAAAAGGGTCTCTGGTGGCTCCTTGTTCTGTATCTGGATCCAGCTGCTGCTTTTTACTTCCAGCCGGCATGACATTGGCCGGTTGCCATGGTGCCACCACCTCTCGTTTCTTATTTCGCCACTCTGCTCAGCAAACATCACAAGTATGTACATCTCTCAGGCTACCATTGCAGCTGGGACAAGGCTGGGAGTCAATATGTGTGGTTTTCTCATTCCAGCACACTAGGACAAGGCTGAGTGGCAGGTGGTCAAAAATGAGGGTCAGTATGTGTGGTTCAATGGCTTCCATTCCAGTGCAGTGGGACAAGGCTGGCTGCCAATATATGTGGTTCCAATGTTTCCAGTGCAATGGGATAGGGCTAGGGGGCAGTGGGTCAAGAATGAAGAGCAGAATGTGTGGTTCTATGCTTTCCAGTGCAATGAGACAAGGCTGGGGATCAATGAATCAATGATAGGGGTCAGTAAGTGTGGTTCTATGGTTTCCAGTGCAGTGCAGTTGGAAAAGGCTGGAGTACAGTATGTGTGCTTCTATGGCTTCCAGTGCACTGGGACAAGGCTAGAGGACAGTGGGCCAAGAATAGGAGTCTGTGTGAGTGGTTATGTGGCTTCCAGTCCAGTGCAATGGGACAAGGCTGGGTGTCTGTATGTGTGGTTCTATGGCTTCCAGTGCAGTGGCATAAGCCTGTTAAAGGTGAGGTCTGGTCACCTTAGATTATCACCTATACAGGCGTGATGGTCCTGGCACATCACAAGTCCTTAATGGGTTAAAGGGTCATTGTGAATGTTTCTTGATTCTGTTGACTGTTCTTAAAAATAGTTATTTTGCCTACATTTATTTGATTCCACCATTGTTTGCAGATATAAACCACACCACCATGTTCCTTTTTGGTTATTGCTTTGCGTCAGCGGTACGCAAACTTTGGCTCTTCAGCTGATGTAGACACAACTCTTATCATCCCCAACCAGCCAAAAGCTTGTCATAGATTATGTCAGTTGTGGACTCCAGTAGCTGGAGAGCCACATTTTGCCTACTCCTTCTTTACTGCATAGAAAAGCGCTTATTGTTAATCCTCATACTTTACCAACCAATGAAATTTTCAGGATATCCCTGACTGATCACAGGAGGGTAATCATTGGCTCAGTCACTGCAGTTGGTCTACTTGTGCTTAAAGGGATAGTAAAGTTTTAGTTACTAAAGTACAATCAAGTCTTTTTTATACATTTTTATAACAATGTGTAGCAGTATAACCTTCTAAAACTTTGCAGTTTTACCTTTATTCTATAAAAAAAAGTTTCCCCCTCCCACCCCCTTTACTTATCTCAAACAGATTCCCATCAGATCTATAATACGATCCCAGGACCAGACAGATCGCAGCGAGGGACAATCTTTTGTACTTCAGTATAAGGAAAACACTGCCCTCTTGAGGAAGGAGGGCAGTTTTTCCTTATACTGAAAGAAAATTGTCCTTAGTCGCTATCCATCCAGACCAGCTTACCGAAGCTCCTTGAGGTAAGTAAAAGGGGAAGGAGGAGGAAAATTTAACATAGAATAAGGGTAAAACAGCAAAGTTTTAGAAGGTTATACTGCTACAACTTGTTATAAAAATGTATAAAGAAGACTCATTTGTACTTTAGTAACTAAACATTACTATCCCTTTAATGAAAAACATGTATGTTAGATGGCTTGCTGATTAAAATAAGAGTACTCCCTCTTCTAGGAGAATTTTCCATTTAAAAGTTATTACAGCTCAGACTGTTAGCAACTGTACTTACTGGTGTCCAAAAAGTGTTTTTTTTTTTAAATAATTCACTCTGTGGGAAAGATTTAGTCATTGACAATGGATCCTCCTAGTAAGTTATAGAGTCAGCGCCACTTGGTGGCCACTATGGAAAACTGAAGTTTAAAAAAAAAAAGTTTTTGTTTAAAAGTCAGATTTAAATGAATGGGAATTAGTCCCCTATAGTACAGTACCTTTCATTGCTAGATAAATCTCCAATCCATTGTGATGCAAAGTGTTGGAGAGCTCTCTAAAATTCAAATACATTATAGGCACTCAAAGGGGTTAAAGGCCTCATTTAAATTGTCGGTGATATTTATTTATCCCCTGTAATGCAGTTAGTTTACTCCTGAATTAATCCATTTAATCTTAGTACATCAGCCCCCCTGTGAATCTCTGTTCTGAACAGGGGCTAGATTCTATTGCAGGAGATAAATGTTAACACCCATTTTAGCAAACAGTTTCCTATTGAAGTCTATGGGAAACCTAGAGATAAACACAAAATAGCAAACAAGGTGGTGGCTCCAAAAAAATACCACAAAAAATATCAGACTCAACCCACCCCAATATATAGGTATCCTCTTAATGTAGATATTCTTAAAAACACCTAGTGCAGTATGCAACTTGGCATTAAAAACATCTCTTTATTAACTTCATCTTCTTAAAATCATCCACTTATATGAACTGCACATTGATAGAGAGTATTAGAGGTCAGTACAGTAAGTAGGGAATGTACAGAAACACTTATCTTTACTCCATATGATCAACTCATTTCGCGCTAATGTAGCGCTTACTCATGATCCTGAAACAAACACCAGCTGCCATTATTCGCATTGTTTTTAAAAAGTGCGATTATCAAACACATCTGCATGCAGTCCGGTAGACGAATCCTATTCGATCTCAACTTGCCGAGGACTTTCATATAATAAAATCTTAAAGGCAAGGTGATTAACCTTCAATCTATAATGAGATTGCTCTCTTCATTGCGTATCTCTGTACCTGTGCATTATCAGATCTTAATCTAAAAATAGGCTTGCATGTATCTATGTATCCAGCGGGACGTTGACAAATTCTACAATGGCACATATATTTAGAAACCAGTTTTACATTTTAGTGATACAGTATCCAATTCCCGCTGAACAATACTTTAGGAGAAGTCAATAGTTTGCAAACATTAAATATTCCATATTTTCAGTTAAGGAATGGTCCCCGATCTACATGCATATAGATTGGGAAATTGCATCTGTCTATCAAAATACAGAATAATACATCATATCCAATTTGCGAACAAAGGCGGCTCATGGATATAATACAAGAGCTTAAAGGGATATTAATACTTTGCTTTATCTTTATTTTATTTTGTAGGCATTAAAAAAACATGAAGAACGATATAAGTCTTATCTCTCAAACCTTTATGGTTTGAGAGATATTCACAAGCAAAGTTTCCCCTCCCGTCCCTTTTACTTAGTGTAAGCCATCTCTTCTCAGATGTGGAATGCAGTCCATAGACCAGACAGATAACAGCAGGGGACAATCTTCTTCCTATGAGAACAATGAAAGCCCTTCCCCCCTTGACAAGTTTTTCAGGTTTTTCCGTTATCTTAATTGAAGATTGTCCCTCTCTGCAATCTACCTGGGCACCTCCCGTCTGCTCTGGCTGAGCAGTGTTACATCAGTAAAAGGGGTGGGAGGGGGATACTTTGTCATTGAATTACTCTTGAACTACAACTCTGACAGAATTGAAATAACACTCTCCAAAGTCCAAATACTATGATGATTAATTAGAGCTGCTTTTATTATGAAACGTTACTATCCCTTTAACTATTAATTATGTTAAAATATTATATTTAAAAAGCTCTTTTATCGAGGACATCACACTGTTAAACCACCTGGATTTTTTTATCTGAGTTTGAAGAGAAGACAGCCTTATATACACACCCATATATATAAATTATACACTAGTGTCTTTTAAATATATGTGTATTTGCTATTTGACTGTAGAGGCAACAGCCTCTACAGCACATGTAAGAATTGCCAATATTTTTGACTACTACCCATGAGGGTCAGGCAATCATTGGAAGATCTGATGAACATTGCAACCTCCATTAATACTTGTGTAAACGATCTGCTGACGGCCCCATAGGCCACTATACTGACCTTGCATAATGCAACCTTAAAGGGGAACTACCACCCCGCAATAACTTTACCTTACATCAGTCTTCATCTGGCGACTAGCTGCTTAGTAGCGCCGGCCGGCTCAAAAGGGACTGACAGCGCAGGCGCACGGACGTCACTGTGACGAGATGTCCGTGCTTCCTGCTCATGTGACCGTCAGAAAAAGGCAAAAATCTTTTGAACCGGGTAATATTTCTGGTGACTAGCGCTACTAAGCAGCTAGTCGCCAGATGAAGACTGATTTAAGGTAAAGTTATTGCGGGGTGGTAGTTCCCCTTTAAGGTGACGAAATGCTGGAAAGTTGAAGCATGCTGGACTTTGGTGCATTGACATGAGGTGATAGTCACCCAGGTTAAAGGCACCATAGTCCAGCATGTTACCTTTCACCACTAAAGACAATTACAACACAGTATTGCCTTAGTGCCAAGGTTTCCCTAGCATCCCATTAACCTCCTATAATATAAAAGGCCAGATGTATGTTTGTTCGATGCAGCATGGGCAGTAGAGACTGCCCTAATGCACAGAATGCTGGGCCGTGTGCACGGACTTTTACACTAGTCTCAGCATAAAAATACTTTAAAAAAAAAAAATTGCAGGGAAAACACAGCTACCTGCAATTGTTGTGCAAATTCAGTTTCAGTACAATTCCATCATAAACCAGGTTAAAAACGTCTAGTTATGTTATCGCTCTCTCCCTGCAATAATCTCAGTGTATAATGTCACATAGGACACAATGTTTCACAACTCATGCTTTTTCTCACATGTTTCTTTTGCGGTGACAATGTTGGCCATGTGTAAGGGGCTTAATGGGGCAGAGTATAGCATATTATTTGGATAAGCTTCTCCTGGTCATATTTTATTAGGTTGTAATGAGTTCAAATCACTTAAGCTGCTCTCACCAGGCAAAAGAGAAGCTAGTGAATCTGAGGCTGTGAAAAAAAATCAATATAAATTGTACTTGTAGTATACAGAAATTGTGCAGTAAATAGGAGTGGGTGGGGCAGACTTCCACAGGCCTAGCTTGGGTTCTAAAGGGGTGAATTCTTCTCAATATTTCTATTGACAACCACCCACCCAGTTCCTCCTACCGCCAAGTCACTGGAAGCCTACAAAGGTTGAAATCTCTTTATAAATGCATGTACTTTGTGTAGTATGATAAAAGGAAAATAGTAGGACTTGCTTTAACCCATTGAGTGGCAGAAAGGATGTCCAGTGCAGTACTCTGTACAACCCTCCAGCGTTCATGGGATTAACCTGGGTTGCCTTGAAGTGGCAGGTAAGACAGAACATATGTTGGCCAAACTATGCTAACAAGAACTAAACCTGAATAATTAAATGTTGTAAGCCATAATGACTGCTATACACGGGTTCATTTGGCAGAAATCACAATGATGCAGGGAGGCTGATGCACTAGGTAGAACGGGAACAATTCTGGAAGCAGTTGCACCACAGAATACATAAGTTCACCAAATTCCAGTAGATTTTAATAGACGTTGATTTAACCCTTTGAGTGCCAAAGGGGTATGCAACACATTGCTTTGCAATGCATTGCATACCCATCTGGCTCGTTAAGGCTTAACACCTTGAATGCTGGAGACTTCTCTAGCATTCAAGGGGTTAAAGGCACCACTTATATATATCAAAATGTTTGTTTGTCATTTATGGTTCCATTTTATTTTTCCCAGAAATGTTCCAGATCTTCTCAGTCCTTCAGCCTGAGTGCCTTTTAATTAGGGATCTATGGAGAGTCTCTTTATGCTTTGATGCACTTCATCTATATAAGTAAGTCTTCAATACAATCAATAAAACATCCTTAAAGGAGAAGTGTACCCTAAGAATAAGTGTCTCTTAATTTGCTGAACAGAAGGATTGACTTCAAAAAGCATTAATCCATTGCCTGCCAGAGAGAGGTATCTAACAATACCTCTCTGTCACTCAAAAGGTTAAGATATAGCCATATACTATATTAAAGGAACAGTAATACCTAAAATGATTTGGGATATATTATTTGAATTGCCGCGTATTTCTCGCTAGAATCTGAAATCATTGGTACTTTGTTAGATCCTTAAAATATAATCCTAAACTTGTATTTCTAATGTATGTGTAGACTGTCCGATAGAAATGCCATTTATTAAATTGTGTTTGTGCTCTTTGTAATAAAAGGTCAGAGCTAATTTGGTTAATTTCATGATTAATATCCACTGTTTTTTGTTTGTTTTGTTTTTTACAACGGTTATTACATTTATATTGGATCATTTGCACTCAGTAAAACACTACCATTTCCCAGACATCTATAAACAATAATATGTTAATGAAAGCCTTTGAGACCTTCAAAAGGCAGTGATGGGAACCCCTGCATGTAAGAACTAGGGTTGTTACACACATTGTTGCACAGCTTTAGCACATGAGTTACTGTTGCAGTAACAATGTCACCTGATTGCTTTTAATATCTCTTGCAGTCCACTGCAAATTGCTTGTTTAAAATCTGATACCAGCTTTGGTCCCTTACGAATATGCTGACCAGATCTCACCTTTAACCGGGGACACATAGGAAATAGGTATATTTCAGTACTTCACTGAAATCAAAGCAGTCCTGCAGTATGCATTTTTCCTGTGTGTCCCTGGTTAAAGGTGAGGTCTGGTCACCCTACTTATGATCCATTCAGGTCTGTGGTATCCTACTGGATGCAGTGTGGAGGAGTGACCTAGAGCATATGTTCTCAACCATGCCCTCAATGGCCACTAACAGGCCAAGACTTAGGAATGCCCCTGCTAGAGCACAGGTGTGGTGATCAGAGGCTCATTCACATTGATTAACTCACCTGTGCTCTAACAAGGAAATCCTCAAAACCTGGCCTGTTAGTGTCCACTGAGGGCACGGGCTGAGAACCACTGACCTAGAGAATGGCTTGAGCAGAGAACAGTGTATATAGGAAACTGCACCTATAATGTAAAGAATAAATAGGCATACTTGACTGCTGTACGAAGGGCAGCTACTTTGGTAAGTTAACTCTTATGAACCAGAGGGGTGTACAGTGTATTGCACACTCCTCTTGTCCTTAAGGAGTTAATCTGTTAAGCAAATTAAAGTGGAACTGTCAATGTATAAGAAATAGGTGATTTTTGAAAGACCTTTCAAAATAATTTGTATTTTTGTTAGCCATTGTTCTATTTCAAACCGTTAATGAGAAATGTATGTTTATTAGTCAGTTAATGCAACTGAGCTAATACTCCCTGGTAGGAAGCAGCACTTTTTAATGTAGAGCACTGTGCCAGATCTGAGTGACAGATTTGCATTGGCTGACAATTAAATAAAGCTTAATATCTCATAATATATTGTTTTTAATAATAAATGGCTAAGAAATATAGTTGCTTCTGAAATTTCTTTTAAAGTCACCAGTTTGTTACAAAATGAGACTTTAATAACCATCTAGTCTTATTTCCAATTTTCCAATTTTAGCTGTGCTAAAACACTTAACCCTTTGAGTGCCAGTGGGATGCCCAACGCATTGCAAAACAATGTGTTCGATACCCCTCTGGCACTCAAAGGTTTAACCCCTCGTGATTAGGGTGACCAGACCTCACCTTTAATCGGGGACACACATGAAAAATGCATACTGCATGGCTGCTTTAATTTCAGCACAGTCCTGAATTATGCCTATTATCTATGTGTCCCTGGTTAAAGGTGAGGTCTGGTCAGCCTACTTGTGATGCTAGAAGTTCTTCAGTACATTGCTTCACAGAAATGGGAGCTATCTCTAGCATCAAAGTGGTCAGCAATATTTTTGTATTTATTATCTATGTCCCTAGTATCAAAGGAGTTGATCACCACAGAAAGAATCAAGACTACAAGACACTTCCCTCACATTTCCAGACTAGTTATAAGACCAGTAGAAGAGGATAGATATAGGCACATCACTAAAACAATAAATAAGCACAGAGATCTATAGAACAGAACCCTAAATGAACAGAAGTATCAACCATTTAGTCTACCTTATGGATGCTCAAACTCCCCCAGTAGAGCAGGATTAAAGGATATCTTCAGGTGAACAAAAGTGAATGTCATTAACACAGGCAGATCCTTCATAATGAATAACTGATAAAGTTCTGTTCATTTGAGGGGATTGAGAAAACCTGCATTGTCACGTGATGACAAGATTAGTTTGTATAACAAACTATTAAAATCTTCCTATATACCAAACAAGCCATTTTCTTGTAAAGTAAATAGTTTATGTGAAACAGACCTTTTGGCATTTTGATTGCACAGTATGCTAATAAGTAAAGAGGAGTCATTTGCTGCACTATTGGATAATCCCCCTGTGTGTCAGCTGTGCTTAGATTCATTCATAGCATGGTTTTGGGTAACTAATTAGCATAAAGTGTTATAAAAATAAAGGATCATTTCTCAGATAATTTAAATTGCAAACAAATGGCTAGCACAACATACAGGTCATTTTTTATTTTCTTTGAAATTAGCTGAATTTACCTTAGGTCCACAAGTCCTCTTGAACACAAATATTTCAGCATTATAAGTAGGGTTGCCACATAATCCATTTAAAACTGGACATGTAGTAACAAAACCTGCTGCATGGAGATATGTGACCCACTGCAGAACAGCAGTAATCGCTGTAGTCCTGCAGCAGGCATTTTTCATACGTGTCCAGTATGAGCAGTCTAAAATTCACTCACATATCAATATTCAGACTCCACTGCATGTTACTCTGTCCAGCAAACATGTCACCACTAGTGTTGAGCGAGCATGCTCGGCCGATGCTCGGATCGGCTCGAGCATCGCTCTGCTCGGCACATGGCGGTACTCGTACGAGTACCGCCATGTGCTCGCCCGCCATGTTCGGGTGGCAGGGATCTGTGCCGGAGGAGGCACAGATCTTGCAGACGCTCCGCTGGACCACCAGGGACTGGAGGTAGGGGGCATTGCGGAGATGAAGGGGGCATTGCGGAGATGAAGGGGGACATTGTGGAAGGGGGACATTGTGGAAGGGGGGCATTGCGGAGATGAAGGGGGCATTGCGGAGATGAAGGGGGACATTGCGGAGATGAAGGGGGACATTGTGGAAGGGGGACATTGTGGAAGAGGGGCATTGTGGAGATGAAGGGGGGCATTGACCAGGCACCCTCCCCTCATCAGAGCAGGGGGTGCCTGGTGTAATGCTCGAGTCCTCCCATTTAATGCAATGGGGTTCGGGTGCTCGGCCGAGCACTCGAGCCTCAGGGGGTGCTCGGTCAGAGCACCCGAACACCCGAGCATCGGGGTGCTCGCTCAACACTAGTCACCACTTTTCAAAGAAAGAAAAAACAGGAGAGGCGCCTAGAGGCGCCTATAGTGTATTACCAGAGCTGGTAAGATGGCAGAGTGTATATACACAATAGATCAACTCACATTTAATAAATGCTAGTAATCAGGCTTATACCTGTCACCAACTTAAAAAGCCTGCAGGGTACTTTACCCGTCCCTGTAAAGGTATATGATGTCCACTGTTCACGTCCTCCACCAGAACCAATCTCCAAATTACAGGAACTGGAACTCCAATGAAATCCAAACAGGAAAAAAGAAATGCTATATGTCAATATGACCATAAAAAAGAAACCATTCTGGACTGATGAATAATACAATTTTATTAATAAAAAGCGCTAGAAAGGGTACGCGTTTCGCAGCAGTAGCTGCTTTATCAAACCCTTAATATCAGTGTACAAAAATGCCAATATTAGCAAGACCAGAACGGTTACAAACAGATACATATATACTTTTTATATATATATATATTTTTTTTTTTTATATTTTTTTTTTATATATTTTATTATTAATTATTATTTATTATTATCTTTTATTCTTTCTTCTTTATGCTATCAGACATGACTACCCAGAATGGTTGGGAGCCGTTTTTTTTTGACTGAACCTATGATTACTGATCTTATGTATTATGGCATTTTGTAGTTCTAAACCGTTTTGGGCGGAAAGTCTATATTATTTGTTTTATGTTGTGTTTATTGTGCATATTTTACTTCTACTTTGTGGACGATTGTGGAGGAGCGGAGCAGCCTGAGTTTACTACTGGAGGGGAGCAGTTCCAATTATACCCCCAAAAAGCTCATAGCTCAACAACACATATGTAATAGTGTCAGCCACCTATTTTGTAAGTGCAATTTCATTGGTGGTGGCTGGTGTTTTTTTACCATTACGTTAATACACTAGGAGCGCCTCTTGGTTTTTTCTTTTGTTTTTACAATGTCACCACTTTGCCATTTTAATGTGGGAATACATTTTCATCCTGCATGACTGATCAGGAATCAGTTTAACCCTGCAGTTTGTGTTTTTCAATAGTGTCTCAAATTAAAATGGTGGTCTGGTCCCATTAAGCACACATGTTCCTTCAGCTCCTCCTGACTATATCTGGCTGGTATTCCTTCTCTCCGATGTATCACAGTGTCTTAAAGGGATAGTAATACTTCGTTTTATCTTTATTTTAATTTGTAGGCATTAAAAAAACATGAAGAAACCAGGCACACTTTGTAGACTATTCGAATGAAGTAGTTCTTCTTATATCTCACGATCTCAGCTCTGCTGTAGAGCCACGGCCAGTCCGCAGACTGGATACCAAATCTGACAGCTAGATGGCAGACTTGACCATCTTGGTCGGTGAGGGGAAACTTTGCTTATGAATATCTCTCAAACCATAAAGGTTTGAGAGATAAGACATATTGTTCTTCATGTTTCTTTAATGTCTAAAAAATAAAATAAAGATAAAACAAAGTATTACTATCCCTTTAATATACTTGTAAAAGAAGTTAATTCAAGTGGAAGTGTCATCATTCAATTAAAGAGAAAGTAATACCTCCTAATTTACTATCACACAGTCAGAAAATCCTAACCGACATATATATTTTTTTCCTTGATAACGTTGTCAATCAGCCCTGGATGTGTGTTTGGAGAAGACAAATGCTGCTTACTGTAAGCGGTAATCATAAGTAGGCTCATGCACTCTGCTTGCAGCTGTCATGTCTGCTTCCATGGAGAGTTAGGAGTAAGATACGGGGTTATACTAGTAATGTGGAAGACACAGAGATTGAAATAGATTTGATTGGTAATAGTAATAGTGATAGTGAAGCAGCTGGTGGGACTAGCGTGACCGCAGTAGATCCTGCTGATGCTGAGGCGATAGGGAAAGTGATGTGGAGCAGCCAGACTAGCAGAGAAGTGAGCCCACAACATTCCCCTGACCCTGTGAGTCCCCTTACCAGTACGGCATTGTCCCTATGGAACTTGATCCAGGAGAAGGCAAAACTCTTGGCTAGGAGCAATAATACCACCACTGCAACCATGAGCACAGATCAGCTGCCTGTGCCTGCTGCTACTGCTGCCAGACTGCTACATTTGTCATCGCCTGCAACCAGTCAGACATCTGTAATAGAGCAGCAGCAACAAGGAGTGGTGAGCTGGAGTGGAAGAGACATTAGTGGCCTTTTTATCCAAAACTGAGAAGGAATGGAAGATAAATATGTGGATGGGTATCACCACCACCAACAGTGAGACTGGTGAATTTGCAGAATCTTCTGCTGCTGTAATTTCTGCTTCTGCTAAGTTGCAAGGGCAGCAAGATGCTGAGGAGAAGACTAGTGTGCCACAGCCCATCGTGGAGTCAGTGGGAATGGGGTCCAGTGATGTGGGACTAGGACAGGTTCCACTTGCCAGCAGCAATACTCCTGGATATAGTTCCTTATCCCTTCAAGTACCAGTTTGCCCCAATCACAGTTTGTGTCAGGGGGTCCCCTGTCTCTGTCCTATTACGTACCAATTTCCTACTTTATTTATTTTTAAATTTCATTTATTTATTTATTAACTGTCCCCCCAGTACCAGTCTACAAGCCCCCAAACTCCACCCACCAACACAGGCACCCTCCTCAGACCAATTTATACCATGTTAGTTATTTATTTTTCTATTTATTTATTTTATTATTAACTGTCCCCCAAACCAATTTCAGTTAACAAACGCCCCCCCCAAAAAAAAATCCCTGTTCAGTTGACTGTTTCTCCACACCCCACCAACACAGTCACCCTCATACCTCTTTTATACTATGACTTTGCTATGTGTTGTATGTAAATTCAATGGTCCCATTGATTTCAACGCAATGAGCTAGGTGAGAAAAGCTGAAAAAAAAACCTTTTTGCTGGAAATTGTCATTATTCGCCAATTATGGTTGAGGCGAAAATTTTCACCCATCTGTACTTGAGACAGTGACTCAGCAGTGCGTATTCCCAAGCTATCCCTGCTTTATCATGGGTGGTAATCAGTAGCTCAATGTTTGAGATTAATTCACCTGTCTTTAAGTTGGGATATCTTGAAAAACTAACCTGTTAGTGTGTCCAGAGGACTGAAGCTGAGAATCATTGCCCTGAGACGTCTCTAGCAACTAATGGATTAACCCTTTTTGTGCCATAATGGTATTCAATGCATTGTGTTGCAATGCATTAGATACCTCCCTAACACTCAAATAGTTAATACTGAGAGAAGCCTACATCATAATACAAGACTACAAGGTAATTTGTTCACATCTCTTGACACATCCGTATATCAACCTATTATAAAAGCTGTCTTTCAGTAACTACTGATTCTTTAAGGCATAATAGCCTTGCATAGACAAGTAATAATAGTAAAATCTCAGTGTATTTTTGTAAATCTTTATCACTGTCATGATTCTATTCTGTATCATAATACTTTAATAGTATATAAAAATAGTAATTTCTTAATAACAATAATTATGTCTACTTTGTGAATAAGAAAGAGGAGTGCTCTAGGAATGCTTCTGCCAAAAAAGCCTTACATTATACCAAGATAAACCCCATTAAGCAGGGTTTTTTCAGTCTAACACGCTTAAGCTGTACTACTTAGTGTCTTATTGGGGTAAAATGAGGCTGGATTCTGCTGGAATAAGATTTTGAAGGGTGTCTACCATATATGCATGTATTATAGCAAGCTTAGAAGAGCTGTTCCTGATGTCAGAAACACACGTATGGAAAGAGAACTGAAGCAATTTCAGGGCAAACCATCAGCCAGAGCTGCATTCCCAATAAGAAGAGAAGGCAGCTATCTAGAGCTCTGAATTTTGAGGAGCGCCTCAGCGATGCTGACCACAATAACATTCTGAATTGTGGGTGTGGCCAGAACAATCTCAATGCCCCAACAACAATTTATATACCCCTTTCAGGCTATTGTTTAAGCAAAGCGTTGGAGATATCTCTAGCAACCAATGGGTTAAAAGCTTTTTTGTAGCTTGTAATTTATAGGCTAAGGCTATTTTCTGTGTCAGGGAACAGTGGATGGGACTGTGGGCAGGTTCATGGGGGAAGTGGAGATGTGGCCATGGTCAGAAGTAAGGGTGCCTAGATTGCCTTGCCTATGGGCACCTGGGATGTATATCCGACCTTGACATGCACAGAGGTGGACAAATGAACATCCCCCAAATCCCCATTGTTTTAAATGCTTTTAACCCACTGAATGTGAGAGATGTGTCCCACATATTGGTTTGCCCCCAAATTCCCACTGATAAAACACAAGCCTTTTTATTGCAATGTATTAATAAGGCACAGAAAGGAATAATAACACCAAAAATATCAAAAATAAGTTGATATCATTTTAAAAGTAATGAACTCACAGGTAGAATATGTAAAACTTATCCCTAAACTATAACTCTAAACTTGCTTTCTAATACACGTGTGGATTGTCCTGTTCAGAGGAGATTTATTTAACCCCTTAAGGAACCAGAGCCATTTTATTTACTGAGCCGGCACATGTAAGTGTTCACATGTACCGCCTCGCCGAGGAAAAAGCTGAAATGAAGCAGTCAGTTTCAGCCTCCCCAGCATGGCCACAGCACGCCTTCAGATGTGCTGTGATCATTTAACTCATTACATGCCAGAACTGTCACTGGTCCTTAAATGACTAAAACTTGCCTGCTGCTCTTGTATTCAGTAATGCTGTTATCTGATGTCAACCCATTTACAAATAATCCTGGATGATCAATGGCATTCCTGGAAAGGCAGGAATGTCTGCTCCCTGCATAAGTAAGAATATATTTTAGACTTCACAAAACAATTACAGAATTTTACAAATGCTAATGTGAAGTACAGGATAATTAAGTACATATAAGCCCAGATAATTTTTAGGTGTTAGTGTCCCTTTAAGGTCTTAATGATGTCAGCATGTACATGCCAGTATTCACTAGATAGATCATGTGATCTGGTATATACTCTCAGTGCAAGTACATGAAAAAAGAGCTGTGTGGGAGAATGTATACATCCCCAACCATAATACCTTTCTCAATGCCATCTCAGTGACCACTCTGGCACAGTATAATCCATACAAGTTCTCCACATAGCGCTACAATCATCTGCAGTTCCTAAATGTTAATCCCACCAATGGCTTCAAGTGTACTTTAAAAGTAATAACCCCATTGAATGGGTTTACTAACAGTCCTCAATTAGATTAAAAAAAATTAATGGATAAGTAAACTTTTTTCATGAACAACTATATATTATAGGGCAGTTGGCTGGCTGTGTATGCTGGGCATTGTAGTCCCCAACAGCTGAAGGGCCTCAGGTTGTCCATGGCAATTACAGGGCTTCTCCTTTTGAGTAAAACAATAATAATATAACTATCAAGAAGTTTTGCAGCTGCTAATATTCTATTCTATGTAGAAGTGCAGTCAGTGACTCACCTCTCCCACAGAATGGAACAGAATATCAATCTGAACACCAGGTAAATTGTAGTTGAACTGCCTTCATCAAGCTAGAAGCTGTCCCTGTTCAAATTTCCCTTGGTTGGCATTGGTCAATGGCTTGAAAGGAATAAGGATGGGGCTTTTTCTTTTGTTCTTTCACCTCCGCTGGAGGAGGCAGGGAAACCTGCATGGATTTGTGGATTTGAATAACATTTTTTTCTTTTTTTTAAAGCTTCAACAAGTTTATGGGATTAGAAGAGCACATATGAAGAAGAAGATAACAGATAAAAGAAGATTACAGATGAAGAAAAGAAAATAGAGGCTTACATAAGAAGAAAGAAAGCGGAGACCAAGATGCAGGAGAACCCACTGGATGTCAGGCATCAGGTAAGTGTTACAGCTATCGGGTATGGGTGATAGGAAAGTATTAGGGCTAGTAATTGCACACATTATTTTTAATGTCAGGAGTAGTGTAGAGCCAAGGGTAGGGTTGGTGTTTGGGAGTGTGGTTGTGTTTTTTTAGCTCAGACTCTGTGTTTAATACTGTGTCAGACAGCAATTGTTAACTGGTTTCCTTTGGTATTCCCATTTACCACTCTATTTAGCGTGAGTTGTCGGACTGAAAAAAACCACAATGAATGTTGGGCCACAAGTCAGGCTGTGTTTCCCAACACTTGTTGTGGTTCATGTTAAGAGGGCATTTGAATTCCAACTGTACCACTGTGTAAGTGTGCCATAACTTAATGCTAGTTTTACTGGTGGTAATTGGATCAAGCCTCTAGTCGTTGACTCGCTAATACATGTTAAAAACCACAGACGTGTAATTGAAAAGTAGCAATACAAATAGGATACACGCATCAACTAAGCATTCGTACACTAGTGACCCACAGATCCATTGATATGGGGCCCTAAGCCCCATATTAAGGCATCCAAGTAACAGAAAACAAAAGAAACAAAACAATAAATTACCCTTTGATTTCCAGAGGGGTATTCAATGCATGACAAAGTGTTTCATACCCCTCTGGCACTCAAAGATGAATCCCCTGATTACAAACACTATCCTATGGCCTATTTCCCACCCCCACAGCTGCAAAGCTTACCTTGAATTTGGAGGTCTAGCTGTGTCTTCATCACCCTGGTCTTCCTTTGTCTTCTTCTTTAATTCCTCTTTCAGTCTTCCTTCTTCTTTAAGTCTTCTTTCTTCTCCTGTAAATCTTATTTAATTCTTCCTTCATCAAATCTTCCATACATGTAATAAATAGAAATTGAAAAAATGAAATAATATCTCTGCATTCAAGGTAAGTGGTAATGTTACATCTGTGGGGAAGGGGCCATGGGATATTGTTAGGGCTAAGATTTTATTTAACTTTATTGTTAATGTTAGGTGTAGTGTGGGGCCAGTGTGGTAATTTAAGGGTTAGAGTTCAGGAGGGTGGAAGGAGGGTAACTGTGTTACTGGCTCACGGTCAATGATTGACACCATGTCAAACATCGAGCATTATCTAGTTTCCTTTGATGTTCCCATTATTCATGCTAATTAGCATGCACTGTGTGAACAAAAAGCTGTGGTGAACATTAGTCTGCAAGTGGAGTTTTGGAGACCAACGCTTGTAGTGGTGCATGTTTGTCAAGAATTAGAATTCCTATGGTACGCCAATGTGTGTGTGTACCGGATGGAATTTATTTTGGCCCTAACAAATGATTTACTGGCTTAACTGAATCGAGCCCAAGGACTGGAGTAGGTAAAGTAGACAAAGTGTTGCTATTCAGCTGTTGTTGGACTACAAATCCAATCATCCACAATTGATCTTTGACCTGCTGGAGTTCAGGGTTGGATTTCTAATAAACCCTTGCTAGAAAGTCCCCAAAGCATTCTGACCCAACCTTGATAGCATAATATGTGGGATGGACACATTCCCTATGTTCTGATTGGCCCCCTCCCAGAGCTTGAGCATTGGAGTTCTATAAAGAATATGTGAACTTGCCAATTCAGCCCACTGATGTTAGCCTCTAATGCCAGTGGGTATACCACAGAGTACGCATTACAGTGTATGATCACTATAGTGAATACCAGCGGATATACTCTGCTAATGTCAGAACTTTACTGCTAATGTGCCCCGTACACATGGCCCATAGAATTATCAAGGAAATTGATACACTCATATAATTTTTAATTATCTCTATTTAATATATTGAAACATGACATAGAGGAGCTGAACACTCTGAAAGGCTTGCACCATTGTCCTGCCCTTGGCACAATCGGTGTTAAGAGGAGGAATTTTATAGTACATAACTTATTATATTGATGTTAGGCAGGTATAGGGTTGCAGTCAGTTCCAGCACCTGATTTAAAGTGGAATCACCAATGTACATTTTCTCCACTGGAACTTATGCAAAAAAGTAAACTGGAGCATCTCCAAGTCAAGCTGACTGCACCATAGACAGAAGTAAAAATGTGACAAGTTCTACTGATTTAAATGAGACTTTTAACCATGCTAGACAAGTCTCCAACACATTGAAATGTGGATAACACAAAGCAAACACTTATGGTGGAGTAAAAAAAAACAGATCAGTGAAGAGTTAAACTCCACCCTCTTCCAGTGAATTGATGTTCACTCTTTGTGCCTGCCTAACATCAATTTACTAAGCTACATATGCCAGAATTCCTCCCCTGGCATACCTTTCCTCTGCATCTTACTTAGACCATTGTATTAAATGAGGCATGGAAGAAATGGCGTGAGAGGATGCCATTTCCCTGCACATGCTATGGGGGTGGCAATACTGGGCTTGCTGGCATTTAAGATCTAACAATGTTAGAGGTGTAGGTTATCTGCTGCCCATACGCTGTAGTGCATAGCCTTGTGCACAGCCACTGCAATTAACTGTTAATGCAGTGGGGTTGCACTGATAAACTGGTACCCTTTGAGACTATGTGCAAGTTTTCTGTAGACAAAGCTGTAAAGCTGGGACTTTACTCAACACCAATTTTGGTGCATGAAAGAAAGAGAGAGAGAAAACATGCCTTATTATCTGTGAGATTAACCCTTTGCATGTCAGAGTGGTATCCAACGCATTGCAATACAATGCTTTAGATACATCTAAGGCACTCTTAAGGGTAAAAGCAGATTTAACTGATTTATTCTGGTTACCTTCCATTACCATCAGTGTAACTGGAGCAAATAACTGGCAAATATGTTTTAACCCTTTCACAGCCAGAGTGTTGTAAAGCTCTACTTATTGAGGTCATAGGTGACTTGTTCAAAGTCACAATGAGAAGAGTTTTAGCTCGGAGTTCTCCCAGCTAGTTTACAATATATACTGCTGCCTCTATATATTCTGGGATTAGACACACATAAAAACCTAATGGTCATATGTATAGGATCTGAATACTCCACCATCACCAGTATACTTAAACTCCCATGACAATACACATTATTCACAATGTGAGGAAAATACTGAGCCTTGAGCTTTGTACACTCTCTCCTGCAAGTCAATTGCTTTGTGTATGTCTAGTAGATTTGCATCTTCCCAGAAGGTATGATGAAAGGCATACTCTCTGCCATTTTAAATGTGATGCTCCCTTGCAGCTACTGGTGGGGAATATCATATGGACTGCGGAATGTCTTACTTAAAAGGGAACGACTACCTCCTAATAATAGCCCACCCCATTTACCCTGCTATAGTCAGAAAAACCTAATGGCCCTTGTGAATGTAATATTTGTGTCTTTGTTCAAGCAGTAAGACCTTCATCAGTATTGGATGGAGGACATGACTTTTGCTGGCCTGCTGCTTAACCCTTTGACTGCCAGTGGGGTACCCAACGCATTGCAAATGATGCAGAGAGAATGCATGAGCCTGCTTAATTCTCTAACTTCCAGGGGGTGAACAACATGCAGCAATGCAGTACACACCCCTCTGGTCCTTAAAGGTTTAAGATTAGTGTATGCAGTGAACAGAATGTAAGGTCCTGTGGCCCTGCTAGGAACTCTCTTGTCTGCCTCCATGGACAAGACATCCATTGCTGATTGAAGATCTTATCTATCTCTTGGACAAAGGTGAAAGGGTCAAATTCATAGGGGCCATTAGGATTTTCTGCTCATAGTAAGGAATGATAAAGGTTATTATTGGTTACTTCTCCTTTAAACTAATTACTACCATACCAGAAGGGGAGATAAATGTGCTTCAAGAATGGAATGGGTTAACATTTTGGTGACAGAAGCCACCGTTTTGCTGTGAAAGGACCATATGCACAAAACAAAAGTAGAGTAATTGTAGGACAGACCTAGTGCACTGCAGGGGACAAATGAAAATTCCAGTGATCAGATTTGGATTTGTTAACCCCTTGCAAGCTTGAGGGGGCTCCAAATCATTGCTTGCAATGTGATGGAAATGGGCAGGTTGACCCTGGGAGAAAATGCGCCTGGGTCTGTCCTATGATTCCACCTGCGGGCCACTGCCCGTTGCACTGAAGGGCAGCCTGATACAATGTCTGACTTTTCTTCAGGTAGCCTTGAAACAGAAAACAGCACTATCCCCTCAGAGTGGTTCCACACACTCCTTCCTTACTAGGTAACTGAGGGTTGCAATGCCAAAGTACCTGGTAAGGAGGGATTCAGTGGAACTGCTCCACTGAGAATCCAATTCACCACTACACTAAGTTGTGTGTGTGGGGGGAGGCAGTTCATGTAGGGATCTGTGACTACCAGGGGGGCAATGCAACCAAGGGGAGGGTGAATCGTAAGTATGCGAGGATCTGTAAGTACTAGTGGGCAGTGGAACTAGCTGGGGGGGGGGCAGTGTATGTGGGGATCTGCTACTATCAGTGGGCATAGGATAGGGTGGGGGACAGACAGTGCCTATGTGGATTGGCGACTAACAGTGGGCATTGGAACCAGGCTCCGGAGTTGAGGAACTTATTTGGAAACAAGATCACCATTTGTTTTCCTTTCCTCTACTTTATGGGCCAACTGTCATTATTCCCTGTCTTGTGGGTGGAGTAATAACATTAAAAAATTACCGTGAAAATGGATTGTTGCCCTTCGCCTGTCTGATGAAGCAATGAGTGAAATGCGCATTGGCTAACATAGGAAAAGCTCATTCCGTCCTTTTCTCCTTTTTTTTTTTTTTAAATTCTCTGCACATATTCCTCTTAGAGCTATAATGATTTTTTTGAAGCTTCAAGACTGTGTGTGTTTTCGGTATCTTTACATTTACTCATACAGGCAGGCTGTATTTATATCCCCATTCAGGCACAATCACATGGGAAATAGAGATCTGCTGTAGCCTTTTTTTTGGATGTGGGTGGTCAATAGAGCTTTCATACTAGTAGACTGGGTGTTTTGTGTATTAAAAAACATTTTTCCTTAATTTTTTTTTTCATTTTGGAAAGATGGTTTTTTGCCCCAGCAATCTGTATATTTAATAATTTCAGTTATTTTTGGTTTCTGAACAATGTTTTTTTTCAGTATTCTTCTGAGCCGCCTTTGCATAATTTATTTAAGAGCACTCATATGATATTGGTACTTAAAAGTATAATAACTTATTTTACAAAGTAATAAAGTATTAATAGCCCCCAGGTTAATCTCTCAAACCTTTATGGTTTGAGAGATAACCAAAGGCAAAGTTCCCCCCTCCCTCCCCCTTCCCTGAAGTCAACGTTGTACTGACTGCAGGAGAAGTCTGTCATACGATAGGCTTGCGGCTCTGCAGCTGAGCCGAGTTCCTGTTAGTGACAAAGAATTATTTCACTGAAACGGTCTTCTACATGTGCTTGGTTTGCAAGCACATGGAGAAGAAAGTTTCAGTGAAATAATTCTTTGTCACTAAAGCTATCGTGGCTCTGCTGCAGAGCCGCATGATTAAAGTCAGACCAGATATACCTTCAGTCAGCACAACACTGACTTCAGGGAGGGGGGGGGGACTTTGCCTTCGGTTATCTCTCAAACCATAAAGGTTTGAGAGATGAACCTGGGGGCTATTACATTATTTTACAAATATGTACAATATGGGGGATAGTAATAATAAAGTATTACTATCCCTTTAAAAGTTTGGATGAAATGCAGCTACTGCTTAGACCAACATGCAGATGATTCTTTCACTAAATCTTGAAACAGTAGCCAGCATTTATGGCACGATGCAAGAAATGTGCACATCTGCTAAAGGCATTTTTGTGCGCAGATAGATTTTGCACATATTCCAAACCAGGAAGCTGAATACCAAACTCTTCTTGAATTGTGCATAAAAAATTATTTTTTATGACAACACTACACAGATGTATAAATTATGTTTGGAAATAATTCTAAACTTATTAAGCTCTCACAACCAGGTGGTCCAAAACTCAAAACAAAAAAGGAATATATAATAATGTAGTGCTTCAAATGAGTGATGACAAGTAAAAAAATCAATTGATAAAAGAATACAAAGAGAAGAATCAGATAAGCCTTAAAAAGCAAGTAACAATATATAACTAAAAAAACACAAATGCAAAAAAAAAAGAAGTACTGATGGATAAGAGATAATAATGATTGATGAACAGATGATGAAGTGCAGTGGATGAAATGAATGAAGCAGATGATTCACTTTATGGAAGCCAAACTGATGGGTGAATGATGATGGATGGAAAATGGGTGATGAAGAAACTCCAATTGTGTTTGCTGCAGGATGAGACACGACAGGTGGCCTTGTCCACCGTTAAAGAAACTTGGTCCAGATTACCTCAAAAGACAGCACAGACACAAGAAGGAGAACAGTATCTAAGTGTAGTAGTTTTTAACAGCAAAACATGTAAATAATAAAAGTAATGCACTTACAATAGCCCTTCTTGGGCTTTATGCATTAAGAACAGGTCCTTCCCCTGATAGCCAACGAGCTGTGTCCTCCATTGCTCCAGATGTTGGTTATTCACATGTCTGTGTGTTGTATTATTTTTATCCATCCATGTGGGCACCTTGACCGTCACGGCCGTTGTTGTGTTGAAGGTGGTAATCCTATCAGAATCTGTGTCCGTCCCGTCCCCAAGGCTGTCTAGCCGGCTTTGTTCTGCCTGTAAGGTGTGATCTTCTGCAGTACGATAGGATTACCACCTTCAACACAACAACGGCCATGATGGTCAAGGTGCACACATGGATGGATAAAAATAATACAACACACAGACATGTGAATAACCAACATCTGGACAAAATAAACAGAGGAAAATCAAGAGGCTGTGGTGTGCAGGAGCAATGGAGGACACAGCTCGTTGGCTATCAGGGGAAGGACCTGTTCTTAACGCATAAAGCCCAAGAAGGGCTATTGTAAGTGCATTACTTTTATTATTTACACGTTTTACTATTAAAAACTGCTACACTTAGATACTTTTCTCCTTCTTGTGTTTGCGCTGTCTTTTGAGGTAATCTGGACCAAATTCGCAATAGCACTTCCTGGATTAGGCGAATTCACTATTCCACTCATACAGACTTGATAATCCTGGCCACGCCCACAAAAAAATTGCGCAGCTGTTTGCTTATCTTCATTTTTCATGCTCAATTCAACAGAATTATGTGCAAACCTATTCCATAGTGGTTTTCACATGGGAAATAGCGATTGCGCATGTTTCCTACATTCCGCTATTAGAGTCTTAGCAATTGTCTAACAAGCCAAAGTACCTTTTTTTTTGATCCTCTAATTTTTTGTTATTTATTCAGTCGTATTATCATTTTTGTAGTTTCACCTTTCTGGTAGTAAACTACATTTACTATTTGATTTTATTCTAACATTGTCCCTTCTTCCACAATTATTTTATGATAATTACAATACCTGTTTTATCTTTTACATATCCACTTATATGAGTATCCCCAGCATGTTGTTTCTCTCCTATTAGCAAGTACTAGTATAGCAGGATAATCTGTATTTTTCTGTTTCATATACTTCCCCTGTAGCACCACTACTTGTGTCTGATTTGACTTGTGAGGAATTTTTGGATGTTCTGAATAGTGGAGAGGATTTGAGTGCATTGGGTCTTCTTTTCTGAACCAGGCTGGGGAGTCAGAGTATGTAGAGATCTATGACTACCAGTGGTCAGAGAAACAAGGCTGGGGGGGATCTGCGACTACCAGTGAGAATTGGAAACAGGTGGGGTGCATGTACATGGAGATATGTGGGCAGAGGGACAAGGCTGGGCATTAGACAATGAATGCATAGTTTGTGTAGGAAAATTAGGAGAAAAATTACATTTTTCGTCAAGTGGGAAATTTTCTTGTGAAACGTGTCATTTTCCCAATCAAATCATCCACAATTGATCTTTGACCTGCTGGAGTTCAGGGTTGGAATTCTCATTAACCCCTTGAATGCTAGAAAGTCCCCAACCCCAGCCTTGTTCAAATGCACAAGGGGTAAGGTGAAAGGATTAGGAGCAGCACAAGGGTGTGTGATTAAAGTGGTAGACGAACTGTCTGCAGTCATGGTTGCTTCAGTGTATGCAATAAATGACTGTGATCCGTTTCCTCCAGAGGAGGAAGTCATTTGTCAAAGTACAACCCATAGTTTCACCAGCACCGGTACTATTAATAGACCATCTAAAGCACTGAACATGACAATGAGCCACATTCCAGTGTCAATGACATAGTGCAAGGAGGTGCAGCAGATCAACCAACTGGTGCATCTGATGGTGAGACAAACAAACACAAAAACACCTGTCCTGAAAGTAGTAACGAACATTGTGAAAATCCATCCAAGGGGAAAAGTAAAAAGAAATTGTTTAAGACCTCTAAAAGCCTAGAGGAATATAAAAGTAGTGGGGAAGAAGAGGCTGGTGATGCTGAGGATGGCCTAATGAGTACTGAATATATCCCTCCAGTATTCCCCTGTTTTCAGATACAGATGAAGTTGAGAGTGAGAGAGTTGATGACATAGCTAGAAAGTTAGCAGAAATGCAAAGGCTCAGTCTTCCACCACTGAAAATAGCACTGTGCCTGTTTGTAAACTGTTTGGGAAAACATTTGGAAAGTCTGACCCTGGGCAAGGAAAGATAGCAAAAAGTACACAGTCATCCTGTCAGTCATTATCAGCATCAGCAGCATCATTGCCACTTCCAAGTCAAAGTCACACTCAGCCACAAACTAATAGTGTTCAGTAACCAGCAACAACACAGGATATCAGAATCTACAGCCTTAGCTTTGAGTAATTCTGCTGCTGTTGGAAGTGCAGCACCTTTGACACCTAGTAGTAGTAGTAGTATAAATTGAGCAACATCTAGACCCAAAAGTAGTAGCCTTTCAGGAACCTCACAGTCTATGAAGTGAACAGTATGGAGATACTTCACTCAGGATCCAAAAGCTAAGCATGATGCTATCTGTTGCCTGTGTAAAAAAACCATGTAAACAGGAGGAAAGCAGGCTCACACCTAGGCACCTCCTCATTGAGTTCCCACCTGAAGCACAACCACAGGTCTGACTGGGATACACACCATAAACAGGTCAGAGGTGCCACAACTAGCAGCAGCAGACGTAGTCATCAATGTTCCCTGGGCTCTGGGGTACATAATAGAAATGCTGTTGTTGTGTTAGAGAGAGAGTGCCAAGATTTTTGTCCTGCTGCAGAGGAGTATAACTCTATGACTCTTGTCATCTAGTGCCTTCACATAATGCCACCATCACCTCCACGAGTCATGTCATTAAAACAATAAAGCTGACCAGTTCTTCTACTATGAGAAAAATGAGAAAACTTTTGCAAATAATCTATATATATATATTTTTTTTTTTTTGTTTGTTTTTGTTTTTAAAGAAGTAACACGGGAATTTTTTCTGACTTTTACCCACCCTTACAACTGATTGAAGCTACACTGGTGATACTACACTGCTTACAATTCGAATGGAGCTACATTAGTGATGCCACAGGGTTTACAAATGAAATGGAGCTACACTCATAGTATATCTCCATTTCAACTATGACCTTCATTTACATTTTAAGCTATGTTTATCAACTGTGTAGCACCCTTCCAAATGTAAGCTTATTGATATAACTGGTGTAGCTCCATTTCAATTGTAAACTTTGTTGTATCACAAGTGTATATCAATATCAATTGTAACTCTATGGTAAAACTAACAGAGCACCATTTAATTTGTAAGCTCTGTTTATCACTAGTGTATCACCCTTTCAATTGGAAGCTCTGCAGTTTCACAGATGTAGCTCCATTTCTTTCACTAATGTAGCTGAATCTCAATTAAAATATTATTGGTATCACTAGTGTAGCACCATTTTAACTTAAAGGGATAGTAATAGATGAATAAAAATGCACTCCGATTGCTTCTCCTATAACACTGGTCATGTAGCACTGTATTTCAATATTTTATGTCTGGTAGTTCAAGAGTAATTAAATTCTAAAAAATCCCCCTCCCGCCCCTTTCACCTATGTCATGCTGCCTCTCGGACTGGTTGGATTGAGCATAAAGAGAATCCTGCCCTCCTTCGTCAAGTGGGGCAGGGTTTTCCTTATACTCAGTGGATGAAGATTGTCCCATGCTGTCCGGTCCCAGAACCGGATTTCACATCTGAGGGGAAGAGGCTAATGGTAGGTAAGAGGGATGGAAGGGGGATCCTTTACAATTGAATTAGTCTTGAACTACCAAAAGTAATATATTGAAACGCAGAGCTACATGACCAATGTTATAGGAGGATCAATCCGAGCTGCATTTTTATTCATCTATTACTATCCCTTCAAGCTCAATCATTAGTGTAGCTCCCTTTCAGTTGTAAGCTCCGTGGTATCACTAGTGTAGCTCCCTTTCAGTTGGAAGCTCTGTGGTATCACTAGTGTAGCTCCCTTTCAGTTGTAAGCTCTGTGATATCACTAGTGTAGCTCCCTTTCATTTGTAAGACCTGTGATATCACAAGTGTAGCTCCCTTTCA
The DNA here is from genome assembly GCA_037306005.1 of Rhinophrynus dorsalis. NCBI lineage: Eukaryota > Metazoa > Chordata > Amphibia > Anura > Rhinophrynidae > Rhinophrynus > Rhinophrynus dorsalis. The sequence goes on along the minus strand of CM074723.1, from coordinate 121,793,786 downwards.
GTTGTAAGCTCTGTGGTATCACTAGTGTAGCTCCCTTTCAGTTGTAAGACCTGTGATATCACTAGTGTAGCTTCCTTTCAGTTGTAAGCCCTGTGGTATCACTAGCGTAGCTCCCTTTCAGTTGTAAGCCCTGTGGTATCACTAGTGTAGCTTCATTTCAGTTGTAAGCCATGTGATATCACTAGTGTAGCTCCCTTTCAGTTGTAAGCTCCGTGGTATCACTAGTGTAGCTCCCTTTCAGTTGTAAGCTCTGTGGTATCACTAGTGTAGCTCCCTTTCAGTTGTAAGCCATGTGATATCACTAGTGTAGCTCCCTTTCAGTTGTAAGCTCCGTGGTATCACTAGTGTAGCTCCCTTTCAGTTGTAAGCTCTGTGGTATCACTAGTGTAGCTCCCTTTCAGTTGTAAGCTCCGTGGTATCACTAGTGTAGCTCCCTTTCAGTTGTAAGCTCCGTGGTATCACTAGTGTAGCTCCCTTTCAGTTGTAAGCTCCGTGGTATCACTAGTGTAGCTTCCTTTCAGTTGTAAGCTCTGTTGTATCACTAGTGTAGCTCCCTTTCAGTTGTACGCTCTGTGTTATCACCAGTGTACCTCTATCTCAGTTGTAAGATTTGTGGTCTCATCATACCTGGGAACTTCCAAAATGAGCTAAACCTGAGATTTTTTCAGTATTAAACTGGAAAGTTCCCCAGAATGTGGATTTCAGGTGATATAGTCCTGCTTGCTCTAACCAGGTGGTGTTCTTATCCTTCCTTAAGATTTTTCACTGCCTGAACATAAAAAAGAAAAGTATGATGTATTCCTCTTTCTTTCTGGTACAAATTACAGCAATTTGGGGTCTAAAATAAGCCGTTATTAGTTGGAGATGAACTAGGAGTTAACATCAGACTCTCTCACCCTGAGAATTTGGCCCTTCACCCTGAGATTTGGATCAAAACCCTGAATCTCAGGGTCAAACCCTGAGAGTTCCAGGGTATGGGTATCACTATTGCGGCCATAATTTCATTTGTTTACTCTGTGGTATATCTTGTCTTACTTTGCAGTACTAACACCAATTATAACATTTATATAAGGGGTGGGCTGGCGTGATAGTAGAAGTGGACTGCTAAAATGTATTTGCCCTCCAGGTCAAAGGTTTTCAGCATGTAGCAGCCAAGGGATTAAAAGCAGCATTTAAATCAATGGACATTTTTAGAAATGTTATGTGTCCCCTATCTTGCAGTTGGTTCTCTAAGAATTTCTCCACTTTTGTTTTTGTATATAAAGTTCAACATGTCAGAAATGTGTGTGCAACACACACGCCTGACACAAAGGGGTTAACTTCACGGCTGTCAGAGTGGGCTGCCAGCGGAGGCATTTACCTATCTTATGTGAGGGAGGTCCCTCATCACCATGACATAATGCTCTGAGCCGTGGGAGTGGAAACTGAAGTTTTCCGCGATGTGGTGTCCTGTATTTATTGTGAATGGAACATTTCATTATCCCAGTACCCTTTGTGGGTCCCGGCTATCCTCGTTTCACCCTTCTCCCCACCCTGGTGCAGCCCCTCCTTCTCTATCCCTTCTCCTCTCTCTACACTGGTAGTGAAAGCGACAGGGGGAGGTAAAAGGAGAGAGGGAAAGAGATGAGGTCATCCCTTCCCCAATCCGCCTGTGGAAGAGAGGGAGGGCTGAGCTGTGGTCCAGGCTCAGTGGCTGCAGGGTGAGGCTGGCTGTCTCAGGCAGGTAGGCGTTTCTCCTCACAGCCTGACCCACCTTCTACTCAATACGGTGTACAAGCAGCAAGTCTGGGGGCCTGAGACTGGGGGGGAGGATGAGGAGGAGAGATCGGGGGAGGAGGGAACAGGGAAGAAACACTGTCACATAAAGGAGGGATTTTCTCTCTCTTCACCCTTCTATCCATCCCTCATTTCTTTTTTTATTCATCATGGCCGCTAAGTCAGACGGGATGCTAAAGATGAAGAAAAGCGACGTTGCTTTCACCCCGTTGCAGAACTCGGACCACTCGGGCTCAGTGCAAGGTTTGGCTACAGGATCGCAGCCGGGATCAGGTACAGGGGATGGAGGCTGCTCGGACGGCGGCTCCCGGTGCTGCTGCAGTGGAGGAGGAAAAGGTGGTGGGAGAGTTGCTGCTAGTGGTGGAGGTGGAACATCCCCGCTGTGCTTGCGCCTGGGCAGGGAGCAGCAGCGCTACTCGGTGTGGGATTGCCTGTGGATCCTGGCCGCCGTTACCGTCTACTGTGCCGACGTGGGGAGCGATATCTGGCTTTCCTACGAATATTATGATAGGGGTCAGCGCTGGTGGTTCGGGCTGACCTTGTTCTTCGTGGTGCTGGGCTCCCTCTCTGTGCAGGTGTTCAGCTTCAGGTGGTTTGTGCACGATTTCAGCACCGAGAACAGCTCCCAGTGTTCTCCAATGGAAGGCAAGGCAGCCAGCTGCTCTACTGCAGCAGCCGAGGTCGATACTAGACCTACCACCCCACAGAGACAGGCTTCCACGGCCAGCAACAAGCCCAGCAACATCAGCACCAAGAGGGCGGACAGCTCTCCCTCCTGTCCCTTCTGCATCTGGCTCCTGCAGTCACTCATCCATATCTTGCAGCTCGGGCAGATCTGGAGGTAAATAAATAGCTGCCTCCCGCACTTGTGTAGTATACACACGCCTGACCATTGTCAGAGGCGGCCAATTAGTGGGCTTTGTTTCTTTTCCTGTACTCATGCACATGACATAAAAAAGAATCAAGATATGGAATTGTTGATGTAAAGAAATACGTAGTGGGCCTTACGCATAAACGCAATGTGTAGCAATTCTTTAACATACAAACCGAACCATAGGGGACAAATAAACAGTTCCATTGATTTAAGTGGGACTTTTAACCCCTTGAACCCTAAAGAGGTCCCCAACGCATTGTCTCAATAGCAATTAGTGGGTTAAAAAGTCCCATTCAAAGCAATGTTGAATTTTATAGTGGAGCTGGATTGCTCGAGAATTGCTCCAAAATTACATTTATACATAAGGATATCTATCTATTTATCTATCTATCTATCTATCTATCTATCTATCTATCTATCTATCTATCTATCTACACACACAAAACAGGTAGGTAGATTGCTAATTTACTGTTATCATATGAGGGGTGTCACACAGTTAACTCTTTCATTGTCATAATGATGTGTAATGTATTTCAATGCTGCAAACACCAATAGTTGTCAAAAGGTTAATCAAATATCAAATACCTGGATGGCTATATAAAGTTGCAATAAAATAAAAATGAGTCCTCACTCACAGGTATTTTAAAGTGGCAATGATTTAGTCACAAAATATCAGGCCCACATTTCAGTCTTGGTTCAGATCCTAATTACACTGGTGGAAGCCTAAGCCAGGCGTAGTCAAATGTTGGACCTTCAGCTGTTGGGGACGCATATCATCTCAAGCCAGCCAATGCCTGCTCAAGGATGATGGAAGCACTCGATCCAACAATTGACTACTCCTAGTCTACACCAAGCCAAAATGTTGGCCTGATACATTATATTGTGAATAAATTACTGTTTTCACTTTAAAACAATCACACACAGACACACAAAGTAAAAATGGTTGGCAAAGTGTACCTCAGTTTGGATAGACCTAGACTGTTAGTTTTTCTCACTGAATGCTATAATGTACTGTACACACACACACACACACATATATATATATATATATATATATATATATATATATATATATATGTATATATATATATATATATATATAAATAATGTGTAGACACCCAAACACACAATCACAAATTCACAAATAATTACCAGTATGTTATCTGAAATTGCAAAATCAATGCAATTCAATACAGCCTGCTAGAATGTCAGTGAAAATGCAATATAATCTTATCTGGGTTTTAGAGAAATATTAGAGTTGGGATCTGACCAGTTACAGTTTGTCATTTTATACAAACTATTTACTATCTGTTCCCATGTAAATGGGTTTTGTTGGTCATTGGTTTCACTTTGTTAATCCTTTGAGTGTCAGAGGGATACAGAAAGCATTGCAAAGCATATCCCTCTGGCCCTCAATGGGTTAGAATGAGTGATGGAGAGGTAATGGTTATTTGTAACTACTTAAGTTTATGAAGTGGGAGATAAAACACATGCTGTTAGTGGACCTTGGACATATGTTTCAAGGGAAACATTTAATAAATTAGGAGCAAAACAGTCACCCCATTTCTATATATACATATGAATGAAAAAATGGGAGCAGTTCTGGGTAAACCAAATACACAATTTGCAACAACTAAAATGCTCCATAATATCCTATGCTTTGAATAGGGAGTTTAGCCCCACTGGATGTAGAGCAATGTGTTGAAATCCCCTCTAGAATTCATAGAGTAAAAATCCATATTTAAACTCTATTGTTCTGCTCCTCATTTACTAATATTTGCCTTGATAGATAAGCCCCACCCAGTGATCGCTTTAAAAATGTACATGGTATTTACTGTGAAATAACCCATAGAATATCTGTTTAGTCTGACTAATAGTGAAATGATGCAGAACGTTTTCCCAGTATAAATATATTTTTTACATCAAATGCACTTAAATGGATGTTACCTTCAAAGGTTATGTCAGTGCCTCCAGCCATTCCTCAGAGCTTTGCACATGCATTAAAGAACTACAATATCAGAGAGATTACAGATGACATCATGAAAATAGTATGGCAGACTTGCTGGCATATGGATTCTGATTTAACTCTTTGAGTGGCAGAGGGGATTCCAAAGCATTGCTTTATAATGTGTTGGATACCCCTTTAGCACTCAAAGGGTTTATTGTAAACTATGGTGCCTTTCGTATACCCTCTTTAATCCCATTTATTCTAAAGCTGTATCCAAAGCATTGGTTTGTAATTAATTAGAGGCATCTTTGACATCCAAGGAATTAAAATTGTTTTTTTTTTGGATAATGTAGTGTAATGAACAACATTATTTTGTGGATATAACAAGTTATAAGAAAACTGGATTTAATTAATAACACATTATCAACAATAATAGCTCTAATTCGATAACAGGTTAATATCATTTCCTAAAACTCCCACATTTATCCTAATATATGTTTAGTTAATTTTAAAGATAATTCAAACATCATCTATATCTTGTGCTAGGCATTTCTTTGTAATAAAAATGTTTTTGAAAAATTTGTCATTATTTGTTGGTGGCATTTTATGCTAATAATTTTATATGCTGGACTGTTAACACCACACACTATACTATGAATTTATCTAGTCAGCACACTGGAGGAATTTCTAACAGCAAAATGAGAGATGATTTTAGCCTCAAACTGCATACTGTGCAGCCAATTAGCATAAAGTTCCAGAATGCACTATCAAAGTTTACAGGTTACATTTTTCAAAAACTATTTCTTTTACAGTGAAATGACTAGTATAACTTGTTGGTAGAGTTTATATTTCTGTAAGACAAACTAAACATGCCTAGTTCAGGTCTGCATATTTGAAAACCAAATTAAAAACTGTCTATGCATCATATTAACCAAAAGCCAGCAAATGTCCAGTTATAGAGATATTCATGCTTGATAAATGTGGCACCAGTGACAATTCATATGTTAATGAAGTATTTTCAGTGTAATTCCATAAGCTAATTAAGGTGTTTGGTGATATTTCATATGCTAATTAAACACTGTGCTGTGCCAGGATACTTTCACTTTTACTTTCCCCAGAAATAAAATTGTGAATATTTCTTAAACTATACATATGCTGGACCTTTGGTTAGCATGGCAAATATGCAGTTCTGAATGAATTTCTGTGTAAATAAATGGAAGGTGTTTAGTTGTATACTTTACTTTCAATGGGCATGTGTCAATATTTATGATCTGGAAGGCAATATTATTTAAAAAAATGTTTTTGTTTTCTATATGAATGTTTACAGTTTTTATCAAACAACAGTGAATTTTGTTAGATTCATAGAAATCCCTTGTATTCTGTCTAAGAGCAAAAAGCCCTGTTTTTTACTCTTTCCAAGGATCCAGCTTTCGAGGGGCAGTGAGACTTCATCTGGCATTAACTTGAGTATTGTAAAAAGAATAGGAGCCCTGCTGTGTCTGCTTAGCGTCAAATTATCTTTGAATACAGTGAATGAATGAAACTACTAGACTCATGAGTTAAGAACTCTAAGGATTTGTGAGTCATGTAAAATAGAAGAAGTTTAGAATAAAATCTGTGTTGTCCAGTGGTTGTGGTCATGATAATATGATTGTCACAGGATACAAGAGCCAATAAAGATCCAATGCCAATGTTTAATCATTTGAGTACTAGAGAGGCAGCTAACACATTGCTCTGCAATGCGTTGGTACCTCTTTGGCATTCAAAAGGTTAAATTGTGGTGCTGAAGATATTGCACTCTTCTTTGTGTATTTACCCATTGGATCTTATATATTAAGGAGAATTGAAGCAATTATGGGGCAAATCAACTACAATATTGGGACAAATAAAAATTCAATTTCATTTTACTGGAGGTTTTAACCCCTGGAATTCAAAACAGATCTCTAGAGCATTGGGAAGCATTGCATTGTAGACCTCTCTAGCATTACAGGGGTTAAAAAAATGTATATCAATGGTAAATTCTGAAGAAAAGTGTCAGATACCTCTCTAGTATACAAGGAGTTGAAAACCCAATTTAAATAAATGGAAATGTGGGGATTTTTTTGTGCCTTATGGTGCAGTTGGGTTATTCTGAGTACAACAGTCTCTTTGTATAATTGTACAATGGATCAGGCCAATGTTCTGCTGTAACTTATACATTTCCAAATCCTAAATTAATGACAGTGTTTTGGTAGATTTGTAACGTGAGGTCATGTTATAACCCTTTGAGTGTCAGAAGGCTGTGTTTGTAATTTCTTCACAACACCCCCTCTGGCACACAAAGGGTTAAAAGCAACACATACATTTATAAATGCTGTTGAATCATGAACATGTCATTGATTGGCTGATATTCACTTGGAGGCAAAAATGCACTTTCATTAACAAAGTTCAGTATAAGAGAGAACCAGGGGTGATGGTCTGGAAAGAAAGTTATCAGGTCACCTTATCCTAAAATGGTGTATTACTTTGCAATGGAATGTAATGGTGTAATGCCCTGCTGGTTTAATGTAATGTCAGATAAAATAAAGGTGTTGGGCCGTTGAGCAGACATGACTTGGTTGACAATCAGCCCTGGAGAGAACATTTTTTGCTTATTTTCTGTATTAAGTAACACAGAAGTACAGCCGGAGACTTTTTCGTGCATTTTGATTCATGTCCCGGGTCTTACTGTAATAATTATAATAGTAATAATTCATATCCCTCTGGCATTGAAAGGCTAACCCTTTGAATGCCAGCAGGATATGCAATGCATTGCGAAGCAGTGATTGTGCAGTGAAGCAGTGATTGTAGTACTCAAATTGATTGTAGGCACTCAAATTGTTTCTAGATTTATGATTTTAATTCTTTTATAGTGCTTCAGTTTTAATTCTTTTTTATGCTGAGGTGTACCTGGAAAGACTGATGTACTAAGAAGTTCTTGGGACATTCTGGAATAGACCAAGTGCACCATAAGAGCACATAAGAATTTCCCAAATCCCCTTTAATTTAAATAGGGTTTTTAAACACTTGAATGCTAAAGAGGTATCCAGTGCAATCCTTGCAGTTTGAATCAATGGGAAATGTTTATATTTCCCCTATGGTACAATTGGTTTGCATCAGTGGCTCATAACCAGGATGCAGTAGCACTTTGGCGTGCCATGTTCAGTTCGTCAGGGTGCCAGTTTTCATACACTAAAATGGGATCCTGATTTTCAGATGCACAATTATGGAATTTGTTATGCTCAGTATGCTAAATGTTTTCATTGTGATTGTGATACGGAAGCATAACTGAACATTTTTTATTTTTCCTCTTCATTATGCCCTTGATTTATGACCTTTACACATGAATTCTATTCTAATTAATTCTGTGTTTCTATCAGTGGCTTTGGTCTAATGTAAGAACGTTTTACTTCACTGAGAGGGTAGTAGACAAGTGAAATTGCTTACCAGCAGAAGTGGTAGAAGTTAATACAGTGACAGAATTTAAGCATGCATGGGATAGGCATAAGGCTATACTGAACAAGAAACAAGACCAATGACCAAATAAGGTTTGAGGCTTTTTGCATATGAAAATGGGCAGACTAGATGGGCAGAATGGTTCTTATCTGCCGTCAAATTCTATGTTTCAGTTAGTTGTGCCTTAAGAACTACAGCCTGCATGTTAGGGGTGCCTTGAGATAAGAACAACTGAGAGACACTGGTGTGCTTCATACATCAGTCTCAGAATGTTTCAGACACAGTGAGGCTGATGTATTATAAACAACTGGGGCAATTCTAGGACAAACCAAATGCATCATAGGGGATAGATAAAAACTGCAGTTGCTTCAAATGGGTAGTTTAGATGCTTCAATGCAAGAGTGTACTCCAGTGCATTGCTTCACAATGCACTGCAGACGTCTCTCACATTCTAGAGGATAAAAGTCCCATTTATATCATTGGGAGATTCAGGACTTTAATTTGCCACCTATGGTGAGGTTGATTTACCCCACAGAGGTGTGCAGAAATAGACACACTAGAATAAGAGCAGATGACTGTGCACACTGGGCCTGTATAATACCTATGTACTAAGCCTTTTACTCAAAAATGTGTCTGCTTTGTGCAGCTTGTACCAAGGGGTGGACAGGTTGCGAGTGTTTGGGCATTGCACAGCATGCCATTCCACTGCCCCTGTTTAATTGCCATGTACAAAGAGGTCCCAGAGGAAATCGGAAAATGTATTTCTTTTTCCTACATCTGGTGTGAGAGGTTGTTCACATTGAAGTCTTTCACTGATGGCAGGGCTACTTTAATAGTAGGGTGAACTGGGCATTCTCCCAGGGCCTTCTGAATGGAGGAAGGCCCCTTGCAATCAGAAACTTTCTTCCTCATACATCAGTTTGAAACCCTCTGTAGCACTCTGTTCCTCCCCTGTGAACTGGGACACACATTACAGTCAGCTCATTGTGTGAAACCAGGTGTAAAAACTCAGCTTTAGATCTAGGTAGCTATGGAAATTCATTATTTCCTCAAGTTGTTGCAAGTATAAGCACTTAGCATTGTGTGAAGAACCCAGGTGTGATCTCAACATTCTATGAAGTTTATTTAAGTTAAGTTTAAATGCAACTTATATGTTATACATTTAAGTACTCCCTTTTAGCAGAAGGGGTAAACAGATGTAATTATTGCTTAACCCATTTCAAGTTAGAGAGGCCTCTAATGCATTAACAAATGGTTAAGGAGGCCCTACTATGTTATACTTTCTTTGCCCTAGTGCCACAAGTAGCTTAAAGGAGAAATATTTTTTTTTATGAAAACATATATGTTATAGAGCTTTTCCTGTTGAGTAAAACAATGACACTCTCAAAGTTGTCAGTTATTTTATTCAGAATGTATAACAGTTCAAATAATCAGGAAGTGAATTTACTGTAAGTCACTGACTTTCCTCTCCATTAGAATGTAACAGAATAACGAATTGGAATTTGATGAATAGAGGGCACTACTAATGTGAAAAATACATGTTTAAACTGTAATAACTCTGGAATATGCATCTCTCAGTAGAGAGAGTACCCCTATTTTATTCAACATCAAAAGCCCTACAATATATATTTTTTCATAAAAAAAGTTTACTGCTTCTTTAAATCAGCCCTGTTGGCTGAGCTGTGTGCTCCGGTATGTACTAAAGATATCTATATGTAACCCCAGGGATCTGCAGTAAATAAGCTTCATTGGCAAATTTGTACAAATATCTCAGTAACTCCCAGTACTGTATAGATAGTGTCTGATTTTGATACTTGAGGCATAGGTAGATATGATAACCTCATTTATGTCACCAGGAGTTGACGTGGGGTTCGAAGAAGACTTTTTCTGCATCAGAGTCAGTGAGAGCCATGTACAAAGCAAAGAATACAAATAATGTAATTTAATGCAGAGCTATGTACAGGAGAAAATCATACCCTTCATCCAATGTTGCATCTGTACAAAGCCCCTTTTGTGCAAAATGGCCACTTTGAGCAACATGCTTCTGGGAAGGGGTGGAATAATGTGTAATGTGCATTTATTTCCGGTTGTTCCTTTCCTACTTTATACGTACTCCAAGTGAGGAGTAAACAGGATGTGAGCCAAGATTAGAAGCACTAGAGGAATGTGCTCCTGTGTGTACAAATGCATACACACAGGGTACTGTCCATAGCACTGCATGTCTCAGTATGGGCATATAGTATGCACTGCTCCCCTATTTACTACATCTGTCTCTATATTCATTACAGTCAGTCAGTTTAACCAGCTACTCCCTCCCCCACAATCCTATTTTACTTATTGGAGAAAGTGCTTTCATTGACCCAACTTGAGTGCAGGCAATGCTCACACACACATAATCACAAAATAAGCTACATTTCATGCATTTCCTCTTTTCAGTGTGTGGGAGAGGTAATGTAGGGCTAAGACAGGAAGTACCTACAAGGCATGCTTAATTAGCATAACCCATGTATCTAAATAACTGAAAGTGCTTTCTAAATCACCAAAGTTGTTTTAAGATGATAATGTCCTTTTAAAATAAGGCCCTTAGAAATGCTATATGTCCCAAATATTTTCAGATATAGGTCTTCTTCTGTGAAGTGTATTGTAAGATACCTCAGTACAAAACTGGAACCAGTTGGGATGGGAAATATTTTAGACATTGCATTTCTTTATTAACCTGTCATATTCAACATTAAAGGCCTCCTAATGCCCTCCAATGTTCTTGTAATTGCCATGACATTGTAATGTTTATAAATGGTGTCCCAGCCATTACAAACTGATATACCAAAGCATGGGATTAGGACACAGCACATATCTTTCTCACAAAAACACTTATAAAGGATCATGCACAGCAATGTACAGTATTTTTATAGTGTCATTGCAGAGCACAGAAGACCTAATGTATAAATGCAAAATGGTGCAATTCTGTGGCAAACTAACTGCACCAATTGGAAAACAGAGGAATTCCCATTGATCTAAATGGAGACCTATTCAGCATTCAAGGAGCTAAAAGCCCCATTTAGATCAATGGGAATTTGGGAAATATGTATTCGTTACCTGTGCAGCAGTTGTTTTGCTCTGGAATTGCTTCACTTTTCTCTTTGAGCACTTGTCTTGTTGTACTACATGATTTGTCATACTTCTATGGTTTGGTATATGTCATGAACAGCCATGTGCAGCTCATGGGCCAAATGCAGCCTGTATGATACCAGGGTACTGCTCACCTGAGATTTTTACCAAAAACCTGATTAACTAGCACACGTTAACTAGTAGCCCAGTAAGGCCTAAATGACTGCCAGTAGCTTACAGTTCAAGAATAGTTTCTTTTAAATAGCAGTATTGTCATTGATATGAAATAAATAAATCAATATTTTTCAATAACGGAAAGGCTATATTCACCATTGTTAGCATTAAAAACAATTCATGTCACCCTCACACTTATGGCTTGGATTTATGAATGGGTCCATAATTTATCCTAGAACTATGAAAGGGTCCTAGTATTTATCCTGGACTTCTGAAAGGATCCAAGGGTTTATCCTGGATTTATGAAAGGATCCTAGTATTTATCCTAGATTTCTTAAAAAATCATAGAATTTAGCCTGGATTAATTAAAGGGTCCTAGTATTTATCCTGGATTTATGAAATGGTCCTAGGGTTTAACTTGGGTTTCTGAAAGGTTCCAGAACTTTAGCCTGGATCTATGAAAAGATCCTAGGGTTTATCCTGGATTTCTATAAGGATCCTGGCTATAGGAAATGGTCCAAGGGTTTTAAGTGGATTCTTGAAAGGGTTTTAAGGCGTATACTGGATTTATGAAAAGGCTCTAGTGTTAAGCATGGATTTTTGAAAGGGTCCTAGGGTTTAGCCTGGATTTATAAAAAGGTTCTAGTGTAAAGCTTGTATTTCTGAAAGGGTGTTAGAGTTTAGCCTGGTTTTATTAAAGGTTCTTAGGGTTTAACTTGGGTTTCTAAAAGGGTCCAGAAGTTTAGCCTGGATCTATGAAAGGGTCCTAGTATTTATCTCAGATTTCTGAAATGGTACTAGGGTGTATCTTGGATTTCTAAAAGGGTCTTAGGATCTAGCCTGAATTTCTGAAAGGTTACTAGGGTTTAGCCTGTCTTTCACAAAGGATTGTAGGGTTTAGCCTTGATTTCTAATAGGATTGGAGTGTTTAGCCTGGATTTATGAAAGGGTTGCAGTATTTATTATGGATCCCTAACAGGGTCTTGAATCACTGAAAGGTTCATAAAGTTTGGCCTGGATTTATGAAAGCATCCTAAGGTTTATCCTGTATTTCTGAAAGGGTCCTAGGGATATCCTGAATATATAAAAGGGTCCTAGTATTTATCCTGCTGTTCTGAAAGGTTCCTATGATTTAGACTGGATTTCTGAAGGGGTCCATGGGTTTAACCTGGATCTATGAAAGGGTCCTAGTATTTAATCTCAATTTCTAAAAGGGTCCTAGGGTTTAGCCTGGATTTCTGGAAGGGTCATAAGGTTTAGCCTGTCTTCATTAAAGAGTCCTGGGGTTTATCCTGTATTTTTGGAAGGGTCCTAGGGATTATCCTGGATTTATGATAACATAGTAAATTAGGTTGTAAAAAGCCACAAGTTCATTAAGTTCAACTCATAACTCAGAGAACTTCCTGTTTTGCCTGCTAATTATACAGTATAACCCTATATGTTCCCTCTTGAAATAAATGTATCTAATCTTTCCTTAAATTTATCCATTGTATCTGCCATAATCACATCACTGGCCAAGGAATTCCACAATTTAACAGACCTTACTATAAAAAACCCTTCCTCTGCTGAAGTTGAAGCCTCCTTTCTTCTAATCTCAAGGGGTGGCCCCTGCTTATTTGATCAGGCCTTGGAATGAAAAACTCACCAGAGAGATCCTTGTATTGACCTCTCATATACCTGTACATTATGATCAGATCTCTTCTTAGTTGTCTTTTCTCTAAAGTAAATAAACCAAGTTTGTTTTAGTCATTCCTCATACTTAAAGTCTTCCATTCCCTTAATTAATTTTGTTGCTCTTCTCTGTACTCTCGCCAGTTCTAGAATATCCTTTTTTAGGACTGGTACCCAAAACTGCACTGCATATTTGAGGTGAGGTCTAACCAACGATTTGCTCAGTGGCAAAATGATGTTATCAACTCTTACTTAAATACCCTTTTTTATGCAAGACAGGACTATGTTTACTTTTGCTACTGCTATCTGACACTGGTCACTGCTTCCAGGTTTGTAGTGTACAAGGATTCCCTGGTCTTTCTCTAGCAATGAGTCCCCTAAAAGGAATCGATTAAGTTCATAAATGGTATTGGGATTTTTTCTTCCCAAATGCATGACTTTAAAGTTTCCTATATTAAACTTCATATTCTATTTGTTTGCCCAATCTGCCATTTTGTCTAAATCTCTCTGAAGAGAACAAATATCCTGTTCTGAATTTATTACCCTGCATAATTTAGTGTCATCTGCAAATATTTATAGTTTGCTTTCTATATCTATTTCCAGGTCATTTATAAAGATGTTAAAAGCAGTGGCCCAAGTACAGAACCCTGAGGTACTCCACTCTCATTTAACTGTATTGAACAATTGTCCATTTACAACAACACACTGTTCCCTATCTTTCTATCCAGTTGCAAAGGTTATCCCCTAGCCCCAGTTTCCTTATTTTGTAACACAGCCTCCTGTGTGGCACTGTAGCAAATTCCTTTGCAAAATCTAGACATACTACATCATCTGCCTTACCATTATCTAGGTTACTACTTACTTCTTCTTTGAAGCTCAAAAGATTAGTTTGGCATAATCTATTCCTCATAAAATCATGTTAATTCCTGCTAATAATTTTATTTTCTGTGGTGTAATCCTGAATATAATCCTTTATTATCCCTTCTAGCAGTTTTCTCACTACAGAGGTCAAACTCCCAGGTCTATAATTCCCAGGTCATGTTTTAGTTCTCTTCTTAAATAAAGGGACTACATTGGCTTTACGCCAGTCTTGTGGCACTGAGCCTGTGGTGAGTGAATATTTTAAGAGTAAAAAGAGGGGTCTTGCTAACACTGCACTAAGTTCTTGAAGAACCTTTGGATGTATACCATCAGAACCAGGTGCATGTCAATCTTAATTTTGTTCAGTCTTCCCATGACCTCTTCATGTGTTAATCCAATATCTGATAATGGTATGGTTTTACTTGTTGCTTGTTGAGGCTCTTCTACCATTTCTTGTTCCCGTGTATATACAATACAAAGAAAGTGATAGGGTCCTAGTGTTTATCCTGTATTTTGTAAAGGGTCCTAGGGTTTAATCGTGATTTATGAAAGGGTTCTATTTAGCCTGATTCCTGAAAGGGTTCTAAGGTTTCGCCTTGATTTATTAAAGGGTCCTAGGCTTTAACCTAGATTTATGAAATGGTCATAGTATTTATCTTGGATTTCTGAAGGGCTTCTAGGGCTTAGCCTTCATTTCGCAAATGGTCCAAGGGTTTAGCCTGACTTTATAAATTGTTCTAGTATTTATTCTGGATTTCTGAAAGGATCATAGGGCTTAGCCTGGAATTCTGAAAGGTTTGTTGGGTTTAACCTGAATTGGTGAAAGAGTCCCAGGGTTTATGCTAGATTTGTAAATCTAGCATTTAGAGTCTTAGGGCTTAGACTGCATTTCAGAAAAGGTTGTAGACTTTAACTTTTTAAACTGGATTTATGAAATTAACCTAATATTTATCTTGGATTTTCAAAAGGTTCTAGGTTTATCTTGGATTTATTAAAGTGTCCTAGGGATTAACTTAGATTTCTGAAAAGAATCCAAGGGTTTAGCATGGAATTCTGAAAGGTTCCTATTATATATCTTGGATTTCTGAAAGGGTCCTAAGGCTTAACCTGATTCCTGAAAGGGTTCTAAGGTTTAGCCTAGAGTTATGAAAGGGTCCTAGGATTTATCCTAGATTTACGAAAAGGTCTTAGTATTTATCTTGGTTTCTTGCATTTATAAAAGAGGATTATGTTTTATTCTATATGTATGAAAGGGTTGTGTTATTTGTTATTATGTATTTCTGAAAGAGTAATAGGGTTTAGCCTGGATTTCTGAAAGGGTCCTTGTATTTATCTTGAATTTCTAGGGAGTAGCCTGGATTTCTGAAATGGTCCTAGGGTTTAACCTGGATTAATGAAAAGGTCTTAGGTTTTAACTTGGTTTTCTTAAAGAGTCCAAAGACTTAGCTGAAAGAATCATAGTATTTATCCTGGATTTCTGAAAGGGTCCTATGGCTTAGCCTGGATTTCTGACAGGGTCCTAGGGTTTAGCCTGGATTTATGAAAATTTCCTAGGGTTTAACATGGATTTCTGAAAAAGTAAAAATTGTTTAGCATGGATTTCTGAAAGGTTCCTAGTAGTTGTCTTGGATTTCAGAAAGGGTCCTAGGGCTCAGCCTGGATTTCTGAAAGGGTGGTAGGGTTTAGCCTGAATTTATGAAAGAGTCCTAGGGTTTATCCCAAATTTATCGAAGGGTTTAGCCAGGATTTCAAAAAGAGTCCTAGGACCCAACTTGGATTTTGATAGGGTCCTGGGGTTTAACCTGGATTTATGAAAAAGTTCAAGGATTTAGCTTGGATTATTTAGCTGAACAGAGGATTTAAACTGGATTTCTGAAAGGGCCCTAGGGTTTGATTTAGATTTCGGAAAATGGTCAAGGGGTTAAGCTTGGATTTCTGAAATGGTCTTAGGGTTTAGTTTTGATTTAAGAAAGGGTCCTAGTGTTTATCCTACTTTTATGCAATGGTCCTAGTATTTAACCTGGATTTCTGAAAGTGTCCTAGTATTTATTTTGCATTTATGAAAGGGTACTACGACTTATCTTGTATTTTTGAAAAGGTCCTAGGGTTTAATTTGGAGTTCTGAAAATGTCCTAGGTTTTAACTTGGATGTCTGAAAGGTTTAGCCTGGATTTCTGAAATGGTCTAAGGGTTTAGCCTGGATTTATGAAAGAGTTCTAAGGCTTAGCCTGGATTTCTTAAAGGGGAACTTTCACTCTTGTGACTTCATGTCACTGTATTCATTTCTCTGAAATGATAATCTTGTTATATAAAAATGTTTTAATCTTTATAAAACTGCAGATATTTTACATTTAAATTAATTACTCTGTGCGGCCATGCCAAACAGGGCAATGTACAATCCCTCCTCAACTGTAAATTAACTCCCCCAAGCCTGGCCGACTCATTACCATACCTGAAACAGGAAAGAGCAAAAAACACGCCCCTTTATTTATACGTAAAATGGGCACATGACCATTTTATTTACATGTATTACAATTTCTCTGTCATCCAATACAGGTTACTGGTAACTCTGGGTAGGTGATCCACCCCTTTAAGTAGTCAGGAACAATTCTAGAATTGTATGCAGGGGGTGGAGCTTACCTCCCCTCCTTAGCTGCAGCTAGCCAACCAGCTCCAGAAATATGTGTTCCTTGGTGAAGATAACACAGGCAAAAGAACAGTTCTGCTATAGCTTTAGAAGTTTTTTATTTTTCTGTTAGAAATGGAATACCACCATTAGGCAGATTACCATAACTGACAATGCCCTTAGATGTGGCTAGCTCAGTGGCCAGGTGCTTTTTGTGGACCTTAAGCCCTGGGGGGGAAATCTTGGCTACAAGTTCTTTCCTCAGGAGATGCCCACCGAGGCTTCTTCTTTAAACATGGTAATCTGAAGACAGAAGATCTGCAGGAAAGGTGAGCAACCCTTTGAGTGCTGCAGGTCCACGTGTCCCACAGTGCCCCTCCGCACAGGGGTTTTTCCATTTGGAGTTCCTGTTGCACACTCCTGCACTCATTGGGTCTATCTGTATGTCTGTTGGGTGTTGGGATCAGGTTTATGTGGTAGCGACTTCAGAGATGGCTCATTTTACTTGTCTGCCCTTGCTCTATCATCCGGTTCATGTTTCTAGTGTGTTTGGGGACTCAGGGGGCTTCAGGCACTGTTTGGGGTACGTTTCTGGGAAAACTACATTTCCCATGAGCACTTGCTTCACGCGCTCAGTTCTGATTGGCTCCTGCCGTGGCAGCCATTTTGTGATCTTTCTAGAATGAGTATCTTATGCAGGGCTTGGACTCTCCTTCTCTCCTCTGCTGATTAACCCTTCGCCTGCCAGATAAGTATATTTTAGCGATTTCTGGGGTGAAACTTTAATCATACACACTGTAATTGGGTGATTTCTTATACAATTAGGTTATTGACACAGTGAGAATGTCTATACCATTGGAGCTTGGGGCCAGACCTAAGACTAAGGATGATGGGGGTCTCTGTATCCCCTATTGCGCATTGCTCTTCCCGTCATTCAGGGTTACCTAGAGAATTCTTAGGTCATTTATACCCAGCATGTTCTGATGTCACTGACAGTCTCCCAGGGACCTCCATCCATGCATTAGAGCCAGTTTGGGTGCAAGAGTTCAAGGCTGCTACGAGGGACCTTAGGTCCACTTTGAAACTCTTTCCATCCCAGTTACAGTGGGTTTTTCATTCTTGGCAGACCCCCTCCTTCATCAAGTCTTCCCTGCCAAAGCCTCAGGGTGTACCTGACGTGTCAGATTCCTCTGAGGAGGAACTGTTGTTGGATTCAGGTGTTGAGGATGTTCTGTGGTGGGCTCCTCTCAGTTTTTTTTGGGACCCTTTTGAGGCTGATCCTGAGCCCTCGGCAGAGGGCATGATCAGGGCTGTTTTAAATACCCTAAACATTCCCTTAGTGTAGGAGATTCCTTCTGACCCTTCTGATATTTTTCAGGAGCCTAAAAAGCCCCTTACTTGCTTTTCACCTAACCCCACTCTTGACCGCCTTGTGTCTGAAGAGTGGAAGATTCCGGACAGGAAACCTTCTGTCTCCAAGAAATTTGCTAAGTTTTATCCATTTTCTGAGGCAGCGCCTGCTCAGTGGGTTCATCGTCCTAAAGTGGATGCTCCTATCTCCAGGCTATCCAAGTCTACTGCCTTGCCAGTGTCTGATGCGTCTGCTCTGAAGGACAGTACTGACAAGAAACTTAAGGTCTCCCTCAAGTCCATCTTTGCCACTGCTGGATCTGCCATGCTTCCAGCATTCGCAGCAGCATGGATGAACCGGGCCATTGTGGTCAGGACTGAACAGCTCACACTTGCTGTCCACCAGGATGCTCCTACTTCGGATAAGTTGCGCCTCCTTACCAACATTTCTGAGGCACAGCACTATGTTTCTGCTGCCCTATTTGATGCCATCCATTTGGTGGCTAGGGTTTCCACCATGTCTGTGGTTGCCAGACGGGCTCTTTGGCTCAAGATCTGGTCTGCTGATACTGCTTCTAAGAAAGCATTGCTCTTCTTGCCTTTTCAAGGGACTTCTTTGTTTGGGCCAGATCTCAAAGATCTGATCTGTTAGGCTACAGGGGGTAAGAGTACACTTCTACCCTTTGTTCCTAGGAAGAAACCGCTTAAGCGTAGCCAGTATTTTCGTTCCTTTCAGAATGAGACATGCCCGGCGAACCAGACGGTTCCCTCAGCTCTGAGTATCTCCTCCAAGCACAAACAGCAATGGAAGCCCAAGGTCTCCTCCAAGCCCAAGGCTTCCAAGCCTTCTTCGGCATGACTCACCGAACCCGGGTCCACACTGTCCTGTGGGTGGTCATCTGAATCACTATCACAGCATTTGGGAGGATTCAGTGACAGACCCATGGGTTTTGCAGGTGATGACGGAAGGGTACAGGATCCCTTTTGTCTCTCTTCCTCTCTTTCGCTTTCTTCCTTCTCATACACCTCAGGGTGCAGAGAAATGCCGTCTATTCGATGGAGCTGTTTAGGCTCATCTGGACAAGGACGTTCTGGAGCCGGTTACAGTTCAGGACAGAGGTATGGGTTTTTACTCAAACCTCTTTGTGGTCTCCAAGAAGGACGGCGGTTGTTGTCCCATTTTGGACTTGAAGGATCTCAATTCCTTTGTGACCCGGACTCATTATCACCAGGAGTCTCTTTGGACGGTGATTGCTACCATGTCCCGGGGAAATTCCTTCAATCTCTGAATCTTCAGGAAGCATACTTACACATTGCCATTCATCCAGAGAGCCGGCAGTACCTCCGGTTTGCCTGTGATCAGGGACATTTTCAGTTCTCAGCTCTTCCATTTGGTCTGACGACAGCTCCTCAGGTCTTCAACTGTGTCCTGGGAGCCTTAGTGTCCGTCCTCCATCGAGACGGCATCAGAGTTACTCTATACATGGATGACCGGCTTCTGAAAGCCTCTTCTGCAGAACTTTTTCATCAGCAGGTTCAACAATGCATTCATGCTCTCACCCATCACGGGTGGATCATCAGCTTGGACAAATCATATCTTGTCCCATCCCAGCGTTTGGTCTTCCTGGGCCTCCTCTTCGATGCCCAGAAGAACATGCTGTTTCTCACAGATGAGGTGGCCACCAGATAGCCCACAGGGTTTCTGCGATACTGGCTCAAGATACAGTTCCAGCCAAGAAGCTTTCATCTCTCATGGGGAAATTCATTTCCACCATAGAGGCGGTACCGTTTGCCATGGCACACACCAGGGAACTCCAGCTGTTTGTGATCCAGGTGTGCAGGGGTCATCCGGACCTTCTGAAGACGTCGGTGTCACATTCTCTTCATGTGGAACTGAGTTTGTCCTGGTGGCTCGACCTTTCTAATCTGCTGAAATCCTTCCTAGTTTCCTTCTGGACCACGGTGACGATGGATGCCAGCCTCTCCAGATGGGGAACGGTCCTGGGTCGCCTTAGTGCACATGGTCTCTGGAAGAATCTCTCCTTCCCATCAACGTGTTGGAGCTTTGGGCGATCTTTCATGCCCTTCATGGACATGTTAGCTGGAAGACTGTCCAGTCCTGGTAGAGTCGACAACGCCACGGCCGTGGCTTACATCGCCGCTTGATTAGAGGTCAAGGCTATTTTGTCCTGGGCAGAAGAACACCTTCCTGCCATATCCGCAGTGCACATTCCTGGTGTAGACAACGTAATGGCGGATTTCCTCAGTCGACACACAGTGGACAGCGGAGAGTGGGAGCTGCACTCAGAGGTGTTCACCCTCATTGTTCAGAAATGGGGTCTTCCTTACATAGACCTGATGGCGAAAAGACACAATAGGAAGGTTCTGAGGTTCTGCACTTGATGGAGGGACCCTCTAGCTCTGGAGGTGGATGCAATGTCAATTTCTTGGTTATTCCTTCTGGCCTACATCTTCCCCCCCCTCCTCATGTTGCACAGGGTGTTACGGAAATTATGACTGGAGTGTTGTCCAGTCATTTTGATTGCTCCGTACTGGCCTCACCAGGCTTGGTTTCTGGAGCTTCTGGATCTGTTAGTGAAGGAGCCATTCTGGCTCCCTTGCCATCCGGATCTTCGTCTACAGGGTTACCTGTGGAAGGAGGATGTTCATCGTCTAGCCTTGACGGCTTGGAAATTGAATCCTCAATATTGAGGAAGAAAGAGTTTTCTTCTGGTGTGGTGGCTACTATGCTCAGTGCCCGCAAACCTGTTTCTTCCAAGATCTACCATTGTGTTTGGTTGACCTTCGTATCTTAGTGTGCTGACAAGGACCTGTCTCAGGAATTTGATCTGCCTATGGTCCTGGCTTTTTTGCAGGATGGTGTGAATAAGGGCCTCTGTTTGAGTTTCCTTAACCCTCTGAGTGCCAGAGAGGTATCCAGTGCATTGCAGTGCAATGCACTGGACACCTTTCCGGCACTCAAAGGGTTAAAGTTCAGACATCTGCTCTCTCTGTTTTTTTTCAAAGGCGCATTGCCATCCTTCCTGATGTCAAGGTTTTCTTCCAGGGTTCCTCTATGGGATCTTAACTTGGTTTTGGTCGTTCTTCAGCACCCTCCATTTAAGTCTTTAGCTACTATTCCTCTACACCTGTTGATGTGGAAAATGGCTTTTCTCCTGGCAATTGTGTCTGTCTGTCATGTTACATCCTCTGTCCTGTAAACCACCCTATTTGGTGTTTCACAAAGACAAGGCAGTGTTTCGCACCTCTCAGGAGATTCTCCCGAAGGTGGTTTTGGAGTTCCACATCAATCCACAGATTGTGGTGCCCTCTTTCTGTCCTGATCCCGCCTCTGACAAGGAGAGGGATCTCCACTTGTTAGACGTGGTGCATTGTCTCTTGTTTTATGTACATCACACTGAGCCTATCAGGCAATCAGATGCATTGTTCGTCATTCCTGAGGGTCCTAGGGCAGGAAGACCTGCATCCAAGATGACTATTGCTTCTTGGATCAAGTCCACTATTCATAAGGCTTATGAGCTGAGGAAGAAGCCTGTCCCTTTCTGGGTCACTGCTCATTCTACTCGATCTATTGGGGCCTCTTGGGCTTACAAGAATCAGGCCTCTGCTGATCAGTTGGCCAAGGCTGCCACTTGGTTGCCTGTGCACACCTTTTCGAAGCACTACCATGTTGATGTACTGGCATCGGCTGATGCCAGCTTTGGGAGGAAAATCCTGGAGGCAGTTTTGCCTGTCTAGGATTGTCTTCTGTTCTTGTTGCTTCCTTCACTTTTGAGCCCTGTTGGCTCTAGTTCAGTGTGCTGTGTAACAGTTGGGGTGTTGTCACTGACACTTCATTGTTTGTTGGGCTATCTCTAATCTGATGGTTCATATCTGCTCTGGTGACTTTGGGAGACTTGCACCTGGTCCTTGCCTTACTTCCCGCCTCTGGGAAACTCAATGGTTGGACATCCCAGAGTTACTAGTAACCTGTATTGGACAACAGGGAAAAGAGGAATTTAGTCTTACCTGTTAAATCCTTTTCTCTTTGTTCATACAGGTTACTGGTCTCCCATCCTGTCAAGGGACCCTGCTTGGCTCTCCTGTGCCAGACTGTGGGGGTCCTTCGGGGTCATGCTCACAGGAGTCTTCTTTCCCTTCTACTATCTAATCAATAGTTAGTGTCTCAAATCTTTCTGGAGCTGGTTGGCTAGCTGCAGCCAAGGAGGGAAGGTAGGCTCCACCCCCGCATTCAATTCTAGAATTGTTCCTGCCTACTTAAAGGGGCCGATTACCTACCCAGAGTTACCAGTAACCTGTATGTACTAAGAGAAAAGGTTTTATCAGATAAGACTAAAATCCTCATATTTATATAACACAGTACTTATGTCAACATGACAGTCCCGCTTTAACTCCTTCGCGTCCTGTGACGTACCCGGACCGTCACGCTGGTCCGGTACTTAAGGACCAATGACGGTCCTGGTACGTCACGTACTTTTACTCACCGCGCTCCTGCAGGAGCGCAGTGAGTAATACCGTGGACTGAAATTGATTGCTCCAAGACCGGAGCGATCTCTTTCAGTCCTCTTTTCGATGTGCCGCCCCACGTGATCAGTCACGTGGGACGGCACGTCGAACTCTTCTATCTGGTCCTTAAAGGACCAGACACCGCGGGATCGTCAGACCTTAAGGGGTTAAAGAGTTGTAGGGTTTAGCTTGGATTCATGAAAAGGTCCTAAGGGCTATCCTGTATTTATGAAAGAGTCCTACTGTTTATCCTAGATTTATGAAAAGATCCAATGATTTAGGCTAGATTTCTGAAAGTTTCCTAGGGTTTAGTGTGGATTTATGAAAAAGCCGTAGTGTTAAGCTTGGGTTTCTTACAGTGTCCTAGGATTTAGCATGGATTTATTAAAGGGTCCTAGAGCTTATCCTGGATTTCTGAAAGGGGCATAGGGTTTAGCTTGGATTTTTGAAATGGGTCAAGGGGTTAGCTTGGATTTCTGAAAGGGTCCTAAGGATTATCCTGGATATCTGGAAGAGTCCTAGGATTTAGCATGGATTTATGCAATTGCCCTAGGGTTTATCTTAGATTTCTGAAAGCGTCCTGTATTTATCCTGGATTTCTGAAAGGGTCATATGTTTAGCCTGGCTTCATGAGAAGGCTCTAGGGTTGAGCCTGAATTTATTGAAAAGTCCTAGTTTTTAGCTTATATTAATTAAAGGGTCTTATGGTTAAGCTTGGATTTTTGAAGGGGTTGTAGGGTTTAGAACTTCCTGACACCATTTGTATAAACTGGACATACAGAATAATAAGTTTATGATGCTATGTACCATATTCGTCAAGAAACGTGGAGCATACCAGCTGCACCATAGAGTAAAATTCGTACATTGTTTTAAAAAGAGCTTTTAACCCATTGACTGCTAGAGAACTTTCCAACTTGACACTTTGCAATACATTGAAAAACTTGAGTATTCAATGGGCTAAGAACCTCGTTTAAATCAGTACAAATTTCTGTTTGTTCCCTATAGTGCACTTGGATTGTCCTCGATTTATTCCACTTTATTTTGTGCATGTGGCTCTATTAATGCATTTTTCATTTTTTATATATCCTTTGATTCATTATTAATCATTTGCTACACTTTTCCTTTAACTCTGATCAGCAACTTGATGCCATACAGAATTCTTGTTATTTTAGGGCTCACCTGGACGTTTTAGCTGTGTATGAACACGGCCTGTCAAGTTAAATGAAAGGCTAGTATATTATTTATACCATGCACATGATATAGCAGGTAAAGGATGGTGATAATCAAACAGAAATATTTATAGTACTTGCTTCAACTACACTCTTTTTACATACCTTCCTGTTTAATGTCCTGATCACATTGTCATCTTCTTATTAGAGTTTAATAACTACATTTAATTGGACCTTCGTTCCATTTTCTTTATGAGCGACAAAAGCTGTTATGTTTCACCCTTCGAATGCCAGAGAGTTGGGCAATAACTTGGTGTATTTACTCTACAGAAAAGACGACTAAGAGGAGACCTTATCACATTGTACAAATATATGAGAGGTTCATACAAGGATCTCTGCGGTGAGCTATTTATTCCAAGGCCTGATCAGGTGACCAGGGGACACCCCTTGATGTTAGAGGAAAGGAGGTTTAAACTTCAGCAGAGGAAGGGTTTTTTTTTACAGTAAGGTCTGTTAAATTGTGGAATTCCTTGCCCAAAGAGGTGATTATGGCAGATGCAATGGATACATTTAAGAGAAGATTAGATACATTTCTTTCAAAAGGGAGTATACAGGGTTATACTGTTTATTAATAGGCAAATCAGGAAGGTCCAATGCATTGCAATGCAATACCTCTCTAGCACTCAAAAGGGTTAACCCATTGACTACTAGAGAGGCCTCCAATGCATTTTTGGCAATCAGTTGGAGGTCTCCCTAGCAATGAATGTGTTAAAGGGTTAGTAATGACTATAGATTAAAAAAAATCATCTTGCAGCTATTAAAAAATGAAACTAAACAACTCCAGTCCCATCTCTCAAACCTTTATGGTTTGAGAGATAAAGAAGGCTAAAGTTCCCCCCTCCCTGCGCTTTCCCTGATGTCAGCTATAAGCTGATGGCAGGATATCCTGGTCCTGGGACAAGCAAGCGGCTCTTCAGCAGAGCCGAAATAGTGCAATGTAAAAATAAATACTTAATTGAAATGGTCTACAAATTGTGCTGCAAACCAGGCACACTTTGTAGACCGTTCCGATGAAGTATTTCTTTTTACATATCTGTACTTCGGCTCTGCTGAAGAGCCGCCTTGAGTTGGCCGACTCGAATCTCCTGCTGTCATCTTTACAGCTGACATCAAGGAAAGCGGAGGGAGGGGGGAACTTTAGCCTTCTTTATCTCTCAAACCATAAAGGTTTGAGAGATGGGACTGGGGTTGTTTAGTTTCATTTTCTAATAGCTGCAATATGACCTTTTTAATGTATAGAAATTACTAATCCTTTAAGAGCCTCATTAAATTAATTTAATTTGGGGATTTTTTTTTATTTATTTTGTATGTTGCAGCTGGTTTGCCCTGAGTTGCTCCACTTTTCTTGGTATACTGGGCCCAAAACTGGTAAGTCACTGCTCCATATGTATAAAGAAAATGGACTACTGGAAAATATTGAGTATAATACACACAATTTTGCCCCTCTTCACCTTATGTGAAGTGGGGGGTGCGCATTATATGCAAGTAAAAAAAATGCCATATATTTATTTTTGGTTTCCTCCAGTGCAATCCGCTTCCCTTTGCCAGTCCTGCTTCAACTCACCCCCTCCAGAGTCAACTGTGATCAGCTGTGCACAGTCGGCACACACTTGCATCAGCCACCAGCTTCCAGCAAATCCCTGCGAGGACCTTTTTATTTAAGCCAATGGTAATACCTCAAAGTCCTTGCAGGGCAATACAGTATATTCAATGCATAGATCTCTGCACATTGGATGCACTGTATTGCTCTGCGAGGACCTTGAGGTATTCCCATTAGCTTAAATGAAAAGGTCCTCACAGGGATTTGCTGGAAGCAGGCGGCAGATGCAAGAATGCCTCCCACTGTGCACACCTGATCACAGTGGACTCCAGAGTGGGTGAGCTGAAACAAGGCAGGCAAAGGGAAGAGGACTGTGCTTGATGGCAGGAGGGGGTCATAGTATCTAAAGTAAATTTATTTTAGTGAGACGGGGAAAATAAGGGTGAATATTATACACAGGTACTCTTGTTTGACCATAAAATCTTGGGTATAATTTTCACCTGCTTATTATACACAGGTGCGTAATATACTTGAAATTTTACAGTAATTCTGGGGCAAACCAACTGCAATTTATGGAGCAAATAAATTTGCCGTTGAGTCAAATGGGGCTTTTAACCCTTTGGATGCTAGCCAAATCTCTAGTATAAGTCTAGATTCCACTGCAGTTGATAAATGTTATCAGCTGGTTTTGCCTAACAGATTACCAGTGCATCTATGGGGAATGATAAGATCATTAACTGCAATGGAATCCATGCCATATTGTGGTTATGTTTTAGATAGTTTCATGGCATCCGAGAGGGTAATTTTATGAATAGTGTGCAATGCTTTTCAATTTCCTACATGAGCCCCAGTTTTTCCATACCACCCCATGTGTTTCACAGCTCTTTGGCACTGAAAAGGTTAAGACTGCTGAAGGAGATGGCAGAATTTGATGCAAAAATGAGGGAAACATCTGAGAATTGACAAACCATGGCTTTTTCAGATGGATTACAGACTATGGGCTAGATTCAATTGCAGGTGCTAATTTTACCCCTGCTTTTATCTCCAGGTTTCCCCATAGACTTCAATGGGAACATTTTTGATAAAACGGGTGTTAACATTTATCACCTGCAATAGAATCTATCCCCTTTTCAGTTACTACAACTTTTTTGCACATCTCACCCTTTGTGACAGATGTTGATGTATTGAAGAGATAGTACTACTTACTTTTAAGTTTATTTATTTTGATAGGCATCAAAAAATATGAGCAACAATTTAAGGCTTATCTCTCAAACCCTTACGGGTTCAGAGATATACCTTCCTAAAGTTGCCTCATGAGAGGAGTCAGCTCTCTAGCTAACAGCTGCAGAATTCTGTCATTTGACCGGATGGAAGCTCTTCAGCAGAGCCGAAAACACGCAATCTAAACATTAATACTTCATTGGAAGAGTCTACAAAGGGAGACCTCCAGGAAAGCACAACCTGCTCGTTGGTCGCATGGCTCTGTGGTAGACAGAAAATTAGCAAACTGTTGTTCCGGGAGCGGATGCTGGACTCGTCCAAACCGTTTCCTGTTTAGTGGAAGATGCAGAGCTGGCAGAGACCGCTATTGGGAACCCGAGAGCAAGTCAGTCTCTACTGAGCATGACTGCATCAGACAAACATACATCTGGCCTTTTATATTATAGGATTATTATTATTAATCTTCACCTATTTTATTAAATTTTTATGTCCTGACATTGAGTTCACTGGATTTATTTGGAGAGAGTATGGTTTGAAAGATAGCATATTGGTGTAATATAAAAAAATAGCATACAGTATACAGAGCACTGAATGCTGCAGGGACACTGTATACAATTGTATTCCTGTCCTGCTTTTATGTGTGACTGTATAGAAAACTGTCTAGAAACAGAAATCCAGGGAGCTTACTGTCAGGGACTACGAAACAATAAACATTGAATATATGATGTAAAGAAGATACAAAAGAACACTCAGGGTTAATGTTACATTGTATCACTGCCCTGCTTTAATGGTTGACTGACCAGGCAGCTCTCTGGAATCAGGGATTTAGGAATATTACTGCCAGGTGTTAATACAAAGGTTGAAGAACTTGTATTACATGCAAAATCAGCAATGGTTACTACTCCTTTTCAGTTCCCTTTAACCCACTGAGTGCCAGAGGGGTATGCAATGCATTGCTTTGCTATGTATTGAGTACCCCTTCTGGAACTCAAACGGTTAAAACATCAGTCTTCTGTTTCTACTGCTCTTTTTTAGAGTTGTTATATAAACAAATGGCATCATTCCTGTGAATAGACATAACAGCCTTGGTGCCTGGCAAGTGGTTTCAGCTGGTAAGACACACAAGGTCAGCAATCAAGGACATCTTGATACTTTTACATAAAAGTAACATTGTGTATTTATTGTTATATTCTTCACTGCTTTCACTTACTTTTCACTAGACCAGAAAGGTGTATGGTATATTGTAATATTGGAGGTATTGCATTATTATGTGTACTGAATATAGCAAAAAAATTAGCAGAGGCACTCCAGAATGATTCCAGAAGTGTAGGGTACTCCTACATAATCCATTAGGAAACACTGTTATCAGAGCAGATGCAGGCACAACTCCGCTTACAGAATGAAATGAAGTTTTTTTTAGGGCTCTGTGTTTCTACTCCCAGAACAGCTGAAACTTTGAGCCTAAGAAATGTTATTATATAGGTAAAAGGTTGCACCGTATTAATTTATTATACTTTATTTTGTAAGACAAGTAGATACTCATCTACTCTATTAGTTATACATATACACATGTATAAAACTATTTAAATCTAGATCGATAGACAGATAGACTCCCTCTACCTGGGAGTAGGGTTGCCACCTTTTCTTCAAAAAAATACCGGCCATGGCATTTCCTCCATAGACTTAACATTGGACAGAAGCCGGCTGGGTGGCAACTCTACCTGGGAGTCCAGAGAAGAGGATGGATAGATAGATAGACAGACAGACAGACAGACAGACAGACAATCTCTACCTGGGGGACCAGAAAAGAAGACAGACAGACAGACAACCTCTCCCTGGGGGTCCAGAGAAGAAGATAGATGGACAGATAGATAGACAGATAGATAGATAGACAGACAGACAGACACCCTCTTCCTGGGGATCCAGAGAAGACGATAGATATATTATATAAAAAAAAAACATATATTTCTCCCTTTTCTGACCCCTTTTTCATCTCCATGTCTCCCCTCCTTTCTGTTGATCCTATCTGTGTGTCTTTACTAGTGTTACCTTCTGTCCTTTTCCTTGTTTAGCTGAATAGTGCTAGTTTTCATACATTGGTCTTTTTATTTTGCCAGTCTTGGAGTGTTTCTAGGGTCCTATGTCCCATATCTATAAAAGCAAACTGGAGTTCTTCCGGAATAAGCCAACTGTTTCTTAGGGGAAAAATAAAAACGATTAATTTCCCATGCACTTGGATCAAGCTTTCTTAATCCCTTTGAATGATAGAGAGGTTTCCAATGCACCTAGCACTGAATGGGTTAAAAGCTCAATTTAATTTAATAGGCATTTTAATTTGTCCCCTATGGTGCAGTTGGTTTATTCCAGAATAACTCCAGTTTGCTTTCATACGTATGGGCCTATGTTCAGTTTATATTTTCATTGATTTAAAATGGGTTTCTAACCCAATGAATTCCAGAGAGGGCACAAGTTCATTGTTTGGCAATGGATTAGAGACTGCCCTATGGCAAGTTGGCTGTCCTGTAGTGAACAAATACAAATGTTCATTGATTTAAATAGATATTTTAACTTCTAGAATGCTATATACATATTTTGCTTTTAAATGGCAGGTTAAGGGACATTAATACTTAATTTGCAAACATATATATTGTAGGGTTTATCCTCCTGAGTAAAACAAGGGTACTCTCACTGCTGAGAGGTGTTGTATTCAAAAGTCATTGCAGCTCAAATTTGAAATTTTAAGGTGCAGTATCTCAGTGGCCTGAAATTGTACAGTGGAGCTGTTTCTACACCATCCTATGGACAGCTCTGATCAGTTGACATTAACCTCCATAGGATGATGTAACAACAGCACCACTGTAGCAGCACAGGCTATTCAAATACTGCAACTTAAAAATTCAAGTTTGAGCTGCAGTAACTTTTGAACAAAACATCGCTCACATACTTGTTTTACTCAGGAGCATAGACGTTATAATATACATATTTTCACATGTTAAGTGTCACTATTCCTTTAAAAGACCAACTTAAATCTAAGGGTATATTGTGGAATCATTTTTTGTTTCCCATGGTACAGTTGGTTTGCTCCAAAATCACACTGCTTTCCTTCGTAAGTTAGCCTCAGAGTGTGCAGCTCTCCTGTTTGTTTCTTGGTTTAGATTAACCCCCCAGTGGTAATGTTTAATTACTTCCTATTTTGTTGATTGAATTTCTCCTTAACTGCACTTGTTTATTAGTACATCAGCCTCAGTATCTAGAGTCTATTAAGAATGGTCTAACAATCAGCAAACAGCTTGTTGATGTGAGAGGCCGCTGGTGGTTGGCAAGAGTCATTCAGGCCCCCCCCCAGCCATACAATCTGATTCAGCTTCAGGGTATGATGAGATTACAGGGGTCAGGCTCTGCGTGAAATGCTTCCTGCAACACATGGACTCCATGCCATGACTGGAGGCTGTTATGGGGCTAATGGAAGCTATTCCTACTATCAGGTCATTGTACTTAAAAAAGTGGCCACTTAGTATCTGATAACAGGAGATTGTGTGACTATGATGTATTGAGTCGTGCATCAGACTTTTCCTTGTTCTTTGTTTACATCTAAATGTTTTGAATATTCTAGCACTTAAGATGTTTTTTGAGCCCAGTGGATCAACATGAATAATCCAATCAATACGCACTAGCAAATTACAGCATATATATGGGATAGGCCATCTGTGGTACTCCATCTGTTGTTGGTTTAAACCAAAGTTGTCAACATTTCCAGGGATGCTTCTCCTCTGGGCAGTCACAATACAGAGCGACACCAGTGGTCCATAGAATTGTGTTCCAGCAGAACACTTCATACCATAGACTTCTACAGCAGAACATACAGCAGTCACAATACAGAGCGACACCAGTGGTCCATAGAATTGTGTTCCAGCAGAACACTTCATACCATAGACTTCTACAGCAGAACATACAGCAGTCACAATACAGAGCGACACCAGTGGTCCATAGAATTGTGTTCCAACAGAACACTTCATACCATAGACTTCTACAGCAGAACATACAGCAGTCACAATACAGAGCGACACCAGTGATCCATAGAATTGTGTTCCAACAGAACACTTCATACCATAGACTTCTACAGCAGAGCATACACTATCCACGCCTAAATACCACTATAAATGATATACACAAACATGTTTACTGTATGGAGATGCTAATAAACTGTGAACCTTTTAATAACAAGCACAGGGAATATGAGTTTAAAATTCCACTTTCAAACCAGGGAAAACAAACAGGGGCAGCAGGATACAGATACAAAGAACCCAAACCAGGGTCTGCTCTGGAAATCAGTGACACTTGACAGGTATGTTAACTTCCATCAGTGGCCAACTGATAAGGTTGTAGTCTAAGAGCAGGTAGGGCATAAATCAACGTAATCATGGACTTAGAGCGTAGTGATGATACAGAAGAAAACATTCATGAAAATAAGTTGTTTCATTTTGATAGGCGAGAAAAACAGCAACAAAGCCTTTAACCCTTTGAGTGCCAGACAGACGTGTAACGTGTTGCTCTGCTATGCTCCTGGAATCCTTCGGGCACTCAAAGGGTTAAAACTTTTAAGTGCCAGAATGTGCCCAGTGTATCAAAACTCAAAGGGTTAACCATGTGAGCTCCCGAGGAATGCACAACACATTGCTTTGCAATGCTGCGCATACCCCTCTGGGGTTAAGAGTAATCTGTCAGTATAGGTTTTTATTTAACCCTTTGAGTGCCAGAGAAATATGCAACACATTGTTCTGTTTTCAATAGCAGCTGGAAGGCTGTTGGCTGTCTACCCATTGCCTAAACTAATCTATCTTTCAGTAAATCTAACGCTATTGTGGTGACAAAGCTTTGTTCCTGATTGGACAGAGGAAAAACAGAGCAATGTGAGGTTCTGAAACCCCCCCCCTTTTTCCCCACAAGAATTTTTCTTATAAAATACAAACTGGGGGGGCATGAATAAACAGGTGCATTCAGCCTTACAGAGTCTAGTCATGGCAGATCTATAGGGAAAACTCCCCCATGGTATTAAATGTGAAACCAAAACACATATAAAACATTTTGAACCACCCTATGCTAAGCAGGATTCCTACTGATACATAGGAAAGTTGTAAAATGTCTGAAATTAACCCCCTCCCAGAAAAAACAACAATAACATGTTTTCCATGTGTATAAGGCTATTTCACCCCTTTGTAAACAAAAGCTTATTTATTCCCACAGTGGCTTATTCCATGTGTGGCAATAGGAATTGAGATATATGGTATTCTTTTTTTTATGTCAGCGTATAATTGTCTGATGCTTTGAAAAGTTTAAATGTGGAAAATGTATCTATATTCTGTGTTCAACATTCTTTAGTGTTTAACTTCTCTTTTATATCTGTACATAGTGCTTGTCTGACTGCTGTTGAGCTCTATTAAAGATATAGTAATGTTTCATAATAAAAGCAGCTCTAATTAATCTTCATAGTATTCGGGCCTTGGAGAGTGTTATTTCAATTCTGTCAGAGCTGTAGTTCAAGAGTAATTGAATGATAAAGTATCCCTCTCCCGCCCCTTTTACTGATATTACACTGCTCACCTCAGAGCAGCAGGGAGTATCCAGGTAGATTGCAGAGAGGGACAATCTTCAATTAAGATAAGGGAAAAAGCTGAAAAACCTGTCAAGGGGGGCATGGTTTTCATTGTTCACACAGTAAGAAAATTGTTCCTTGCTGTGAGCTATCTGGTCTATGGATCAGATTCCACATATGAGGAGAGGGGGCTTACCCTTGGTAAAAGGGGCGGGAGGGGGAAACTTTATTGTTCAATTACTCTTAAACTACAACGCTCTATAACACTCTCTATGGCTCAAATACTATGAAGATTAATTGGGGCTGCTGTGTTTGTGAAACATTACTATCACTTTAACACATGCCTTGTATATGGATAACCTGCTTGTCTGATTCTTGTAGTGCTGAATTAGTACATGCCTTGTATATGGATAACCATGCTTGTCTGACTCCTGGTGTGCTCTATTAAAGGGATAATAATACTTTAATATTACTAATCCCCATAGTGTAGCTCTTTAAAAAATAATTCAGTTGCTCCCAGGTTCATCTCTCAGACCTTTATGGTTTACGAGAAAACCGTAAGCAAAGTTCCCCCCTCCCTCCCCCTTCCCTGAAGTCACCGTTGTACTGACTGCAGGGATGTCCAGATTTATTTTTCATCAGGCGGCTCTGCAGCAGAGCCGTGACCGAGTTAGTAAAAAAAAATTATTTCACTGAAACGGTCTTCTACGTGTGATTGCAAACCAAGCAACCAAGTAGAAGACTGTTTCAGTGAAATAATTATTTTTCACTAATGCGATCGCAGCTCAGCTGCAGAGCCGCATGATGAAAGTCAGACTGGATATCCCTGCAGTCAGTACAACGCTGACTTCAGGGAAGGGGGGAGGGAGGGGAGAATTTGCTAACGGTTTTCTCTCAAACATGAACCTGAGGGCAAATGAATTATTTTTTAAAAGAGCTACACTATGGGGATTAGTAATATTAAAGTATTACTATCCCTTTAAGACATGCCATGTATATGAATAACTGTGCTTGTCTGTTTCCTGCAGTGCTGCATTAGTATACTGTATGTTTTGTATATGGACACCCATATTTGTTTGATTCCTGTAGTCCTGCATTAGTACATAGCTTGTATATGCATGCCCATAGCACATTTTCCTGCTCTGACACAGGACAACACACAGAATTTTGTAAATAGGTGAAACCACAAGACATTTCTGTGCATTTAAAATGGCAATATCATCTAGACCGGGAGAGAAGGGCAATTTTAGGCCCTGCTATGTGCTGCAGTGAGCTTCATGTTGCCCACCCTTGATGTAGACTCTTGGACCATTTTAGTATATATTCCCCTACTTAGTCTATTTGTGATCAGATCTATGTATACTTTAGAGATCAATGAGTGTCCACATTCTTTTAGGAACTTTCCAGTGACCCGTTTTGGAACTAGAACGTGACCTACGTCCCACCATGTACAGCTGACCAACCAAACAAATTGGTTTGTGAAACATGTTTTTGCACTTGCAAAGCAGAAAATGTATCTAAAAAACAAATTTACAAAATGATTCACTTAGCACACATAAATAATTTAACCCTTTCTGTCATTAATGGGTTAAAGCATCAGTAATCTTTTGTGAAAAATATGTATTGTGGCCCCTCTCCTGCTGAGTAAATCAAAAGTACTAGCACTTAACTAAAACATTATTAGAGCTCTGTTGTTGTTGTTTTTTTTTTGTTGTTGTTTTTTTTTAATTAAACTGCTTGTAACAGCACCTCCTGCTGTTCAGATGGCTTTATTTCTGTTGAATTCTATGGGAGAACTTTTGAACCTTAGTCTAGTCTCCATAGAAAATGAAAACAACAGTTTCAACTCATCTTGACAGTTAGAGCTGAAATAACTCTTTAACCCTTTGAGTGCCAGAGGAGTACACAACGCCTTGCTTTGCAAGGCATTGTATATCCCTCTGGCACTCAAAGAGTTAATTAAGCAAGATACAGTAGAAGCAAACTTGCTTTACTTAGCAGAAAAAACCCTTTTAACCCACTACAATAATAATTTATGGTGTATCTTTCTTTTTTTTTTCTTACACCTATGTCTCTAACAATAAGCTTTCTGGGTCTGTTTACAGAGAGGTTTCTGTTGGGGACTATGAAAGCAGGTATAGTGCCAGCGGCATAACAATAGGGGTCGCAGCGGTTGCACCTGCGACCGGGCCCATCACTCAAGGGGCCCGGCCGCTGCTTGCGACCTCCTCGCCCGCAGCAGTCACCTTACTTGATCTCCCACTCGGCGCGCCGCTCTAGTTATACAGAGCGCTGGGAGATGACATCATCTCCCAGCCTCTGCATTACTAGAGCGGCGCGCGGGAGCTTCAGTTCTCCAGATCTGTGCCGAAGGAGGCACAGATCTGTCAAGAGACTCCGCTAGACCACCAGGGATTGGAGGTAGGGGAAATGTGCAGATGAAGGGGCAATGTGAAGATGGGAACATTGTGGAGATGAAGGGGGCATTGTGGAGATGAAGGGGGCATTGTGGAAGGGGCAATGTGGAGATGAAGGGGGCATTGTGGAGATGAAGGGGGCATTTTGGAAGGGGCAATGTGGAGATGAAGGGGGCATTGTGGAAGGGGAAATGTATAGATGAAGGGGGCATTGTGGAAGGGGCATTGTGGAGATAAAGGGGGCATTTTGGAAGGGGCAATGTGGATGAAGGGGCCAATATGGTCGGGGGGGTCCATGGCAATTCTTGCACCAGGGCCCGGTGGCTTCTAGTTACACCTCTGTATAGTGCTAAAATGAAGAAGAGATACAATGTAAAAAAGATTGCATACAGAGCACACAGTGATGCAGGGATAGTATTACACTGTATCAAAGTTCTGCTTTGAAGGCCGACTGACCAGAAAACTCTCTGGAAACAGGGATCCATGGAGCTCATGGTCAGCTAAAAAAATAGGTGAACATGAAAAGTAATAATAAATAGTATATGCAGTGAGACTTTACATGTTATACACTTGCAGAACACTTAAGATTTAGGAAGACTTTAGGGATAGGTACACACTCCTCTGATGCTTGGAGGATTAACCCATACATTCTATAGACTTAGCCATCTCTGGAGCATCTAAAAGGTAATAAATCTTGTTTGTATTTTCTACTGTACTTCAAAGAGACTTTACTGGAGCGTAGGGAACAAATTCTGGCCCATACTGATAAGAATATACATTGCCAGTAGAATTTAAATGTCAGAATAATGTGCATGAGTGTTTAATATCATGTATTGTGTCTTCGGCCTTATTATGTCTGAAGAAGTTGTCTTGAAAGCTTGCATCCTAGAGCCACTCAGCCAATAAAGGTATCATTTTTTACTCTAACAGTCTCCAGAATATGTAAAGTCAGACTAAAGGGATACTATTCTTTTATGTATACGAAGTTTGCTATACTATTGAGAAACCAGTTTAGCAAGGTGGTACTGTACATAAGTACAGTAAAATCTTTCATATAATATGCACAATTTTGCCCCTCTTCACCTTATGTGTGTGTGTTATACATGATAATAAATTGTAGAAAAAAAAATTCCATTGCAATTGCTTCCCTCCCTCCCCGCTTACCCATATCTTCCTCCTCTGTAGTGCAATTTCCTCAGCCTGACAAGGTCCCAGCAGGCGGCATGCTTGCATCTGCTCCCCGCTTCCAGCATGGCCCTGTCAGGACCTCTTCTTTGTAGCCAATGGTAATGTCTTTCGCATATGAGGTCCTGACTGGGCCATGAAGCATGCCGCCCACTGGGACCCTGTCAGGCTGCCGCATTTGCACTACAGAGGGAGAGAGGAGGAGGATATGGGTAAGCGGGGAGGGAGGGAAGCAGAATTTTTTTGTGTGTGTGACAGGGGAAAACATAGGAACTCTTGTTTTTCCCTAAAATCTTGGGTATAATATACACCTGCATATTACAAACAGGGGCGTATTATACCCGAGATTTTACGGTAATGTGGGGCGTTTCCATGTAGCTGTTTTACAGCATCTAAGACTGGAAACAGAAATTAATCTGATTTTGACCCCTTAACGACCCTTGATGGTCATAGTACGTCATGGGTCGATCTGACTTAACGACCCATGACATACTATGACTGTCATGGAATTCCAGGCTCCCCCCGCGGCTGCACGCCATTTGGGGAGTCCGGAAGCGGAAGAGACCAAAAAAAAAATGCTCCGTGGTCCTTAACTGACCGTGCCATGTCGATCGGCCGGTCATTAAGGGGTTAAAGACCAGAGGTTTGTGTGTACACAGCATTTTAAAGCAATAAGTTCTGCACCTCTTTGCTCCTCGAGAGGTTAAAGTGGAAGGAAAAAACTGAAATTATTGGGAAAAAAGTAAAACAGTTTTGAGGAATTCCCCAATATTCTGTGGAAAAAAAGAAAATATTTAAATGCTGCATTACAGGAGACATTTCACAAAAAACAAAATCACATTCCTGAGAAACACAACTGTCAAAACAACAATTTTACCTGCTGTTGATGCTAGAGAAATTGGTTTCTTCTTATTTTTTTATTTTTTTCCTTTTCAGATTTTAGTAACTGTGTACTGAAATAAACATATGTAACTAGGGCAGATTTCAGAGGTCAAAGTGCTTAATTCGGTGAAAGTTTCAAGAAAGAAGCCATGTACCATTAACCTCTAGGATGCCAGAAGCAATTAAATGATCTGAATTTCCCTGTGTACTTTGTCATCGGTCTACCTTACCATTTCATTGTCCAAAAAGAGTGGGTTACAAGTAAGGTATTAACCCTTTGAGTGCCAGAGGGGCACGCAATGCATTGCTTTGCAATGCATTGCGTGCCCCTCTGGCACTCAAAGGGTTAAATTAGTTTTTAAAGGGATCATATCACCTAATAATGAAAAAAAAATCAGACATTGCAAGGTATAAGCGTATTTCCGCTGCTGAGAGATTTTGGTATTCAAATCTTTATTGTTCGGACTTGCAGCTTTATGGTGCGGTACCTCCATGGCCTAAAATGTGATGGTATTGCTTTTGCTACCATACTTTATGGATACCAATTGTCAATGACAATATCCCTTGATAAGGTTCTGTAGTAACAGCATCACTGTAACATTTCAGCCCATGGAGATACTGCATCTAGTAAATGTATATAATTTTTTTCTTTATTATGCAGTAGTCCCTTGTTTTTTGTCTTCAGTAGTCTGTATAGTGCTAATATAAAACATACAGTCTTTAGATTAGTTGAGGATTATTGGAAAGACTTCTGAATTTATAGCTAAAGGGAAAATATTGCTTGGAAAACACTGTTTATCTTAATTTGTTTATATTGTCCTAAGGTACTGTTAAAGGGATAGTGATACTTAGAATGTAAAAAATATATGTTGTATGGTATATCCCCCTGAGTAAAACAAGGCTACTCCCACTGCTGAGAGATATTTTATTACAAAATTATAACAACTCAAACTTGAATTTTTTAGGTGCAATATCACAGTGGCTTGAAAATTGTACAATGGCGCTGCTGCTACACCATCCTATGGACTGCTCTGGTCTGTAAATCTCCATAGGATGGCGTAGCAACAGCGCCACTGTACATTTTCAGGCCACTGTGATATTGCACCTAAAAAATTCAAGTCTGAGCTGTTATTTTTTAATAAAAGATCTCTCAGTAGTGGGAGTACCCTTGTTTTATTCGGGGACATAAACCCTACAACATATATTCTTTTACATCTTAAGTATTACTATCCCTTTTATACAAGTGCACTGTTCTACAGTGTTTCCTTTCCCGGATCGCCAGGGCACAAATGCGGGTACTTATCAGGGTGCCCGTGATTGCTGGCTTTTGCTGTCAGTCAGGTGTATGAACTCTCCATTGGCCGCTTGTCCATTGCCCGCCCAGTATTGCCTATATAGACTGGGCTGAGGCACCCTTTGGTTGCCCTTTCGCGGTGTCTCTTTGTCTGTAGTCACTTGCCTTTGTACCTGGATCTCTGGGCCTGTTTAGCTATGGTATACCAGTGTCAGTGTCTCGTCCAGATGCCACTCCTGCGTGGATCCTGCCTCCGTTCCTGATCCGGTTTGGCTGACGTTCCTGCTTCCGTTCCTGATCCGGTGTTGCTGTTGTTCCTGCTCCCATTCCTGACCTGGGTTGGCTGTCTCTGCTGTTCCAGTGTCCTGTCCTGGCCTGTCTATCGTTCCTGCTCCTGGATCCTGACTGTCATCCTTCATTTGACTCTGGTCGCCTGGGCGACATTCTGACTACTGGTTTGCTCCATATCACCGGTTGCCAGCTGCCTCCATTACTAGCACCGGTAGGGCTTCCGTGTTGCCCAGTACACGGTATTGGTTTACTCCATATTCACCGGGTGGCAGCTGCCTCCGTTATTGCACCGGTAGGGCATTCCCGTTGTCCAGTACGCGGTACTGGTTTACTCCATATCACTGCTTGCTGCTTCCTCCATTATTGCACCGGTAGAGCATTCCTGTTGTCCAGTACGCGGTACTGGTTTACTCCATATCACCGGTTGCTAGCTGCTTCCATTATTGCACCGGTAGGGCGTTCCTGTTGTCCAGTACGTGGTACTGGTTTACTCCATATCACCGGTTGCTAGCTGCCTCCATTATGCACCGGTAGGGCGTTCCTGTTGTCCAGTACACGGTACTGGTTTACTCCATATCACCGGTTGCTAGCTGCCACCATTATTGCACCAGTACAGCGTTCCTGTTGTCCAGTACGTGGTACTGGTTTGCTCCATATCACCGGTTGCTAGCTGCCTCCATTATGCACCGTTAGGGCGTTCCTGTTGTCCAGTACACGGTACTGGTTTACTCCATATCACCGGTTGCTAGCTGCCTCCATTATTGCACCAGTACGGCGTTCCTGTTGTCCAGTACGCGGTACTGGTTTACTCCATATCACCGCTTGCTAGCTGCCTCCATTATTGCACCGGTAGGGCGTTCTTGTTGTCCAGTACGTGGTACTGGTTTGCTCCATATCACCGGTTGCTAGCTGCCTCCATTATGCACCGTTAGGGCGTTCCTGTTGTCCAGTACACGGTACTGGTTTACTCCATATCACCGGTTGCTAGCTGCCTCCATTATTGCACCAGTACGGCGTTCCTGTTGTCCAGTACGTGGTACTGGTTTACTCCATATCACCGGTTGCTAGCTGCCTCCATTTACAGCACCGGTTGGGCCTCCCTGGTTGTCCTATACGTAATACTGGTTTGCTCCACTGTACCATCTTATGCTGATTAGTGTTGAGCGAGCATGCTCGGCCGATGCTCGGATCGGCTCGAGCATCGCTCTGCTCGGCACATGGCGGTACTCGTACGAGTACCGCCATGTGCTCGCCCGCCATGTTCGGGTGGAAGGGATCTGTGCCGGAGGAGGCACAGATCTTGCAGATGCTCCGCTGGACCACCAGGGACTGGAGGTAGGGGGCATTGCGGAGATGAAGGGGGCATTGCGGAGATGAAGGGGGACATTGTGGAGATGAAGTGGGACATTGCGGAGATGAAGGGGGCATTGCGGAGATGAAGGGGGCATTGCGGAGATGAAGTGGGACATTGCGGAGATGAAGGGGGCATTGCGGAGATGAAGGGGGCATTGCGGAGATGAAGGGGCACTTTGTGGAAGGGGGACATTGTGGAAGGGGGACATTGTGGAAGAGGGGCATTGTGGAGATGAAGGGGGGCATTGACCAGGCACCCTCCCCTCATCAGAGCAGGGGGTGCCTGGTGTAATGCTCGCGTCGCCCCATTGGATTCAATGGGGCTCGGGTGCTCGGCCGAGCACTCGAGCCTCCGGCGGTGCTCGGTCAGAGCACCCGAGCATCGGGGTGCTCGCTCAACACTAATGCTGATGCTTTAAACCTTACTGCACTAGTGGAGCTGTCCTTCAGTCATTTAGCCTGCCTTGCCCGGTATATTGGCAAGGCCGGTAGAGCCTCATTCAGATTGTCGTGCCATCCTCCAGGCTGCCTTGCCCGGTATATTGGCAAGGCCGGTAGAGCCTTATTCCTACAATTGTGTCATCCATCAGGCTGCCTTGCCCGGTATATTGGCAGGGCCGGTAGAGCCTCACTTATATTGTCGTGCTTTCCTCCAGGCTGCCTTGTCCGGTATATTGGCAAGGCCGGTACAGCCTACCATACTGTATCTTTGTAAAAGCTACTGTTTGAACCTGTTTTGTGCCTGTCGTATATATGTATGTTCAGGACCCGTGAGGGTTCTTATTAAACTTTTCATTAAAGTTTGATTTTTATCTTACTCTGTGTCTGAGAGTCAAAACAAACCGTTACAGTACTTTGCACTAAGACAGTGTTTCTCAACTCCTGTCCTCAGGACCCACTAACAGGCCAGGACTTAGGGATTTCTCTGCTAGAGCACAGGTGTGGTGATCAGAGACTCATTCACACTGATTAACTCACCTGTGTTCTAACAAGGAAATCATCAAATACTGGCCTTTTAGTGGGTCCTGAGGACAGGAGTTGAGAAACACTGCACTAGGAGAAGGAGTCCATGTTCCTACTCCCTTTTTCTTCATGGATGTATTTGTAGAAACACACTGAGCACAGTCTTGCTCCTGGGTCTCATTTATTTTATTTCAAAATCAATCCCCTACGGATGCAGTATGGTACCCAAACAGAGAGTGGACTGATTTTCCATAGTGCATAGAAATCGTACAAGAAAAAGGATCAGATATATCTCCCCTCTGGTCTTCGTTAAATGGATAAGGCAATGACTGAGTGAAAGGAGACAAAGGGTGGTAGTCAATGGATAATATTCAGATGAAGGGAATGTTACTAGTGGGGTACCTAAGGGATCTGTACTGGGGCCCATTCTTTTTAATATTTTTATTAATGATATAGCAAAAGGTCTTCCAGGTAAGTTATGCCTTTTTTCAGATGATACAAAGATCTGCAATGCAATAGAAATTCCTGGGGGAATTAGCCAAATGACAAATGATTTAGGTACATTAGAAGAATGGACAAGAGTGAGGCAGCTGCAGTTTAATGTTAATAAATGTAAAAGAATGCACTTGGGACATTAAAATCCAAAGGAAAAATATAATATTAAGGATACTGTGCTGTCAGAGACAACAGAGGAAAGGGATTTGGGAGTGATTATTTCATATAACAAAGTGGTGGGGAATGCAAGTAGGGTGCTGGGTTGTATAGCTAGGGGCATTACTAGCAGAAAAAGGGAAGTGGTCATGCCACTCTACAGATCTCTAGTTAGACTGCACCTAGAGTATTGTGTACAGTACTGTAGACCCCATCTCTAGAAGGATATAGATTCTCTAGAGAAAATTCAGAGAAGGGCTACAAAAATGGTGACTGGTTTACAGGAAAATAAATATCCGGATAGACTAAAGGATCTGAAAATGTATAGCTTGGAGGAGAGAAGAGAGAGAAGGGATGTGATAGAAATATTCAGATACATGAAGGGAGTACATTTCAAAGGAGTAAAAATATTAAGACAAGAGGTCATAGTCTAAAACTAGAGGGACACAGGTTTAGACGTAATGTAAGAAAGTTTTACTTCACTGAGAGGGTAGTAGATAAGTGGAATAGCCTACCAGCAGAAGTGACAGAATTTAATCATGCATGGGATAGCCTGTCTTGAACATAAGACAAGACCAAGGACCAAATAAGGTTTGAGGTTTTTTCAGTAGGGAAATAGACAGACTAGATGGGCCAAATGGTTCTTATCTGCCGTTAAATTCTATATTTCATGTTTCAGTAATTTCTGTGGGCATAAACCTTTCTATAAAAATGTTTACTGAAAAAAATATTCAGTTAATTAAAAATAAACAGCACCTTGTCATTTTAAGTGGCACTACAAATCAGCCACGTGAGCACTAATGTCACTATGCTTTTAGTTATAGGAGGTGGTTCAAAGTGGTACATTGGCTGTTTTCCACAGGTCATTGAGATGATGATGACTTTAGAGCAGGTGCGTCAATGTTTAGTCTCCAAGGGCAGCAAACACACCAATGTCCCATGTATCCATCCAAAGTTGCCTCTCCTTACGATGCGCTCCACGGTGACACCAGCACATCACAGCACCTCTCAATGCAGCGATGTAAGGTGAATCTGTCCAGCACCCACGAGCATACAAACAAGACATGCATAGAGTGGAGGCAGTATAAAAAAATAAGCTCCAAATAATATATGTCCACAACTGTCAACCATGCAACATTTTGAACCATGCAAGTGTATGCCAGGTAATGGATGGGGAGTCATGGATGC
Organism: Rhinophrynus dorsalis; assembly: GCA_037306005.1. Classification (NCBI taxonomy): domain Eukaryota; kingdom Metazoa; phylum Chordata; class Amphibia; order Anura; family Rhinophrynidae; genus Rhinophrynus; species Rhinophrynus dorsalis. The sequence continues at coordinate 121,751,590 of CM074723.1, read as the reverse complement.
TGTAGTAACTCATTCATAGCCACATAAGTGGTAGCGATGGGAACTGCACTCGGCACTTATGCGGGCATCATTCTGATGTCTCGACATTTAAGCCTGTGACATCAGAATGATGTCCACTGCAACCGTACGACATTTTCAACCATGGAACATTTTGAATGCATGCTTTTGTTGAATTCTCAGTAGTGGCCAACAATTCATTAGTGAACCGATTTACAGAATGGGTGATGGACTCGTGGAACAGCCTCCCAGCAGAGGGAATTTTGCCTGGGATAGACATGTTTTTTTGAGAACTATGTAAGATTGTGCATTTTAAGCAAAATGCACAGACTGGATGGGTCAGTTGTTCTTATTTGCTGTCAAAAGCTATATTTATATGATATCATTGTCTGAATAGCTTACAATTTAATTGGTTCTTAAAGGGAAACTTTAGCAAATACAAGTGAACCAAACAGCAATGTGTTAGGGCTTTGAAGCAAAATACAATGAATTGGTCCATTTCAGTTTCAGAAATTCAAGATGCAATTATGGAGCAAACCAACTCAACCATAGGGGACAAATAATGATTTAAAAATTCCCATTGATTTAAATGAATATTTCAGCCCCTTGAACACTAGAGATGTCTCCAATTCAAATGCACTGGAGATTTCTCCTCCTTAATACAAGTCAATGGGAATTCTCAGAATATTTATTTCTACCCTATAGTATGCTTGGTTTAACCCTTTGAGTGCCAGAGAGGTACACAACGCATTCAGAGGGTTAACCCAAAATTGCTTCCTTTTTATCTTTATGCATATGACGTACAATTCTCTTTAGAATGTATATCGTACCTCTGTACCTTGTAGAAAGTGTTGCTTCCAAGCATATTAAGAGGCAAAGGCATCGGTATTGACCTTTGCAGTGCACAATTGCAGTATCAGTGTCTCTTTCAAAACAGGTGAATTCATTTGCAAAATGCAGAACCATTTTTCAAGTCTGGCATTTTAGCATTAGCTATCCATAACACTGGCAATTTTATCTATGAATGCTTCAAAGCATCCATAGTTCAAGACACAAAAGATATCAAGCTATTTGCTTAGCTTACCAACAAATTCTCCATTCCTTTGCAGTGAAAATGAATGTTTCTGAGCAATAATTGCAGTTTATTTTATTTATAGGTTCTTGTCTCTATAACTGTTTCAAAGCAGTATTTTTGTAGCATCTCTCATATGCTATAATAATTGTTTTAAGTATGTATCTCCCTTTTATATTTATGCCAAATATGACATTTGTTTTTCTAAGAAAACTAAATCAGACTTTTTGGTTTGAAGACTAAATATGCATTGGGTGAGCCATATCTCGTGCTCGTGCTGTATATTGAGAGCGACATGTTGTCTGATTCGCTGCCTATTGGAGCAGATACAGCTCTGTGGGGTTCATCCGAGCATAACACTTGTCAGTAATCGTACTGAAACATACATATCTTTTGACAGGTCCACAGTAATGCTCCTTTGCCTTTTTAGCAAATCTAATTTATTTTATGTCACTGAGAAAATAAATAAATATTTGGGGCAGTGTTTGTAATTATATTATGATAAGGAATCTCAATCTATTGCACATGTTGTTCAGCCTGATTTTGTACTACATAACATATTCATTTTAGAGAGATGTGAGGAAGACATCTTAGTCTGTTGAAAAGCCTCATGGTACAAGTATATAAAGGACAGTGACGTGTAATGCATAAAAGTGATGCTTTGGGCACCTCTCTGGCACTCAAAAGGTTAAAACAGTTATATGTATAATGTACTCAGTTTCTAACACCATTTGCATACCTCCCAACATTCCAAATGGCCAAAGAGGGTACCTTTCATTTTTGGTGGTGCTGCTGGGGGTGTGTCTGATGGGTGGGGTATTACCAAGAATATTTAGGTTACTTCATGACCTACTGACACCTCTTTGTATAACCAAAGTATTTTATTTACACAGACTAATTTATAAAAACATATACTGATTTTTAATAAAACATTAATTGGAGTTGTAGTGCTGTGGAGCAATGTGATACACTTAATATACACACACCACACAGACTGAAATCCTAAAAAGAGGGCCACCAGGTTGTGAAAGAGGGACAGAGGGATTTGGGTGTCAAAGAGGGACTGTCCCTCTTAAAGAGGTATACTTGGGAGATATGCATTTAGTATTCAAGGTGTTTAACACATTTGTATTTTATTTCTGTGTTTTGTTACATGAGGTTTGATGGAGCTGGAATTAATTTCTGTAGAGACTCTGCATTTCTTAGGGTCAAGTTCGCAAATGTTACATTTTGTTAGTATGAAAAGGGACAACGCAGTAAATATGAAGGCATATTTAAATCTCCGTAAAACCGCTAAACAATGGATCAAATATACCAAGAAGTGGAGAAATAATAATTCCCTAAAACTGACATTGAGTTAAAGCACAATTAACTCTTTATATTGACTAAGATGATTTTAAAATAGCTTTAACCCCTTGGTGACCGGGACTTTTATTAGACTAGAGACCAGATCAATTGTGGCCTTTTTAGTATGTCTTTTTCAACCATATTTTCCCTTAAATTCTTTTAGTACAGCCACACAAATGAAATACCGTTTTGTTTTTAAAGATAAGTAGGGTTTTCTTTTGATGCCATATTTATATGTATAACCCACCAGTTTGATTTATTATAACATAAAAGAGGAAAAAATTGGAATGATCACAGTGCCCCCTGGGGCAGTCTGCTGTCATTAAACCAAGACGTGCCAGGATCGTTTGATCCTTGTGTGACAGTCCTGCACATCATTGGTTCTTAAGTGTTTAAAAACAACCTGTATTTATATTAGCCACTTTTTATTTAAAACTGTAGTTTGGGAGATATTTCGCTTTATTTTTTTGTCAGTTAGTTCAACTTAGCCAGTACCTCCTGGTAGGAAATGGCAGTTGGGAGGGAGAAGGAAATGTTAGTATCTGACATACCAGGCTGTTTCTGTTAGTACTGCCTAATGTATATAAACAGACAACTAAATATATCTTCATCTATATTTTAAATAAAGCATGGCTACCATAAATAAGGCACATATGGGTTGCTCCAGAATTGCTTCATTTTATTTTATGCATATGGCCCTACTGTATGTGTTGAGTGCCCTGTGTACTTTATAATGCTCTGCTAACAACATTTGTTGCTTGAGCCTTGACAATAACAATGTGACCACAGGAGTCTGTGGCCAATTGTCAGCCTCAACCTGGTGGCGCAATGAAAGTTGTCACATGATCTCTAGAGAATAGGTAAGGAGTAAGAATAATAACAGCTAAAAAGGAAACTAGGTTATATCATTTTACATATCATGTACTCTGTTAGTTATATGATTCTAGATCCCTACATTTTAATACAAAAATGCTTATCTAATGCATGCATAGAAAGATTTACTCCTAATATGTATAGCCACTAATTGACTATTTTGGTAATGAATGGTAAGATCTAACACATTTAATGTAGTAATTTTAGCACCCAACCTTTTTTTTCAGAAATTCTATCATCTTTTAACAGCTGTTATCGCAGCTAAACAAACAAGGATTGTAGGAATATTTTACAGGGAATAATGTACCCCCAACTGTACATTATAATGACGTCAAATGTAACAGAGTAGTTCTGAGGCCATATAGAGGTATGAGTCTGCAGGTGGGGTGCCTGGAAAAGGTCACAGAACACCAAGATGACTTATAATATTGTACAGTATACAAGGGTCCCCAGTGAGGCTAATATCTCTCTGCCGAATCTATCAGATTCCATATAGATTTCATAAGGGAGCAGAAGAAGGACAGCTTAAAGGGAAACTATCACCTCAAATAAAGTCTCCCCCCTCCCTCCAGTAATTAGTTGTCTAGCGATAAGCTTACAAATGGTACTAATAACCAGCATAAATACTGCGTTATTCAGAAATCCTAGATCTTCTGAGACTGAAGGCCAGGCTTCCTGCTTTAGAGGCATCTGCACTCCTGCCCCTTCAGTCCCTTCCTGCTACCTTAAGGTACCATGCAACTGCTCCTAGAGGGGACCAGGACAGACAGCTCAGATGTCTCTAAGCCAAGATGTCTGATACCTAGCCATCCATCTCAGAAGAACTAGGATATCTGAATAATTAGGTACCTTATGCTGGATAATAGTACTATTTGTAAGCTTATCGCTAGGGGGCTTTAATTGGGGTGATAGTTCTGCTTTAAGCAGTAAAGTTTAAAGGGGAACTACCACCCCACATAAAGTTAAATCCCAAGAATTACCCATCTGGTGACTAGCTGATCAATAGTGCTAGTCACCAGAATAATTACCTCCTTACAAATAAATTCTACTGCTCCCCATACTGACAGCCAGGAAACAATGCAGACATATTTGCATAGTGACGTCTGCATCCCTGCTCTGTCAATCCTAGTCCGCTGTAAGAGGCATTGCCTGGTACCATAAGGTACGGAAGGGACTGACAATGCAGGCATGCAGACGTCACTATGCAAAGATGTCTGTGTTGTTTCCTGGCTGTAAGGAGGTAATAATTCTGGCGACTAGCACTATTGATCAGCTAGTCGTCAGATGGGTAATTCTTGGGATTTAACTTTATGTGGGATGATAGTTACCATTTAAACCTTTGTTTGTCAGAGATCAACTAATATCTGCATATATCAACCCTCCAACAGACATCTGGATTCAGTATTCCAGATTCTTCCATTCCACCCAACCACAGTGAAACCAGTATTGCTTGGCACACTTTGGCACACTTTTGCAAAGCAACACACAACCAAGGCTCATTGTGGTACAATGGAATCCCATAATATGTTTTTAATTTGGTAGAATTTGAAAACCCAAAGTGAGTAATGTCATTGTTTCCCAGAAGGCAATAGTTTATTGAGAACTGTCACTTGAAAATGTCCTTCACTTTTTCTCTACATGTTGAACTGATACAGCTGTGATACTGGAACAGTTAATCAAGTTTAAAATGATATGCTTTTTCAATTGAAGGCCTGAAATCTCGAAACAATAAATTCTCGCAAATAGCAAAGCAAACACAATTAAAGGCAGTTAATTAATTTCTCTTTCTGAGATGAGGGAAAACAGATACAGTTAGACACTCAAGAAAACAGATGTGCTTTCATATCTAAATTCAATATAATAGACTGCATCTGTTTATAGCCTCTGGACAAGAGCATAGGGGATGTGTGCCTTAACCATTCTGTGCCCAATGTAGAGTAATAGAAAAACAGGAGGTGAAGATAATGGTTATTGCAAACTAATTACTCATTAACCCCTTTGATGCTAGAGACACCTTACTTCTCAAATCACTGGAGAGGTTTGTAGCACCCAAAGGGTTAATTTGAGTGCCAGAGAGGTATCGGATATCTCTCTGGAACTCAAAGAGTTAAAAACGTAGAGAGAACAAATATGGGTAGAACATATGGTTTGCTCAGAAATCGGTTGATGTACCGTGGCTGCTATTTACTAGTGAATTGGAAAGATGACACCAATGAGGCAAAAGTTACTTATCTCACATATTGCCTCCACTTGTGTCAGGCTGATAACATTTTTCCCTGAAGCAAGCATGGCATTATGCGAAGTTCCTGAAATATGAGGGAAAATTGCAACAGCATCTCACAGTACCCTTACTCATCCTTTCCTTTCCTTCTTATATAATAATTCACTAAAACGTGTGTAATGACACAGTCATGCACAGTAGAGACTGCTGCGCGTGCTGCAGTCATGCGCAGTAGAGACTGCCCACGCCGCAGCTGATACAGAGCTGGACGCTCTGTATCAGCCGCGGCGTGGGCAGTCTCTACTGCACATGACTGCCCCGCAACCAGCTTGCAGTGGCACTGTGGGCCGTCTAATGGGCTCTTCAACTAGTAGACAATTAAAAGACAGGAAACTGTTTCCTGTGCCAAACAGAATACATGAAAAAGTCTGAGACTGTTCTTAACTTATTGGCTTGTACAGAGGTCTAGTCCTCTGTAGCGCTGAATGAGTTAAACATTTTTGTCTTCGTACCAATATTATTTTAAAACAATATATATTTTTGATCATCCAAGGAGTTAATATTTTATTTGTAATCCACTTCAAGGCACAAAAAAGTACATGCAGTTCATTTTGTTGTTTCCTAGATACACAATCGTCTCTTTTTAATACAAAATTTGTGTGCTGTGCCAAAAAATGAGTAATCTACATGCACATTAATTATCAGTATTAGAACAGGCCACTTGTGCTGTGTATGTGTTTCTGCATTTCAACTCCACTTTCAGTAGAGAAAAAAATAAAAATGGGGGTGATCACACAAATGACTTTAGGGTGTATCAGCCAGAATTATATGGAAAAAGGAAGCATTAATGATGATGATGATGGTGTTATAGCCCTACAACAACTGGAGAACTATAGGTTTCCTATCCTTCTTAAAATTCTGAGAAATTAACTGTGGATTTGTGCATATGATATATGTTTTTTTTCCTGAGAGGGTGGAATTAATTACCCTCTTTGTGCTGTGTCTTCTCTGCTGTTTGTGATAATTGTTTTGGGATTTCAGGCCTGAGATTAAGCAGGAATAAACAACACAATCATATGAAAATAACAGTCTGATTGCCAAAAAGGTTTGTGTAAGCTTTCCAGGTAGATCAGTGATAGTAAGCTTTTGCTTTCCAGCTGTTGGGACTAAAACTATGGTAGTCTATGGTATAACCTTCCCTTCTTTCCCTGTACCATATTTTGGGAACTGAGGCTAGAGATGGGGATCTCAGTAATAAAATTCTTGAAACAGATGACCCAGAAGAAGGAGTTTGGTGTGAACCGAGGATAGCGTAAAGAAGTGAGTGAAAGAGGGCTACCAGTTTGGGGTGCAGTACCAGAGCACACTAACGAGCCTGGAGGCAGAACATACTTGAAATCAAGGGAAATCTCAGTGGGGAGATTCACTACGAGGGGATAAAGTAGAGATTACTTCTCCAGTTGATTACTTCTCCAGTTCCTATGTTATTCTGTGGAGCCTATGCACTAAGATTTCTTCATCTTTGGAGATCTTAGTACATAGGCTCCAAAGAATAACATAGGAAATGGAGAAGTGATAAACTGGAGAAGTCATTTCCAGTTTATCAGTTAAATCTCCCTGACTGTATTCTTCCTAGTAAGACATTTTCTAAATAAGTAATACCGGTCTCAGATGGGGTTCCTCCTGGGCTGTTATCTTTAGTTGTATGTTTTGTTCAGTTTTCTAAGAGGGTGATATGTCACCAGGACCAAGCAGTGAAGGACCCCATAGAGTCACTTTTTACCTTTAAGTAAAACTGTAATTCAGCAACTTATTCTTTATATATATATACTAGTGTAAAAGCCCTGTACCGGGTCAAGGTCCGGGTTTTGTTAAGAGGCTGCTACCTCACTGCTCCATGCAATGCAATCATGCGTAGTACAGACTGCCTGAACATGGACAGTCTCTACTGCACATGACTGCATCGTGACAAACATCATAGCGAATATATATATATATTTTGTGGGTGTTGGACTGCACTCACTGTCCCATATACTAATGCCTGGGTGCACGAGTCAAAAGAAAAGATACCTACAGTTCTGTGGTCGTAGACATGGCACTTACAGGATCTTGTTTAGTTGCAAACAAATCACATTTATTGGAATGCACTTCTTTTCATGTCACAGAAGTGCAAAGGAAATTATTTCTTCTAGCCTGCTGAAAAACAGCACATAATAATTATTATATAATAAAATCAAATGAGATTGGCAAACATTTACATATAGATCTCTGACAGTTAAATCTTGCAAGCAACATATGTTCGTATCACCTTTAAGCAATGTTGTCTCTTTAAAACTAAAGCCACAGGGACGAGCAGTTCAGTAGGGAGAAATGGATTTTCAACCTTTGTGGCAGTTAAAGGTTTTTTAATTAAGTCTGGTAAAGGCCTAGTGCATAGATCCAGATGGTCGTGGCTACAACCAATTACTGATGTTGCAAATGAACATACTTCCTTTTGTGAAGGATTAACTCCTTGGATGCTAGAAAGGTCTCCAACACATTGTTGGAGTTCATAAATTTGTAAGATAAACACAAAAAGAGAGAAAAGCGGTGCCTCACAGAGTAGTATATCAATCAAACGATGATAATCCCCACTTCCAACCCTTCTATGGGGGTACTCTTATTAAATAAATGTCTGTCAAACAAGTTCATGCAGGACAGACCTCAGTTACTGATGGGAGATATTTTAACCCACTCCCTTTTGGGTTCAGTAGTTTCTTCCATAATAGGTTAAGCTGCTCTCAATGATTCGGCTGGTCCAACTTGAAGTTTTATTCCCAGATGAACTCAAAATGAAAGGAAAACAAGGAACAAGAAGAGGTTCTACATGTAGAGCACTAGAACATAGTAATCAACAGACAACTGTATATTGTTACTCACAGAATAAGCTGAATACGGGGTTCCACACGCACTGGTACTAGTAAGCTCTTGCAGGGATTTTTTGCACTGCTGCTTTAGCTTCCATCTGTATAGTTTTGTCCCGTAATATATTGGACGTGGTGATGTATAAGAACAAAGGGTGAAGTTCCAAGGGATGTTAGAAAAATGTATATAAACGTATTTATTAAAAAAAATATATAGATGTATTTGTAATAAAACCAAATCAATATATCAAGTAGACAAAAGCATCTAAAATAAGTGATCAATGTTCATCAATCATGTAACGCTTTTCATGGAGTTTACACCCTCCACTTTCTCAAACCATGATGAACAGACAAAAGATCAAAGGGGCGGGTGTAGACACCATGAAACGCGTTACACAATTGATGAACATTATTTTAGATGCTTTTCTCTACTCAATATATTTATTTGGTTTTATTACAAATATACATATTTATTTATTTTATACGTTTCTATACATTTTTATATACATTTTATATACATTTTTCAAACATGCCTTGGAACTTCACCCTTTGTTCTTATACAGAATCATGTCCAGTATATTACAGGACAAGATTATCCAGCTGGAAGCAGAAGCAGGGATGACAGTTACAAAAAATCCCTGCAAGTACTTGCTAGTACTGGTGTGTGTGGAACACTGGTACTGCTTATTCCGTGAGTAACAATATACAGTTTTCTGTTGATTGCTATGTTCTAGCGCTCTGTAAATGTTAGTGTTGAGCGAGCACCCCAATGCTCGGGTGCTCTGACCGAGCACCGCCGGAGGCTCGAGTGCTCGGCCGAGCACCCGAGCCCCATTGAATTCAATGGGGCGACACGAGCATTACACCAGGCACCCCCTGCTCTGATGAGGGGAGGGTGCCTGGTCAATGCCCCCCTTCATCTCCACAATGCCCCTCTTCCACAATGCCCCTCTTCCACAATGTCCCCCTTCCACAATGTCCCCCTTCCACAATGTCCCCCTTCATCTCCGCAATGCCCCCTTCATCTCCGCAATGTCCCCCTTCCACAATGTCCCCCTTCCACAATGTCCCCCTTCATCTCCGCAATGCCCCCTTCATCTCCGCAATGCCCCCCTTCCACAATGTCTACCCTTCCACAATGTCCCCCTTCCACAATGTCCCCCTTCATCTCCGCAATGCCCCCTTCATCTCCGCAATGCCCCCCTTCCACAATGTCCCCCTTCCACAATGTCCCCCTTCATCTCCAAAATGTCCCCCTTCATCTCCAAAATGTCCCCCTTCATCTCCACAATGCCCCCTACCTCCAGTCCCTGGTGGTCCAGCGGAGCGTCTGTAAGATCTGTGCCTCCTTCCGGCACAGATCCCTGCCACCCGAACATGTCGGGCGAGCACATGGCGGTACTCGACGAGTACCGCCATGTGCCGAGCAGAGCGATGCTCGAGCCGATCCGAGCATCGGCCGAGCATGCTCGCTCAACATTAGTAAATGTAGAACCTCTACTTGCACCTTGTTTTCCTTGTAAGATATCACTTAGAGTAAAATTAACACCTCCTAACAATAACCACCATTTACCATGCTATCCTAATGGATCGTAATCCTAATAGCCCTGTGAATTTTCCTTGTATGTCTTCCTTCAAGAGGTACCATCTTCAATCCGTTCTGGATGTCATGTCTATGGAGGCAGACATGACAGTTGCTTGCAGTTGTTTCAAAGTGAAGCAGGCAGAGCCTACTTAACCTTATAAGTATCAGAAAGATGTCCTATGCATTGTCCTTAAAGGGTTAAGATTACTGTGAGCAGAAACTATCATGTTATCCTCCATGAAGATAACATCCGGCCCTGATTGAAGATGATATCACTTGAGCAGAGGCACAAGGCCTAAATTCATAGGGGTTATTACGTTTTCTGTCCATAGTAAAGCAAGTAGTATATTGTTATTTGGAGGTGTTTTTCTCCTTAAGCTTTTTTTATTATAAATAATGCAGAGCAGTGGTTCTCAAAGTCTTTTTCTGGTGGCCACCAATGAGACCACAGCAGTGTTCTAGTGGACACACTATCAAACTACATGCACAAATGGCGCAATATGATTTTAAGACATACAGAAATTGCATATAAAAATGCACAACAACAATAAATCTACATCATATTACAATTTAAACATTCTAGAATCCACATAGGATTAAAAATTACCCCATAAAAGGTTTTTAAAACTTACAAAATGACCCCTAAGCCTTGTCTCTCTATACTTGTAGTTATAGAACCACACACATACTGACCCACCAGCCTTGTGCAGTGGTAGCCATAGAACCACACATACAGACCTACCAGCCATGTGTCAATGCAATGATAACCATAGAACTACACACATACTAACTCTTCCAGCTTTGTACCTCTGAATTGGTAGCTATAGAACCACACAAAATAACCCCCAGACCACTGCAATGGTGGCCAGAGAAACATGCATATTGACCTCCCAGCCTGATCCCTTTGCACTAGTAGTCATAGAACCACACATATTAACCCACCAGTTTTGTGCACTGGTAGCCACAGAACCACACATGCTGATCTACAAGCCTTGTGCCACTGCCCTGGTAGCCATAGAACCATACATACTGACCTCACAGCCTTTTGCCAATGCAGTGGTAGCCGCAGACCCTCTCATACTGACTCCTCAGCCTTTTCCCACTGCACTGGTAGCCATAGAACCATACATAGTGCCCCCAACCATGTGCCACTACACTGATAGCCATATAAGCACATATACTGAACCCCTTGTCCCACAGAAGTCATGAAACCACACATGCAAACCCCCAACTTTGTCCCACAGTAGCCATAGAACCACTCACACAATGACCCAACTGCACTGGTAGCCATACCCCCAGCGGTCTTGTCCCACTTCCACCTGTAGCCAACATGGCATTCTTTGCTTCACCACTAAGAAAGATGTCAAGAGCTGCACTAAAACAGTTGGGGTGGGCTGATTGTGGATTGGCTGGCTGAAGAAATGTCAGTCCAGAAGTCTCAGACAGGGTCAGGGCCAACCTATAATTACATTTTAGCAATGCAGCCACCATTACTGCCTGTGGGGATGGTGGCTGCACGCGGCCACCATGACCACAGTTTTCATGCTGGCTGCATGCGACTGTTTTGGTGGCTGTTTGTGGCCACATGGCCACACTTGAAAAATGCTGTTATGAAGTACTTTATTACCCTATGGAAGATGAGATAAAAATAGCATTGTACCATTTTATAACACGTTAAAGGTGGTAGTATAAGGCCCATACAATAGCCTTTTAAATCCTTGATTTTGTTCCAAGAGCTATGGATATTGAGGTCCTTTAGTTGAGAGGTACTCCATTGTCCTTTGGTTTGCCTTGCAGATCACAGTGACCTACAAGACTGGTGCTCAAGGGACAATACAGACACAATACTATCTCTTTAAGAATTAAATTTCTCAAATGAAAGTCTAATTTTCTCTCTCTCTTTCTCTCTCTCTCTCTCTAACCTTCCCCCTTTCTGTCTCTGCTAAAATGGTAGTGTTGCTCTTCATAAGGTGCTTAGGGCCATATGCATAAAGACAAAGTGGAAAATGGGGCAATTAAAGTGTCCCAAAATTCCCACTGATTTTAAAATATGTATTATCTTTTATTTAATTCATTCTAGCATATTTTGGAGGCTTGAACAACGGAGTGAGAAGCAATAAATACAGTAACACTATTAACAATAAGTATGTCAGACAAAAACAAGATATACTAAGGTCCCTATCCAGAAGATCTTGAAACCCAAAGACAGTAGGATACATATGAACACAAGAGGAGTACAAATGCAGCTGGCAATAAAACTAACATTGATTCCAGGACCTTCCAGCAATGTGTCTGCCAAGAACGTTTTCCCAGGTGAAATAGTGGTATGAGCAGCAGCAGAGTTGTATCACATAGGTGAGTCATTCATGTTACAGTATATGAAGTTCTGAATAGGTGAGCTCATATATACTTTCCTGGGCGGTAGGGTAGTGTTGCAGCAGGTCACAGAGGCTAGGGGCCTACCTAACTCCCAATAACAGACAGCAGCAAGAGCCAATACAAGGGATTAGACTATCCGAACTTCCTTATCCCCACCTCCTCAATCACCCGCGCTTCCTTAGACCCACCACCAACACAGGCTGAGCAGAGTTCAATCAAGTGAGTGACAAGCCACGCACAGGGCTGGTAAATGAGTGGGACCCACCCTTGGCACCCACCCAAAACTGACCCTGGAGGAATGATGAGTACAGTGGGACAGCAGAATGTGCTTTATAGGTGAGGACATGAGGTTGTATGCAAAAGTGAAAACTGGGGTCATTTGGTAACAAACCAAATGTAGCATAGGAGGGTTAATAAAAAGCTCAGTTGGTTTTTAAAAGGGAATTTTAAACCCCTGTCAGATAGAGCTGTCTCCAACACATTGCTTTGCAATTCAAAGGAAAGATGGTGAGTTCCATTTTAGGTATCCAGGAAGAAATAGCAGCCAGAGATACGAGACAGTAGGTCAGCAAAGATGTCTGGAGAGGAGAGGGAGATTTGTATGTCATCAGCATAGAAGTGATATTGAAAGCTTTATGACTGAATAAGATTACCAAATGAAGAAGTGTAGACAGACCAAAAGAGAGAGAGAGTGGACTAAAATAGACCGTTGTGATACTCTGAGTGAGAAGATGAAAGGAGAGCAGAGACCCCTTGTACATAAAGGGACCTGTTTAAATAAATGTCATTTTTATTTATTCCCTATTGTACATTTGGATAACCCAGAATTTATCCCCTTCTTTTGTGCATATGTTTCTTTTATGCTCATTGAAGCAAGATGTGTAATTGAATGTGCTGTGTGAGAAACTAAATTTTGCTTTTTTAGTAAAAACAATATTTCCCCATGGTCATTTTAGACCCCAGTGCTGTAAAAATAGCCCTATAATACTTTTTCCGGCGTAGTAAATCCCACTCTTAGTAAATCCCTGTGTACAGCTGTAAAGGAGTATCTTCTAGTGTTTAATGACCACTGAGAGTCCATTTTGATGAAGTTGTCTTTTGTCTAGTGCACATGACAACATCAACTAGTCTTTGTGAGACCACTATATTCCACTTACTGGAACAGACTTTTCTAGTAACAGAAATGTCATGGTGAATAGTGACATTGTCTTTTAATAAGAATGTGTCACTGCACTGTATGGAGCTGTCATTGTGGGATAAGAACCTCACCAGTGTCCTGTTTCAAGAAATATTCTTTTTCTCTGACAACTTCATTTAAATGAGGAACATTTCACAGCACAGTAGCAGTAATGACATGCAAAAGACACCAAAAGTCTCCAACACATTACTTCATTTTGCATTTGGAGACTTCTCTAGCATCCAAGGAGTTAAGGATATTTGGCATCAGAACAGATGCAAGGTGTATATCACAAAGAGTTGAGCACTCTATCTTAGGTATAAAATTTCACTTTTAATAAAACATATGTAAAATCCAATGTTTCAGTCCTCCATTGGGACTTTCATCAGGTATAACAGTCCCAATGGAGGACTGAAACATCGGATTTTACATATGTTTTATTAAAAGACAAATTTTATACCTAAGATAGTGCTCAACTCTTTGTGATAGACACCTTGGCGGAGAAACGAGTTTTGAAGCACCACCAATAAAGGAGTGAGTGTGTGCGGTAGTACAATGAAGAAATAAGAACAGATGCAACCATTTAAACTGGTTGACTTTACTTTTAGCTGTCCTTGGCGACCAACGCTGGGGGCCATTGGTAATATTTTTATTTGCCACTGGCTTCAAACTTCATTGAACACGAGTGTCAACATTTGGTCAGGATTTAAGGATTTTGGGGTTTGAGCACAGTTAAGTCAGTTAAAATGAATGAATCACTGATTAACTCACTTGTGGTTAATACGGTATATTCTTTCTTCCTTGACTATATATGGCAATCAGGGATATCAGTAGTTCCTGGACTGTACATGGTAATCAGTTATATCCTTAGTTCCTGGATTGTATATGGCAATAAGGTATGTCCTTAGTTCCTGGACTGTATATGGCAATCAGGTATATCCTTAGTTCCTGGACTCTATATGGCAATCAGGTATTTCCTTGGTCCTGAAGGGGACACTAAGGCATGATAAAGAGGTGATACAGAGAAGTTCACATCTCATTGAGATCAGTTCTCCAACTCCTTTGTTATTCTATGGAACATATGCTCTAAGATATCTCAAGTGGGAGACATCTTAGAGCATAGACTCCATGGAATAACACTGGAATTTGAGAAGTTATCTGCTTTTTGATACCTCTTTATTGCAACTGAATGGATAACCAGCCTTGACTGTATAGCAGGTATACCCTTTAATTCCTGGACACTCTCTCTCTCTCTCTCTCTCTCTCTCTTTCTATATATATATATATATATATATATATATATATATATATATATATATATATATATATATATACATAGAATGGAAGAAGCTGTTTTATTCAGGTATGTACCACCAATATTTTCCATATTGATACAATCCAAGGTCGATTGTCATCATGATAACTAAAAGGAACACTAACACCTAAAAACAGGATGATTACATTTCAAATGATTTGTACTGCTTATCTGAAATACACAAACTAAAATTAGCCTTGTTTAAGCAAGCTTGTGGGTGGGGGAGTTAGAGGTGATAGTGCAGTATTGTCTGTAAACAGTCAGAGATCGTCCCTGGCTACATGATTTTCATCCATTCACACTAATACTGACACTAACAGTCTTGTCAAAACCCACAACTCAGTCCTGTCCTCCGCTTTGAACCTGCATGCTCCTCTCTCTCTCAGATGCACCTGTAAAACCAATCCAAGGCCATGAGTGAAATAAGGACACCAGCTTCCTTTACTCCTGTACCCGTTCAGCTGAATGAATCTGGAGAAAGTCGGGCTCTCTGGCAGACTTTCTGCACTACAATTTCCTCCTTTCTTGTTTTAGCTCTGCTCTGTCCCTGACGAAAAAACATTACTTTTCACGACTAATTGACACTCTCAAATCCAACCCCTGATGCATTTTCTCTACATTTGACTCCCTTCTCAGCCCTCCATCTGCCTCCCTCTCAAACTCTATACATCCACAAGACTTTGCTGACTTCTTCAAAGCCAAGATAGACTCCATCTGGGATATTATCCCACCCTGCAAATACCCTCCTTCCACTCTGGACTCTTTTTCACAAGTCACGGAGGAAGAATTGGCTAACCTTCTAAATTCCTCTCCCTCCACTACATAAGCCCTTGATCCGCTCCCCTTTCACCTCATCCAGTCCCTCTCCCCCACACTAACCCCATCCTATTACAGATTTGTAACTTCTCTTTTGCCATTGCTACATTTCCTGATGACTTCAAACATGCCATAGTAACACCTATCCTCAAGAACAATTTCACTGACAGTATCACACCATCTAGCTATCGACCGATTTCTCTTCTGCCATTTGCGTCAAAGCTCGCTTGCAACGCCTAACCTACTCCCGCCATGCTTGACTTCCTTAACAAGCACAACCTGCTCGACTTGCTACAATCTGGCTTTCAAACTGCTCACTCCACTGAAACTGCTCTCACAAGAGTGGTCAATGATATACACATTGCCAAATCACAAGGTCACTATTCTATTCTTATCCTTCTTGACCTCTCAACTGCTTTTGACCCTGTTGATCATGCACTTCTCCTCCAAATTCTTCACTCCTTAGGAATCCGTAACTTAGCACTGGACTGGCTGTCCTCATATCTAACTTACCGATCCTTCAGTGTCTCCTCTGCCACCTCTCTGTTGGTGTTCCTCAAGGTTCTGTTCTAGGACCACTTCTGTTTTCTCTTTACACACTAACACTTGGTGATCTGATTAACTTGTTTGGTCTCAAATATCACCTCTGTACAGATGACACCCAGCTTTATTTATCTGCACCTCGATTGACTTCTGATATTCAATCCAAAGTCACAGATTGCCTCTCGGCTATCTCAGACTGGATGGCTCATAGGCACCTCAAGCTCAATATGTCTAAAACAGAGCTGATACTCATCCCATCCAGGTCTGGTCCAGTAGTGCCCTTCCAGGTGACTGTGAATGGCACTACCATAAATCCAGTATCGGAAGCATGGTGCCTAGGGGCAATAATTGACATATCTCTCTCATTCTCTCCTCATATTTGAGCCATCACTAAATCCTGCCGCTTTCTCAGGTGTAACATTGCTAAAATCCATCCCTTCCTTTTTTCTTCCACAGCCAAAATTCTCACACAAGCACTCATCATTTCCTGCATGGACTACTGTAACCTTCTTCTCTATGGCCTTCCTGCCTCCCAGCTCCATCCTCTTCAATCCATACAGAATGCTGCAGCACAAACTATCCTGTTGTCTTACAAAATTCTGCTTCTCTCATTCAAAACTCTTCTCTCCTCTACCACTTCCTACATTTCCACTCTGATCTCCCGCTATACCCCATCCCACCACTTACAAACAGCCAATAACAATCTTCTCTCAGCTCCTTTTGTGTCTACAGCCCTCTCATTATCAAAACTTTTTCACTCATTGCTCCTTATCTTTGGATTGCTGTACCTACCACTCCGCGCCACTGCACCTCTCTGATGGTCTTCAAATCACGATTTAAACTACACATCCTTAACAAAACTTAAACATGTTACATGGCACTGAGCTAACCAGAACTCTGGCACTGTACTCAGCATTTGACCCTTATGTACTCTGTGTGTCTCCTATTACCACTTTAGATTGTAAGCTTTTGGGCAGGGCCCTCACTTCCAGTGTTTCACTTTGCAAAGCACTTGTAGCTCTGTATTGTCAAAACCCTTCAATTGTAAAGCTCTGTGTACATTTGTGGTGCTATATAAATAAACATATTCATTCATTTCTGAATACAAGAGAGGTGGGTACTACTCCATATATTAAGTGCCTTAGTACTTTGCATTATGTTGTAAACCTGTCTAGCATTCAAAGGGTTAAGTCACACATAAATCAGTGGGGAATTTGAGTATTTCTATTTGCTTCAGAATAGCTATAATTTGTGTATGTGGCTCAATGGCTAATGTAAAAGAAAAATGGTGCAAATTTACAGCAAACCAATTGCACCACAGAGAACAAATAAACATCCCCAGTACACACCCCTCTGGCACACACAGGGTTAAACTGTCTTTTTTACCCCTTCATTGCTAGAATGTGTTGTGGGTTTCTGAGTTTGTAGTTTAATCTTTTGAGTGCCGGTGGTGTGCAAGCCATTGCAAAGAAATAGGTTTCACACCTCTCTGATGCTCGATGGGTTAAAGAGAGAGTTGTATTATAAGATTATGAATAAAACAAGGGGATCGTGTGCAGCAGTCTTCTGATTATACTCACCATCTGAATTACTGCACAAAGAAAGCACAGTCATTTACCAAGCAGCGGTCAAGAGGCTTTATTAATTCCTTAATGACAGTTCTCTGTTTAAACAGCCACCTCTCTCTTTTTACAGTCTAGTCTTTGAGTGCAGCTAAATAGAGAACCTATTTTTAGATATAGAAATGCTTAATTATTGTCTGTGCACTCTTCAGTGAAAACACTGAGGTGAACCTTGTGTAAACTCACCTGCTTTTCTTGCTCTTACTATGAATACAGCATCCATCATTAGTTCCAATAATGTACCAGCATTCAACTCCATGAATTAACCACTTACACCCCCATGTACTTTTCAGTGATCACTGCTCTTTTCAGAGTATGGGAGAACTGTTGTTTCAAATCAAATGTGCAAATAATTTTATATTAAATGGATGATAAACATCCTTATTTTTCAAATGTTAGTACCAGGAATAAACTAAGAGACTGAGGGGGAGATTCATTAAGTGGTGATAAATTGGAGGTTAATTCTCCAGTTATTCACAAATATTTCTTTAGCTTTGGAGATCTTACTGAATAGGCTCTATAAAATAACATAGGAATTGGATGACTTCTTCAGTCTATCACTTCTCCATTTCCTGTGTTGTTCTATAGAGCCTGTTGACTAAGATCTCCAAAGCATTGGCTCCATAGAATAACATAGGAACTAGAGAAGTGATATCACTGGAGAAGTTGTCTCCACCCCATCACCTCTTTATCATCGTTTAGTGAATCTCCCCCAATGTTTTAATATACGCACGCATACACTTATAATGTGTGTGATTCATTAAGCAATGATAAAAGAGGTGATAGAGTGGAGATGACTTTTCCAGTTCATCACTTCTCTCAATTCTTATGTTAGTCTATGGAACCTATGTACTAATATTTCTTCACCTTGGGAGATTTTAGTGTGTAGGCTGCATAGAATAACATAGGAATTGGAGAAGTGATAAATTGGAGAAGTCATCTCCACTTTATCACCATTTAGTGAATAAAAAGCAACAGTCACCTTATCAGTACCAGAGGTATATTCAGAGAATTGCAGTGCAATGCATTGGACACCTTCATGCCACTCAAAAGGTTAAACATTTTTAGCTAGAATAACATGAAACATATTTTTCACAACACTATATTACTATTCCTTTAACACATCAAGTGCCAGAGGTGTTTGTGTCGCATTGCTTAGCAATGTGTTGCATATCCCTTTGTCACTCAAAAGGTTAATTACTGCAAAACAAAACTGTAAAAATATAATACTGACAGTATTTCCATTTTGCCCAAAGAAGTCCTGTATTTAACCATTTGAGTGCCAATATGTTGCAATGAGTTGGCTACCTCTCTGACATGTAAAGGATTAAACACAAATTGTCCTATTAATGCCACTTACACAAGGGGAGTATAGTATGGGAATATAAGGGAATTTTGGGGTGTTTCTTTCCCCTTGCCTTGTTTAATACTATGTACTAAACTAGGTTGAAAGGAAACTGGCATAACTTTGCTCCATTCCCCTGCCCATGATATAGTGTAGGCGTTCATAGCTTGCTTTCATTGAAGTCTTAATGATGGAGTAGTGTGTACACTTGATGCATTAAAGTGAACATGAACTCCAGTACTTTGCTCAGAAAATCATCTGCACTGGCCGATTTGTACATCCCCCATTTATGTTATTTATCTTTCATTAATGGCAAAACACATGTTCACCTTTTATCTAGTCCATTAACATCTATATTAATTTGAGAATTAAAGTAATGAAGAATTCTGTTGCATCCCAGGGGTTAACAATGCCCATCATATGTGCAGGTCTGAAATCAAAGTCAAGATTAGCCAGAAAAACTACAGTTCTAGTGTAAATAGTTTGACATGGTTGGGAAAGTGTAACAGGTGTCCAGCCATCTGCTGTGTTCCCATGTGCTGACCTTTGATGTTGTCCAGATGATATAAACTGCTTTGCATCAGTGTCATTTCAGAGAAGCATATAGTACAAATTACTGTGTTTGAGGTACGGGCAGCATGGACATGAATACAGACAAGTGCCTAACTCCATCACTTGCACAACAGAAAAGAAGCCTTAGGGAAAGAACAACAATGTCCAAAATTTCCATTGATTTGAATGGGGATTTTAATTCCTGGAATGCTAGAAAGGTACCTAACTTATTGCTTCATGAGTTGTTGGAGACCCCTCTAGCATTCCATGGGTTAAAAGACCCTGTAAATGAATGGGAATTTTGATTTCTCCCCTAAAATACTGTTGGATTCACACAGAATTGCCCTCATTTTCTTTGTGCATAAGGCCCATTCATGAGATGAATACATTTGCAAACCCCCCAACATTTCAAATGGACAAAGAGGGACAGTTTTGTTTTAGGTTACTTCATGATCATGAGCAATTGACAGATCTTTATTCAACCGAATAAATTATTTGGTCTTGCTCTAAATCATTTATTAAATTATACAAAGAAGCGTCAATAGGTCATGAAATAACCTAAAAATTATCAGTAATGCTCCTCCCACCAGTCAGTCTCATAAAATAAAAGTGTCCCTCTTTTGCCATTTGAAATGGGAGGTATGGGGAGGGCAGTGGTGGAGAAAAACACAGGCGTTTCAGGTCTTTGAATTTTGGAGAAATTTGATTCCACCCTTATGGGGCAGTTGGTTTACCACAGAGCTGCATCTCTTTTCTTTCATAAATAAAGCCGTATATATTCTAAATCCTACCAATATTTTACATCTACATCTGAAATGACAACATAAAATTTCTTATAAGTGCAGTTTTCAACACTTGCTGAAGCGTATGCACTAAGAAGTCATTTTGGGGCAAACCAAGTGTACTGCAGGGGACAAATAAACATTTCAACAGATTTAAACTGGGCTATTTACCTTTTGAATCCCAGAAAGAGGTCTCCAAAGCATTGTGAAGCAATGTACTGGAGACATTGCTAGTATTCAATGGGTTAAAAGCCTAATTTAAAGGAATACTAATATCTAATAAACTGTCACCTTAATCTTGGCAGAAAATCCTAATGCCCACTATGAAACAATTCTGTGTACATCGGTTCTCCAGATTTAATCCTTAATTGTTACTGGCTATCAATGGAGGCAGACAGATTTCTTTTTGTAGGGCTCTTGCGTTCAGCTCCTCCCACTAAAGTCTTCTTAGGATGTCTTTCAGTGGGAGGAGCTGGTGTTCTAGGAGTCCTGCAAGAAAGAGTCATGCCCGCCTCCATGGACATGAAATTCAGTACGAATTAACTCTTTAAAGCCAAGTGGGATGTGCCATGCATTGCTTCAAAGAGTGTAGCACACTCCTCTGGGTCTTAAGAGATTATTGGTTAATTAGTATAAAAACCCGTGTGTACAGGCCAAAGTGCTACCCAGTGGCTTCGGCTGCTCCTCCGGAGCTGGGAGCTGAGACAGGTGGTGGGCCGTTTAGAGTGCCCCGCTCCGGATCAGCCGCGCCGCCATTTTGTTTCTTCTCTCACACTGGGGACTGGAGGCCGTCACGTTCGGGCAGTCTCTACTGTGCATGACTGCATCATTCGGGCAGTCTCTACTGCGCATGACTGCATCGGACAAACATCCTAGCGTTTTATTATATAGGATTGGGGAGAAAACACAATTGATTCAAAGTTGCCCATCTGGATTAACCCACTGAGTGCTCAACGCATTACTTATCAATGAGTTGGACACCCTCTGTTACTCACAGGGTTAAAGTAAGTGAGAGGTTGTTGTTATTATTTGAAGTTAGTGTTCCTTTAAATCTGTGGGAATTGTGGTATTGTATTGATCCAAATGGCTTACTCCAGAATTGCTCAAGTTCTTCTCAGTACATCAGCCTCACGTTATCACTTGAAAAAAAACAATCAATGTCGATGCAATTCTGACAGTTTTCGGATTTAATGACAAGAGGAAAAAAAAAAGTAATGTGGGCAAAAATCCAAGAACATTTATTCCCCACTCCACTTCTAGTTCTAGGAAAAAATCAAACATGATTTCATGTTTGTGCATTTCCTGAGGTTCAGTGAACAACATCTCTGATCTTCTCTATAAATCCTTCACTGGGTTGTGTGACATTTAAGTAGCAGTTGCAAGGAGATAAAATTTAAGTGCACAAGCTTTGGATCAACCACTTTCTTTAGTTCCTGTTTTAAATCTTGATCCGATCATAAAGGGAAATCCTTATCCTTGTAAATGATATGATGTTTTCAATTATAGTGTCACATGGAAAGAAGTCAATGCTTTGCCAACTGAATTCCCATCGCGGTTGCTTATAATTTCAGTTTATGATTGCTCAGTGAGTGGCTGTGTAGTTAGAAGGACAGCTATCATGGGAGCTGATTTGAAGCCATATGCAGAATGTAAAGGGTGAACATTTCTAGGGCAAACCATTTATGCCATAGGGGTAAATGGATAAAGCCTCTTTGTTTTAAAGGGATAGTAATTAATCTTCATAGTATTTGGGCCATGAAGAGTGTTATACCAATACGGTCAGAGTTGTAGTTCAAGAGTAATTGAATGATAAAGTATCCCCTCCTGCCCCTTTTACCTAGTGTAAGCCATCTCCCCTCAGATGTGGAATCTTGTCACTTGACCAGACAGGCTGCAGCAAGGTGCAATCTTCTTACTGTCAGAACAATGAAAACCCTGCCTCCTTTGACAGGTTTTTCAGTTTTTCACTGAAGATTGTCCCTCTCTGTGATTCGGCTTGCTGCTCTGAGGTGAGCTGTATTACCTCAATAAAAGGGGCGGGAGAGGGATACTTTATCATTCAGTTACTCTTGAACTACAACTTTGAAAATATTGAAATAACACTCTCCATGGCCCAAATACTATGACGATTAATTGAAGCTGCTTTTATTGTGAAACATTACTATCCCTTTTAAAGTTGGCTTTTTACTCTTCACATGCTACCAGATCTCCAGTGCATTGCTGTATGTTGCATTAACCCTTTGAGTGCCAGGGGTACTCAACGCATTGCAAAACAATGCATTGCGTACCCTTCTTGCCCTCAGAGGGTTAATGCTTACAGTACCAGAGGGGTTAATTACAGAGGGGTTAATTAATCTAGCCATCTAGGGATTAAAACCCCATTTAAATCATTCGGGATTTTGGGATTTTTTTTTATTTCTGAACTATAGTGCAATTTCAGAATTTCTCAACTTTTTCTTTCCTCCTAATGGGGGGTTATGCACTAACGTGTGATAAAGAGGTGATAAAACAGAGAAGTATTCTCCAGTGATATCACTTCTCTAGTTCCTTTGTTATTCTACGGAGTCTATTCACTAACATCTCCAAAGTTGGAGAAATCTTAGTACATTGGCTTTGTAAAATAACATAGGACTTGGGGAAGTGATATCACTGGAAATGTCATCTCTACTTTATCACCTCTTTATCACACCTTAGTGCATCTCCCCAAGGTATAAGCTTAGGCCACAAAATGTCTCTTATCAGATGTTTCTGTTGTCATAATACTGGCCCATGCTTCAGGCAGAGGGGATAGGCTTCACTTGCAGCAGGACTGTATCCACTGACTGAAATAGCCTAGATCTGCAGTAAGGAAAATCGTGTCTTGCATGAAAAGGGGTATTGAAGCAAGAGTGACTAAAATTATTTTGCCCCTGTACAAATCATTGGTAAGACCTGAAATATGCAGTGCAGTTTTAGACACCAGTTCTGAAAAAGGATATTCTAGAACTGAAAACAGTACAGAGCAGAGCAACAAAATTGATTAAGGGAATGGAAGATCTGAAATATAAAGAACGTCTAGCCAAATTTGGTGTATTTACTCCAAAGAAAAGATGACAAAGAAGAGATCTTGTTACCCTGTATAAGTATATGAGAGGTCGATACAAGGATCTCTCCACTGAGCTTTTTCATTCCAAGACCTGATCAAATAACTAGGGAACACCCATTATGATTAAAGGAAAGGAGGTTTCAATTTCAGCAGAAGAAGGTTGTTATTATTTTTTTTTTTTTTTTACAGTAAGGTCTGTTAACCCCTTAGTGACAGGTGACGTGTCAGGACCATCACTGCTGTTTGTGCCTTAAGGACCGGTGACAGTCCTTGCACATAATGGGTTAAATAATCACAGTTCACCTCAGGGCGCGCTGTAATCATGCTGTGGAGGTTGAAACTGAGTGCTCCAGGACTGGAGCAGTCAGTTTCAGACTTTCCCCGTTTTGCTGGTACATGTGATCGCTGCTACAGCGATCACATGTACCAGCTTAGTCAATGACAAAGGCAGTGTATTCAGTACATTGCCTCTGTCACTGTCCTCTGCCTCTCACTTCCTTACTGTATAGTACGGAAGAGAGAAGCAGAGAATATACCTATAATTAAATATAAATGGTCAGAGATGAGGGCATTAACCCCTACAGTGCTGCTGCTGTGGTAGGATTAAGTGTAGGTCACTGTATGACCTACTGATACCTCTTTGTGTAACTAAATAAATAAGTGGGAGCAGGACCAAAGTATTTTTTTTCACAGAATAATTATAAACATTTACATAGATGTTTCAATAAACATTAATGTGAGTTTTAAGTAATACACTTATATACACAGCACACAGTTATCTACAAAAAACTGGAAAATCAGGGAGGAAAAGAGTGACATGGGGCTTTTCACCTAAGAGGTAGCGTACCACCCTAAAACTGGACACTCGGTATGAATGACGGTTCATACCTTTCATTCAGTCTCCATAAAAAATTAACAAAGTAAGCATAAATTATCACAGGAGAACTGATAAAAAGTTGAGGGTTTTTTGTTTTGTTTTTTTGCATTTTCTTTATCATTAACAAATACCTTAGTGGGTTATTCATACAAATGTGATATCAAAAGAAAGCCCTATTTCTGCTTAAAAATGTTATATAACTTGTGCGAGTGTTCAAAGGAATTAGAGGGAAAATATATTTAAACAAAGACATACGCAAAAAGTTCAAAATTGCTTGTGTCCTTATGTGCAAACCACCGCAGATTTGCCTAGTCCTTAAGGGATTAGATCGCTGAATTCCTTGCCCAATGATGTAGTAATGGAAGATACCATGGATCCGCTTAAGAAATTAGATGCATTTATAACAGAAAGGGACATACTGGTTTCTATTGTGTATTAGTAGGTAAAACAGGAAGTTCTGGTAAACAGACTAATGCCCATTTTTGAGTTGGAAAAGCTTATCTAATTCTCATTTTTTTTATTTATAACGAGGCAAAGGTTGAACTTGATAGACTTAAATTTTTTTTCAACCTTATTTACTATGTAACTATATAACTTTCCTTTACACTGAGCACTCATCATCTGCATATATCGCCTGAGACCTCAAAGTCTCTGGTTCACTTGATTCCACACAGCCACTCAAACATCTGTGAGGTCAGGTTTCTGTCAGATCTGCCTTTAGGCTTTTAAATGGAGACCCTGCTAGATGGCAAGCGCATTTCCAATTTAGTAGGCTTTATTATATTTTCCCTTTAAAGGGTTAGTAAAGGGGTAAGAATAACCTCACCTAATGCTTTACGGTGCTATCAGAGCTATGGGAACTGAGTTCCCATGGCTTAACATTCCTCCATTTTCCATTTGTTTGCCTTGCAGATGGCCAAGATGTGCAAGGCTGGATGACACCAGCTCCTCAGTTACCACTCATAGAAAGATTGCTTTCCTCTGTAAACTTCTATTAACAGTGGATTCACCAACACAGGGCTTCTATAGAGAGGAGAATAAAATTGCTTTCACACCCAAGTGAGGATCAAGTGAGGTGCTGCTGTCTCCCAGCCTTGAAGATCTTGGTCATCTTCCAGACTGCAAGGCAAACTAAGTGAAACTTCAGGATTTCTAATCTATGGGGATGGGGACTCAGTTACCATATCTATGAGGGTACTATCAAGTATTTAAAAGGGTATCTTTTTGACACCATACAGCCCCTTCAACTCACTCCACCCATTGACTGCTGTTACAATTGTACCTATTGTATGTATGTGTGTGTGTGTATATATATATATATATATATATATATATATATATATATATATATAGTGATATAGTACATGACGCACCCATGCCATATCACCCTTGTTGATCCATAAAAAAGCCCATTGAAGTTATTTTCAATTAAGTCCCAAGTGGGTAAAATATAATTCCTTCCAGACTCCAAAAGGCAGTATGATATTTGCCTGAATTAACATCCTATTTGCTTTGAAACCAACTGTCATAATTTACAATATTGTTCTGAGATAGAAAGGTATGCATCAGTTTTTCTAAAGCAATTACAGTATCTACAAACACAGCATGCTGAAGCAAAGAATTCCACAACTTTACTGTCCTTACTGTAAAGAAAAAATACTGCATGTCTAACACTGAATATTGACTTACAAATATCTAACTTATTTTGCTCTGCAGAAAAATATGATCTTTATTATATAAAAAGATAATAGAATTCCTTAACCCATAGGGCAAGCGAGGTATCTGATGAACTGTGTTTAGATGTGTTGGGTATGATGCAATGGTTTTAAATTGATCCAATCTAGCTCATTTACTCTTTCTTAATTCCTTGGATGCTACAGAGACTTTGTAAAGTATATTTGGCATCTAGTGAGTAAAGGTTTGTGAGCTTTAGTCTACATTATTATAAGAACATGTGGTGTAAATTCTGTTGGATTTGCTCAGTTATATATACAGTCTGATGTAAGCATGTGAAACCCATGGGATGTTGTAAATAACATATTGAAACATGCATAGCAAATGTAGACTAAGATTGCATTACCATTTATAAGTGGCATCTCTTGCGTTATCTAAAAGTATCTCCCGCAGTAGAATTCACCATGCAGTTGACTTGCAGAATCGTTTTACAGACTGAGATTAGAAGGTGAACATGTTAGTCAGTATGGAAGCAAGAGCATTGAAATAGTAAGTAGTTAATTGTAACTCTTTGAGTGTCAGAGTGTTGGATACCTCTCTGCACTCACAAAACATTATTATTTGTGCCCAGTGGATATTGCGTTTGTACAAGTATGGGTCTTTTGCATACAACTGTCTTCAGTCTCCCAGAGAACTAAAGAGTGTTGGGTTGAGAGGATTCGCCTGATAGAATTTGTGCCAAAAAATGGGCAGGATATTGAATTGGGTGGACAAGAGAGAGGATGGATGTAGGTATGTGTTGATGAAGGGACCACTCTGGGAGTATAGTAAGCAGAATGGGGTGGCACTACATGGGGATATCTTTGAGCCAAGGAAAGATGATCAGTCCCTCATATCCTGAAATTTAATACCTGTTACCTGACAGCAAATACGGAAGATCTCAGGTAAAATTGGGAGAGTTCCCATGTAGAATCCTCCCCAGTGAGAGGTAAGAACTACACACTAGAATACATCCCAGGTATATGCACCACAGTGAAATAATGCTGAATTTGCATTTGTCTTGCTTGCAAAGCTCATGTGATAGGCCAAAGTGCAGCCAGCTGGATATTGTTTCTACCATTACAAGTGCAATCAGTTCTTTGGGACAAGACTAACTAGATGGGGTCCATATGAACTTAGACAACTGCACCACAAATGATACTCCCCAAATCCCCATTAATTTAGCTGTATTCAAGAGAGGTCCCCAATGCTTAAAATGTGAATGTTTATTTGTTCCTTAATTGTGCAGAACTACTCTTTGTGCATATGGCCATGAGAAACAGACCATGTGGCCTCAAGGGATATTCCATTCCGTGGTTCGTTTGCAGTAGCATCAGCTTGCACCATATATGGAATGTATCCTGATGTAGAGTCAAGAACAGGAAGATCTTTTATTTGAAAGACAACTCATTTACAAGTCCTACAAGGTTCTGGGGCGGGGGGTGTCGGATATAATACTATGCAGGGATGGTAATGTTAGTTCTGTGTTTAGCAGGCTGTTAACCACTGAAAATTGCTTGTTTAACCCTTTAAGTGCCAGAGAAGTATCCAAAGGTATCCAAGGCATTGCAATGCAACGCGCTGGATAAGTTTATGGCATTCAAAAGGTAAAACAATATACAGGGATTTTATCACCAATAACTCTTTGAAGACAAGAGGAATGCGCAATGTATTGGTTTTTAACCCTTTGAGTGCCAGAGGGGTGCACAACGCATTGCATTGCGTACACCTCTGGCACTCCAAGAGTTAATGCATTGCACGCCCCCTCTGGTTCTCAAGTTTTAATGTAATGCAAAAAATCTTTAGGGGATTAACTCCTTGGGTTTTGAGAGGTCTCCAACACATTACAGAGCAATGCTTTGGAGACATCTAGAATCAGAAGGGTTAAAATAGGGCATGAAAGTCACCAGAATTAATTTGAAATAGTGAAAGAGAATCATATTCCACAAATGTAAAGCAGTGAGCACTGCAAAAAGAACCCAGTTACCGCAAGAACATATTTGCACATTTTCATGGACTGCCCTTGAAGTTGATGACGTCTGGTTGTTGAACTGTAACAATCTAATACGTATCCTCTTTAAGGTCTATTATACCTCCAAGGTTATTCTGAGATAACTTCACCCACTGATATCTGAATTGCTTTATCTGGGCAGGACAAACTCACATGGATTTGCCATCAGGAGCCATCTTATGTGTGTGTTTTGTTTTTTTTCTTCATAGTTTTTTTGTATATGTCCTTTGCAAACCTGACATGTGGGCCTTGTGTTCATATGGAAAGTGGATGAAACCTGGGGCAAACCAAGTGCATGGCACGCATACCCGGGAACTCGCCATATCTGCCCCAGAGACTCTGCTTTTCAGAGTTAAATACCAGTCCAGGTCCCCATACTGTCCACTCCCTGCACAGTTTCTCCCCCTTCCAGGGCAACCCCACCTTCCATTTTCCCAATCCTCAGCTGAGGCCCACCCACTTCATGATGCATACTGCATAATTTAGACACTCCCTTAGACACTCCCATCCCTTGTTGTTACTCCAGGGACTGTGATCAGGAAGGTAGGGCCTTGAACCACTTACATGTTGGGGGGGGGTCAACACATTGTGCTTTGCACTGTGTTGAACACCTCTCCAGCATCAAGAGGTTAACCTTTTCAGTGCCAGAGTGGTACACAACACAATGCTTTGCAGTACCCTCTGACACTGAAAGGGTTAAAATTCAAATTTAAATCACTGAGAATTTTGGGAAAGTATATATACCCCCCAACCCCCCAAACACACACACACCATGGTACAGTTGGTTTGCTCCAGAATTTGCTTTGTAGGCCAACAATACATGTGCCACTGGGGGGAGCTCCTCACAGTTGGACATTTTTAGGCAGTTGCTGCCTTAGTCTGATAAGAATTGCTCATTGCTTCATTAATCTTAATGCTTCAGTTTTAACAATTGGCATAGATTTTTTTCTGGAGATTCATCAGATATAATAATAATAATAATAATAATAATAATAATAAAAATAATTTGAACCTTTAAATCTAGGGATCGACAATCACACTCTTAAATTCACTTTTTATCCCTTTATGTGCCAGAGAGGTATCCAGTGCTTTGTGATGCAATGCTTTGGATACCTCTCTGGCACTCACAGGGTTAATACTATGTAATGTATTTAATTGAAGAAAAAAAATTCAAGTATTAGCTTCTTTAAGCCCATGGTTGAAAGAGATACCTCTAAGCATTGCAAAGAACATAAGGGGTTAAGCAGCTAAAATAATTTACAATGATTGGCTCTTTTATTTTACTATATCTAATTTTGATTGATTGCATGTTATATACAATTACTTGCTTTAGATTTCAGTTCCCACAATTAACTGCTTACAGACCATTGTAGGGAAATATGAAGCTCTCCAACTGCTGCCAGGCTAGATATGTCTTCATCCTACATCAGCCAATGGCTTGCTTGTATTACAGTCTTACTGACTGTAAAGTGATCCCATGCTAGTAGTACTATGGCTCTCAACCAGGATCCCCTTATGTTGCAACTTGTTTTTTCAAAGACTTAAACAAAAATGTGAATATTGCTGTTTTTTTTTTTTAAGAAAATAAACTTTATTGGAAATTTAAACGATACATAATCATAAAAACATTCACAATACTCAAAAGATAATAGAAGTTTAGAAGTAAATCTCTCTAAACAGCAGTGCAGTAGACATTTAACCCTTTGAGTGCCAGAGGGGTACACAACACATTGCTTTGCAATGCGTTGCATACCCCTCTGGCACTCAAAGGGTTAAGGTGGATTGTTGATGGAAGGATCCATTCTTCTAGCAGATCTTGGTAAAGGAAGTCTTAATTGTGTTGTAAAAGGTTACCAAAACATCTGAAGGCTCAATATTGAAGAGATCAGTAGTGGTGAAAATATACATGTTCTCCAAAAGGCAAAACAAATGGAGGGGGTAGGAGGGGGTTTTAGGGTGAATGGGAAAGGAATGAAGACATGCTGAAAGAACATGGTGTGTCACAGCCTCAAAAGAAACTTGTAAAGCATAGGGATGTTATGAGAAAATTCATAAACCAAAGCTCAAGATATTAGATACGCCAAATGTCAAGGGGGCTCAAAATCAATAAACTGATCATAGAAGTGGGAAGTCTAAGAAGTTAAGATATATTGTGGAGGCAAGAATGATAAGTCACCCATAAACGCCAAGTCGAGTTTTATACCTCCAAAGCATTCGTGGAAATAGCATGACATTTCTCCATTCTAAGAAGCGAGTCTACCTTAGATAACCATTCAGTCAATGTAGGAGGGGAAGGTTTCCTCCTATATAGAGGTGTGAGTGATTCTGCAGTATTAAAAAGCAATAGCAGGCATTTCCAAAGAAGGAAAAGAGTAGTTGACAAAGAGAAGGATAGATGAGTCTTGCAAGCAAATAAACATATAAAATGGTCTACTGGAATTGTAATATCAAAAACAGAGTTAATATAAGATATGATTTCCATCCAGTAGGACAAGATCATTGAGAAAGACTACCAGATATGAGAAAGATTGCCTATTTGAGTCTTACATTTCCAACACATTGGTGAAAGAGAAGGGGCAAATTGAGAGATGCGTAGAGGAGTCAGATACCATACTGAGAGAATATTGGGTCTTAAATGTACATTTATGGAAATCGATTCGCATAATATGCTTGTTTTTTGACATCTTGGAATAACTACACATTTTTGTGTTTGCTCCTTCAGTCATCCTTGACAAATTATTTAAAAATAAACTTCGGCGCTTTGTATACACTGTAGCAAAGTGAAAGGAAACACCAGCAAGTAGATACAATATATCTATTTATCCTGCTTACAATTTTTTATCCACACAACTATATCGATTTGAATTCTGCCCCAGTGTAATCCAACTCTAAAAGATTCTAATAAATATAATATTATAAACTCGGGCGAATCCAAATTATCATACAGTAATAGATATATTTTGGTCCCTATTCGAATTTATATAAACAACTTAAAATACCAAAATAAATTTGGATGTATCTTTATCCTTCAAAAATGACAATTCCACCACTTGAAATTTACTTCTCCAAGTCCTATTTGTAGTATTGCTTCTCGTTATCAGTCTTCAATGTTTTTACTCCAATCCACAGAGAACCACAAGGACATGTAAAAATAGAGAATCGCACATCAGTTATCTCTTCCTTTCATAAATATACAAATTACAATATCCACTCACATTTAAAGCTTTGTTGTTCAGTTTGATCACAAGTCTGTAACGATTCTTAAGCTCCGTCTTTTCTCATAGGTAACCTCACGTGCTGATTTCTCAAATGTCGGCTCTCATCTTGTACTCCTTCATTCACACAATCGAGACAATCAACGATATTCCTCAAGTGAAGAGGGTACAGGTATCAATGTTTCAAACACACAAAGGAGTCTCCACCTAACCCACACTTACATTCAAGTTGCCCCTGAGGAAGTGCAATAGCACGAAACGCGTTGGGCCTTTAAGATAATAATTTATCGTTTGGGAGAGCATATTACTTTGGAAAGTACCTCTATAGCGTTTAACCCGATACGGAACAATTGGCCATAGGTCCGTTATTGGATGTGCTATAGACGCGGGTTTCCCGTGTGAATGCAGTGTACCAAACTATAGAACATCCTTTTTACTGTTTAAAATCTTTTAAAGTGTAAATTATTTGTATGTACTGAGTTAAGAGTTATATATTATTAAAAAAATTTTTACTTTAAGACGTTGCGCTTAACCCTTGCATCGTTGTTCTGAAACACTAGTAATGCCTTTGCGGGAGGATTACCGCTTGTGAAGACGGACACCTACAACTTGAATGTAAGTGTGGGTTAGGTGGAGACTCCTTTGTGTGTTTGAAACATTGATACCTGTACCCTCTTCACTTGAGGAATATCGTTGATTGCCTCGATTGTGTGAATGAAGGAGTACAAGATGAGAGCCGACATTTGAGAAATCAGCACGTGAGGTTACCTATGAGAAAAGACGGAGCTTAAGAATCGTTACAGACTTGTGATCAAACTGAACAACAAAGCTTTAAATGTGAGTGGATATTGTAATTTGTATATTTATGAAAGGAAGAGATAACTGATGTGCGATTCTCTATTTTTACATGTCCTTGTGGTTCTCTGTGGATTGGAGTAAAAACGTTGAAGACTGATAACGAGAAGCAATACTACAAATAGGACTTGGAGAAGTAAATTTCAAGTGGTGGAATTGTCATTTTTGAAGGATAAAGATACATCCAGATTTATTTTGGTATTTTAAGTTGTTTATATAAATTCGAATAGGGACCAAAATATATCTATTACTGTATGATAATTTGGATTTGCCCGAGTTTATGATATTATATCCTTGACAAATTACTTATTAAATATTAGGGGTACCCCAAAAATTCAGGATTGAGAGATAAGGTGTCCTTGAGCAAAAAAAAAAAAAGATTGGGAACCACTGCACATCCATATCTTGTACATACTCCTAAGTGCAGCTGTTGACGATAGAGGCTAATGCCAGTGTATCTGCTCCTCTATATCATCCAAGGAAAACAGTGACAGTTGGAATCCTATAAATAGTAAAGCATTATGATGAACACATAAGCCCATATTTATAAAATAAAACTGAAGTTATTCTGGATTAATCTACCTGCACCATGGGGGCAAATACTAAATCCTGTTAAATTAAATTGTTTATTATTGTTTATTATAACATGTTTATTATAACATGTCTTCAGGGCTGTTTTTAATTTAGCTAGGGCTTTATAGGGGTTTTAGAGTAGGACTTGCCATTTATTATGGGGTACCCTGATGGGGTGGCAAGTTTAACCAACTTTTGACCCAAATTTTGGGAACTATACCCTTATATTTATCAATATAGTATTATTATATATGACCAACACAGGGCACACGTTTGACAAATAGAATGGAGGGATCACAGGTTTGTTTGTTTTTTGTTTTGTGTTAATACATTAAAATGTATCTTCTGTGGTTTGGTGTAATGTCCTTGAAAACATTGTTTTGAACATTTTATTACTTTGTACACAGTATTGTATGCAGGACTACAGTAATGTAAGAGGTTATAGGGAGGCTGATATACTGAGTAGGACTGGAACAATTCTGACGCAAATCACATGTACCATAGGGGGACAAATGGCAGGTCTCATTGTTTAAAACTGGGATTTAACCCCATTGACTGCTAGAGACACTTCTGTTGGAGACATCTGTAGTACTCAAGAGATAAAAAGCTCCATTTAAATCAATGGGGATTTTTATAGTTTTCAGTTGGATTGCTTCAGAATTGTTCCTATTTCTTTTCCTGAATATGCCCCTTAATGTTTTCTCTGTGTCCTCCTCATTGCAGAGTCTAGTGGAGGAATCCAGTGAAAGAGAAAGCCGCCTTATTCATAAAACTAAAGAGGTGTGATTCTGAAACAAACCAGATACCCCATAAGGGAACAAAGTAACATTTCCATTGATTTAACCCCATGGTGCCAGATAGGTATTTATTGCATTGCTTCATGCGTTGGATACATCGTGGCACTCAAAGGGTTAAATGGGGATTTTAACCCCCTTGAATGGTAGAGAGAGAATGATTTGGAGACCTCTCCAACATTCAAGGAGTTAGACCCCCATTTAAAGCAAAACACCTGCTAATAATACACACACACACACATACACACTTATGTTACCATGGCAAAAAAAATCATAATGACCCTGACAAATTTGCTCTTGTGCCTTTGTTCAGGAGAAACCATGTGTAATCAGTCAGGAATGTCATGTCCATGAAGGTAGACATGACAGTTGCTGACAGTTTTTTTTTTCCCAATAAATAAATCATCAAGATCTTTTTACCGTCATTTTTAATTCTTTACAACACATTTTCATACATGACGGATTAAATTCTTAAAATATTGTCTTTTTACCATGAACTCATGAAAAAAAAATGTATTTATAAAATGTTGCTATTATTCTCACTGTTAACATCCAGCCCTCAGACTGCAGGTTTCTGCTATGATACTCTTTCCTGGAACCAGTTGCTGTGAGCTCTGTAAAGGCAGCTGATGATTCCCATTGGCTGTTTTAACATCATGTCCACCAGCACAATCACTAGAGAAGTCTCTAAAACATTGCGAGGCAACCAACTGCACTACAGGGGACAAATAAATGAAATGCATTTATTGTTGATATTCTTGTTAGCTAAACTAAACTTTACCTGTAATAGTAATATGTGGTTCTTTGTATAGTTATTACAGATAAAAGTGGTTAATACAGTGCCAAATGGTGTGTGAAAGACACAGTTTTGTTATATTGTACTCTGTGGGGAGCTTGAGTAATGGAACATGGCTGTCCATAGTAAGTGACAGGAACAGCACCATCTGGTGACCAAAATAGAACATGGAAGTTTAATGTAAAAATAATAGAAATGTAAAAATATTATGCAATGTTAAGTAATGCGTTGGAGATGTCTTAATTTGCGTAAAATATTTTCTTCCTACATAAATTCAATGAGTATTATAATTATTATTATTGTAATCATTGTATATAATTTTAAAGTAGGTTAAGGGCTCTTTCACATGAGCGGTGGAAATGTAGATGCATCCCTGTTACATTTCAATTTACTGTGTTCCCCAGTGATCTTGTCACTGGGGGCGAGGGAGTGGCTGATGGCCAAACATGACTGGTTGATGCTCATGTGAGTCAGCCATTAATAGGCTATTGCAAAATGCATTATAAGCCCCAAAACTGCAACTACCTCCGGTGTTTGTGTGTATGTGATTGTGTGTGAGAGAGCATCTCAGTGCATTTGACTGGTTCATTGATACTACTATATGAAAGGGTTCCTTAAAATGAGGAGAATCCAGATAATAGACATAAATATTTCTGTGATCTAAACAGACTACAATTCAAATACTCTCCAATGAAAAGAGGTTTAAAGGGAAATTAACATGAAAAAATGAAAGTAGTTTGATCCTTTAAAGTTTAACTGTAAATAGTTCCACCTTTAAAAGTAGCAGCTTCATAAATGTACAGGTCTGCTCCATGCCTCTTTTCCCATCACCTGAAAAAACTGAAGTTGCAAATGGCTGCCCATGTAGCTGTGTCAACAAAGCAATCAATGGGAATCAACAGCTCACAGCCCCAGCACTGAGGAGAGACCCAGAGAGGGTGGTTGTTCATTTACTAAGTTCCGTGGGTGCATCACTCAGCTAATCCTATATAATAATTTGCTAATTCGTGTGTAACGCCACAACATGCGCAGTAGACACTGCTGCGCGTGCTGCAGTCATGCACAGTAGAGACTGCCTGCGCCGTGGCTGATACAGAGCTGGGTGCTCCGAAGGAGCGTCCAGCTCTGTATCAGCCGCGAAGCGGGCAGTCTCCACTGCGCGTGACTGCCCCGCGACCGGGGGGCAGTAGCACTGTGGCCCGAGTAATGGGCTGTTCAACTAGTTGTACATAATTGACACAAAATTGCACAGTAGAAGAATATACTTCCAAGATTTGTTGTGTAAAACAATAGCAAAAAAACTGAAGCACATACAAACATTTCCTCTAGACTAAAACTGAATTCACTTTTAAAATGAGAAGAAAAACACATATTTCTTTCCAAACATGTACAAAAAATTTTAGTAAATCCTGTAAATATATGGAACAATTTGCACTATTCATATAGTGCATGAAAATGCCAATTTACTCTTTGGTAAATATCAGTCTGTATGTACTTTGCTAAGGTTAGTCAATTGCTGGACACCCACCTACTGGTAACTACAACTCCCATCATCCCCACAAACCTCTGGCTCCTCTATGATGGATATTTAATTAGTATTGGTCATTGTGTCCAGAGGAGGACATGATTCTTTGTTGCAGGACTTTAACCCAGAATGCATCCTATTACAGGCTCCAGTGGGAGGAGTTTGTGTCCTGTAAAAAGAATCATGTCTGCCATTGTGGCCATGATAACCAGTTTTAATCATACCTGGGAAATTTGTGTTGTGGACTCCCCAGAGGGGAGTCTGTTGGTGCTGCTGGGGGGAAAAAATGATGCAATTCTCTTAACAAAAGGGGTGGGGCTTAATTGTGAGTGGGGTGGGGCTTAACATACGGGGCCTCTGTAGGAGGAATAGACTGACTGGGGAAGGAGGAGAAGTGGGCAGGGAGTGGGAGGAACAGACGCAGAAGTCACAGAAGTGGGTAGAGTTTGATTTAAAACTTCCCAAATCCGGAGAAACAGCCTCTGCCCCCAAGATTCGTTAATTAGGAGCAAAAATCAGAGTCTCCGGGGCAAATCCGGAGAGTTCCCAGCTATGGTTTTAATTAAAGGCCCACTAGTACCAAAAAATGAAATAGGTTGAAATAACGTAAATATCACATACTTACAGCTAGCAAATGCAAATATTAATTATTCATATGTTACATCCCTAAAATGTAATTCTAAACTTGCATTTTAGTCAATGTGTACATTGTCCTATTCAGAGTGCATTTATTTATTTGTGCTGTTTGTACTGAGAGATACAAGCAAAAGTCAGTTAAGCATTTGAGTACCAGATGGATACGCAACACATTGCAAAGCAATGCATTGTGTAACCCTCTGGCACTGAAAGGGTTAATGGATTCTTACTAGTGTCCTCTGCTCTTGTATCCGAAAAGTGTTTTTTATCTTAGCCCATTTACAGATAATCCTGGACAATCAATGAGAGGCCTAGAGCCCTTGCAAATGCAGGAATGTCTGATTCCAAAGAACATATATATAGGGATGGGTGAGTCCCAATCTCTTTACTAGAAAATTTTCATTGAAAAAATAAAAATGCTTTCTTTTTCTCAAAAAGTCTAGCCTACAGAATATCCATTAAAATGTTCACCTTTTCTATACAGCCAATGAAATTCCTACATGGATTTTGACATTTTCTGCCAATTTCTACCTATGCTTTCTGTGGCTGAGATAATTCCTGCAGCAAAATTACTGCTACTGAGTGTTTCAATGTTGAAAGTAATATTATTTAGCAGACTGACTGCTATGGCAACATATGCCTTGATAAAGTTATCAGGCTGAGGCTTATGGAAATATTCATAAGCCTTGAAAAAATTATTAACAGACTTAGTCTGACAGCAACATAATCCTCGAATAAATTACTAACAGGCTAGTATGGACCTCCTTTGTAAGCTGGTGATGGGGCATGTGGTTAAGCTCTTGCAAGGAATGTAATGCATTGTGAATTCTACAGCAACATAAGTCTTAAAAATGGTTAGCAGGCTGCAGTGACCTCAATTTAAAACTGGTGATGGGGCAGATGGCAGAGCTCTAGTAAGCACTTTATTGTTAGTAGGCTCAGGCCTTTTCTCTTTCTTTCCCAAGGACTGCAGCTTTAATGTTTACAGTGAAGTACACTAAACATGTTAGCTTCAGAATCAGTAGCAACTTGCAAATGGCAATGAAGGGTAAAGTGCTCAGCAGCGGGTGTAGCATCGAAATCCAGCACACCACAGTATATGCTTGTCCTTAATTTGTTCTTCTCTTTATGGATGTAGTTGAGATTTTTTTATACAATATTTCAAGTTGTACCTGTTGTCTGTCTTGCCTTGAAGGTATTATGACTGTATGTATAGAATTTGTTAAGTTTCAAACTCAGCTGGATCAGTCTGACTGTCTGTCACTTTTAAGTCAAAAAGGTTTGTTTATTTTAATGGCTGGCTACCATCAATACTCCTATCAAGCAACTCCAGCTCCCTCTCTTTTTCTGTCTGTTTTCTATACTGCCTGGCATCAAAAATTCAGCTGCTTTCCTCTCTCATGCACAGACTGTCAACATATGGTACCCTTCCACCATCTATTATACAATGGTGAGTTAGCAAGGTGAGAATACATGGGAGGAACTCACTACATGGGGGGGTTACTTTATTATTTCAGTGAAAAAACTTTTCATGTGAAATATTATATATACATATATATGAATAGATTTTAGGACCCAGGAACAAATAGATAATTATTACAGATGCTAGCATGAAGCACATGTTTTTCAGTGTATATAACCCCAGTTTATTGTAGGTTCTAGAAAAAAAACTCCTATCTCTAGCACACTATAATATATACACATATAATATATATATTCAAAGTAAGAACCCAAGTGAATAAGGTATGGAGTGTAGCAAGGAATAGGGGATTCTCTAAATCTCCAAAGCAGATAAAAACCTAAAGCAAAAGCTGAGACAGAAAAACAAACCTGAGCTTCTCCATGCAAGTTACCCAAATGTGAACCCTCTATAAAGCATATATTATTATTTTAGGCTTTTGTTTTCCTTTAATTTTATACCATTGTGCTGAATAATTTTCAAAAAATTGTCACATAGTTTGGATAAAGTATGTACCCTATTTTATGAGTCATATCCTATATATATTTCCATCACTAAGCTCAAAATTGCCTCTGAGAGACTCTTGTAAGGAAATGAGTTGGATTTAAAAACTCCTAGTTAAAAATACTTAAACATAGAAAAATAAAATATCTAATAATTTCATAATAACACTAACTTTCTTTTAAACAGGATTAGCTTGCAGTGAGTGGGTGGATACCCAAGAGTACTGGAGCTCTACCAGACCCTTTTTATAGGTCTTTCCCACCCACCACTAAAAGCCAAATGGGGCCTGTGAATTACCTCAATTACAAATACACAGAGGCCAATCAAATAGTGTGACCACACATCCCAGAATGCCCGAGACTGTCCCTTATTGGGGGTCTGTGTCCCGCGTCCTGGGTCAACCCCCAACAGGACAACAAAGAGTCCCGGAATGGAGCAACATGCACCATTCCAGCCAGCCAATGAAATGTATTTGCTATATGGTCCTCATTGACTGGCTGAGCCAGCCAATAAAGACCATATAGCAAATGCATTTCATTGGCTGGCTGGACTGGTGCGTGCTAGACAGCTGGAATGGAGCAGATATGCTGGTGCTGTGAGTGAGACCCGTGGATGAGGCTTCCGCCGGCGCTGACCATCTTTCTGAGGCTGACACAGAGTAAGAGTTCCCACTGTGTCAGCCTCAGAAAGATGGTCAGAGCTGGCGGGAGCCTCAGCCACGGGACTAGGGTGTCCCGGAATGGCAGAATGGATATGTGGTCACCCTACAATCATAAGGCCAAATAATATGCCTTTCAGAACCTCATTTACAATAATTGTGCATATTTAAGCTTTAAGTGCATCTCATTCTATAACATTAAATGAAATATGGTGAAAGAGCAGCTAAAACGAGAAGGAGAAAAGATATGCAAAGCAGAAAAAAAACCTCACAGCACTAGCACACCATAACATATACATATAATATATGAATTCAAAGTAAGAACCCAAGTGAATAAGGTATGGAGAGCAGCAAGGACTAAGGGGGTTCTCCAAGTCCCCAAAGTAAGTAAAAGCCTAAAGCAATAGCTAAGACGGAAAAACAAACCTGAGCTTCTCCATACAATTTACCCCAATGTGAACCCTGTATAAAGCATATATTATTATTTTAACTTTAAGTTTTCCTTTAACCCTTTGTTTTGCAATGTGTTGCATACCCATCTGGCACTCGAAGGGTTAATATGACATTTGGAGAACCAATTATGCATAACTGATTGACAATGGCCTTTCAGAGCATCTTCCCAGGTTAAGATAGATAGATGGGGTTATTATTAGGAAGTGCAGTTTGGTGTGTGTGTCTTCCCTAAAGCAATAAGGTAATCTGCTGCACAGTTCTTAAACATAATTTACCGTTATGTGCAGTAAGACAATCTTGGATTCCTGTGAGCCATATGCAAGATAACACTATGAACCAAGAGTGAGTTTCATGATTGCTCCTTTATCCCCGTGAGTGCCAGAGGAATATCCAAAGCATTTTGCTGCTGAACAGCTGTTCATGATTTAATGTATCAGTGCACCTTTCATGTAGGATGGTTACCTGTAATTCTCTTTTTACAAAAAGTAGTTCTTAAGTACATTATCATAGGTGTAACTAGAAGACACTGGGCCCTGGTGCAAAAGTTGCCATGGGCCCCCCCGACCACATTGGTCCCCCCATTAGCCATCTCCACTGGGCACCTCCACCTTGCCTCCCATCATCTCC
Organism: Rhinophrynus dorsalis; assembly: GCA_037306005.1. NCBI lineage: Eukaryota > Metazoa > Chordata > Amphibia > Anura > Rhinophrynidae > Rhinophrynus > Rhinophrynus dorsalis. The sequence continues at coordinate 121,711,280 of CM074723.1, read as the reverse complement.
ACATTGCCCCACATTACCCCCATCAGCTCCACATTGACCCCCATCATCTCCACATTGCCCCCATCATCTCCATATTGCCTCCACATTGCTCCCCCAGTGTCTGTTTCTTACCTCCCTGGTGGTCCAGCGGTGTGGCAGGAGAGGTCTGTGCCTCCTTATGCACAGACCTCTATACTGTTGGAGCTCCCACACTGCCTTCTCTTCAGTAATGCAGAGCGCTGGGAGATGACATCATCTCCCAGCCCTCTGCATTACTAAAGAGCTGAAGGGGGCACTCAGCTGCTTGAGGTCTGTGCCGAAGAAGGCACAGACCTCAGCATGTTGCAGGGAGGGGGGTCGAAGAGGTGGCCGGGCCCATGGGCGCCTGTACATTATTTATGATGTATTTTATAATCAATAAAATAAGTATGATTGTATTTTTCTTTTAACCCTTTGAGCATTGGGGAAGGGAGGAGAAAGGCATTGCTTTGCAATGCGTATCTTACTCCTCGGGCACTTGAGAAAAATCGCTCCTGCCCTTGTTAGGTATTATTAACCCTTTCAGTGCCAGAGGGGTACGCAACGCATTGCAAAGCAATGCGTTGCGTACCCCTCTGGCACTGAAAGGGTTAAGTATTTCTAAGCATCTTCTGATTTTATAGCTTTCATTTTAAATAAAAAAACCTATCAATGAATATATGTTTGAAGGCTTAATTTGACATTTGCAGTGTTTCTCATAAACCAGAGCTAATAAACAAAGCCGGCTTGAGATGAACTAGACTAAGAAGAATCAGTAGAAGTCCGGAGATGAATCTCTGTGCGTGACTATGTTTCCTTTGAGATATTATCTTTAATGCATTTCAGATGAAAGCTGTAAACCTCCATCGTTGTCATGCTGTCCACATTTATTAAAAACTACAAACTATTGCTCGTTAGGTGGATGGTAACAGCTGTAATTAATAATATTCCTAATTACAGGATAAGAAGACCAGTGTGTTATCAAGTTGTCACTTATCATGATGAAAAGGCTGATGCTAGTACGTGTTTAATTCTCATTTTGTGTCATTTTTAGTCTATCTATTGTACAGCATGGATGGGCAACCTGAGACCCTTCAGCTGTTGTGGACTACAGTTCCCATCAACCACGGCTAGCCAACGGCTGGCTGGGGATGAAGGGAGCTGTTGTCCTCAACAGATGGAGGGTCTCGGGTTTCTCAAACCTGATCTACAGCATGTTTTTGGTTCTTATTGAATTAGAAAAGACTAGTTACAAAGCCCGTATACACTGGCTGATCCGGAGAGGGGAGCTCCTGATGGCTCACAGCCTGTCTGTGCTCCTGGCTCCGGGGCAGCAGCGGAGGCGCTGGATGACAGTTTGTCACCCAGCCGCCTCTGCTGCTGCCCCAGAGCTGGGAGCACAGACAGGCTGTCAGCCTTCTGGAGCTCTCCTTTCTGGATTAGCCCGTTCTGTGAGTCCTCACTGCACATGTGCGGTTACGCACACAGTGAGCAATGCATTCCAGGACTTTATGTTATAGGAGAACTATTAGAAGAGCCCGTATACACAGGCCACAGTGGCGGGAGGTCGCGGTGCAGTCATGCCCAGTAGAGACAGCCCACTCTGCGGCTGATACAGAGCTGGAGCGCCCAGCTCTGTATCAGCCTCGTCACTGGCATTCTCTACTGCGAATGACTGCGTCGTTACACACGTTTTAGCGAATTATTATATAGGATGTTTCAATCAAATGCAATAGAGAATGCTTGCTAATGCTAATCATTAATCATCAGAACATTATTTTATTTTTTGAACATCAAGTTTTCTAAATTGGGGAGAAGCTTGCTATAAATTATTTAACCTCTTGGATTCTAGAGAGGGTCAGTGCACTGAAGCAGGGCCATTTTAATGTACGGGCATTTCCAGCATTCGCCAGGGGCCTTGTGTGGGTTTCCAACAGTCTCAGTTTTACAGAAAGGAAACTATAGAATCCTGTGGTCAGATGGTCAGGGAGGAGTGAGGTGGTTGTGTGTGCACAACAGCTATGTAGCTGCATTTCCCACAGATAAGTAGTTGGAAAATGAAGGATTACAACTAACTTTAAAAGGATCTTAAATTGTCCCTGTATTTGGGGGCCTGGACTCTAGTCACAATTCTGTCAGGGGCATCAGGTGGTGTTAAATTTCCCTGCTCTGGAGTGGTGATAGAGAGGTGATTAGTGATGAGCGAGCGTGCTCGGCCGATGCTCGGATCGGCTCGAGCATCGCTCTGCTCGGCACATGGCGGTACTCGTCGAGTACCGCCATGTGCTCGCCCGACATGTTCGGGTGGCGGGGATCTGTGCCGGAAGAGGCACAGATCCGAAGAAGCTCCGCTGGACCACCAGGGACTGGAGGTACGGGGGCATTGCGGAGATGAAGGGGGCATTGCGGAGATGAAGGGGGACATTGTGGAAGAGGGGCATAGACTCTATGCCCCTCTTCCACAATGTCCCCCTTCATCTCCGCTATGCCCGTCTTCCACAATGTGCCCCTTCATCTCCGCTATGCCCCTCTTCCACAATGTGCCCCTTCATCTCCGCTATGCCCCTCTTCCACAATGTCCCCCTTCATCTCCTCTATGGCATAGAGGAGATGAAGGGGGACATTGTGGAAGAGGGGCATAGCGGAGATGAAGGGGCACATTGTGGAAGAGGGGCATAGCGGAGATGAAGGGGCACATTGTGGAAGACGGGCATAGCGGAGCTGAAGGGGGACATTGCGGAGCTGAAGGGGGCATTCGGAGATGAAGGGGGCATAGCGGAGATGAAGGGGGCATTGACCAGGCACCCTCCCCTCATCAGAGCAGGGGGTGCCTGGTGTCGCCCCATTCATTCCAATGGGGCTCGGGTGCTCGGCCGAGCACTCGAGCCTCAGGGGGTGCTCGGTCAGAGCACCCGAGCACCCGAGCATCGTGGTGCTCGCTCAACACTAGAGGTGATAAAGTGGATATGACTTCTCCAGTGATATTACTTCTCCTGTTCCTGTGTTATTTTATAGAGCCTATGTACTACGTTCTCCAAGGTTGAAGAAATTTTTAGTGCATAGGCTGCATAGAATAACATTGGAATTGCACCTCTTTATCAATGTTTTCCAGTTTATCACTTCTCCAATTCCAATGTTATTCTATGGAGGCTATAAACTAAGATTTCTTCAACTTTGGAGATCTTAGTGAATATGTTCTATGGAAGAAGCCATCTCCACTTTATCATCTCTTGATCACCGCTTAGTGAATCTCCCCCAATGATTTGTTATTTTTTTAAAGTTCTACTACTAATTGCTCTTTTTAAAATGTTTTATTTTTTATTAATTTTTGTTTCTACAAGATATATGGCAACATCTGTTTAGTGTTTTTGCAATTGAACAGCCTGTAACTGAACAGAAATACATAACTCCTTTGAGATGGTTCTCATGTCCCATTAGATACATTGGTGAGGTTTTATGTCTTTGAATGATCTCAGTCAGACTGATATTTTATATTGCATTGAGGTGAAAATTAAATATAGACCTCAAATGGTGCAGAGCAATTAAGCCACCTGCATATACTTTGTGAAATATATCCTTATAATATAATTTTCAAGTATGCGAGTCCCTGTGTGCCTAACATGCACATGCGCAGTAGAGCCTGCCCGAACGACGCAGTCATGTGCAGTTTCCATGCGCAGCAGTGACTGCCCGAACGTGCAGGCCCCCAGTCCAAGGCACGGCTGATCTGGAGAGGGGCGCCCTGAACAGCCCACCGCCTGTCCCGGCCACGACACCGGGGCAGCAGCCGAGGCCGCCGGGCGGCACCTTGGCCCATGCACCCTGACCTTCAGTACTAGTATGTATATAAAGATATACCTGACTGATGTATGAAGGTCTTCTACCTGGGTAAGTCTTGTTAAACACAATTAGAACCACTTATTCTGTAGTTATAGATTATAGTAATGCTTGATATGGAAACATATATTTTAATTTGTTTATCCTGCTTAGTAAAACAAGGGTACTTCCACTTTTGAAATGCAAACATTTATTCAAAAATTACAGTTCAAATTTGTAGTTTTTGGATGAAGTACTTCTATGGACTGACATTTTATGGTGGAGCTGTCACAACAGCAGTCTATGGAAAGTTCTGCTCAGTTTACTATTAACCTCCCTAGGGTGATAGGCTGCTAGAAACAAGCCTCTTTAAAATTCCAGGTGATAGAGGTATATATGTACTGGTATATATGTAGGCTCTTGTGTATGGACGTATGTTTTACGTATGTTTTAGTATGTATTCCTACATATTTGGGTGTATGCATTTGTGTAAATGTGTGTGCGCATATGTAATGAATATGGGTTTGAGTGGCAATCCTTTTTTGTTGTTTTTCTTAACAGGATAAACCTTGCAATATATTGTTTAGTGTTAAGTGTAACTCCCACTTTAATGTGCCAGAAAATGTTTGCCTCCTAATTCTTTCTATGAGTTGAGTTTCATTATTTCCAGCCAGGAGAAGAAAAATTCACAACATTCACATTACATTATAAAACTGACAACTATGAGCAGGTCAACAATTTCAAACCCAATTTGTGGTTATATTTACTGTTGACATACAATTTATCTAACAGGATTATGATTACCAGAAGGTGTTTTTCATCTATTAAATAAGAAATGTTAAATAAGAAAGTTTAACAATTTCTCATCATTATGTGAACTACTCTTGGGCACAATTTAAGGATTATTAACGCAAATAATCTTAATCTACTCTAATGTATAATCTTTATTACTTTATTGTACCCCATTTCTTTTTATTATTTTACTAATGTTCTATTTTTGCTATGGTGTTTATTTTATCTCTATTACCAGAATGAGAATCATGATTTTAATGGAAGATAAGTATTGTTCTAACTATTATGTCTATTCCTCGGTCCATACCTCCAAACATTTCAAATGGCTGAAGAGGGACACTTTTGTTTTAGGGGCTGTTGCTGGGGGCGTGTCTGGTTAGCATGACATATTGACACTTCTTTATGTAACTGAATACATGATTTAGAGCAAGACTAAATTATTTTATTTACTCATACTAATTTATAAACACATATACGTAAGTTTATCTAAACATTAATGTTTTATTGCTGTGGATCAGTGTGATACACTTATACACACACTACATGGCATGATCTCCTAAAAAGAGGGACACCAGTATGGGGAAAGGGACAGAGGGATTTGGACCTCAAAGAGGGACTGTCCCTCCTAAAGAGGGACACTTGGGAGGGATGTTGGTCTGCTATAAAGCCTGCCTTATAGAATTCTTAGACTTGTCCAAGAAAATCATAGAAATCTCAATGTATTCTTCCCGGTAAAACACAAACAAATAAATAAACATCTATAGCTATACAAGTCAGTCTTAACATTTCACAATGTAAGAGCACCGACCACCTGTGTTGGGGGGTTAGTCTGTGAACTGACCACTGCACAATAATATAGTTCAGGGTATTTTTTTGTTTGTTTGTTTGCTTGTTTTTTCACAATAAATATTTACTTAACCCTTTGAGTGCCAGAGGGGTACGCAACGCATTGCAAAGCAATGCGTTGCGTACCCCTCTGGCACTCAAAGGTTTAAAGAAATATAGCTTTTGAAAAGAATTGTCTGACCCATGCAGTCAGACCATTTCCTGTCTAATAAAATACATAGTTCTCAGAGTAGACCTGTCAGTCCCTAACAATATTTATCCTTACTACCACTTCTGCTGGGAGGATGTTCCATGAGTCTTCCTGTAATTCCTGTAAAGAAGTACTCACACACACATTACTTCTGAATTTTCTACCTTCTAACTTTAGAGAATGACCACTTGTTCTAGCAGTCCTCATTTTCTGAAAAATGCTTCCCTCCTGAATTACATTATCCATTTGAGTGGCACTCAAAGGGTTAAATTCCTTCATGTAGTTAAATGTTTCTATCATATCACCTCCTCTTTCTCCTTTCCTCCATGCGTTGGTTGGAACATTCAGAAAATTCCCTTTGGCCTGTCTTTCTAGCATAACCTAACTGACCCAAAATCTTAAAATGCTGATGTCTACCTCACTCAAGGCTGGTGTACTTAGAAGACTTGGGGGGGAATGCACTAAGGAGTGATAAAGGTGTGAAAAAGAGGAGATAAGTACTCCAGTGTGATAAACTGTCCTAATTCTATGTCATTCAAAGGAGCCTTGCACTGAGATCACTCAGGTTGTATTGGTGCATTGGCGCCATAGTGTGACCTAGAGATGGAGAGTCTATCACAGTGTAGATGTTATTGTGTCGTTATTACACCTGTATCACACCTTATTGCTAAACCCCCCGGAATCATTCTGGGACAAACCAACTGCACTAAAGGGGACAAATAAAAGTAAACAAGATTCCCACTGATTTAAATGTGATGGAGACCTCTCTAGGATTCAATAGTTAAAAATCCCATTTATATCAATGGAAATGTTCGCTCCTGTGGTGATGTTTGTTTGCCCCAGAATCATTCCAGGGGAGATGTATTAATTAAGGTTCGACAAGGGTCCAGGTTGGCGATACTGTTAATACATCACACATACACCAGCACTGCCATGCTTTTCCCATGCTTTGCTAGGTTTACAATGTTGCAGTGTCTACTTCAAAAATGACTCATTTGCTTATTGAAATGAAGCTTAATGAAGCTTAATGAGCCATCCTTGTATTCCTGTAGGTGTGTTTATGTGTTAAAATGGCTATTGTCCGATTGCTGCTTATGGTGTAACAGTTCAAAGTACCAAATTCGCCAGCCCGAGGCTCTTAAAGTCAGATCTTCCCATAGATTTCTATGCTGCTACAGAGGATAGTTTGTTAGTTTTACTAGAACAGAGAGAGAAGCTGACTTTCACTTAACCCTTCAGTACAAAGAACAGCACCAACCCTCCATTAAACCTTGGAGTGCCATAGGGTAGAGACGTGCAATGCATTGCATACCCCTGTGCCACTCAAAGGGTTAATGGAAGGCTGCTGCTGTTCTTGGTGCTGAAGTCTGAGTGAATTCTTTCTGATCCTCCACTTGCCCTCACTACCACATCACCACCACTATGCCAACCTCATGTGCTAATGATTAAAGTCTCGCCACATCCCCTAAGTGCATATGGTGAAATGTGTCATATTCTCTGTTGAAAGTGATATCCACATATTACCAGACACATTTCACCATTGCATCGAATCTTAGCATATCCTTCCCCCCCAGGTCTTCTAAGTACATCAGACAAAGTACGCACTTCATTTTAGCATCCACTTGCTTTTGGGATGTATTTCTATGCTCCATCAGATACTCATCGTAGATATCTATCATCCAAATAATTACTCAGCATACATTATCATTACAACTAAAAATTAGTTTGGAATCCAAGCAGTTCTGAATTTTCTGGTTTGTGCTTTGGTCTCAAAACCCAAACTCTAGTCTCTAAATAAAACCTTCCAGAGTTAACTGGTATAATTTTTGCTGTTAGAGTAACATTACCCTTAATTTAAATGTAACAACCTTATTTTGTCTGATATTTTTAGTATACCCATTTTATGACATCTTTCTCTGTTCCCTGTAGATCGTTCACTCTAATGATCAGGATCCTCACCACCCTTTCTATCATTGTATATGTTTTTTATTTGCTGTGTTATACAAACAGCTTTTCAATATATATATATATATATATATATATATATATATATATATATATATATATATATATATATATATATATGTATATATGTATATCAGTGCTTTTTTAAATAATTGACAGTATTATTAATGAGTTTTGAAATCCGTGAAAGGAATTGCTAAATGTAAATTAAGTGGATGAGAGCCCAGTGAACAATATACAGCATGTCAGAAGGTTTGTAGATGGAGGAGAGCAGTGTTGACTACAGTAGGGAATACTGAGGTCAAAGAATTCTAATTTAATTGGGTGGAAGGGACCAAGCAAACCTCTGCTGACCCATCATACAACAATTTAGAACAAGGTGGGAGACCTACAGGAAAATGCAAAGAGAGCAAGACTAGAGAGAGAGAGATTATAGTATTATAAGGAAGAATAAGGACATAAAGAAACATAAAGCAGAGTAGATATATGGCTTGAGAGATAAATAAATTAAAGAAACTTAGGTTATCCATCCAGCAGCTGAAGGATAGAAAACTCCAGATAATATTGTCCATTAAAGGAGAAAGTTGTGGTAATTGAGTGAGAATGTTTCTTTCTATTAGCAGGAAAACAATATATCTACCGTCCTACTGTTATGGAGAAAGATGCAGCTTTAGTAATAACTTTATTCAGTCTCTAAAGGGGTCAGTATCACCGAAAATGTAAAGCATTTTATATAGCTTGTACGCTCATCTAACATTTGTGAATATTTTCTCTTTCTAGCCTTAGCTATAAAATATGTAACACACATTCTCTTGCTATGGATGTGTAGGCAGATATGAATAACAATTTGACCCATTTGCACTACAAAATATTCTAATGCATGTCATAATTGACGTAGACTAACATATTGGATATTAGTTTCTGTGATTATAAGAAGTGAACTTCCAACTAAAGCTCAGCATAGCAATTCTGTAAATTTGGTCAATCTGCAACTATCTCTGTTATTGATATAAAAAAAGCAGCAAATAAGAAGTATCTCAATTACCTTTAGACGTCATTCATGAGATGCTCCTGTTCAAGAAAGTTGTTTTAGCAAGGTAGGGAACCTCTCTCTCTCCTCCCATTTTCCCTTGCCCAATTAGCAGTGTCTCTCTCATCACCTAGTGATCTTCCCTTTCTTTGTATCGCTCCTGTTTCTTCCATGTCCTTGGCTCTCTATTTTCACTTCATTCTTCTCTAGCCTGCATTCTTTTCTTCCATGTGTTTTGCTGGTCCCCCTGCCTTCCATGTCTTTGGCCCACTTTCTTTCCATCCATGTTTTTGGCCCTTGTTCCTTCCTTCCAAATCTTTGGCCCAAGTTCCTTCCTTCCAGGTGTTTGGTCTGCATTCCTTCCTTCCATGTCTTTGGATCAAGTTCCTCCCTCCCATGTATTTGTCCCTTGTTGCTTCCTTTCATGCCTTTGGTCCGCATTCCTTCCTACCATGTGTTTGGTTCGCGTTTCTTCCTTCCATCTCTTTGGCACACCTTTCTTTGGAGAACTTCCCCTCTACTCATTCCCACCCAAAGGCCCCTCTCACTTCTTCCCCTGCTGTCTTCTACTTCTGTTCCCAAGCTCCTCTTCAACTACCCCTCTGCCCCACCGGAATTCATTCTAAATATAAAAGTGTAAAAACATAGTTGAAGGTGAAAAGTATAGGCAATTTGACTTTACATAAAATGCACTTGCAGAACAAATAAAGTCAATATAAGGTAGAACTATCCCTTTAAGTCTGACATGACTGCCTACACATCCATGAGAAGACCACAATTATCACTTACTTTACAGCTGCTGCACTAAATCATATATTAGTGGGTTAGGAGTACGTGGTATTTAAATTGATGTGAATCATTTTCATCTCTAAGTGATGCAGCCATCTGATTTATTGAGACTGGGAGATGTAGTTGTCATCAGGAATAAAAATTCAATGATACATTAGAGCAGTATTCACAGCCGGGTTACCATGTCACATTGGGGCACTTTGGACATCCAGTTAGGATGCCCATTTTTTCTTTGATGGCTGAATATTGGGAGTTTTGTATAACAACCTGGAACTATTATGAGGCAAACCAGCAGAGCCATATTCACATGGTCTATTAGCCCTTTGGGTGCCCGAGAGGGTATGAATGCACTGCAATGCAATATGTTGGATAGCTCTCTAGTACTGAAAGAAAGGTCTCCAGCTCACTGCAAAATAATGTGTTGGAGACATCTCTACATTCAAGGGGTTAAAACCTCATGTAGATCAAAGTGAATCTTCCTTTGTCCCCTATGTGTCGATGGTTTCCTCCAGAATTGTTCCAGCTTGCTTTAGTACATAAGACCTAGAGAGTTGTAAATGTCCTGAGAATTTCAGATGCTGTGCTTTATCCACAAAAGAGAAGTGGAGCTATTCTGGAGCAAACCAAATGCACTGCAGGGGAGAAATAAATCTTTGCCAGATTCCCATGGCATATTAAAAAGGTCTCCACTGCTTTGTGTAGTAATGAGTTGGAGTCCTCTATAGCCAGAGCTGGAATCAGAGCCCCAGGGCAAGGGCTGCACCCATGACCACACTCCCAGTCGTCATATAACCCCAAACCTGCCGCATCCACTGTTGTCTGGTACAGAACATTGTTTTGGTCTAAAACATTTAGACATAGATTCTTTAACCCCTTGATTGCTAGAGAGGTCTCAATCACTTTGCTTTGCAATAAGCAGGAAACATCCAAGGGGTTAACTGTTAGTCAATAATGAAGTATATGCATTGATAAATTATTTGGTCACCATTGTGGGAGTGGCCATTGCAACATAAGAGATTTTCAAAATCTGGATCTCTAGGCAGTTGTCAACTTAGCCTAATGGAGAATTCAGCCCTGTCTCTAACATTCAGGGAATTAAAAGCCCTGTTTAATTTAGTGAACATTGTCTACAGTAGTTCCTAACTGAGACTCTTTTCTTCTGTGAACGAGGCCCTGTGTTAGGAGTGTAATGAGCAAAAAACTACTGAGAATCACTGTATTAGGGTATATGGGGTATATATGTTCAATATCAAACATGGTGATCTGTGAAACTTGCAAGCTTTGGTTCATGGACTGATATGCCAAGCTTTGAGAAAACATATCTTCTCTCTCTATCAATTCAGAAGAAATCTAGAAGATGCATTGGAGATGTGGACCTTGGATATATATCTAAAAGAGTCTCTACTCTGCGCAGGGCCAGATTTCCTAGCTATAGAAAATTGAATGTTCACCAGGAACAAAAAGTTATGCGCTCAGTCACTGTAAAGATCAAAAGAACAGAAAAAAAACAGTATAGAGTACATGCACTTACCTCAGTGTTGGGTGCTGCTTATTAGGTTAGGATTTCACAGGTTGCAATCCTGATCACAAAATAGTAATCTAGAAAGCTGAGAAAAGCAGAAAAGCGCAACCACAACACTTCTGAGTGCAGTATTTAATCAATATGGGTATGTGTGATATTCCCTTTTCCCCCCAATGGGTTTACTCACATTTCAGAGAGGTTTGACCTGCCTCAGTTTGATGGACTTGCACTGGATAACAGAGCGTCACTCCAGGCTAATGATACTTCCGCTGGCTCCAAGTATTTCAGATTAATCAAATGTTGTTCCTAGTGTTTTACCACATATGAACACACTAGGAACTATTTAATTATAAAAAAAATAGGAGTGTATAACCCTATACAAACAAATTAAAAGATACCCTATATTTATTGAAATTAAGAATAGCTAAAAAAAACCCTTAAAAAAAACCCTTAAAGCCTAAAGAGGTCTCACAGTATTAGGCAGTTTATAATACCCAACCTATCAATTAGAGAAACCAGATTATCAGGCTATAAACTGAAATAGTTAAAATCATAGACAATATACTATTATAAAGACAATAAAAATAAAATCAGTAATCAATATTACCCACAATCGGGAAATAGTCTCACTCTACACGTTTCGTGGCATCAGACTGTGCCACTTCCTCAGGAGTAATAATAAGATTTCCTAGCTGCCTAGAGAGATAAACATGAGGGGTATCTCAGAGGTACTAGCCACACCCACAGTCTGAGGTGTAGGAGTGGCCTCACAATGCCTCTGCACCAGACTACCACTCCTGGTTTATGGTGACTGGTATATTTACCCGTTTTCATACCCCTTTTACTTGCCGCTTAACTCCTTGGATGCTAGAGGTATCTAACGCCTTGTTTCACAGTGCATTGAAGATCTCTCTAGCAATGAAGGGGTTAAAACCTCAGCTTTTGTTTGTGTAATGCAGATTTAGTCATGCATAAAAGGAAAGTGGAGTGATTCTGGGACAAACCAACTACCTTATAGGGAAGAAATAAAAAGTCCTAAAATGCTTGTTGATTGAAATGAAAGGTTTAACCCCTTGAACGCTAGAGAGGTCTCTTGTTGAAGACGTCTCTGGCTAAAAGTCACAGTCAAATCAATAGTAAGTATTTTCCCCTATGGTGTAGTTGGTTTGCTCCAGAATTGATCCACTTTTTTATGCAATAAAGGTGCAATCCAATATGGTGAAAAGGTGCAATAGTGGAGCAAACCATCTGTACCTGGGAGAGAAATTAAAATTTATACTGATTATTAAGGCTTTTAAACCTTTGAATACATGAGAGGTATTGAATACATCTCTAGCATTCAACTAGTTAACACCCACGTGAAATCAATGGGGAATTATACTTTTCCCCATGATACAGTTGGTTTTCTCCAGAATCACTCCACTTTTCTTCTGTGCTTGATTCAGTGTAATTTCTGTGCTAGTTACCAGTGGATGGCTTTAGCAGTGTGATCATGTGATTATTGGGCGCGTGGTGCTGGGCGGGGCTAAGGATGCCTAGAATGCTTTGCCTTGGAATCTGCAAGATTTAAATCTGGTGCTGATCATGGTATTAGATATAATACAAGGGGTAGATGCACTAAGGAGTGATAAAGCAGAGATGACTTCGCCAATGATATCACTTCCCCAATTCCTATGTTATTCTATGAAGCCAATGCACTAAGATTTCTAAAATTTTGCAGACCTTAGTGCATAGCCTCTAAAGAATAAGATAGGAACTGGAGAAGTGATATCACTCTGCTTTATCACATCTTTATCATGTCTTAGTGCATTACTCCCTATGTAACACAAATCTTTGAATGAGACAACATAAATCTAAAATAAGCTTATTGCTTTCCCCATGAGGGTCTATTCACATGAGTAGTAAACACCTGTAATTATGATTCCAATTGTGACTCATTTTTCCTGTAGAGAATTCATCTTTTTTTTTTTTTTTTTTTACAAATTTAAACACTTTCTCTTCCTTTCAAACTGGTTTCTATAAAAGGTTTATCTTTTCCTGTTGTTTTTAATACATCTTCAGTAGTGATATGCAATTACCATTGCATATCATTTTTAGTTTAAATACATGACTACGTTCCATATTCAATATTTATATGGTGTTCTCTTGTTTTGTCTTTTCAACAACAAAACAACATAAAAGCATCAAGAGCTGTGAATAGAATCTGCCATCCAACATGAGTAAGCTGTGAATGTGAAGCATTTCTAGAGCAAAACAGCTGCAACAGAGGGAAGAAAAAAAAAAGACCAACATTTCTCTTTAAATGGGGCTATTAACCCCTTGAATGCTAGACAGGTTTCCAATACATTGCTTCACAATGTGTTGGAGATGGGGCCAGATTTACATCCTAGGAACCACTTCAATGCTATTAGGTCCTCTGCTGTTTAACATGTTTATAAATGACCTGGAAATAGATATAGAAAGCAAAATATCAATATTTGCAGACGACACCAAATTATGCAGGGTAATTAATTCAGAACAGGATAATTGCTCTCTACAGAGGGATTTATATAAAATGGCAGATTGGGCAAACAAATGGAATATGAAGTTTAAAGTGGGGAAGTGTAAAGTCATGCATTCGGGAAGAAAACATCCCAATGCTACTTATAAACTTAATGGAATCATTTTAGGGGACTCGTTGCTAGAGAGAGACCTGGATATCCTTGTCAACCACAAACTTGATAACAGTGACCAGTGTTAAAGGGATAGTAATACTTAAGTATTACTAATCCCTATAGCAGAGTACTACTGAAAAAAAAAGTATTGCCCCCAATGTCATCTCTCAAACCTTTATGGTTTGAGAGATGAACGCTTCTAAAGTTGCCCTCTCCCTCCCCCTTCCCCATAGTCAGCATACTAGCTGACTGAAAGGAAGAGAGTCGTACGACTTTCAGTCGGCTCTCCAGCACAGCCGGATAGCGTTACTAAAAAAGAAAACTTTCACTGAAATGGTCTTCTACGTGTGCTTGGCTTGCAAGCACATGTAGAAGACAGTTTTAGTGAAAGTTTTTTTTTTTAGTTAACGTGATCACGGCTCTGCTGCAGAGCCGCCTGATGATCTCTAACCGGATTTCCCTGAGTCAGCTAGAATGCTGACTACAGGGAAGGGAGAGGGAGAGGGCAACTTTAGAAACGTTCATCTCTCAAACCATAAAGGTTTGAGAGATGACACTGGGGGCAATACATTTTTTTTTAAGTAGTACTTTGCTATAGGGATTAGTAATACTTAAGTATTACTATCCCTTTAAACAGCAGTAGCAAAGGCAAACAAAATTCTGTCTTGCATAATAATCCCTTCTTTTGTAGGGAACTATGTGGTATTTATTAATGTGTATGGTTGCCCACTGACTAACTGAAGCACCTCTGGATTACAGCAAATTTATTGGTTAATATGTTCATGATCTTAGGGTCTTTGCATTTTAAAAAGTTTCCGTGTATGATGATAATAATAATAATAATAATAATTTTATATGAAAGTCTGCGCACTCACTAAATATACAGACAGTGGCCTCAGTGCTAATGAAAAGATTAAGTATATGATTCACTGAACATAAACCACACTCACAGGACTTCTTAAAGGTGAATCAATAACATTTATTTTGTCAATGTCTCGTCCCTACCTTGGGCTTACCTCCCACAGATAATTGTAACTCTCCATACACTCTGTTTCAGTACAAGGGTGTAACGTTTCCATAAAATACACACTCAGGGATAAACTTAATAGCAACTCTTTTATTTAACTCTTCATCTCTTCAATCAACCTCACTAACTGTCTGTTTTCAACTGTCACTCCTCCACTTCCTGATTCCCGCCCTTTCTCCTTAAAGGGAGAGAGATGCTTTGCTGTATGTTACAGAGGGTAAGCCTCAAACACCACTTTCTATTTGTTCCCCCAGCATTTTGCTACGCAGCACAGTGGCTCAGTGGTTAGCACTGTTGCCTTGCAGAGCTGGGGTCCTGGGTTCAAATCCCACCAAGGACAACATCTGCAATGAGTTTGTATGTTCTCACTGTATTTGCGTGGGTTTCCTCCGGGTACTCCGGTTTTCTCCCACACTCCAAAAAAAAACATACTGATAGGTGAATTTAGATTGTGAGCCCCAATGGGGACAGGAACCAATATATGTATAAAGCGCTGCGGAATCTGTGTGCGCTATATAAATAAAGGATTATTATTGTGGGGTCATAATCCTGAGTGAGAGTGTGTGTGGACCGGGAGAAGTTATTGATATCCCCTACTTCAAGAGCAAGTGGCAGCTATATTTTTTTTTGTCAGTTGGATAGTGGTGGGTGGGCTGGAGGGGGCGGGCCAACTCCCTGTATGATAAACATGCCCCCATTGAATCACCCAATGGGAGCAGAAAAGTCCCCATTGAATCACCCAATAGGAGTTGTGTCTCCTAATGAGACATAAATTATGTAATGAGGCATTCTGTTCAATGTGTGTTTGTTTTCTGAGGAGACATAAATTATGTTCTGTGTGTGAGGTACCATAAATTATGCAATGAGGCTTATTCTTTTATTTATATATATATATATATATATATATATATATATATATATATATATATATATGTGTGTGTGTGTTTATAATCATGCTTTCAAAGTATGAGATCACAGTCAAATGAAGTATAAAAACATAACTAATTAACCCTTTGAACTCCAGAGAGGTACTAAAAGGCATTGCTTCACAATGTATTAAATACCCCTCTGACACTCAAAGGGTTCAAAGGGACTTGTTTCAGACTGGCAGTGACACATATTTACCTCCCAACTAATACAAGCAGCAAACCCAATGTAACTGCCCTTAATAAAAAGCAGCTCGCATTGAAGTGGTTAAGATCTACATATACTGAGCAGTAGTATACTTGAAAGCACATTAGAGTTCATTCTGATGCTTTAGGATGGCTTTAGGGCCTTATGTAAGAGGCAAAAAGTGTGTAATTCTGGGGCATACTAACTATAGGGATCTGATAAATATTCCAAAATTTACTATTGATTTTAATTGGGATTTTCCTGCCTTGGATGCTGGAGAGGTCTCCAAAACATTTGGAAGTACAGGGTTGGAGACGTATCTAGCAGTCATAGGGTTAAATCCCCATTTAAATCAATGGTACATTTTATTCACAGCCCCCTCCTTGGTGCACTTGGTTTTACAAGCATTGCACCTCTTGAGCTTTTTTTGCCTATGTATGCACACAAAGTGGCACTTTTTGTGGCTAAACCATCTGCACTGTAGAGGACAAATAAGTCTCTCCATTTTTTTATTTTTTTAAGTTGGGGCTTTTAACCCCTTTAGTGCTAGAGAGGTCTCCACCGAATTGTGAAACAATCAGACCTGGGAACTCTGCAGATCTGCCCCGGAGACTCTCGTTTTTAGTGGTAATTACTGGGTCTCCGGGGACAGAGGCTGATTTTCCAGCCGTGGTGAGTTTCCTCAGAAACTCTGCATATTTCTCCTCTTTCCCACACGCACTTCCCAGCCCAATCCCTGCTAAGCCCCACCCACCCAATTAAGCTCACCCACTTTATGACACAAACCACATCATTAACAGAAACCTTGTTGCAGTCCATGGGCCATCTCTGGGATCCTCCACAGGTGTAAGTTTCCAGGTATGAAAACAATGCATTGTAGACCTCGAACATTCAAGTAGTTAAGAAGTTTAATTTAAATCAATGGGAATTAGGAAAAATTTTGTCTGTCCACTACAGTACAGCTGATTTGACCCAAAATTGTTCAACTTTGCTTTAAGACATAAGGCCCATAAAATACAAAGATGGCATAGCAATTGCCCAGTCTGGTTAACCTATGCTAATAACTATTGCTGGACATGCAAAGACAAAACATATTACTGTTAGCTTGATTTTCTTTGATTCAAGGAGAATTTTACTGAATCAATAATTTATTTAATCATCCTTTAGTCAAAAGGAAAAAATCATTCTTGTGTGGGCTTGCATGTGGTGTAGAGGGAATTCACGCCTGGGGATGTAGGAGTAGAGAGGAGGAACATAGCAGGGCAGCTGATGTCGCACATAACAGCTGATGCTCAGCAGGTTGCTTGCTGACTATTTAATATCAGAGATCAGATGGTGCCATCACTGTTAATTTTCTCTTTGTGTTTAAATCAACTATGGCATCAAACAGACTATTTAATAAATCTCTGAAGTATATTTTTTATAAATAATCCCCTGGTTTGCATACAGTATGAAACAATTCCTTAGGTTTTTCTATAATATAATTATGAAATGGAATTTACTTCCTTCTTTGCGCAAGAACAAAATCAGGTATGGATTTACGTTGGTGTCCTTAATGCCATCCACCACACACCCCAACTGATATAAATATATAACTCAACCTCCAGCCTCATCCAGCCAACACATACAAGCACAATATGTTTTACCACTTGATTGCTAGAAAGGTCAACAACAAACACATTGCTATGCAGAATAGAATAGAAAGGGTTGTCCAACAGTCAATATGAAACTTGATAAATGAATTGGTCACTATAAACCAAGAGTGGGTGTATAGTGGCCAGTGTATCTTAGGAGCCTTTGAAAACCTGGACCTCTGTGCAGCTGACTACTTTGACAAATGGAGAATCTGACTCTGCATACAATCTATTGTTTATTGTATGGAGGTGGAAACTAAATACACAGGTATACCCAAAGAAAGCTTTGCCATCCCCTTTTCACTGTCTGTTTTTTGGCATCTCAGACTAAATGCTTATCTTCTCCCTTATTTATCTTTGTGTGCTTTACTGTCTTCATCCAGCAGAGTCTGCCTATCATATATAATAATTTGCTAGGATTTTTTTCAGAAGCTGTGATGTGCAGTAGAGACTGCCCGCTCTGCAGTCATGAGCAGTACAGACTGCCTGAACAAGCCGCAGCTGGTACAGAGCGGGGCGCTGAGAGAAGGAGAAGAGGAACTTTAGCGGATGATATCTCTCAAACCATAGCGGTTTGAGAGATAAGATTTGTGGCATTTAGCTTGTTTTTGTAAGATCTACAAAACTCTAAAAATTGTTTATGGGACATTACTGTCCCTTTAAAACCCCATTTAAATCAATAGAGATGTTTATTTGTCCCTTGTAGTGCAACTAGCTTATCCTAGAGGTGCTCTATTTCTTTGTGAATATGGCCTTAAGTATTTGGCCCCAAGAATTTAACAGATACACAATATAAATCTGTCTCTTATTTCTGCTTAAGGCATTACCTCTGTAAACTAAGGGCGAGATGTTCAAAAAGTCTTCATAATGAAAAACTTGTCAGATCGTGATTTGGTGGTAAAAGAAGGACGATATTTTCAGAAGTAAATCCGTCACGTTTGAAAATTCATCTAAAGAATTAAAAATGACGGTAAGAAGATCTTAAAAATTGTCTTTCAATTTGTCTTTGGAAACGAACATTTTCAAAGAAACAAAGACTTTTTTTTGTCTTTGAAACAAATTTTTCTTCTCCAAGTTTAGACCATTTTTATTATGTCAGGAAAAAATTACGTTAATCAGACAAAAAATGACGTTCAAACGAATATTTTTTTCTGAAAATACCTTACATTATGACGGAAGATTAAACCACACCAACTTTTAAGATGGCTTTTTCCCTTTGACGGAGATGGCGGAATTGGATGCAAAAAATGACGGAAACATATCTGAGAATTGACGGATCATTGTGTAAGAACCTTTTTATTCTGATTACAGACAATTTCAGTTACCACCACTTTCTGAACATCTCGCGCTAAGTTTATAGAGCTGTGATTCATTGTTTCACAACAACTAAGGCTGGCTGGGAAAGATGGGTTTTGTAGACTTCCAGAGCTGAAAGGCCTCAGGCCGCCCACTACTGAACTAGAGTCACTCAGTATCAGATAAAAAACATCAATACTTATCCTATTTCCCTACCCAGAGAAATGTAAACATTACAAGAGTGAATCTGGCTCATCAAGTAATCATATAGACAGCATTCAGTGAAGGTCCAAATGATCCCAAATGTGCATCAGTGGACCCAGTCATTGTTGCAGTATTAAGCTGGTATAAGCTGGTATATTTGCACTATAAAAGTGTTAATCACATCTTAGTTTGCTGAAATGCCTGAGGTTATGTCTAGCTGATTCTGATAGTGTGATTTGTAACAGTTACATTCTATAAGTGAAATTGTTTGGAAACAACGCAAGGTTGATGAAAATGTCTGCCATACCCACACAGAAACATTTTGGAAAAATAATTTGGATACCTAACAGGCGTACAATGGTAGAAAACGCTAAAAAAGTTTATTATAAGCGATCCTACAACAGTTAAAAAGTCCCCCAAGTTAAAGGGATAGTAATGTTTCATAATAAAAGCAGCTCTAATTAATCATTATAGTATTTGGACCTTGGAGAGTGTTATTTCAATTCTGTCAGAGTTGTAGTTCAAGAGTAATTCAATGACAAAGTGTCCCCCTCCTGCCCCTTTTACTGATGTAACACTGCTCAGCCAGAGCAGAAGGGAGGTTCCCAGGTAGACTGCAGAGAGGGACAATCTTCAATTAAGATAAGGGAAAAATCTGAAAAGCTTGTCCACATAGGAAGAAGATTGTCCCCTGCTGTTATCTGTCTGGTCTATGGACTGCATTCCACATCTGAGAAGAGATGGCTTACACTAGGTAAAAGGGGCGGGAGGGAGAAACTTTGGTTGTGAATATCTCTTAAACCATAAAGGTTTGAGAGATAAGACTTATATCGTTCTTCATGTTTTTTTAATGCCTACAAAATAAAATAAAGTTAAAATGAAGTATTACTATCCCTTTAAGATAAACTGTTGGAGAAATCAGTACTCATAGGATGCTGCTTCTAGTCATGGTGTCCTCAGTGTCACCACAGCAATCGGATGCAAATATGTAAAAGAAGAAAAGTGCAAACCTAAAAGAGTAAACCGTTCCGATATGAGTTAGATATCCCTGCATGATAGAATACTCGATTTCTTCTCTTAGTGATTCTGTACACATCAACTATACTACTTGTATTATTTGTGGAGTCTGGCAGTATAACAAACATCTGGTAACAATATATTGTAGTCTACACGATAAAACAGATTAAAAGCTTATTAAAGGAAAAGTGAACCCTAAAACCTAATTTAGTTAAAATGATTGGCTATAACTACCGCTATAGTTCTCTCCTAGCTCAGGGGTTAGTACGTACTCCCTGGCATGGCCAATACCAGATTTTATTTTCAAGACTAGGGTTGTTTGCAAAAGTCCATTACTTAAAAAGTATACTACAAGGAAAAGTGTTTTATGTTTTTTTTTTGTTAGGTTCACACAAGGACAAAAAAGTAGCCTGTTTCTCGAAGGGCACAAGACAAATGTTGTTTTATATCTGTGATCTCATTAACCCAAGGGAAATGTTGCTGCAATTCTCAAAACTTATCTCTAGGGATTTGACGGAGAAAAATAGCTCCCTTCAGGTTAACGTAGCTTCCAAATCTTAAGGGATGAAAAGACAAAGAGCAGGCAGAGCTGTCTGTGACATTGTAGATGTTCTTAACGGTAGTAGCTGAAGAATGTTAATCTTCAAGCGCCTGCTAGATCTGATCTTATGAATGTTACATGTTGGTTAATAGAGAGAGAGAGAGTGAAATGTCATCCTTAGCACATTACTACAAAAATTCTTCTGTAGTCCAAAGAAAAAATGCCCATATCATTTCTGTCACAATGACAATGCATATAAATGATAACATAAACTACTCATGCTAATGATGGGGAAACAGCTGCTTGATATTTCGTATTGTAAGATGAATCCACAGCTGACTAGCGCTGTTCAGTGAAAATTACTTTGTCTCTCAAGAAAACTGATTTTCTATAAGAGATTGATTTATTCATGATTTCTGGAGCCTTCAGACAGTTAGCATCAATGCAGTGATGCGATGCTGCACTGGATATGTCGCCCATGGTGAAAGATAGCATGCTGTACTATGGTCCCTTACACATGGGCAGAGTGATCACACCAAAATATTGCATGCTGCAGCTTTACTGTGCTCACTGAATAAGCAGGGTTTGCCCTGAGGCATATCGGTATGGGGTCATGGGAAGAACTTTTACACTAGCTGAATTGGAGGTTGTGAATAGTTGACCCATGCAGGTGGTAGCCAGAAATATTAACTGGTGCTCATGTGTGCCATTCACGTTATGGTTAATTGAAGACCTCTTTAGCATTCAGTGTGTGGTTGTAAATGGAAAATTCTCCAGTATAGTTAAAGTGGAGAGTGGAGTACCTCAGGGTTCAGTATTGGGTCCGCTGCTTTTTAACATGTTTATAAATGACCTGGAAATAGATATAGAAAGCAAAATATCAATATTTGCAGATGATACTAAATTATGCAAAGTCATTAATTCAGAACAGGATATTTTCTCTCTACAGAGGGACTTACATACAATGTCAGATTGGGCAAACATGTGGAATATGAAGTTTAATGTGGGGAAGTGTAAAGTCATGCATTTGGGAGGAAACAATCCCAAGGCTACTTATAAACTTAATGGAATAATTTTAGGTGACTCGTTGCTAGAAAAAGACCTGGGTATCCTTGTCAACTACAAACTTGGAAACAGTGACCAGTGTCAAACAGCAGTAGCAAAGGCAAACAAAGTCCTGTCTTGCATAAAAAGAGGTATTGAAGCAAGAGTGGATAACATTATTTTGCAATTATACAAATCATTGGTAAGACCTCACCTTGAGTATGCAGTGCAATTTTGGGCACCGGTTCTGAGAAAGGATATACTAGAACTAGAGAGGGTACAGCGGAGAGCAACAAAATTAATTAAGGGAATGGAGGACTTGACATATGAGGAACGACTAAACAAACTTGGTTTATTTACTCTAGAGAAAAGACGACTAAGAGGAGACCTTATCACATTGTACAAGTATATGAGAGGTCAATACAAGGATCTCTGCGGTGAGCTATTTATTCCAAGGCCTGCTCAGGTGACCAGGGGACACCTCTTGAGATTAGAGGAAAGGAGGTTTAAACTTCAGCAGAGGAAGGGTTTTTTTTACGGTAAGGTCTGTCAAATTGTGGAATTCATTGCCCAGGGAGGTAGTTATGGCAGATACAATGGACACATTTAAGAGAAGATTAGATACATTTCTTTCAAAAGGGAACATACAGAGTTATACTGTTTATCAGTAGGCAGATCAGGAAGGTCTGATAAAGACTAATTTAATTGGTAGCAGGAAAGCTATAAAATTCTTAGTTACTGAGGTATGAAGTGAAGGTTGAACTTGATGGACTTGTGTCTTTTTTCAACCTAATTTACTATGTTACTATGTTACTATGTTATTCATAGTTTTAAAAGCCCCATTTAAATCAATGATGATGTTTATTTGTTCAAAATGTTGCAGATGGTTTTCCCCAGAGTTGCTCCTCCTATATTCTGTGCATAAGGTCCTACATCTCCAGTATGATTTTCCCTTCCACTCATATATCTGGGGTACCTTCACAACTCATATATCTTGGGTACCTTCACACATAATTTATTCAGTGTGAGCATTTTACTTAATCGGTATTATAGTATTAGTATTAGTAGTATAGTATAGTATTATATTATCCTCCAGTCTATTAAAGGACACAGACATTGCATTGTTACTGCTATCCAGCACACACATACATACACACAAACATACACACACTAATGAATATATACACTTCTTGCATTTCAAGGGTACTCCCACTGCTTGGAGTGTTTGTGATCGTTTGTGTGTGTATAGGAGTGGAAAATTACAAGTGTGCATGATCAATAGTGTGTACGTGCACTGACTCTTTGAGATGTTAAAAAAAACTTGACATGGCAAGTCTTCTTCTTAGAAGAACACCAGTTTTATAAAGAGGAGTTTTTTAGGGGTATAGAGACATGCAAAACTGAATGAGAGATTTAGTTATATTGAATAAATGTTATGGGCCTTATGCACATACCTGGGAACTTCCTCATCTTGAGTGTCTGGAGTGGAATTATCTGCTGCTGACCAGGGGAATGTCAAAGGGAGTGAGGCTTAATTGGGTGGGCAGGGCTTAATGGCTTTGTGCCATAAAGTAAGCAGGAAATGGGTGAGAAGTGGGCAAAACAGGGTGGGAAGGAAGATAATTAGGCGGGAAGTGGGAGGAACAGGGTGGGAAGGAGGAGAATTGGGAGGGAAGTGGGAAGAACAGGGTGGGAAGGAGGAGAAGGGGGCAGGAAGTGGGAGGAACCGGTTGAAAAGGAGAAGAAACTCACCACTGCCAGAAAATCAGCCTTTAACCCTGGAGAACCAGTAATTTAGTTTGAAAACTGGAATCTCCAGGGCAGATCCAAAGAATTCCTAGGTATGTGTAGGCAGAAAGAAAAAAGGGAGCAATTATGGAGCAAATCAACTGCACCGTGTGTGTGTGTGTGTGTGTGTGTGTGTGTGTGTCAGTTGGATACCTTTCTGGCGCTCAAAGTGTTAAACCACTTGAATGTTTTGTAATGCATTGTAGACCTCTGTAATATTTTAAGGGTTAAAAACCCCATTCAAAATTTTCCTCAATGTCCAGTTCAGCTCTTAAGCCATCTAATCCATTGTTTTTCACTGATAGTCCATGGGATGCACTATTGAGCGCTGGATGGGGTTGATGGGATTTGTAATCCTCAACACTGGAGGGCTTTAGGTTACCCACCCCTGCCTTGTATGCTAGAGATGTCCCCAACATATCGCTTCACAATAAGTAAAAGGACAAAATTCATAGAGGCCATTACAGTTTTCTATCCATACTAAGGTATGGTCTATTTTAACGTTTGAGTGAAAGAGGGGCATGCAACACATTGCACTCAAAGGGTTAATAAAAAGGGCCTTTTGGTAGAGATTTGCTGATGAACTTCATTTTTCATATTATAATTTTTCACATTATGTATCTCTTATTGTACTTGTAGTGGACCATTCTGCCTCTGTCTAGTAATAGGCTTTCAGATGTTGGCTTGATTCTAAGAACAAATGATTTTTTTTTTTTTTTTGCAGTATTGCAATATTGATGTGTTCTACTGAAATAAACCATGCATAATCCATTGTATACATTCCCAGTAAATGACAGCAATCCCCCAGCTGCCCCAGTTACAATTGCTAGAGGTTTTAAGTTACATCCTAAGGGAGAAGTGTAGAGATTCTTGGTACCGACAGCCATCTGGGTAAATCAAATGTTTCTCCTCCATGTTCTTCATATTAATTGTTATCATCATTTTTTAATTAGGTAAAATAACCTGATACTCAACATTATATTTTAACATAATAATGTTATTTTTGTGTTTTTGATCTTCAATTTTTTTTTTAATATCAACATGCCATCCTAATTTTAAAGATATACTGACTGATTTAAGGTTGCAGTGTAGCAATTAATTATGCCAAAATGATGCAATAATGCATTGCTACATTGTAATCTTAAATCTGTGATGATGATATTAATACATTTAAAATAAACTGAATTTTTAAGATAAAAAATACAAAAACCAAAAAATTTATATATTTATTTAGAAAATGTTTTACCAGGAAGAATAGATTGAGATTTCTCTCGTTTTCAAGTATGTCCTGGATAGCTTTCAGTAAAGGGTTACATTATACAAATTGAGAAACATATATTACATGTTATTATATATACATACATACACATATGAATATTCATACATATGGAATGTTAAAATTATATACAGTTACACTCTGTTTTTAGATATAAAGAAGCCTTTACTTTGAAGGATTTTAGGCTGGGAGCAGATTTGATTATTTCCGGCAGATTGTTCCAGGTATTTGGAGCTCTGAAGGAGAAGGCAGATCTTCCTGCTTCTTTCTTGTATTGTGGTATATGGAGTGAAATGTTAGCAGTGGAGCGGAGGTTATAGTCAGTTTGGAGAGCAGGAGTTTGCATACTGCTCAGGTTGTCTGGTAGTTTTCCAGAGAAGTGGTTGTGTACTAAGCAAGAAAGGTGAAGGGCACGTCTAGATTTGAGTGTTAACCAATTTACTTCTTTTAGCATATCACAGTGATGAATAGTGTAATTACATTGGAGGCTAAAGTGGCATATTGAATTATACAGGGCGCCAAGTTTAGACTCCATTACAATGGGTAGGTGGGTATTGCCAAGATTATGCAGTTTGTACTTTGTGCCAAATATCACTGTGACAGTTTTGTGTTTAAGAACAGTTTGTTCCTTGCTATCCATCTTTCAACCTGGCAGAAATCATGTTGTAATATGACTTTAAGGTGTAATATGTTTGAGTTTATGGTGTCATCTGCATATATGTGTACTGAAGATGATTTGCAAACCTTGGGCAGATAATTTCCAAAAAGAGAAAATAGAAAAGGGCCAAGAATGGAGCCTTGAGGAACTCCACTTGTTACTTTGAGCAGAAGTGAGTCATTGCTGGCAACTGACACATACTGTGTCATTCTGTCTGATAAATAGGATCGGAACCAGTTTAGAGACTTATTACTCAATCCTGATCTTTGGAGTTTATAAGAATATTATGGTCTACTGTGTCAAAGGCCTTGGCAAAATCTAGGAAAATGGCTCCTGTGAGGTCACCATTTTCCATGCCCTTCTGGATATCGTTGGTTACTTTTAGGAGGGCTGTGACTGTTGAGTAATTTGGTCAAAAGCCTGATTGAAGTGGGGTGAAAGAAACGGTGTGTCGGTAATATTTATTTAGTTGCACGTGTACACATTTCTCTAGGATTTTGGATAAAGTGGGGAGTAGGGATATTGGTCTGTAGTTTGATACTACATTTTTATCCCCACTTTTGTGGATAGGCACAACTCTAGCCAGGATTTGGGCATATATCCTGTTGCCAAAGAGGCATTAATTAAAGATGTACTCGGTTTGGCCATGACCATGGCACTGAGCTTTAATAGCATTGCTGGTAGTTTGTCAGGCCTAGATTGGGATTTCATTTTTAGGTGGATGAGGTGATCATATATTTCGCTTTCATTTACTGGCATGAAATTGAATTCATTTTCATAACTGGACTGGGCAACAGGTGCCAGTGAAAGTAGATGGCTGAACTTCTGAGTTATCTTTGTTTTGTGTAATCAGGTGGTGGCACATCCAACAAAGTAGCTGTTAATTGCATTAGTTATGGTTATGGGGCACTGTATTGTTTCTTTGTCTACAGTTATAGTTGATGGGTGTGAATGATTAGGAGGGTTGTAGGGGTTTTTATTAACCTTCCAAAAGTTGACTGGCTTTGAAATGCTACTGTTTAAGTTGTCAGTAAAATATTGTGCTTTTGCTAATTTTGTTTATTTTGTACATGTATTCCATAATTGTCTGTATGCAGTATGATCATAAGCGGAGCCGGTTTGTTTAAATTTTGTCCATAAGGCATCTCTGAAACTGTAAAACTGAATCAAGTCTGCTGAGACCCAAGGTAGATGTGCCCCCCTAACCCTGACCTTCCTTAGTGGGGCATGTAAGAATTCCGAGTTAAAAAACTCAATCGCAGAGTGTAGGTCAGGTATTAGATGTATTCTATGCCATGAGAAATTTCTTAAATCATTTAGGAAGGACTGAAGATTAAATTTTCTAAATGATCTCGTGAGTATGACTTTGGAACATGACTTGAATGGTTTTATTTTGAGGACACAGTAAACTATGGAGTGATCGCTAAACACATTGGCTAGTACACCTGAGTCTTGGATTCTGCTTGTGCAGGATGAAAGGATCCAGTCTAGCAGAGTATGGTTGGATGTTTAAAGATTTATGCGAATAGGGGAGGATATTAGCTGTGATAAGTTCAATGTTTTAAACAACTAACAAAATTTTTCATTCCTGGAGTCTAGCCAATTAATGTTAAAGTCTACAAGAACCATCAGCTCATTTTTCTTGTTTTGAGTGGCAATCTCCTTTAGGTGTTGAGCTATGTCTGACAGGGAATGTGCTGGGGTATTTGGAAGTCTGTAGATGCCAATAATTATGATTTGTTTTGAGTATGGAAGACAAATTTTGCCAGCAATGTATTAATAAGAATTAGAGTTCTGAGAGTCATTTAGAAGTGTAAAGTTAACAGATTTCTGTATGTATATGATTACCCCTCCTCCTCGCTTTGCACAGTCTTTTCTAAAGCATGAGTATCCATCTATGGCTACAGCAGTATCAGGTATTTTTGGGGATAACCAGGATTCAGTAAGAATAAGAATTTTAGGTTTGTATGCGTAACACCATGCTTTTAATTCATCCATTTTGGGCAGTATACTGTGTATGTTGCAGTGCACAAAAGAGTGACCCTTTTTAAAGAGGAGGTTGCCATTTATTGCTATTTGAGGGCCAGGGTTGGTTTCTATGTCATTTCCCAAGGCAAATAATAAAATGCATAAAAATGATTTGTTTTTGGTGAGCATATAGTGAGAGGGTGCTTCTGTTACTATAATTATTGGGCCTGAGTCAGCTTGTTTTTAATACTCTCCACCAGCACTCAGAGGGTAGTGCACATGTATGCATGGTGGATTAGTATGTTATGGTGAGGGTGTGGGGCATGGATGCAGGGGCAAGAGAAAATCTGTATTAACAATGGAATGGTTAGAAAAGATAGAAGTAACATGTTCATGTTGGCATGCATGTGACAAGGCTTGCAGGGTACATACAGGTAGACAGAAACCAGCTGAGAATAAAAATAATTTTATACCTATAATATTAATTTAATCTTTTCTCTCCAATTCCTCTTTATTCCTTTTTGTTTACTTGCCTGTGTTAATCAGTGGATGTGCTGCAGCAGCTGTCTTTCTTTCCTGTCCACTCTTCTGTTCAAGTCTCTTGTTTAACTCTCCATACTTCGATAAGGTGTTACTTAGATAAGGTGGTAATACCCCTGGCAAATGCCACCCCAGCATAATACCACCCCTAACTGGGCTCTAAATATATACTAGCTGGAGCCCCTAGGAAGACTGACTGACTGACTGAGGGAATTCCAAATTCCAAATTGTTTTGCACTGGACTCACCCTGAGTGCAATCAGCTGTGACACCATTAAAACATCTGATAAGAAACAGACACAGAGATATATGAGAGGGATGGGGGTAGTAAGCAATATGGAGACTGGAAAAGGGTGTTATATATGGCTAATTGTTAGTACATACCACACAAGGGGTTAAAATTGTAAGGGGAGATTGCATGAGAATTACTCTTCCACACAACAGGACTGGCTAGTACATACCACACAAGGGGTTAAATTGTAAGGGGAGACTGCATGAGAATTGCTCTTCCATACAACAGGGCTGGCTAGTACATACCACACAAGGGGTTAAAATTGTAAGGGGAGACAGCATGAGAATTGCTCTTCCACACAACAGGACTGGCTAGTACATACCACACAAGGGGTTAAAATTGTAAGGGGAGACTGCATAAGAACTGCTCTTCCACACAACAGGAATGGCTAGTACATACCACACAAGGGGGTAAAATTGTAAGGGGACACTGCATGAGAATTGCTCTTCCACACAACAGGACTGGCTAGTACATACCTGTAAAGGACAAGAGAACCTCATTAGGAGAAAGTCTTCATAAAACACAGCATATTGGATACATATTTTCTCTCTTGTTTAACTCTCCATACTTCGATAAGGTGTTACTTAGATAAGGTGGTAATACCCCTGGCAAATGCCACCCCGGCATAATACCACCCTTAAAAGGGACCTAAATATATACTAGCTGGAGCCCCTAGGAAGATTGACTGACTTCACACTGGGTAAAATATAACATTGTGTAGCAGGATACTTTACAGGGTGAAGTTATTGGACAGGACTTGACAATGTCAGAGGGTAGGGCTCGGGCAAAGTTTTCTTTCCTGCAAAGTGTCCTTACAGATTTTTTGGGGGAATGTTGGCAACTATGTTAGTGATCTGGATCCCAACCCCCCCCCCAAAAAAAAAATATTTCATAAACCCTTATGAATACCATCTAGTGAAAGGGGAGAATCTCCCCTTTCCAATAATAACACTCCCAACGTGATCAGATGAAAGATGGCAGGGACAGGAGCCATGTATGCGCCCGACTCTATTCCTAATGTCAGATCTACTTTCACTTTATGCCATCTAGTGGGTAGATATAAGCTATCTTAGAGTGGAACCTCTTACACCAAATATTTCTTGATGGTCTAGTGCAGGAGTGTCCAGGTTCTGTCCTCCAGGGCCACAATAGTACAGGATGTAAGGATTTCCCTGCTTAACCACAGGTGAGTCAGTCAAAATGAATGAGCCACTGATTAACTCACCTCTGCTTCATCAGGGAAATCCTTACATCTTGGCCTGTTGGTTGCCCTTGAGGACAGAACTTGGACTGCCCTAGTCTAGTGGAGGTTTCTGCCCCTTCTGAAGACTGCTCTAGTGATGTACTGAAGACATTGAAGTCAATGCTGTCTTCTTTTTGTATATATATGCATCACAAAGCATGTGTATTTCAACTCAAGCCATTACTAATTTTGGCCTAGATTGCATTACAGTTCAGAAGTGTTAACGATGGTCTTATCTAATAGAATCCCATTGAAGTATGTGGACAAGTTGATAGATAGAACCCCTTAATAAGGTTTTCAGAATGCAGTGGAATGCAGACACTTTTTCAGAATCATATTTATATAGGAAATATTTGAAAAGTCTTATAATAACTTTCAAATTTCTCTGCAAAATATTTGCAAAGGTTTATGCCAAGGTTTCTGCACCAAGCCTCAGTTGTCTATAATGTTGGAGTGAGTCAGCTCTCTGTTTTTCATTGTAACTTTGAATTACTAGAACATTGCATAGCCAGGAATCGGGCTCTTCCACACAGGAAACGGGCTGTTACTTATTACTAATCCTTACGGTTGTCCATGTGATGACTTAGATCTTTCAGTGCTCTTGTCCCTTGTTATATTTCCACACATATAACAAAAGCAAACAGTTCAACCTTGTTGCTATGACAATATCATGTTTTAAAAGAGCTGCAATAAGAGCATTTTCCAGGGTATATCTATGAAAAATTCCCAGTATTATGTCATTGCTTTATTTTCTCCTATCTAAAAGTGTTTTCTTTCTCGTAGAGACTTATGCAGAAAGTGGAGCAATTCCAGAGCAGATCAGCTAGCATACAACCAAGGGTTCTTAGGCAGCTTAGTTAAGTAACAGCAAGGCCATTATGCTTAATCTTTATTTATTCACTCTCATCAGGCATAGTGCCCTGTGAAAGGAGGAAAGACAATCTTATTCATTCAACAAGGGGGCAGGATCTAACCTGGAGATTTTCAACCTGTAATTCTTGCATATTGGGTAACATACTAGAAGGATTAGTAAGGGCTTGCATTTAGGATTATATTTTAAACAACATTATGACGGAGACCTCATACCAAACAAAAATACCTGCATTTTATGACAGGCTACATAGTAAATTGGACAAGTGTAATACTCTGAGTGTTTACTTGGGTTTTGCAAAAACCTTTAATATAGTGCTTTATGAGAGGTAACTGCATAAAGTAAAAGTGATCATCTTAGGAAAATATATTTATGCAAAGTGTTTTCTGCAGAAACGTGTGGATAAACTGAGTTAATGAGTCGACAACTGTCAGATGAGGTTTCTTATATCTATATGTAAGATTATGCATTTAAGTTTCAGTAACATGCTACATATACACTAAGTGGGAAACTCCTTGGAGTCCTTGGTAGATAAGGGTTTGGGAGTATCTATAGGCAATACACTTCACAACAGTGTGCAGTGTCAATCAGCTGCTTAAAGGACCAGTAGGGAATTACCATGGATAAAAAGTGATATATGAACAAGATAAGATTATAAATATATATCTCAATAAATCCTTGGCTTGACTTCATCTAGAATATGAAATACCTTTTTTGAGGAAAGAGTTTTTAAGAATTACATTATTAATCTGGAAACAGAGTAGAGAAGACAAGTTATAATCAGAAACTAGCCAAACTGGGTTTGTTTACAATAGAAAAGATGTCTAAGGGGATATATGATTATAATATATTCAAATTCAATACATACAAATCTACGAGAAACTCTTTAAGCAAGGAGCTAAGAAAAAATGTGGTTATCCATTACGATTCGGCAAAAAGTGTTTTCTACTACAGCAAAGTACTGGACACATTTTTTAAATAAGAACAATTTAGAGAACTGTAACAGTTGGCTTTGATGCAGATAGGATATTGATTCAGGGAGAAATCTGACTGTCCTTTAGAGACAGGAATGATTTATTTACCCACTTAAGGCACAACTGTTTTTCTGTTTGTTTTTTTGCTTTCTGTTTTTTTAAACAAAGGCAATTTACAGAATTTTCATTCTAACACTATGGTGCAGCTGCTTTTCACCTGAATTGCATCTCTTTATCTTGATGGAGAAGACCCATGGTATCCAAGTTGAATGTATTGTATTATGTGCATAGTGGTTGGTCGAAAAATTAGTATTAACCCCTTGAATTCTAGAGACCTGTTCAATCCCTTGCTTTGCAGTGTGCTGGAAATATCTATGTCTGGAATTCAGTGATTTATCATACACATGGCATGCATTATTTATTATATCTCACAAAAGTGCTGTATGTAATTGGTGTCACCACATGTAAAATAGAAGAGTCTGCGTTTCACAATTCACTATTCAATGTACTGTTTATGAAAAGAATATGCATAAGTGCAATAGGAACAGCTGGACTAAAATGCACCAGTTTTGGAGTAAACGAACGACATCATATGGGGACAAATGAATATTTCCAGTAATTTAAATGGGGCTCTTAACACCTTGAATGCTGGAGAGGTCTCAAATACATTGCTTCACTTCTCTAGCGTTCAAACTATTAAAAAGTTTAATTAGCTAAATTTGAACTTGGGAAATGGTTAGTTGTCCACTGTGGTACAGTTGGTTTGCTTAATAGTCCAATTTAAATATGATGTTTGTGCAATGTTATTTGATAAACATGAACACTCACATACACTCACACACATGCACATATGAACACACACAGACTCACATAAATGCCACACCCACACAGACACATATGAACAAGTTTTGGTCATAGATGCTCAACTGGGCCTATAAACCTGCAAAGGTATACAAACAGCTCATTAGGAATAATATCCTAAACCTAGAGTGCATTTACTTTTCTCTTGAATATGGAACACAGGAGCCATGTGGTTTAGCTTCCCTCCTCCAGAGGGCAGACCACTTCAGAAAAGACAGGGCCATTAAGGTGGAAACTCCCTTCTCTTCCTCCAGCTGAGCCCCCAGCCTACCCAGATTCAAGGTGCTCTCAAGCACATAAGTACTTTTTGGGTCTTTTCTGGGGGTTTTATTGATCTTTCTACTACTTTGAGCTTGTTTATCCTAGTTCAAAGTTATTTCTCTTGACATATCTGATCCCAAGGGACACATGGGAAAAATCAAACCTAAAGATTCAGGGACTTCCTTAACCACCCTAGAGCATTGTTCCACATGCCATGACAGGCTTCCAAGTGAATATTCTGGGTCCCTGTGTCTTTCATGCACTCTAGCCCAATTTACACCTCCAGGGCCCTCCAGCAGTGATCAAGACAAACCAGCCTGAGTTAAAACTCTGTCTTCTGTGGCATCCATTACGTCATCCATTCAGGTGGTCATCCACTCATAGAGACCTATGCTCCCATTAGACAAATTGATCTGGTTTTCAGGGGGCACTCTCAACTAATTGGGGAATAATCTGATGAGGAGATAGACTCTGAGGAAGAAGATATGAACTTGTCCTTTTGTTATCTCTATGAGGCTGACCCTTACCCCTCAGCTAAGGGGCTCATCAGGTCTCTGAGGCCTCTGATAGGGAATATACCTCTCTAGATAAATCTACCTGAGATGCAAGACAGATTCCCCGGTCTTTTCTCCTAACAGCACCTTAGATCAGGTTCTACTGGAGGAATGGAAAATGCCAAATAAGAGGCTTTCCCTTAATAAGTGCATCTCTAAACTATACTTTTTAATCCTGAGTCTCTAGTGCAGTGGGCTTCCCCTCCTGCGATTGAACTCCCCATTTCACGTGTGGCCAAAAACAGAGCTCTTCCACTGGAAGATGCTACAGGCCTTAAGCACCAAGCCAAAAAAAACCCCATCTTGACTCTTTGTTAAAGGCTAATTTTGCAGCCACAGGTGCAGCTCTTTGACCCATTTTTGCTTCTGCTTGGGAGAATATATCCAGGGCTCAAAATTTCCACTAGCCATTGGCGAGTCAAAATTTAGCCCTGGTGAGTAGAAATTCAGCCCTGGTGGGTATGTTATGGCTTGCAGTGGTGAGTAACTTTTCAGGTCTGTCTAGTAACAAAGGACTTCAGATTTTAAGCCCTGATATAGCAATAGCCATAAGGGGTGAACAGTCAGTTCTAATGTTTTGAGGAGAAGCATTTGGTCATGCTTGTCAATATCCTGGAAGCAAATGCATGTCTTTGAAGTGGCCTCCAATGCCTTTAGATTTTCTGGAAAGTCCTCAGAATTATCTGTTGCCTCTCATTGGTCCTTGATTTGGTCAGGAGGTAAATTTTCCAAGAAATCCCAAGATTTTTTTCCCTTTGCGGGCAAGAATCTCTTTGGACCTAACCTGAATGAATGAATATGTTTATTTATATAGCGCCTCAAGTGTATGCGGTGCTTTACAATTTCAGGGTTTAAACAATACAGGGTTACAGGTGCTTTGTAGAGTGAAACATTGGGTGCGAGGTCCCTGCCCGAAAGCTTACAATCTAACGTGGTAATGGGAGACATATAGAGTACATTAGGGTCAAGTGCTGAATACAGTGCTAGTTCTGATGATGATAGAGGACATCAGTAATGTAAATAATATATAAGAATGTTCATTGTACAACATCAGTGCTTTCTAGCATGTTGAGATTTTATCCATGAGGTGCATTTTCAAGTGAGATTTGAAGGTTATCAGAGAGGTGCAGTGGCGCAGGTTGGATGGTAGAGCATTCCATAGATACGGAGTAATAAGAGAAAAAGTTTTGATACGTGACAGAGCTGTAGAGACAAAAGGAGCTGAGAGAAGACAGTCATTGGTTGAACATAAGTGGCTTGATGGGGTATAATGGGAGATCAGAGTGGAAATGTAAGAAGGAGTAGAGGAGAGAAGTGTCTTGAAAGAGAGAAGTAAGATTTTGTAAGATATCCGGAGTTTGGAGAGTTTTGAGGAGGAGTGGGGCAGGGACAAACCTAGGTGACA
Organism: Rhinophrynus dorsalis; assembly: GCA_037306005.1. Classification (NCBI taxonomy): domain Eukaryota; kingdom Metazoa; phylum Chordata; class Amphibia; order Anura; family Rhinophrynidae; genus Rhinophrynus; species Rhinophrynus dorsalis. Next base: position 121,677,113 of record CM074723.1, on the reverse strand, counting down.
GAAGAGTAATTCATGCTGCAGCATTCTGTATAGATTGAAGTGGTTGGAGATGGGAAGCAGGAATGCCAGACAGAAGAATGTTGCAATAGTCCATGCTGGAGAGGATGATTGTGTGTATAAGAATTTTAGCTGTGAAGGAACAGAGGAAGGGATGGCTTTTTGCAATGTTACGCAAAAGAAAGCGACAGGATTTAGTAATGGCATTAATATGAGAGGAAAATTACAGAGAGTTGTCAATTATCACCCCTAGACACCGCGCTTCTGATACTGGATTTATGGTAGTGCCATTTACAGTCACCTGGAAGGGCGCTACAGGGCCAGGTCTAGGTGGGATGAGGAGCAGCTCAGTTTTAGACATACTGAGTTTAGGGTGCCTATGAGCCATCCAGTCTGAGACAGCCGAGAGGCAATCTGTGACTTTAGCCCGGATATCAGAAGTGAGTTGAGGTACAGATAAGTAAATCTGGGTGTCATCTGCATAGAGGTGATATTTGAGACCAAATGAGTTAATAAGATCACCAAGTGTTATTGTGTAAAGAGAAAACAGAAGCGGTCCTAGAACAGAACCTTGAGGAACCCCAACAGAGAGTTGGACAGGAGAGGATGAAGAGGTGGCAGAGGAGACACTGAAGGATCTGTTAGATAGATTAGAGGAGAGCCAGTCCAGTGCTGTGTTGCAGATTCCTAAAGAGTGAATTATGCGGAGGAGTGCATGATCAACAGTATCAAAAGCTGCTGAGAGATCAAGCAGGATAAGAATTGAATAGTGACCTTGAGATTTGGCAATGTGAAGATCATTGACGACTCTTGTAAGAGCAGTTTCAGTGGAGTGAGCAGTAAGAAATCCAGATTGTAAAGGGTTGAGCAGGTTGTATGCATTGAGGATGTCAATCAGGCGTGAGTAGGCTAAGCGTTCCAAGAGTTTAGAGGCAAAAGGCAGAAGAGAAACTGGTCAATAGCCAGAGGGTGTATAACTGTCAGAAGAGTTGTTCTTGAGGATAGGTTTTACTAAGGCATGTTTGAAGTCATCAGGAAAGGTTGCAGTGGCAAAGGAGAAGTTAAAGATTTGTAATAGGATAGGGATTAGTGTGGGGGAGAATGATTGGATGAGGTGAGAGGGGAGCGGATCAAGTGCACATGTAGTGGACGGAGCGGAGGATAGTAGGTTAGTCAGTTCCTCCTCCGTGACTAGTGAGAAAGAGTCCAGAGTGCCAGGAGGGGAACGAGGGAGGCTAGGAGGAGATATACAAGGTGGTATATTATCCCAGATGGAGTCCACCTTGGCTTTGAAGTAGTCAGCAAAGTCTTGTGGCTGTATGGAGTTAGAGGGGGAAGCAGATGGAAGGCGAAGGAGGGAGTCAAAGGAAGAGAAAAGTCATCGGGGGTTGGATTTATGAGTGTTGTTTAGTTGTGAGAATTAATGATTTTTTGCGAGGGACAGAGCAGAGTTAAAGCAGGAAAGGAGGAACCTGTAGTGGAGAAAGTCTGCCAGAGAGCCAGACTTTCTCCACAGTCGTTCAGCTGAACGGGTACAGGAGCAGAAGAAGCTGGTGTCTTTATTAAGCCATGGCCGTGGGTTAGTTCTGCGAGCTGATCTGAGAGACAGAGGCGCATGCAGGTTCAAAGAGGAGGATAGGACTGAGTTGTATGTTTTGACAAGGATGTTAGTGTCAGGATTAATGGAAATAAAAGAAAGTCCAGTAGACAGGGAGGACTGTAGGGCCATGAGATTAAGGGATTTGAGGTAACGAGTGAAGCGGAGAGAGGAAGCAGGGAATGAGCAAGGTCATCAGAGATGTCACTGGAAGCAAGGACACTCTTCTGCCTCAAATCTCTTCCACACATCCCTTTTTTAACAGGAAGATGTATGGATTTGGTTCCCCCCACAAGGGCTTAAAGAGTTCAACTCCCTCAGGACTCTCTGGTGCTCCCCTCCCCGCCCCAAAGCCCAAACAGACATGGCAGACGAAGAAATCTGATCCAAAGCCTAAGACTGTCAAGCCATCCTCTGCATGACTAGTAGGGTACTGGTCAGTCCCTAACTGTAGGTGGTCACATCTGTCCTTTTTAAGCTGCCTGGCATCTTCCATCCTCAGGGAATATCCCTGACTCTATATCTGGACGATCTTCTGATCAAAGTTCCTTTGGAGGGCAGGATGGCTGCCAATGTCCAGGAGTGTGCTTGCATCCTGGACCATCACAGATGAGCCCTCAGTCTCAATAAATCCTCTCTGGCATTTCGTGGCTCGACTTTCATCCCTGCAGGACCAGTATGATATGCTTCAAAATATTTCTTCTCTGTGTATGACATTTGTGAGCTAAAAGAGACTGTACCCAGGGTGAAGGACACTAGTACTAATGAGCTCTTTGCATACCCTTATAGGTTCATAAATCCAGCTGAGCATTTCTCTGACCAATACTTTTGTACACAGACACATACACACAGATATTTGGTCAATACCTTTTTAGTTAACAGCAGGGAGTGATCAATGGTTACTGCTGTAATTTACGTACAAACCAGTCATGAAAAACACTGCAAATGAAAGGAGGATGATCAAAAGACCGATTTTGTTCCATGAATTCAAAATTACTGTCATTTTATTATACTGCTACTAAATTGTCAGCCCCAGCTGTCTGAAACTAAAGGAAAGTAAATGAGTTCTGGCTCTTAACCAAACTCCAACATAAAGATTACACATTACAGGCATTCTAATGTAAGAAGGGAAAAGATTCAGTTAAAAAAAGTCATTTCACAAACTTTTGTTCTAAAATATTGTTTAACCATTTATTTATGAAGCTGCAATCAAGCTGATTTAGATAGGAGTTAGAAGCAGTTCTGTAGTTTGTAGCATAAATGTGTAGGTGAAATATACATTTTCTGATAAAAAATAGAGAGATATACTGTACATAATTGAGCCTGAACCTGTCTTTTTTTAGTTGAGTTTGGATATAGTCCAAATCCTATATTATACAGTAACATAGTTGAGGAGACTGAAAAAGGACATGTGTTCATCAAGTCCAACCCTTGCCAAATCTCCCCTGTTGATCCAGATGAAGGAAAAAAAATGAAGCCATTTCCCATTAATCCCCAAATAGGTAAACAAAATTCCCCGAATCAACATCTTCTCTGCTTTGAAGTCAACTTTCATAATTCTTAATTTTGTTCTCTGATAGGTATCAATTATTTTTTGAAAGCAGTTACAGTATCTGTAAGCACAATATCCCAAGGCATAGAATTCCATAACGTTACTGGTCTTACTGTAAAAAAAAAAAATCCCGGCCTTTGTTTTAGCCAAAAGCACCTTTCTTCTAGTCTTAATGGATGGCCTCTCTTTCTTAGCTCAGCGCTTTGTTTAACTAGTTCATTGGAGAGTTCTTTGCATTGACCTCGGATATATTTGTAAATGTTAATCATATCACCCCTTAGACGTCTCTTCTCTAATGTAAACAAACCCAGTTTGATTAGCCTCTCTTTATAACTCAGATGCTCCAATTCCTTTATCACTTGTTGCACGTCCCTGCAATTTTTCTAGTTAATAATGTATTTTGGATTTAACCCCATCGCGATAATTGACTTACCAGGTACGTCCCGCAAAAACTGTCACTTAGTGACAGAGGAAGTACCTGGTAAGTCCCAGAAGTCCAGGTCTCCGTGCGGCTGCACACCGTTCGGGGACTCTGGAATCGTTTAGGAAAAAAAAAATGTTAGCCGGGCTTTAAGGTGACAGCCGCGTACACACGCAGCTGTCACTAAGGGGTTAAAGGGACACAAAACCTTCTTGATAATAAACTTGATTAAGGTTAATCTGGCTAAAAAAAATCCTATAATCATAATTAATTAATTATGTGTTGATCGGTTCTCCATAATTAAGCTTTAATTAGTACCGTACTGGATATCATACCCACAGTGGCAGACATGAGTTTTTATTGCAGGACTCCATACTCTCAAACTGCTCCAACCAAAGGTCATCTTAGGAAGGAAGATTTCGGTAGGAGGAGTTGAAGCCCTGAAGTCCTGCCTCTGTGCACATCATATCTAGTATTAATTAACCCCTTAAGGACCACTGACGTACCTGGACCGTCACGCTGGTACGGCACTTAAGGACCAGTGACGCTCCTGGTATGTCACATACTTTTACTCACCGCGCTCCTGCAGGAGTGCGGTGAGTAATACCAGGGACTGAAGTTGATCACTCCAAGACCGGAGAGATCTCTTTCAGTCCCTCGTTTGGCGTCCTGGCACACGTGATCAGTCACGTGGGGTGGCACGTCGAACTTCCCTATCTGGTCCTTAAAGGACCACACACCCCGGGACCGCTGGTCCTTAAGGGGTTAAAGCTTCTTTCTGGAGAACCAATCCCCACGGAAATTATTCATAATGACCACTGTGCTTTTCCGCCAGATTAACCCCTTAAAGACCAGGGTCCTGGGAAGTAGCCATCCCACAAGGACTACTTTGGTCTTTCCGATGCGACGGTACACGTGACCTGTTACACGTTCCGACACGCTGCTTTGGGGGTTGAGAGAGACAGCTCCTGTCTTGGAGTGGGCAATTTCAGTCCCGGTTTTTATTTACAGCGCTCCAGAATGAACGCTGTTAGTAAAATGTACGGGACGTGCTATGGCCATCACTGGTCCTTATGGCAAAAATGTGATGGTCATAGCATGGCACATGGTCCTTAAGGGGATAAGATACATGGATGTTTATTAATAAAAGGCTTTAGTGTTCCTTTAAGAATTAGCACAGAATATGGATCCAGTCACAACTCAACTGAATGCAGATACTTCCAGTGCTGTTCATTTTGAAAGATTCTTCCAGCGCTATGGCTTTTGGAAGAATTTTGTTTAACCTTGTAAGTGCCAGAGAGGTATCCAACGCATTGCTTTGCAATGCATTGGATACTTCTGTGGCACTCAAAGGGTTACATTTTAAAAAATCTTTCAGTTCCATTCATTGCCTGTCTATTTTGGCAATGACTCAGTATGCATCAGAATCCAATTAAAATTATTTGTTGCATCCCTAAAACAAAAATATGTATTCATATTTTGCTTATTTAAAAAATGATATATATATTAGAAGTCCTCTGTTCTCATTTGTAGTTCAATGACAAAAGGCCTGATTTTTGCAAAACTGCTGAAAAAAAAGATCAGTCGCTAAATTTCACTTGACATATGCATTCTTTTTTGTACCCAGCTTGTACACAATTAACAACATCCTTCAGAATGAAATAGTGGTGGAACAAGTGCTTTTCTGGAGTTCTCCTTCTGTCAGTGGTTGTAGTAGAGACAATTTTTCTGCTGTTACTTGTGATTTAATGTCTGGTACTCTGTCACAGATTAGCATCCTCTCAGTAAAAAAACATTAATTAATGACTCAAATCTTATTTGGGTCCTTGATGCTCGTCTTTGCAGGTCAGCACTTAGTAGGTCAGAGTCTTGACATTTAAAAATGTACTGAGAGCTTCTCTTGCGCTGTAGTCTGTAACCGCCTACAAAATCAATGCAGGCCAGGCTGGACCATGGGAATAATCATTCTTTTTTGTCTGGCAGCATTTAATATGTACATGAAAATAGCTTGTTATCTATATAAAAAATAAGTACATAGACTGCCGGAACTAGAGAGTAAAAAAAAAATATTACATGTTTTGCAAACTAAGCAACTTGGATGATTTTGAGGTTGATGTAGTAAGACAAAATTAACCCTTTGAGTGCCAGAGGGGTATACAACACATTGAAAAGCAATGCTGTGCTTAACCACTGGTGCTCAAAGGGTTTATTAACCCTTTACATGCCAGACCGCGTATCCAACGTATAATAATTGTAAAATGCGAGATATGAAATATATGCCACTATTTTGTACAAATCTGTTATTTGATGGATATCGATATTGGAGAGCCTTTTATATTTGCTGGAGACGGAAATAATGAGGCTGATTTACTAAGAAATTGAACAAATCTAATGCAAACCAGCTGCATCCTATGGGGACATTTATTTCACTAGGGATTTCACAGAGGTTTAAAGCCCCATTTAAATAAATGGGATTGTTTTTATTTCCTGTGGCGCAATTGATTTGACCCTAATCCTAATGGATTATGTGGATTTTCTCCTATGTAGCACCTCCTTAAAGGGATAGTAATGTTTCACAATAAAAGCAGCTCCAATTAATTTTCATTGTATTTGAGCCATGGAGAGTAAAACTTCAATACTGTTCGAGCTGTAATTCAAGAGTAATTGAATGATAAAGTATCCCCCTCCCACCCCTTTTACTGATGTAACACTGCTCACCTCAGAGCAGCAAGACTGTCCAGATGGATCACAGCAAGGAACAATCTTCAGTGATCATCAGGAAAAACCTGAAAAACCTGTCAAGGGGGGCAGAGTTTTCCTTATGCTCACAGTATGAAGATTGTCCCTTGCTGTGACCTGTGCGGTCAAGAGCTCAGTTTCCACATCTGAGGGAAGGTGGTTTACACTAGGTAAAATGGGCGGGAAGGGGATACTTTATTATTCGATTATGTTTGAACTACAACTCTGACAGTACTGAAATAACACTCTCTAACACTCGTAAAGGGATAGTAACACTTAATATATAGTGAAATTTATGTTGTAAGGTTTACCCTCCTGAGTACAACAAAGGTACTCCCAGTGCTAAGAGGTGTTTTATTAAAAAGTTATAGCAGCTAAAAGTTGATTTTACTAAATGTAGTATGGCCTGAAATATTACAGCGGCGCTGTTGCCACATCATCCTATGGAAACTTCTGGTCAAATGACCAGAAACTTCCATAGGATGGTGTAGCAACAACACCACAGTTTCAGGCCATTGAGATACTGCACCTAAAGAATTCAAGTTTGAGCTGCAGTACATTTTGAATAAAATATATCTCAGCGGTGGGAGTACCTTTGTTGTACTCAGGAGGGGGATGGGCAGTATGTGTGATTCTGTGGCTACCATGCAGTGGGACAAGACTGGGGGGCAGTATGTGTGATTCTATGGCTACCAATGCAGTGGGACAAGACTATGGGGCCAGTATGTGTGATTCTATGGCAACCAGTGCAGTGTGACAAGATTGGGGGGGGGATCAGTATGTGTGGTTGAAGTGCAGTACAACAAGGCTGGTAGGTCATTATGTATGGTTCTATGGCTACCATGGGACAAGATTGGGGTGCAGTATGTGTGGTTGAAGTGCAGTGGAACAAGACTTTGGGGGTCAGTTTGTGTGGTTGAAGTGCAGTGAAACAAGGCTGTGGATTGCTGAGGAAAACAGAAAAACTGCACTTTTCAAGAGATTGTCAACAAGGCAGAAAGTGCTACTTTTCTCACGTGTCTCTTTTTGGACACAAGTTTTTTCTCATCACTATTCATAATGAAGCCATGCTTTACCTGCTGGTTTATACATATATCTGTTACTGCTACAATGTGCTATTTCAAAAGGGATGACATTAGCAAAATTCTAAAGAGCCGTGTACAGCAAAATACTCTTATTTCCTTGCACGTTTCCATTTGCATGTTTAGCAGTGGCTTATTGCTATTTCATTTATCTTTTAGCAGGTACTTTACAAAGATACACCAAATCCTGCCTGGCACATCAAAATGTGGAGTGTTTCTTTATACAGGCAGGTGAATGTGCTACCAAATGGGACAATTCTGGAGCAATACAACTGCTCTTTAGGGAACAAGTAACATGTTCCGTTGATTTAATTGGAGGTTTTAAACATTTGAATGTTGGAGAAGCCCAACACATTGCTTTGCAATGCATTGGAGACCACACTAGCAATCGAGTGGTTAAAAGCTCATCCTATATAATAATTCGCTAAATCGTGTGTAACGCCTGACATGCACAGTTGACACTGCTGCGCGTGCGGCAGTCATGCGCAGTAGAGACTGCCCGCGCCGCGGCTGATACAGAGCTGGGCGTGACTGCCCCGCGACCGGCTGCCAGAGGCAGTGTGGCCCATGTAACGGGCTGTTCAACTAGTTTTGAATAAATGAGAATTTGATGAATTTTAATTGTCCCGTATGTGTACAGTTAGTTTCTCCAAATGATCTCCAGTTTTCATAGTACATCAGCCTCAGTATATGTATATGGAGGACTGCTTTCCCTTTTACACCTATTTTGAATGGTATTTCATTACCACCATTACGCTCAGTTACATTTGGCAAAGAAATACCCTTGATCAGACAAATATCCAGAGGGTATTTATGAATGATCCTTGCTTTCATCCCACAAAAATAAATAGATTATGTGTTAACTTGTATTTTAGTAATAATGTTCTTTTAAAGTGATAGTAATGATTAACAAAAACAGCAGCTTCAATTAATCTTCATAGTATTTGGGCCATGGATAGTTATTTCAATACTGTCAGAGTTGTAGTTCAAACATAATTGAATGATAAAGTATCCCCCTCCCGCCCCTTATAACTAGTATATGCCACCTCCCCTCAGATGTGGAATCTGGTCCTGGCACCAGACAGCTCACAGCAAGGGACAATCTTCTTACTGTGCGCATAAGGAAAACCCTGCCCCCCTTGACAGGTGTTCCATCAGTAAAACGTGGGGGGAGGGGGATACTTTATCATTCAGTTACTCTTGATCTACACTCTGACAGTATTGAAATAACACTCTCCATGGCCCACATACTATGAAAATTAATTGGAGCTCTTTTTATTGTGAAACATTAATATCCCTTTAAAAAAAAGAAAGCTGTTGCTTTAACACCTTGGGTGCTGGAGACCTCATAATGCATTGAAAATTTCTCTAGCATCCAAGGAGATAATGCTGTCCTGAAAAGACTGACATTTTATTTAGTACGGAGAACTAAACATTCTACACACCTCCCTGATTTGGTAGAGGTTAATGTATTTGCCTGCTGAAAACAGTTTTAACCTTGAAGTCACTAAAGTATCCAAGCACATCCATTCATCACTGTCTCATTGTCCCAAGACATTCAATGTTTAAACACCTTGGTGACCTACTTTTACCATTGAATGTTTACCCTGTTGTATGAACTGTGGCATTACAAGCCCAGCTATAGATTCATGTCATGAAATTGATGGATATTTCAATACTGATGGAACTGCATGTTAATGACACATATTTAGCTTATTGACTTATTTTACTAACTTCACTTACCGTTATGCATTGCAGAGCATGGATGGACAGAGAGATAGATATGTGGTTGTATTCATATGTAAGGTGAGGGACGCCACCCCAAACTCTTACGCTCACCCCAACAGTAAAGCAGTACATTTTTAGTCATTATTATTTAACTAGTGTAAAAGCCCGTGTACACGAGCCAAGGTCCTGGTAATGTTAATCCTTTGAATGCCAGAGGAGTACGCAACACATTGCCTTGCAATGCGTTGCGTACCCCTCTGGCACTCAAAGGGTTAAGAAGCTGCTACCTCACTGCTCCAAGCTCACTCATGCGATGCAATCATGCACAGTAGAGACTGCCCGAACACGGGCAGTGTCTACTGCCTATGACTGCATCGTGACAAACATCCTAGCAATTATTATATAGGATAAGATAAACCCTTTAACTTGCATCCAAGTGAAAGGTTTTATCTCATTAAAGACTTGAAAACCCATATGTTAAAAGATGAGCTGTAAAAACATTAAAACTGTTAACGTTCATCTTTTCAGCTGCCAAAAGGACTCTTAATAAAAAGAAGCCCCATGAAAAACAAAAATGATGCAGAACAGATAGTAGAGTCGAACCAGAGCTATGCCTGTTTCAGCTGAATACAACTAGTCTGTTTTATTATTACCTGGTATAGAGTGCTCAAAATGTTAGTCCTTAAACATCCAGGCGATGAAGACGACAACTTCATGGACCGGTTGGAGATGATGGAAATTATAGTCTTCAAAAGTTGGAGGTTCAAAAATTGACTACCCCAGCTCTGTTCATTATAGAGTTGATTACTATTATACTGATCCCCATTAAGTGATCATTATATACAAACAGATTCCTTGGGGGAGATTCACTAAGAGTTGATAAAGAGGTGATAAGGTGTAGATGACTTCTCCAGTTCATGTGTTATTCTATGGAGCCTATTCACTAAGATCTTCAAAACTGAAGAAATCTTAGAGAATAGGCTCCATAGAATAACATAGGAATCGGAGACGTGATAAACTGGAGAAGTTATCTCCACTTTATCACCTATTTATCACACCTTAGTGAATCTCCCACCTTGTGGTGTACAGCTCAAAACAAGACAAGAATAGAAACCAGACAAAAAATATCTAAGTGTAAAATGATTGTGAGGGCTGTTAGTAATAATATATAATATATAAATAATCCATAATAAATATATAGTTATTTACATTATTACCTTTGAAAGGCTGATGTCAAACATATATTTTAAAGAGGAACTATTACCACTATACAACTTTGGCCAAAAAGGGTTTTTTTATAGCGACTAAGTGGCATACTAGTGTCATTTAAAAAAAAATGTGTTGTTTGGCCAGAATTAACCTTTTAAAGCTGATCCTGTGGCTTCGTTCCGGACAGACTGTGGGTACAGCTCTGCACCGCAGTCAGTCACTCTTCCTCTGCTCCCTTCCCATGTAGCATTTGGATCCAACCTCTCTTGTAAGCTGGAGCACTCTCTGGCCAATGAGTGTGCTCCAGCTTACAAGAGAAGATGGATCGAGATGCCATGTTGGAGGGGAGCAGAGGAAGAGTGACTGACTGTGGTGGAGAGCTGTACCCACAGTCTGTCCGGAAGGAAGCCACAGGATCAACTTTAAAAGGTTAATTTCAGCCAAACAAGAAATTTTTTACAAAAATGACACTAGTATGCCACTTCGTCGCTATATAAAGGTACTTTTTAACTAAAGTTGTATAGTGATGATAATTCCCCTTTAAAAAATAAATAAATGATTATATTTAAAAGTTCTTATGGTCTATTAAGGTAACACAATTCTAAAATATGAATTGTTATTATATGTATGAAAGTGAACAGATAGAAAAGCAAATCTGTGCTTACCTTTTAAAAAACTTAAACTGAACAAAGACTGCTAAAGACTAACTTAATTGGTAGCAGGAAGCTATAAAGTTCTCAGTTACTGGGGAATGAGGAGAAGGTTGAACTTGATGGACTTGTGTCTTTATTCAACCTAATTTACTATGTTACTAATACTAAGGGCGAGATGTTCAAAAAGCCATCATGATGAAAAACTTGTCGGATCATGAGTTGGTGGTAAAAGAAGGACCATATTTTCAGAAGTGAATCCGTCATGTTTGAAAATCCATCTAAAGAATTAAAAATGATGGTACGAAGATCTCATTGAACATTGCCGTTAAAAACACTGATCTTAAAATTTGTCTTTTTGATTTTGTCTTTGAAACAAACATTTTTAAAGAAACAAAGACTTTTATTGTCTTTGAAACGAAAAATTGCTTCTCAGTACTTTAAGTTTTCTCCTCCAAGTTTAGACCATTTTTATTATTATGTTGTGAACAAATGCTGATAATCAGACAAAAAAATAACATTCAAATGAATATTTTTAGGACGGCTTTTTCCCTTTGATGGAGATGGCAGAATTGGATGCAAAAAATGATGGAAACATGTCTGAGAATTGACGGATCATTGTGTAAGAACTTTTTTATTCTGATTACAGACAATTTCAGTTACCACCACTTTCTGAACATCTCGCCCTAAAGGAGATATTTTCCTGTAGTTTAGACCAGGAGATATTTCCTTTACCCTCCTCAATTCCTGTTCAGGAGGAACTGTCAAATTACAGGTCACAAATGATTAAGCCACTTTGTCAGGGTATGAAGATTCACTGTAACTGCTCCTTCTGCTTATTCCTCCCACATACAGATGCATTTGGATACTCATATGCCTACAGTGTTCAAGGGATAGTAATGTTTCATAATAAAAGCAGCTCCTATTAATCATCATAGTATTTGGACTTTGGAGAGTGTTATTTCAATTCTGTCAGAGTTGTAGTTCAAGAGTAATTCAGTGACAAAGTATTTCCCCTCCCTCCCCTTTTACTACTGTAACAATGTTCAGCCAGATCAGAGGGAAGGTGCCCAGGTAGACTGCAGAGAGGGACAATCTTCAATTAAGATAAGGGAAAAACCTGAAAAACATGTCAAGGGGAGCAGGGCCTTCATTGTTCTCATAGGAAGAAGATTGTCCCCTTCTGTTATCTGTCTGGTCATACAACCAGATTCACATCTGAGAAGAGATGGCTTACACTAGGTAAAAGGGGCGGGAGGGGAAACTTTGCTTGTGAATATCTCTCAAACCATAAAGGTTTGAGAGATAAGACTTATATCGTTTTTCATGTTTTTTTAATGCCTACAAAATAAAATAAAGATAAAACGAAGTATTACTATCCCTTTCTGTTCTCCTGGAGAACCAAACAATACTATTGTCAGGTATGGCTAGCAATAGAATAAAAATAAATCAAAACGGTTATAAAAAAAAATTACAGTTTTATGTCAATTGGCATAGTTATGTGATAGAAAACTATACGACGAATACCCCACTATCATCCAAAGAGTTAACAAACTAAGTTGGGAAAAAAATATATTATCTGCAAATTGTGACAGTGTTGGATATTCAGAGATTTTCCCCAACTTTCTTCTCTAAAGAAGATTAAAAAAACATGAACAGTTGGTCAGATCAAAATAACGTGTCATTATGCAGAACTCCCACTTGATAAATGAAAAATCTTTTACTGCTTTGGAGAAAACTAAAATCGAAAATTTACGCTTGTTAAAGATTACAGAATATAGCAGCATACAGATGCAGTCCTTCGTTTTCCGTCAAAGTTGTGATTTTTTTTTTTTTTTTTTAAACTAAATAAGTGATTAGAAACAAAAATGTTTAAGCTGTTCATTCCATGAACAAGCAATAAAGATTAGTACAGCAATCAAGCAAGAATTATTTGCAAATAATGCATAGCAGAAAATCATAGAAAAAACTTTAATGACTAGTTACTTACTGACAATAATAACATCTGCAAAGTGAGTCAGCAGGAAAGATAGTGGTGTTCATTAAGTCTTATTTTGCCTTACAAAGCTTCCAGTACTTGTACCCTCCCATGTGTAAATATTCAGATGTAGAGCTCTGAGAGATAGTCCTGAATGCCAGATTAGTTATAAAATCCAGACTCTCTGAAGAAAACAATGGGAAATAACATTAACCCCTTGAAGACCAGAGAGGAGTACAACACATTACAAAGCATTGAGTTGTAAACTCCTCTGGTCCTCAATGGGTTAACAATTCTTAAAGGGCCAGAATAAAATACCAAAAATTGCCTTAAAAGTTTTCTTTCCAATAAAAGTGGTATTGTCTAAAAGTCAAAGAAGTGATAACATCTAAAGCTGAATTTGGGTTATACACAGATAAATACCCTGTATTACAACCTCTCATCTGTAAAGTGTATCATTTTGTTATATGAGGCCTAAATTGTATAGAATCTATACCGTCCCACAATCATACGCTGAATAAATCCAGACCAGTATGCATACCTTCCAACATTTCAAATTGCCAAAAGAGGGACACTTGTGTTTTAGGGGGTGTTGCTGGTGGCATGGCTGGTGGGTGGGGCATTACCAGGGATTTTTAGACTATTTCATGACCTATTGACATCTCTTTGTGTAGCCTAATAAATTACTTATAACCAGACCAAAGAATTTTATTTACACAGACTAATTTATAAACACATATACTGACATATACCCCCTTAAGGACCCATGACGGTCCTGGACCGTCATGGAATTCCTGGCTCCCCGCGCGGCGGTATGCCATTCGGGGAGTCCGGACTCAGATTCCGAAAAAAAAATGGGCCCTGGTCCTTAAGTGACTGCACGTGTGTGTGTGGCCGGTCCTTAAGAGGTTAAACAAGCAATAATGCAAGTTATATTGCTGTAGAACAAGATGATACACCACTCAGTCTGATCTCCTAAAAATAGGGACATCAGAGTGGGAAAGAGGGACAGAGGGATTTGGCTCTAAAAGAGGGACTGTCCCTCCTAAAGAGGGACACTTGGGAGGTATGCAGTAAGGCGCATTTTCATATCTATGCATCAAGGCCACAAATTGAGAAACTACCATGTTACATTTCTGCCTACAGCATTCAATGGCAATAACATCTCTATCAGTGACCTCTGGACCCCTCAGACCACACAATGAGCAAGTTATTAAACAACGCCATCAGCTGTTTTATATTTTTGCTATTTTCATTATTAGATTATTATTTGATTATTAGACTGAAATGTCTCTCTGTATTTGTTAGGGGTAGCAGGAAAATTGCAGAATATGTGCCATGAACAAAAAAAATAAAAAAAAAAGATTGAGAACCATTGCTTTTGTGGCAGGTAATATACTTTTCATAGTCATCTTAGCATTATTTACTACCTTACAACACATATCAAGTGCCCCTCGCCACCACATTAAGACATATTGCACAATATGCATATGCTTTTATTGTTTCTCTATAGAATAGACATATTGCACAATATGCATATGCTTTTCTCTATATCCTTATTATATAAAAGGCCAGATGAATGTTTGTCTGATGCAGTCATGAGCAGTAGAGACTGCCCGAATGCACAGAATGCTGGGAGGTGTAGTTCTGCGGTTCTACACACTTTGGTCAGTGTACACAGGCTTTTACACTAGTAGAATAATATTAGAATAAAACTTTCCTAATTTCCCATTGATTTAATCTGACTTTTAATGCCTTAAGTGGTATCAAGTGCATTGGATTCAAGGAATTAAAAGCTCCCTTTAAATCAATGATAATTTTTAGTTGTCCACTATGGTGCGACTTTTAAATCACAAGACTGTGACCATATTAACTCCTTCAATGTTGGAAGGTTTTAGCAAGCACTAAGTAATGAATCTGCTTGTGGTCTACCAGTAACCACTTAGTGGCATCTTTGGTTTGCTGTGTTTGTCAGCTCTCCAGTCCTGACCATCATCTTCCTTCTTGAGTTACCAAAGTACCTTGTAGCACCAGCTCCCCACCTTCTGACTTGAAATCCATCATCAAAGTGGATAAAAATTCTTAATGTATAAATCATATCCATGTTATGTGACCATGAAAGATAATCAGCATCTATTAATGTAGAACACTTTGGACCTTATGCAGAAATGTAATTGTGGATCAAACCAACTGCATCATAGGTGTCAAATCAAAGCTTAAGAAATTCCCCTTGAGTGAAATGGGGCTCATAACTCTATGAATGCTTGAGAAGATTCCAACGCCTTACTTTGCAATGCCTTGGAGACCTCTCTAGCATTCAAGTGGGTAAAGCCCCATTAAAACAATGGGAAATGTTATTTGTCCTCTGTGGTTTAGTTGGTTTTCCCCAGATTGAGCACAAGGCCCTTAATTTACTTGTAATGATTTTTAATACAAGTATCGCTTGAGTTTAAGTTAAAGGGATAATAATATTTTATTATTACTATCCCCCATATTGTACATATTTGTAAAATAATTGAATAGCCCCCAGGTTCACCTCTCAAACCTTTATGGATTGAGAGATAACCGAAGGCAAAGTTCCCCCCTCCCTCCCCCTTCCCTGAAGTCAGCGTTGTGCTGACTGCAGGGATATCCGGTCTGACATTCATCATGAGGCTCTGCAGCTGAGCACCGATCACGTTAGTGACAAAGAATGATTTCACTGAAACGGCCTTCTACGTGTGATTGCAAACCAAGCATATGTAGAAGACCATTTCAATGAAATAATTCTTTTTCACTAACGGGATCTCGGCTCAGCTGCAGAGCCGCAAGCCTGTCGAATGACAGACTTTCCCTGCAGTCAGTACAACGCTGACTTCAGGGAAGGGGGAGGGAGGGGGAACTTTGCCTTCGGTTATCTCTGAAACCATAAAGGTTTGAGAGATGAACCTGGGGTCTATTAAATTATTTTACAAATATCTACAATATGGGCGATAGTAATAGTAAAGTATTACTAACCCTTTAAGTTGACAGATCTATATGAAGACAGTATCTTCCTTTAACCCCGTAACAATAAACAGTCCAGGGAAGTGTAACCTTCCCTTAAGGACCGATTCGATTGTTGTCCGCATGCTGGCACACACGACCTGTGATGTGTACCAGAGCGCCGAGCAGAGGTCTGAGAGAAATCGCTCTGGTCTTGAAACAGACAATTTCAGAACCCATTTATGCTTACAGTGCTCCTGCAAGACCATCATCGGGCCTTTAGGGAAAAAAAATGGTCCTGACACGGCATCAGTCATTTAAGGGATTAAAAGTTTAAAGTGAGCAGGCTGTTAATACTGTTTTTTCAGTATTCATTCTTTCTAAAGTTAATGCAAGGTTTATACCTCTTTGTGCAGTGAATACGGATAAGAGAATAATAGCTCTTATTCAGCCAAAACAGTGAAAACCATTTCAAATGAGTTTAACATTCTCTGTATTGAGAGATGTTAACCCCATTTCTATGGTACTTTATTTTATGTTTTAAAGGGATAGTAATGTTTCACAATAAAAGCAGCTCCAATTAATCTTGATAGTTTTTGGGCCCATGGAGAGTGTTATTTCAATACTGTGGGAGTTGTAGTTCAAAAGTAATTAAAGGATAACATTTTCTTCTTCCCCTCCTTTTACTGATGTAACACTGCTCACCTCAGAACAGCAAGACTGTCTGGATGGAGAGCAGAGAGGGACAATCTTTAATTAGCATGAGGGAAAAACCTGAAAAACGAATCAAGGGGGCAGGATTTTCATTGTTCTAACAGTAAGATTGTCCCTTGCTGTGAGCTATCTGGTCCCAGGACCAGATTCCACATCTGAGGGGAGGCGGCTTACACTAGGTAAGAGGGGAGGGAGGGGGATACTTTATCATTCAATTACTCTTGAACTACAACTCTGACAGTATTAAAATAACACTCTCTATGGGTCAAATGCTATGAAGTTTAATTGGAGCTGCTGTTTTTCGTGAAGCATTACTATCCCTTGATAGTGTTGTACCGTTGTCATTAGGTGCATGAGGCTAAAAAGCTTTTAAGATAATATATTTTGAAAGAATTATGTTTAAAATGATGAAGTGAAATCTCTGGACTTCCCTAGGAGATTAAAGTAAAATAAAATCTATATTATGAAAAGTCAATGCACTGGTTCTCAAACTGGGTTCAGGGATCTTCATAAGTACAAGAGCTTCGACGCTGCAAGTGTAAGAAATGGTGCAGAGATGAACTTTCCTGTGCTACAGTTGGTTAGCCCCAGAATTAAACCAGGGGGGTTATGCACTAAGGTGTGTTAAAAAGGTGATAAAGTGAAGATAACTTCTCCAGTGATATCACTTCTCCAAATCCTAATACTATAAAGCCAATACAATAAGATTTCACCAGCTTGAGAGGTTTCAGTGCATAGGCCCCATAGAATAACATAAGAAGTGGTGAAGTGATATCACTGGAGAAGTCATCTCTACTTTATCACCTCTTTATAACCTCTTTATCTCACCTTAGTGCATCTCCCCCAAGTTTTTGTTTTGAATATACACCTTTAATCTTCCACATGAGCACTGGTAGTCACAGAACTCAATTGATTCACTATGCTATTGGTACAAATGTATCCTTCAACCCACTGAATGACAGAGCGAGATCTCCAGCACATTCACTGGATTAAAAACACCTTTTAAATCAATGAAAATTTGAATCTGTGCCCCATAATGTGTTTGTTTTTCTCCAGACTTCCCCTTCATTAGCTTCCTGAATACAACGCAGTGTTTCTGTAGTCCTTTGACTACTTGTGTTGACGTGGAATATAACCCTGTGAGTGCCAAAGAGTTAAAGGCCTTATGTTCAAAAATTAGGGTTATTCTGGGTCAAACCAACTGCACTACAGTAAAAATAATAATCACATGGATATAAGCTGGTTTTTCAACCACTCGAATGCTATGAGTTCTCCAGCTTGTTGGTTCGTAGTGTGTTGGATACCCATCTAACATTCAAAGGGTTAAATGTCCCATTTAAAGCAATGGAAATTTGGGGAGTTTGTGTTTGTTCCTTGTCTCTTCACTATTGTGCAACTACTCACTATCAGACTTACTATCAGACCAGTTTCCTGTCTTAGCCGGAATCTGCTGACATCATAACACATGTCCGCTGCTTAACAGTAAGATACTATTACCCCTTTGAGCACCAGAGAGGTGACAATGTATTGTAAATGTCTGGTTTGGCATTTGTTATTCAAGCTTGTTTCAAACCATGTAGGAGGGGGCAAACACACCTCCAGTTTATCGCCACAGGGCTCGCTGGTTATAGTTGCTACTATGGCATTGCCATACCTGGGAACCTTCATTTGTGGAGTCCCCAGAGGAGACTCCTCTGATGCCACTGGAGAGTATAATTTCTACAACAGCAGCAAAAAGGGAGCAGGGCTTTCTATGGCATCACAGAAGTGGGTGGGAAGTGGGAGGAATTGGGTGGGGAGGAGCAGAAGTGGGCAGAGTTTTAAAGAAAACTCCCCACATTCGGATAATCAGCCTCTCCGGAGAGTTCCCAGGTATGGGCATTTCTTGCAGTATATGGCAGACATCTTGAGCATCAAAAGAGCTGAGACTTAAAATTTGGATCTGGCATTTTTCCTCTGTGAAGTCTTAGAATCAATTTAATCCCTTAAGTTATTGAGATACAATAGAGACATCTCTATCATACAGGGAGTTAGCATTTTGTTTTTACATAGCTTCTGCAGAGTTTTGGAGAAATTACTTTATTTTACATAGATAATCCATCATTTCTGTTTTGTTATTTATGCCAAAGGACAAAATGTCTTCTTTTTATATTAAAGTAGAACAAAAATCAAATAAACAAAGTTAAAACATACAATTATTTCCTAAATCCAGCTAAACTATACAATGTTACAGTCTGTCCAAATTGTGCTTTTCAAGCTTGTTTATTGCATATTTTATCAAATGATGAGACTTTCCCAGATAGAGAGACCAGGGAATGCAGGAGGAAGCATATAGTGAGGAGAGTCATTGTAGTATAAGTATGGACACTCATCCACAAAGGGGAAGTCATTAACTCATTGGCAGCTCAGACTGTGGACAGACAACTACCGTCCCCTCCTTGTTTTCTTCATGTGCTGGACTCATATTGGTAGTCATAGTGTGGGTGCATTAGTCCTTGCCTAGTGGTTTTAGCTGTTTAACATATATAGGTTACAACAGTTATGTGTAGATTCCTTGGGCAAAAGCGATCTTGAAAACTAGGACAATATGTGTGGGTGTCTGACGTGCCAATTACAATTAGCCATGCTTAGGGGGATATAGATACATAAGGGCAATGGTTAATAGTCTTGTTACATTCTATAATATAATATTATTATTAAACAATTTTTAATGCTTTAACCCTTTGAGTACCAAAGGGGTGCTCAATGCATTGCTTTGCAATGTTTTGTGTACCCCTTTGGCAGGGATTAATTTAATTAATCTGTGACCAGTTCTCCCTCTTTATGTGTGAGTGCAGTGCTTGGCAATATGAGGCCCTTCAGATTTTCACGTCTACATCACCCATAGGCTGTTTGGGATTGATTGGAGTTATAATTCTCAACAGCTGGAAAGGCTCATGTTGCACCGTCCTGTGTTAGTAATGGCACTTTCCACCTAGTACATGTTAGTAAAATTCTTTTGATATGATGGCTGAAGAATAAGCGAGAAAAAAACAAAGGAGGTCTCATGTCCTTTCTGTTGTTGTATCCTGGAATACTATCAGCCCCCAGGTCTCCCTCCTTCAAGACCTTTATTGGAATACATTGCAGTTACAGTAAACACATGGGCCTTTTCATTATCTGGAGGGAGAATGCTTTCATAATGGCTGTTTTGGTCTTTACCTTTGGTAGGAAGCTGTGGTTTTTCTTGGAAGAGTAATGAGGTTCTCAAAGATCAAAGATGAAGGTCTTGATGTTATGAAAATAGCTCCTAGGTTTGCAAGGCCACCCCCTTTACAAAGAGGAAATGAGTATTAGGTTATTGATGGAAGAAGTTAAATGTATTTTAAATAAGGTTGATGGGTTTCAGGAGAAATCAATGTGTTTGTGCCAATTGAGTAAGAGAGTGTTCATCCTTATACTTAAGTGAAATCTAAATGGAATAGTCATATAAAAAACATCATAGGTTTATGCACAAAATCACAATATGGTATGTAGTGTATAGTAGTAGTGTAATATAAGAACGGAAGGGTAATACGTCTTGAACAAAAGACTCCATGATGGATTACCTAAATCAAAATGTGTTGGAGGTGCCAAGTAAATGATTGAGAAATATGCTGAGTGTGATAAACATTCAATAGAAAAAAAGAAAAAGAAATCTGCAAGTTTTATTCAAGGAGTAATCTAGTGTTTACATATACACAGCTGTATGTATAAATAGTAGCGATTGATATGGCTGAATTCACATGATCATCTCCATATAAAGAAAGGGACTCAATGGAATACAGTGATTCTAGAGGTACTTCAAAGATAGTAAATTAAGAGGGTATTGATAGCAAGTCATATGCATTCTGGTAGGACTGGCAATCCATTGTTTCTGTTTTGTCTTCTTTTTATATTAAAATAGAACAAAAATCAAATAAACAAAGTTAAAACATACAATAATTATTTGCTAAATCCAGCCAAACTACATAATGTTACAGTCTATCCAAATTGTCTTTTGTCTGTTGTCTTTTATTATATGCATGTTTCGGGCAATATCTCCCATAATCCCCTATAGGGAGATATCCAGTCCTAACTAGGATGAGATATATAGCTGAAAATACCACTGAAATATTGCAGAATTGCAAAGTGGCCTAGCATGCTAGGTGCACACACCCGCTTCACAATATAGTATTAAGAAGGTTTATTCTCTTCCAGGGTCTTAGTAAGCACGTATTGTCATGGTAGTTATACTCTGCTGCTAATTTGATATGTACTGCCTTGCTATCTAAAAGACTATCTGATTCCTCTACATATTTAAAGAATGACCCATACTGGTATTACTAAGTCTGTCTGTACTAGGAGAACAATGAAAATGTACCATTGATAAGCCTAGAATAAATCCATGTCTCGGTGGAAGGGGAAAGCTGGACTGCTGTCAAAAATCATTTGGTAGCAGTTTGGATTCCAGGTTCCCAATTTAAAAATAAGCCTGACTCAAGTAAAAAAGAGTAGACATAAAGTACTGTAGTGGTGTGAATTGAAAGACTAACTAAATTTGAAGCTCTTTTGTGGACATCCTGACACGCTTTTCGCACAAAGTCCCATTTAAATCAACAGGAAATATTGTATTCATTCCTTGGGTGCAGTTTTTTTTTGCCCCAAAATTGCACCAGTTTTCATAATACATCAGAGTCTGTGCAAATTATTGTTTTGCGCAGAATAAGTCACATTTACCATTCCACAATACAGAATGAATCTATACTTCTATATTAATAACGTGGCTATAGGTACTTTGGTTTTCTGTATAGAATCACAAAAATTATCATTTTTAATATTCATATGTCATCAAATTGTTCCAGTAACCTGCATTGAAAGGAATTTTAAATAACAACAATGTATGAATCATATAACGTTTGCATCTGACTTTTTCCATTCAGAAGCCAAAGCAATCTTCATTCATAATAGACATGTGGAACATTGAAATCCACAGGACACACCAGCTTGTGAAGATCAATTCGCAGACTATGAAGCATGTGAATAAGTCTACACCCCTTCCCCCGCTTCAACATATGAGGTCTTCCAGAAGATTCTATGAGACGCAGATGTTATCAAAAAATTACTACTTTATTCTTCCTATTTTCATTTCTCATAGTGTAATTGGATAGACTCTAGATGAATTGCTGCCAGAATATTCTGTCTCCGCTCCCAATTCTCAGCTTACTCTGAACACCATATAATGAAAGAACAAAGGGGATGATTGCAGCTATTCAATGCATAAACTCATTTATTTCCAAATTCAAATAGAGATCATTCAGTAATACTTTTTGTACAGTTTTCTCTTGTTAACATTGTAATTTACAAAGTCACAAATAAAGTTTGGCTATACAGTATCTGTGAGACTGACGTACTAAGAGGAATTAGAACATTTCTATGATAAACCAGCTGCACCATAGGGGACAAATAAAAATTTCCATTGCTTGAAATTAATCCCTTATGTGCTAAAGGGGGGGGGGTCTCCAACTCATTGTTCCACTCTTGCATTCACTGGGTTAAATGGCCCATTTAAATCAGTGGTAAGTTTAACCTTTTGAGTGCCACAGGGGTACGCAACGCATTTCAGATCAATGTGTTGCGTACCCCTCTGGCACTCAAAGGTTTAACAATTTTTATTTGCCCCCTTCATTACACAGCTGGTTTTCTCTAGAATTGCTCCAGAGGAGAGATGCCATAAGGTTACATACAGGGCCAGGTTGGCAATATTGTGGCATATTTGCACCAATGCCATCTTGTCACATACACTTTGCCATTATATTCCTGCAAAAAAAGTCACAAATACTCCGACATCGCCATGCCTTTGCTAGGTTTACAATTTTGCAGTGTCTGCTTTGGCCTCATATGCATAATGCAGCTTTATGAGCCACTGTCATATCCCTGTGGGTGTGTATAAATGTTAATGTGGTACTTCACCACATGCATTAGGGACAATAGCTGCCTATGATATCGGAGTGCATGGTCCCAACTTGATATGGCAAAGTTGGGATTTTCCCATTGCTTTCTATGGAGCCAGAAGACAGTTTGATGTCTCTCCCTCCCTTAACCCTTTGAGTGCCACATGGATGTTTGCAATGCCTTCAGACTCTTCATGAATCTCATTCTTCCACTCTTTCTCATTCTCTCTGTTTCTACTTATTTCTGTCTTTCATTCTTTACCTCTCAACTTCTCTCTCTAGCTATTTTCTTTTTCTTTCTTTCTTTCTTTCTTTCTTTCTTTCTTTCTTTCTTTCTTTCTTTTTCTTTCTTTCTTTCTTTCTTTCTTTCTTTCTTCTCACTTTCCCTCTCTCTTTCTGTCTGTCTGTCTCTTTTTCTTTCTTTCCCTCCCTCTTTCTCTCTCTTTTGTCTGTCCCTCTTTTCCTCTCTCTCTTTTGGTCTGTCCCTCTTTCCCTCTCTCTCTCTTTTGGTCTGTACCTCTTTCCCTCTCTCTCTCTTTTGGTCTGTCCCTCTTTTCCTCTCTCTCTTTTGGTCTGTCCCTCTTTCCCTCTCTCTCTCTTTTGGTCTGTCCCTCTTTCCCTCTCTCTCTTTTGGTCTGTCCCTCTTTTCCTCTCTCTCTTTTGGTCTGTCCCTCTTTCCCTCTCTCTCTTTTGGTCTGTCCCTCTTTTCCTCTCTCTCTTTTGGTCTGTCCCTCTTTCCCTCTCTCTCTTTTGGTCTGTCCCTCTTTTCCTCTCTCTCTTTTGGTCTGTCCCTCTTTCCCTCTCTCTCTCTTTTGGTCTGTCCCTCTTTTCCTCTCTCTCTTTTGGTCTGTCCCTCTTTTCCTCTCTCTCTTTTGGTCTGTCCCTCTTTCCCTCTCTCTCTTTTGGTCTCTATCTCTTTTGGTCTGTCACTCTTTCCCTCTCTCTCTTTTGGTCTGTCCCTCTTTTCCTCTCTCTCTCTTTTGGTCTGTCCCTCTTTCCCTCTCTCTCTTTTGGTCTGTACCTCTTTCTCTCTCTCTCTTTCAGTCTGTCCCTCTTTATGTCCCTCCCTCACATTTCCTCTTGCTCTTTCTTTCCCTCTTTTCCCCTTTTTCTGTCTCTCTCTCTCTTTTCCTCGATCCCTCTTTCTGTCTCACGGTCTCTCTCTCTTTTGTTCTCTATGTTGAATTCTCTATTTGCTTTACTGTACGTGCCACACTATTCAAAGTAGCTGCAGAATATCTGTAGTGCCTACTTGGTAATGAAACTTATGCAGTTAAGTATCCAACAGCTCCAAAATCTTGAATAGACTATCATTTATATTTGATTTTATTTATAAGAAGTACATTTTAGAAGAAACAACACATTTCCCTGCAAGTGTTTGGCTTATGATGGGTATTGACATTTAAACTTAGAAGCTCATGTGAATCAGACCATGTCCACCAGCCTTGAATTTCAGATTGGACCCTACACTGACTTTTATATTTTTCATCCCTTCTTTGTTCTCTGTTCAGCCTGCGACTGACCCTGTTAAATAGATAGAAATGAGAATTTGAGCACTAAGAATGAACTTTAGAAACTCTGGATCAAACTATATATGCCATGGTGGCAAATGAAAATTCCAAGAATGTCCATTGATTTAAATTCAATGCTCGAGAGGTTTCCAACTGCTCAAGCATTCATGTGGCTAGAATCCCCATCTGAATTATATGAAAAATGTTTTGTCACCTGTCCTGCAGTTGGTTTACCCCAGAATTGCTTAGTTCTTCTTAGCCATCAGCCTTGGGTACATACATTAAAATTATTAACCTATGGATACTAAAGTGGTCTTTAAGGCACTGATGCATTGGAGAACTCTCACTAGCAGCCAATGAGCCAAATGTTATAGATCATCTTACAGCAGCTTTCCTAAAATAATGCCAGGACACTTGGTCTGTGCTTGATTATTTTTTTAATCCATGAACACGAATTAAGCTATTATGGACCAAGTATAATTTTTGCCTTAAGGGCCTCATCAAATGTGATGCTTCTTGCTATCACCAGTTTATTGTTTAGTGTACACATGCAAATCATGTATTGTTTTTGGGAGATATAATAAGCTTTTGTTCGGTAACATATATATAAATATATAAAGTCTATATTTTAGAGATTATTATAAATACAATATTATATAGATACTTCATTTTCAAGAATATACTCCTGATTTCACACAATTAATATAGGTTGTCATAAATTAAACACTTTAAATGTGAATATTTCGTTTATATTTTAGCCATTATAGACAATTTTAGTGCTGAGAGCTGATTTAATCGGTCCTCTGCAATAAGTAGGGAAGCCAGGTTGTCTCCAACTGCCTGTTTTTCCTCACTTGAGCATAAATACACAAGAATGGGTGTATTCTGTCAATACTGACAGCACTCTCCATTCAATTCCTCATTGTTTTCAGATGGATCACAATGAGTTACATTTTAAACTTAAAGGGATAGTAGTGGCTGAAAATAAATGCAGATCAGATTAATATTCATATGCTGTAGGCTGTTTAGAGCTGTATTTCTATATTCTCCAATTTGTAGTTCATTAGTAATTCAATTATAAAGTATTCCCTCCACCCCTTTTTCCTTATGCACTCCAACTCCCCTCAGATGTGGAATCCGGTCATGCTAAAGGACAGCTCACAGTGAGGGACAATCTTCATGCACTGAGTATAAGGAAAATCCTGCCACTCTTGACAAAAGGAGGGCAGGATTTTCCTTATGCTCACTGGAGATTGTCCCTTGCAGAGCTCCATCTGAGCAGCTTAGAGAGGCAGCCTTACAGATGTAATAGAGGCGGGAGAGGTATACCTTATAATTGTATTACTGTTGAACTACAAATAGGAGAATATTGAAATTCAGCTCTACATGGCCCACAGCATATGAGGATTATCAGAGCAGCATTTGTTTTCAGCCATTAATATCCCTTTAAGTGCAAGAATGTAAGTAGCTTGCCTTCTCGCACTGACAAAAGACGGGTTCTCGCTGATATCCTAATTAAATCTCTTGCAAAAGACATGGAGCTCTTTTGCTGCTGAACGTGCTCTCCATAGGGGTTAAATAAAAATATAATTTTACAAGCATGTATCCAGTAAAGTAGTCTTTCCCATGCACTTGTTTTTTCATGTTTTGCTTATTTCAATTCAAAGGTCATTTATAGAGAAACATTTGATTTTTGTTCTAGAGGAGGTCCAATTTACTTGCCACTTTATGTGCACATTAATATTTCTATCGTAATCCATCCATAAACTTGGATAGTGTGACCTTTTAAAAGGGTAAGATTGTTTTTGTTTTGTTTTTTTTTTTACTTTTATATATTTTTTTTATTCCAGAGCTTACTTGTGCGTCCCAGAGCTAGCAGCCTCTTCTTTCTCCATCATTCATGCAGTTAAAAGGGAACTTTTACCTCTAATAGCTGGTGAGATAGCTCAGTGGTAAATTCCCTGACTATGGAGCCTATTCAACCTCAGGGTTGCAGGTTCGAATCCCGGCAGAGCCAACTCAGCCATTCATCCTTCCGAGGTCGATAAATGAGTACCATTGATTGGGTAATAATAACACCTATTATTTCAGCTGCCGATTTGGTTAATTCCGAGACCGTGTGCTGACAGTGTTTTGAGTCCCACTGGGAGAAAGGCGCTATATAAATACTAGTTATTATTATTATTAATACACGTTGTCTCATATGATTAAGCTAGCAAAATGGTATGTGGATTGGCTTATTTTTTTCTAGGTACATATATTCACTTTAAAATTTAGACTTCATGCGGGTACTTCCGCATTCTGTGGTACAGGGTAACGTCGGCATATCAGCACAGGACTTCCCAGTCCTCAAATTCTCCTCTCACCTCCCTACCAGCTCTCCCAGGGAGTGCATTCACGCTTCCCTCCATATTGATGTGAATCACGTATATTGCAACACCAAGCTACGTTTGTCATGATATGGAGCTTGCAAGCTCAGTATAATGACAAAAGGAGCTTGCTGTTACAACATACTTGATTAACATCAATACGAAGGGAAGAGTGAATGCGCTCCCAGGGAGAGCTGGTAGGGAGGTAGGAGGGGAATTTGAGGACTGGGACGTCCTGCACTACTTTGCTGACGTTACCCTGTACCAAAGAATGTGGAAGTACCCACATGAAGTCTAAATTTTAGAGCAAATTTCTACAAAAGTATGTACCTAGAAAAAAAAAGCAAATCCACATATTATTTTACTAGCTTAATCATATGAGACAACGTGTATTAAAGGTGAACGTTCCCCTTTAAACTATATCCAAAAGTTGCCATATGCTGTTTCTCAAAAAGAGCTCGGGTTATAGAATATTAATATATGGTTCTTCTCTGACCAATGCATTCATATAAACACACTGCATGTAAAATGATCTGTAAATGAAAAGAAATAGAAAATGGTATTTTGAAATTGTGGTTGATTGGTTATATCTGAGTTTTATGTGAAGCAGTAATTTGGATTAAAAATTAATTACTTTGAAATATATGGCTTTACATTGTAACTATTCCCAGGACCTAATTCTTATCCGCTCCACAATGATCATTAGCGATGAGCCAATTTCCCATGGTTTGGTTTGTGAATCTGAAGCTCAGGATTGGTGAAACGTTTTGGAACTTTCAGGGAAATAAAGAGATAGAGATCTGTAACAGACTTTCAGATACACCACCCAGAAAAAGCTGAATTCCTACCTGGCTGCCCACACAAGAACCGATTCTCTATTGGTTGGTTTTAACTTCATATCACTGCTTTTACTGTAATCCTATTGGTTAAAGCAATGTATTAAATACTTATGATGTGGACCTGTCACTTTGATTCAAATTTGCATATTTGAAAACTTCAAGGAGATATTAATGCTTGGTAACGTATGTTAATTGCGGTGTCGGTGCAGTACCAGTGAAGTTTCATATACTAATGAAGGCATTTGAGTCCTGTTTCATATGCTACTGAAGACTTTCAGGGATGTTTTATATGCAAATTCAGCTCTTTGCTGCTCCAGGAGACTTTCGTTTTAACTCTTCCCAAATTCAAGATGACATGTCCACTCTAACAGGAGAGTATGTGCTAATACAATTCCACTCGGAACCAGAAATCGATTCTATAGTCCTATGCCTGTCTACCATTAATTTACCAAACTTCTTATGCCTAAAAATTCTCCCTTAATACTGCTTGCACTAAGGGGAGTTCAGTGGGGAAACGTATGGTCATTTCAGTGTTTTTATTTCATGTGTGCCTTTTTAACGTAATGTACTAACAAGACACAAAAGAAACTGGTGCAACATTACCCCTTTTTGTAGCATAAGCAATAGTGTTGGCAACTGGAGTTTGCTCAAATTATATTTTTTATAACACATCATCATATATAATAATTTGCTAAAATGTGTGTAACGACGCAGTCATGAGCAGTAGAGACTGCTGCGCGCACTGCAGTCATGCACAGTAGAGACTGCCCGCACCGCAGCTGATACAGAGCTGGACGCTCCAAAGGCAGTCTCTACTGTGCATGACTGCCCCGTGTCCGACTGGCAATGTATCAGCCACGGAGTGGGCAGTCTCTACTGTGCATGACTGCCCCGTGTCCGACTGGCAATGTATCAGCCACGGAGTGGGCAGTCTCTACTGTGCATGACTGCCCCGTGTCCGACTGGCAATGTATCAGCCACGGAGTGGGCAGTCTCTACTGTGCATGACTGCCCCGCGACCGGCTGGCAGTGGCACTGTGGCCCGTGTAACTGGCGCTTCAACTAGTAGCACTCTATTTCTTTACTTAAATATTCATAGTTTAAACACTATTCAAGCCAAAGGTATCCCCCTCCCGCCCCTTTCCCTATGTCACGCTGCCTCTCTGTCTGGTCTGGATGGAGAGCGGCGAGGGACAATCTTCAGCAAGCAAAAGGAAAATCCTACCCTCCTTCGTCAAGGGGGGGAGGGTTTCCTTAAACTTACTGAATAAAGATTGTCCCTCGCTGTATCCGTCCGCTCCCACAACCGGATTGCAGATCTAAGGGGAGGTGGCCAGAAGGGGTGGGAGGGGGATCCTTTTGGCTTGAATAGTGTTTAAACTACAAATATGTACGCTAAGTGTTATAAAAAAACATAAAGAAGACTTGGAGTTGCACTTTAATAGAACATTACTGTCCCTTTAATGTCTTATTGATAGCATACTGTATGCACCAAATCGATCATACACTCTAGCTGATATCCCAAAGGCTAACTAAAGTGGAGCTGCACTGGAGGAGTTGTACATTCCTCCCAAATTGCTAACTCTTTACAAAATACCAACATTCAAATGAATACCGAGCTTAACTCTTTGAGTGTCAGACTGGTGTCCATTGTATAGAGAAGCAATATGTTGAACAGTACACCCCCCTGATACTCAAAAGGTTAAATAATATTTTTTTTTCTCTTTGTTCATCATCCATTCTAAAAGGAGCCAAACATTAATGTTATTAAATTGGATGTCGTGTATTTTAAACCATTGGATACTCGGAAGGTAACTTGAAGACCTCTCTAGCATCTAATGGGTTAATATAAAAAGTTAAAACAAACCCATTTGTTTTAATATACAAAATACAACTGTGCGCATTCACTAAATTTCCATTAAAATTATAATATATATATATATATACAAATGATTATATATAACTGATTATGATTGGTGCCTGTATGCACAATCATCTCTTTTTATTTATGTTTTGTTGACAGGTTGCCCACAATTAAGATCAAGTTAAAAGATACATTAATAAAAGGGAAAGGAAAATGTAATGAAAATGCCAAAGCATGCAGCATTTATATTTCCCAAATGAAACCAGTATTATTTGTTTCTGTCTGAGCTTCAGTATGAATTTTAAATACGGAGGTACTCTATTTAAATAACATGTTGTTTTGACAGGTTCTATAAAGAGTGAATTCAAAAAAAGCATCTCTTGCTTTTTAGCAATTTTAACATTTTTAAATAAATTGCCTACCTTAACTTGAAACTGGAATTTTAAAAAAATACTTTATACATTTTAACCCTTCAAGGACCATGGGGGGGTGCAACACTAGAGGGAGTATCTAACGCAGGGTTAACCCTTTGAGTGCGAGAGGGGTACACAACGCATTGCTCTGCAATGTGTTGCGTACCCCTCTGACACTCAAAGGGTTAAAGGACAGCTTGAAATGTATGAACACTCTCAGTCGTTCTGTTCCCCTGAGAGCTGCATTGTGGGCCCTGGTGGAGGTGGATAGCTTGGGAGTCAAATGAGGTTTGAAGAATGACCCTTTGTGCTCTCTTGCTGATACCTCTATATGACTAAACTGTGGGAATGAAAGACTTTCAGTTCAAGTTACACTGAGCTGTGACCACTGTTCCCATGGATGACTAGGGGTGAGTTTTCTAATTTGAATCTGTAAGTGAAAGGGACAGCTCTCCTAACCAGCCTTTAAACCACAGACTTTTAGTTTATGCTCATCCCCTCTGCTAGCAAAGGAGGTCATTCTCTGCTTCTACAGAGAAATACATTTGGAGAGCTGCCCTTTAAACAGTCCAATAATGAACAGTTACATAGTGTCTGTCATTGCTACAGCCATTCCACAGTAATGGAGGTGAAGTTGTTTGTTTGAATGGACTTGACACGTCTAACTGTTGATCTACAAAGTTGCAATGCATTGAATACCTCACTGGCTATTACTATTATATGTTTAAAATAAAGCCATTCTCTTAACGGAAAAAGTCCCCAAATGGTAAATTATTGAAAGCATAAAGGAAAATTCCTAACCTTTACCCTAAATCACTGTTGACTTTTACGAAAAATACAGGGATTAACGTGACATTTAAAACAAAAATCTTTAAATCCTCAGTGACTTTTACTAGTAATCTGTGTACAAATGTGTTATTTCTGCTATTGGTACAAACCAAAAATATACACAGAAGAGGAAAAACATATACCAGTTTCATGAATACTAACACCGAATAATGACCCCTGCACACCTTATTAATGGCCACTATGTGTTTGCCCTTGCTGGGGTGGATGTACGAATCCATCAGAGCAGTTTCACTGGGGTAAGCCTCTAATAACAGTGTCTACACGCCAGGTTATAGAGTAGAGTGTGTGTGATCACTGCAGTGCATTACCAATGGATAGTCTTAGTAAGCCCAATACTCCAGCCTGATAGCCTGGCAAGGAAAAAGGTATACACTTATGTCTATTCCCCTATGCCTTGTTTTGTACATATCTGTATAGAAGGCATAGAGGAAAGGAACACTCCAGTATAACTCACAGGCAGCCCTATTGTTCTCCACTAGTTGTAAACAACATTAAGAGAAGCAATTCTGGCACATGTGGTTTAGTAGATATGTATTAAGCAAACTTATGGGCTGAAATTCAATTCCAGAACCTGATATAGTATGGAATTGCCATTGTACATTCACCCTAATAAAACACTAAACAGAGCTCTGTCAGAATTGTTAATTGGTAACGGTCTCACAGTTCCTGGCTAATATTACTACTAGTAGAGATCACACTTTGCACAGTCCCCAAAACTGTCCAAATATAGGTTAATTCTGTCACTACTTCAGTGGTATGCAGGTAGATTATCAGTGATGCCAGCTCATGCACCTGATATATAACCAGTAAAAAAAGGAGAACGACAGAATAGTTAAAAAATGTGTTAAGTGTAATACTCCCACAAAAAGTCCGTAAGCTTTATGTGCTTATAAATGGGAACTCGCATTGGGCTAAAGTGCATCCTGCCTCTGGGTTTAGTTGAAGCCACTGGATAGCTCCCATTTTTGGCACCAAACCAGTCTCCTCACACAGTTCTCTCCAGATGTTCCATAGTGTTATGGTGTCTGTTCTTCACATTTACCTCTGCTCTGATCCATAAGGTCTCATTTTTCCTCTGCTCACGGCTAGACCCAATAGGAGCTACACTATGGGTTAATATATTGTAGTAGGAGAGATCCACAAAATAAGGTAATAGAAGGAGGTCTGGAGCTAGACTAATAATACCACTGAATGATTCTGAAAATATGTATTTCATATTAAAGAGTGTACATCATAAAATACAAATAAAACTAGTAGTGGGCCCTATGTATTTCATAGCATTTTCTATCATATCAGGGGCATCATTCATCATAGCCTTATAGAGCGCAGTTTATACTTTCTCAAATATTCCATGCTGCCGCTAATGTAGATGTGGAACATATGCATTCCACCTGTGTTCCAATGAGCCTGATTTGTCACTTTAAATTGACAGGTCTCAAAGCAAAGTCCAACTTTTTCCAAGTAATAATGCGCATTATGTAGAAGCCTTTTATAATAGATCAATTAAATATAAAAATGTCAAAACCTATATGACCAAAAGGATAAAAAGATTATGCAGGACTTTATCCAAAATGTTTACCTGACAATAAGAGAGGCAGTCAAACTGGAACGATAGTATTGCAAGACACTAAACCCTACATTAAGAGATTATTGGGGGAAGTCATGCTATATAAAACATTGGAGGGAAATCATGCAGATGCATTTAGGAGGGAGCTTGTGTCCCTGGTGAAGGGGCACTCAGGAGGGGCAATCATCACTCAGAATGAGTATTGGTTTATGGTTATACTAGTTGAGGAGCCCGTGTACACGGGCCACAGTGCCACCCAGCAACAGCCGCGGTACAGTCATGCACAGTAGAGACTGCCTGTGCCGTGGCTGATATGGAGCGGGGTGCTCCAAATTCAGACTGTAGTCCTCTCTGTGCACCTAAGGTGCACAGAGAGGACTACAATATGAATTCGGAGCCCTGCTCCGTTAGCAGCCACGGCACAGGCAGTCTCTATTGTGCATGATGGCTTCTGACAAACACACATTTAGCAAATTATTATATAGGATAACATCCCAATACTCTGCTTTTCGATCATATGCTGAAGGACCATAAATCAGTAGTGGATCCAACTGGGCACCATATCCTTTTGGGCATCAACTCCCTGTTATATAATCTGTCTTTTTTTCTGGACCATTTTCTTCAAAAAATTGTTGTAGGACTCTCTTTATATATTATGGACTTACAACTTGTGTTAGAAGTAATATTAATGTGAAATGGAGCAGAGTTGCTTGTAAGATTTATATTAAAGCCAGCAGTTGCCATCATCCAAGATGTCCTCAAAATATTCTCTTCAGTCACACACAGGTGAAATTGTAGCAAACAGGTAGATTTTGTTAAGGAAGGTAAGGAGTCAAAGCACCAATATATTTTTTTAGAGGTTATAAGAAGCTTGTCTGGATAGCTCTTTTAAAAAAATTCAAGCATTTCAATACAACCAAGATTTTAAAACTGAAATACAGAAGGATGAAAATTGATAATCAGGTGTATAATCTTTTTTACAAGACAATATAGAACAACATAAGAAGGAAATTAACCCTTTGAGTGCCAGAAATGTATCAAATGCATATCTGGCACTCAAAGAGTTATGCAATAATTGGGGAATCCTGAGGTAATACCCACTATTTAGGGGGAATCTGATAAAATTACCCTAGTGGGTTTTTTAAGTAGAAATATTAGCAGTTATATATGCTACAGTGAACTGTAGTTTACCCTCCTGTGCGGGAGGGATTTTTTGTTGTAATAATTATAATAAATGTGCAAACTTCACACACATGGAACATTAGTGTACAAGTATCAGAGGGAGGACCTATGACTATTAAATGGTTTATCTACTGTGATTCCATTCATGTTATTTATATGATTAAATGTAGATTTGGCAAGACATGCTTATTTGTTGGAAGAACCACCCACACCTTCAAGAAAAGGTTAGGGGGATGTTGAAGAAAAATTATGTGTGAAGAGAATGGCCTCAATGTGCCACAGCATTTTATTCAGCACCATAATGGTGGCCTGGGGCAGTTTCATTAAGGAATCTAGAGACCATACCAATGTCTAATCCAAAATAAGAAGACTAACAATCTTATGTATGAAAGAATATTTTGGGAATTCACCCTGGAAACCACAATGCCTGAAGGAATAAGTGAGAAGGTAGAAGTTGTCAGTTTTATATAAACTGCCTAAATATTAATTGTACAAGTTTATTTGTGGTTAAGATTTCATTTGATATCTCGGAGGAAATCTTTTCTCTTTTTCTGCCTTGTTCTTTAGAGGTATCAGCATGATTCCTTGCTATGAGTAAGGATAAGCCATTCCCAGCTTTCTAGGTATCAAGAGGTTTTTTGAGTGATGGACATCAATGGGAATAAATACATGAATGGTTATTACCACCTTTGGAGTACAATGGAACACAAATGGAAACCGGCTATAATGGAACAAATGTGAATCACAAATACATTCCATGTGTAGTTTATGGGAAGTATAATTTTTTGGAGAGGTGGTAAATTGCTCTCTGTACCATGAGTAATACTTCTGATGAGGTAGAACACAACGGGTCCAGTATTAGTTTTATTTTTATTTCTATTTTATGATGTACATTATTTTACATATAAGATATATATTTGCTAATTATTGAGTGGCACTATTAGTCTATCAGGCCTCTTTCTATCCCCTTCTTTTGTGGACCTCTCCTACTACAGTGTATTAATGGCCTATACAACCCTCAGGGAAATGGGTGCTACCACTGAGTCTGACCATGAACAGAGGAAAAAGGAGACCTTCTGGATCAGAGCAGCAGCAGTAGATGAGTAAGTGAGCAGTGATGCCGTAATACTGTGGGATCTCTGGAGAGAAATGTGAGGGTAGATGTGTGGGGTGTTAGAACTGTGGGCTATCCAGTGGCTGCAAGTAAATCCAGAGGGACGATCCTCCTCAGTCCAGTGTGATTATGAATTTATGCGCACATAAAGCTTATGAGTACCTTGTTGGAGTATTATACTCAGATTTATTTCTTTTTGCTGCATTCTGCCTTTACCTTTTTTATTCACCCAGATATATTTAATCAGTTCTGGAAGTCATATTCATGGAGATAGAACTGATTGTTCCTAGACAGAATGCTGAACCTCAGACTCCTCCTACTGTACATGGTAATCTTCTGTGGCTCATGCATTCTATCTCCTTCATTGTGAAAAAAATGAACATTCCAGTGGGTGGAATTTCACATTCAGTAACTCTTAGCAATTTTCCTGTGCGTGAACAGATGGAAAGCAATGTACATGGCATCAAGTATTGTTTGAAAATATTATCTCTTGAACAAAAGTGCCACATAAATAGAGGCCATTCTGATTTCTTGTTCATAGTATGGTGAGGGGGAGGCTATTATTAGAGGTGTTCATTTTCCTTTATTGAACAAGGTGACTTTTGGTCAGCTTTCCAGATACACAAAAAAAGCTGAGCCATTCTGGAACAGCTACACCATAGGAGACAAATAAACATTCACAGAATTTCTATATATTTAAGTTTGACATTTAACACCTAGAAAAAGATTGCGAGTTTGTTGTACCACATGCACTAAGCTGTGTGCCATGTGGGACTGTATGAGTGTTTTAGGGTGTTCTGGAACTGGCATACTTGGGAACTTTCAGTTGTTGTCTCCCCTGTGAGGAGTCCTCTGGTGCAGTAGGGGGTGAGAAAAAATATGTGAATCTTGTCAAAAAGGGGCAGGGCTTGAAATGAGTTGGGGGCAGGGCTTAAAAGTGTGACACAGAATGTAAAAGAAGGCTGGGGAAGGAGGAACACAGGGGGAAAGAGCAGAAGTGGGCAGAGTTTCAATATAAACTCTCCACATCCGGAGGAATCAGCCTCTGCCCCGGAGACCCCGTAAAGCAGTATCAAAACCAGAGTCTCCAGGGCAAATCCGAAGAGTTCCCAGATATGGGAATTGGGCACAGAGGAAATATTATTTTTACTTATGCCAGCTATAGGTGTGGCTAAAGGATTTGTTTGCTTAAATCTTTAAGGACCAGCGGTCCAGAGAAGTTGACTTGCCCTAAAGGCCACTTTGGTTTACTTTATTTGATTTTTGTGTACCGTTTACGTCTGGTTCACGTGTACCGGCAAGCCGAGTTGGGGTCTGAGAGAGACCGCTTCACCCTTGGAGTGGTCAAATTCAGTCCTGTTTTTACTTATATCGCTCCTGTAGTAACACTGTAAGTAAGAAGTACGTGACATGCCAGGACCATCACCGGTCCTTGAGGCAGGTCACATGGTCTTTAAGAGTTTAAAAACTGTAGAGTTGTACCCTAAACTGTACTAATACAGGGATATACACGCATAGCTCATGCCGCAGTTTCACTGTGATAACAAACTTTGTAATAAACAAAAAAATGTCAGCATAAAATCAAAGGTTTCTGAAATATAATGAACACAATATTTGTAAATCACAACACACTTCATGTTAAAGGGTTGAATCCCAAAGAACAGTTGGAGCTGATGAAAGCAATCTTTGTAGCAGTAACTCTACGGAGCAATGAATCACAAAATACAATTACTGCAGGCCATTGTTAATCATAAGTATGAAAACAAACATGGGAAAATACATTATTTTTGTTCTTCTGTTTTGCTAGGTAGGGCTGCCTTAGCTGTACAAATGACGCTACTCAGGATTTGTTTGATTTTCATTGTGTTCCAGAAGTGATCAATTAAACTTCAGATAGGAAAGCTTAACTGCTGTACTGCTGCCAAATATCACTGAAAGCTGAAAATAGACTTATTAAACTAGGAAGCGGTAATTTATTATCTGTCCGAAAACTGGTAGCAAACATTTTAAGTAGCAGAAGCCCATTGTTTTTAGTAAATATAATAGAGAATAATTTTCACATGTATAGGTGTAGGAATGCATTGGACACCCTCTGGCATTCAAAGTGTTCATGTATTTCCCTGTAAAATTACCAAGCCTCGTGTACTAAGAAGAACTGGTGCAAACAGGAGCAAGCTAACTGCTCCATAGGGGGCAAATAAAAATCAGTTAGCATAAAAGGTAACCGCATTTGGAATACATATAAAACCAGAAAAGGTGTATTTCTTAAATGGTAAGTAATGCCTCAATATTACCCAAGGTTTGATGATTCCTTAAAATGTGTAATGGTCTCCACCATTGGCAATAGCGCTCTAGTTTCTATAAAATTATATAATAAAGTTTCATCAGTCTTCTGTCTTCAGAGCTGAAAGCCAGACGCGACAGATCACGATGAGGCACAATCTTCTGTCAGTATAAGGAAAAACCTGCCCTCCTTCGTCCTTATACTGATGGACAGGAGATTGTCCCTCATTGCGATCTGTCCAGATTTCAGATCTGAGGGGCGGCTGCTTATCATATTGAAAAGAGGTGGGATGGGGAAACTTTATAATATAGTTTCATAGAAACTAGAGCACTATGAACATTGCCGACAGTGGAGAGCATTAATACACACTATAAGGAATGATCGAACCTTAGGTTATAGTGATGCATTATTAAACTTTTAATTTTAAAATTCAGGCAATGTAACAACTGTGCATTTCCTGGATTTACAAATTATCATCTGCCTGCGCTACACAGAATCATGAGAATATATGATGTCTTAGTGCATAAATAACTTTGCTATTGTGAGCAAACCCAGAACATTTTCCCTATGGCATACACAAGAAAACTGAAGATTTTTAGCTGATTTGCTTGACGCCATGATGACCATATCCTCCCCTTGGTAATAATGGGGAAAAGGAACAAAATCCAGTTTAATTAGTTATGTAAATAGGGCTTAGTTAAGTACAGAACAAAAAATGGTCCCTGTGACTGTTTTAGTGACAAAGGAGGTTGTCGGTAATTTCTGACCCTGACTTCCAAAGACCTAAGATTATACATTACATTCATAGTCCATTTCTCTAGGAGAGCATGGTAATATATATATGAACACTGTATTCCCATAGTGCCATCAATAGGTGGAAGTGAAATTAATGTGTCATATACATTCTGTCCCTAGATCTTTTATGTAGGAGAGCATGATAATATGTACAAACATTGTTTCCCTATAGTGCCATCAATAGGGGGAAGTGCAATCAATGTGCCATATACATTCCACCCCTAGATCTTTTATCTAGGACAACATGGTAATACGTATGATCACCTTTTTTCTATTGTACCATCAATAGATGGAAGTGCAATAAATGTGCCGTATACATTCCACTCCTGTACTTTTATCTAGGAGAACATGGTTAATATTTATGAACACCTTTTTTCTATATTGCATTCAATAGCCTGAAGTGCAATTAATGTGCCACTGCAAAATTAGATCATGGCATTCACTGAGACCTATGCGAAAATGTGGTATTGATGCTTACTAAAGCCAGATTTATAAAATACTTTTCAGTACTATTCTAAAATCTTTATCTGTACCGCACATTTTCCATAAACCAAAACAAAAACAATGGGGATTTGTATTTGTTCCATAAGGGATAGCTGCAGAATTCCTGCAGTATAGGTCTGTGTATTTGACAATGCAGGGAAAAGTCTGCCTGAATCTTTATAGCTGGATAATGATTTTCTAAGCACTGGCATATGATGATAAAGCACAACAGCTATTTTTTTCTATAATGTCATAGCATGGGCTTATGAAACAGACCCATATGTATTTTCTAGCAATTTAACTTTCAGGTATGTATTGTACAGGTAGCTTTTACAATCATCTTTGCTAGCACACATTTAGTGGTGGAATAGAACCACTTCTTAATATTAAGATTCTTTGTAAGCTGTAGATCCTCACCAGCTATCCAAACTAAAAAATAGTTTTAAACATTTTTGATTGCTTAGCTGTATTTTTTATTTTAGAGCTTTCAAATACTATACTTCCATCATGGGTATGGTAAGTAAACAGATAAATCCCTTATACGAACATTATTGACAGGTGGCACCATCTGTTGCATTGGTCCTTTTGTTGACCTTCTACAGCTGTTGGGTCCATCTATTACAATTGTGTGGTTTAGAATTACAACCCGTGGACAAAGCATTTTTGTATATCTATGCATGCCACTTACAATTAATATTTTAACCCTTTAAAGGGTTAGTAAACCCCCAAAAAAACTGTTGGCGAATTGATAGGAATACTACAAAAACATGTAATGCCCTTATTCCCATCTCTCAAACCGTTATGGTTTGAGAGATGTAAGAAAATAAAGACCTCTGCTCCCTCCCCTTTCTGCCTGACGAGCTGTAAAGCAGTCAGAGGCAGAATTCGGTCAACTGACTTTAGGCGGCTCTTCAGGAGTGCTGACATCTAGATATCCAACTATAATTACTTCATTGGTATGGTCTACAACGTGTGCCTGGCTTGCAAGCACACGTTGTAGACCATTCTGATGAAGTAATCCTAGTTAGATATCCCGATGTCAGCACTCCTGAAGAGCCACCGTCTGGTCCTGGAAGCAGGATCTCATGACGTCCGCTATATAGTGGACGCATGAGAAGGGGGTGGGAACGGTTTGAGAGATGGGAATAAGGGCATTACATGTTGTTTTATTATTCCTATCAATTCGCCAACAGTTTTTTGGGGGGTTTACTATCCCTTTAAGACATTTTTCTGACAGCTTGCGTTCTCACAGGAAGTAATGGCAACAGTGTCACCTGGCTTAACCCTCTGAGTGCCAGCAGGGTACAAAACACACTGCAGAGCAATGCATTGTGTGCCCTTCTGGCACTCAAAGGGTTAAAAAAAACTTGAACTCAAAATATAATCTATCCAAATAATGCAATGCTATGTAGTACCTTTTTGACTAAAGCATCTTCCAGCCATTGAAATACCCTTGTTTTACTCAGCAGAAAAAAACCTACAATGTTAATATTTTCATAATAAGGACTTACTGTCCCCTTTAAAGTGGAACTATCACCCTAAATTAATTCCCCCGTCCCAATAACTAGGCATATAGCGTTAAGCTTAGAAACAGTAGTATTATCCCGCATAAGTACAGCGTTATTACGAAATCCTACTTCATCTGAGACTGGCAGCCAGGCTTCTTGTTTTAGAGGCATCTGCACATCTGCACTGTCAGTCCCTTCCTGTTACCTTAAGGTACAATCAAGGAGACCAGGAAGGACAGCGCAGGAGCGGAGATGTCACTAAGCCAAGATGTCTGCGCACATGTCTGGCTGTCAGTCTCAGAAGAAGTAGGATTTCTTAATAACATGGTACTTATGCTCAATAATAGCACTATTTCTAAGCTTATCGCTATATATGCCTAATTATTGGATGGGGGTATTATTTAGGGTGATAGTTCCACTTTAAAGCGTAGGTGAGGTAAAAAGACTGATAGCATTAAACACTAATCCCATTGATTCAGTTTAATTTATTAAAAGATCCATTAGTTATCAATGTTTTTGGGACTGAAGACTCCCTTATCATGTAGTCTAGAATTCCCAGGACACACCATGTTTTTAGGCCCTAGACAAAACAGTTTAGGCACCCTTAGCCCGCCCATGGCCACCCCCACAGTATTCACATTACCCCACCCCCAGTCCCATCCATTGTTTCTTGAAGAAAAATACCCTTGGTCTATAACAAGCAACTAAAATATATATATATATATATATATAACCCCTTGGTTTCTAGAGAGATTTCTCTATAATGCATTTGAGATCTCTCTAGCATCCAACAGGTTAAATAATAGCCTGTAATGGGGCATACAACTAGTGCACATCCACGATTCGACAGTTAAAGCTCCACACAAAATGCGGATCTCTAGACAGTTGTCTACTGTTCCTAATGGAAGATCTGGCCCTCAAACCAAGTACAGAAATATACTGTTATTGTTACTTTTCACAATCAAAAAAGGTGAACATTTACATAATATGTATAAAATTCTACAAATATACATCTGAAATTCAAGATTTTCATTTTTATCAGAAAACAGTGGCACACTAAGCTACTGCTCAGGATGTACCAAAGTGCCTGACACCCTTGTTGAGAACTACTGCACTAAGACCATATGTTGCAGCTTTCAGGTTATTAATCATTGATAATTCCATATAAGGTAATTGCTTGA
Source organism: Rhinophrynus dorsalis (assembly GCA_037306005.1). NCBI lineage: Eukaryota > Metazoa > Chordata > Amphibia > Anura > Rhinophrynidae > Rhinophrynus > Rhinophrynus dorsalis. Next base: position 121,636,572 of record CM074723.1, on the reverse strand, counting down.
CATCCAACCCATCATCTAAGATTATTTCCTGGCCTTCTGCTGTCATTGTCTCATAGACGCTGGATATGTTACCATTATTGATGTGCAATGATCCCAGAGAATAGTGGAACAGAACCCCAGGGCAGAAAGGACCTACATCTGTACTGTAAAGAGCTAACAGTCATCAGCATTTACAGTCATTAAAATTGCATTAGAGACATTTCTGTCCTGGCTTGCTGGTTAAAAGACACTTCTGCTATACCCTTATATGTCTAACTAATGTCCATTTCCTATAGAAATAAGGGAATGTGTGGGTCTTATGTATGGTCATTTATTCCTTACCATCAGCTGGTAATCAGTGCCCTTGAAACATACAATTTTTAATGCTGAGAAACAATTTAAAAAGTTCCATGTAGCAAGTTTGTTATAGATCAGTTTATAAAAAATAATTTTATGTAGAAATGGGATTTACTATACTTCACTTATGTAATGGTTATGGATGATGTTTATACGTAGCAAAACATTTATCAAAATTAAATTTTAACCCTTTGAATGCCAGAGAGGTTGCAATGCGTTGGATACCTCTGGATCGCAAAGGGTTAAGAAAGAAAGCAAAGTTTAAAGGGATAGTAATACTTAAGTATTACTAATCCCTATAGTAAAGCCCTACTAAAAAAAAAAACGTTTTGCCCCCAGTGTCATCTCTCAAACCTTTATGGTTTGAGAGATAATCGCTCCTAAAGTTCCCCCTCCCCCCCTTCCCCGAAGTCAGCGTTCTAGCTGACTGAAGGGAAATCCGGTCATAGATCATCAGGCGGCTCTGCAGCAGAGCCGCGATCGCGTTAATTAAAAAACAAAGCTTTCACGAAAATGGTCTTCTATGTGTGCTTGCAAACCAAGCACACGTAGAAGACCATTTCAGTGAAAGTTTTCTTTTTTAGTAACGCGATTAAGCTGTGCTGGAGAGCCGCCTGAAAGTCGTACGACTTGCTTCCCTGCAGTCAGCTAGAATGCTGACTACGGGGAAGGGGGAGGGAGAGGGCAACTCTGAAGCGTTCATCTCTCAAACCATAAAGTTTTGAGAGATGACACTGGGGGCAATACATTTTTTTTTAGTAGGGCTTTACTATAGGTATTAGTAATACTTAAGTATTGTTTTGCAGTTGCCACAATCTCTGCATCTTCTGATGAATTCAAAATGTTGAAATTGTGTCTACAATGCCATGCGCAGGAAAAGTCACACTGCATAAACAATTATATAAAATGATATAAAAAATTATACAAATGCATTGCACCCCCCTCCGACACTCTTAACTCCCTTAGATGTTATGTACTAAGACAGAGATGTTTAGCATCTCAAGGAATAACGCCCTTGGCTTTGCAGAGCATTAGCAATCTCTCCATCATTAATTCAGATTCATAATTTTACTAATAGATAATATTTAATGACCTATGATGTAAAAATATCTGGCTGTAATCTTACTTCTCTGAACACAACTTTTTGTTTTAAATGTATTCATTATATGGAAATCATTTGAGTTCAAAGCAGCCAAAAATCCACCCTAATATTATTATGGGGTGTATGATCATCATTTTAACCCTTTAAGAAACAGAGTAATGCACAGAAATGCAAAGGGTTAACCCTTTCAGTGCCAGAGGGGTACGCAACGCATTTCAAAGAGTTAAGATGTTGGGCTCACATGGATAATTCTAGAGCAGCACTTCTAACGCTGAGCTAAGCTGCTACGAATTGTACAGCTTGCTGTCTATGGGGCTGTTTACTGCAGGCAGGTGTATTGTTGTGGTGCTGCAACTGTCAGAGCTACCTGTAGCTACACATTGTATTAGGTCCTGTATCACGTTCTCATTTGAAAGCTAGAGAGGTCTCCAAATCATTGCAAAATTAATGATTTTTGAGCTCTCCCTCTAGAATTCACAAGCTTCTTTTAAATCAGTGGGGATTTTTATTTCTCCCATATGATACATCTATTTATTGACAATGACTCAACAATGGCTTAAAAACAAAACAGCCTTGGTGTAATATAGCATAGTAATCAATGGCAAAAAACGTCAATTAAAGACACAGTTAAGTTCTCACTCGGATTCACAATAGCCCTGAAATACAGCTTACATTCTACCAACTTAAAGGGATAGTAATGGGTAATTTTAAGTTGATTTAATATTGTAGACATTATAAAAAGATTAACATGGATTTAAGTCTTATCTCTCAAACCTTTATGGTTTCAGAGATATAACTTGCTAAAGTTACCGCTTCCTGGCTGTGTCAGTCAAGTCTCCCATCTAGCTGACAGCTGCAGATTCCAGTCATTTGACCGGATGGAGGCTCTTCAGCAGAGCCGAAATTGCGCTATTTAGAAATAAATACTTCAATGGAATGGTCTACAAAATGTGCCTGATTTGAAAGCACACTTTGTAGACCATTCCAATGTAGTATTTATTTCCAAATAGCTATATTTTGGCTCTACTGAAGAGCCTCTGACCAGAATCTGCAGCTGTCAGCTAGATGGGAGACTTGACTGAAACAGCAGGAAGAGGTAACTTTAGCAAGTTATATCTCTCAAACCATAAAGGTTTGAGAGATAAGACTTACATTCATTTTAATCTTTTTTTAATGCCTACAATATTAAATCAACTTAAAATTAACCATTACTATCCCTTTAACTCTATGTTCCCATTTACTTTGATGATGACATCAGGCATGATTTCATGAATTACATCATCAGTGTCATACTGATGGCGTCACGTATTACTCCACAAATAATATCACCCATCAGCAAAACTACATTAAAGCAACAGTATAAAATGATTACAAATTCTAACTCACAAAAAGCTGTATACAACATTATCCATCACAGACACTACAGCTTATGAAAAATGTTATATGTCACGTAGTGTAACAGTCTGTGTTAATGATAAGATAATTTATGATGTTACTGGTATTAGTGATGCCCCCAGTGATGTCATTGATAACTGATGCAATCAGTTGTGTCATTTATTATATAATTTATGATATCATCATTAAAGCACATGGTGGCATGGAGTTAAATGTGAAAGAACATAACCTGTAGTTCCTGGCTTTTATGAGTGAGAGCTTAACTTTGGCTTCAACAAAAGATTTTTGTCATTGAATTTCAATAATTTTCTTCTAAATATTCAAATTGGTTTAGTTGGTTTGCTCCAGAATTGTACTACTATTTGCAAGCCAAGTGTATCACAGGGATCAAATACAAACTCATGTTGCTTTAACCCTTTGAATGCCAGAGTGGTATGCAACGCATTTTGCGTACTCCTCTGGCACTCAAAGGGTCTTTTAATTCATTGAATGCTAGAGAAGTCTCACACTGGGACTGTGTATGTTGGGGTCAGTGACTACTAGTGATTAGGAAGGAGGCTATTATGGCAGAAGTGCAGGCTGGGGTCTTTGAGAACATGAACATGTATATACATTTATATATATAACACAAAAATCGTCTGCACGCATTGGGATGCATTAACCCACTCTCCGATGAGCTTAAATCCCATTCCAAGCTAAATCAGTGGGGTCCGAAAATACATGCAATAACTTATAGTGGATAGTCGTCTATCCAGTCATGATAAAACCTAGGTGATCTCATTTTGATGCTACAATGTAGCTTTTTGAAGAGCAACAAACTATTAGGTGGGATGAAATATTAACCACCAATTCCATCAATCATAAGTAAATGGCAGCTTACTGTATCCTAAATGATCCTAACTACAGTAATAAAATTTATCATAGTGCCAGATGGGAAATTGATTTATTAAGCAGTTTGGTATTCAGTACACAATCAATTATTATGAAGCTGTCAGGATTTGAAGGAACTTCCAATCAGACCTAAAATTGTCAGCCAGTTTTGCTGCTGTAATCAGAAGTGTTTTGGCCAAAATAAATGTTAAATAACATAAAACCTTTGCTCAAACATAACTATATAGAAGCTTTATTGGGCTTCTAAGTGACTATTAATGTGTTTATCAAAAGCATTTCACTTGACAGAATGCTTCATACAGCAGACAGGTATATCTATTTATACTTTTTACATAGTATCTAGTTACCTGTATTTAAGGAATACCTTATCAGGTCTCTGTTTAAACCTCATATCCTCTTAATAGGCCATAGACTATCAGTCTGAATTCAATTAGCAGTGGAGAGATCCAACCATAATTCTAGACATCCTTGTGAACATTCTCATCATAGTAAAATATCACTGTCCTTTTATAGACTATTGCAAAGTTCAAATCCAAAAAATGCAATAGATATAATGGGCAGATATGTAAAAAACACATACCAAAATTAAAATCTACTTATTTCAAGGGTATAATTTGCCTATAAACAAAAGAGGTTCTCCCTGGATAGCTTTTATTACCTCTTAAAGGAATAGTAATGTTTAATAATAAAAGCAGCTCCAATTAATCATTATAGTATTTGGACTTTGGAGAGTGTTATTTCAGTTCTGTCAGAGTTGTAGTTCAAGAGTAATTCAGTGACAAAGTATCCCCCTCCCACCCCTTTTACTGATGTAACACTGCTCAGCCAGATCAGAAGGGAGGTGTCCAGGTAGACTGCAGAGAGGGGCAATCTTCAATTAAGATAAGGGAAAAACCTGAAAAACTAGTCAAGGGGGACAGGGCTTACATTGTTCTCATAGGAAGAAGATTGTCCCCTGCTGTTATCTGTCTGGTCTATGGACTGCATTCCACATCTGAGAAGAGATGGCTTACACTAGGTAAAAGGGGCAGGAGGGGAAACTTTTGCTTGTGAATATCTCTCAAACCATAACAGTTTGAGAGATAAGACTTATATCATTCTTCATGTCTTTTTAATGCCTACAAAATAAAATAAAGATAAAACAAAGTATTACTATCCCTTTAATACATGTCCTTTAAGGCTTGTAGGTGATATATGGTACAGGTATAGACCATTTCATCATTTGAAAGCTCCAATGGCTCAATGCATCAACTGTTCATAAAGCAAAGCCTCCAGACCAAGCAAGCACAACAAAATAGCTTTTTTATTCAAATTTCATAGAGGAGCAATTAGCAGCTCTGAACTAAATATACACAAGAGGATATAGATGGTTACACTGCATTTTAATACAGCTTACTAGATATATTGGTTGAGATCTTTTTTTTTTGTTAATAGGTTTGTATTGAATGTTTGAGTTTAATAATCTAATAAAATAAGTATACATGTTTACAGTTGATTTACACTTCATGGTGGGAGTGACTGCAATTAGTGATTAATGCAAAGGGTTAATATTTCAATTTTCTCTGAGTTCAGCTTCAGCAGTAAATTCAGTTAATCTTCTCCTCTTCATCCAACCCCTGCATCTCTTCTTGTCCATTTCTTCCTTCAAGAGGAACTCACAAAACAAGTATATAGTATTGCACATAACATTTCCTTTACCACTTTGAATGGTATGCAACATACTGCAAATTTTTAAAATAATTTAGACTTCATTGGTGGAATTGATTAATCAGCAGCCATTAATGAGTGTATTATGCATTGTCGGTGGGCTTGGAGACTTGTGTCTGGGGGGGGCGTTGAGCACTAGGAAGCTCCTTATATTGCATGATGCCTTACAACTCAGTCTTACTGAGTGATGGTACAAAAAATAGCCATTCTACTGCATTCTGCCAGTAGTATAAGGCAGGGGCAAGGAATTGGCAGCAGAGTGCATTGGGGGAAGAACCAGATTCAAATCATTCTGAAGCTTTCGTGCTGGCACTGACTTTGTGTGGTATATGCAGTGTAGTGCAGCTAATATTTTAAGTGTTAAATCCCTTGGATGCTACAGAATTTTCTAGTGTGTTGAAAGCAATGTAAAGGAGACTTCTGCAACAGTAACCATTTTTACTTTTTAGGTACAGTCAAATTGCCTATCATTTTTTCCCCTTGGATCTCAGTTTCAAGAGCGTTTTCTGGTTGGTAGACCATCAAAGCAGGAAGTATCACCACATCACACACTCCCTGCTACACTGACTGCTCTCTGCCTTGTTTACATTGTTTCCTTTTTACATTGTATCGCTAAACCTACTGTCATGCTCTCTGACAGAAAGCTCCCTGGCAGAAAGCTCTCCAGGTAGCTCACTGTCAAGGACATAAAAATACAAACAAATAAGTAAAATGAAAAAATAATAAAAAATACAGGCAATTTGTCAGTATATATTGTATGCTTTCAGAATATGTAAAGTCAAAATAAAGGATATCTGTACATATAAGCAGTAGGAGTTGTGAAGGTTGAATGCTGAAAATGCAGCATTTTATCTATAAAACTATAATAAAAATAACAGGTAGTGGTTGAGGCTGAATGCTTGAAACATAAAGTAAAATAGGCATGTTCAGCCAAAGAGATGAAGGGGAGATAAGAAGACAACCTTGTTGTAAAAGTCGCTGACAGAGCAATCCAAGCCAGTTTGATCTGGATTAGTCTATATAACGATTTGTATTCATTGGCGCTGATAAGACTGAAATGGGTTAAGAACGATTTTCTCTACATCCTCTAATCCTGTGTTTTTCATTCTCATTCTGTATCTGAAAATGATGACTTTAGATGTGAGGCAATATTTCACTGACATTAAAAAAGCAATATTTAGTTGATCTCACATTCAAATTCATATTATTGGTGGCTCTTCCACAACAATTAACAGAGATCTCAGCTGTGTAAAATCAGTAAGTGGATTACTCAGAGATTTTATGTTGGCAAAACTGAGCTGCTTTGATTTCATGCAAAGGTCGATCTCAAAAAGCTTCTTTTGTTAACAGATATGTGTGTGTGTGAGTTTGTGTGTGTGTCTGTCTGTGTACGTGTGGTGTGTGTGTGTGTACGTGTGTGTGTCTGTGTACGTGTGTGTTGTGTGTCTGTCTGTCTGTGTACGTGTGTGGGTGTATGTGTTTGTACATCTCCAGACTTAAGGTGTATATATTATATGTTATAAATGTTGACATGAATGATTGTTTGGCTTATATATAAAGTTGCCACCTCATCCCTTAATTGCTAGTTACTTTTGAAAGTTGCATACTGCAGGGCTGTGTAGGAATCATTGAGCCCTATAATAGGGGTGGAAAATATTGTCTCTCTAACTACTATTAGACTACAACTCCCATCATCCTTAGCTGGCCAGTATAAATGAAGATGGTGCTTTTATACCCCTTCATCTCATAGCCTAGAGGGTTAAAGGTAGAAGTAGAATTCGGACTCCACAAAACTGGGAAGTTGTGAGGATAGTGAGGACATATGGACATCACAATATATTTAGTTTTGCCTTCCTATCACTCAGCCCAGGTGGAGAGGAGTGGGTGGAGGATTAGAAGATACTTCTCAGTTATAAACCCTTTCCAAGTTCCCTCATCCAGAAAAGGGACTCCTGGAATATAGTGACCCTGTTTTTTTAAGCTTTATTTTTTAAGACATTAATGGACTTGGTTAGAGTTAGAAAAAAAAACCCATTCATTTTCTGTGCAGAGATGCAGTTGAGATGTTCTGTTAGAGTGGAAGGTATGGTATAGATAGACCTATAACATCCCTCAAGCCACTTGAGAGTGGAATATGTGGGTTAGTCAGAAATGCACCTGTGAGTATTGAGACTATGCATCTCGCAGACATGTTCCATTTCTGGGCAGAAATGTGGCTGAATTGCTCTGTGAGAGTGGAGCAGTAGGTTAAACAGACCCACGCCATCTCTGTGCATATATAGCCCACTTTCTTGAGAGGGTAGAGGGTGTGGGTTATACAGACCTGTTCCTACTCTGATCAAAACCATGCCCAAGCCACTGATGGGGGGGGGGGGCTTCTGCAGAGGTAGAGGTTTTTTTCACTATCCCCAACTACCAACTGTCACTTTAAGGATGATTTTTGTGGTGGCAACATATGAATCCTACAGACCCAACATGTGGGAGGAATAATAATGTGCAATATTCCCATTTATTTAAAATTTATATTTAACCCCTTGAATGCTAAAAAGGTCACACTGGAGATCTCTCAAGGCGTTAAATACCATATTGAAATTAATGAGTATTTTTAGTTTTGTAGATTTGTACCGATTTTGCTCCTTTTTTATTTCTTATAAGGCATCAAATGATGTAGAGCATTCAACTGAATACCTGAGATTTTTCTCCTTTCTGCAGAAGGATTTGTACATATTTGGGGAATGGATAGAAAAGATCAATATAGATAAATTTAAAGAGACTCAGGGTGGAATGCAAGAAACTTTACAATCGCTATTTACAGTGTACTTTTTTTACAAGCAAAATGATTAGCACCAAAATTTTACTGAATTGTGAATGTTTTTTCAGAAATAGTGAATGTTTACACTTTTTTGTGAATCTGTTTTAAAAAGAGGGTATGACTAAAATGTCAGACATTTTGTGAGAGGATAAGCAATTTGCTCCTAACTCAGCAGAGCAATTGGCACATATTTTCATATGTCTGGCTAACTTTTCCATTAAAGTGATAGTAATGTTTCACAAAAACATCAGCTCCAATTAATCTTCATAGTATTTAAGCCATAGAGAGTGTTATTTCATTACTGTGAGTGTTGTAGCTCAAGAGTAATTGAATGATAAAGTTTCCCCTTCCTGCTCTTTTTACCTAGGGTAAGCCCACTCTCCTCAGATGTGGAATCCAGTCCATAGACCAGACAGCTCACATCAAGGAACAATCTTCTTACTGTGAGAACAATGAAAACCCTTCCCCCCACAGGTTTTTCAGCTTTTTCCCTTATCTTAATTGAAGATTGTCCCTCTCTGCAATCTACCTGGGCACCTCCCTGCTTCTCTGAGCTGAACAGTGTTACATCAGTAAAAGGGGCAGGAGGGGGATACTTTATCATTTAATTACTCTTGAACTACAACTCTGACAGAATTGAAATAACACTCTCCAAAGTCCAAATACTATGAAGATGAACTAAAGCTGCTTTTATTATGAAACATTACTATCCCTTTAATTTGGGTGCATTCCCTAACTTTGCCATTAATTTAGGGGGCATTCCCTAACTTTGCCATTAATTTAGGGGGCATTCCCTAACTTTGCCATTAATTTAGGGGGCATTCCCTAACTTTGCCATTAATTTAGGGGGCATTCCCTAACTTTGCCATTAGTTTAGCAGCATGTGCTCTTCCGCATCAAGGTGTTAGCATGTTTCTTGCATCAAAATATGAGCAATCTCAAATAGCTCATAAACTTATGGCTTTAAAAAATAGTGAATTCTCAATTTTCTAACATTCCACCCTCTATCACCTAAAAACAATGTTGGTGGTTTTGAAAAAAAAAAGTCAAAATCACCTGTATTTTGAATTAGACATTTTGCATTTAAAAAAATCATTTTTGAGTGATTTCGATGTATAGATTTTGCTAATTAGGGCATGCTATGCAGGTACATTCTGTCTTAGCACTGTATTACATTCTCCATTCACTCAAATGGTTAAACCTTTTAACCCCTTAACTACTGCCCTCACAGCAGTCTGGCACTTAAGGACTGGTGATTGTCCTGCCACATCATGGATTTCCAGGTTCTCTGTGCGGCTGCATAGCACTTGGTGACCCAGAATCCATACCTGCAAAAAAAATGCACCTTGTCCTTAATGGCAGCCCTCCTGTGGATCGGCCATTGATCCACAGGACTATGCAGAGAGGACTACGGTCTGAATTCGGTGCACCCGCTCCGTTATCAGCTGCAGCGCGGGCAGTCTCTACTGTGCATGACTGCACCACGGCCGTTGCTGCCTGGCACTGTAGCCCATGTACACGGGCTGTTCAATTAGTAATTAATATAAGATTAATGCAAAATAAATTAATATATATGACTACCAAAAAAGTGAATGAGTAAACAAATAAAGATTTCCACCAGAAAGTGGTACTGCTCAAATATAACCAATCTAAAAATGATATATTGGTAATAATGTGACTCAAAAGGGAATTAAAAATAATATATATATAATATATAATTCATATTACTAATTTTAGACTCACATTAAGACCCTTTTGCGTCATAGTATAACCAATCTAAAAATGATATATTGGTAATAATGTGACTCAAAAGGGAATTAAAAATAATATATATATAATATATAATTCATATTACTAATTTGAGACTCACATTAAGACCCTTTTGCGTCATAGTATGTCCAGAAATCCTCCCTATTATTGAATACTAGTTGAACAGCCCGTTACACGGGCCACAGTGCCACTGTCACCCGGTCGTGGGGCAGTCACACGCAGTAGAGACTGCCCGCGCCAAGGCTGATACAGAGCTGGACACTCCTTCAGAGGGCCCAGCTCTGTATCAGCCGCGGAGCGGGCAGTCTCTACTGCGCATGACTGCCGCACGCGCAGCAGTGTCTACTGCGCATGTCGCGGCGTTACACGCGATTTAGCGAATTATTATATAGGATAATTAACCTATTAGAGTGAGGTGTTTCTACTATAATTTTAATTTGAGTAACTTTAATACATGAAGGCTCATCACTGTGATGCAGTGAATAGTGCCTGGCTACACCATGCAGGAAAAACCCTCAATATTGTGACAATGTTATTAAGATCTTTTATGCACAGTCTGAGTAGTTCATCCCACATACTGTACGCCACTGGAATATTCCAAACAACTATTGGGATCAACTTTCCTAGAGAAGGTCTTAAAATCAAACTATTTTTTATTTTCAGATAAGTCTATTTCCAAAAATTTAATATTCGACCTATGTATTTTAACAGAAAAAGACATTTCCATGTGATTAGAGTCTAAATAGTGGACAAATCTATTAATCCCAAAAGCATCCCCTCTATACATGACAATTAGATCATCTATATATCGTTTATATAGGCCAAGGTTCACTCCAAATTCCACATTGTCCCAGATATATAGACTCAAATAACCCATGATAAAGGTTAGCAAAACTGGGCATGGATCTGTTCCCCTTAACTTGAAGATAGTACTGATCACTGAACGTGAAGAAGTTATATCCTAGTATAAATAGGGTAAAAACATGGTACCGTGTTAGCCATAGAAAATGCAGGAGTTTAGTAGAGTAAAAATTATACCATTATTGGCTGAGTGACTTTGGATGCATGAAGACAACTAGATTTCTTCTTCAGGCAATTAAGCATAAATGCCGAATGCACAATACATGCCTTTAAAACTCACGCAAATAATTTTGGTATCTAACCACATGATTGCCAGAGAGTCTTTGAATACATTGCAGCACAATGCACTGCATACCTATGTGGCACCCAAAGGGTCAAATACTACTAGCAGAATATTCTTATCAGTGTGGGCCGTAAATTATTCTCTAGGCTCTACTAGAATTAAAATTATGTGCATGAGTTTTAAAGTCAAGTGTGGTGCATTCCACCAACGTTCCTCTCCTAAAAACATCACCCCAGCCTGAAACAACTGGTGGAAAAGAGTAGACCTCCCTTAGGAATGTAAGAGAAAATTGTAATTCTCCCTGTCTACAAAGGACATTTGGAACCCGTGCACAAATATGTACTGCAGATAAGATGCCCATACCACATTCCCTCAGAAACCATAATATCAGGGGAAAATTATCCTATGGCTCATCTAATGTAGGTTATGTTTACCTCATCGTGTGTGTGAAATGTCCCCAAACAGTACTATATGTGGGTGAGACAGGGCAGACCCTGAGAAAAATTATGAATTCTCATAGGTCAGGTGTGAACAATAAAGGAAACACCCAAGTGGGTCAACATTTTTGCAGAACTGATCACAGCATTAATGATCTCAAAGTGACTATACTTATAGGACATTTTAAGACACAGAGGGACAGAAAGATCTGGGATTTGGTCCCTTTGGATGCCAAGGGGATGCATGTCTCATTGTAAATGGTGGGTTGTGCACCTCACCACTTACACCCATACATTCTTTAGACTGAGCCATCTCTTATTAATTTCACTGGAACATGAAAATGGTAGTTAATGTTGTTTGCATTTCTAGTCCACTTCATAGCTTTACTAGAGCCTACAGTATAATCTATGACTCACACTAATAAGAATATTCTGATAGTAAGATCTGATCCTGTGTGGGTGCCACAGAGGTATCCAGTGTAATGTGTTGGATGCCTTTCTGGCAGTTAAGGGATTAGCTGTTAAAATGATGTGCATGTATTGTGCATTCATTCTTATTACACCCGGAGAAGAGATCTACTTGTCTTGAAAACTTGCATCCAAAGGCACTCAGTTAGCCAATAAAGGTATAATTTTACTCTACTAGTCTCCATTATAACCCTAAACACCTCAAAAATGTTGTACAGATGGCATGAGTATATCTTGATCCAGGGAAAACTTGACTATGTCTATATCTAAATTGTGACTAATGTTAGAGTATAAAGAATTTACATCCAGAATAACCCAGAATAAATCTTACTGAACACTGACTCACAAATGGAATTTGGCATCTGTAGTCAGCTGTAGATTTCCGAAGCAAAAACAAAGTTTGTAGATGCATTGGACTGCTGCTCACATACTCTTACAGAGCCTGTTAGTGAATAAGTGTAATTTTTATAAGTCACTTTCATAACCCCTTTGATGCAAGAGACTGCCTATTGCTGCCCAATGCGTTGGAGAGCTCTGAAGTATCCAAGGTGTTAACAGAAGACATTTGTTATGCCTGTCTTCTGACCTTGTGTGGCTGCCGTAATTATTTATTTGAGTATATATTCTGTTCCAGGAGATTTGTTTTCCTATAGACACTGCATTGATTTTTTTCCTTCAGACACTACCGAAAAAAAATTCTTACTGATGTATATACAATCCTTCTATTTCTTTTTTTTATTTATTTTGGGCGATGGAGTCAAGACTAATTTGTTATACAGTGTGACTTTAACAAGTTGTCTCTTCAATTCAATAGGCCTATCAAGCTAAAATGTGTGTATGTGTCAGAGACAGCAATGGATTTTCTTAAGGAATTCACTGAGCATGTATAGCACTAGAATCTATACCTTTTCTGTTAGTCGCCTCATAAGCTGCTGCTGGGAATACCATATGCCCAAGATTTTGTATTTCCAGTATATACCAGCTTGAAAAGCAACCATGACGCATCAGTTTACAAATATCATGTATTATTTGTGATAGGATTTAGGGCTCGATTCAAATGTTGGCGTCGGCAGAAAAAACTGGCGACGGTGGTTTTGTACTGCCAGTAAGCAATTCAAATGTTCCCACTAGTAAAAATAACGGCAGTTCTGTAACACACGTCGCCAGAACAGCAAGATCTCACCCATTGAGGATAATGTACAAGCGACACCAAAAGCCATTCAAATGTTGGAGTTAGGGCTAACGCAAGTTAAATTGCAACATTTCACTCCAGAAATCTAACGCCTATTTTTTTTGTTGAACATCATACAAGTCAGAGTAGAAAACCACCGTCGGGGAAAATAAAACAGAGAGAGAGGGATAACATGAGTCTGCTCTTCCCTACCCAGCCAGTAGGGGAACACAGATATGGCTTTCAGCACCATGGACAGCTTTGAATGCCATAGGGATGTGCACTGCTCACCCCTGTGGCATTCGAAGGTTTAAACAGAAACAGTACACCAAGCACTACAAAATGCCCCCCCCCCTTCGACACCCCCCTTAGTATGTCGACATATAGTGCATATATTCAACATACTAACTCCATCCCACATTCACCTTATTGACTCATATAGTAGTAGAACTTGTCTTTTATTCGACAATTAATCCTTTGAGTACCAGAGAGGAAGGAAAGCATTGCTTAGCATGTTTCCTACCCCTCTGGTACCCAAAGGGTTAATAGGCAAGGTATGGTCTACATACCTTGCCTGTATATATATGTGTGTGTGTGTGTGTGTGTGTGTGTGTGTTTTAAACGTTTTTTTATTAAAAGACTATTATTAAACATATCTTTAGTTAGATCTCATGCATTTTAATGACCTACCTCCTGTGTCCCATTGCTATTAGTACTTTTGCTCCACTCTCCTTCAAACGGAGCGTGGAGCAAAAGTACTAATAGCAATGGGACACAGGAGGTAGAACATTATAAATTAATGTGATCTAAGTTAAAATACAATTGAGGGAGCAGGCTGCACTCTGACTGCAGCTTCCCTCATCTTAATTCATTAAAGTGCCATTGCTGCGGGTGGCTGTGAAGCCCGCAGCATAAAAAAGGCTGGGAACAAGAGAGGCATTGGAGGAAGCGGGTGGAGGGGAGAGAGACATCGGAGGAAGCGGGTGGCAAGCTTGTATTTGCTGCCCGCTTCCTATGATACCTCTCTCCCCCCCTCACTTGTCAACATAGACTCGTACACTGAATGACTTCTTGCATGCAGGGGACAATGTTGATGCCTCTCTTGTCCCCAGCCTTTTTTATGCTGCGGGCTTTACAGCCACCCACAGCTGTAAGGAGAAGGAGAGTGGAGCAAAAGTACTAACAGCAATGGGACACGGGAGGTAGGGCATTAAAAATGAATGAGATCTAACTAAAGATATGTTTAATAGTAGCCTTTTAATAAAAAAAAGTTTAAAACACACAGACACAAACACACATATATACAGGCAAGGTATGTAGTCCATACCTTGCCTATTAACCCTTTGGGTACCAAAGGGGTAGGAAACATGCTAAGCAATGCTTTCCTACCTCTCTGGTACTCAAAGGATTAATTGTGGAATAAAAGACAGTTTTGTCCACTACATGGAAGTCCATGAGGTGGATGGGGTTAGTATGTCACATATATGCAATATACGTGACATACTAAGGGGGGGGGGGTGGAAGGGGGCATTGTGTAGTTCTTGGTGTACTAGTTTTATTGATTGTAACCCTTTGAATGTCACAGGGGTGAGCAGTGCACATCCCTATGGCATTCAAAGCTGTCCATGGTGCTGAAAGCCATCTCTGTGTTCCCCTAGTGGCTGGGTAGGGAAGCACAGAGAAAGCTGTTCAGAACTGTCTAAGTGGATTTTGGATTTTCTGACTGAACTTGATACTTTGCAGTGCTGTGATTGGCTGTCGTGCTAGGTAACATTATTATTGTGTGTTTTTAGGTAAGATTTTCTATGCGACGCAGGTTTAAGGTTAACGTGTATTTTGTTGGTCATCTCTCATTAGCCTTTCTGGGTAAGGAAGATTTGAATCTCACGTTACCTGGTCTTGCTTAACTCGCGAAGGCAGTTTTTTTCTTCATGTTGGTTTTAACGCCAACATTTGGATCGAGCCCTTAACTCTTTGAGTGCCAGAGGAGTACGCAACAAATGTACCCCTCTGGCAATCAATGGGTGAATTTTCAGAAAATATGTTTCTTACAAATCTGTGCTGCGTGAATTTTAGTTAACTGATGTGCTTAAACAAACTGGGGGGAAGGGGATTATACACTAAGGAATGATTAAGAGGTAATAAGGTGGAGATGAATTCTCCAGTTGTTATGTTTTTCTGTGGAGACTATGTACTAAGATTTCTTCAACTTTAGAGATCGTACTGCATAGGCTGTATAGAATAACATAGGAACTGGAGAAGTGATATCACTGGAGAAGTAATCTCTGCCTTAACACCTCTTTAGTGCATCTCCCCCTTGGGTTTTTGGGCATGGAATTTTGTATTTGTGGGTCTGCTGTTCCTGATTTCTGAACCACTGGGTGCACCAGTTCTCAGCTCCAGACCCAGTGTTCCTACTTCTTTCTCCAGTTCTTGTTCTGCCTATGGGAAATCTCCTGTATTCTGTCTCTTATCTCAAGACCCACTAATGACTGTCTCATCGCAGCTCTGTGTGACAAAACAACCACACATGCTTTGTATTTGTTTTAAGGGTGGAATGTCTTGAATAAGTAGAAGCATTTTAGTATCAAAAATATAAATTGCATGGATTCTCATACTGAGTAAAGTGAAAGATTTTTCTCTCAATATTTATTAACCCTTTTATTTATTTATTTTTTTAAACAACAATTTTCTGTTGTGGTCACCAGGTGGTGCTATTGCTATCACTGTTCATGGAGAGCTTTAGTCTAAGACACAAGCTCTCCCTTACATAACAATACAAAAATGGCATCTCTTATGTTTCATAGTAATAATTGTTCTTTAAACCAGTGAGCTAAATCCTTAAAGGTCTCCAGTACTTTGTGAAGAAGTGGGTTGGACATCTCTCAAGCAGCTCCAGTTGATGAGGTTGGAAAAAAAACATGAGTTCATGAAGTTTAGTCTCTTTACAATATTACCCAACGGGTTAATGTACATAACTCCTTAAGTTTTTGGAAAAACATTATTTTGCAATATATGAAAAGCAGTGCCTGTGGAAGAAACCACAATATTATAAGACATGGTGATTTGCACATCCTATCCTATATAATAATTAGCTAAATCGTGTGTAACACCGCAACATGCGCAGTAAACACTGCTGCACATGCTGCAGTCATGCGCAGTAGAGGCTGCCCGCGCCGCGGCTGATACAGAGCTGGGCGCTCTGAAGGAGAGTCCAGCTCTGTATCAGCCATGGTGCGGGCAGTCTCTAATGCGTGTGACTGCACCGGGACCGGGTGGCAGTGGCACTGTGGCACGTGTAACGGGCTGTTCAACTAGTTAATAATATTGAAATAGAACAAAAAAGATGAAAGCTAAAGTGTAAGCTATGTTATGCTTCCATACACTATATAACTATTGCGTTTTGAATCAATCTTTCTAAATGGCATTTCACAAGCTAATTTAAGTGGTAAGCAAACAGTATATTATAATACAGTTTCAATCTCCTTTCTCTGTCGTACAATTGAATCTGAGATGATTTATGCATTGTTAACTCTGTCTATAGATCTGAAGACATCCACAATATTTATTTGTAACACTGTCAGACATCCCACTCTAAAGGCTTGATTTATCAGTCCTGTCATAAAACTATTTCAGCACAAAATAAAGAAAAGTAACAAAAGCCATTTTTTTTAAACTGGCCAAGTTTAATTCTTTTCCATTGTAAAACTCAACTGGTCTCTGGCTGTCAAAAGTGACAAATTTCTGGTGAAGTTTTTGTAGTTTTGAAAGGTTTTCCACACATATTTCTGTGGGAAATATTATCTGCTATTTTTCTGTAGCTCCTCAACTACAGCTATGATATAAAGAAATCTAGTATTTATTACAGCACCTATAATGTTTTTAGAGATGTTTAAAAGTAGAATTGTCATTTTGTATGAAATATGGGATTTTGAAAGAACTTGCATATCACCTATAGTTATGAAGCAATTATTATATTTAAACCAGTAGATATAAGATACTTAAAGGGATAGTAATAATTTATTATTGCTATCCCTCATATTGTAGATATTTGCAAAATAATGTATTAGTCCCCAGGTTCATCTCTAAAACCTTTATGGTTTGAGAGATAACTGAGGGCAAAGCACCCCCCTCCCTCCCCCTTCCCTGAAGTCAGCGTTGTACTAACTGCAGGGATATCCGGTCTGACTTTCATCAGGCGGCTCTGCAGCTGAGCCGTGATCACTTTAGTAAAAAAGAATTATTTCACTGAAATGGTCTTCTCCTTGTGATTGCAAACCAAGCATATGTAGAAGACTGTTTCAGTGAAATAATTATTTTTCACTAACAGGATCTCAGCTCAGATGCAGAGCCGCAAGCCTGTCGTATGACAGACTTCCCCTGCAGTCAGTACAACACTGACTTCAGGGAAAGGGGAGGGGGGGGGGACTTTGCCTTCGGTTATCTCTCAAGCCGTAAAGGTTTGAGAGATGAACCTGGGGGCTATTACATTATTTTACAAATATCTACAATATGGGGGATAGTAATAATAAAGTATTACTATCCCTTTAAGGGACAGTAATGTTTCCATATGAGCAACACTGCAGTCCTAGTAGTGCATACAACTGATCAGTTATGTTAGTAATGCGGAATTCGCTATATATCCCTGGAAATAATATAAATGATCCCCCCTTATGCCTTTATACTTAAGTCATCCTTCGAGCCTCGGAGCTGGAAGAGGATGGCGATGTGGGACAATCTCTTTCAGTATAGGAAAAACCTGACCTCCTCCATCAAGGGGTGCAGGGTTTTCCATATACTGAATGAAGGAAGGTTGTGCCTCATAGCTCTCTGTCCGGTCAAGCGACTGGATTTCAGATCTCAGGAGCTGTGGCATGGCATTCTGTAACGGGGCATGAGGGGAACAATTTATAATATTATTTCAAGGGATATAGAGCGAATTCTGTATTACTATCTTAACTGATCAGTTGTATTCACTATAATGAAGGATTGCAGCGTTGTTCATATGGAAACATTAGTATACATTAGCTTCATTTATCTATCAGTGAAGGGCTGTCCAAGTTCAGTCCTCAAGGGTCACCAACAGTACTGGATGTAAGGATTTCCTTGTTAGAGCACAAGCAAGGTGAATCAGCTAAAATGAATGATCCACTGATTAACTCACCTGTGCCT
Source organism: Rhinophrynus dorsalis (assembly GCA_037306005.1). Lineage (NCBI taxonomy): Eukaryota > Metazoa > Chordata > Amphibia > Anura > Rhinophrynidae > Rhinophrynus > Rhinophrynus dorsalis. The sequence goes on along the minus strand of CM074723.1, from coordinate 121,618,167 downwards.
AATAAGAAAAATCCTTACATACTGGCCTGTTGGTGGCCCTTGAGGACTGAACTTGGACAGCCCTGTGTCAGTGAATTCAAATCTGATGTACTGGCCAGTATGCCATACCGATACTAACATTCCATACTGCTCCCTACCCCAACTGTCACCTCTTTCTGGACAGTATTGGCTCACGCACATTAACTGATAAATAAAGCTAAATATCTCATACTCTATTTTGTTTGAAATGAAAAAAAGAGGTTGTTTTGGAAGCTCTTTTAAAATCACCTACTTCTTAAAAAGCGAAAGTGCCACTTTCAGGCATGGGTGTCTAAACGTTTTTCCTCAAGGGCAATATTAAAAATAGGCCATTAAACAAGGATCAGACATTAATATGAAATTAAATTATCAGAGCCAGTGTTCCCCTTAGGTAGAATAGGCAACCACTTAGAGGTCCACATTTTGAATGGTGCCTAAGCTGTGCTGACCACTCTTTGGGTTCAGGAACTTGTGGGCATATCCAGAGCTAACCCAATTTCTGTGCAACAGACATCAAATTCTAGTTTATTGTGGCCAGTTTAATTAAGTATTTTGGCCAGTATATTTATCAGTTTGCATATCCTTTACTGGCCATTAACCCCGTGATAAAGAGGTCTTCAGTGTATTGCAAAACAACGTGTTGTTGATCTGTCTATCAATCAAAAGATTAAGAATTTTGGTTTTAGTACTTGTATGTTTTAGGGTAAGGGTGATTCCTGTTCCAGGCAACAGTGGAAGAGTTTTGTGGATGGGATTATGAAAGGAGTAGGTGTGGCCATAAGCAAAGCCAAAGATGCCCAAGGATCATTGTTTTGGGTCCTCAAAATGTAAATCCGTACCTGGAAATAATTATTATTCTGAACTCAAAGTGAGAGCTTATATGAACGGTCTTATGCAATGAATCCATAGATAAATCCATAGGCTAAAAATATACAAGGTATTTTACTACATAAATGAACACACTGGGCATTAAAGGGATAGTAATACTTAAAATGTAAACAAAATATGTTGTAGGGTTTATCCCCCTGAGTAAAACAAGAGTACTCCCACTGTTGAAAGGTGTTCTATTCAAAAGTTATTCATTTTCAAAGTTGAATTTTTTAGGTGCAATATCACAGTGGCCTGAAATTGTACAGTGGCGCTGTTGCTACACGATCCTATGGATAGCTCAGGTCCCAGGACCATACATCTCCATAGGATGGTGTAGCAACAGCGCCACTGTACAATTTCAGGCCACTGTGATATTGCACCTAAAAAACTCAACTTTGAAAATTAATAACTTTTGAATAAAACACCTTTCAGCAGTGGGAGTACTCTTGTTTTACTCAAGGGGATGAACCCTACAACATATTTTTTTTCACATTTTAAGTATTACTATCCCTTTAATGGTCTGACTCTTGCTAAATATCGGCTTAGGGTGTTATAGTATTGATTGATTTAAATAAACCCTCTACCATACAAGGAGATAAACAGAAAGGGCAAAAAGCTGGATACACACTTGGGATTTTTACAGAGTATTAGTGGTTTATTGTGAGCTATCTCAATGTGTTGTTGACTGTATTTTGTTCCTTTGTCAAGGCCTCAGTGATACATATGATGTGCTATACATTTTGCATTGAAAAATTATCTCTGTAATATAAGGATAAGGTGTGCTCCAGATGAATGAAGTAACATTATTCTGTACCTAAAGTGATAGTAATGTCCCCAAATTATTTTATTTTGTATTGTAGATTAAATAAAAATACATTATTTTCAGCAAACCCCATCTCTCAAACATCTATGGTTTGAGAGATATTTGCTTTGAAAGTTTGCACCTCTCGCCCCTTCTCCTGATGTCAGCTGTAAAGCTGACATCAGGAGTTTCGAGTCGTGCCACTCTAGGAGGCTCTTCAGCAGAGCCAAAGTCGCATTATTTAAAAAAAAAACCATTCTTCAATGGAACAGTCTACAAAGTGTGCTTGCAAACCAGGCATACTTTGTAGACCGTTCCATTGAAGAAGTTCTTTTTAAATAACATGATTTCGGGTCTGCTGAAGAGCCGATGGCTGGTCCCCGGGCCAGGATCTCCTGCTGTCAGCTAGATGCTGACATCAGGGGAAGGGGAGAGAGGCGAGAAATTACAGCGCAAATATCTCTCAAACCGTAGATGTTTGAGAGATGGGGTTTGCTGCAAATAACTTATTTTTATTTAATGTACAATAAAAATAAAATAATTTTGGGACATTACTATCACTTTAATATATCCATTTTTTAGTGATGATTTTGAGTCTTTTTTATAACCACTGCTATCAGTTCAATTTTTTTTGTGATCAAGGTTTAATTATAATTATTGATAATAATATTGAATTAATTAGTTCATTTTAAATGGTAATTAACATGAAAAAGGGTAAATCTTGGTCTTTTATTAGTTAACCACAGGTACTTTCACAGTCACAGCTTTACCAACGTTCACCAGTCACTGTACAGATCTACTCTAAGCATCGTCAGGGCTGGATTTTCCATAAGGCAGAGTAGGCATCTGCCTACAGGCGCACCCTACAGAGGGGTACCTGCCATTGCAATCGACATATTTTATTTTGATTTTTAAGTGGCGTGGAGTGCCGCGCTGTGCCGCCTGCCGCATGGTAAGGTCTGTGCCTCACAGACCTGTATCTGCTGAGCTCCCCTGGCTCTTTAGTAATGCAGAACGCTCTGCATTACTAAAGAGAAGACCGTGTGGAAACTCCAGCAGCTACAGGTCTGTGCAGAAGCACAGACCTTTCCTGCTGCTGGACCACCAGGGAGGTAGGAAACAGATGGGGGACACTGTGAGGCTTAATGTGGAGCTGATGGGGCAATGTGAAGCTGATGGGGGGCAAAGTAGAGCTGATGGGGTGCAATGTAGAGCTGATGGGGGGCAATGTGAGGGCAATGTGGAGCTGATGGGGGCAATGTTGAGATGATGGGGCAATATGAGGGCAATGTGGAGCTGATGGGGGCAATATAGAGCTGATGAGGGCAATGTAGAACTGATGGGGGTCAATGTGAGGGCAATATGGAGCTGATGGGGGCAATGTAGAGCTGATGGGGGCAATATGGAGTTGATGGGGGCAATGTTGAGATGATGGGGCAATATGATGGCAATGTGGAGCTGATGAGGGCAATGTGGAGCTAATGGGGGCAATGTGAGGGCAAGATGGAGATTTGGAGCATTGTGGAGATGGCCAATGGGGGGGCACTTCAGATTTCTGTGCCTATAGGTTCCAGAGATGTAAATCCGGCCCTGAGCATCGTCTCTGACTTCCTGCACATGCTGGAGTCGCATGTGACAGCCTTATTCCTATTAGGTATGCAGCGGGGCTGTTATCACAACAGTCAACAAGAATCATCAGTTGCCTCTCTGGATCTCGCAGCTCCAGTTCTAGGCATTAGAAGCTTAGAGGGAACCTGTGCACTGAGCATTGTCATTTCATATTACTGTAACTTCCATGGTTGGTAGTTTAAGGGATCAACTAGTAGTAGATTGAACTTCAACATATATTTTTTTCATGTTAGCTGCCCTTTAACACTTTGAGTGCCAGTATTCATTCAACACATTACTATGCACTGTGTTGGATAATTCTCAACCCTCAAAGGGTTAAATGTTATTGAACTATTATTAAACAAATATCCACCTAAAACAAAACTTTGTTTATTACTCCATGAACACTGTCACAAACAGTTAAAACGTCTGGTACTAGTTTTTTTTTTTTTAACCTTTTGAGTGCTAGGAAGTTGCTTTACAATGTGTTGGACATCCTTCTGGCACTGAAAGGGGTTAACCTACTGGAGGCTTACACTATTTTTTCACGCAAAGAGAAAGCGTTAAAAACACAACTTAAAAAGAAAAAAGCAGTTATACATGCAGAAAATAAGTTAAAAAAAGAAAAAATAACGCTTATTCCTACATCCCAAAATGTACACGGAGCTGTGCAAAGCCAAAGATTGTATAAGTGGCCCCAAGACTGTGTTAATGGACTTTACTTTCACAGTACATTTTCCGTATAATTTTAAAATAAGAATCAGCTTGATATAATGTTGTTGCTGGTGCATTCCATAAGGGCTTCTCTTTGCCGTTTTGTATTTTACTGTCACTAGACCAGTCAGATTTTGTGCACAGTGTTTGTGTTAGAATAATGAAGTGATCATTTTATTACCAGGATTTCCATTGAGGATTTCCTCTCAGACTTGATTGACATGTTTCTGCCTCTCAGACACTGGAATTCATTGACTGTTTTTCCACAGTAGCTTTGTTCAGTCCAGCAGTTAGTCTTTATTTAAAGGGCGACTATCCTATATAATAATTCGCTAGGATGTTTGTCAGAAGCTGTCATGTGCAGTAGAGACTGCCCAAACGCACAGAATGCTGGGAGTTCTGTGCTGGGAGCATTCTGTGCTTTCGGGCAGTCTCTACAGTGTATGACTGTGTCGTCGGCAGAACGCAGAGCAGGACCAGCCTCTTAACATCACCCTGACCTTGGCCTGTGTATATGGCCTTTTACACTAGTCATGCAATAATTGGTGCATTAGCCAATCTGTCACCCATTGCGCATTGTAAGCCTCGGCAAACCAATGGGGGTGCACAACAGGGGTTAGAAAAGAGACCCCTGATGGTTCCCTGGTTCATCTATGCTGCATCGGTTGGGACAGTGTCCTGTGTATGCAGTAAAGGAGCCATTCAGGGCTTGCTTGCATTAACCCTTTGAGTGCCAGAGGGGTATGCAACACACTGCAAAGCAATGAGTTGTATACCGCTCTGGCACTCATAGATCGAATTCTTTAATCTGGCTGAGTGCATATGGCAGCCTGCATTAAGTCATTAAAAGCTCTTGAACATACCAGTAATTGCAGATGCATTAGCAGATTCATGCATTCTTCCCACTGTCTCTCTGATACAAACATATATCCTCTACCTACTGTCTGTAAAGGTCACAACCTGCTTTCATGCTAGAGCAGCTTTCCTTTAAGCAGTGTCATAACCGCATCAATTTATTTAGAATTTCAATTGCCACTTGGCTTTATTTTGCTTATCTCATTCTTGTAGTAATTCCTTTTGATGGAATATTTTTCTAATTATGGATGTTTTATTATTAGTGGTTTGTCATGTAGGAAATTATTATTCCATCTCATAAGGGGTAGATGAGACTTAACAATGCAGTGGGTGAAAATGTTCTCCTGTTAAATTGTATATAGATTCATACTGTAGTATCAAATGGGTGGACAAACGTAAGACCATCCAGCTGTTTAACTACAAATCCCATCATCCTAACTGGCCACTGGATGATGGGAATTGTAATACAACAATAGTTGAATGACTGCAGCTTGACACACCACTGCTGTATCTTGAGTTTGAGTGACAGTCATTTTAGCTGCACAGTATGACATGGCATAATGATGTTGCTGAGATCACAGAGCTATTAACTACATCAAATGACAATGAGCTTATTACAAGGAATATATCATCTTATATATTACATGTCATCTTCCCTGCCTCCTTTATAGCCATCGAGTAATGAACACTTCACATCTAGTGGATAGTCTCTTAAAAGTTTGAAGAATGTGTGTGACTGTAATTTACAAGTCTGGAAGAGTTCACAAATCAATATTATTCAAATTTAGGAGACAAAATTGGAGGAGTTGGATCAATAAAAATATGTCCTCTGCTTTCACCAGCCAGATATTTCCCTTTTATTCTATAGATCCCTTGTGTTGTAAAAAAAATTCCACCTAAGTTGTAATTTCATGTTTGCTGTTATCAAAATATTATGTGCAAATTAATTGATTGCATTAGTTAGATATTCACCACAAAACCCCACTCAATAATTACAATTTTTATTGATGACCCAGGTTTTCACCAAGCTAATTTGGCTCAGAAACAAAAGTTATAAAAAGCAATACCATCAGAGACAATGGTAAGGCTGGATTTCCTATTAGGCAAAGTGGGCAATCTACTACAATACCAAATTCTGAGGGGCATATCAATGTTGCCACACCCACATTGTGAGTTGTCAGAGTGACCAGCACAATTCCAATGTGCCTGCACCAGACACCTGGTCCTAGTATATGGTGACCAGTTTATTTACCACTTTACATAAACTTTTACTGGCTACTGTTTAACCATTTGAGTGCCAGAGAGTTATCCAGTGCAATATCTCTCTCAAACACAAAGGTTAACCCTTGGATTCTAAGGGTATCTGAATGTATATTGTATTGGTGAAAAATACAAAGCGAGCATAAAAAAATGCACTTTACACAGAGCTTGCAATGTACATACGACTGCTGTTAAAATAAGTAGTCTTGGCAATTCCTCAATGTTTGGGGTTTATGCCATTTAGCAAGAGCAATTATCTCCATGGCTATGGAATGTATTACTTATATTTTGTGATTCTCTTTAAAATGCATTTTATATCCTGTGTATCACCTTGTCTTAATGTCACGTGAGTACTTATAGACAATAGACTTCACAACACTGCTGCAAGAGCCAGTATGATACTATTATATGCAAAATGGGGTTTGATGCATGTAATGAAAATATTATTCTACCACTCTGAGTTCTAAATAAAGACATCATTTGGAATATGACGTGTCCCTTTGGACCTGACAAGTCCAGAATGTTTTTTTTGGCAAATATTGTAATTATGTTCAAAAATGTATTGGATACCTTTGCAAAGCAGAACAATATAGAGAATTCTGATATTAAAAAAGCAAGTAGTACTCCAGGGAGAACTTGATTGCGTTTCAGAGTCCGGAAGGTTTTTGTTACCCACTTAAAATTTAACTCAAAATTATTTCAATTGGGTTTTATTTGGGTATCAAAGGAGACCTTGAAAGGGTTGAAATCTAGGCATTTTTTCACTCATCATCTATAACTATATCGCTATAGTGAAAATTGCTTCCTTTATCAAGTCCTCTGTTTGGGGGTATAAAAACTTGGCATGTATTTGCTCTGCACCCAGTTATCTTTAATATATTAATCAGGCAAGTAATATAAAATATAAATAAAGAATTACATCATAGCTCTGTATTGTATCAGGAGAAGCAGCATTATAAACTTACGAAGTACAGATCCCCCAGATGACTTCTCCCGAGAGTTGGTGCTTTGAACTCTGTAGAAGTAGCTGATAATTCTTCTTGGTTGCTTTGACACCCACTTCCACAGCCAATAGGAATAAAGATGAAACTGATAGATTCATCTCTTACAGGAGACGGAATAAGAAACTAGCAGCAGACTTGGACATTAAGTCTGTAAATGTATTATGCTGCTACTCTCAGCATGTTACATAGAAACATAGAATCTGAAATCAGGTAATAACCATTCAGCCCATCTAGTCTGCCCATTTTCCTACTGTAAAACCTCAAACCTTATTTGGTCCTTGGTCTTGTCTTATGTTCAGGATATCCTTATGCCTATCACATGAATGCTTAAATTCCCTCACTGTATTAACTTCTACCACTTCTCCTGGTAGGCTATTCCATTTATCTATCACAGTCTCAGTAAATTAAACCTATCTTTCATTACATCTGAGACTCTACTTTTATACTATGACCTCTTGTCCTACCATTTCTATTCCTTTGAAATTGACTTTCTTCCTGTACTTTGTTGAATCCCTTAATGTATTTGATTGTATCTATCATATTCACTCTCTCTCTTCTCTCCTCCAAGCTATACATGTTTAGTTTTTCCTGATAATTTCTATTATGTAAACCATTCACCATTTTAGTAGCCCTTCTTTGAACTCTTTCCTGATATACCACAGAACACAAAATACACAAATACCCATTACTAAAAGAAAATGAGAGGGCATCCATTAATGCTAGAGGAAAGGCAATTTCAACCACAACAAACTCAGATATTTTACAGTAAGGGCAGGAAGGAAGTGGGATTCTTTACATCTATCACCCCTTAGACATCTCATCTGTAGTGTAAACAAGCCCAGTTTGACTAGTCTAACTCTTTATAACTCATATAATTCAATTCCTTTATCAGTTCTGTTGCACATGTCTGCTTTTTCCAGTTCAGTCATTTTGTTTTTAAAAAACTGGTGCCCAAAACTGTACTCCATATTTTAGGTGATGCCTCATCAAGGCTTTATATAGAGACAGATTTGTGTTCCCATCCTGTGTATTTATATCATTTTTATACAGGATAGTGCCCTATTGGCTCTTGCAGAGGCCAAGTGACACTGCAGACCGCTGTGAAGTCTATTGTCTATCAGGACACCTAAATCTTTCTCTCACGAGAATTCCCCAAGTTGTTTCCCATCTACTGTGTATGTAGCATGATTGTTTCTGCAGCCTAATGTGTAACCTTACATTTATCTATATGCCTCTTTCCTGCCCATTCACTCAGTTTATCCATTTCATTCTACAGAGAAAAACATTCTGCTGTATGTGCATTTCTTTATACAGTTAGGCGTATATACTACTTTAAATACCCACTTCTAGATAGTTGGACCCAGGACTGAACCCCGTGGCACCCCATTTATAACTCTCTGCCATCTATCATTTAACCAGTTTCTATCCATGCACAGATATCACCTCCTAAGTAGTGTTGAGCAAGCGTGCTCGGCCGATGCTCGGATCGGCTCGAGCATCGCTCTGCTCGGCACATGGCGGTACTCGTCGAGTACCGCCATGTGCTCGCCCGCCATGTTCGGGTGGCGGGGATCTGTGCCGAAAGAGGCACAGATCTGAAGACGCTCCGCTGGACCACCAGGGACTGGAGGTACGGGGGCATTGCGGAGATGAAGGGGGCATTGCGGAGATGAAGGGGGACATTGTGGAAGAGGGGCATAGCGGAGATGAAGGGGGACATTGTGGAAGATGGGCATAGACTCTATGCCCCTCTTCCACAATGTCCCCCTTCATCTCCGCTATGCCCCTCTTCCACAATGTCCCCCTTCATCTCCTCTATGCCCCTCTTCCACAATGTCCCCCTTCATCTCCGCTATGCCCCTCTTCCACAATGTCCCCCTCCATCTCCTCTATGCCATGGAGGAGATGAAGGGGGACATTGTGGAAGAGGGGCATAGCGGAGATGAAGGGGGACATTGTGGAAGAGGGGCATAGCGGAGATGAAGGGGGCATAGCGGAGATGAAGGGGGACATTGCGGAGATGAAGGGGGCATTCGGAGATGAAGGGGGCATTCGGAGATGAAGGGGGGCATTGACCAGGTACCCTCCCCTCATCAGAGCAGGGGGTGCCTGGTATAATGCTTGTGTCGCCCCATTGGATTCAATGGGGCTCGGGTGCTCAGCCGAGCACTCGAGCCTCAGGGGGTGCTCGGTCAGAGCACCCGAGCACCCGAGCATCGGGGTGCTCGCTCAACACTACTCCTAAGCCAAAGGCATTCAATTTATACAGTGTCCTGTTGTTAGAGTTTATATTTATCAACATAATCCTAATACAGTAAGGATTCAGATCCAATGATAAAGACTGTAGGCCATGCAATTATGGGGCAATCCATGGTAGGCCATGCAATTCTGGACAAACCAAGAATGCCATAGCGAACAAACCAAAAAATTACCTAAACTCCATTTGGTTCAAATGATGCTTTTAACCCTATGAATGCTAGAGAGGTCTCTAACACATTACTTCACTATCAGTTGAAGACATACATCACAAGCTTTCAAGGGGTTATGATTCTGATTTAAATCAATATGATTTTTATTTGTCCCTTATGATGTAGTTGTTTGACCGCAGGATGAATCAACTCTTTCTTTGTGAATATGACCCAGTATATCAATGACCATAGCTCACAAGTGGATGGATGAATAACCCATGGCTCTCCAACTGTTGGACTATAATTACATGCTCTGCAGTTGGTCAGTAGCAGACTAAGAATAACTGAACTGTGTTTCAACAACTGGAGAGTTAGTCTTATGCTAATGTGCTTATGAACATTGATCTTGGCTATGGTCTATACTATTAAAGGGATAGTAATGTTTCAATATCCAGAATCCTGCAATTAGTAAGTTAGTAATGCTGCATTCGGTATATATATTGTGAAATAATATGAATTATCCCCCTCATGCCCCTTTTCACAAATCCAGGCCACCTCCCCATGAAGTCTGATCGCTTGAGGCACAAACTGCCTCCATTGAGTATGTGGAAAACCCTGCCCCCTTGATGAAGCAGGGCAGGGTTTCCTGTATACTGAAGGAAGATTGTCCCATGTCGGCATCTGCTTACAGCTCCAAGGCTGGAAGGATGACATGAGTATAAAGGGCGTGGGGGGCGGGGTAATTCCTAATATTATTTCATAAGTTATATACAGAATGTAACATTACTAAAATAACAGATCTGTTGTATGCACCATAAGGAAGAATTGCTGTGTTCTGGATATTGAAACATTGCTATTCCTTTTAATTAAAAGTACTGTCTGGCTGTATCACATTAGTGCTAGTCAAGGTTGGATTTACATCTCAAGAGCTCCTAGTATGCCTTTAGGAACCCTTAGCACTTCTCATTGGCCATCACCTGCTAAAAAGTGGTAAATAAACTGACCAAATGTGTAGATAAATTGAACCTTCTATAAGCTGGAACATAAACAAACCACAATAAACCAGGAGCATGTGTCTGGAACATGAACACTGGGATTGTTCTGGCCTCTCCCACACCAATGCACAGTGGGTATTATCATGATTTAATCATCCATTACAATTAAAGGAACACTAACCGTTACAGCTCATAACTGGAAGATTAACTCTTTAACTTCTAACATTTATTTCACTCTTTTCTAATAAAATGTAGCTTCTGGAATGCAAGAGTGACATAATAGGAAGAGTAGTGTCCTGCTACACCCTCTCTTGAACCAATGGTATATGGGATGCCATGTGTTGAAGACCATAGCTGACACATGCATTATACAGTTTTATTTGTTCTGAGAGCACTGTATATATATGACTAAGGATGCCAATACATAGTTGAGAGAGATAGCTATACTATCAAATAGAATGCTTCCATCTGCTTATCAAGACAAGACATTCAGTCCATTCCATATCCAAGTGCATGCATCTGCATCCTGTAAGGATAAAGGCTTCAATTCTGCAACTTGGACTATATTTTTCAAGTCATTTAAAGAAAATGTTAATGGTAACAAAGGACTAAGGGCTGGATTCTATTGCAGGTGATAAATGTTAACACCTGTTTTATCAAACATTTTCCTATTGAAGTCTATGGGGAAACCTGGAGATAAAAACAGTGATAAAATTATCACCTGCAATAGAATCCATCCCTTAGACTAGGGTGACCAGACCTCACCTTTAACCGGGAACACGCATAAAAGATACATACTGCAGGTCTGCTTTGATTTCAGTGCAGTCCTGAAATATGCCTATTTCCTATGTGTTCCCAGTTAAAGGTGAGGTCTGCTCAGCCTACCTTAGCCAGGAGTACATTACTAAAAGGAAATATATGCTCCGATGATATACTGTGTGTATATGTATATGCATATATTTCTTTCTTTACCATTGGCAGGATTTTACACTAACAGTTCATAATCATAACATCCCATCTCACATTTACCTTAATCTATCAGAGAGTCCCACTATGAATCAACTCTGCATGGAATGCTTTTCCAAAATGGACACTTTGAGAGCCAGACAGGTACACAATGCATTGCTTCACAATGTTTTGCATATGCGTCTGGAACTCGAAGGGGTAATCTTTCATTAGTATTGGATATCATGGCCACAGAGAAAGACATGATTCTTTGTTGCTGGACTCTGGGATCCCAAATCTTCCCATTCAAGTCTTTCTTCCTTCCTAAGAAAATGTCAGTAGGAGGAGTTTGTTGTCCTGAAATCCATCAAGAAAGAATTGTATCTTTAGAGTAGGCTGACCAGACCACACCTTTAACCGGGGACGCATAGGAGAAATGCATAGTGCAGAACTGCAAAATGGCTATTTACTATGTGTCCCCAGTTAAAGGTGAGATCTGCTCAGCCTGCTCTAATTACAGACTCGTATTAGGGAATGAATCAATACAGAATCGATTCGTGGTGGCCATTAGCATTTTATGCTCAGTTAAGCTAAACAGGGTTTATTATTAGTAACTGTTTAAGTGTTTCTGCTTAGTGGGAACACTAACCCTGATTGGGCTATGTGCTAACCCGCTGAATACTACAGAGGTTGCCAGTGCATTGCTTCTGTCTCTATAGCCTCCAGGGAGTTAAAGAGGCATCATGTGCAAAACAATTACATTATTTTCATTTACATCTTTTTGTGTCAGGATACCTCTCTGGCACACAAAGGGTTAACTTCAATAATATATGCTCTTCTCTAGTATTCACGGGGTTAAATATCAAGTACAAAAACAGCGTACCAGCTTTGAGTAATTTCAGAATTGTTGAATGAAATTATCCTCAGTTCGATAGATCATATAACTAGCCATAAAAATAGTTTGCATATTAATGCTTTTCTTTCATGATTACACTGTTCATTTACATTTGAAAAGCTGCACTATATTAACATTGTAATCTATGAACATTGCTCATTACAGAAACAGCATAACACAACTTACTGATCTATTTTGGTTTTGACTTAATGACCTCTTGTTATTTCAGAATGTCACATGCCTATAGGAAGTAACAGCAGCACATTCAATACAGCATGAAAGTCTTACACAAGCTGTTTAAGTTCTCTTTAAAGTGGACTTGCCACCTGGAATTAAGTTTATATATTTAGAAACTTCACTCAAAAATATCTGTGCATTATGTTAGCCAAAGGCCCAGCAGATGTATAGTTTATAAGCAAGCATACCTCCCAAGTGTACCTCTTTAGGAGAGACAGTCCCTCTTTTAGACGTAAATCCCTCTGTCCTTCTTTCCCATCCTGATGTCCCTCTTTTAAGGAGATCAGACTGTGTGGTGTGCATATAAGTGTATCACATTGCTCTACAGCAATAAATCTCATCTTAATGTTTGAGTAAACCTCAGTATATATGTTTATAAATTAGTCTGTGCAAATAAAATACTTTGGTCTTCTTATTAATCATTTATTAGGTTACACAAGGAGATGTCAATAGGTCATGAAATAACCTAAAAATTCTTGGTAATGCCCCTTCCACCAGCCACACCCCCTGTAACACCCCCTAAAACACAAGTGTCCCTCCTTGGCAATTTGAAATGTTGGGAGGTATGATCAAGTGCAGCACTGTATACTAATTAAGCTCTCAGTGCACACACATTAACCCTTTGAGTGCTTTGCAATGCATTCCGTACAACTCTGGCACTCAAAGGGTTAATTAGCATATGGTGCTGCTATGAAGAAAATAATTTTCCATAAATAATAGTATGCATGTCTCCTAACCTATAGATTCTGCTGATCTTTGTCTAAAAAGACACATACACAGTTTTGAATTAATTCTTTCAGTGCCAGAGGGGTTACGTACCCCTCTGGCATTGAAAGTGTTAAGTCTCCAAATAAGAAAACAATTCAATGTGAGGGGTTAACCTTAACCCTCAGAGTGCCACATGAATGAAGCTACATCCTCTAGCACTCAAAAGGTCCTATGTTCAAAAGAAAATGGAGTAATTATGGAGAAAAACATGGTCACCAGAGGCGACAAATAAAAATATTTCAAAATCACTTATTTGTTACAAACTGACTTTTCTGCTTCAACTAAACTTAAAGTGACAGATCCACTTTAAAGGACAAGTACACTTTTTATGAAAAACTGTATGTTGTTGGGCTTCTCCTCTTGAGTTAAAACTTGGGTACCACCATGTTTTATTCAAAAGATGTTACAGTTCAAATTGTTGCAAAGTGATCTCTCTTATAGAATGCAATTGTAAGTGCAATAGTTGGAAACCAGACGGCAGTGCGTTGCAATGTTTTGGATACCTTTTTCGTGCTCAGAGGGTTAATGAGTTTAAACTGTGCCAGTTTTGGAATAACACATCCCAGCAGTGGGAATCGATTTTTTTTTTTTTTTTACACATCAGGAGAAACTCCTTAAAATATACAGTAAAATCTCAGGTATAATACTCACATGATAGGTGTAAATTATACCCAGGATATTTGGTACAACATACATTGCATGTGAGTAATATGCACACCCTTTTCCTCCTGTACCCACAAAAAAAATGTCACTGTCCCTTCAGTCTCCCCCACCTGAATAATCTGTTTACTCCCTACCCAAAAAATTAACATAAAATGCTCCCTCAATCACTCTGCCCCTTCTTCCTTTCCTCACACCACCTCGATACCATTATCTACGTGGCCCGCTTTCCTTCCCTCTACCTACCTCCAAGACCTGGACTGGATGTGGGAGATCCATTCAGTGGATGGCATGCATTAAATCCATGGTAATGTCCTGTCAGGACCTGACAGGGCACAAACCTATTTTCAGTAGGGCAGATAGATTATTAGGGGGGGGGGGGGGGTAAGGGGCAGAGAGAGGTATGTATGTATGTATATTTTAATTTATATAGGTTTACTTAGAACTTTACAGTTTTCATTTAGTATAGAGGGGATACACTAAGTACAGCAGTTCAGTGGTTATACAGAACATTAGGTGAACATACATTAGGATAAGAGGTCTCTGCCCCATAGAGCTTACAATCTAAGTAAAGGATGTGACATACAGATAGAAGCTGGTAAAGGTGGAAATGCAATTTTTCACAGAAGGGCATAAGATATAAAGTTTACATATTACGGCAGTGCTACATTTAAAAGGATTTGAAGTTGTTGAGGGTTAAGGCTTGATGTATGCTGATTGGTAGGGAGAAGCAAGGGAAAAAGTGATAGATGTTAAAGGAGCAGAGGGTCGTCCACCATGCGTGATGCATAGAGGACATGCAGGTATATGGTGGGATATTAATGATGAAATAGAGGATGGGGACTAATTTTGGAGAACCTTGAAGATCATAAGAAGGATTCAGAATATGATATGTTGCTTTATAGGAAGCCATGACAAAGATTTTAATAGCTTAATACAGATCAAGACTGTATTTTTTTCTTGTATATGATACACCCCCACACACTTCGCATAAGGTGAAAAGTTTGCTTATTATACCCAATATTTTACTGTAACTTTTCTTTAATAATTCGTTTTTTTCCCCTTTAAGTACATTGACCTCCATATGTCTATATAAAAATGTGTGCATTTTCTTCTGGTAAGACTTTGGGAATATCACCAGTATGTATAGGAACAGACAAGTGCTAAGATTTAATGCACACAAGAAAATGCTGCATGTTGCAAATCTCTGGCATGCCTCTATCTCACTGTGCTCATTGAACTCATTTCAAAACCAGTTGAAAAGCAATTTCAGACTCAGTTGGAAATGGGCTTGAAGCAGCAGTGCCAGTTCAGATAAGAAGCCCAGTAAGTAAGTTGCCTGCATTCTGCAGATGTCCAATTTCCATTCAGGATAACCTCCTGTAGTGAGGGCTCCTGGACACAGCCCTATGATAACCGAGATGGTGCATGTGGGACTGAGTCATACTTTATAGCGCTTCTATCTCTGACCTCCTTGATATACAGAATATCAGATAATCTTTTCTACCTCATAATGATTAGCTGACACTGGCAAAGTGTTTTTCAGGGATAAATGTTTTTTTCACTCTTTAACCTTTTGCGTGCCAGAGAGGTATTCAACCCATTGCGTTTATGGAAAATATATGTTATGGAGCTTTTACTTCAGAGTAAAACAAGAATAATCTCACTTCTGGGAGATTATTCATTAAAAAGTTATTACTGCTCAAACTTTTTTATTTTAAAATAACTTTTATGAAAAAAAGCATGTATTGTTGGGCTTTCCCAGTGGAATAAAGGTATGGTACTCTTGCTACTGCAGAGAGAGTCTTTCTAGAGTTATTACAGTTTTACCTGTTGGTTTTTACATTCAAATTGCCCTCTAGTGGACAGATTTCAGATAGTTATTCTGTTGCATTCTATTGGAGAAGTGAGTCACTGACAATAGTTATCCATAGAATGTTGCAGAAACTGCTGAGTCACTTCCTGTCAGTTTGAACCTTTGGAACGATTCTCGCTGGATCTCAGTTTCCATAATGTATAAAACAGTTTGAACTGTTATATCCTCCTATATAATAACTCACTAGGATGTTTGTCAGAAGCTGTCATGCGCAGTAGAGACTGCCTGCGCTGCAGTCATGTGCAGTACAGAGTGAACGCTTCGCAGTTGAAGGTGCGCAGAGAGGACTGCGGTCCGAATTTGGTGCACCCAGCTCTGTATCAGCTGCGGAGTGTTCGGGCACTCTGTACTGCGCATGACTCAGCGCGGCCAGTGAGCAGAGATGTGGCCCATGTACACAGGCTTTTAAACTAGTTTCCGAATAAAAATCTGCTAGCAGTTGGACTGCCCTTGTTGTACTCAGTAGGAAAAGCCATATAACATAAATTGCACTTTCCTCTTCAGGTTATCATTTTATTTAACAAACTGTATGGGAGAGCAGAAGCTGTTGCATATAATAATGTATTATAGAAAAACAACTAGTTGACATGTTGCTAATAGTTTGATAAGAAACAAATCATTGGAGTTATAATAGTTTTTTTGGATCCTATGATAGAAATGTCTCCAACTCATATCAGGGGTTATAGTAGGAAAACTCTTGTGGAAAAACAAACCCTGTAGGAAGTCAGTAGCAATTCATCAAGGGAAGTCGCCGTTTTCAACAAAATTATAGTATACTTTAACCCTTGAGGACCAGAGTGGTGCTGTATGCATCAAGAAGCAATTCAATGCACATCTCCCTGGTCATGGAGGGGTTAATACTGTGTTATGTAGAATAATGAGGCTGATGTATTATGAATAAATGGAACAATGCTGGAACATACCTCCGAACATCTGAAACCGACAAAGAGGGACATTTTTTCCCCACAGCACCCTCCCCCCCCCATTTCAAAGAAGCCTCATGCACATCTCCAATATGTACAATTGATAATTTATTGTGAAACGTTAATCCCTCATTTACCAAAGGGGGGACCCATGACCAAGGCATTGTTGTAATATTGCAGCTGGGCATGAGGTACAGAGTCAGCTGCCAACACTATCAGTATGCAGGGCAAAGAAACTGGGGAAAGGCAAAAGCCCTACAATAAAGAGCAATTTTTTTATAAAGTTAAGCAAGTCATAATGCCCTTTAACCTTTTGAGTGCCAGGGGGTTATGCAATATATTGCGCACCCCTGCACTCAGAAGGTTAACTAATGCAACGAGGTGAGGCAGGCTGCAAGCAGCATAGATGCCATTATACTGTACATTGCTGAGGATTGAGCTGAAGCTGTTAGTCAGCTGAGCAAAGCCTAGCACTGGCAGCTTTGACAGCTGAGGATGCTGGTATTACCGTATGCCTGGTCAAACATGCAAATACAGTAGAATTCAATTTTTAGCTCACGGAACTTCATCCGTGGCATGCCGCCTCCTTGTCACTTTGAGGCCAGGCAGGCACTGACTGAGGCAGTTTACTCCCGTTCGCGAACAGCACTGAGTGTAGCCGGCTCCTCCCCTCCCACAATATGAACTCAGCCGCCGCAAGTAGTAACTAACTTCAAAGAGATAGTGAAATCACAAAGTCAAGTAACAAGCAGTCACTAATTAAATTGCACTTGTCTGTCAGAGGATGAGGATCGAAACAAGAGACAGTAGGCTGTTTGACCACAAGTTCTCAGGCATGCGTCACCAGGTGGTGCTCAGTCTGGCACTCAAGTCCTTCTTGCTCAAAAGGCAGCCAAAGGTGGAGTATGGCGTGAATACTGCATGTGCATATATCAAGCATGATACGCACTTGCAGTCAAATAGGCTTCTAAATGCTTGCGCAACATGGCTCACATGATGAGCGTGGTGTGTAGGCTGCCGGAGTGGTACAGGCAAAACTTTAAAAAGCAGGGAACAGGCTAGGAAAGTGGGACATTGTGTTGTGTAATGCGGGCGGGACAGTGGGTCTGGACCCTAAAATCGGGACTGTCCCGCATAGATCGGGACAGTTGGCTGGTATGCTGGATCAGGTAACCGCAGTCTATGCGGAAGTATCTGCAGGGAAGACTTTATAACTTCAATTTAGACAAAATAAAGCTTAAAAAAAAATTAAGACACTTTTAATCAGATTCGCTACATAACCTAACTATTTAGCCTGAGTTATATAGAGGTGATACATCCCCTTTAATCAATGTGTTGGATACAGTTCTGGTGCCTGGTGCTTAAACAGATAAAAACTTTTGGTTTTGCATATTATGTGTCTGCTGTATCTTTATCTTGTAAAGCCACTGATTAATCATTCTGGAAGATATATGTAACAGACTGAGACATACCTGCCAACATTTCAAATTGCCAAAGAAGGACACTTCTGTTTTAGAAGGTGTTGCTGTAGGCTTGGCTGGTGGGTGGAGCATTACCAATAATTTTTAGGCTATTTCACGACCTATAGACACCTCCTTGTGTAACCTAATAAATGATTTATAACAAGACCAAAGTATTTTATTTACACAGACTAATTTATAAACACACATACTGACGTTTAATTAAACACTAATGTGAGTTTTACTGTTGTAGAGCAATGTGATACATTTATACACACACTACACAGTCTGATCTCCTAAAAAGAGGGACATCAGGGTGGGAAAGAGGGACATAGGGATTTGGGTCTAAAAGAGGGACTGTCCCTCCTAAAGAGGGACACTTGGGAGGTATGCTGATATACCTGGGAACTCTCCAGATCTGATGTGGAGAATCCAGTTTTTTTACATTTTTAATAAAACCCAATATTTTACAGAGCTTTTCCTGGTAAGTAAAACAATGGTACTCTACTGTTGTCAGTAGTTTTATTGAAAAGTTATAACAGTTCAAATAATCAGGAAGTGAATTACAGAGTGTTTACTTCCAGAAAGTTCTGACAGCATGACTCAGCATTTTCTACCACATTCCACAGAGAACTGTTTGTCATTGTTTTCCTCCCAAATAGAATGTAACATATTAACTATCTGACCACTGTATGGCACAGTTAATGTGATTTAATGAGATTTAAACTGCAATAACTCTTAAAATATGCATATCTTACTCAGAAGTGGGAGTACCCTTGTATTACTCAACAGGAAAAGTCATACATTTTTTCATAAAAAAGTATACTGCTCCTTTAATTATCAGGCCTCTGGGGACAGATGCTGATTCTCAGGTCTCAGTGAGTTCCCTTGTAACTCCACCCACTTCACTGTCAGTTCTGGTCCCTATCCACCCTGTTCTTCCCACTGTCCTGCCATTTTAAGGCCAAACCCATACCATCAACTTCATTCAAGTCCTACCCACATTAGGAAGAGAATCACTTCATTTGAACCACCCCCATGCCTTAGTGACCTTAGTAGACCCTAGGGGCTGGATTCTACTGCAGGTGATAAATGTTACCACCCATTTTATCAAACGTTTTACTATTGAAGTCTATGGGGAAACCTGGAGATAAAAACAGTGATAAAATTAGCACTTGTAATTCAATCCAGTCCTAGGTATGCAGACTGATACCAAACTATCCCATAATAAAGAGGTGATAAAGTGGAGATGACGTCTCTAGTTTATCACTTCTCCAGTTCCTATGTTTTTCTATGTAGCAGATGCACTAAGATTTCTCATGCTTTAGGGAGCTTAGTGAATAGGCTCCATAGAATAACATAGGAACAGGAGAAGTGATATCACTGGAGAAGTCATCTCCACTTTATCACCTCTTTATCACACCTTAGTGAATCTCCCCCAAAATCTCCAACTGTTTACATTATAAGAATGTGCCTTTTGTCAGTTGTAGCTGTTGTTAACTATTTCACTATATAAAAAAATTGAGATGTAATCACTATAGAAGAATATCAAAGAAGTGAGAGTGTCCTTCTTTTACTTATCTGGAAAAGCCCTATGACTTTCATAATTCATTAAAAAAATGTACTGCTTCTTTAAAATTGTGATAAGTGACTTTCTTGGCTGAAATCTACAAAAATGCACTTGCTTCTTTCTAGGTATTTTCACACTATATACCTGGGAATACGAAGCAGAAGAAGCGGGGAGAATGACAGGTGGCGGTTTTATTGGAAGATGGTTTATGAATATGCAGATGTGAGCATGCTGCATTTACTAGCCACATTTCTGGAGAGTGCTCCCCAACTCGTGCTGCAGCTATGCATCGTTGTACAGACACGTGACCCACACCGTGATCAAGGTAAGAAACCATTAATATGTCCTAATACAGTTTCTAGGTGCATATTTTTAACACATTGGTTGCTACACTTCACCAATGCATTATTACAAAGCCATTAGTTGGATACATCTCTAGTAAAAGGTTAAAGAAATGTGAATTATAACCAGTTTCTAAATGAAATCTATGAGTTTCATATGAATGAAATTTACTGGATTATGAGTTGCTGAATCTAGTTTCATTAGTAATTTTTGTTAAATGTTCTTTCTTAGTTCTGGATTCCATTGTAGCTGACAGGTTTTCCAGGGGTTTTGTCTATAAATGTCCCCATATATATGAATGGGAATCTGTCAGACAAAACCAGTTGATAACACTTATGAACTGCAGTGTATCATGGGCCTTAGAGGCAAATTTAGGCCTGCATTACATTGCAGTTGATAACGTCAGCAAGGGTTTTTTTCCGCACATTTCTCCATAGATTTCAGTGGAAATCTGTTAGATAAAACTACCCATAACACTGAAATGTAATCTAGCCCTTAATAGAAAGAAATGGAACAACTCTAAGGCAAACCAGTGAAATCATAGAGAACAAATAAAAACTGCTATTTATTTAAATGTGGGTTATAGCCCCTTGAATTCTATGTATATCTTTATTTATATGGCGCCACACAGTGTACGCAGCGCCTTACAACAGAAGTAAGTTACATTAAATAAGAGGGGATAAAATAAGTGCCACATTCATATAAACAATAGGAGAGAGGTCTCTGCCCCAAGGAGCTTACAGTCTAAATGGGTAACAGGAGACAGACAACAGGGTAAGAGGGTGTCAAGTGGGTGTCTGTTTATTCTAGATAAATATCCAGTGCATTCTGGTGAAAATACTTTGGAGTCCTCGCTAGAATTTAAAGGGATAGTGATACTTCGTTTTAACTTTATTTTATTTTGTAGGCATTAAAAAAACATGAAGAATGATATAAGTCTTATCTCTGAAACCTTTATGGCTTAAGAGATATTCACAAACAAAGTATCCCTTCCCTGTTCAACCACATCAAAAGGGAGATGCCCAGGTAGACTGCAGAGAGGGACAATCTTCAATTAAGATAAGGGAAAAAGCTGAAAAACTTGTCAAGGGGGGAAGGGCTTTCATTGTTTTCATACAAAGAAAATTGTCCCCTTCTGTTATCTGTCCTGTCATACAACCAGATTCACATCTGAGAAGAGATGGCTTACACTAGGTAAAAGGGGTGGGAGGGGAAACTTTGCTTGTGAATATCTCATAAACCATAAAGGTTTGAGAGATAAGACTTATATCATTCTTCATGTTTTTTTAATGCCTACAAAATAAAATAAAGTTAAAACGAAGTATTACTATCCCTTTAAGGTGTTAAAAGACTATGTACCTTTCAAATACCTTAAACTCCTCTCCAATTGTTTTAGATATGTATATGAGTCCAAAATGGCCCTATTTATGAACAAATAATGTATCCCAATCTTTTAAAAGCATCTTACTTTAAAAGCACATTGAAGAGGGCTAGCATGGATATCTTTACTACATAGAACATGATTGGCAGCGTTCCTCTCATGCTAATGCCTGTTAATCTGTTTGTAAGTCCCTGCCCCTTCTCGTATGCCTGTGAGCACACCCAATCACTGTGGAAAGATGGGAAGGTGTTGGGCGGGGATACATCAGTACAGGGACGGCCAGCATTGCAATTAGATGCCTGCCAGTCAGCTTGTACCACAGGCGACCTCCTGTTTTATTTCACACAGCACACTTTGTATGTAAATTATCTTAAAATGCCCAGTGATTTTTAAAAAATACCAACACAATTTATAGTAAGTTTTGCCTTATTAATCACATGGTACAATGAAGACCATATAGCAAATACATTTCATTGGCTGGCTGGACTGGTGCATGTTGCTCCATTCAGGGACTCTTTGTTGTCCCCGTGGGGGATGACCCGGGACGCGGGACACAGACTCCCAATAAGGGACAGTCCTGGGCATACCGGGACATGTGGTCACCCTAGTAACAGCGCATTCTGTGTCTGATGACCTCTCACTCCTGTGAACACATGGCCGGGCACTGCTGTTCCCTTTACCTCGGCTGCCTACAGCTACATACATTTCTCTAACTGAAGACAGTTTTGTCCGTTGAGGAGACTCCCCCGTTAGTGGTGAGAGGTCTGCAAAGCTGTTACTGTAGCAGGACAAGAAAGAGAGGGAAAAACTACTGTGGGGTATGTATATCAACACATTAATTCCTTACCTGACACATACCCGTACTTTAACGCCTTAACGACCCTTGACGGTCATAGTACGTCATGGGTCGATCTGAGTTAACGACCCATGACGTACTATGACCGTCATGGAATTCCGGGCTCCCCCCGCGACTGCACACCGTTCGGGGAGTCCAGAACTGGAATAAAAAAAAAAAAAATGCTCCGTGGTCCTTAAGTGACCACGACTCACCAATCAGCCGGTCGTTAAGGGGTTAAAATGTTGTATGGTAGCATCATGCCACGCTATTTATTTCTGTTCTCTTAACCCCTTTGAGTGCCTTCTAATACATTTAATACCTCTCTGGCACTCAAACTCTTACAACACTTGCTTTAACTCTTGCAGGGTACAATACTGACAGTGACAGACACAGACAGACTGTGTCTATATGCTTGTGCCTTCCCTCCTCCCTCTGCTTACTTATATTAACCTTTTGCATGCCAAGAAGGGTATCCAACACATTGCAGTGCTTTGGCTACCATTCTGGTGCTTAAAGGGTTAAAATGTTCACTCTTTCAGGCCCAAAGGAGTAAGCAATACATTGCTGTTTCTATATGTCATTGCATGTGTGTGCTTCTCTGTGTCTGCATGTGTGTCTCTCACTCTGTGTCTATGTGTGTTGCAGGTGTCTTTGTATATCACCGTGTGTGTGTGTACATGTCTTTTGCATGTGTGCATATCTGTTGCATCTGTGTCTTTCACTATGTGTATGTGTGTGCCTGTGCGTTACATATATGTCTGTGTATCAGTGTGTGTGCATTTGTCACACCTATGCCAAACACTCTAATACCCATTTTAAACACCTTCTACATTCCCATCCCACGTTGCTAGTATATATATATGTGTGTGTGTGTGTGTATATATATATATATATATATATATATATATATATATATATATATATATTCTCTGAGTATTTGAGCAAAAGGAGAATTTGGGAGCTCTTAAAGTAAAACCTGTACTAATACACAAGGTGTGCCCCCCTTTTATTTTTCCTTTCTTTCTTATTATTATGAAGATAATACAGAGGGAATTAGTATGTGAGTAGGGTATTTAGTTTTGCATTATGCCAATGCAAAGAATTCTATGATGAAACTATATACCCTAATCACATACTAATCCCTCTGATATCTTCACACCCAACAAACAAGTAAAAAACTAAATAAATCAAACCATTTTAATAATAAATGGTTAACAAAACATAAATATAAACTTGAAAGAGTTATAAACCTCATCTAAATTGTTTTAAAATGACAGTTCATTATTAAGAATGGCTTATATGGATTGGTATTTTGGTTTTTTACTTGCACTTAAAGGATGCACATTTAGATTGCTGGTGGATGTGTTGTGAGTGGGTGAAAATTGTGGGGTAGATAATGAAGAGCTAACATAGATAATGGTGTGTAAATAATGACAAAGAATAATAAAAAAATGCATGAGCAGACTCACATGTCTGTACAGAGCCTTACAACATTGTCACAAAGCATGCAGGACTTGCAGTGAACTCTGGGTAATGATAGAGACTATAGCCCATGATTATAAAAGCAAACTGGGGGAAGATGCACTAAGGGGTGATAAAGTAGAGATAACTTCTCCAGTGATATCACATCTCCAAATCCTGTGTTATTCTGTGGAGCCAATGCACCAAGATCTCTCCCACTTGAGAAATCTTAGTGCATAAGCTCCATAGAATAACATAGGAAATGGAGAAGTGATATCACTGGAGAAGTCATCTCCAATTTATGACCTCTTTATCACACATTGGGGCATCTCCATGCTGGGGTTATTCCACAGTGTAAACAAAATGCACAAAAGTAGACAGATTAAAAACTCCTACATTCCCAAGCACTTGAAAAGAGCTATTTAACCCATTGAATGCCAGAGATGTCTTCAGTGCATTGCTTTGCAATGTACTGAAGACCTTGCTAGCATTCAAGGGGTTAAAATCCCAATCTAATTTAACATGAATGTTTATTTGTCCCCTGTGGGCAGTTGGTTTACTCCAGAATATCTCCAGTTTTTTCTTTTATAAATATGGACCTAAGAGACTTATTCACAAAAGAAACTAGTAGAAATTCTGGAGCAAACCAATTTCCCATTGGAGACCAAAAAGCTTCCCTTGGATTTCAATGGGGTCTTTAACCCCTTGAATGCTAGAGAGGACTCCAACTCACTTTGAAACAATGCATTGGCAACATCTCTAGCATTCAAGGGGGGGGTATTCACTAAGGTGTGATAAAGAGGTAATAAAGCGGAGATGACTTCTTCAGTGATATCACTTCTCCATTTCAAGTATATTCTGGAGCCAATGCACTAAGGGCTCAATTCTATTACCAGCGCTAAAAAAAAGACAGGCGTTGTGTTTTTTTAAGTCAGGTTTTAGTATCCTATTACCTGACTTGTGATAACAAAATCAAAAAGCCCATAGGAAACAACTAATAACAACGTGCAAGTAGTATTCTATTACACACGCTCAGTATTAGCACCTGTTTTGTGTTTACATTTTATGTTGGGAATTCTGTGCCTTAGAGGTTTCAAAACCATCGTTGTTGAACAAAAGCAGTGCAGAATACAGTATACAGTATAGAAATCCGACATAGCGTGGCCCCTTCGACATTTTAACCCCCCCTTTTAAAATTCGACTTACAGTGCTTTCTTTCACCACTTGAATTTGACAAATAATGTTCACATTTGACATTTTAACCCTTCTCCTTGAAAATTCGACTTACAGTGCTCCCATTACTTTTTTTCTCCATTTAAATTCAACATTGTTCTTCTCCTATTTTTTACAACATTCCTTCTTTGTATTTGTATTGTATAATTAACCCTATGAATACCAGAGAGGTAGCAACACATTGCAATGGGTATTCTACCCCTCTGTTACTCATAGGGGTTAATAGGCAAGATATGCAGCTGCATACCTTGCCTGTATATGTGCAAAAAATGTTGTTGTTTTTTTTTAATTATATATTTAATTTTATTAAAAAAAACTTCAGACCTCAAGGGGAGGTATCATGACCCCTCAAAATACCCCCCTAGCATGGATAACCTATTCATTAGAATAGGTTATGCATGCAGTTGACAATTGCCCGTTTTTTTAAATAAAGCACATATAACCTATGTGTACCATAAGTTATATATGCTTTTACTGTAATATGTAAACATTTCAGACCTCAAGGGGGGCACCAGGACCCCTACTGACACCCCCCTAACATGGATCATCTATTCAAAAGGATAGATGATCCTTTCGGCAACCTTTTAACTAAAGAGCATATAACCTATGTTTGCCATCGGTTATATGCGCTTTGTATAAGTAACTATTAATTTCAAACCTCGAGGGGGACACCAGGACCCCTCCTGATAGCCCCCTATCATGGATCATCTATCCAAAAGTATAGATGATACATGGGGCAACCCCAAAAGCATTCTATGACTTCTTTAGTATTGGAGCTGCTGTATAAGCCGCTACCAGTACAAGCGCTTGTTGAATGAATGAATCCTGTCACCGGGTCATTCTTAGAAAGCACAGCACTGTGCTTTTATCATTGAATCAGTCACCTGGTCACAGTGATTGACCAGAGAGCACTCCAGGTTACATGCAGAAAGCCTCTATCATTGGAGGAGGCTGTGTAGAGGGAGGAGAGCAGAGGCAGAGTGACAGACTGTGGTACAGAGCAGGTAACCGCAGTCTGTCCGGAAGCAGGGAACAGGATAATGTTTACACTTTGAATTTCAGCCAAATAATGATTTTAAAAAGGAAATTAATTCAATATTCCACCTAGTCGTTATGTAACCAAACTTTTAAGACAAACTTGTATAGGGGTGATAAATCCTCTTTAAAATCCCTGTTTAAATTGGTAGGATTTTTTTTAGATATTTGCTTACCCCTATGTTGTAGTTGGTTTGCTCCACTGTTCCACCTCATTTTCTTTTGTAAGTTAAACCCTGATAGTAACACAGACATTTTTCCCACTGGTTAGCCTCTGAGGTCAAAGTAGTTTTCCTTACCAGACATTCTCTTTCCTCAGATTTAACACTTTGATTGCGGGAGTTGTGCACAATGTATTGCTTTGCCATGGAGGCAAAATATTTGCACTATAGTGAAGAAATAAAATTCCTAATTGATTCAAATGGAAATGTTAAAGGCATAGTATTGCCTGAAAATAATTTCATTTTATATTGTAGCCCTTAAAAAACATTAAAAATTATATAAGTCTTATCTCCCAAACGTTTATGGTTTGGGAGATATTAGCAAATAAAGTTTCCCCTGGAGTGACATCACTGCTCAAGCCTTCAGATTTGGAATCCAGTCCCCAGTCCGGCTGCGGCTCTTCAGCAGTGCTGAGATCACAATCTTTAAAAAGAATTTCTTCATTGGAATGGTTAGCACAGTGTGTTCTTGCAAGCCAGAAACACTTTGTAGACAGTTCCAATGAAGTAATTCTTTTTAAAGATCGTGATCTAGGCACTGCTAAAGAGCTTCCCGCTGATCTGTGGACTGGATTCCAAATCTGTCCACTAGATGGCAGACTTGGCTAAAACAGCCAGGAAAAGGGAACTGTACTTAACTTTCCTTGCTAATATCTCCCAAACCATAAAGGATTGGCAGATACGACTTATATCATTTTTAATGTTTTTTTAAGGGTTACAATATAAAATAAAATTATTTTCAGGCAATATTATCTTTAACTCCTTGATTGCTAGAGGGGTTTCCATCGCATTGCTTCACAACACATTGGAGCCCTCTCTATCATTCAAGAAGTAAAATTCCCCATTTAAATCAATTGGAATTTGTGGCATTTTTAGTTCTCCCCTATAGTGGAAATGGTTTGCCCCAGAATTCCTCCACTTTTCTTTTGAACACTGACAGCCCTATATGTATAGGGCATTTATTTCTGGGTAAAACAAGGGAACCCACAGCACAAACTTTTTTTCTCACACATTGTTTTTAAAAGGATCATCTAGTGTCCAAAAGATAAAAATATATATATTTTTATAATGTACAGTATTGGGTTGTCACAGACTATGGCTCACCATAGCAAACAATAAGAAAATAAGAACAGCACCAAAGAAGCAATATGATGCTCACCTCTCTAGAACTCAAAGGGTTTAATTAAAATAGCTTAGGAATCAGTGAATATATAGTCAAATTGATTAGAAGCAAAAAAAAAAAAATACTCATTAGTACTCATTTGCATATCATTACCTAGTGTCCCTGGCTGCAGTACTGTGTTGACAAATTACTTTCAGAGAATAAAATGGATGAGCATTCATTTTCCTCTGTTAAAATCTAATAAACATGAAATTATTCCAATTGTCTCTTGCCAAAAGAATATTATCATTGCAAGTACTGATTCAGCAATTGTTCATTATACAATAACTAATTGAAGATCTTCAGTGAAGACCATCTTGGGATTTATATTTTAATCAGAGTGTTTTGTAAAAGCTCTGTTTAGTGTCTTATCAACATCTATTATTTCTTTGAAAATATTGCCTTTAGTTTTCCCTGAGTTGTCTCTGTCTCAGTCACAAAATATGTTTTTGAGAGACTCTGGAGAGGCCTGTGTTCAAAAGAAATAGGGAGAGTTTCCTGGGGCAAAGAACTGCATCAGACGTAGAAATAAAAAATGTGCATTGATTTCAATTAATCTTATTATACACTGAATGCTAAAGAGGTCTCCAGTACACATATAATGCAAATATTGGGAAATGTAAATTGTATCAAACATAGGCATACCTAGGAACCAACAATTCTTTGCCATCGGACTGCTGTGCTTGCAGATACTGTTGCTGCTTACAGAAAAAGTAATTGATACCTATCCAGCACAGAACAATACTGAGAATTATGACAGTTGGCTTCAAAGCAGATAGGATGTTGATCAAGGGAAATATCTGACTGCAATTTCAAGTCAGGAAGGAATTTTTTTACCCAATTGGGGCTTAATTACAAATTGCTTAATTTTTGTTTGTTTGTTTGCCTTCCTCTGGATCAAAAGGGGTGATATGGCATGATGGATCATGTCTTTTTTTCAGACTCATCAACTATGCAATTAAAAGGCTAAAGTGCTGATGGAATATAGGCAGTCATAGAGAGTGTCCTATACGCCCAATACATTTATCTTGTATATTTTGGGCTTGAAGATAGGTTGGGAGGCCTGAACCATTGCTGTTTACCCCCATGTGCTCTTCAAATAAATCGCTAACCTGTTTAGTGCCAGAAGGGAATCCAACACACTGCAACATAATGTATTGAATACCTCTCTGAAACCCAAACAGTTAAATTTATAGATAGATAGACCTGTATAGATAGATATGTATATATATATATATGCATATATATATATATATATATATAGATAGATATATAAACAAAGCGCCTTGCAAACGTATTCAGACCCCTGACCAATTCATATTACTGAATTACAAATGGTACATCGTCATTTCTTTCTGTATTTTAGTTTAAAACACACAAAGTCAGATCAGTTATTGTAAGGTGACAATGGTTTGATGCAGGGAAATATTTTTAATAAAATAAAAACCTGCAATACCTTTCTTGCCTAAGTATTTAACCCCTGTGCTTTGGAATCTCCCAGTTTACACAGATGAAAGATATTGTCCTAATGAGGACACAGTTACCTTACCATTGGCCTCCAACTGTCAATCATTAAAGCTGCTGTCACATTTTCAGAAAACAAAAAAATACTGTTAAAGGATGATTGTTCAGGCTGTAGATCTGAAGGAACATAAAGACTACAGAGCATTCTACAGAAGTTAAAGATAAAGTAATACAAATGCACAGATTAGGGAAGTGTACAAAATAAAATCCAGGTTTAAGCTGCATTACACCACCAAGGCACTGACAAGAAAAGCTATTCCTCAAAAGTCTGTGCTCAAACAAGGAGACATGACAGAGAAGCAACAGAGAGGCCCACTATCAATTTGAAGGAACTAGAGTTCAGTGGCTTGGAGTGGAGTAATGGTGCGCCAGTCAACCATATCAAGGGCTCCGTGTAACACTGACCTGTATTGGACTCTGGCAAGAAAGAAGACATACTCAAAAAGGACCAGATGAAAGCATGTCTGGAATTTGACAGAGCATGAGAGTGCCCCAGCTGTGATGTTTGAAGAGGAATTGTGGTCAGATGACACTACGATAAAGCTATTTGGTCAAAACTCAAAGCTGTACATGTGGTATATCATTCTGGAAAGATGCTTATCTTCTACAGCTGGCCATCTTATTAAAATGAAAGGAAGAATGAATGGAGAAACACAGGGAAACACTGTGCAGGGAACTGGCTTCAGTCAACTAAAAAACTGAAACTTGGGAGGAAATTCACCTTTTCGCAGGATAGTGATCCCAGTCAAAGTCCTGATCTTAATCCTATTGAGAATATATTGCACTGTTTAAAAAAAATTGGTCCGCAAAGGATGTCCATCCAACTTGAGTAACCTGGAGCAAATCTGCCAAGGAGAATGGGCCAAAATCACCCCGACATGGTGTGCAAAGATGGCACATACATACCCCAAAGAAAAAAGAGGGAGCCCTATAGTGTCTTATATTTATTTTATAAATTGTCTGGAGTGGGAGGGCAATTTCGTTCATGGGGTGTCCTGAGCAGAGACAGCATATATATCTCTGTCTGCTATTTCTGTTGATGAGATTTATAAGCTCTTATCAACCATGTGAGTAAGATGATTACCATGTGCTGTCTTTTGGAAGCTATAAATGCTAAGACACTACTGGGCACTTTTTTTTTTGCTTGGTTATGGATGTGTGGAGAGGAGCAGCCTGGTACTAAATGAAGATTCCAGATGAGTGGTGCAACTGCTGTTGGGGTACTTTAAACATCCCTTTAGCCTTGCTACTGGGTGAAGCATACATGCTGATCCCAGTCACCAGTTTTTAAGTAGTTTTCTTTGAGATGACAGTGATATTGGTGATAAAGTCCTATCTTGACTACAATGAACTAGAAGAGACTCCCTTTTCCTTCTCTCTTACATATATTTACTTCAAAGGCTTAAAACCCTTATTGCACTGAAAGGTTGCTCTACCAAATATTAATGTGTGGGTGGTGAACACTTATGCAAGCAATATTCTTCAGTTTTGTTTTTTTCTTAAAAATATTTCCTAACATAAAAACACTGTCACCATATTTTGGAGTAATGTATATATACCACATATTTGTAATGTTCACACCCAGGAGTACTCCATGTCAAAATACAATCTAATAGTAAGGAGGCACTTATATGTCTTTCAGACAGTAATATGATGTATTGCGGTGTTACATACATTGTGGCCTCTCGTACTTTTTAGTTTAACATGTTTATTTTTTTTCTTTCTCTCCCCCTTCCCACCATTCTTGCTTCTCTCTGTCTAACACTCTCATTGCCCCTTTCCCTGCCTCTCTGTCTTACGTTTCCAATTCCTGCCTCTGCTTCTTTGTTCATATCACTGTTGAAGGGCAATGCATTTTACTGCACTCTGATGCCTTCACTGGGTCTCAACATTCAGGCTTGCGTGGGTGTCAGCAAAAGCAGATCACTGTTAGTGTCTCAGAAAATTGCTGCACTCACCACTGGTCACGTCGATATTAATCTGGGGTTGCACAAATTAATACACACCCGGCATTCTTCCAATCTCATACCAACTTTTGCTGGGTAGGGTGTAGCTTTTGTCATCTTCTTGCTTTGGTTGTCAACCAGGATACAGTCCCTGAGCAACTTTGCTCACTCTCATTACTGATATGTACCTTGCCTTCTACTCTTCTATCCACATGTACTTTCTACTGTATACTACATTCCTGTATGTGTGTGTGTGTGTGTCCCTTATTGATATTTGCATGATGTCAGCATATGTTTGCATGTCAGTATGTTTAAATTAGTGTTTGTGTTAGCCCCGTGTTTTCTCCACCTAGACTTCATTCATTTTCTCATGGAATGGTGCAATTCCCTGTGGGTTTCATGTAATAGTAATTAGCATGCTGGTCTTCTGTAATTGTATATTAGCCTGCTTGTCTCATGTAATGGTAAATGGCACTGCTGGTCTCATGTAGTAATGAATTGCTCTGCTGGTCTAAACCAGTACTGCACTGTTCTCTTGCAATTGTAAAGTGACCTGCTATAATTTTACACCCCTCTGATGGTTTTACGTAAAGATCTTGATCTGTTTCCTGATTACAAAATTAATCATTTTTATACAGCCTTTGGCCAGCTCAAAAATATGGAATCTGTAGTCCAACAACAGCTGAGATCAATGAATTCCCATCCATACTTTAGAGACATCTAATCTAGGAAATGTAGCACATGAATAAAAGTAACTATAGGAATACTTGTGAATATCACCAACTTTAACAAATATAGATCATGTTTAGACTACTATGGAAATGGATATATTAGCCCATGCACGTTACACAAGGTTAGATTTAAGTATTTCATATCCTGACATTTTTATTTTTATTCTTAGAATATGGACCGTATAATGCCCCATTAGATGGGGTCTCATTAACTGGCTTCCATTGAGTTGGACTGACCAGTTCACAGGTGTATTTCCGAACCATTTCCCTGTGGAAGTTCACTTTATTATAAGTCTATGCCTTACCGTTGAACTTCTCTGAACTTCATTATTTAAAATGGGAGTCTGAAGACTGGTAAGTTAACCATTTGAATGGTATTGTCCTATTTCTTATGTACCTGCTATTATTTTGCACCCACTGGGATATGGTGTTCTTACCTATAACAGACTCAATCCTATTCATGTTTCTTGCATTCTATATCTCTAAAGTGGCTGCTTACCTAGTAGGGGTTATTAGCCCTTTCTGGACTTTTTCTGCAACTGCTATAGCTGGGCTTTCTCCACATTTTAGAGCAGATAGCTTTATTCTATTTAGCTTTTATATCATTTTGCTATCTATATATTCTTGTTTCAGCCTTATTTCTTTATTTTCTTTATACTTTGTTTTATTTGATGTGGCCCCTTTAAGAAAAGATACCTGTGTGGCAACTATCTTTGTTTCATAGCTGCTCATAGAGAGTCTTTATATATCTCAGCATCCTTTCAGATACAAGGGTCAGAAAGGGCTTAAACTGAATATCGAGGAAAAAGAGTGCCTTTTTTCTAAAGAAGACAAGTGGTGTTTATTACCCACCACCACCACCATCACCAGTTATGGGTGTCCAAAACCCAAACAGGCTTAGCAGAAGTAGAACTCTTCTCAGAAGCCTCAGACTGACAAGGCCACCTTAAAGGGAAAGTATCACCCCTATACAAGTTTGTCTAAAATGTTAGTTTATATAGCAACTAGGTGGAAAACTGCTTTCATTTTTTTTTTTTATCGTTATTTTCCCCTCCCTCGATCCAGCCTCCTCCAGTGATGGAGGATTTCTCTCTGGCCAATGAGGTCGCTCCAGCTTACATGCAGAAATCCTCCATTATTGGAGGAGGGAGCAGAGGCAGAGGAGGGGAGCAGAGGCAGAGGGACAGACTGCTTTACAAAGCTGCAACCACAGTCTGTCCTGAAGGAAGGTGCAGAGTAATCTTTACATGTTTAATTTTGGCCAAATAACGATTAAAAAAAAATGAAAACAGTATTCCAGATAGTTGCTATATAAACTAACTTTTTAGACAAACTTGTATAGGGGTGCTAGATCCCCTTTAAGGGGTCCTGGCCTGTCTCCTTACCTAGACAACCTTTTAGTCAAAGCTCCATAGGAGGCTATTCTACGCTCACAGATTCAATGGGCACCTCTGGGGCCTACAGTATTCAGGCATCTGCTCAGCAGCTGTGTAATGTGGTGATGTGGTTGTCTCTGTACACATTCGCCAAACACTACCATGTCAATGTCCTGGCCTTGGCTATCAGATGGTGGTGACTGTAAGGACTCTTTTCTATTATTTCTTTATGCAGAGTTCTGAACGCTGTTGATTCTTGTTCTTTTTTCATTTGTTTGGTGAACAAGTTCAGTGTCCACTGACACATGAGATGTTATGCTTGTGGAATACTGGTCTACAGTGAAGGGCTATATTTTTCTGTTTTTCCCTCCCAAGAATCATGGTGGATGTATGGTTCTTGTGCTGTACATTGGACGTAAGAGAAAAGAGGATTTTCATGGACTTATCTTTAAATACTTTTCTCTTAATCCATGTGGAACGTAGGTCCTCCTGTCTGAAGAAAAAAACATACTGTTTACAGGGCAGAGGGGTCCTCTTGGGGTCTCTGTGAAAGGGATTTCCTTCTTTCCTCTCTTGTTTCTTATGTTACTTTGCTATACATTGAAACCAAGGTGGTGGGGGTTAAAGCTGAAGGGAAGAGAGGAGTCTACACTAGGGATGGAAGTTTTCGCCTCAACACAGAAATGCAGAAAATGGCACTTCCCTCCTAGTGGGAAATTTTCAGAAAAATGTGCTGTTTTCATGCTTTTTGCACCTAACTCATTTTATTGAAATCAGTGAGAAGACTGAATTTCTACAAAGCCATGGCAGTTTTTGCTTATTTCCTGCAGGCATATAAAAGGGTGTAAAGCAGCACATTTTGTAACTACAGAAGATAAGCAAATAAAGTAGAGTTGAAGCTTAGTTTAGGCAGTCTTTTAGGTAGTACATTTGTTCTCTGTATTAGGGGGAATATGAGGGGACACTGGGGGTGTGAGAATGGAGCAAAGGAGGTTGACCCCCAAATACCCCATCATTCTATCTGACTGATTTGAAAGAGACAAGCAGCTGTGGTCTAAGTAATTTCCTTGCTGATCTTGTTGTTATTATCTCTGTATTGGATTTGTCTGGGGTGTGAAAAAGGAGCAAAGGAGGTTGACCCCAAATACCACAACATTCTGTCTGACTAGTTTGATGTGAAAAACACAGGAAGCTGTGGTCAAATTTCCTTGCCGATCTTGATGCTTTATCTCTGTGCTGGGAAAGTCTGGGGAAAGAAGTTGTCTATTATTTTTTTCTTTTTTTATAAAGCTATATATATTTTTTTTGGACAGCGATAAGATAGAGTGAACAAAACAGTTAAAAAAATAATAAAGTTAAAAAAATATTAGGAAGGCAGACAGCTGACTGAGACCCTGATGTGAACTGTGTGAATGAGGCAGACTTGATAGATAGCAGACGAGAATTAGTATTTTGTTGAGAGTCACGCAAAATATCACACTCCATCAATTATGTTGTGTACTTTAGAGTAAAAACACACACAGTAGTTGAGTAATGTCCAGCAAACACACAAGGGGGAGGGGGAAAGGAGGAGCAGTGCAGGAATGTGGGAGTAAAATGGTAGTTCAAAAACTGTTTACAGCCATGGTTGCTGCAGTGTGTGCAATAAATGATGATGAGCACTCTCCTCCCTGGGAGGATGCAGTTTGTCAAGGTCCCACAACAAAATATATAAGACGAACACTGAAGACTATGAGTCGCATTCTGGTGTTGTTAAAGGTAGGCAGGCAATGTAATAAAGTGGTGGGGAATGCAAGCAGGGTACTGGGTTGTATAGCTAGGGGCATTAGTAGCAGAAAAAGGGAAGTGGTCATGCCACTCTACAGATCTCTAGTTAGACCTCACCTAGAGTATTGTGTACAGCACTGGAGATCCCATCTCTAGAAGGATATAGATACTCTAGAGAAAGTTCAAAGAAGGGCTACTAAAATGGTGACTGGTTTACAGAAAAAGAAATATCAGGATAGACTAACGGATCTGAACACGTATAGCTTGGAGGAGAGAAGAGAGAGGGGATATGATAGAAACATTCAAATACATGAAGGGATTCAACAAAGTGCAGGAAGGGAGTACAATTTCAAAGGAGTAAAAATGTTGGGACAAGAGGCCATAGTCTAAAACTAGAGGGACACAGGTTTAGATGTAATGTAAGAAAGTTTTACTTCACTGAGAGGGTAGTAGTTACGTGGAATAGACTACCAGCAGAAGTGGCAGACGTTAATAAAATGACAGAATTTAAGCATGCATGGGATAGGCATAAGGCTGTCCTTAATAAGAAAAGACCAAGGACCAAAAAAGGTTTGTAGTTTTTACAGTTGGAAATTGGTCAGACTAGATGGGCTGAATGGTTCTTATCTGCCGTCAAATTCTATGTTTCTATGTGGATGATGGCATAATATAGGAATGTAACAATATGGTTTGCAGAAATCAATGCTGAGGCTTTATCAGTACTAAACATTAGACATGAATTTATATAAATAATTCACATTCGCATATGGTTATTGTGCTTCAATACCCTATCACTTTCTACATTAAAGGAATGCTTTACAACACTTTCCATATATCACCAATTAAAGTGATTGCAACGGATACTTTCTGATACCACAGTAGAATTAGTATATGGATTAAATGACTACACTCGCAACAATCTAGAGAAGGAAGTGTTTTAATTTCCAATGTGGGTTTTCAATGCATTGCTTCACAATGTATTAGAGTAGAAGTGAGCAGTCAATTATTTTTTTTTTACATTACTATTTTTTAACACTACACAGCATGGAAAATGTATATTTCCTTTGTCAAAGTCAAAATGTGATATGTGAACATTCAGCCTAT
Organism: Rhinophrynus dorsalis; assembly: GCA_037306005.1. Lineage (NCBI taxonomy): Eukaryota > Metazoa > Chordata > Amphibia > Anura > Rhinophrynidae > Rhinophrynus > Rhinophrynus dorsalis. The sequence continues at coordinate 121,582,178 of CM074723.1, read as the reverse complement.
GACAGTTTGTAGAATTCTCAGGCAAAATCTGAGTGAATCTTTCTTTAAGATGGAGGTGGCAGCCATCTTGGAGGCCATCTACTATATTGCAGGACATTTACATTTATAGAATAGCAATGAATGCTTTAATTTTTTTCATGCATTAGATGAAAGCTACATTTTTTTGCCTGTACACAAAAAATACCTGCAGCTTTAGAGCAATTAAGGTTCTGTAAAAAAATGTGATTTTATTTATATATCTGAAGCAAAATATATCTTTCATGAAATGTCTGTTTAATTTATGTGTTATCCTAGACAGGGCCACTTGGCGTGTAATAGAGTAGTGGTTCTTAGCCCTAGCCCTCACAGGCCTGCAACAGGTAAGGACTAGCGGATTTCCCTGCTCTCTAGATGAATCAAAATGACTGGGCCTCTAATTAGCTCATCTGTGCTCAAGGAGGGGAATCCTAAAGTCCTGGCCTTTTAGTGGTCCCTGCAAACAGGTTTGTGAAGGTCTAGGAAAAGTTTGGTCTGTGTAGGTCCCACATCAGGCCCTGTTTAGATAGATATGAGATCCTCTCTACCTCTTGTTTACAAGATAAGGAAGTAATGCCCTATCTGCCAATGTACTAATTTTGAAGCCTAGAACACTTGAGATTAACACCATGGGGACCACAGGTGTGCAATGAATTGCACTGTGCACCGCTCTACTCCTAAAGGGTCTACGCACTCATGGGACTGTATTCTCACACCCTTAACCACTTAAGGACCGGCCGCACACGTACTTTGCGGTCACTTACGGACCACAGAGCTTTTTTTTTTTTTTTTTTGCGATCCGATTCCAGACTCCCCGAACGGCGTGTAGCTGTGCGGGGAGCCCGGAATTCTGTTCTTAAGGGTATAACAACCCATGACGGTCCAGGACGGTCCAGGACCGTCATGGGTCCTTAAGGGGTTAAGTACTGCTCTGATAAGAATATTGAAAACAAACCCAAAACAATGTTATTTTCTGAAATGTCTTCCCTCTCTGCTGTTTCAGTGAGAGTGAATAGTAAGAATGGTCTGGAAATAGAAGGGTTACATCTGTTCCTATTAATCATTTTTATGTACAACACATGAACATGTGTGACATTTGCTCTTAAAACTCCAGGTTTAGTATAAAGTACTGGATTCTCCAAGGACAAAACCTTTTTTTTCTCAGGGCTAAGAGTGTTCCCCAATACCAAACGTTCTCACTCTCATCCCCTTTCCCACCCGTTATTCACCCATCCCATTAAACACCATCCTAACTATGACACAAAAAGTATACACCCTTTAAGGACCTGAGAGGTGCGCAACACATTCAATTGCAATGCACTGCACACAACTCTGGTCCTCAAAGTGTTTACTCCTCTGCTGCTGGGCAGAATGATAAGCAGAATAGGAATCCCAGTGTGATGGGGCACAGGACTTGTCTGAGAGACTTCAAAGGAGACAACAATATGAAGGTAAAGCCAAGAAATGGAGAGTAGTAAGGCTGCAGTTATAAGTGTTTATTTTGTATGAAGAATGGAGAGAAAATCAACATACCTTTACCTGCTGAGTGCCACAGATGTATCCAACACATCAGGAGTTATGCACTAAGGAGTGATAAAGAGGTGATAGTGTGGCGATAACTTCTCCAGTGATATCACTTTTCCAGTTCCTATGTTACTCTATAGAGCCTATGCACTAAGATCCCTAAAGTCTGAGTGATCTTAGTACATTGGCGCCATAGAATAACATAGGAATTAGTGACGTGATATCACTGGAGAAGTCATCACCACTTTATCACTGCCTTATCACGCCTTAGTGCATAACCCTCATTGTGTTGCAATGTGTTGGATACCTCTCTGCCTCTCAAAGTTTTATTTAGAGTTACACTTGCTTTGTACATGACCCCAGACACCTCTTGCTATAGAAATGCTTACACTATGAAGTGCACACTGTAAATTACCACGTGCAGTGCCACATTGCTTTTCTGAATATCCGTTACCTCAGCATAACGTCTCATTCCTCATGTCAAAAACTATTTTTGCCATGTAGAGTATAGAGTAGAAGTTTTTCTTTTCAGGATCAGGCAGATGGTACTTGCGTTCCCATTATTTACTTTTATTGTAAGGTACATTAAGTGCTTACAAGTCATGCTGGTCAAAAATGAAATCTTCAAGCAAAAAATGTCACAGGGTAATACATTATTGTTTACCTTTTTGGATACAAGAGACATCACTAGCTCATTTGAAAATATTCTTCATGAAGCAACATTACTTTCATAAGCATAGTCTATATTAATCTATAGGGGCATGCCTATACTCCTACTTAGTTTTTTCTTATTCCATACCTACCAAGTATTCCTCTTTAGGAGGGCGGTCCCTCTTTGAGACCCAAATCCCTCTGTCCCTCTTTTCTACCCTTTTGTGCCTCTTTTTAGGAGAACAAAATGAGTAGTGTTTATTGCATTGCTCCACAGAGTTCCACCTGGTCCCAACATCTTGTTTGAGGTGGTGCTCTGGGAGGTCTGCCTTTTTCTGTTCCTCCCTGAGGAGCTGGATATCTTTGACGCTTCGATGGAAGTGGCCAGCAATTTGTTGGCACAACTCCAGAAGTGCTGGCAACCTTCTAGTGTTACTGCCATCTTCGAGAGCAGCCTTAACTTCCAGATGCAGGACATGCACTGAGCAGTGCGCACCCACAGATCTGCCGGGCAGGAGAGCCTTTATCATGTTAGCTTCACCATCAGTAACCACAAACCCCATTTGTGCCTGTGTGCCTGCCTGCTCCCATAGCCATTGTACCACCAGGTTCTGCAGTGCTTTGCAAAAGTAATCTGAGGTGTGCTGCTGATCCATTACCTCAGCATGGAGGAGGAAAGAGCGGTGCCCCTGCTTGCCTACTGCACCTGAACTTGTTGTCGGTAATGATGTGTCTTGCAACACATTGGGCTGCAACCAATGAACCGTCAATGACAGGAAGCCATGCTGGCCACTTGGAGCACTCCATAAGTCAGTGGTAAGGTGCACTGACTGACCACCAGCCTTTCCTAGCAGGTCCCTCAAAAGCCCAACGCATGACCAGTACAGTGAGGGCACTATTGTTGTACTAAATGTGGTGCGGGATGGAATTTTATATTGGGGTGCCACAGCCTCCATACGTTGCTGGAAGGGCTCCCCTTCCACCAAATTTAAAGTAGCATCCCCAGTGGCTGTGAGCTGTGCAATGAGGAGTGTGATTTTCCTGGACTGCTGTCTGCACATCCCATTGGAATGAAACCCACCAAAATCTTCCAGTGTGGCCTGTATTGATTTTGGGATGGGCTGTGGCTTTCTGCTGTGCTTACTAGTACCAGATGTGGCATGCCCTTTCTCCTGCTGCCTACTGGTGGTGTGTGTAACACTGGTATATGCAGTACTAGTAGTGCCACTTTGTGCATTTATCAACACTGACTTGTAGTAGTTGTTCAGGTGTTGGTTTATCCCAAGGTGGATAGATGACCCAACACCCTCCCACGGCTGACTTCCCTGCCACACAATTTGCATTTCGCTAGCCGGCCATCACCAAGTGCCACAAAATGGTCCCACGCTTTGGTGCAACGGATGACTCTGGAAGGTGGTGGAGAAGAAGAAACTGAGGTGACACTTTCTTCATCTTCACATGCTGGAGCAACCTCACTTTGCTTTTTCTTTCTACATACCGTTACAGGGGTTCCAGTAGACCTAAAGATGGCGGTAGGGATGTTGGGACTGGGATTGGAGGAGGATAGTGGAGAAACAGTGGTACTGGTGTTAGAGACACTAGCAGCTACTACCTGACTGGGAGACTCAAATGGAACTAGAGAGGCAGGTGTTGAGTTGTCAATAGAGGACACAAGTGTAACTGGAGAAACAGGAGGAGTACTATGGGAAGCAGTGGAAAAATTAAGCTTAGGGGAATAATCAAGGTCAGTGGAAAAATCAAGCTCAGGAGACAAATCAAGCTTAGGAGGTCTTGATCCCTCAGGTTCTTCTTCTACCTATTGTAGGTTTTGACAGGAAGAAAAATCAGCAGATTTTGGGCACACCTGCTCAATTCCCTCGTCTGCCTGGTGACTAACAGGAAATGGTAAACTATCTCCCTCAATAACATCTTCTGGAGTACATCTGCTCTCAGTGGCAGTGACAGTGGTGGCAGGAAAAATGTTATCCAAATACTGCAATAATTTCCGTTTCTGCTGCTTACACGGACTTTCGCTGTAAAAATCCCGCGTTGATACAGCCTGCAGTGTCCTACCAGTAGTGTCACACACTGGCTGTAGCGGAGGTGGTGACTAAACTGCCTTTGGCACTAGTCATTGTGCAGGTGGTTCTGGGGGGATTCTGGGGGGATCATCACGAAACAGCTGACGAGACACAGGTAACGGCTGCTTCGTGGTCTCAGAGGAGGACCTGGACCTCTCTACCCTGCTAGTAGAGGTAGAATGACCTGCAGTTCCCTTCTTTTTTTTATTTTTTTGTTTGGAGTGCTGCTGTTGAGTCTGACTAGTACTACTGAAAGTACCCTTCTTTGCCCACCTGTTGCTGGACGAAAGTCCCCTTGCGTTTCGACTGGCCCAAATGATGCCGAATGAGCCTTATTCGTCCGAATTCCGAATTTGGATGAACCAATTCACACAAGTCTAATTATTTGTGCTAGTGTGGTATTCCTCCATGCTATTTGTCAACAAAAGTTCTGATCCCTCTTACTCATATTTTCAAAGGTATTGTGACCTTAATGCTCTCACAGTTTATGGTTTAAGCTGGTACTATGTTATATGCGACCCTTTTAGAAGCCTTTATATTACCTCTCCTGTACTTTTTCTCACCCCGCAGGCAGTATGCTCTCAGTTCTCCCAACTTTAGGGATTTTAATTAATCCTCTTCTTTTCCATGGGCAGAGGCAGGGTGTTTCTCTCTGCAAATGCAACTTATACTCCGCTTACTCTTTCCAAACTACAACGGGCAGGAAGACTGATGCAATTTGTTCCTATTTTGTCGGCCGTCAATAAAGATGTTTGTAGCTTTCCTTGAGCAAAGTTCTTTATACTGGGATCAGATAAATATATTTTTATCTGATCCCAACATAAAGAACTTTGCTATCATCTTTGTTCAAATGTCTTTCTTTTTCTTGGATGTTTAAAATTATCTTTAAGGATCCCAATTGTAAGATTGTTGATTGAGTGATCTGGTGGAAAGAAATGGTGTCCAACTGTAGTAAAGTAATTTTCTTTGTTTTGATTTCTTGTTGTGTGTCTGTGCTTGTTCATATGGGGTTTGCAATTTTTGGCATGTTTCCCCAATGTAACATACTTGGTTTTGCACTTATGGCATTTAATCTTATTTATCCTGCATTCCCGGATATGCAACAGTATGATCATGTGATGTTGGAAGTCCCTGTAGTATGGATGACTATGTTGGGTTTGTTTATATGTTTGCAAATTGGTAGCATGTGATAGTGCATGATTTTTTTTCCCATTGAATTTATGATGAATGTCACTGGGAAGTTTCCTGCTTATTAATTTCTGTTTGAGGTTTCTTGGTTGCAAGAATGAGAGTACTGGGGGTTTGAGGAATATTTAGTTTAATTCTGCATCATCAGTCATAATGGGTTATAATTCTTTGATTATTTTTCACATACCCTCTAGTAGAGTTGTATGTGGCTACTAGTAGTGTATGTGTGTTTTTGTTTCTCCTTATATTGCAGCAGGTGTTTTCATTGTATTCTAAGTGGAGAACTGATTGTTCTGTTAAAGGTATAGGCTTGTAACCCTTTTCTCTGACTGATTTTCCTAGGGATTTAAGGTTCTAATTCTGGTCCTCGTTGTCTGGCTCTGTATGATGACCTTTTTAGTATGTGGTGGGTGGAAGCTGGAGTTGTGGAGGTAATTATCTCAGTCTGTGGGTTTTTTGCATATAGATGTGTAACATTTGCCCCTATTCAAAGATACTCTATTGTATTGAAAGTGTACAGAGTATGCAGAATAGTTCATTTTTTATTTGACAGGTGAAATGAATTGAATGAGCTATGGAATTCTTTCAGTCTCTGCTCTCCTTCTGTCCATATAATGAAGATATCATCTCTATAGCACAACTTCATCACTGTATTTCTTATGTGGAGAGGATGGTAGGAATGTCTAGCATGCACCTACACCATCCTTGTGAGGAATGCTGTTGTGTAGATATTGTACATCCATGGTAATAAACTGTATGTCAAGTTGTCTGATATTGTGAAAATTGTAGAGAAAGGCGACCATATCATGCATGGCACTGGTGGTGTTTTGGACTAACGTTTCGAGGATATTTTCCACAAGATGTGATGTTTGTTTTCCAAGTATGTTCATACCTGTTATGATGGGTCTTCCAGGATTTCCTGGTCTTGAGTTTTTGGAAGCATGTAGAAGGTTCCAGTTTCTGACTGTTTGGTTATTAGTTTTTGCATTTCTGGTTGTAGCTGGCTTGGAAAATTTGGACAAGATCTTTAAGTTGTTGTTTATAATTCATGGTGGGATCTTGGGGTAGTGCTCTAAAATAATTGTTGTCTGCGAGCTGTCTCATACCTTTTTCTCTATATATATTTAGTTGAGTCCATAATCACAAAAGCACCTCCTTTTGTCTGCAGGTTTGATGGTGATCTTGTGGTTGTGGCACAATCCTTGAACTGCAGATCTCTACAGGGAAGATAGGTTGTACAATGTTTTTTTTTTTTGTTGTGCTGATATTACTGAAGTGCATGCAGCCTGCAAGTCTCTATATAGTTGTCGAGTTTGGTATTATGTCCTTAAAGTAGTGTACAGTTTCTGTTGCTGTTACAGTTGTATTCAGTCATTACAGGGGTGGTCTTCCTATTGTGGAAAAACAACTTTAAATGCAGGCTCCTAAAGAATTCATCCAGATCTAATTACAATTGAATTTTATTAATTTTGGTTATGGGACAGAATGATAATCCCTTAGAGAGGACAGAAACTTCAGTCTTTGACAACCTTTACTCTGAAAGGTGTAATAGAACACGTTTTGATGTCCTGTCTTCTTACTCTGCAGTGTTTAGTGACTTATCAAGTTACAAAGAAAGAGTCACAAGAAAAATGTCCTTCATCTGGAAATCAGTTTATTATCACTTCTTCATCTGGAAAACAGTTTATTATCACCAGTGATAAGGAGTCAACAAACTTAGCTGCAAGATATAGCTGCCTCACATACACATCTTTTATACACATATCATTACATAACAATAAGAAGGTTACATTAAAATAATATGTTAAGTAAATGGGGAGGCACACCTACACAGGCTAAGGCAATCATATCAGAAAGGCATCTCTCTTTTGCTAATGCATCATCATATTATTATTATTATAAGAAAGATTTTGTGTCAGTAATGGTAAGAATAAAATGTCAGAGCTATAAACAGCTGAGCTCTTTACACAAACTGCATTCTTCAAAGTTGCCTGTTCATGGTTTGATGACTCAGTACTATATATGCATACTTGAGAAAAACATGTAGATGACCTTAAAGATTTGTGTTGCTTGATTTTCAAAAAGGTACCTGCAAGGTCAGAGTTTGAAAAGCCAATTTAACTTCTGCACAAAGAATGTTCAAATGTAACATTGATCAATATGTGCTGTTTGATGAAGTAGCATTTCACAGCGACTTTCTAAAAAAGAGAGTGCAGGAATGGAATGCATCAACGACTGTAATGTCTTTCCTAGCAACTGGAATGCCATCTTGACCTGTTACACAAAAGCTGATATAGCCCCACATTAACCTTAAAAAAGTAGCAGATGTGTTCCGCTGTCTGCCAGGCAGTAATGCACCTGTTGAAAGAGTGTTTTTTTCTCATGAACAATGTATGGATTTCTGAGAATCTTTATTCCATGTGGACACTATAAAAGTGATTCTCAGCATGAAAATGAACATCAGCTTATCTTGTTTAGAATTTGTGTAGAAACTCTCCAAGAATGAAGCTATTCTCAAGCAGATTAATTCCTCTGAGAAATATACTAGTTAATCCATGGGTTTGGACCTAAAACACAGATGCTTCTGAGGAAGCAATGTATTGTTTGAAGAGACAATTCTTTTTTTTAGGGGGGCAAAATGATCTTGTTTCTAAAGAACATGCAAGTGGAACACGCAATTAGAATTAACAATAAATATAGCCCAAATCAATAATGTCAAAGATGCACATTCATGGGATTAGAATATAAATGTACACATCCTTGGTTTCCCAGAGATGGTAAGAGATAGCATTCTGAAGTGATGAAGAAATAACTAGGTTATTGCATCATGCCAAACATTTTAAGTCCAGCAAGGATGAGTAAACTAGTGGTATAAATACTCAAAAGAAACCGCATACCAAATGCGAAGCAAAGGGACCAAAGACAGAGTCCTCAACTGGAGTATACTGTCATATATCATTCTGATAACCAAGCAACCAGTACCCAAATAACCCAATTCCGCAACACATGAATATCACTACTGACTAAACACAGCCCAAGCATAATGACAAGGGTGAACAAAAAGTAAACCATTAAATCATCAATATATCACACTATGAAATACAAGCTAGAGTTCGTATGGATACTGCAGCTGACCATAATTCATGCTACACATTCTGTATATATGGGAGTCCATCAAATAGAGATCAAAAACACAGCACTTATCATGGCCCTGATTCCCAGTGTATGTGGTCTCATCCAGTATACCCAGGAGCAGATCCTTTAAATCCAAATTGTAAACAGTTTTTATTTTGTTGGTAACCATAGCAAATGACTGGTTTAGTACTAAGGGGCATGTAGTTACAGTCTTGATATAGCAGATGAAGCTTCTGATTACTAATCCTATCGCACATATGATTTAAAAGAGACTGGACATGAAATCCCATGGGGCTACCCACGCAGGTTGCCACAATCTTCTGCCTGAATATGTAATAGTGCAAAAATAAAGTATTGATACTACTGTAGCCTTAAAAATTGCAGATCAATAAAATCCATTCATTGGAGATATCCACATAGTAGTCATGCAGGCAGGATAAATATGATGGGTATACCTTAATCATACACCAAATGACATCTCAAAAGATATCCATATTAGGATCTCTTTCAAATAATTTGCAAACCAGCAATACTTTCACACAGGCTCCACAGGGGAAGATACACAATATGCCTAGAACACAGCTCATTAGTAAAAGCTCCCATAAAATTCTTCAAGCATCAAGTAGCGAAATTCAAAAAATAACATACTGGCATCCAAGGGTCCAGTTACAGATGCATGTCAATTTGTACTGCTTGTATATGCAGCATCTTAAAAAACAACATAGAACACACAATGCAAGACACTCATGATTAAGACCTATTGTAATCATTGTGCCAGGGGAAGAAATGTAACAAGACAGTTACAGTTGCCGCCTCTATGTGGCTTGTGGACTATGAGGATTTACATACAGAGAAAATTAGCCAAATCATGTTACGTCAGTTCCAGATCAGACTGGAGCAATCTCTCTTCAGATTCAAAGGTATCTTCCAAATCCTTACTGATAGCTGGTTTATGACTCCCACTCCTCTCCTTAAGTATAGTTGCTGTGTCGCCAGTGTCATGGAGTCTAAAAGGGCAATGAATCACATATGCTACAAAGCAACTATTACAGTTATTTTATGGTTTGACCCATGGTGGATGTAAGATTTGCTTGTGATAATATGAATATAATTGTTCCACCTATTACACATATATACTCCAATGGGACATGTTAACTGACTCCACTGTCATATGTATTGCCAGTGCAGTGCCAGTTTCAGCTTGAACCAACACATTCCTTAATTTTTCCCCTGCAGTAATAAAAAAAGGGGATGACAAATAAGAGTTCCAGTTTTTGATCACCAGCTAAAACATGTCAATTGCACTAAACCACTCATCTTATACTTTATGAGGATATTATATATTGTGTCTGGATACAGATTCTACTTTCTTTTCATCAGTAGTTTCCTTCAGGGATAGAAATTCCTCTCTGTCTAGGGTTGTATGTTTATCCATTGCAGCTCTGACCTCGCTAGAGTTATAGCCTTTCTCTAGGAATCTTAACTGCATGACAGCTGTGTCAAAAGTGTTACAAACTGTCCTGATCATCTGTGAAAAGGGGAATTTCCTTTTAAGGGGCACCAGATAATAGCTACTGGCATACAACAGGGTGTTACAGTCTATAATTATCTGAAAAAAATTGTTTTCAGAAACCCTTCCTTCCTATAGACAGTCATGTCAAGAATGTTGATATTATGTTTATCAAAGTCAACGGTGAATCTAATGGTAGATTCAGTACTGTTGTGTATTCTAAACAACCCTCCAATTACAGCGTTGCAGACTTTGGAATACTAATTTGTTGTGTTAATGTGAAGAGATTTCACCCCACGTATCCTGAAGAACCTCCCACAGTTTGGATTGGATTGATGGGCACTTCTTACATTCCATATGGTCAAGTTGCTTCCACAACAGAAACAAGGATAAGTCACCCCAAACTTTTGAATGGTAGTGTAAATAACTAGTAAGCTTATTCATGTATAATTGTAAGAAGAAATCAACATACAGTGACAAAGGTTGACAGTGAATTTCATGTAGAAAGATGGGTTACCTGGTGGTTCTCAAGGGACTGGTATATCTGTGGGATAGAGAACAATAACAGAATCTTAGGAAGGTCATGAATGAGAAAATGACTAGTGTCTGTAATCCACCTATTGCAAAGTCCCAGATTAATAATGGCATCAATTTCAATTGAATCAGATGACTGGCCAATTCTTTCTTATAGTTGCAATAATCCATGACAATATCTCCCTCTTGTCATCCTGTCTATTGATTATACTATCACTGTCAGCTAATGCTTTAATAACTTTAATCTTATCCCCAGAGTAATTTACTTGTTTCTTAGATACAGTAGCGCTAATTTCAAGGTTGACAAAGGTGGCAATGTAAGAATTACCGCATTCAGGATTAAAATATTTCAGTATCAAATTGTTGCAGATTTGTGAGCATTTCACAATATCACATTTAAAATGTCGTTAAAATGGTGTGTTTAAAATGGCACCTTATTAAGACAGAAATTGGAGATTAGAGAAATCACTATCACTAGTGCTCTCAGTACCATTTTTGCCAGCTCTTTTCCTAGCATGTCTATCAGCAAAAAATAAAAAGAACAAACACAAAATGTCAGGGATCTCAACACTGTTGAGTATATCAAATAGTTCCTTCAACTATATCTACTAAAGGCTTCTTTATGGTTAACTTAATGAAAGTTAACCCTAGCCTTAATCTTCTCAATGTCCCTCACTGACTGGTTAATGACCAGAAGCATCAAAGCGGAACTTTCACATTAATAAAATTGCGGCCAAATATATTACTAACCTAGCGATATTCAAAGTTATACTATGTATATATGTAGTTTATATGATAGCCTGTCCATATGTAAAAAGATATATAGGCCATACAAGTTGAACCCTCCGGATGCTTATAGGAGAACATAGGAGAAGCATAGCGAAAAAAGATTTAGATAACAATGTTCCGAGATACTTTAACCAATGGCACTTTGGGAAGAATCAAGGATTTTTTTTTTTAAATATAGTTTATTATCAGATCTCTCCATACACATACAAAGAAAGAGGTACATGTAAAATCTTTCAAATACAGCAATAGTATGCAAACATTTATAACAATAAAAAGAACAGATGCATATTAATAGGGCGTACAGAGTCGACCTGAGGTTTTTATAATAATTCAACCCAAACATCTAACCTAACTAAGCTAAGCCTATATCCCCCGATCCCAGTTCCTAGAATCAAGGATTTTTAGTTAAAGGGATTGAATGTATTCTGATGTCAAATGATGACAAATAAGTTCTAAGTGTTGTGTCAAAAAGAGGCCCTCCGGATCCATAGGTTACAAACCATGGTTCCAAATGGATTGAATGTGGAGAATGAAGTGGGGATTTTTTGTAGGATCAATATATAGTCATGTGACTAATTGCAATTCTGTCTTGTGGTCGCCCTCTGTCCTTGCAGAATGCACATGGGTCTTAGTTTAGTGGTATTTATCTCTTAGATAGGGAGTATTATGTATTTTTATGTGTTTTTTTAATTTGTATTATTTTTATTTTTATTATTATTGTGCTTTTTAAGTTATTTAATGTAGAAGTTGAGGCTCATTATTCCCATAGGGATTAGTTAGATTCTCATAGGGGTGGGGGTGCATAGGCTACCCTTGAATGAGGGGTTTTGGTGTTCCGTGATGCTTTGTGGTTTCTGGACTGTGTGGTTTCTTGTGGGTGGGATTATGTAGGTGTGGCATATTTATATGTTGTGCCTGCATGGTCTTGCGGATTAGGTACTGCATGATTTGGATTTTGTGGGGCACCGTGGGGTGCTGGGGTTCCTGTGTCTGGAGCTAGCTTGCGGACTCTGACCCCCATGGGAGTACAATATATTAGGTATGAAAGTTTTTGTTAGTAGTAGGATTTATGGCCCAATCAGTATGACAGTATAGAAATATCATTCTCCTTGGCCCACATACCATGACGATTATTTGGAGCTGCTGTTTTTGTGAAACATTACTATCTCTTTAATCTTTGAGTGCCAGAGAGGTATCCAACGCAATGCATTGGATTTCTCTCTGGCACTTAAAGGTTTAATTCCAATACATATCTAAAAATTAGCATTTTCTTTGCAAATGATTTTTGAGTGTGATTCCACTTGTTTTAAATATAGTAGTTAGCGACACCTCTTCATTCTAAGTGCTTCATGTTACTAATTAGGGACAGTGCTAATCCTTTCATAGTCAGGTAGAGGAATTGAAAAACGGACCTTCTGCTGTTACTGGATGAAAAGTCCCATATGTTCTGTATGTACCTGGTGTTACAGTAAAATATTTTCTTATATGAATTATTGATTTACACTGTTAATATTCTTTAACCCCTTAAGGACCAGTGGTCCCAGGGTGTGCGGTCGTTTAAGGACCAGATAGCAAAGTTTGACGTGCCAGCACACCGAACGGGGTACTGATAGTGATCACTCCGGTCTTGGAGCAGTTAATTTCAGTCCCTATTACTACTCACAGCTCTCCTGCAGGAGCACTGTGAGTAAAAAATACGTGATGTGTCAGAACTGTCACTGGTTATTAAGGGAAAAACAGCAGTGACGGTCCTGATGCATCACTGGATGTTAAGGGGTTAACCCTTTGAGTGCCAGAGGGGTACACAAATCATTGCAAAGCAATGCGTTGCGTACCCCACTGGCAATCAAAGGGTAAAGAACCCACAATACTTTTGTCAGGATAAAATTAAAATTGCACTGAAAATATTTTACTGCATTTTTCCTTGTAAATGATTGGTAGTCGTATATCGTACCATATCATATTTTGTTTTGCTTTTTATGAATGGGTGAAACAACACATACCTTTAAGCTGACCATACGTACCTTTTTAAATGGGACAGTACAGTTTTTTTCATATTTCCAGACCGTCCCGTCTTTTTAATATAAATGTAAATTTTGTCCCGTTTTTACTATAACTTATATATAGTCTTTAATTTTTTGTAAAAAACTGAACGCAGCTTGTTTATTTCTCATAAGATAAAGTAAATCGGAACTTCCTTTCGTCGCACTAGTGGTGTTACTGTGGTTTTACTGTACACAATGATTACCACAGAGTCTTATGACTTGAGTGACTCTTAACTGTCTAAGACTTTCAAGTCTATGGTAAATTACCATAGAGTCTCTTAGACAGTGATACAACGATGAGTCATAAGACTCTATGGTAATCAATGCATACAGTAAACACAGTAAAACCACTAATGCGAGTGACGAAGAGAGGAAGTTCTGATTTACTTTAGGGGCAGTCATTTTGCCCGCAGAGAGAACACCACTAGTAAGAGACTGAGCAAACGCGTTCTCGCAGCTTGTAGCTTACTGTTTTTGGACTCCCACTGTCCGTCTGTCCCACACCCACTCCCGTTTTTGTCTCAAGGAAATATGGTCAGCCTAGATACCGTACAGAATATCATCACTCCAAATGCAATGCATGTATAATCTATGGAAAATATGCTCAGAAAATGTTTTGTACCACCTGTAAAAAAAAATCCCTTATTTTATTTAAACAATTTTGGTAGTGTTACCTTATTCAGGCATAGCGAACCCTGGTCCTCAAGAGCTACCAACATGCATGTTTTCACGATATCCCAGCTGGAGCACAGGTGGGTTATCAAAGTGACTGAGCCACTGATTAGTCCACCTGGGCTCCAACTAGGATATCCCAGAAACACACACTGTTCACAGCTCTTGAGGACCAGGGTTGGCTACCCCAGTTTATTCATCAAGAGGAAGTTGTGCAGTTGTAGAGTCAATCAACTGCTGTGGTTGAAATGAAAATTCTGCAAATTTCCTATTATTTCTATGTAGCTTTTAACCCTTTACTGCTAGAGAGGTCTTTAGCATGCAATAGAATACATTTTAAATCAATGGGAATTTTAATCCCCCCCACCACCACCACCATGGTGCAGTTGCTTAGCTCCAGAACTGCACCCCTTAAGCTTGATAAATAAGGGACAATGGGTAAGATTTTTAAAAGTGGAGTTAATGGAAAAGAAGCGTTAAAATGGCTGTAAGATTGTCGCTGGTAGATATAGAAGTAATAAAAACAGTTTAGGAGGACACAACGCAGTGTAGTACTTTTTTATAAAATGGAGTAAGGACCTTAGTAAAAATGGTGCACCGAATTTATAAAGAAATATCACTATTTGGGACAATTTAGAGACAGAATTTTTAACAAATATTTTCGGTCATGTCTATCCTGTTCTTATTCTTTACTGTCACCACATTTATAAATGTAATTAGAATAGGTTATGAATACCAACACTAATAATAAGGAATAAGGACATTTTAAACTAAAACAAAAACACTTTATAAATCTCCCCTTGGCATACCTGGGAACTTCTTAGTTGGGGCTGCCTGGAGGAGAGCCCTCTCGTGCCAATGAGGTGAAAGAAATGACGCAATTCGCGTTTTAAAAAAGGTGAGGAGCTTAATCGTGAGTGAAGGGGCAGACTTCTAAAACCAAAAAAATAGCTTGAACAGACTGGTTAAGGAAGAAAAGAGGGGGTGTGGAGTGAGAGGAACATGGTGGGAAGGAGCACAAAGTGGGCAGAGTTTCATCAGAAATTCCCACATCCGGATAATCAGACTCTGGGCCGGAACCAGGGAGACACCAGCTATTCCCCTACACCTATATTTATAAAATCAGAGTAAACAAACTGCATTGTACGGGACAACTAATTCCTGTTAAATTGGGCTTTTATCCTCATGAATGCTAGAGAGGTCTCCAATGCATTGTTTCACAAGTTGTTAAAATGCTCCATTCAAGTGTATGGGAATTTAGGATTTTTTTTATTTGTCCCCTATGGTATAGTTCTCTTACCCCAGAATAACTCCAGTTTCCCTTTATAAATATGGGCCTAGTGCATACACCTCCATATGTTAGAATTGATAAGAAGTAAGGTATTCTTTTATGGGTCAAAGTATGTCACATAGAACTACAACTCCCAGCATTCTGTGCGTTCGGGGCAGTGTCTACTGCGCATAACTGCATCGGACAAACATACAGTGTTCGGGCAGTCTCTACTGCAGATAACTGCATCCTGCGTTCGGGCAGTCTCTACTGCACATGACTGCATCCTGCATTCGGGCAGTCTCTTCTGCACATGACTGCATCCTGCGTTCGGGCAGACTCTTCTGCACATGACTGCATCCTGCGTTCTGGCATTCTCTACTGCACAAGACTGGATCCTGCGTTCGGGCAGTCTCTTCTGCACGTGAGTGCATCCTATGTTCGGACAGTCTCTACAGCACGTGACTGCATCCTGCGTTCGGGCAGTCTCTTCTGCACATGACTGCATCCTGCATTCAGGCAGTCTCTTCTGCACATGACTGCATCCTGCATTCGGGCAGTCTCTTGTGCACATGACTGCATCTTGCATACGGGCAGTCTCTTCTGCACATGACTACATCCTGCATTCGGGCAGTCTCTTCTGCACATGACTGCATCCTGCATTCGGGCAGTCTCCTCTGCACATGACTGCATCCTACGTTTGGGCAGTCTCTACTGCACATGACTGCATCCTACGTTTGGGCAGTCTCTACTGCACATGACTGCATCCTGTGTTCGGACAGTCTCTACTGCACATGACTGCATCCTGTGTTCGGGCAGTCTCTACTGCACATGACTGCATCCTGCATTTGAGCAGTTTCTTCTGCACATGACTGCATCCTTCATTCGGGCAGTCTCTGCTGCACATGACTGCATCCTGCATTTGGTCAGTCTCTGCTGCACAGGACTGCATCCTGTGTTTGGGCAGTCTCTACTGCACATGACTGCACCCTATGTTCGGACAGTGTCTACTGCACATGACTGCATCCTGCATTCAGGCAGTCTCTTCTGTACATGATTGCATCCTGCATTCGGGCAGTCTCTTCTGTACATGATTGCATCCTGCATTCGGGCAGTCTCTTCTGTACATGACTGCATCCTGCATTCGGGCAGTCTCTACTGCACATGACTGCATCCTACGTTCGGGCAGTCTCTACTGCACATGACTGCATCCTACGTTTGGGCAGTCTCTTCTGCACATGACTGCATCCTGTGTTCGGGCAGTCTCTTCTGCACATGACTGCATCCTGTGTTCGGGCAGTCTCTACTGCACATGACTGCATCCTGTGGTTGGGCAGTCTCTGCTGCACATGACTGCATCCTGCGTTCGGGCAGTCTCTACTGCACATGACTGCATCCTGCGTTCGGGCAGTCTCTACTGCACATGACTGCATCCTGCATTCGGGCAGTCTCTACTGCACATGACTGCATCCTGCATTCGGGCAGTCTCTACTGCACATGACTGCATCCTGCATTCGGGCAGTCTCTACTGCACATGACTGCATCTGACAAACATACATCTGGCCTTTTATTATTAGTGATTCAGTGCTTTACAGATAACACAGTGGCAGAGAGCTCTTCATTACTAAGGGCCTGGTGTCCATCTATGAT
Organism: Rhinophrynus dorsalis; assembly: GCA_037306005.1. NCBI lineage: Eukaryota > Metazoa > Chordata > Amphibia > Anura > Rhinophrynidae > Rhinophrynus > Rhinophrynus dorsalis. Next base: position 121,565,114 of record CM074723.1, on the reverse strand, counting down.
AAATTAGTACTATATAATACAGGCAACGGTTTTGTATTGTTGATTTAAAGGTACAATACATGTTCATCATGAAAATATACTTTTTAGGGTGTTCCCTGCTGAGTAAAAGAAAGTTATTTAAGAGTTGCTACATTGCATAGTTATTACGGTTCAAACCTATGTATTTTAAACAGTTTGTTAAGAACAGCAATCAAACCCTAAAATTATATTTTTATGGCTGTTTATGGATAGTTCTGGTGGCAGACTAAAGTTTTCCATATATTACAACAGCACCAATGTTACCTGGCAATAATAACGCAAAACTGCAGTTTGACTTCACATTTCTCTGCTAAAGTTTCACCATAGTGCTAAGCATGTTTTTAAAGTTTTGCTGCAGTTTGCAGGCAAATGTCAATCTTTTCTTTCTTAAGATTACTGCCTGTATTAAAATTCTCATAACAGTTACACATATGGGGGAAAGGTAGACAAGCCATAAAGCTATTTTGGAAAGTAGAAACCAGCCACATAAAATGATCGGTCAGTTGATTTTTTTTTTCTTGCAAGCAGGTGCACACAAATGTTTATGAAATCTGACTCTACAGGAAAAATATAACTTTTTTAATTTTCCACCAATTCAAAGATGCTATAATCTTTGAAAACCAATGAATTTCCTATGGTAGACAGAACATACTGCCAGACCAAGAGAAATAGTACCTCATTGATATGGTTTGACTTATCATAATGGTTGCCAGGAGCATTAAGCTACTCCCTTCCCTTCCATTGACTTCCATAGTCATATATCAATATATTTGTAAAATCACCCTCATCTGAAAGAGGGATGTCTTCTCTTTCATCCAAAGGAACATCTGGTCCTATAGTAAGTTGGGGGCTCTGTAAAAATTTATCTTATTTAAATAAATTTAACATGTTGGATGATATCCTTGTCACCCAACAAACACATCTACTTCATACAAGGGTACCTTTATATTTGTCACAGCAAGGGGAGGTGGGATAGGAGAACTTTAAAAAAAAAACCCTCCCCCTTCCCTATGCTCATTTACATTTGCATGTATTTGAGATGATCTTGTGATCAACACAGCCTATACTGTTTGACAACTACCCTGGTTTGAAAGTTGGTATCCCCCACTTTCAAAAAAGGGTATCCTAAGATCTGGGATTAGAACTCTTTTTTGAGCTGTTCCATCCATTAGTAATCTGCCCATGGAGGATCTCATCATTACTAAAATAACATTTACCATTCTTTGGAAAAGGGGAATCTCCTCTTTCAAACGAGGATATCCCCTTTAATCACTGGTGGTCCAGTATGATGTCATCACTGCACCTGAGCATGGTGACATCATCTGCATTTGACAGGACAGATGATGGACTAAAAAGGGTTATGGAAGCTTCAACGATAGCAAGTCCCAGTCCCCCCAATTTAACCTCTTTTCTGCCTCGCTGTAAAGGGCATGATGGGCCACATCCTTAGATATTTTAGAGGGTATGTTGCAGATGCGCAAAGCAGCTAAATTTAAAAAAAGAAATGAACCATAACAGAATATATATATATATATATATATATATATATATATATATATATATATATATATATATATATATAGAGAGAGAGAGAGAGAGAGAGAGAGAGAGTTAAGACTGTAGCCGTATTAGTCCAGTGATGTAGATGTAAAATAACAAACAAAATCAATATCTTGTAATGCCTTTTTTACTGGACTAACAGAATTATGGATTGACAAGCATTCGGGATAAACTCCCTTTCTCAAGTCTAAAGCATTTCTGAGCACAAGGACACAGAATTAATAGTTAATACAGTTAATACATTGAATTCAAAGCTGTGTTCTTTGCTGGGGTTAACACAGCGGGACTGCTGATAAGGGACCAATAGAAAATCCACACTCTTCTTGCAGAGGGTTGTACATACCCTGTGCAAGGCAGAGTGTGTGTGGGGGGGGAGAAGAAAAATACAAGAGATGGTATGGGAAGGGAGAGATTTAAAAAAAGATTGCAAATATTAAGAATGCTACAATGCCAACAATCCAGTATGGGCATGCAGGCCTATATACAACTTGTGCCCATATAGGTAGATATATCCATAAACATACATACACGCATACACATACATAAACAAACATATGTATATATAACACATACATACATACAAATACATACACATATATGCATATACACATATACACACGTGTTCATGCACACACATATATACACACACACATACATATACACACACACATATACATGCATATACACATATACACACATACCCATACAATATATCTATATACACACACATATACATGCATATACACATATACACACATACCCATACAATATATCTATATACACATACACAGACAAATATACATGTATATAGCATTTATACATATACATACAAACACATACATATGGACACATACATATACATAAATGCATATACCTAAATATGTACACACAATTTGTAGGAATGCATACTAAACCATATATCTATACACAAGTACTTATATATATATATATATATATATATATATATGTACTAGTACATATACATATACGTATACATACATAAACACATACATACATGCATGCATACCTACATGCACATATATGTACATAAACCCAAATATACATATAGAATAGTCCACCCACATATATATATACGCCTGCATGTATAAGAGTATGGGAAAGCATATGTCAGTACAGTACGTATACTTAATATGTTAAGAATAATATGAAACCTGTCATTAGAATGTATGTTAACATGTGGATATATATGAAGAGTAAGATAATGATATATTTATGTGTATGTATGTATGTATGTGTATTTATATATCTACCTATATGGGCACAAGTTGTATATAGGCCTGTATGCCCATACTGGATTGTTGGCATTGTAGCATTCTTAATATGTGCAGTGTTTTTTTTAACTCTCTCTCCCCTCCCATACCATCTCTTGTATTTTTCTTCTCTTTCTCTCCCCCCCCCCCCCCAACACACACTCTGCCTTGCACAGGGAGTGAAGAAGAGTGTGGATTTTCTCTTGGTCCCTGTCTTATCAGCAGTCCCACTGTGTTAACCCCAGCAAACAACACAGCTTTGACTTCAATGTATTAACTGTATTAACTATGAATTCTGTGTCCTTGTGCTCAGAAATGCTTTAGACTTGAGAAAGGGAGTTTATCCCGAAAGCTTGTCAATCCATAATTCTGTTAGTCCAATAAAAAAGGTATTACAAGGTATTAATTTTGTTTGTTATTTTACATATATATATATATATATATATATATATATATATATATATATATATAAATTTTTTTACTCCCCCCCAAATAAATCATGCTATTAAATTCTCAAAGCCATTGTGCAGCAGTACTAGGTTGACCGTTTGAGAACAAGAGGGCCTTGCAACATATTGCAAAACAGTGGCTTGCACAACCCTTTGCTTCTCAAATGGTATAATAAAAATGAGTTTCTCATTAAAGTGGACACATTCTTTGGAAGACAGCTATCAGGCTTCTAATTTAGCTTCAGTTTATTATCTGCATTGTGCCTGGCCATGAAGTTCTGCAGCATTAAATAGAGTCTGCAGGAAGAATCACACATTATCATCCTCCTGCAAGTACCGGCATTATTGATCTCACTCCATTACTCTTAATGAGGACTCAATGTGTGTGCTCTAAATTATTTTCAAGCTCTAAAAGATGCAGGGAAGGTTATGGTATTGTTTAGAGCTATGGTGTCTGGGCCTTATACACAACAGGAAACATGAGCAATTTTGCTAGTAATTTATAAGACCTTTAGTTGTACAAAGTCAGTGCCTTCTAGCATGCTTATGTGGTTATATAGTCATACTACTGCATGGAACGTTTGTCTTGTTTTTTACTTTTTTTTATTAACTGTACTGGCTAAGCCGTGCCAGTTTTGCTGGTATAAGCATAAGAAAACACATTGCTTTCCAGTAAGAATGTTATATAAACTGGTGCAGGGGCAAAGAGTTTGCACTGACCCCACCCTCAACTTAGCATGTGGGTGTGACCAGCATAGCCAGCCTAGCTCTAGACAGTTGCCTACTACGCCTAATGGGATATATCCCGGCCCAGTTTATAACTGTCTGAAAACCCAAGTGGAATTCAATAGTTACATTCTAATAACACTGAGACAATTAAAGGGCAACAATTATGTTTTATTATGCCTGGTCCGAATCAGAGACCACAGTATGCAGACTCAACATTACCCCTGCATGCTGTTTGAAAGATCAGAAAACGTACACTCATTGCTAGAAGGAGGTCTGTAAATAATCTGGAATTCCCTTGCTTAAAGTCATAATATTCTTTGGCTGAGCAAGCAGTCTTATAGACTGCTACATTTGGGTTAGAATTCATATCCCTAGCAGACAGGCAGACTTGTCTAGAGGCAGCTCTGCATGAAACCTGCCCATTACTGTTACCCCTTTCTACTGCTCTTTTGTATTTCTGACTTTCATATCAAAACACTATTTCTTTTAGGCATATAAAAGAGCCACGATAGAAATGGATAATTTTATATTTCAGTTACTGGTTTAAAATGACATTTGTAGTACACATTCTTACAAAAGTCAAAATATTGACACTAATAACTGTAGCAGAAATAATTTGGTATGCGTGTATAAAAGATAGAGGTTTAACGCTAAAACCTACATTTACTAAGCCTTTTTGAGAGGTGGCGCAACTTAAGGACTATGAATGGGTTCTACAGATGTTTAAGGCTTAGACATTTTTAATAGTATTTTGAGGAGTCTTTTGCAGCATGACTACAATGTATAATGGCAAATATGATCCAGAATCTTCAGTTGTAGTTTTGTTCTTCTTTATCAAGCTCTCTTCAGCCCCTTTCATTACATTAGGTCCAGAATGCATGCTCCTAATAGCCTGTGATCTAATCTTTCTTTTAATTTGAATGGAAAGAAATGAATTGGCATGACATTTCTATTCATGATCTGCCATCTCAGAAAGGAAACTTAAGATACAGTTTTGTACAAAAGGAACAGAAACGTTATTGGCAAGATCTTTATTTCACATCTCATGGATTTCTAAGATGATGTTAGAAAACCCAGTAAGGTTTTTCTGACACAACTAATTGGCTTTTTCTATAGGCACGATTTAGAGACTTGCGAGATACCATCACACCTTTCCTGACACGTCTAAAAAGAAGATCACTGTGTGGTATTGAGTGTTACCTATGCTCTGCTCCAGGCAGACTGTTGCCATGGATTCAATTCCATTTTACAATCTTCTTAGGGAAAACAAATTAAAAATGTGATCTCTTGTCTCTTTGAGTCGGCCAACAGTCTAAGATGTTTTTCCTAAGGAATTCTGTACTAACAAAAGATTATCACTAGTGTTAAATGACGAATGCAAAATAGGGCCATATACAAAAAGTTAAAGAGGAGGAATCCAACTGCTCCACAGGGAAAAACATAAAAATTCCCAGAATTTCCAATGTTTTAAATGAGGAATTTAACCCTTGGAATGCTAGAGAGGTCTCCAAATTATTATTTTGCAAAATTTTGGAGACCTCTTTAGCATTCCAGGGGTTAAAAGCTCCATTTAAATCAATAGGCATTTTCTTTCATCCATTATGGTGCAGCTAGCTTGTTCCAGAATTGCCCAACATTTCTTTGTGCGTATGTTGATTAATTTCTTTGAGTGGCAAAGTGGTGCATGACGTATTGCTTTGCAATGCTTTGCCCACCCTGCTGGCACTCAAAGAGTTAACGATGACATGCGGTATGATATGTCTACATGAGAGTTAAATTTTAACCCTTTGAATGTCATGGGGGTAATGGGCTTGCTGGATTTAACCCTTGGAGAGCCAGAGGTGTATGCAACGGATTGTGAAGCAATGTGTTGCATACTCCTCTGGCACTTCACCATTTGAGTGCCAGAGGCGTATGCAATGTATTGCATACTCCTCTGGCACTCAAAGGGTTAAAGTCTTAAAGATGGAATAGCCTATGAGCCAGTACTCACTACTGAGATCATTCGCTGTAGCTCAGTCACTGACTCTGGTAGACATAATAGCAGTGGAGCTGCCCCATTGGACTGGTGCATTCCCCCACCCCCAGTAAGACTAGAGAGGGAATCTCAGACCAAGACCATAGTAATTCACAGCACATCTGCTAAGCTGAATTTAGCAGAACATAAATGTACTAGTTTTAAACCCCGTGTACACAGGCCAACACTGGCGGTGCTGCAGTCATACGCAGTACAGACTGCCCGCACAGTGGCTGATACAGAACGGGGTGCACCAAATTCAGACCATAGCCTCTCTGACCACGAGGTGCGCAGAGAGGACTACTGTCTGAATTCGGAGCGCTCTGCTCCGTATCAGCCGCAGCGAGGGCAGTCTGTACTGCGTATGACTGCAGCGTGTGCAGCCGTCTGTACTGCACATGAAGGCTTCTAACAAACATCCTTAGCAAATTATAATATAGGATGATACAGTCATAAGTGCAAGACACAGTAAGAAGTGAGTAGTTCAAAGGTACATTTCTTCCCCACCCTGCTGAATATGAACCCATGCAATATCCTAAATCTGCTATTTTATCAAGGAATGGAAATATTATATACACAGGGTGTCTCAAAAATGTATATACATTTTAACCCTTTGAGGGTGTGCAGTGCATTGGCCAAAGAGTTAACAAAACAAAAATACCTATTACATCATTCCGAAAATGTTGCTATTTGATATGTGTAGAAGCAATAGTTTCTGGCACTTGTTTAGCTGTAGTAGATGTTTAAAATGACCAGTGGTAACCCTTTGTATGCCAGAGGGGTATCCAACCTATTGCAAAGCACTCAAAGGCTTAACATCTAGGGGTTGATTACAGCATTGATCAAATGAAAAATGTTCACCAAGGTATCTGCTGGGGCGAGAACACAGGATTATTGTTAGTCATGATGGATTGCTAAAAGAGAAACAGGAGGGGCGCTCCTAGTGTAATATGGGCTGATATGGATCACCTTCACCAAAATGCAAAATTTATTGGTAAGAAAATTATAAAAACAATGCAATATAGCGATAAATAACAGCCAAAAAAAATGCTCAACGTGTTTCACAGCACTGTGCTTCTTTCTAAAGAGCTATCTGGCTATACATGTAAGAAAAATTCCTATACATTCCCATACCTCCCAACATTTCAAATGACGAAAGAGGGACACTTCTGTTTTAGGTGGCGTTTCTGGGGGCGTGGCTGGTAGGCGGGGCATTTCCAAGAATTTTTAAGTTATTTCTTGACCCTTCTGCACCTCTTTGTGTAACTGATAAATGATTTAGAGCAAGACCAAAGTATTTTAATAGCCCATATTAATGTATAAACACATATACTGACAATTAACAACACATGTATGTATGTTTTATTGCTGTGGAGCAATGTAATACACTCCACTCATTCTGATGTCCTAAAAAGAGGGACAAAACGGTAGAAAAGAGGGACAGAGGGATTTGGGTCTCAAAGAGGGACTGTCCCTCCTAAAGAGGGACACTTGGGAGGTATGCATTCCTTATACAAGCAGACCTGTTTCAGCTTACTGGAGGTGGAACTCCGAGCAGGGCAGATAGTTATATCCCTGCATGCTGCTACTACCGGTTCTATTAGATTAGGCCTGGTGGGGTTCATTCTGTGAGTAGTATTCTGATACTTCTGTTTTAAAATACTGTGGATTGCGTTGCTTCTTGTTGTTGTTTTTCATGATGGATTGCTGTTAGCTTGTTCAGCGTCTGTTCTCCATGTCAAATATAGTTGCTTTTTACATCCTACGGATTGGATTCCTGGCATAGAGTGCAGTCTGGTACATTGGTAGTCGTGACGGAGCTCTAGTTACAAATTCACAATTCCACTGGGCCTTATGCACAAAAGATAGAGCTTCTCTGGAGCAAACCAACTGTATCATAGGGGAGAAAGTAATATTCCTCAAACTCCCACTGATTTAAATGGGGCTTTAACTCCTTGAATACTTGAGAGGTTTCCAATGCATTTGAGATCTCACGTTCAATCAAAAGGTTAAAAGCCCAATTTAAAATAATGGGATTTGGGGAATTTTGATTTCTCCCCAATGGTGCAGTTGGTTTGATCCAGAATTGCTGCTTTTAACATTTGTGGATAATGTCCAATTTCTTTTCGCTTAAAAAAAATTCACATTTCCAACATTACTTTTAGATTCATTTGCGTTGCATCAATGCAAAGCAAACCTACGATGTTTTATCTAATGCTCAAAATTATGGGCAAGGTATTGCAGTTTTCCCTTTAAGTGCTAGAGAGTTATCCAGTGCAGTGTGCTGAATGCCTCTCTGGCACTCAAACGGATTTAAGGGAACTAAATCCATATATTAGTGTATACCTCACTATTTAGAGTCACATTATATTTTGTTCCATGAATACATAAGTAGATATTATTTATTAAAATGTCTATATATTTTAAGACACCTTGGGGGTTATTCACTAAGTTGTGAATATCACTTCTCCAATTCCTATGTTACTCTATGAAGCCAATTCACTTCTGTTTTGGAGATCTTAGTGCATATGTTCCATAGAATAACAGAGTAATTGGAAAAGTGATATCACTGGAGAAGTCATATCCACTTTATCACCACTTTATCATGCCTTAGTGAACAACCCAGTCACGGTAACTTAGGCAAATAAACACACGACACAGTACAAGTGAATTTAACCAGTTGATTGAAGCAAATAATAATAATAATAGGAGCGAACACTTCCTCAACCGTGGGGAGACAGGCGTAAAGACAGTGTCTAGTCCACTACCCAAAAGCTGACACTGAACTGAAATCAGTACAGTAGATATAACGGGTACAGAACCAGACTTCACTCTAACCCACAGATAGGAACCTGGAACGCCAGGAATCAGTAATGGAGCATACCCTGACAACCTCCAGAGAGGGATGTCAGACAACAGCTTGGGCAGCTATAGTACCGGAGTAGAACAGAGAGGAGGCCACAGAGCGGGACTACCAGGGATGTAGTTACAATAGCGCAGCGCGGAACTCAGAGCGAGTAGTAGACAGAGACAGCAAAGAATAGTATATGGTAGTGTACCAAGATCCAACGGATTGAGAGATAACGGGCAACACTCCCACCCCGAAGGCAATAGGATCGCACAGTGCAGAGGCAACTTGCAATGGTACCAGCAAGGTAGCTGTGTATCGGATAGGTAGAGCGTGCCTACTGCTATACCTGGAGACAAGTGGTAGTCAGACAGGAGCGGGGAGTAGCACAGAGTGTAAGTGAGACAAACCACAGTCAGGAACTGGATCGGGTAGTCAGCCACAGCCAAGGTCAGCACAGAGCGGGTAGTCGGACAAGCCAGAGTCATACACGGATCAGATAGACAGAGCCAATGGTCAAAACCAGAATGGATAGTCAGACGAGCCAAGTATTGAGCACCAGGAGATATCAGAAGCCAAGCAAGGGTCAAACGAGCTACACTGGAATACGCACAGAAACACCACAAAAGGGCAATTAAGCCCAGTTCGCGGGCAGATTATAAGGCCACCACCGGAAGGTGGAGCACAATCGGCCACACAGGCAGAAAGCTACAAAATAGCACGACGTCAGAGACGCACACCAGCAGACAGTGGCAGACCAGAGGACGCAGCACCAGTCCCAAAGCACCGGACAGGAATGTAGGCAAGCAAATCACGGGCACCATGATAAACCCCCCTCCTCCTATATCAGTGATTTTCCTACAATAACAAGCCTTTTAGTGTTAGTGTTTCTTTAAAGAGATAGTAATGTTTCATAATAAAAGCAGCTCTAATTAATCATCATAGTATTTGGACTTTGGAAAGTGTTATTTCAATACTGTCAAAGTTATAGTTCAAGAGTAATTCAATGACAAAATATCCCCCTCCCACCCCTTTTACTGATATAACACTGCTCAGCCAGAGCAGAAGGGGGGTGCCCAGGTAGACTGCAGAGAGGGACAATCTTCAATTAAGATAAGGGAAAAAGCTGAAAAGCTTGTCAAGGGGGGCAGGGCTTTCATTGTTCTGATAGGAAGAATATTGTCCCTTGCTGTTATCTGTCTGGTCTATGGACTGCATTCCACATCTGAGAAGAGATTGCTTACACTAGGTAAAAGGGGCGGGAGGGGGAAACTTTGCTTGTGAATATCTCTCAAACCATAAAGGTTTGAGAGATAAGACTTATATCGTTCTTCATGTTTTTTTAATGCCTACAAAATAAAATAAAGATAAAACGAAGTATTACTATCCCTTTAAAACATATAACACTGAAACAAGGGAATGTGCTGGTTGAACATACCTGGAAAATAAATTATATCTTTGCTGGGGAGATAACTCAGCTGGTTAATGCAACAGCTTTAGAATCTGTTTACATCTCAAGGGGGTGCACAGGGTGTTGTTGTGACTGGGATCGGCGTCCATGGGGGCTCCATCAACCTCATGGTAAAACAGTTCTAGATACACCCCTGGGAGGATTACTGTGTTAGGGGATCCAGAAAATGTTTTATACCGGGAGCCTCCCATGACTAGTTACATCACTTGCTACCTCCTTCATAATTTACACTAAGCATAGTAACCTATGGCGGGATGCAAAAAATCTGCACATCTGCTAAAGGAATTTTTGTGCATGGATAGATTGTGCGCATGTTCTAATCCAGGAAGCTGAATATTGAACGCTTCTTGAATTGCACATAAAAAAAATATTTTTTATGACAACACTACACAGACGTATAATTTTGTTCACAATAGCACTTCCTGGATTAGGCGCATTCGCTATTCCACTCACACAGGTTTGATAATCTCGGCCACGCCTACAAAAAAATAAATATGCGCAGCTGTTCACTAATCTTGATTTTTCAACAATTCATGTTCAAACCTATTCTCTAGTGGTTTTCACACTGGAAATAGTGATTGTGCATGTTTCCTGCATTCTGCCAATAGTAACATAGTTGATGAGGCTGATAAAAGACATGTCTGTCAAGTCCCGCCCATGCCAGGAACACCTCTGTCGATCCAGAGGAAGACAAAAAAAACCCTCTGAAGCCACTGCCAGTTTAGCTCCAAGTGGGTAACAAAATACCTTCCTGACTCCAAATGGCAGTCAGATAGTTCCCTGGATCAGTAACCTATCTGCATTGACGCCATCTGTCATCATTTTCAGTATTGTTCTGTGCTAGATAGGCATCCTTTGCTTTTTTAAGCCATGATAAAGTGGTGAAATGTGGAGATGACCTCTCTATTGATATCACTTCTCTAGATCCTATGTTATTCTATAGAGCTCATGCACTAAGATTTCCCATTGGAGAAATCTTTGTGCATTGGCTCCATAGAATAACATAGGACTTAGAGAACTGATAAACTGGAGAAGTCATCTCTACTTTATCACCTCTTTATCATGCCTTAGTGCATCTCCCCCAAATTGTTAGAGATATATCTGTCATTCAGATGTTAAAAGTCACATTTAAATGAGTAATATTTTTTCTTTTGGTGTGCCCCAGAATTCTTGCATTTTCACTTGTGTATTGGCCCCTTGAGTGCCAAATTACTCTATCATTCACACTTGTTGTTCATAATAATACAATAATGAATATACTGTAGCAAATCTCTTCAGAGGGGAACCCCTAATCCTATTATCTTCCCAGGCTCAGTCTAACCTATGCCCAAATGTAAGCGTGGCCTAGAAATTCCAGGAAATACGCAAAACATTTGACAAGATAAACAATGAGGGCTGTATGTTATCTGTACAGTTGTAGGGGAGAAAAAAGTACACAAGAAAAATGAGTCTGATATTAATCCAAGTCTAAGTACCATAATAATAACAAACTACAGTAATGTTCATACTACCTATTGATAATCTCAGATTGTGTACACTTTATTTTTTATTTTCATCCCTTTTTTTACACTTTTATGTTCCTGACAGTAAGCCCACTGGATTTCTCTTTCCAGGAGCTTTCTTGTAAGTCAACCAGGAAAGTGATAAAATGTAACACTATTGAGTGTTCTTTTGTTTAAAAAAATTGCAGATTTTTATATTGTATCACTATTACTGTTTTTTGTTTTTTTTAAAAAATAGGTTAAGATTAATAAGAATAATACAAGTGTATGCAATTAGACTTTAAATGTTATTATAAATGGTTAATTAATTAATATAGTATAGATAACTTCCCTTGATGGTCAACAGAAAATGTCAAAGGCTGTATACAGAAAGCTAACAAGGAACAATTTTGGAGAAAACCTACAGCACTTTTGGGGACACATAAACATTTCTAATGATTTATATGGTGAACTTAAAGCTCTTGAGTAGCATAGATTACTGTAACAATTTGAGAAATGTATTCCCTTGTGGTTTATGTTGTTTGGATAAAATACATTACTTTATATAAAGAGGTAACAAAATGATTGGGCTATGTGTAATCCTTGTTGATACTAAATTTAACCTAATTCTCTATGTAGAATCACTGTAATTATGTATTTATTTTATTTGTTGCTGAAAGAAATATGTAATCTAAACATATTGAATTTACTGTTGGCAGAGTAGATTCCAGTGATATTTGAATTAGCTATTATTTAAACTAAAAACCATAGTAACGGTGAGAGGGGGCAGTCTTGCATGGTGCCATTTTGGATATTTTACACATTTAAAAGTAAATATGAGTATGTGATTGTTAATTGTGATTTGAATATGGCTTAAATAATTATTTACCTGTGCTAATGTGTGTTCTGAGCAGATGATTTAATAAGAAAACTTTATTTTAAGATTTGATTAAGTTATCTATTAGAATTTTATTTAGCAGTCATCCTTATTAGCATTATGTGAGTCATCCTTTAATTACAGCTGTGAAATCACACAGTTGGCATCTGCAGGCTGGTAAATGTCTATAATCATCACACAGAAGTATGAATAAAGAGGAATGTGCAGATAAAAGCACATAGCCTACCCTCTCAGTTTGCCCATGATGTAGACTATAAACAGAAAAGGATATATGCATACTATTTATTATCAAGGTGAGCTTTTTCTTTAGCAATTATAATAAATAAACTTAATAACATGAACCAGAGAGGCTTATTTTTTAATTTTTCAGTCTAGTGTCATAAGTTCCTTAAAGGGGACATTTTTCCTTCACAGCTTTTAGTCTTATTAAATGTATCTGTTTAAACAGCCCATAAGTCTGAATCATGTAATAGTTTTAGATTTATCTGATATAATAGCTAGGGAATCTAATCTCAGCAGATCTTTATTCTCTGACATAGTCAGCTAAACCTTCAAAATTAATTACTCACATGTCCAGAAAAATCACCTGTCTCCACCTTCTTAGACTATTGTAAACTATCAGTTTCTGCCAGAAGGATGGAATAAATTAAATGGAAAAATAATCTTGCAAATCCTTTCAAGATAGACGCTCCCACTGAGGGGAGAATTTGGAGTGGTAGAATATCATCTATAATGGATTAGATGGTAGTTTTTTTCATAGCTAGACAATTCAGTTGCTGGCGTTTGGTAGCAACTGAACATGAAAAGCAGCATTTTGGTAGGTTATGGGTTGATGCAAAGTGATAGACTGAATCCATTTGTGTCACGATAGCCATGTACAATTAAAACACTTAATATAAACGTCTTATTGACAAAATGGGTATCCTTAGCCTCAGGGGTCCATACCACTCAATACCTAATTTCTCTCTTCACTCCAGCTTTAGTTTGGATAAGATTAAAAATTATAACTATGGGGTCACCTCACTATCTGAATTACCATTACTTTGCCCATATTGAGTTAATGGAGTCTGTTAACTCCGTTATTTTATGGTACGACTTTGATCCTCTTTGCAGCATTTTATCACTTATAGGGGCAATGGGGCCTTGTGATCAAGTTTTTAATTATTTACCCTTCCGACCTCACAGATCATGGAATGTAGAATAGAGGTGATCTTATTACTCCTACAATATATAAAGCATCTACCCCACTGGAAACATTATTATTTATTAAATTCATTATTTTACGTTTTATTAGTTAGACACATTCATGTGGGGTTAGAACGAGCATAAGGGAAATTCAAATTCATAGAACAGCAGGGCTTATTTATGAAGTCAAACATTTACTAACTAAAGAGAAGGATGATTGTACCTTATGTGCAAAAGGGAAACTTCCAATGAAATCAGAGACTTCTTCAATTATGATACATATTGTATGTGAACTAAAATGTTGCCTCCATACCTATGCTCCATTGACTGACACTGATTACCTTTTAACTTTAAGTCCTATGTAGCATTACTTTTTCTATCGCTTGTAGGACCTATGAAAATGTTGCTGTGTTTTAGTGTGATTGTGCAGCAACATTTTCCCAGCATCCCATTCTCTCAGTATAAACAAAAGTGACAAAATTACAGGGAAACAGTGGCTTGTGATAGTTATGCAATTTCAATGTGATTCTATAGAAACACATACAAGAAATTGATACGGTCTTATCACGCTGTCAGGGGAGAGAAGAAGCATCCCGTGTCTCTCTGCAGCAGTCGCTGTGCATGCTGTCTGTGTGATTGACAGATTATATACTTTTCATTTGTTACTATTGTTGCAATAATGTTACCCTTGCAAAAGGCACCAGTGGCTTTTTTCACACTAGTGACATGTCTGTGCCCTGTTTTATTTCATGTGAAGACACCTTTGCTTTATTCCTTATGGTATCCCAGTGATTCTCTCACATTGGAAGGCATGGTGGAGGTGTGTCTCAATGCCAGGCAACATAGATGACACAACCTCCAATATGATGAACATCTTCAACCTACACTCTCTATAGTTTTTATAATCTGCACGACAGCCCATAGACCATCATGCAATTCAGTCTTGGTACTCCTTGGCATTCACTATCATTGAATTCATAAGTTGAAGCATGCTACATGTTCTGCAAGGTGACAATCACCTGTGTGACCAGCATTACTGGAATAAGTGGCTCCACAAGGGTGCATTTAGTCAAATCTGTTCTAAAGTCACCAGTGTGAATATTGCCTAAGAAAACTGAACAAATAAAATACACAATGCAATTTCTACTTTAGAAAGTGAAGGAAGAAAAGGTCATGAATGAAAAGATAACTATTCACATAACTACTCACTTCAAGCACAGATAATATTATAGGTCTTCCAAAATCATTTATTACAAATGAGAAATACTATTATCTGTTTGTTTCCTCAAGTAAAACTGTGTAAAAATATTTGCTAATACTCGCCAAGTGGAAGTGTACATGTACATATTTACTATCTATATTACATTTTCTAATTGATTAATTCAAAGGAAGAACACTTAAATGGAAGCCAATATTAAAGAGCTCATTCAAATACATTAAAGCTGGGAAATTCAGAGTTAAAGTTTTGCAGACATTACCTTTGCACCCCATGTGCTTTGCAAAAGACTTCTAATTTGTAATGTTATTAATCCTTTGCGTAGACAATATTCACAAAACATCGCTCTGAATTTTTATAATTTTTTTTTGTTTGGGCGAACATTTTAAAGCTGTCTTTAAAAAAAAATTTTTGCCATGAACTTTACATTTTTTTTTTTTTACCACATTCACCAATACCGTCATTGATTAAAAACATTTGATTTTCCACAGAACACTACCATCAACCCCCATTTATCTTAACCCTGTGACTGCCAGAGGGGTACGCAACACATTTCTCAGGACAGAAACCCCTAACGTCCACTGTGAATGAATTCTAAGTGGACCGGTTCTCCAGAATTTAAAAGAGTAATGTTGGAGATCAAATTCACATTTAATTGATTCATATTGGATATTAAGCCTTTGAATGCCGCATGAGTATCCAACGCATCCAAGATAAGTGGAGAGATTGCAATTTAGAGTAATTAGTTTTGCTTTCATTAGTTTGGGGAGTTTTTTTTAATCTTAACCCTTTGTGTGCCATGTACCTCTCTGGCACTCAGAGGGTTAATCACCAGCTCAGCAGGTTAATATTGAGGGTGATGTACTTGAAGGAACTGGAGCAATTATGGTGCAAACCAACTGCACCAGAGGGGGACACATGTAAATTCCCATTTATAAAAAGAGGGCTTTTAACCCATTGAATACTAGAGAAAATAATGTGTTGGAGACTAATGTAGCATTCAGTGGATTAATAGCCCAGTGGAAATCAGTCAAAATTTGGGGATGTTTCCCTTTGTGATGCAGTTGGTTTCATCCAGAATTGCACTACTTAGTACATCAGCCTCAATGGCAACGATTGATAACCATGACAAGAATTTGAAACATTATGCGAGAACTATAAGTAATTAGCACTATTTCTTCAGATGCGTTATAAAAATGCAAGTAGAAAACATAGCTGGCAGAGGCACTTAATGATAGGTTTATGCAGTCATAACAATGTGTGTCTTGACAGTGCTTTTGACCATTGTGACATTTTTCCAATTTACTTGTCACTTTTACGTGAAGTCATTTCAGAAGGTTGTTGACCTGACTGCTCATGAAGTGCTCTAAAAACAAGAATTACAATTACAACTTTGAGTCAACTGTACATTTGAATAGTACAAGAGAAGGCATAAAGCCTGTCAGTTCTTTGGAGCTTAGTAGCATACTTACAGTATTGAATTAAAGAAGTTATTCCTTGCTGCACAGACAATGCCCTTTACTGTCTTCTATGCAGTTGTAATGCACAACTACATTTGAAGTCCCCATTTATCATTTAATAGGATTGAGATGAGGCCCAAAAAAAAAAAAACATGTTTAACCCTTTGAATGCCACAGAGATAGGCAATGCATTGCTTTGCAATGCGTTGCCTACCCCTCTGGCACTCAAAGAGTTAATTTAGTAGTTTTGCTTACCTGGGAAAGTGTTTTTCATATGGCAGTCATGTATATACAAAGTAACACTGTTGTTATTGCTTTCTAAGGAGAACTCGTGGTCAGTAATATAATTCTCTATAGCAGCAGCAACACAACATTGAATTTAGAAATTTGAGATGTAATTAGTTTTGAATGAAGTATATCACAGCAGTAAAATTGGCATTCAGGTAATGATCTATAATGTGTATGTTTTCACAACTAATGCTTACTGTTTGTTTAGTAATTCACACTAATCATCATGGTATGTGGAACACTATTTTGGCAGGTCCGTTTTGCAACTCTTTCCATTCCAGTTACAGGGGGTCTTCTATTCTTGGCAGACCCCTCCTCCGTCAAGTCTTCCCTGCCCAAACCTCAGAGAGTACCTGACGTGTTAGATTCCTCTGAAGAGGAGCTCCTGATGGATTCAGATGTTGAGGAATGTTCTACTCTGATCCTGAGCCATCAGCTGAGGGCCTGATCAGGGCTGACTTGAATACTCTTAAGATTCGCTTAGTTCAGGAGGTTCCTTCTGACTCCTCTGTTGTGTTTCAGGAGACTAAAAAGCCCCTTACTTGCTTTCCACCTAACCCCACTCTTGACCGCCTTGTGTCTGAAGAGCGGAAGTCTCAGGACAGAAAGCCTTCTGTCTCCAAGAAATTTGCTAAGCTTTATCCCTGTTCTGAGGCAGCGCTTGCTCAGTGGGTTCATCCTCTCAAAGTGGATGCTCCTATCTCCAAGCTATTCAAGTCTACTGCATTGCCAGTGTCTGATGCATCTGCTCTAAAGGACTGGACTAACAAGAAACTTGAGGTCTCCCTCAAGTCCATCTTTGCCACTGCTGGTTCTGCCATGAGTCCAGCATTCGCAGCAGCATGGATGAACCGGGCCATTGTGTTCTGGACTGAACAGCTCACTCTTGCTGTCCGTCAGGATGCTCCTACTTCAGATCAGTTGCACTTTCTTGCCAACATTTCTGAGGCACAACACTATGTTTTTGCTGCCCTATTTGATGCCATCCGTTTGGTGGCTAGGGATTCCACCATGTCTGTGGTTGCCAGACAGGCTCTTTGGCTCAAGATCTGGTCTGCTGATACTGCTTCTAAGAAAGCATTGCTCTCCTTGCCTTTTCAAGGCACTTCTTTATTTGGTCCAGATCTCAAGCATCTGATCAGTGAGGCTACAGGGGGTAAGAGTACACTTCTACCCTTAGTTCCTAGGAATAAAACACCACTTAAGCGTAACTGGTATTTTTGTTCAGAATGAGGCATGTCCAGCGAACCAGACGTTTCCCTCAGCTCCGTGTACCTCCTCCTAGCCCAAACAGCAATGGAAACCCAAGGTCTCCTCGAAGCTCAAGGCTTCCAAGCCTTCTTCGGCATGACTCACCGAACCCAGGTCCGCACTCTGCTGTGGATGGTCATCTGCATCACTATCACAGCATTTGGAAGGATTCAGTGTCGGACCCATGGGTTTTGCAGGTGATGACGGAAGGGTACAGGATCCCTTTTGTCTCTCTTCCTCCCTTTCGCTTTCTCCCTTCTCATACGCCTCAGGGCGCAGAGAATCACCATCTGTTTGGAGCTGTTCAGGCCCTTCTGGATATGGACGTTCTAGAGCCGGTTCCAGTTCAGGACAGAGGTATGGGTTTTTACTCAAACCTCTTTGTGGTCTCCAAGAAGGATGGAGGTTGTTGTCCCATTTTGGACTTGAAGGATCTCAATTCCTTTGTGACCCGGACTCATTATCACCAGGAATCTCTACGGATTGTGATTGCTGCCATGCCCCTGGGGGAATTCCTTGCTTCTCTGGATCTTCAGGATGCGTACCTCAGGTTTGCCTGCGACTGGTGACATTTTCAGTTCTCAGCTCTTCCATTTGGTTTGATCATAGCTCCTCAGGTCTTCAACCATGTCCTGGGAGCCTTGGTGACCGTCCTCCACAGAGACGACATCAGAGTTACTCCATACATGGACAACCTGCTTCTGAAAGCCTCTTCTGTGGAACTTCATCAGCAGGTTCAGCAATGCATACATGCTCTCACCCATCACGGGTGGATCATCAACTTGGACAAATCAGACCTTGTCCCATCCCAGCCTCTAGTTTTCCTGGGCCTCCTCCTCGATGCCTAGAAAAACATGGTGCTTCTCACGGGCGAGGTGGCTCACCAGATCGCCCACAGGGTTTCTGCGATATTGGCTCAGGGTCCAGTTCCAGCCAAGAAGCTGTCGTCCCTCGTGGGGAAATTCATTTCCACCATAGAGCCGATACCATTTGCCATGGCACACAGCAGGGAACTCCAGCGGTTTGTGATCCAGGTGTGCAGGGGTTGGTCGGACATTCTGAAGACGTCAGTGTCACTTCCTCTTCATGTGGAACTGAGTTTGTCCTGGTGGCTCAACCTCTCCAATCTGCTGAAGGGCAAGTCCTTCCTAGTTTCCTACTGGACCACTGTGACGATGGATGCCAGCCTGTCTGGATGGGGAGTGGTCCTGGGTCGCCTGAGTGCACAGGATCGGTGGTCTCCAGAAGAATCTCTCCTTCCCATCAACGTGTTGGAGCTTCGGGCGATATTTCATGCCCTTCGTCATTGGACATCTCAGCTGGAAGACTGTCCAGTCAGGGTAGAGTCTGACAAAGCCACGGCCATGGCTTACAACATCAAGCAACAAGAAGTCTCACTGCTTGGTTAGAGGTCAAGGCTATTTTGTCCTGGGCAGAAGATCACGTTCCTGCCATATCCACAGTGCACATTCGTGGTATAGACAACATCATGGCGGACTTCCTCAGTGGACACACAGTGGACAACGGAGAGTGGGAGCTGCACCCAGAGGTGTTCACCCTCATTGTTCAGAAATGGGGTCATCCTTACTTTGACCCGATGGCGACAAGACACAACAGGAAGGTTCCGAGGTTCTGCTCTTTACGGAGGGACATTCTAGCTCTGGCTGTGGATGCAATGTCCATTCTTTGTTTATTCCCTCTGGCCTACATCTTTCCTCCCCTCCCCATGTTGCACAGGGTGTTACGGAAATTACGACTGGAGCTTGTCCAGTCATTCTGATTGCTCCGTACTGGCCTCAACAGGCTTGGTTTGTGGAGCTTCTGGATCTGTCATTCTGGCTCCCTTGTCGTCCGGATCTTCTTCTACAAGGTTACCTGTGGAAGGAGGATGTTCATCGTCTAGCATTGACGTCCTGGAAATTGAATCCCTAATATTGAGGAAGAAAGGGTTTTCTTCTGGTGTGATGGCTACTATGCTTAGTGCCCGCAAACCTGTTTCTTCCAATATCCTACATCGTGTCTGGTCAGCCTTCCTATCTTGGTGTGCTGACAAGGACCTGCCTCAGGAATTTGATCTGTCTATGGTTCTGGCCTTTTTGCAGGACGGTGTGGATAAGGGCCTCAGTTTGAGTTCCCTTAAAGTTCAGATGTCTGCTGTCTCTCGGTTTTCTTTCAGAGGCACATTGCCATCCTTCCTGATGTCAAGGTTTTCTTCCAGGGCGTTGCTCATACTCGTCCTGCCTTCTAGATTCCTGCTCCTCCATGGGATCTTAACTTGGTTTTGGGCGTTCTTCAGCTCCTTCCATTTGAGTCCTTGGCTACTATTCCTATACGCCTGTTGATTTGGAAAATGGCCTTTCTCCTGGCGATTGTGTCTGTCCGCCGTGTCGCGGAGTTACAAGCTCTGTCCTGCAAACCATTTGGTGTTTCACAAGGATAAGGCGGTGCTTCGCACCTCTCAGGAGTTTCTCCCGAAGGTGGTTTCGGAGTTCCACATCAATCAGGAGATTGTGGTGCCCTCTTTCTGCCCTGACTCCGCCTCTGACAAGGAGAGGGATCTCCACTTGTTAGATGTGGTGCGTTGTCTCAAGTTTTATGTACATCGCATTGAGTCTTTCAGACAATCAGATGCGTTGTTCATCATTCCTAGGGTCCTAGGGCAGGAAGACCTGCATCCAAGGTGATTATTGCTTCTTGGATCAAGTCCACTATTCATAATGCTTACGAGCTGAGGAAGAAGCCTGTCCCTTTCAGGGTCACATCTCATTCTACTCGATCTATTGGGGCATCTTGGGCTTACAAGAATTAGGCCTCTGCTGATCAGTTGTGCAAGGCTGCCTCTTGGTTGCACACCTTTTAGAAGCATTACCGTGTTGATGTACTGGCATCGGCTGACGCCAGCTTTGGGAGAAAAATCCTGGAGGCAGTTTTGCCTGTCTAGGATTTTCTTCGGTTCTTGGTGCTTCCTTGACTTTGGAGCCCCGTTGGCTGTAGTTCTGTGTGCTGTGTAACAGTTGGAGTGTTGTTACCCCTGTTCAGTGTCCATTGATACTTCAATGTTTGTTGGGCTGTCTCTGATTTGATGGTTCATATCTGCTCTGGTGACTTTGGGGGCCTTGTGCCTGGGCCTTGCCTTACTTCCCGCCTCTGGGAAACTCAGATATTTCTGGAGCTGGTTGGCTAGCTGCAGCCAAGGAAGGAAGGTAGGCTCCACCCCCTTCATACAATTCTAGAATTGTTCCTGCCTACTTAAAAGGGTGGATTGCCTACCCAGAGTTACCAGTAACTGGTATGGACTAAGAGAAAACGATTTAACAGCTAAGACTAAAATCCTCTTTTTATCAATTGGCGAACACTTGTTTTACTCAGTGACAAAATCATACAATAATTATTTTTTTCTTTAAAACATAAAGCATCCTGAGCCATATGCACAAAGAAAATGAGCAAACCAACTTCCCCATAGGGTAAAAATAAAAATAACCCAGATTTCCATTGATTTCAAGGGGGAAGGTTTAACCCCTGAATACTAGAGAGGTCTGAAACGCATTGGAGACCTCTCTAGCATTCAGGAGGTCCAAAGCCCTATTTAAATCAAGTGGGCCTCCCCCCCCCCCTCATAGTGCAGTTGGTTTGCCCTAAATGTCTCCTCTATCTTTTAATGCATAAGGACCACTGTGTGCGTTATAGGTACTGAAATAAAAAAGATGGGTCCAGGTATTTTTTCATCATTTTTTTTCCTGTACTAACACACAAATTGTTTGCTGTGCTGAGGACAAATCTATATTTCATTCATTCCCTATGAACTGAACATATTTTATACAAAACGCAGTACAAACAGAGAAAAAAATAAAACGTCCTTGAGATTTTTAAAGATTCTGCATTCTTATTTTGGATTTATATAAAAGCTGTTAAACACATCTGTGCCAAACACTGGTTCAAACAGATTGATGTGTGAAATGTGTTTGTGTTGAAATCTCAAGGGTTGTTCTGTAGAAAGAACCTACTGTAGCTTACATCACTAATTCATTACACAGTCCAGCAATCACCAAGTGCATCCACTCTACCTGTTCCCTGGACTCTGCTAAATGCACAGCACACTGGTTGAAACCCATTCACCCTAGAAAATGGAATTTCGGCTGTTATGTTCCATTATAATAGTTTATTCCTGGTAATTAACACACCTCGCAAAGCACTGATTAAAAACCCTTTTTTTATAGAGCTGAAATGGCTTGGATGCAGCTAAACAGCAATAAATTAATTAAATTAATTATTCTGTGTAAGCTTGAGTTCGTATGGTTGAACTTGCTGATTTGACAATAGCTGCTGGTCAATAGGAGAGACGCATTAGTCTTTTAGAATGGGATTTATTCCTGGAACTATTTAACATTCATGGGCTCCTTTTTAATGTTAGGATCTATACTTTCCAATGTTTCATTGTTTTAAATATGGTTATTAAAAAAACCCTTAAAATTACACAGTAAAGCGTGGAATGGGGTATATTTTTTAAAGGGGAACTCTCAACTCTAGTATACTTGTATTTATCTTAAAGTATACTGAAGTTGTTATCCATTTTGTTTTGTTTTTTTCAATATAATTTTTTATTGCCTGAGATATTGCCTTTTGAAATTAAAGGATTAGTAATGTTTCACAAAAACAGCAATTCCAATTAATCTTCATAGTATTTGAGCCAGAGAGAGTGTTATTTCTTGTAGTACAAGAGTACTTGAATGATAAAGTTTCCCCTCCTGCCCCTTTTACCTAGTGTAAGCCATCTATTCTCAGATGTGGAATCTGGTGGTAAAACCAGACAGATAACAGCAGGAGACAATCTTCTTCCTATGAGAACAATGAAAGCCCTGTCCCCCTTGACAAGTTTTTCAGGTTTTTCCCTTATCTTGATTGAAGATTGTCCCTCTCTGCAATATACCTGGGCACCTCCCTTCTGCTCTGGCTGAACAGTGTTACATCAGTAAAAGGGGCAAGAGGGGAATACTTTGTCATTGATTTACTCTTAAACTACAACTCTGACATAATTGAAATAACACTCTCCAAAGTCCAAATACTATGATGATTATTTAGAGCTGCTTTTATTATGAAACATTACTATCCCTTTAAGCCAGTGATGTCAGTTCCCTACAGGCTGCGGGTACAGCTCTGTACAGCAGCCTGTCAGTCTTCACTTCCTCAAGTATTTCCTCCTTCCCACCTTCTCTGATGACAGAGAGTTCTGGCATATGACCTGGCAAACTTTCTTGCAAAATGCATGTCCAGGTCATTGTACAAGCACAGGCTGAACGAGTTCATGCGTTCAGTCCTTTATAAAAAGTGGCAGTCCAAACTAAAAATAGCCACAGAGGCAAGCGGACTGCCACTTTTTGTAAAGGACTGAGCGCATAAACTTACAATGACCTGGACACGCATTTTGCAAGAGAGTGCGCCGGGTCATATGCCAGAATCCTCTGTTATCAGAGAAGGTGGGAAGGAGAATTATATTGAAGAAGAATTATTTTGAAAAAAAAAAATGGATAATCACTTCAGTACAAGGGAACTTTAAGATGAAGACAAGTTTACCAGAGGTGAGAGTTCCCCTTTAATAAAATAAATTACAGGTAAATTTAAACCTAAAAATGATCAAGTTCAACACTTAAATACTTTATACTTTGATCTAGATTCTGTAAAACATCTTCTGAGGCCTAAAATCTATTCTTGCTTATGCTGTCTGGGGCCTCTAATTTCTGCTTTTTAACGGGAATCCAGAGCTCTCATTACAACTGCAATCTCTGAAGTGATAGTGCTTCATTGTCTGTTCATTGGCCTGTGATAAGCTATACTCTTTTCTGGATATAGAAGTATTGGGTAGTAATCTAAATACACAAACAACCTTAGCTCTGTACAAACAATTAGCCAATTTTTTTAATACATAGGACAGTCTACACATTTTAAAAATGAATCTTTAGGATAAG
The DNA here is from genome assembly GCA_037306005.1 of Rhinophrynus dorsalis. Classification (NCBI taxonomy): domain Eukaryota; kingdom Metazoa; phylum Chordata; class Amphibia; order Anura; family Rhinophrynidae; genus Rhinophrynus; species Rhinophrynus dorsalis. The sequence goes on along the minus strand of CM074723.1, from coordinate 121,541,009 downwards.
GGTTTTGGGATCTAATATAAAATAACTAAATGTTATGGGTGCTATCTGGAAACACATATTTAAAATTATATAACTCTGGGAGCTCTTGGCAGTTGCCTACTCTGCCTATTGGGAAATCCAGCCCTGGCTATCAGTGTTTTTTAAGCTATGGAGCAAAACAATTGCACCTTATTTATCAAAACAAATTGCTGTCCAGTGTGTATTTTTATTTGATAAATACAGTGAAATTGTTATGCTCCATATTTTCTTATAGCACCTTATATCATATTTGACCAAATATAAGATACTTTTTTTTCAGGCATTTTAGCCTAAAAGAAGGGCCGCACCTTATATTTGGGGTCACTTTCTATTGTCGGCTCAAAGGATGGGAAGAAAATTGGCAGGCAGTCTGGTACATTTTCCTCCCTCTACTTTTAAGCTTCAGTTATGGACCCAGAAGTCTTCTTGGTATGTGGACCACCTCCATGCTGATGATGCGCAATTCAGAAAGGTCCTTCCAGGGTCTTTATATCAGTTCACAGGCTCCCTACACATTTATGGAAAGGTCCTGGAAGAATGTTTCTGATTCGTGTGTCATCAATGTCGAGGCAGATTTAACTCTAAGAAGACTGCCATGTCAATTATTGAAGCTTAAAAGAACATGGTGAAGAAGACATAGAGGGGCAAGAGAATGTCGGATGAAAAAAAATAAAAAAATCCCCAATATAAGGGGTTTGTATTATATTTAGGATTTTTTCTTTTTCTTACCCAAATTTGCGACCCAAACAGGGTCCCCTATATGCAATAATAAATAGATCTATATGTATGCAGTAATAAATAGAGATGTAGCAACATTTCTGTGACCTCTCTGCATCTGCTCCAGAGACTTTGGTTTTTAGTGTTAATTGCAGACTCTCGGGTATTCTGTGGTTTAAAAGACCCATTTAAATCAATGGGATTTGGTGCATTTCACTTTAGCCCTATGGTGAATTTGAATTGCTCAAGAATTAAATTTTTTATCTTGATCAAGATGGCCTAAAGTACATTGATTCATACTGTCAACTATAATCATAGCTGGGATCTCTCTGAATTTTTTGCAGCTAATTACCAGGTCTCTGTGCAGAGACTGATTTTTCCGTCTGTGGGGAGTTTCTGTTGAAACTCTTCCCACTTCTGCTGCATCCCAGTTTCTTCCTCCCACTCCCCACCCTCTTCTCCTCCTTCCCCAGCCTATTCTTTAAAAGTTTTTTTATTTTTTTAAGTCCCTCCCCTCACTCGTGATTAAGCCCTGCCCCCTTTTGACAGGAATCGAGTCATTTATCTCCCCCAGCGGCACACAGGACTCCCCTCACCAAGGAGTCCGTAACAAAAAGTTCCCAGGTATGACTTTAATTTTCTGCCCAGATTAAAGTAAGTGAGAGTTACTATTAGAAGGTGTTAGTGTTTCTTCAGTGTGTGTGGCCATCTAAGGCTCTTTTTCAAGATAAATAGAATCCAGTGGGCAGCTGAGGATGATGGGAGTTATAAATAACAGATGGAGAGCCAAAAGCAACTATCCCTTGGATAAATAACATTCTTATTCATTTTCTAGTTTCTAATTTGTTGCTCACTTGTAGAAAAATCAATACAATCACACAGTTTTGTTTACAGTTTTTTTTTCATTACATTGTATCTGGGGAATATAATGGCCATTGGTATTAGATTGTAAGAAACTGCTTCTATTCAATAGAAAGAATAAAAGGTAAATGCATTTCATGTGTCAGAGAACAATATAATAGGTAGGAAACCAGGGATTAGCTTGATAACCCTGTGAGTGACAGAGTGGTACGCATCATATTGTAATGTGTTGCGTACCACTCTGGCACACAAAGGGTTCAGGACTAGTACGGTGTGCAGTGCTTTGTGTAGTAATGAGTTGCCCACCCCTATGGTGCTTTAAGAGTTAAAATACTGGTTATCAAAATCTTTGCTCTGATGGAACCCTTAAAGGGACAGTAATGTCCCAAAAAAATGTTTCCAGTCTTGTAGAGTTTAAAATATTAATCAATATGCTCCAAATCCTATATCTCAAACCGCTATGGTTTGAGAGATATAGGGATTCAAAGTTCCCCCCTCCCTCCCCTTCTCCTGATGTCAGCATCTAGTTGACAGCAGGAGATCCCGGTCCGGGAACCAGCAGGCGGCTCTGCAGCAGAGCCGAAATCGCATTACTTAAAGCGGAACTACCACTACCTGGTTTGCAAGCACACTTTGTAGACCTTTCCAATTAATTAATTATTTTTAAAGCGGAACTACCACCTGTTTTAAAGTTTGTCATCTAATTCCCCATCTGGCTACTAGCTGCTCAGTAGTGCTAGTCGCCAGAATAATTACCTTGTTAAATAGAACAAGACCCTTCTCCGGGGCTGACAGGCAGTAGAACGCTCAGACATTTTGCCATAGTGACATCTTCGCGCCTGCGCTGTCAGTCCCTTTTGGAGCCGAATAGCTCCTAGCAATGCCTCCTAGAGCCGGCTTGGACTGACAGCGCAGGTGAGAAGACGTCACTATGGCAAGATGTCTGCGCGTGCTACTGCCTGTCATCCCCAAAGCAGGGTCTCGTTCTATTTAACCTGGTAATTATTCTGGCGACTAGCACTACTGAGCAGCTAGTCGGCAGATGGGGAATTAGATGACATAAACATTAAAACAGGTGGTAGTTCCACTTTAAAAATAATTCATTCATTGGAAAGGTCTACAAAGTGTGCTTGCAAACCAGGCACACTTTTTAGACCTTTCCAATGAATGAATTCTTTAGCAATAACGTGATTTCAGCTCTGCTACAGAGCCTCCACAAGTCGTACGGGGGAGGGAGGGGGGAGCTTTGAGAGCTTTGAGAGATAAGGTTGGAGCATATTAATTAATATTTTAAACTCTATAAAACTGGGAAAAAAAATTTGGGACATTACTGTCCCTTTAAAGGTATAATAATGCCTTTGATAAATAAAAAGTAATATAGTATAGAATAAAAAAAATCCATTCATGTCATTCCTATCTCTCAAACCTTTATGATTTGAGAGATAGAATTTTTTAAAGTTCTCCCCTCACTGATGTCTGCTGTAAAGCTGACAGAAGGAGATCCTTGTCAGCTGATTTGAGGAGGCTCTTCAGCAGAGCCGATATAGTGATATTTTAAAAGAACTACTTCATTGGAACGGTCTACAAAGTGTGCCTGTAAACCAAGCACACTTTGTAGACCATTCCAATTAAGTATTTCTTTTTGGATCATGCTATTTCGGCCCTGCTGAAGAGCCGCCTGTCGATCCTGGGACCAGGATCTCCTGGTGTCAGTATAGAGCTGCAAGCTCTATAGGACACACTCTGAAAGCAGAAGAAAAAGATTGTGGGCTGGATTCTATTGCAGGTGATAAATGTTAAAACCCGTTTTAGCAAACATTTTCCTATTCAAGTCTATGGGGAAAACTGGAGCAAAACGTAGTGATAAAATTAGCACCTGCAATAGAATCCAGCCCTGTAAACTTTATATGGCAGTCTGCTGTAAAGCGCGTCAGTAATAACAGTCTTATCCTCATAAGCTGACAAAGAATTACTGGGAGTCAGCAAGCTGTATTTTAATTAACCCTAGATGTGCTGAAATTTTATGGCATGAAAATCTAACTTCATAGCTCTGATTTTCTGTCCGTTGTGACAAAATGTTATAATAAACAAAGGGTGGCAATTTATAACAGTTGTCAGTGATTAGACTGTTATTACTGACACTTTTATACCTTGATTTTCACAAAATAGCTACTAGTTCAATGCTGGAACCAATTGTTGCAAATTGGATTTATCCTGTCTCAGGGCGACATGGACTGAATCTCAGTCACTGTTTTACTTCTTTTAGTTTGCTTCTTCTGAGAAAGTTTTTAGTTTATTAATAAAAGTTACAATTTAAAATGGAACTTTCACCTATTAATAAGTCGCCATGCAATCATTAACCCTTTGAGTGCCAGAGGGGTACGCAACGCATTGCTTTGCAATGCGTTGCGTACCCCTCTGGCGCTCAAAAGGTTAAGCTAGGCTGACCATACCTCACCTTTAAAAAGGGACACATAGGAAATAGGCATATTTCAGGAGTGCACTAAAATCAAAGCAACCCTGTAGTATGAATTTTTCATGCGTGTCCATTTTTAAAGGTGAGGTATGGTCAGCCTAGGTTAAGCATATGGAGACTAGCTTGAAAATACATGTCTTACCTATCACAAGTGGCAAATTCTAAAGAAATCTTTTCTCTTAGGCCAGGTTAGTTCAGTCTGCAGGCCTGTGCCGTCAGTCTCTTCCGGTTACCATGTGGCACACTGCAATGCTTTACAGGTGACCAGGACTGACGGCGCAGGCGCACTGACAAGATGTATGTGCTGTTACCTGGCTTCTGGTCTCCAAAGGGTAAAGATTTCTTTAAAATCTGCCACTTGTGATAGGTAAGACATGTATTTTCACGCTAGTCACCATATGCTTAATGACTGCATGGCGACTTATTAATAGATGAAAGTTCCACTTTAAAGGAGTAGTAAACTTTTTTTATGAAAACACATATTTTACAGAGCATTTCCTGCTGAATAAAACAGTGTTAATCCCATCACTGTCAGATGTTTTATTCAAATATTATAGCAGTTTAAATAACCAGGAAGTGAATTTACTGTGTTTACTTCCTGATAGTTCTAACTGACAGGAAGTGACAGGCAGTTTCTATCACATTCTATGGAGAACTGTATATCTCTGACTTTTCTGACTTTCTTCTCCATTAGAATCTAACAGGAAATCTAATTAGAATTTGACCACTAGGGGGCACTGCTAATGTAAAAAAACATGGGTTTAAACTGTAATAACTCTGGAAATATAAATCTCTCTGCAGTGCGAGTACCCTTATTTTACTCAGTAGGAAAATCCCTACAATATATATTTTTTCATAAAAAAAAGTTTACTGCTCCTTTAACTATACATGTCCGTCATGTAATATAATCCTGTTTATTGTCTAATCATGTGGGGTGGGGTTGGTGCTGTATTTTCTGTTTTTCTTTCTTTTTATTTTTTGAATTTTTATTGATCCCATATCTGGTGCATTTGATTTGCTCAAGAATTGCTCATCTTTTACTGTCTTCACAAGGCCCTGTGTTACAATTCCAGAAAATATCACAGAAATTGCCTTGATAGTTGCTTATAAATTGTATATACATAAAAAAGTGTATTGATGTGGGAAAAATTTTATATTTTTATTCAAAATATTTGCATATGTCATCCCAGTAATGACTTCTTCCACTTCTATTCACAATATACTGTCCCTTTGAAACTAGCTAGAAATTTAAGTGAGCACTGAGTGTACTTTATCTTTTAGCCTGTGGGATGTTTGCATGTTACAAATCATCAGGCAAATGTATTTATGGATTGAAAAGTTCTTGCCCGTAGTGCCTGTGTTTTGTTTCTCTGTCCTTATTTGCATTTTCCTTTAAGGCGTGATGTGCTATAATACTGGAAATTGAATACAGATAATTGTGCTTATCTAGCAGAACCAGAATCCAGCTGTATCCTGGGCAGGATTTTCCAATAGGCAGAGTGGGGAACTACCAAGAGCTCCAGATTTTGAGAGATGACACATTCTGAATCATGGGTGTGGCCAGAGCAATCTCAATGTCCATGCATCAGTTTTATACCATTTTACAGGCCTTTATTTAACCCCTTGGATGAGAAGTAAAACTCCAGTGCATTGCAGAGAAATGTGTTGGTGCTTTCTCTAGTAACCAAGGTGTTAAAGCTTTCTTGTCCTTTCCTGTTATAGGTCAAGGGTATTTTTTGTGTCAGGAAATAGTTGCTGTGCCTGGGGGAATGGGGGTGTGGCCAAGAGTTGAGCTAAGGGTGCCTAGAGTGCCTTGCTTAGTGGTTCCTGGGATATAAATCCGGTTCTGACAGTAGCACTTTAATGTTGTAGTGTTGGAAGCACCACCTAAACAATGCATTGTAGATCTATGTAGCATTCAAAGAGTTCACATACTGGCTTAAAACCTCCACCATCATTAAAACTTTAATTAGAGCAAGCTTTAAGTGAACTTACTATAGTAGCTGGGAACTCTCTGAATTTGCCCTGGAGACTCTGATTTTTGTAGCTGATTGCCAGGTCTCCAGGGACAGTGGCTTATTTTCTTTGCGTTTGGGGAGTTTTTATGAAACTCTGCCCACTTCTCCTCCTTCCCAGTCTGTTCCTCCCACTTAGTGACACTCCCACTAAACTCCACCCCCACAGTGAGCAGGCCCCACCCCTTATAAGTGAATCGCGTCATTTTTTATTCCCCAGCAGCACCACAGGAGTCCCCTCTGGGGACTCCAGAACACAAAGTTCCAAAGTATGCTTACCGTTAATTTTCTCTCAGTCCATATAGAACACCCTGGACAGAGGAGTCCTCTCGGGCTCTTTGTTTAGGGGTTTACTTCTTTTCTTCCCACTTTTGGTACTTTCCCTTTGCCACTGTTATTAGACGCTCACATTAATAGGGTGCAATTCTCTTACAGATTACAGTTCCATCAGACACAGCTATAGTGGATCTTCTTAAATTATTTTGTATTTGCTAAAGCATCAATGCCAGCTGTAATTAGTGATGTAAGCCAATATTCTAGGGATTTTATTTAGCTCATACTGACGTATAAAACTGTATTTCATATTTGCACACAATATTCTGTATTTATCAGCCATTTTCTATTATTTCAGTGTTACTGAGCATTAGTTAATAGACGACAAGCAGGCTGGCCTATTAGTATCTATTTATTACTAATGAACACATTACCTATACATTGAATCTGATGTACATGACAAAAACTGCAGCAATTCTTGAGAAAACCAACAAGTCCATGGGGGGTTTAACCCTTTGAATGTCAGAAGGGTGTGCAACGCATTGGCACTCAACAGGTTAAAAATTCGATTTGATGTGGCTTTTAGCACCTTGAATGTTAGAAAAGTCTCCAGTTCATTGCTCTACCATCCACTGGAGACCTCTCTAGCATTCAAGGTGTTAAAGATCCATGTAAATCAGACAGATTTTTGTGAGACTTTTATTAACCTTATTGGAGGACTTGTTTGAATCAGAATTGTTCTAATAGCTGTTAGTACAGCAGTCTCATTAAATAAATTAGGGTTAGGCATCATGTGACGTTGTACTTCTCCCTTCATATTCACTTCACATACCTGGGACCGTCTTGTCTCAAATCCCCAGAGAATCACTGTTAGACTGGTGATGGGAGTATCCAAATGACATGATTTGAGCTGTAATGTAGTTGATACTTAATTGGGTGGACAGGGCTGTGCAGTTGGAAGCAGGAATTTCCCATGAGATAGGCAGGATATTTTAATGGAAAACTGCTGGAGTGGGAGGAATGGACGGGAATGTGGGTGGTGTTATAAACTGAACTTACCTAGTCAGAAAATCCCCTCTGTTCCTGCATACCCGGTAATTCAATACGAAAATCCGGGGCAGATTTGGAGTTTCCAGGTATACAAATTCAGCTGGACATTGTCTACATGAGGATAACTGAAGTTGTATTCTAATGACAAATGAACTGCCACATGTTGATCATCCTGGACCTAAAGCGCTGGAGCTCAAGCAGGCTGGGGATGATGGTGGTGGTGATGATGGTGACGATAACATAATAAGTTTGGAAGAAGTGTCGCCCAGTAGTGGAAGAACCCTTGTTTTCTTGGCAGGAAAATATTTATAGTATTTATATTTTCACAGTGAAGCTTGACTGCTTCTCTACTAAGGCAGCGACCATTTGTTTAGAAATATTTAAAACATTTACAGAAATATTTTCTAGGTTGAATGTCACAAATTGAAGTAATAATTTATGCAGTATTCAGTATATGTTCTCCCTTTCTTTTCTGCTCCCAGAAGTAGGGGTGGACGAAAGGTTGCGCTGTGCTCCCGCAAAAATATCAGCGAAAACTACATTGTTGTCAGCTTTTTGTGGGAAAATCTGCTTTAAAAACAGAGATTAAAATATTTGCATTTTTTGCCCATTGTCTGAAATTGATGTGGTTGGTATTAGTAGTAGTAACAGTAATGGTGAAGCATCTGGTGGGAATAGCATTAGGGGAGTGGTAGGGGAAGCAATTGAGAGCATCCAGACTAGCAGTCCAGAGAGCCCACACCATTCCTTTTACCCTGAGAGTCTTCTTCCCCCCCATGGCATTGTCTAGGTGGAACATGATCCTGAAGAAGCCAGAACTGGGGGATATCAGGTGTAACAATATTACCAACACCACCAGGAGCACAGATCAACTACCTGCTACTAGTGCTGCCAGTCTGCCTTCTTCATGTCACCAAGAAATGGCAAGTGTGACATTAGGGGACCCTCTGTCATATTTCTCGTCACCTCCTCCAACCAGCAGTGAGATGAGGGACTAGTGGTGGTGATGATGATGGTGGAGAAGCTGAGGTGGAAGAGACATTGATGGCCTTTTTAGCCCAAAATGAGAAGGAATGGGAAACAGCATTGAGCTTTTGGAATTTGCAGAGTTTGCAACTGCTCTAATTCCTTCTGCTGCTGAGTTGCAAGGGCAGAGGAGCAGGCTAATGTGCTACAGACCACCATGGACACAGTAGGATTGGGGTCAAAAAATGATGCGAGACTAGGACAGGTTCCTCTTGCCAGCATCAGCAATACTCCTGGTCCTAGTTGCAGTGCTGTTTCGGAGGCAGTAGCAGCAACATCATTCTCTGCCCCAGACAGTGAAGGGGAATTGGGAGAGAAGAAGAGAGGCCATTCTTTACCTGTTCCCTACCCCATGGGTGTGGGACTGTTTTCCTCTTGGGGCAGGTACAGTGCAGTCATCACCAATGGCACTGTGCACAAATTGTGACAAGTCAGTGAGAAGGGTAAAGGAGGGAACACACCTTGGCACAACTGCCCTGATAACACACATGAAAAACAGACACCATGACATTTATGTCAAACATGTTAAAGCCAAAAACAACCCACAGAAACTGAGCACCACTGTTGCTGTACCCCCAGACTCTCCAGAAAGGCAACAAGATGTGAGGTGGAGATCAAAGAGGAGAAAGAATGGAAAAACCAGAGAGAGGCTGGAAGTTCAATGGAGAGCAAAACAACTAGCTTGCCTTCACCTTCTTCCTCTAGGGTAACTACATCTTCTGACAATCCACCTCATTCATCATTACCTCCCCCACCAAATGATAGCCACCTTGTAGATGTTAGGATGTGGCAGTTTGTGTCCACCTATTGCACACTGTGCAATGCACTGACACACATGGCAGTGTGTGGAGGAGAATCGCAAGCAGGGCATCAAGCCGCATCTTATTAGATTCCATCCTGCAGAATATGCTAAGCTGGTGGCAGGGAGTATTCATCATTACTATTAAACTGTCAGCAAGTTGTCATGTGTCGTTAGTGGGGTGTGGACAAGGGACATAGTGTAACGGTTTTTCAGACACTCAGACAGCAGGTTAGAATAAAACACAGTTTTATTACAAAAAAATAAAGAGCAAAGATTGCCCTCAATAGGCAATACAGTAAATAGCGTAGATAGGCTACATAGGCCTTCACAGGACCAGTATACAGAAGAACGGATAATACATATACTGTCACAGGACAGGCTCATAATAGCGACTGGTAATCAATAGTTAAATACAAAGGGATCGTCATTCTCTGTTGTGGTGTTTGGCACGCCCAAGGTGAAAGAGAGGCAGCAGTAGGTGCTAGATTATGCAACACCTTAAGTCCATAGGTGTAGAGAGCTGCTTTGGCAGTACAGGGACTGATACAGAAAGCTGCAGAGTAGTTAGTAGATAGCCCCCACGGGCGTATAACAGAGACAACTTGTACTGCAAGAGCATGAGCCAATAGCCCCCACGGGCGTATAATGGAGACAACTAGTACTACAAGAGCGTGAGCCAATAGCCCCCACGGGCATATAACGGAGACCAACCGTACAGTGATAGCTTGAGCCAATAGCCCCCACGGGAGCATAACGGAGACAACTTGCACTGCAAGAGCGTGAGCCAATAGCCCTACGGGCGTAACAACGGACACTGGGTACAGCAAGAGCTTGAGCAGATAGCCCCCACGGGCATTAGTAATGGAAACCACCTGTGCTGCAAGTGCTTGAGCCAATAGCCCCACCGGGCAGTAACGGAGAGTAACACTGATGGAGCTAGAGCCAATAGCGCCTCCCACAGGCGCGATAACAGAGACCGTCTACTCTGCTTGGTTGACAATATGAGCCGCCGTTTAACCAAGGCCCACAACGCGGCCGGCTCAGCAGGAGCAGCAGATAACTGCAACGGCTCTGCAAGTGTTAAGAAGGCTCAGATTAAGGAGACGGTAGCACTGCAAGAGTTAACATCAGCACCAGGGTAGGATATGTAGCTCTTCAAAAACAATCGGAGGCTCAGCGTGTGAAGGAATCGCTCTGCAAGTGCCAAGGAAGACTCAGCTTTGGAAGCACAGCTCTGCAAGTGTAACGGGAGACTCAGCTCTGGAGACACGGCTCAGCAGGAGTTAATGGTAGCAGTCTCGATCAGCTCTGCCACGGACACAGCAGGAATCAGAATGTCGCCCGAGCGACAACTGCAACTGGAAGCAGGAACGGTAGCAGAGACTGTAGCAAGCCGGTACAGGTCACAGAGCAGGAAGTCAGCCAGGCCGGGTCAGATCACGGAGGGGATTCTCAGACACGCCAGATCAGTAATGAGCAGGAACGTCAGTCAGGCCGGGTCAGATCACGGAGGAGATTCTCAGACAAGCCAGATCAGTCATGAGCAGGAACGTCAGCCAGGCCGGGTCAGATCACGGAGCAGGTACACAGCCAAATCAATACACAGGAAATCAGGAATGCAGGAACACAGCAACAGCAACACTAGCTCTGGAACACCATGAAAGGGCACCTGACAGGTGCCAATGGTCAGGTATAAAAAGGTCACCAGGGGCGGGCCAAACAGGCTCAACCAATAGGGGAGCAGCACAAGCGAGAGTGACAGAGAGAGATCATGGGGACCGTGATATATAGTGACAGCAGCAGTACTTGGTTTCTGGTGTAATGGTGTTTGGATAGAGTTGTGCCAGGTATTATTTACGACACACTATGCACATTGCAGTTACTGATGAGAGGCACAGTTCCTGCTCTCAAGGGAAAAATTTCTATTGTAGTAACAACACACCCATGATTTTTGAGGAGGGGCAGGTGCAGAAGAATTATTGGCCAACTTCTTCTTTTCTCTTCATATACTGGGGGCTAGTTATGGTGCTGCTACTGCCACAGGTGCATCACTGGAGCTAGTAGTGGCAAGTGGAACCTTCATCATCCATCACCCATGCTACTGCTGTTGTTGATCCCATTCCCTTTGAGCTGCCTAATCATCCTGCTGCTTAGACAACTCAGCAGCAGCAAGAACAGCAATCAAAAATTCAAAATCTACATCAGGGCATTTAACATTGGCCAGTGGCCACTGGCAAACATGGCATGACTTGCTGGCACTAGGCTAGTAGGGCATTTTTTTGTCTCAGGGATTGTTTCTAACAAGCCTAAATCCTACAAATCAAGGTTTCCTTAGGGCTTGTACCAAACAAGTCTAAGTCCTACAAATCAATGTTTCCTGAGGACTTGGGCCTCTACAAAATAATTTAAATAATTCGGTCTACACCAGTGGTAGCTTACATCATGGGGTCCCTGTCTCTATCACGTTACATGCAAATTTCTTATTTTAATTTATTTTTTTTATTAACTGCCCCCCCAATACCAGTCAAGAACACCATCAAAACGATTTGCCTGTTCAACTGTTTAACTGCCCTTCAATCCCAGTAAACAAACCACCCCCAAAAAAATTCCCTGTTCAACTGATTCTTTCCCCACACGCCAACAACACAGGCATCTTTATGGCCCTTTTATACTATGACTTTGGGAAATAAAATAACATTTGCTATGTGTTGTGTATACATTCAGTGTTCCCAATGATTTTAATAGAATGAGCTAGGAGAAAAAGCGGAAAAACTGCACTTTTTGCCGGAAATTATTTGGCATTATTCGCCTATTTCACTTTGAGGTGAAATTTTCACCCATCCCTATACAGAAGGTTATTTTGATTTCCCTTCTTTAATATCCTTAATTGTTAACCTGATATCCCCTCTTGGATTGTCCGCATAGCCTGTTAGGGTCAGTTGAATGACCGTAATTGTAATTTCACAGCAGAGGAATCCCATTATTGAATATAAAATATAATATTTAAAACTAATTGTAAACTGTACAATTCACTGGATTGTGATCCTTTTCAATAACCCTTTAATGGCCAGAGGAGTGTTGGTTTGTACACTCCTCAGGTCCTTAACGACCAATGATGTACATGTACGTTACGAGGTGGATGTTCCTAAAGGACATACATGTACGTCATGGAATTCCGGGCTCCCCCCGCACGGCTGCACGCTGTTCGGGGAGTCCAGAATTGGATGAGCTAAAAAAAAAAAAAAAGTGCCCCGTGGTCATCATTAAGTGACGGCAGTGTGCATAAGTGACGGCCGCGCACGTGGCCAGTCGTTAAGGGGTGAAAGCCTTGATTAGAGGGTGCGCAGCACAGGGTTTTACAATGAATTGTGCTTTTCTCTATTCCTTAGAAGGGATAATATCATCAGAATTAATTATGAAGAGAATCTGATATTTTATATATTTATTCACTATCATTTGTTTTTAAATAATTATATTGAATTAGATTTAAATGGAAACTTCAGTCTTTCACCCATTATAACTTGTACTCTCATAGAATTTTAGAAAGTGATACAGCCAAATCTACTGAACAGATATCTTTAAAATCTGACACAGAGATAGATCACATGGGGTCTGTTTGTTTTTAATTTTTGATCAGTGGTGTTGCTTCTGAGAGATTTGGCTCAGAATTTACAGTTTCACTTAGGTATAGAACGTTTTTTCAAAAGTAGACAACTTGTTTCATCCGCATATATGGGGAGGCTGGGAGTAGCTCATGTGTGAATAGAATTTGTTAAAAAAATGTTGAGCTCATTTGAACAAAACATTTGCTGAAAAATGCCTATTGTAGAGAAGAGTGCTTGATTATACAAAAGATTACTTGGAAAAATGTTGATCATTCACATGAAGTGCTCTCAATCGAACAAAAGATTAGACAGAAAAACTGTTGATCATGTGCACAAAGTACATTAAATCAAAGAAAGGATTACAAAGAAAAAAATTTTGATTTCACACTTTGTACTCAATTGTAGGATACATTAGCCAAAAAAAATATATTGACCACGCGTGCCAAGAGAACTTGAACCAACAAAACATTAGACTGATTGATTAAACAAAAAATGTTCTACAAAATGTGGAAAATGTAAGGAAAAATCTCACATTATAGCCAACCATGCATTTCTAGCTGAGGTAATGACAACTATAGTTTGGAGAGAACGTAACTGTACTTCCCCATATGAATTGCTTTCATTCATAATACAATAACTAACCAAAAAGGCACATGGAGTTGTGGAATTAAAGTTCTCCTCACCAAACTATAACTGTCATTTCCATACTTGTGATCACTTGACAATTATAATGTCAGCTTTGGTGTGTAGGTGACAATGTATTTGGGTTAAAAAAATGGGCATATGAAGTGCTAGACAGACATGCTCACTTGTTTTCTTTGCATCCGAGGACATGATGAGGGCCTCACAGGAAGACTCTGGGCACAGCATGTGGACAGGGTTGGATTTACACCCCAAGCACCCCTAGGCAAGGAACTCTTGGTGCCCTTAGCTCCGCCCATGGACATACCCGACTCCTCACATGGCTCCACTCCCAGACCTAATCACTAATTCCTGACACGGAAAATACCCTTGACCTATAAGAAACAGCCAAAACAAGGCGCTGGTTGCTAGTAAAATCTCCAGTGCATTGTTTCACAATGCATTGGAGATCTCTCTAGCATTCACTGGTTAAATAACAGTTGAATAATATCTTGTAAAGGGGTATAAAACTGGCACAGGGACATTGTGGTTGCTTTGGCCACACCAGTTCAGAATGTGGCCAGCACAACTGAGGTGCCCCTCAAAATTTGGAGCCCTAGGCAGATCTGGTCCTGAGTGTTTCCCATCGCTGTCTTCATTTAATCCTTTGGAAACAAGAGGGCCACATAATGCATTGTAAAGTAACTGTTCCACGCCTCTCTGGTCCTTAAAGGGTTAAACTACAACTTTCCTGGTGAGCCAAAGTATTCATACCATATGATCCTATAGTGTGAGGGTTCTCAAAATTTCGAGTTCATGCACAATCTCGCTGAAATAGTAACAACTAAACCATTTAACCCCTTGAATGCTATGATAGAGAGGTCTTCAACTCATTACATCGCAATTTGCTGGAGACCTCACTAGCATCCAAGGGGTTTATGGTTTCCCTATAATATATCAGAATTTAAGTTTATACTAGTGACTTAAGACTATGTTATTAGGCTACATTTTCAGGTAACTATTACAGCAAGTCATCTGCACTATAGTGTACAAATTATAATTCCCAAATTCTTCCTGATTTAAATGGGACGTTTAACTGCTTAAATGCTAGATAGGTCTCTGATGCATGTTGTAGCAATGCAATGGAGACCTCATTAACATTTGAGGGGTTAAATGTGACATTTAAATTAATGAGATTTTTTAATGTCTTATGTTGCCATTGTTAAGCGCCATGAATGTTCCCCATTTGTTTGTGCATATGGCCACCTGTTTTCCACTCCAACCTTGTCCTCTAGTGTGCTATTACTGAGATTTGTTTTGTGGGTCCCCATCGTGCTTCATAAGGGATCCATGGGGATGCACTGAACACAGACTGAGAACCCCTGCTGTAGTTTGTTTAGATCAGGATTAAGCAACCCAAGTCCCTTCAGCTATGGAGGACTAGAAATCCATCATTGTGAGGAAGTCACTGGCTGGTGGGATGTGATGGGACTTGTAGTCCTCCATAGTTGTAGAGGCACAGATTACCTACCCCTGATTTTAAATTGAGCCATCACCAATGTACCAGGTTTTGCTGCATGCCATTTCATGTGTAAATATTACTTTCCAACACACTGCCCTGTCATGAGTTATTGAGGATGGACGATGATGTACCAGGACTGGAGAGAGCAAGCCACATGAAACATAAGGCCAGGCCTCAGACTCACCGGGAAAGTACTACTGGACATATATCCCCTTTAAAATAAGGTGTGCACATTGTAGACGCAATAACATAGTGCAAAAGTTCTCAAACCCATCCTCAAGCCTCCCAGTGGTTCAGTGTTTCTGGATCTCCTCACATTAACACAGGTGAATCAATCAGTGGTTGAATCATTCTGAAGGATCTGCCTGAGTTAATGACGTTAACTTGAGTTTAATTGAGGAGATCCTGGAAATGTGCACTAATGGGGGCTTGAGGACAGATGTTAGCTCCCCTGACCTAGTCAATGCAAAATAATAGAAACCTTAAAGAGACTGGAGAAGCCCCTACCAAATGAGACACAAATATGTCCAGAATAATACATGTGTACTTTACAGAGTAAAAAGACCTCAGAACAGTGTGTCTAGGGGCTGCAGAAAGGGTCCAAAGTAAAGACACAAACAGAAAGCATACCCCCCACACACACACACATACACTCATACAAACACACACACACATACACGCATACAAACACACACTCACATACACGCACACAAACACGCACACACACACACGTACACACAAACACACACACAAATGTAAGCAAGATCACCTACTGCTCTTTAACTGGAGGATGAAGGTCCCAGGGTGTTGAAGCCACACAAATAAGGTCACATCATGAAAAGTCCCACAAACTCATAGTTGTGGGGTGAGAAAAGAATCACTCAATGGAAATTTTGCATTTGTTTAATCAACACAGCCCCTGAACCTGAACTCTGGAAATTCCATGTCCTGTCTCCGGAACTGCCTGTAGGCTGCTTAGTGGAACTGCACCAGCACTAGTTGTTGAATGAACTGCATACGATGACTGTTCTCAATTAACCCCCAATAGCCTGCTTTGAGCTATAGGCCTTATACACACAGTATATTGAAGATGATGAACCAAGAATCGACTGGTGCAAGTCTAGAACAAACCAAGAGCATCATATTGGACAAATAAAAGTTGCCATTGAGTTAAATGAGGCTTTTCATTCTTTTGATGCTAGCATGGTCTCCAATACTTTGCTTCGAATGCTTGGCAACCTCTCTAGCTTCAAAGGGATTTGAAACACAGTTTAAGTAAATGGCAAATTTTATATGTCACTGATGCTGTTGGTTTGATCCAAAATTGCTGCTCTTTTCTTTAATGCATAAGAGCATAATGTGCTATTATTTTTAGTCTGATTAGGTCACTGAGACTAAAACAATGTTGACATTTCCTGACCAAACCAGAATGGATCTTGCTGAGTCTGTGAAAATAAAGGCTTTTCTTGCCCAAGCTTGTGTTCTTGAGAGCTTCCCTGTAATTGGCTAAAGTAAATGATTTCCTGCCATGTTTGATGATCATGACACAGAAGTCATTTGTCCTTTAAGGTGTCCTGTGAGGCATAAGAGAAGTATCTAATACTATCCAATGTGACTTTGATAGGGAAGTAATTAAAATCCCTGGCTTAGCTGTCCACATGTTTGAGCCAGATAACAATGTAATTGACTGTAATGGTCCCAGTACTGAAGAACAATAATCACACAGTAAACCAAATTTGTCCCAGGTAATTTTATTGATATTTTACTATTACTGGTAAGCCAAAGTGAAAGTCATCATTCTGTACTATAGACGGTTTGGGTTTTCATGCTAAATAATTGGTCATTGCAAAATATTTCATATTATTATTTTTTTATCATTCTTTGCATATAAAGAATTTATCAGTAGGAATAAAACAATTAACTAAATTAGCAGTAAAACTTTTTTTTATGAATTAACATGTTCCGTGGCTTTTTCTTCTTAGTATAACAAGGCTGGGAGATTTATTACAGTTTAAACTGTTGTTTTTACCATTGTAGTCTAGTAGACAGCTTTCAGATAGGTATACTGCTGCAGTCTATTGGAAAGGTGAGTCAGTAACTGCTGAGTCACTTCCTGTCAGTTTAAGGTTACACAAAGTAGGGTCCCTGGATCTCTGTTTCCAGAGTGTATTCTAGTTTTGAACTGTTATAACATTTAAAGGAGCAGTAAACTTTTTTTTATGAAAACACATATTTTATAGAGCTTTTCGTTCTGAATAACACAAGGTCACTCCCATCGCTGTCAGATGTTCTATTCAAAATTTATATCAGTTTAAATAATCAGGAAGTGAATTTACTGTGTTTACTTCCTGATAGTTCTAACTGACAGGAAGTGACTCAGCAGTTTCTATCACATTCTATGGAGAACTGTGTGTCTCTGACTTTCCTCTCCATTAGAATCTAACAGGAAATCTAATTAGAATTTGACCACTAGAGGACACTGCTAATGTAAAAAATACATGGGTTTAAACTATAATAACTCTGGTAATGTAAATATCTCGGCAGTGGGAGTACCCTTATTTTACTCAACAGGAAAATCACTACAATATATATTTTTCATAAAAAAAGTTTACTGCTCCTTTAAATTAAACAACTGAGCGTAGTGGGAGTACCTTTGTTTTAATCAGCAGGAAAAGCTATATATCATGTATATTTTCAGTTTACTGCTCTTTTTAATCTTAAATGAGATATCGGTAAACATTATTAAGGATGGCGTCACGTTTAACCCTTTGAGCACCAGAGGGGTACGCAAGTCATTGCTTTGCAATGTGTTGAGTACCCCTCTGGCACTCAAAGGATTAACTCCTTTCTTTGACAGTTTGCATGAAATAGAAGATATGTTTTTCCATTCCTCTGAAATTCCTGCTGGAAGTAAAAAGCAGACGAAAATCTAGATATGTTATATACGAAAGTTAAAGTGACAGTCATCCTACTTTTTCACTTGACATGTTCTGTAATTGTATGATATATAATGTCAAATAGGCCATACTCTTTATTTATTTATTCATTTTTATCTTCACCTGTTTTTTCACACTTTTAAGTTCCTGCCAGGGAACAATCAGAGATACTGTTTCCTTTCTGTCTGGAACTGTAAAAGCAAGTATAGTAAGACAAAAACATAAATGCATACAAAACATTCCATGCTACAGGAATAGTTCATCATTATTTCACAGTCCTTGACAGAAAGATCTCTGGAAACAAAAACTCGGTGAGCTCCCTTTCAGGGATATAACAGTGTAAAATAATGGATGAAGATGAAAAATTAAGGGGAAAGGAGCACAGAGATGGGGAAGGGAACTGAGCTTAGTGCTTGATTCACATGCAGCAGGGTGGAGGAGAGGAACACCACAATACAGACCTACCATGTTCAGAGGTAAGCTCACAGGTCTGCTTTCAAGACCATTTCATGATGGAATATAGAAAGGGTCCTATTACAGGGGGAGACACACAATGAGAAAGCCCTGTTACCATTCCATTTAATGAGAGGTTATAGGAGACTTGGAGAAAGTGTCACTTGCTGTTGGGGGGGGGGTGATAGCACGCTTCATCTGACCCAGGGCTGTGTTCACAATATCCTACCTAGCATTTACCCAGGAAGGGAGGATCCAAAAGAATCACTATCGTCAAGGTAAGTGATTCTTGAACCCATTGCTGCCAGAGGCCAGAAATACTTGCTGCCTCCCAACAGCAAATGAGTTATCCTTCATTCATGGCACTAGCACAGACCACCTCTAGCTACCTTTATCATGTTATCATTAACTTAGACCCCTCCCAGTAAGCCATAACACCAGACCATGTGCATAGACTTTTGTATTCCTAGCCTATATCTAATCACTAGCCTAGACCACTGCTCATCTGGCCTAATAATCACTAGCCTAGACCTCTGCCCATCTAGCCTAATCCCTGTCTTCCTAGCCTAATACCTAATCATGAATCTATAAACCTATTCAGCTAACCTAATACCTAACCACTAGCCTAGATCTCCCAGCTAGTCTAATAACCTAATAAGTAGCTTAGACAGTGATACCTGTCAGCTCTCCCTAAGGATTTTCCTAGTCCCCCCAAGTTGCTATTGTGTATAATCTGTAGCCTAGACCTCTGCCAGCTAGCCTAATCACTAACACAGACCGTCTGCTGAGCTAACCTAATGCTTAATCACTAGCCTAGACCCCTGTCAACTAATGTAATACCTAAATTTCCACCTAGACCAACTCCTTTGGCTAGCCAGGTTAACAAACACTAGTGTAAGCCACCTCCAGCTAGCACTGATAACCAGCCCAGATCACCCCTAACTTGTCCTAATAGTAGCATATGTCTTCTGAGTGTGTGTGTGAAATACATAAATATCTCACACATGTCAAATATCCCAGACTTATACTGGCAGGTAGTCTTAGATTTATATGCTTTTTTGCTCTGGGGTGGTTATTGATATTAACCATATAGTAATGGATTAGATGCTCAAAGTGTCTCCAAAGCTATGACTACATGTTCAGGAGGCTTGCAACGCATTTCACTCTTACTTCCACCCATGGTCACGCCCTTCTCCTCATATGACCCCAAACTCCCAGACAACTCCAGAAAATACTCTCAACCTTTGACATGCAAACACAAGAAAATCTCTTAACCCCTTGCATTCTAGAGTAATATGCACTGTTTTCCTTCAGAATGCATTGGAGACCTCTCTAGCACACAAGGGATTAATAGATTTCTAGATTAGTCAGTGAAGAATGTGAACAGCGGAGTGTCCGTTATATATTTTATAGAATAAGCCAGTGTATTTGTAGATACATTTTTCCCCTCTGCTGATGAAGTCTTTTGCACTTTAGTGGGGGCAGCAGGATGTTTGGCCGGGGTTGTTTGCATATTCTCCTATCTCACAGCTGTATGGCAAATGAATATGTAATGTGAGAAAAATATGCTAATTTAGGGAAAGGTCTTAATTTGCATTTGTAGAGTCTTTCTTGAAGTACATGCAAATGAGATGTCAGACTATATAGTTTTTCCATGCATACATAATTATTTATGAATACCAAGAAAATTACAGATCTTTACTGCCTTGAATTGCATGCTGTTTTGGGGTGCAGCTGTGCCACAGTTTAACCCTATGGATGCTAGAGATGTCTACAATGCTTTATTTCACAATGTTGTAGAGACATTTCTACCATCCTAAAGTTTAGTAAATAGAACCCAGCCAGTACATGATTTTATCCTTTGGCTTTTAATCTGCTTCCTTATATGCAAGGGTGAGCAAACTGTACCACTCCAGCTGTACTTGGACTACAGCTTAAAGGGACAGTAATGTTTCAAAATAAAAGCATTTCCAATTAATCTTCATAGTATTTGGGCCATGGAGAGTGTTATTTCAATACTGTCAGAGTTGTAGTTCAAGAGAAATTGAATGATAAAGTATCCCACTCCTGCCCCTTTTAGTGATGTAACAATGCTCACCTCAGAACAGAAAAGTGGTGTACAGATGCAGAGAGGGACAATCTTCAATTAGCATAAGGGAAAAACCTGGAAAACCTGTCAAGGGGGGCAGGGCTTTCATTGTTCTAACAGTAAGAAGATTGTCCCTTGCTGTGAGCTGTATGGTCTTAAGACCAGATTCCACATCTGAGAGGAGGTGGCTTACACTAGGTAAAAGGGGCGGGAGGGGGATATTTTATCATTCAATTACTCTTGAACTACAACTCTGACAGTATTGAAATAACACTCTCCATGGCCCAAATACTATGAAGATTAATTGGAGCTGCTTTTATTTTTAAACATTACTATCCCTTTAAAGGGCTTTAGTTACTGAATAAAACAGACTGCTACCACTGTTTGGATATTTTTCACTCAAAAGGTATTACTTCTCAAAAGCCTTCCAGAGGAGATGGGAGGGGATTAGTAAAGAGGGGATGAAAGGGAAGGAGCATGTCATGGGAAATGGAAGGGACGGGAGAATGCCAGAAGAGATGGAAGTATTCAGGAGTGGGTCAGAGGAGATGGGAGAAGCATGCCAGTGTAGATGGAAGGGAGGGGTTATGGACAGAGGCGATGGAAGCGAGAAGCATGCCAATGGAGAGGGAAGAGAGGGGAGTATGCCAGTGGAGATGGAAGTGAGATGGGCATGCCATAAGAAAAGGAAGGGCGAGAAGCATGCCAGTGGAGATGGAAGTGAGGTGAGCATGCCAGAAAAGATGGAAGGGAGGGGTCATGAACAGTAGGGATGGAAGCGAGAAGCATGCCAATGGAGAAGGAAGAGAAGGGAGCATGCCAGTGGTGACAGAAGTGAGGTGAACATGCCATAGGAGAAGGAAGGGCGAGAAGCATGCCAGTGGAGATGGAAGGGAGGAGAGCATTCCAAAGGGGAAGGAAGGAAGGAGAGCATACCATGGGAGAAGGAAGGGAGCAGAGCAATCCATAGGAGAAGGAAGGGAGGGGAGCATGCCATGGGAGAAGGAAGGGAGCAGAGCAATCCATAGGAGAAGGAAGGGAGGGGAGCATGTCAGTGGAGATGGAAGTGAGGTGAGCATGCCATGGGAGAAGGAAGGGAGCAGAGCAATCCATAGGAGAAGGAAGTGAGGTGAGCATGCCATAGGAGAAGGAAGGGAGCAGAGCATTCCAAAGGGGAAGGAAGGGAGGAGAGCATGCCATAGGAGAAGGATGGGAGCAGAGCAATCCATAGGAGAAGGAAGGGAGGGGAGCATGCCATGGGAGAAGGAAGGGAGCAGAGCAATCCATAGGAGAAGGAAGGGAGGGGAGCATGTCATGGGAGAAGGAAGGGAGTGGAGCAATCCATAGGAGAAAGAGGGGAGGGGAGCATGTCAGGGGAAAAGGGAGGGGCAAATGCTAGAGGAGATGGAAGGGAGGGGGAGCATACGATTTGAGATGGAAGGGAGGGGTCATGAACAGTAGGGATGGAAGCGAGAATCATGCCAATGGAGAAGGAAGAGAAGGGAGCATGCCAGTGGTGACAGAAGTGAGGTGAACATGCCATAGGAGAAGGAAGGGCGAGAAGCATGCCAGTGGAGATGGAAGGGAGGAGAGCATTCCAAAGGGGAAGGAAGGGAGGAGAGCATACCATGGGAGAAGGAAGGGAGGGGAGCATGCCATAGGAGAAGGATGGGAGCAGAGCAATCCATAGGAGAAGGAAGGGAGGGGAGCATGCCATGGGAGAAGGAAGGGAGCAGAGCAATCCATAGGAGAAAGAGGGGAGGGAAGCATGTCAGGGGAAAAGGGAGGGGCAAATGCTAGAGGAGATGGAAGGGAGGGGGAGCATACCATTTGAGATGGAAGGGAGGGGATTTAGACAGAGGGGTTGGAAGGGGAGGGGCATGCCAGAGGAGATGGAAGTGTTAGGGAGTGGGTCAGAGGTGGTAGAATGAGGGGAGTATGCCAGAGGTGATGGTCCTAAAGACCGATAATGTACACATATTATGGTTTTATTCTAAATAAGGGTTGAAAAGGTAAACGAACCCCTCGGGTGGTATCCTACCATGATTGTATCATTTTAACATGTCATAATAAAGATGTATTTTGTTTATGCTTAATCCTTTAACCTTTTGAGGGGCAGATAGGTATCTCCAGCATTCAATGGGTTAAATGTTCCATATAAATCAATTAGAATTTTTAATTATCCCACTGCATTTATATATATATATATATATGTTCATTAGTAATTCACATCAGTTGAGACCCAAAGGTGCAATATCCAATATTATAATTCATGAAGTATGTTTGTCAGAAGCTGTCATGCACAGAACTGACTGAATGCTTTCCAGTGCGCGGAGAGGACTACGGTCTGAATTTGGAGCGCCCCGCTCCGTATCAGCCGTGGTGCGTTCAGGCAGTCATTACTGTGCATCACTGCAGCACCGTCAGTGTTGACCCGTGTATATGGGCTTTAAAACTAGTAATAAGATAAAGAGATAAAGATAAGAGGTGCAATCCTGAGCAAACCAAATGAGAAGACATGGGTTGGATACATCAAGAAATCAAAGGAGCTGAAATCCCCATTTAAATCAATGAGAATTTAAATTTTCTTTTCATTTCTCTTCTGTGATGTATTTGGTTTGCTCCAGAATTGTTCACCTTCAGCGTATTACATTGCACTTTGTGTCCACACCCAGGGATGGAGTTGCACCAGGCAAGGCACTCTAGGCACCCTTCACTCCTCCCATGGCCACACCCCCACTCCAGTCCCATTTGCTATTTCCTAGCACAGCAATTACCCTTTGCCTATAATAAGCAAAGACAAAATAAAAAGCTTTAACCCCTTGGATGCTAGCAGGATCTCCAGTGCATTGTTTCTTAATGCTTTGAAGATCTCTGTATCCAAAGGGATAAATAATAGTATGTAAAGGGGTATAAAATGAGACCAGGGGCATTGAGATTGTTCTGACCACACCCACAATTCAGAAAGTGGGTGTGGCCAGAACAGTTGAAGTACCCCTCAAAATATGGAGCTGTAGGGTGTTGCCTACTATGCCTATTGGAAAGTACCACTCTGCACACCCTGGAAAATGCTATTCAACTGTCTAGATACATAAAAGACTAAGGGCTAGATTCTATTGCATGTGCTAATTTTATCCCTGCTTTTATCTCCAGGTTTCCCCATAGACTTCAATAGGAAAATGTTTGATAAAATGGGTGTTAAAATTTATCCCCTGCAATAGAATCCAGCCCTTGAAGTAATAGCCAATCATCCAAAGAAGTTGAAATGCTACATTGCTCCTTGTAATCATGGAATGAGATAAGGATAGCACATAAAATGATCAGGTACTCTAGCCGTATTTATGGAGTTACTCATAGTATCAAGTAGCCACCTTGGGTTTTAGCCATATACAGTGATGGCTTTCTTCCACTTGCACTATAGCTGTAAATATCTTCAGCTGTCTATTGTTACTATGAATGGTGAAAGCTGTATCCCAAAAACAACTGGAGAGTTATGTTTCCCTTGCTCTTATACTCACCAGCGCATGGACACGAACACGTGTTGTGCTAGTCTCCTTCACATTAGTGGTTTCCCCATCAGACCAGCTATAACAGCACTATCACTACAAAATGTTTCTCAAGTATTTGCCAGTAAAAGAACAAGCAAGAGTCAAACTAACAAAATCTGGCAGCAATTTGTTTATAATATTGCTAATCACAGCTATCATGTGGGTGCAAACACGCAGACACTGCTACTTCACAGGTTATCATGTCATTCCGAAGCAGTGAGAATCCCGATTGTATTGTATAATGCGCCTGAGATTCATTCTTAAGCCTCATCATGCCCCGATGCTGAACATGAACTCACGCTAACAGCTGGCCCTGCACACTAAATGTGCATTGTTGATAGACATTATACCCTGAACAATTTTCAAGACTTAGTCCCTCAGTAGATAACAATGTAGAAGCATATTTCTAATTATCATCGAAGCAGACTGACATATTGGTAATGATTCCTTTTAGAAAATGCTTCCAAAGAAAAACAGCTTGTGTGTCCATAGTGCCAGGTAACCTCAAACTGCCATATGTTTAATAATGCCTGTTCATCTCTCAGAAGTGAGTAAAGTTATGGACATTAACACATTTATATGAAATGTGTAGTTTTTGTTTTAAAGGAATATATTTGCTCAGATACAAGTTGATACTATAAAAGTGTTTTGTAACATTCAGAAATATACATGTAAAAGTCTATGTACCTTCAAAGAACTAAGACCCATATTTATAAAAAAACTGGAGTTATTCTGGAGTAAACAGACTGCACCATAGGGGACAAATACAGATTACTTATTTCCATGCCTGGGAACTCTCCGGGGTTAGAGGCTGATTCTCCATCAGTGGTGAGTTTCATATGGAACTCTGCCCATGTCTCCTATTTTCAACACTGTTCCTCCCGCCCACTTCTCCTCATTCCCACCCCAATTTGTCTACTTCCTACCCACTTCCAGCCCACCTTATAACACAAGTGTCATAAGCCCCACCTACCCAGTTAAGCCCCACCTCTTTTATGATGTGAATAGCGTCATTTCCATCCCTCTGGTCGGAAGCACATGAGCCTTCTCCGGGAGCTCAAGAAAAGGAAGTTCCCATGCACTTGAATAGAGCTTTTTAACTCCTTGAATGCTAGAGAGATCTCCAATGCATTGCCCAAATGCATAACTTTACACTTATCTATATTAAATGTCATCTGCCACTTTTCTGCCCATTCACTCAGTTTATCTAAATCCTTCTTCAGAGAAAAAACATCCAGCTCTGTATGTATTTCCTTACTTAGCTTAGTGTCATCAGCAAAGACTGAGACGCTACTTTCAATTCCCACTTCTAGATTCATAAACAATACACAATTTAAAATCATTGGGCACTGGACTGAACCCTGCGGCACCCCACTTACAAATTTAGCTTCCATTTACAAAAACTCTCTGCCATCATTTAACCAGTTCTCAATCCATGTACAGATATAACCTCCCAAACCAAAGGCTTTTAAGTTACCCTTTTGTAAAATGCAAGTAAATTAGTCAACCATGCTGACTCCTACTAATAATATTGTTCAGCTTCACACAGATCTGAATACTGTCAGTTAGTAACCCTTCCAATATCTTACACACTATGGAAGTCAAGCTCACAGGGCTATAACTTTCTGGTTATGGTACTATATCAGCTTACCTCACAGGGCACTCTGCCTTATGAAAGTGAATCAATAAATATTCAGTATAATGGTATTGCTATTACCGAACTAAGTTCCTTAAGTACCCTTGGGTGTATACCATCAGATCCAGGTACTTTATTCACCATAACATTTTGCAGTCTCTTTTGGACTTTGTCCTCAGTAAGCCATGTACATGGTGGAGGAAATTATGTGGCTTTGTCTATTTGCCCATATTCTGTCATTGTTTCTTCCTTTGTATATACAGAAGCAAAGACATTGTCAGTCATAGCCTTTTCCTCACTAATCAATTTACCTGTCTCAGCCTTAATATTTTATTATCAATATACTTGTAGAATTGTTAAGGATTTTTCTTGCAATCTCATTTTCAATTTTAGCTAACCTAATTGCTTGTTTGCATATTTGATTACATTCTTTTTTTTTTTTAATTATGCATCTGACCTGTTTGACTTAAACACTTTAAAAGCCTTCTTATTTCTCATTTCATTGCAAACAATATTATTAAGCCACATTGGTCTCAGTTTGCTCCTTTTCTGTTTATTCGCCCAGTGTTATGTATCGATGAGTATATTTGTTTAAGGGAATTTTAAACAAATTCCATAATTCTTGTGCTGTATGTTCAAAAGTGGAGGCATTTTGGGGAAAAGTATATGTAGTATGGGGATTTTAACCCCTTGAATGTTTGAGGCATCTGCATTGGAGACCTCTATAGCATTCAAGGGATTAAAATCCCCATTTTAATCAATGGAAATTTTTGGCATTTTTAGTTCTTCCTATAGTGCAAATAATTAGCTCCAGAACTCATCCACTTTTTTTTTTAAACATACAGCCATATGTTTTACTGCTGTTACATGTAGGTTTATCAAAGTATGCGACAAGCTACAGTCAGAAATTTCCAGTTTTTGTATTTAAAGTTCAAAAAAATTACATATTCAGTTTTCATTTTAGGGGCAAATAAATATTGCTCATATTTGCCCTTTTTTAAATTGGCATTTAACTTTAACTATAACCTCCGCTCCACTGCTAACAACTCATTCAGTATACCACATTTCAATATGCAGTTCAAGTAGGATATCTGAAACGTAGCATATATAAATGTGAAAGTCATACATGTTTATATTTCCATGCTGTGGTGTATGTGAAGCCTATGCTTTATTTTTTTGCTCATTTGATGTAGTCTTACACTTGGTTATCATGTATACTACGTGTTTTGTGTTGCCTCTTTCGCCACTACCCGACTCGGATTGTTTAAACCACAATAACATTTGTTTGCACATTAATGTTGTACACTTGACACACGTAGTGTTACAAGGCTATAAAATGTTTATTGAGGCCAGAATTTATTTAGTTATGTATACTCAGCTGCTTTCCACTTTGTGTGTGTACTGGGCTCCAGATGACCGCGTGTGGCATGTAATCCCCCGCACTTCGATGCGTGGGAGTCTTGCTATATAGGCATTACCTGTAGAGGCTGTCTTGCTTCCCTCCTGTGCTAAGGACTGCTCGGTACCTGGCAATCAATGGTGCTCGGGCACCTGAGTGAGCGCATGAAGGCGCAAGTCGTGAAAAAAGAAAAAAATCTCGCTGACACCATAGTAGACATGTAGTGCCAGTCTGCAGACCTGTCCCGTCTTCCACGGCAGGCCAACTGGGTACTTATGGTTTGTGTTTGGTCGTAAGTCAGTGTGTGAGTGAGGGACATGCAGCTTCTACAGCAGGCAGATAGGTGGCTGAAGACAGGCGGATACAGGTAGCGGTATGTGTGTGATGCTTGTGCGTGTATCTGTGGTGTAGGAGCGAATGGCAGCCATTTTGTGTTTTTCCTCAGTTGGATAGTGGTGGGTGGGCTGGATAGTGGGGGTAGGCCAAGTCCCTGCATGATTTTCATAGACAAAGCAGTGGCCAAAGACCACTGCAACTCCTAAGAAAATCACACCCCCATTGAATCACCCAGTGGGAGCAGTAACTCCTCCTTACTGCCACCCCTGGGTGTGTTTGCCAGGCACACAGAAGTCTTCTTTTATATATATAGACTGGACCAGTAGTGTACCTAGGTCAGTAAGGCTTCATCTGGTTCCCTGCTAAATTCTGAAGGGGAACAGTGACTGTATATGTGGCAACATGCTTTGAGGCAAAAGAAAATTAATGTGTTTTCAGGATGAAAATGGTGTGTGTGTGTGTCTGATGTCGGAGAGGGAAATTATTCCTCTTCCTGCTGTACCACAGAACAGACTGGAGTGGCTATGTGTGTGTCAGTGTGTGTGTGTGTGTGTGCGCGCGCAATGTGGGGGAGAAAAATTATCTCTCTTCCTGCTGTACCAGAGAACAGACTAGAGTGTCTGTGCCTCTCTGTATATGTGTGTGTGTGTATACCAGGGAGAAATATTAGGTATGGGGTGATAGCAACGAATGACAGTTTAACAAATGGACATAATTAAGAGGGAGTATCCTTAAGGTAAAGCCAAGGTTGGTTTTGAGAGAGAGCAGTTGACCTAGGCACTAGTCAATCTTGAAAAGAGTATCAGTGGACAGATATTTTATTGAGGTTTCAGTGGGCTTCACATGTCCAGTGTGCTGCACAGAGCTGTAACCATAAAGTGCTACCCACTCTTTGATGCTCTCTCAAAATATTAGCTTTGATGTGTTGTGTGAGACTACATAATAAATTACACCCCTTCTGTCTTAACCCTTTGAGTGCCATAGAAGTATCCAATGCATTGCAACGCAATGAGTTGGATACCTCTCTGGCACTCAAAGAGTTAAGATATTGTCTCAGAAGGTGGCACTGCTTAATAAGTTTGTCCCAGATCCTTATAGTTGTCAACAGATATTTCATTATTTAAAATCTAATTAGGCCAGTTGTTGAATATTTTTCCCTTGGCGCTCATGCATTGATAGAGTCTAATAATTCAAGTTAATCACCAATGCTAGCTAGAAATTAATAGAATGCTAAAATGCTCTGTTTTATGTAGAAGAGCCAGTTTATGAAAATACGAAGTGTACAAGTCAAAAAATCATTCCACGTAATAATGACATTCCCCTACTAATGGAAAAGAAGTTTTCAGATTTCAGCAGTTTGTAATTAACATTTGGGATTCTTCTGGAAAATTCATAAACTGACATTTTGCATTAGTTGGCGTTAAAGAGCCAGTGCTTCCTAGAACAAAACTGAGATAAGGACAGTAGTATGTTAAAGGGATAGTAATACCTAATATGTAAAAAATATATTTCGTAGAGTTTATCCTCAAGTAAATCTAGGGTGCTTCCACTCAAGAGAGATGTTTTATTCAGCTGAAAAATTGATTTTTTTGGTGCAGTATCTCAATGGCCTGAAATTTTACAGTAAATCTGTTACTACATATTTCTGTGGAGGTTTATGTTTCCAGTATTCCACTGTTATGTTTCCACTATTCTGCTGTTATGTTTCCACTATTTCCACTATTTCAAGTGTCTCACCATAGAGTGCAGGCCATACAAATGGCTCTTGGGGTAAATATGGTGGCCTCTCACTAGTATAAGATGGTCTGAAAAATGGGTGCTAACAGTATTGTGTAGGAAGCACATGTTCAGACTCAGATGTGCTGTTTTTCACTGAATACAGGGTAGCCAGGCTAAAAACAACAAGTTGGGGCACCTCTGTTAACCCTTTGAGTGCCAAAGCAATGAGTTGTTTACCCCTCTGGCACTCAAAGGGCTACATTTCTTGGTTAGTCTTGTTGATTACAACTGTGAGATCATAGACTGACTTTTGGAATTCTAATACTGTACCTTGAACTTTGTAGTGTTTATCTGTTATAGCACTGGACTGGAACATGCTGACATTTGGAGAGACAAGGCTGCTTCTTATTAATTTTGCACATGCCTTTATGGGAAAGAGCACAGCAGGAATTAGTAAACCCTGTGCTTTTGGCATTTTTTGCTTTCTGTAATAAATATCGACTGGGTTGTACAAATTGTTATCCTAAGTTGGGTATTGGCTCTAAATATGATCATGTAGGATGATAGATTCTATTCAAGTTGACAGCTAGATAGAAAAGGTGATGGAGTATTTATGGGCAGGTATGGCATATGGACTGCTGCAGCTGCAATACAGCACATCAAATAAACTGTTGATCGCATTTATTGGAACAATAAATGTTTTCTAATGAAAAAATGTTACAGGGCATGTTCTGCTGAATAAAACCAGAGTGTGCTCACTTCTGGGGGAGTTTCATTTGAAAGTACTCACAGCTCAAAATTATTATCATTTACATTAAATGGTTACCAGCAGCAAAAACTGGGTTACTGTGTGTTAACCAAAACGCTGATCTAACATTAAATCTCCACAATTTCGGTTCATCTACTTTAGGGAGTATTTATAAAGAAAGCTAAAATACAGAGTTTTATATTCCAGAGTGCAATCCCTCTTTAGCTAAACCAGGCAACCCATTTCTCTTTTTACCCTTTATTGCATCAACAGTTATACACAGTTAAAGCAATGTTAGCTGAGATAGCAAGGTTCAGCAAAACTTGGATGCGTCCAGCTACAAGTCGACAGACAGAGGGGAAGGGGTAAGGTAAATGTGGGAGAGTGAGGTAGACACAGGAGGGGCTGGATCTACCAATATCAATAATAAAACAGGATTAGAAAAAGACAGCCAGAGCAGTCAGTCAGTCTGTCAGTCCCAGACGGCTGTAGGAGGCGTTGCTAGGAGCCATTCGGCTCCGGAAGGGACTGACAGAGCAGGTGCACGGACATCACTAGGGCAAGATGTCCGCATTCCGTCCTGCCTGTCAGCCGAGGATCACTTCAAATTTCTTCATGAAGAGGTAATAATTCTGGCGACTAGCGCTACTAAGCAGCTAGTCGCCAGATAGGGAATTATTAAAGACAACCTTTGTTAGCGGTGTTAGTTCCACTTTAAATAAATAATTATTAATATAAATATGTGATTTTAAAAGTGCAGCCATTGGATTTGGTGGGTAACACCTACAGACCTGTGCTGGTGGATTCTTACATTCCCCCCATAGGGGATACCCTCCCCTTTCCCCAGAGTAACTCATAAACCTCTAGACTGTAAGCTTTCATGAGTGGGGCCCTCTGATTCTCCTGTTCTCCTCATCTGATTGTACTATTTAATACCTCTGTACGTCTGTTCCCAATTGTACAGCGCTGTGGAATTAGTTGGCGCTATATAAATAAAGAATAATATTAATAATAATAATAATAAATCAGGCCAGTTCAGCTGGAACTGGGTGAGGGACAATATTAAGTAAACAAAAGAAAAATCCTGCCCTCCTTCGTCAAGGGGGCAGGGTTTTCCTTATACCCACTGTGTGAATATTGTCCCTGCTGAGATCTATCCGGTCCCACAAACGGATTCCAGATCTGATGGGAGGAGGCCAGAAGAGGTGGGAGGGGGGTCCTTTCTGATGCAATAGCGCTTGAAGTACAAAACTATAAGTATTGAAATATAGCTCTATGTGCTAAAAAAGAATAAATAAAGTTTCAGTCCTCCACTTTATTAGAAGTATTAATATCCCTTTAAGGGTACCCTGAATAAAAAAAATATTGACAACCGCTGCTGTATGACTTTCACTTCATGCAAAGTGCTTGAAAAAATGCAAACAATGACTATTTCGCTTGTCAAATAATATGAGGTACTTTGCAGTTTTTCCATTGCTCCAAAAATTACAAGAGAAAATGCAAAATTAATTTAAAGTAGGAGCAAAAGTTGTTATGGCTTTCAGTGTCTGGAAGAGGTGAAGCTGTCATCCTAAGCCCATCTATACAATATAATAATTCGCTAAAACGTGTGTGACGCCGCGACATGTGCAGTAGACACTGCTGCGCATGCTGCAGTCATGCGCAGTAGAGACTGCCCACACCGCGGCTGATACAGAGCTGGGCGCTCTGAAGAAGCGTCCAGCTCTGTATCAGCCGCAGCGCGAGCAGTCTCGCGCATGACTGCCCCGCGACCAGATGGCAGTGGCGCTGTGGCCCGTGTAACGGGCTGTCCCTAGTACAATATAATGCAGTAAAACTGCAATAAAAACTAAAAATGGCCGTGAGGGCATAAGGTGGCACAGGTACCAGCAGTATAATTAAAAAAAAAAAAACAGCATTAAAATCCAGTGGGTTAAGGTACACACTGAAAAATCAAGAAAACTAAGGGCCTTCAAAAAGCTGATAAAGTGCAATTCGGACTTAAAGGGATAATAATCCTTGAAAATAAATGCAGTTCTTATTAAGCTTCATAGTATTTGGGCTATGCAGAACTGTATTTCAGTACTGTCCATGGTGTAGTTCAATAGTAATTGAATGATAAAGTATCCTCCTCCCACCTCTTTTACCTCTTGTATGCCGCTCCCTCAGATGTGGAATCCGTCAGCTTGACCGCACAGCTAGCAGCAAGGGGATTGTTGCATTCTTGCTATAAGCATAAGGAAAACCCTGCCCCCCTCTTGACGAAGGAAGGCAGGTTTTTCCTTATACTCACTGAAGATTGTCCCTCTCTGCGATCCATCCAAACAGTCTTGCTGCTCTGAGGAGAGCAGTGTTACATCAGTAAAAGGGGCGGGACGGGGATACATTATCATTCAGTTACTCTTGGACTACAACTCTGCCAGTATTAAAATAATGCATGGCCCAAATGCTATGAATGTTAATTTGAGCTGTTTGTTGGTGAAACATTACTATTGCTTTAAACCAAATGTATCATAGAGGACAAATACAAATGTTCATGATCAAAATTAATTGATTCAAATATTGCTTTAACCCTTTGAGTGCCAGAGAGATATAAACGTATTGCGAAGCACTCAAAGGGTTAACCCCCTGAATACTAGACATGTATCCAAAGTATTACTTCATAATTAATTGGAGACCTCTTAAGCATTCAAGGGGTAAAAAGCCCAGTTTGAATAAATGAGCATTTTCAGTTGTTCCCTGTGGTACCGTTAGGTTGCCCCACAATGGCTCATCTGTAGCTTCTTGAGTACGGCACTAG
Source organism: Rhinophrynus dorsalis (assembly GCA_037306005.1). Classification (NCBI taxonomy): domain Eukaryota; kingdom Metazoa; phylum Chordata; class Amphibia; order Anura; family Rhinophrynidae; genus Rhinophrynus; species Rhinophrynus dorsalis. Next base: position 121,508,359 of record CM074723.1, on the reverse strand, counting down.
GAAAGGCGGACAGTGGATGGGCTGAGTCTGAGCAATTAACCTATTGCATTCTAAAGAAGTCTCCAACCAATTCTTTACAATGATTTGGAGACCTCTCTGGCATTCAAGGGGTGACATTTTTTATTTGTGTAATAAATGGGTGTGGCTTTATTGGATGGAATGGAATTGGGAAGAGGGGATTTGGGGTTTGTCTTTAAGATGAGTGAAGAGTGGGAAGAACAGGGCAAAGAGTGACCAGAACTGGCAGTGAAGAGGGTGGAGTTACAAGGGAACTCACTAAACCCTGAGAATCAGACTCTGCCCCTGGTGACCCAATAATTGACTATAAAACCAGAGTATTCCAAGAGTTCCATTGTATAGAAGAGAGTGAGATTTAGGCAGCACTTAGAATGCAACAGTAACAGTGCCACTTTTTTGCATGAATATTGATGTGCATGAATATTGACACTTTCTTATCATACCACCTCGGTGAACTTGAACCTACCACTACTGACTTCCACCGACCACAAGATGTCCTCCTTAAGATTCTCTCTACTTCTATATCACTGCATCCTCCCACAGTCCCTTTTCAACTCACGGTGTAACTTTTGCCTTTTTCTCCTCCACTTCAACTTTCACATCCTAAAATCTTACTTTTCCATGATTGTTCCCTCCCTCTCTTTTGGTGCATTCTCCCACCCTCTCTTTCACCCATTATTTCTACCCTCCATTCCCCTTGTTCATGTTAGACCTCCCTTCTGAGCATGAGAATAACCAGTCACAAAGCAGGACATACAGACCATTGGACCATTAATTACACACATTGGCCACTTCCACTCTCTCTCTCTCCCTGCACAAGTTCTCATTGGTGTGATACCAGACCTTACTACCCCCACTCTGTTTAGGTTGTTGCCTCTCTACTGTGATTTTGGAGGGTGTTGTTGTGCCTGGGTTTGGACAGTTGCTAGGTAACCCTCATGATCAATAAATGCCTTTTTGTTCTCTTTGCCAGCTGTAGGGGAGTTTTTTCTCTGCTGCTAAGGAGGACATCTCCTGGGGGTTTCTATTATTTTCTTACTAGTTGAAGAGCCCGTATACATGAGCCACAGTGCCAGCCGGTCGCGGGGCAGTCATGCACAGTAGACACTGCCCGTGCCGCAGCTGATACAGTGGCAGCCGGTCGCTGGGCAGTCATGGTCACGCCGCGGCTGGTACCTTGGAGCACCCAGCTTTGTATCAGCCGCGTCACGGGCAGTCTCTACTGCACATGACTACATCGTTACAAACTATTTAGCAAATTATTATATAGGGTTTATGCCACAGTTAAAGGGAATGGGGAGAGCCGTTATACTACATATATATATATATATATATATATATATATATATATATATATATATATACTGATCTCCATAAGAAGCTCTGTAGCTATTTTTCCACAACAGCGAGTTGCTAAGCAACCATTGTAATTGCTGTGTTCGTATGCCTGTCATGTATGGAATAAGGGAAAGCTGGGAGTATTTTCTAATAAAATATGTACAGTCCTATTAGGTCAGCACTTTACAATATCAACACGTACGTTGTATTGTATGTGTGTTTCTGGGTTTTATGGGCCACAGTGCCGTGCCACTCTTGCTAGTTTATATCATATATATATATATATATATATATATATACACACACACACACACACACATACAGTACATATACATATACATATAGAGAGAGATATTCAGTACGATTAAGAGGTGCAATTCCAACACCACCACAGGGCACAAATTAGACTTTCCTTTGACTAAAATTGGTCTTTAAAATGCATTGGAGACCTCACTAGCCCCATTTAACCTTTTGAGTGCCAGAGGGGTACGCAACACATTGCAAAGCAATGCGTCACGTACCCTTCTGGCACTCAAAGGGTTAACCCTTTGCGTGCCAGATGGGTGTACAGAACAATGCATGGCATACCCTTTGGCACTCAAAGAGTTACAGCAAAGGACATTTGGGGAATTAGTGTTCCCTACCTATAGTTTGCTTCAGAATTGCACCTAATTAGCTTATGAATACGGCCCTATATCTGAAGCGGTAACACTGGAATCTAAATGGCTGCTAAAATGTACCTCTAAATAGACTCAATATGCAAAAATGTCATAGTAGATAAGTGAAATAGCCTACCAGCAGAAGTGGTAGAGGTTAATACAGTGATGGAAAGTAAGCATGCATTGGATAGGTGTAAGACTGTCTTAAACATAAGACAAGACCAAGGACCAAATAAGGTTTAAGGTTTTTACAGTAGGAAAAATGAGAAGACTAGATGAGCCCCTATGGGTTAATCCAGAATAACTCCAGTTTGCTTTTATAAATATTGGCCTTTTTGTCTCATGTATAAAGGCAAATGAGCACAATTTGGAGTCATCTATCTGTATTATGCAAGACAAATAAAAATATTCATTGATTTGAATTTGGCCTTTTAACCCTTTGAGTGCCAGTGGAGTACGCAACACATTGCTCTGCGATGTGTTGCGTACCCCTCTGGCACTCAAAGTGTTAACACCTTAAATTTCTAGTTGTGTCTCCAACACATTGCTTCTCACTGATGGATTCTAGCATTCATATGTATGAGAGAGGGGTATACAACACATTGCTGGGTATTGTGTTGTGTACCCATCTGGTCAAAGGGTTAATAGTCCCATTTAAATCAATGGGAATTTAAGGCACAGTGGCCCATATTTATAAAAGTTATTCTGGAGTAAACCATCTGCCCCAAGGGGGAGGAATAAAAATTCCTAAATCCCCATGCACTTGAATAGAGCTTTTTAATCCCTTCAATGCTAGAGATGTCTTCAATGCTTTGCTATGCATTGGGGACCTCTATAGCATTTGAGGGGTTAAAAGCCAGGGAGTTTTTATTTGTCTTGTATGGTGCAGTTGGTTTAATCCAGAATTACTCCAGCTTGCATTTATAAATATGGGACAATGGCCTTTACGTGTAAAGAAAAAGGGGTAATGTACGAGTCAGCTAGGGCACTGAAACATTGGCCTCCTCTGCAGTTTGGTTTATGGTGTAGAACAGTGGTTCTCAACTCCTGCCTTCAGTGGCTACTAACAGGCCAGGATTTGAGAATTTCCTTTTAAGAGCATAGGTGAGTTAATCAATGTGAATGAGCCTCTGATCAACACACTTGTGTTCTAGCAGGGAAATTCCTAAGTCCCGGCCTGTTCGTGGCCACTGAGGGCATGGGTTGAGAACCTTTGATGTAGAGCACATGATTGCTTTAGTGCAGGGCTATATAAGTGCAATCCTCAAGGGCCACCAACAGGCCAGGATGTAAGGATTCCCCTGATTAAAGGGACTGTGATGTCTTAATGACATAAAATGTCATATTGTACAGCATAAACTAAGAAATCCGTTGCTGCAATTCCTATCTCTCAAACCTTTATGGTTCACGTTCTAAAGTTCCCCTCTCCCTCCCCTTCTTCTTACGTGAGCTGTATGCTGACAGAAGGAGTTCCAACAGGCGGCTCTTCAGCAGAACTGCAATAGCGCGATTTAAAAAGAAATTCTTCATTGGAATGGTCTACAAAGTGTGCTTGGTTTGCAAGCACAGAGTAATAGCACAAGTGGATTTTTTACTTTCCCTTTAAGCACAGGTGAGTCAGTCAAAATGAACGAGCCACTGTTTAACTCACCTGTGCTTAATCAGGGAAATCCTTATATCCTGGCCTGTTGGTGGCCCTTGAGGACTGAACATGGACAGCCATGTTTTAGTGATTCAGGTGCAGACTCAGTTATGACATTTACTCTGTGCTGTGTTACTATATGGCCTTAAATATGCAGTAGACGATGTCCCAGAATGCCCACACAGTCCCATATTAGCCAACCCTTGGCACAAGCAGCATTAAAGGGATTGTAATGTCCCAAAAAATGTATCTTCTAAATGGTAGCTGCAATAAAAAAAATTTAATGTGCTTAATCTTTTCTCTCAAACCGTTATGGTTTGAGAGATGTAAAAAAATAAAGACCTCTGCTCCCTCCCCCTTCTCATGCGTCCGCTGTACAGCAGACGTCATGAGATCCTGCTTCCAGGACCAGACAGCGGCTCTTCAGACACACGTTGTAGACCATACCGATGAAGTAATTCTAGTTAGATATCCCGATGTCAGCGCTCCTGAAGAGCCGCCTACAGTTGGCCGACCGGATTCTGCCTCTGACAGCTTTACAGATCATCAGGCAGAAAGGGGCGGACTTTATTTTCTTATATCTCTCAAACCATAACGGTTTGAGAGAAAGGATTAAGCGCATTAAGTGTTTTTTTATTGCAGCTACCATTTACAGGATACTTTTTTTGGGACTTTACTATCCCTTTAAGAGAGGATATTTTAGTATGAAATGATTAATAATAGGCACTTAGCAGTAGCAGCATTAACAAATCGATTCCAGCACCTCTTGCACTACTTAATCGTATTAGTATGTCCAGCCCTAAATATGAGCAATTCTGAAGCAAACCAACTATGCCGTAGAGAGTAAACAATACTTCCCTAGTGATTTAAATTTGACTTTAACACCTTGAATACTAGATAGGTCTTCAACACATTCCTAATCAATGCTTTGGAGATCTCTCTAGCATCCAAGGGATTAAAAGCACAGTGCTTTTGGTTTGATCTGAAAATCAATCCATTACTTCTTAGTACATATCCTTTTCCTAGAAACAAAAGATAAATATGACTCCCAGATAAAGAGTGCATTCTGTTATCATGTCTACTTCTCTACACTGTTAGCTATGACTAATCGTATTGTTTGTATTGATGCCTTGTACACTACTTGCTTTTAATCCTATACACTAAGCAGATCAATAACCTTTGTGTCAGTTAACAGATTATTAGTTGCACTAATTACAGCTACATAAGCACTGCTCTGTGAAACACCCTTCCCAGAAAATTTTCAAGTAAGCACAAATTTAAGGATCTTATTAATGAAATTATGCTCTTGTGTAACTTGCAAACATCATGTATATTAATGGTGCATCATTCTATCCAAGGCTACCAGCTAGATCCAATCAATTGCATTTCATAGTCACTGGGGTGTGTATACAATTACACCGGATCAGCTCCACTGGAGTTAGCACACAATCATCCACATGTTATGCCTGTCCCATAGCCTGCACAATGAAATATCATAAAATTACACATTTATTTCTTCGTGTTTCATTTAAAGCAGAACTTTCTCTTAGTATAAAGTTGTCCACCAATATTTAAACATATGGCGACTAGCTTCATATTACTTCATTAAAGTAATCCTTAATCTTCAGACACTGATGGCCAGGTTAATGCAGTCTGTGTGCCTGCGCCATCAGTCTCTTCCGGTTACCTTAAGAAAACATGCAATGCCTCCTAGAGGAGACCGGGACTGACGGCACAGGCGCTCAGACAAGATGTCTGCGCTGATGCCTGGCTTTGAGACATAATTTGGTCAATTTTGTTTGTGGTGTTTGAAATGAAATATAAGTTCTAAAGCTGTAAGTTTATTGAGATTGGTATCTATAGTTCTTGTATTCGGAAACACTGTTATAACATCTCAGCACAATTAGTGACAGTACACCAAAATCACTTCTGAGACACTAATGATATTTGCCATAGTAATGATGTGATGATGATTGATGATTGTGGAGGGGGGACATGGAGGAGGGAGTTAAGTGAAATGTAAAAAGTTAGAAACCAACACCCCAAAACATCCCTGCTCCACATACATTAAATTGTGATCCATGGTGGTTCTTGAGATGTTATCATTGTCCTCTTCAGCTTCATGGAAAGTGCACACACAGCATGGCCCTCCACCTGTCAAACCTTTCCTTTCCAGAGGGGTGTCCTGCACACTGCAGAGAAAATTGATGGTCACTTCTCCAACAGTGAAGGACTAAGTGTGTTAGACAGAGAGACTCTTTCAGCCACTCAAACAGTTAAACCTGTCTCCTTCCTTCTCTCCTATTGTTTCCCTGCTGGCCGGCTGGTGATTCCACATCTGAGGCAGGGTAGGGAGCCTTTGAGTTTGCCCAGTGCTTCAGTTTATTCCTTCCAATGGCGAGACAAGGAATCACTGGTTAGTGAGCTGATAATCAGGGAAACAGTCTGTCATGGGCAAGGAGGCATGAGGCAGACAATTTTAACTCTTTGTGTGCCTGAAAATCTCCCTGTCTGACACACTTACCTTTTCATAGTTGAAGGAGTGGCCAGGTATTGTACCTTGAAGGAGCCCCCTCACCCATCTTAGATGAAGGATGAATAATATCACTGACTAAAACTGCCATATGTACAGAGGATGGGAGGGAGACACACCTAACCATTGCCAGGGGGTGACCTGACCAGCACATTGCTTCACAGAGTGCTGGACACCCCTCTGGAAATAAAATGGTTGACAAGTGCAGGGCCATGTTGTGTATGCATTTTCCAGGATGTGCAGGACGACAATGACAGAACCCCAGGACCCACCGATGATCACAGTTTAATGCATGTGGAGCATACAAGTCTTGAGGTGGGAGGCGATGGCTTCTGCAAGTTATTTAGGTGAGGCAGTGGTGGTGAAAGCCAAATCACTGTCCCAATCAGTTATTGCTGGGTCTAATACAGTTCTCAGGATGCACTGTGGAGGTGTTTTAACCCTTTGAGTGCCAGAGAGGTATCCAATAATAACTCCTACGTACTTGAACCCAAGGGGTGCTGCTGGCTTGAATCCAGACTCCAATGATGTGACTTTCATATAAATAGATAGATAGACAGATAGAATCACTTCCTATAATATATATCTGTAAATGCAGAAAGAATACTGTGATTCTATGTGTTAGAAATATCTCTAGGATTCGAGGATTTAAAATACACATTTAAATCAATGGTAATGTGAGGAATTATATTTGTCCACTAGGTTGCAGTTGGTCTCCAGAACTGTACTTCTTTACTTAACTGAATGTGGACCATAATCTGATGGGTTTAACACTGCCTATATACAGTATATGGCTGAGGAACAATTTGTAACTGTAGCTCTTTGTTCATATTGCAGGTCTTACTGCAGCAGCATCTCTTGTATCCTTGGCCTGGGCTTTGGCATCCTACCAGAAGGCATTACGTGATTCCCGAGATGACAAGAAACCAATCAGTTACATAGCTGTTATTATCCAGTTTTGCTGGCACTTCTTTACCATTGCAGCGAGAGTGATAACATTTGCTCTCTTTGCATCTGTTTTCCAACTCTACTTTGGAATATTCATAGTCCTTCATTGGTGTATCATGACCTTCTGGATTGTCCATTGTGAGACGGAATTCTGTATCACAAAATGGGAGGAGATTGTGTTTGATATGGTTGTTGGAATAATCTATATCTTTAGCTGGTTTAACGTCAAAGAAGGAAGGACACGGTGCAGACTATTTATTTATTATTTTGTCATCCTTCTTGAAAACACTGCCTTGAGTACCCTTTGGTATCTGTATAAGCCCCCCAAATTCCAGGATGCATATGCCATCCCGACACTGTGTGTAGTGTTTAGTAGCTTTTTAACAGGTATTGTTTTTATGTTGATGTACTATGCCTTTTTTCATCCTAATGGGCCTAGATTTGGGCAGTCACCAAGCTGTGCTTGTGAAGACCCTGTAACTGCCTTCCCTCTCCCACCTGAAGTGGCCTCAAGCACTCTTAGGTCAATGTCCAACAATCGGAGTGTGGCCAGTGATCGAGATCAGAAATTTACAGAAAGAGATGGCTGCATGCCAGTCTTTCAGGTGAGGCCTACAGCCCCATCTACTCCATCATCAAGGCCCCCAAGGATTGAGGAGTCTGTTATTAAAATTGACCTGTTTAGAAACAGGTATCCAGCCTGGGAGAGACATGTGCTGGATAGAAGCCTACGTAAGGCAATATTAGCTTTTGATTGTTCACCTTCTCCCCCTCGGCTTCAGTATAAAGATGATGCTCTTATCCAGGAGCGTCTGGAATATGAAACCACATTGTAACGAAAACAGCAGAATACAAAGGACTTTCAAAGGCTGCAACATTACGATGAACATTAAGGGTTGTCAGCAGAACGGTGGCAATAACTAAACTGCATAATTCCTACCAGAACTGATCAACAAGCTATGGCATATAAAGTCATGGTGGGAACTGTAAATGTGTTAATTCATCATGATTATCATTATTTCTACTTCTATGGTATATTTGAAGAAAATAATACAGTTTATGCATTTCAGTAAGGTTTAGCCCCTTGAATGCTAGAGATGTCTCCAATGCATTGCTTTTCAATGCATTAGCAACATCTCTGACAAACAGTTGGTTTATAGATTAATATCATCTGTGTTAAGAAAAAGATGCAAAGAAGTGCAGGAAGTTATTTGTGTCATGTCAGTAGATTGTCATATAAACACAACCATTGTTTAAAGGACAGTAATTTCATCATTGAGGCTTTACTGAACGTAACCCGTGAGATCTAACTATGCGATGGCTAACCTTCTTCAAACCTCTTCCAACCAATTCCATGGGTGATAATGTTGTAGCATAAAGTACTGCCAACATTTGAGCCTTCAATTAGTAAAATATTTCACAGTACTTTTAAAGATTACATTTCTAATTGAATGAACCCATAAAACACCAGTGAACATTAAAATCTGCCCAACATCTTTTGTGAATATAGCATAGCCTAATGTTCATATTTACTTTGCACTTCTAGTTAGTAAATGTTTATAGTTTATTCACACCTTTGAATACCAGAGAGGGAACCAATGCATTGCAATGGATTCCTCTCTGACACTCAAAAGGTTGAGTAAATTATCCTTACCCCCACCCCGCTTTGATACTATGGTTCTCACCATCATTTTGCATCTCTAGCTTTCAAGAGTTAAATGAAAAAAGTGTCTTATAATATCTGGGATTCATTATATCCCAGATGTACCTCTATTATGCATTGAAATATAGTTAGCACTAATCATGTTACATTTTTAACAGTAACAGTGATATAGATTTGGGTAAACAGCTCTAAAAGAATTTCAGTCGTAATACAATTTTGTTTCACTGAACTCGAGGGAATGCAGCAAAGCTTAGCAGTACAAAATGCTTCAGAGACTGCTTTAAAGCCCAGAAGGCTAAGTTTGCATTGAGAAGACACAGTAAAATATCTTTGTTGTATAAAAAAAATGAAAATGATAATCATGATGACATAGTCAGCAAAAAGGATATCTAGGATTAATATTCTAGAGGAACTTTTATTGAAAAATCCATGGTTCATTGTACCATAAAGGAGATCAGTTTCAGGACTCTGACTGCATGGCTACAAGTGACTTTATGCAGGTATAATAGAAAAAAAAAAAAGAATTCGACATGCCATACCCTTCTAGTGCCAAACATTACATAGGGATAATGATTGCTCTTGTTGCCTGAGGAACACAAAAAATGTGGCATGATGAGCCCTGCAAGAGTATGAAACAAGAAGGAGTATACCAGTTCTCTAATGTACAGACAACTCACATTTTTATATTGATACCCTGAGTAACATAATGTGTCTCTTAGAGGCTTTTGGGCCATCTATTAGTAAGTATACACAGTGCCGTAGAATAAACTACAACATTTGTGGAAGACCATCTTGACCCTATTCAAGACTTGTTTTCATATCAGTACAAACCCACAATGAAACAGATGTAAGACAGTGCTTTGTTGCTGCAGTTAAATTTTATTTCCTCCTTATATAAAATTGTCATGTTAAAAGTAGCTCCCAATGGTGCTTTCAGTTGCATTTCAAAGTGCAAGTCAAAATTTGATAGTATTTTTTTGGTGCAAAAGTGAAATAACTCATGAATTAGTTCAATATTTTTGTATTGTAAAATATGGTTTACAAAGGTATTACTTTTTATAGACCTTGGGCCTTTTCATACATAGCATCCATAATGTTAAATCAGAAACAACGTCTGTACATTACAACATTCATAGTTTAATTTGAAAAATATTTTTAATGTGAAACATTTACATTTTGCAGCACAAATGCTCACTGAAAGCATGCATGAGCTATTTAATATTACATGAAGTGGGAAGAAATTGTATAATTTCAAACGGGTTATAAATATCACTGAACTACCTAGTATTTACAGAATGATGATACACCATTGACCAAGTTATATTTGTTATTTTAACCCAAAGTAGACAGTGTTACTTTATACTGTTTTTTTCCATGGACAATGCCATTTTACAATAGGGAAAATGGCCAGTGGCCCAGAGCCAAGTGTTGGAAGGGATCTCCCACAGTCAAGGTCAAATATGATTGTCAAGGACAATGGGAACTTTCATGCCTTCTTTACAGTCCTCTTGATCCTCCTTTTACAGATGATCTCTTATAGACATTACTTAACCCCGCAGATGCTGGCAAGTTCTTCAACACATTGCTCTGAAGTGTGTTGAAAACGTCTGTAGCATAAGAAAAAAAAAAAAAAAAATATTGTTAACCCTTTTTGTGCCAGAGAGGTATACAACACATTGCTCTACAATGTGTTGCACACACCTCTGTTACACAAAGGGTTAAATATGTCCCATGGAAGAATGAAACATGAAGTGATATTATCTCACACGGGGGCAGAATAGCATTGTGTATTAAATTTGGGTTAATCCCATTTAGAGGGGTGTCTTTTGTTGTAGAATCAGACTGTAAATACAGGTTTCAGTGAGAAGACATATATACAGTTCTATGAGTGTAAAGGTAAAAGGTGTCTCACAATGCAATTAGATGTCTGAGGTTTATTTTTTTTCTTGGTTTTATGAGGTATATGTTTTGTGCTGCTAGAAAATCATTATTAATGATTAATGTAAAAAAGGGATATATATGAGTATCTAAGCAGATATATAGGAGAAATAAATTAAGTTATTTTAGGTACCAAGAAATCAGAATTTCCATAACAACTTAAAGGAGTAGTAAAGTAAACACTTATGAAAAAAACAGCACATATTATAAGGATGTTATTTTCCTGATGAGATCAACAAGGGCAGACCCATTGTTTCGAGATGCCTTATACATAAGCATTACAGAACAAATGCAATTTTTCGAGGATGGTTGTATATGTTTCGTGGCCTTTCTATTTAATAGTAGTGCCATTGGGTTTGCTGTGTATCAAGTGTTTGTGTCAGTGACACAGGATTTCTATAGAAGGCAATATCAGCAGCTGCAACGTGAAAGGAAAAGACCATGCAACTGCTGCCCCTGACCTCAGATACAAATGCAGTTTTGTACTGTAATAACTTATGAATAAAGTACATCCAAACAGTGGGGTGCCCGTGTTTTATTACAAAGGAAAAGCCCCATATATTTGTAATGTGTTTACTTCTCTTTTAACTCTTTGAATGCCAGGGAAGTACGCAATGTAATTGTAAGTACAGATATAGCACAAGTTACTGTTGCTTTGTCATGTTTTCATAATGTACTTGTAAAGCACTGTTACAGGTAGTCTCGGTGGTAACAAATTGGGTGATCACCTATCAGTTTTTACACAATGTGAGTTTCATTGAATTCCACTGAGTATGCATGACTGATTCCTCTGTGTGTGTATGTCTTGTCATATTACTCCACAAAACCTAGACAGCTCGATATAATGCAAAAAAATTGTACAGTAACTCAGCTACATCTGTCATTTCAACACCATAAGGATTTATGCTATAGTTTGTTATGCCCTTATATCCCCTGTTTATCAAGTACCTAGTGATCCTCCCACATATTTAGATTGAAAAACGAGCTGAAATATAAAGTTGATCCCTTGGATTGCCAGAATGGTGCCCAATACATTGTGAAGAAATGTACTGGATAACCCTTTGGCATTCCAAAGTCGTGTTTAGTGGACCCCAACATTAGCTTAATCTCTCAGAGTGTATTGATCACTGAATTTGTCATATAGGGCACGTTATTTTTCCCTGAATATTCTGATTTCTGTATCAAAGAAACAAGCTAACTGGGAATCACTAGTTAAGGCCAACTCTAGTTATAAAAATAATTTAGTTTCTCCAGTATCAAGACACCTACAAATCTTAGAAAAGTCAGCATAGTTTACTAATAAATAACACAGAAAATTAACTTTTGTTTCAGTAATCACTTCTGTGTTTTTCAATCACATGAATTTTAGCAGAAATCGTTTTTATATAAGTGTGTAATTTGCTTAGCCATTCTTTGAGGTCTTCTTCTAGGTGAGTCTCATAAGATGTGTGCTCTGATCAATTCATCAGTGTGAGGAGTACAATTTTTAAGAATTTTTAAAGGTATAGCAATATTTATTATGAAAAATATATATTCTGAATTACACTTTAGAACAAGAAAACAAGGAAGATGCCTCCTCTGAAAGTTATTACAGAGAAAATCTGCATTCTTGTGGGATGATCAGTGCAGTTTTTTAGGTTTTCCATATTATATTGAAGCTGTTGTATTTGATGTCTAAGGTGAGCTTATATTCATGGCAAAACTCTCCAAAGATGATAATAATAATAATAACCGTGCCACCACAAAATAAACAGACCAGAGAAAATGATAGAGCCATCCTCTCAAAAACACACAGAGTTATAAGAAATGCACTAAGGTGTGATAAAGAGTGTTATTAACTCCCCAAGTCCTATGTCATTCTATGGAGCCTATGCATTATAACCTATCCAATTTGACAGATTGTAGTGCATAGGCTCCATAGAATAACATAGAACTTAGGGAGTTTATAACACTGGAGAAGTTATCTCCTCTTATTATAACTTAGCACTACTACTGGGACAAACCAATGGCATTATAGGGGACAAATAAAAAGCCCATTGATTCAAATGGGAGTTTTAACACATTGGTTGCTAGAGAGGTCTCCAGCGCATTGCAGAGCAATGCACTGGAGACCTCTCTAGCACTTAAGGGGTTAAAAGCCCCATTTAAATAATTTGGTATTATAGGAATGTTTATTTACTCTTATGAAGAAGTTGGGTTGCTTCAGAATTACCACAGTTCTTTTTAACTCCTTTGCTTTGTAATAACTTTGAACAAGTCATCTCCCAGTGGTGGCGATTCTTTTGTTTTAGTCTTAAACAAATACCCTACAAAATACAAAATATATATTTTCATAATAAGGGCTACTATTTCTTTAAATATACAGCTCTGAGAAGGTTAGTACAAGATTTACCAAAGATCTTTCACAAAAATGAATTAGATATATTTATTTTAAAAGTCTTGTCCTGACTCTTCTCTGGAAATCAAATCTCTACAAAATGATCACATTTTGTCACTAAACAATGCGACATGAATGCTGTATATGATAAACTGTCACTGATGACCAATTATATGAATATCATGCCAAGGAATATATATTATGTGAATTCAAGGGAAAAAAGATAAACTATATTTGTGTGTGTCTGTGTGTGCGTGCAAATCAATGCAAACTTTGGTGCTGTATAAGTTTCATTCATTTAAAGGAAACATTTTTGTTATAAAATGATTTATTATCAGAAATAAATTAGTAAGGTAAAAATGTAAACTTTCAAGTGATTGACAAATATAGTTGGTTCTCAACACATTTATTTATTATCATGTTTCATTTTTTCTTTTCGGTAATGAAACAATTACTAAGCGGAATCTCAATATTCATTACCTTGGGATCATCATCTATAATGTAAGCATTTACCATAATACTAATTTGATTAATTTCTCAGAAACTAAAATTAGCAATGTAACATTTTTGTTATAAAATGATTTATTATCAAAGAAAATCAATAACGTAAAGATGTAACGTTTCAAATGATTGACAAATACAGTTGGCTTTCAATACATTTATTATCATGTTTTAGTCTTTTCATTTTGGTAATGAAACAAATTGCACAGTGGTAGCTCAGTATTCATTACCTTGGGATCTATAGTCTAAGCATCGGAAATGTTTACCATAATACTGACACAATTAATTTACCAGGAACTAAACTTAGCAATGTAATTGTTTCCATTAGTTTTAGCGTCCAATGATTTTCAAAAGCAGCACACTCGGGGATATAAAGCAGGCTGATTCAAGGCCTACAAATTGAACAAGCCTTACTTAATTGGTACTCAACTTGGCAGCAAGCTATAAAGTTCCTTGGCTTCGGAAGAGTTCAGCTGAATTATCATGAAAGAAATTAAATGAACGGAGATGGAATCTTTCTGTGAAAGTAAAAGTAATCAAAACATCATTACATAGGCGGAGAAGGCCAGGGATGGATTTCCCATTATTCATAGCAGGATATTGTGTATTGTGGGGCACCTAGGTTTTGCTGGCCATGCCCACATTCTGAGTTGTTGGTGTATCCTGGACCAGAGGCGTAACTAGAACCCTCCGGGCCCTGGTGCAAGAAGTGCCATGGGCCCCCCCACCCCCCGACCACATTGTCCCCTGAGCCCTCCTCAATGCCCCCATCTCCTACCTCCCAATCCCTGGTGGTCCAGTGGAGTGGCAGGAGAGATGGGCTGACGGGTTGTGCTCCCGCACGGTCCTCTTCTGTAATGCAGAGTGCTGGGAGATGATGTCATCTCCCAGCGCTCTGCATTACTAGAGAGCCAGAGGGAGATTGCAGGCGCCAGGCAGAGGGGTCGCAGGGGGCATCCTGGCCCCTGGAGTGACGGGCCCGGTCGCGGGTGCGAACCCTATAGTTACTCCACTGTCCTGGACAATTCCTGTGCCTGTGGACATACCACTGATTTTTGGACACCAGTTTACATCCCCTTGCTGGCTGTTATTATTAAAGGGTCACTTCTCTATCAGATTGGACAAATCAAAATGATGATAGGATTGTTATTATGTTGGCTCTTATGGAAGATGGATTCCTTCAATCCAAATTAGCCCTGCAGACTGTGTACTTAACTATGTAAATAATGATAAATTCTTATAAAGCTTATTATCATTTTGATCTGTCCAGTCATCAGACAGAGAAGTGACACTTCAAATTTGCTCCACTCTACTGATATACTCCTTTTGTTATACAAAACCTGCAGCCTTGATAAAGCATCAGAGTATGCTGTGAAACACGTAGACATGTGGGTTATATTCTTTTACTTTGTTTTTAAGTGATTTTATCACAATAAAGCAACATGACACCGGAGCTGCAGTTTATTCCTGGAGCATTCTTCTACATGGACAGAAGACAAGTCCACCACTGAATCCAGCAGAGACGGTAAGAAAGTAAATGCAAGGCTTTATTGCTGTGCATATTCATGTTTATACACGGCCATTTGACAATGTGACTGCTATACTTTAGGATAATATTTATTTTATATACAATGTGAAAAGGCACTGTTGGCTCCCCCCTTTTGTTTGTTTTTTGTTCAATTATACTGATAGCAGTCATCCTATATAAAAATGTTATTACAGTTATTATTAACGTTCCTTTACACAAAAGTCACCCTACTCCTATGCAGCATATGAGGTGAATGAAGAAATCAATGGACACAGAGAGGGTGATGCATTCAGAAGAACTGGAACAATCCATTTGCTTCATGGGGACAAATACAAATTCCTAAATTCTCATTTATCCAAAAGGGGCTTCTAGGCCATTGAATGGTAGAGAGGTCTCCAATGTGAAGTCAAATAAGACCTCCCTACTATTCAAGGGATTAAAACCCCCATTTAAATCAATGAGAATGTGTATTTTTTTCCTATGCGTTTCACACCTACCTGGGGTAAGGGGGGTTGGACAAACCAACCACATCATAGTGGACAAATACAATTTCCCATTTATTTGAATGGCATTTTGCAGTGTGTTGGAGACCTATATTGCATTCAAAGGTTAAAAGTCTAATTTAAATCAATGAGAGATTGTATTTGCCCCTATGGTGCAGTCGGTTTGTCCCAGAATTCTTCCAGTTCCTCTTAGTACATCAGCCTCAGACAGACCATGTCTTGCAATTAGATTTGGAATTACTGTTGACTCACAAAGAAATAAACACAGAGCTGCTTTTCTGGTGACCTGGTCATTCTTATCAGTGGCTCTGCACATTTTTTGGCACTTTGTCCATCAAGAAAAAGACAACCTGGTACATTTCCTTTTAGAAAATCTCCCATAGATAAACATTTATGCAAGGGTTAAATGATAACCATTTTAAAGGATATCTTATTATAAATCTTAAAGGGACAGTAATGTTTCACAATAAAATCAGCTCCAATTAATCTTCATAGTATTTGGGCCACGGAGAGTGTTATTTCAATACTGTCAGAGTTGTAGTTCAAGAGTAATTGATTGATAAAATATCCCCTTCCCACCCCTTTTACTGATGTAACACTGCTCACCTCAGAGCAGCAAGTCTGTCCGGATGGATCGCAGAGAGGGACAGTTTTCGCATAAGGAAAAATCTGAAAAACCTGCCAAGGGGGGCAGGGTTTTCCTTACACTCACAGTAAGAAGATTGTCCCTTGCTGTGAGCTGTCCGGTCAAGTGACCAGATTCCACATCTGAGTGGAGGTGGCTTACACTAGGTAAAAGGGATGGGAGGGGGATACAATATCATTCAATTACTCTAGAACTACAACTCTGACAGTATTGAAATAACACTCTCCATGGCCCAAATACTATGATGATTAATTGGAGCTGCTGTTTTTGTGAAACATTACTATCCCTTTAATGGAACACTAACTCCTAAAAATTAACTGGGGCTATATACACTTCTTGGCAGTATCTGTAAAATGTTTCTATTTGTTTAGAACAGAAGGTCCAAAATTTGATCTTATATATGCTCTGATGAAGCAGACGTTCATGCCTTTTCCATTTGGACCTTTGAATTTTGGTTTGAATAAAGACAGAAAATTCCTGACACATTATTACTTTTGTGGATTAACCTTTACAACATCCCCCTGGGATCGTAAATACCTTGGACCACTCAGAGGAAGACTGCAATTTACAGCACTCTCCTCTACCATTGACTGATCAAAGAACCAGAGTCTGAACTAAACTTCCTTATCCGATTTCCATTCTAATCAATGTGATGTGTACTTGTCTATAAGAAAGATGTTTTCATATTTATATGTATAACATGCCTGAGGAAGAGACCTGAGATGTCTTGAAAGCTTGTATTCTAAATCTGTTTAGTTAGCCAGTAAAGGTATCAACAACTATATTTGCCTTTTCCATGGCTCTCATTACCATATCTATTTTGATAGGTGTCTTAGAAGTGATAGTGTTTATTGTCTGTTAATGAGCCTGAGATAAGATGAGTCTTTCTGAATAGAAAATCCAGAGGTACTAGTATCAGTATATTACCAGCATTAGCTCTGCACAATTAATCACATTGTGTCTATATAGGATAGTCTACACGTTGTCAAGGATATACACAAGGAAAGGGATAACAGAAGAGTTATATTTGTATACCTCACATAATTAAATAAAAAAATGGGTGGTTAAATTAATTTGAGATCTTTACACAAACTAGGTTTTGACACACTACTTCACGGTACAGAATTGATTAAAATAATCAATTACGTATATTTGTGCAACAATATATATAATTTATTTAAATAAAATATAATATATACTGGTAATCAGTGTGATAGGAATATATGTGAACACAAAATGATTCAAGGCTATATCTTCTAATATGACTTAGTCATATACTAAGATTTATCTAAAGAAATTAACATACAGTAAATTAACAGCCAATATCACAGAGTAACATACCCAGCATAAACAGGATTAAATCTTACATAGGTGTTTCCAGAGGTATCATATAGCAATATTTGAACACAGCAGCACAGCAAGGGTTAATTGTTCCTTACATTTAATAATAATACAGTTGGCTGCAGTGTATATAAATATCGGCCCCAAAACCTGTATAGGCTATGCTAAATTAGGTAGAAGGGACTTTTTTATGTGAGTTGGGCCCAGTTGAGCCATGCATCTCGTAACAAGTCCTTGTACCACATACAAAGTATTGCAAGATTTATAAACTTATCTGGAAGACAAAATGTCCCAGATCAGACAAATATAATTTTAACTATTAATCTACTGTTTTCAATATTGCATAACTTCTAGATGAAGTATAATATTGTAGATACCTTTTTGTCAATAACAAATAATAAAATAACAGTATAATCAAAATAATGTATGTTTAGTAAGCAAAGCTAAAACAAATACATTTCATGCAACATATACTATTGAAATGACAATGGCAATCTCCTGTTTGCTACACATATAGCACTGCAAGGGTTAAGCAGATATTATGGGTTATAAAAAAAACTGTTACCCCAAACCAAGGTGGCAGTGTTTCTTTGTTCTGTAAGGAGAATTGCATGCAATTCCTTCAACAGAACAAAGTTTCTATACCCACACTATCCTATATAATAATTTGCTAGGATGTTTGTCACGATGCAGTCATGCACAGTAGAGACTGAGACTACCTGCGTTCAGGCACTCTCTGCTGCGCATGATTGCATCATGTGGAGCAGTGAGGAAGAGGCCTCTTAACCCTTTGAGTGCCAGAGGGGTACGCAATGCATAGTTATGCAATAAAATAACAATTTTATTGTTATAATAGTTATGCAATAACTAGTTATGCAATAAAATAACACATGAAACAAAGACTCCTATGAAACACACACCAAGATAGAAACAAATGGAAAAACTTTCTGGATAGCACAATAAGGGTTGGTAAATCAAATATAGGCCCAATTACCTTTTCAGAAACACAAAAACATGTGGCTGTATAGGTGTTAAAACTAATTCATAATGCTATTTCACCTAAATTGCTTCCAAACTACCTCACACAATTATGTCTATGATTGGTACTGTGCAACCTCTAGAATATTCTAACTTTACATTCCAAATGGCTGCTAGGTAACAGGTTCCTTTAGGAGGGCCAGGCCTGTTGGACAGTATTGCCAGAAGCAAAATGCAATTCCAGAATAAACTGGAATATATTTATTCTAGATACATTACAGGAATTATACAAGAATATGTATATTTACCATTCATAGATTAAGGAGTTGTTCTCTCAGGTTTCTTCAGCTCTGGCATAAGATGAGTACTTCACTGAAGTCAAAACCAAGACCCTGTCTGCTTCTCTGCAAAGTTATTTATACTACCAAAACTTTTATCTGTAGGTCACAACCCATCCTTCTCTGATAGGCTGGGTCTAGAATATGATGTCAGACTAACTTTCTAGATACTCTCTGATTGGTTAGTCAAAGATAACATTATTTGAAGTTAAAACCCTAGTAGCAATATACTTTTGTACCACGAGGTGTCACTACAAGAGTAAAAACTGATTATATAAATAGACAGATCCAGATGTTTGATGTGAAAATGACAACTAAGTGTATAGCAAACAAATTATGTTAAAAATGACAAGTTAATCCCTTCCCTAGATTTTCACATAAGATAAGGGATAGGAGAACTTAGACATCCTTACCTCCTCCCAGAATTAATAGCTGGAATGTGTCTGAATACAAGAGGTGTCTATACAGAAAAACAATTTATAAACATAAATGTCATCTTGTAAGTTTCAACTCCCTCTCTCAGCAGTGAGGCCATTGTCACTTTTAACATACACATTGGTTTAAGAAATAATTTCAGCAGACCAAATGGTTTCTATAGAATATTTTAACCATTTGCTATCCAGTCCAGTTAACCCTCTGATAACTTGCATTAAAAAGGTGAGTTTAGGATTAACTTTTAGGTATCTAATGCAAAATAACTACCTTTTACAGATGCTAGCTGAAATTACATGAAACGTAACCCTTTGAATGCAAAGCAATGCATTACGTACCTCTTTGGCATTCAATGATATATCCCAATCTAATTTGTAGGTGCTGGTGCTCATTTAAGGTAATTTATGAAAGAACTGTACCCCAGTCCCATGAATGGTGCAAAAGGCCATTTCAGCTGATAGAAGTCCAGTGTTTTATTTTATGTCAGATATTTTCTATTATATCAATCTAATGGTCTTTTTTATTACCATTTGTCCATAAAGTGGTTACCACCTTACCTTCAGCCTGCTCGTTTACTGCTTTAAGAAACACTAGCACTGCCTAATAATAGCCTTCTACTTACCTTATTATAGATGGAAAATCCTAGTGGCCCCTATTCATTTTGTCTTGGTGCCTTGTTCAAGAGATAACAGGGGAGATTCACTAAGGGTTGATAAAGGGGTGATAACAAGGTGATGAAGTGGAGATGACTTCTCCAGTTTATCACTTCTCCAATCCCTATGTTATTCTATGGAGCCTATGCACTAAGATTTATTCAACTTTGGAGATCTTAGTGAATAGGCTCCATAGAATAACATAGGAACTGGAGAAGTGATAAACTGGAGAAGTCATCTCCACTTTATCACCTCTTTATCATTGCTTAGTGAGTCTCCTCCAACATCTTCAGTCATCCCTGGACGTTATGTCCGTGCAGTGACTGTTACTACCAGATCCAAAGGACCTCAGACTCTGCTCAGTCACTGCCCATAGTAATTTTATGTGGCTCATGCACTTTGTCTGCAAAAAAAGGTTTCCAGCAATTGTTATGTCACCTCCTTGGACATGACATCCCATAAGAATTCATGATATCTCTTCCACCAGGCTGCAAGTGTAAAATTCACAGGGGTTCATTAGGATTTTCTGACCATAGTTAATTAAGTAAAGGATTATTATCAGGAGCTAGTTAGTAGCCCTTTCAAGTAAATATGTAAACAATGCTAGCTAATCAATCCTCATTTGGACCTGATCAAAGTGTTTTCCATAAATCTCAATTTGCCCACCAACAATATGCTTATTTCCATTGCAGTAAATAAATGTTATCACTGGTTTTATCTCACTGATTACAAATTGAAAAAGGAGAGCACTATACACTTAAAGGGATAGTAATACTTAAGTATTACTAATCCCTATAGTAAGGTCCTTTTAAAAATACATGTATTGCCCCCAGTTTCATCTCTCAGACCTTTATGGTTTGAGAGATGAACACTAGTGATGAGCGAGCACCCCAATGCTCGGGTGTTCGGGTGCTCTGACCGAGCGCCCCCGGAGGCTCGAGTGCTCGGCCGAGCACCCGAGCCCCATTGAAGTCAATGGGAGGACTCGAGCATTACACCAGGCACCCCCTGCTCTGATGAGGGGAGGGTGCCTGGTCCATAGGAAAAGGGCAGAAAATGATGGAAACACCACAGAAATGGTTCAGGGACAGCATAGGGAGGATGTCTGGATGCATCTTGGACTCCAACATCGCTGCTGGGAACGATCTTTCGCCCGTAGTACGCCATTTTTACAGACTGACCGTAAAACACACAAAAAGGAAAATAAAAACGACTTTAGGCGAAAAATTGTTACCAAACAATATTTGCTGTATATTTACTTGTATATCATCTGCAAATTCTCCCAAAAATTTCCTCGATTTTCTGAAGTGAGGCCATGATTAAGAGGGAAACGTGCGCAGAGGTAAATTATCCCAAAAATTTCCTTGATTTTCTGAAGTGAGGCCATGATTAAGAGGGAAACGTGCGCAGAGGCAAATTCTCCCAAAAATTTCCTTGATTTTATTGAACTGAGGCCATGATTAAGAGGGAAACGTGCGCAAAGGCAAATTCTCCCAAAAATTTCCTCGATTTTTCAGTACTGGGGCCATGATTAAGAGGGAAACGTGCGCTGAGCTGACCATCTAAAACATTATGGGTGAGGGTCTGCTGCGGAGCTGACCATCCTAAACATTATATGCGAAGGCCCGCTAGTGAGCTGACGCTATAAAACATTATATGAGAGGGCCCGCTAGAGAGCTGACCCAATAAAACATTATATGAGAAGGCCCGCTGGTGAGCTGACCTATATAAAAATTGTCAAACAGGGCCCGCTGGTGAGCTGGCCCTATATAAAAATTATATCACAGGGCCCGCTGGTGAGCTGGCCCTATATAAAAATTATAGCACAGGGCATATGGAAGAGGAGGAGGAGGATGAGAAGATTAAGAGTCAACCATATACCCGTTTTTTGGGTGGAAGGGGTGAATGGGAATACAGAGTATTCCCATCATTGTAAATAACATATATAAAGTGAGTTTATGTTCCCCCGGGGCTTTCCTCCAGTGGAGTGGAGAAGTCAGGGGAAATCCAGGCCTTGTTCATTTTTATAAGTGTCAACCTATCAGCATTGTCGGTGGAAAGGCGGATACGCTTATCTGTTATGATGCCACCAGCAGCACTAAATACCCGCTCAGACAGAACGCTGGCGGCAGGGCAGGCCAGCACCTCCAAGGCGTAGAGTGCCAGTTCATACCACGTGTCCAGCTTGGACACCCAGTAGTTGTAAGGCACAGAGGGATCATTGAGGACGCTGACACGGTCTGCTACGTACTTCTTCACCATCTTCCAAAACTTTTCCCTCCTTGTGACACTAGGCTGCGCATCAGGGTGAGGGTGCTGGCGGGGTGTCATGAAGGTGTCCCACGCCTTGGAGAGTGTTGCCCTGCCTTTCTCGGAACTGCTGTGTGCTCCCCTTTTCTCCCCTTCTCGGTTGGCCAAGGTAGCACGTACTCTGCCGCCAGCGTTGTCAGATGGAAAATTTTGGAGCAATTTTTCAACAAGAACCTTCTGGTATTGCACCATTTTGCTTGTCCTCTCCACCGGAGGAATGAGAGATGAGAAATTCTCTTTGTAGCGGGGGTCCACTAGGGTGAACACCCAGTAATCCGTGTTGTCTAAAATGCGTACAACGCGTGGGTCACGGGAAAGGCAGCCTAACATAAAGTCAGCCATGTGTGCCAGAGTACCAACAGTCAAGATTTCGCTGTCCTCACCAGGAGGATGACTCTCAATCTCCTCATCCTCTTCCTCCTCTTCTGCCCACCCACGCTGAAGAGATGGAACTAAAGTTCCATGGCTACCCTCTGTAGAGGAGGCAACCGTGTCTTCCTCCTCCTCCTCCTCCTCCTCCGCCTCCTCCAATTGTCGCTGAGAAGACGAAGTGAGGGTGCTCTGGCTATCACCTTGTGTAAGCTCTTCCTCCCCCATTTCCACCTCTTCCACATGCAAAGCGTCGGTTTTAATTGTGAGCAGCAAGCGTTTCAGTAGACACAGAAGTGGGATGGTTACACTGATAATAGCGTTATCGCCGCTCACCATCTGTGTCGATTCCTCAAAATTGCGTAAAACCTCACAGAGGTCTGACATCCATTCCCACTCCTCACTTCTGATTACAGGAAGTTGAACGGAGAGGCGACGACCGTGTAACAGCTGGTACTCCACTACTGCCCTCTGCTGCTCACAAAGCCGGGCCAACATGTGGAAGGTGGAGTTCCAGCGCGTGCTCACGTCACACAGCAGCCGGTGAGCTGGCAATTGTAAGCGCTGCTGCAGCTTCAACAGGCCGGCCGAAGCTGTAGATGACTTACGGAAATGTGCACACACTCGGCGCACCTTGGTCAAGAGATCATGCACATTGGGGTAGGTTTTTAGAAATCGCTGAACCACTAAATTAAATACATGCGCTAGGCATGGTACGTGTGTGAGCTTGCCGAGCTCCAAAGCCGCCACCAAGTTACGCCCATTATCACACACAACCATGCCTGGTTGCAGGTTGAGTGGCGAGAGCCACTGCTCGGTCTGGTGACTAATCCCCTGCAACAGCTCTGAGGCCGTGTGCTGTTTGTCCCCAAGGCAGATCAGCTTCAGCACGGCCTGTTGACGCTTCCCCACTGCAGTGCTACACTGCTTCCAGCTACTGGCTGATGGGGGAGTGGCGCTGCGTGTAGAGAATTCGGAGGTGGAAACGGAGGAGGAGGAGCCAATAACGTAGGTGCTGGCGGAAACCCTGATGGAGGTAGGGCCCGCAATCCTCGGCGTGGGTAGCACCCGTGCCATCCCAGGGTCCGAGTCGCTCCCAGCCTCCACGACATTCACCCAGTGTGCCGTCAGGGAAATGTAGCGTCCCTGGCCACAAGCACTTGTCCATGTGTCAGTCGTTAAGTGGACCTTCCCAGTAACTGCGTTGGTCAGGGCACGGGTGATGTTACGGGACACATGGTGGTGTAATGCGGGGATGGCACACCGGGAAAAGTAGTGGCGGCTGGGGACCGCGTACCGAGGGACAGCTGCTGCCATCAGGCTGCGGAAGGACTCAGTGTCCACAAGCCTAAATGGCAGCATTTCGATGGCCAGTAATTTGGAAAGGTGTGAGGTTAGTGCTATGGCCTGTGGGTGGGTGGCTGGGTATTTTCGCTTGCGCTCAAATGCCTGGGGTAACGAAATTTGGATGCTGTGCTGGACAGGGAAGTGGATGTGGTCGCTGATGGTGCTTCAGATGGTACAGGTGCAGGGCGGGAGGTATGCGGGCCTGCGCCTTCGACAGGCGATTGGCCGGCACCGAAAACAGGGGAAGAGGAGGCAGTGGTGTGGCCTGCAGACACAGATGGGCGATCCAGGCGTTCCTCCCACTTACTACGGTGCTTGGATGCCATGTGTCGGATCATGCTGGTGGTGGTGAGGTTTCTAGTGTTCATGCCTCGGCTCATTCTGGTGTGGCACAGGTTGCAAACTACAATTCTTTTGTCGTCCGCACTTTCCTTAAAAAAACGCCATACCGCGGAACACCTACCCTTTGGCAAGGGAGATTTACGCAAGGGGGTGCTCCGTGGAACATTTGCGGGCCGGTTTGGTGCGGTCCGCCTTCTTTCTGTAGCCACACCACTGCCTCTTCCAGCCTGTTGCGGTGCTGCAGATGGCTCACCCTCAGGACTGCTGTCATCGCTCGGCTCTACACCTTCCCAGGTGGGGTCAGTCACCTCATCGTCCACCAAGTCCTCCTCCACTTCCTCACTCTGATCATCCTCCCCATGTCTTGATCCCACCACATACTCAGTCATTGACAACTGTATAACATTCTCCTCAACAAGGTCTTGAGACAGTAATAGTGGTTGATTTAATGGCAACTGTGTCTCATCATCATCATCATCCACTACTTCCTTTGACCTTAAATGCCGTTCACATCTGTCATCTTCTTGTGATTGGGTACCCTCTAGAGGTTGTGAATCAGGGCACAAGATGTCATGTTCCTCTGCAAGCGTGCTTGGAGAGAGGGTCAAATGAAGGATTGGTGATGAGACGAGCTCCTCACTATATCCCAGTGTGGGATCACTTCTTTGACCAGACCGTCTATGGTGGGAGGAAGGATGATCAGAGTGAGGATTATGTTGACCAGACTCTTGGCTACTGAGAGTGGACTTGGTGGAAGACAGGGTAGTGCTTAACCGACTGGAAGCAGTATCAGCTGACATCCAACCGACCACCTGTTCGCAGTGGTCGGACCTCGAGAGTGATGTCCTGCGACGCCCTGTAAAATTAGACATGAAGCTAGGTATGGTGGATGTCTTTCTTTCTTGTGCTCTGGCACCAGGCACAGTTTCTCCGCGTCCTGACCCGCGCCCTTAACTATCAGGATCACGTCCACTTCCCCGTCCCTTTTTACCCGCCTTCTTCATCTTACACGGAATATGTGACTTTAATATTTGAGTTTGAAAACTTAACAGTATTTCTTCCTATTCTGCAACTGTGCAGAGTACACAGAATAGGCTGCTAAACTGCGGTGACACACACTGAATGGAATATGTGACTTTAATATTTGAGTTTGAAAACTTAACAGTATTTCTTCCTATTCTGCAACTGTGCAGAGTACACAGAATAGGCTGCTAAACTGCGGTGACACACACTGAATGGAATATGTGACTTTAATATTTGAGTTTGAAAACTTAACAGTATTTCTTCCTATTCTGCAACTGTGCAGAGTACACAGAATAGGCTGCTAAACTGCGGTGACGCACACTGAATGGAATATGTGACTTTAATATTTGAGTTTGAAAACTTAACAGTATTTCTTCCTATTCTGCAACTGTGCAGAGTACACAGAATAGGCTGCTAAACTGCGGTGACACACACTGAATGGAATATGTGACTTTAATATTTGAGTTTGAAAACTTAACAGTATTTCTTCCTATTCTGCAACTGTGCAGAGTACACAGAATAGGCTGCTAAACTGCGGTGACACACACTGAATGGAATATGTGACTTTAATATTTGAGTTTGAAAACTTAACAGTATTTCTTCCTATTCTGCAACTGTGCAGAGTACACAGAATAGGCTGCTAAACTGCGCTGACACACACTGAATGGAATATGTGACTTTAATATTTGAGTTTGAAAACTTAACAGTATTTCTTCCTATTCTGCAACTGTGCAGAGTACACAGAATAGGCTGCTAAACTGCGGTGACGCACACTGAATGGAATATGTGACTTTAATATTTGAGTTTGAAAACTTAACAGTATTTCTTCCTATTCTGCAACTGTGCAGAGTACACAGAATAGGCTGCTAAACTGCGGTGACACACACTGAATGGAATATGTGACTTTAATATTTGAGTTTGAAAACTTAACAGTATTTCTTCCTATTCTGCAACTGTGCAGAGTACACAGAATAGGCTGCTAAACTGCGGTGACACACACTGAATGGAATATGTGACTTTAATATTTGAGTTTGAAAACTTAACAGTATTTCTTCCTATTCTGCAACTGTGCAGAGTACACAGAATAGGCTGCTAAACTGCGGTGACGCACACTGAATGGAATATGTGACTTTGATATTTTAGTTTGAAGACTTTACAGTATTTCTTCCTATTCTGCAACTGTGCAGAGTACACAGAATGTGCTGCTAAACTGCGGTGACGCACACTGAATGGAATATGTGACTTTGATATTTTAGTTTGAAGACTTAACAGTATTTCTTCCTATTCTGCAACTCTGCACAGCACACAGAATGTGCTGCTAAACTGCGGCGACGCACACTGAATGGAATATGTGACTTTGAAATTTTAGTTTGAAGACTTAACAGTATTTCTTCCTATTCTGCAACTCTGCACAGTACACAGAATGTGCTGCTAAACTGCGGCGAAGCACACTGAATGGAATATGTGACTTTGATATTTTACAGTTTGAAGACTTAACAGTATTTCTTCCTATTCTGCAACTCTGCACAGTCCACAGAATGTGCTGCTAAACTGCGGCGAAGCACACTGAATGGAATATGTGACTTTGATATTTTAGTTTGAAGACTTAACAGTATTTCTTCCTATTCTGCAACTCTGCACAGTACACAGAATGTGCTGCTAAACTGCGGCGACGCACACTGAATGGAATATGTGACTTTGATATTTTAGTTTGAAGACTTAACAGAATGTGCTCTAATCTGCAACTTTGCACACTAAACAGAATGTGCTCTAATCTGCAACTTTGCACACTAAACAGAATGTGCTCTAATCTGCAACTTTGCACACTAAACAGAATGTGCTCTAATCTGCAACTTTGCACACTAAACGGAATGTGCTCTAATCTGCAACTTTGCACACTAAACAGAATATATAAAATTTTTTTTGTTTTGTTTTTTTCCCCCCACACAAAATAACCTGCTGCCCCCACACACAGTAGTCCTAAAAAGGACTTTTGGTTCTTTTTTTTTCACAATTTTGCTTTTTTTCTCCCTACACTGACTTTCCCTTCCTATCCTCATCTCTCCCTGGCTAAGACTGAGCCGAACTCGCTGGTTAGGTGCTATACAGCACCCGACCACGGGTTCTGGCCAGCCAATCAGTGTAATGCCAGCAGCCAACATGGCTGCTGGCATTACACCGATGTCAGAGCCTCCCTGCACGTTTATTGGCTGCGCAGCAGCTGCAAAACGTGCGGGGAGGAGACCCGAACATGGCGGGCGAGCACATGCGGTACTCGTACGAGTACCGCCATGTGCCGAGCAGAGCGATGCTCGAGCCGATCCGATCATCGGCCGAGCATGCTCGCTCAACACTAATGAACACTTCTAAAGTTGCCCTCTCCCTCCCCCTTCCCCGTAGTCAGCATTCTAGCTGACTGCAGGGAAGAGAGTCGTACGACTTTCAGGCGGCTCTCCAGCACACCAACGATCACTTTTCTAAAAAAGAAAACTTTCACTGAAATGATCTTCTGCGTGTGCTTGGTTTGCTAGTGAAAGTTTTAGTGAAAGTTTTTTTTTTAGTTAACGTGATCGCGGCTCTGCTGATGATGATCTGTGACCGGATTTCCCTTCAGTCAGCTACAAAGCTGACTTCGGGGAAGGGGGAGGGAGAGGGCAACTCTA
This sequence comes from Rhinophrynus dorsalis, assembly GCA_037306005.1. Classification (NCBI taxonomy): domain Eukaryota; kingdom Metazoa; phylum Chordata; class Amphibia; order Anura; family Rhinophrynidae; genus Rhinophrynus; species Rhinophrynus dorsalis. The sequence continues at coordinate 121,480,269 of CM074723.1, read as the reverse complement.
GAAGCGTTCATCTCTCAAACCATAAAGGTTTGAGAGATGACACTGGGGGCAATACATTTTTTTAGTAGGGCTTTACTATAGGGATTAGTAATACTTAAGTATTACTATCCCTTTAAATCCTTTTAAGAATCTGCAGGCTGTTTGAAAACAATGCATCTTTATTGCACAAAAATGAAAAGTATTTAATGTGTAACCATAGCATTGTCTTCTTCTGAAGATGTTCAGTAGATGGGTGCAAGGATGTTGCTAGTTGACAGCAAGCTTGATCAACGCATTTCGTGCAGACTGCACTTTCTCATTCCCAGTGATAAAGTTATCAACTACAATTGAACCCAGTCCAGGTCACCAAAGAGTCATCAACATAGTGAAGAATTCTCTCTGGAGCCAAAGAGTTTTATGGGAGGCACATATAGTCAAGTTGATACCTTTATTGGTAAACTAAGATTTAGGATCTAAGTTTCAAGACTTCTCAGGTCTCTTCCTTGGGCATGTTATACCATGCCTGAGGAAGAGACCTGAGACGTCTTGAAAGCTTGCAATCGAAATCTGCTTACTTAGCCAATAAAGGTATCAACTTGACTATATTTTCCTCCTGTAGTTTTATGGCTAACATGGTACCAACTCTCATCTTTTTAAAGAGTCTTATGTGCCTAGAACTATTTGAGCAATTCTGGATCAAAACAAGTACACCAGACAGGACAAATAAATATTACCCAAATTTCCTTTAATTTAAATGGGGCCTTTAACCCTCTGAGTACCAGAGGGTTATGCAATGCATTGCAAAGGAATGTGCTATGTGCCCCTCTGGCACTCAACTCGTTAACCTCCTGCTAGAGAGATCAGCCAACAGATTGCTTTGCTTTCAAGGGGTTGAAATCCCCATTTAAGCATTTGAGTGCCAGGGAGGCAAAGCAATGCGTTGGATACGCCTCTAGCACTCAACGGGTTGACTCAAAGGGCATTCTTTATTTGACCTCTATGGTGCGGTAAGTACCTTTGTTCCAAAATTGCTCAAGTTATTCTTAGTACATCAGTCTCAAAGTGATTCAATGAATATAGCAGATGCTTAAATGTCTGTGTGTTAACCCCTGAAAGACCAGTGACATGTCAGGACCATCACAGGTGCCCTTGCCAAAAGGACCAATGATGGTCCTGGCATGTCATGTATTTTGTGCGCACAGCACTCCTACAAAGCGGTCACTATAAGACCCCCGTTTGGCGAGCCATCATGTGTGCCTACCAACTTCAAAGCCACTTCTCAAACCACTGGTCCTTAAGGAGTTAAAGATTTAATACTGGAGAGTGTTGTGTGATGACCACTAAAGAATTGAAGTGGATATTAACCATATTAAATATAGCACCAATGTTTATGTTAATACAACTGTAATTTAAAACTGAAATTCATCTTCACTAAAGGTCAGATTCCGCTTTTATATTAAAATCTCTACTTATCGTCTATGTGTCTTGTCATTTCCAATGGACTGCTTTCCAGCAAAGAATTAATAAAAAATGTTAAATGTCAGATACTTCTGGTAACATAAAGGATACCAGCCTTTGATCTCTTTCCTTTGGCCTTTTACAACATTATGTTCACTGCAGTTATAACACTGTGCACTTCTCTGATGACTATCAAAAAACAAAAGACGTGTGTTGTGTTATGGTGGGGCAATTACACATAGCCTTTAGTCAAAAGCCGAATGTTAACAAATTATATAATCTTGAGATGGATTTCACATCAAGCAAAATTACTTAAAAACACTAAGGTATGGGAACTATTTTCTTAAAGGAACACAAACACCAAAAAATGAAATAGGTTGATATTACTTTAAATATCAAGTACTTACAGCTAGAATATGTAAAAATGTAATAACATGTCACATCCCTAAAAAATAATCCTAAATTTGCCCTTTAAGGCATGTGTAAATTGTCCTATTCAGACAGCATTTATTTAATCCTTTGAGTGCCAGCGGGGTATCCATTGCATTGTTGTTTGTGCTTTTTGCATTTAGAGTTACGTGCTAATGTCAGTGAATTGACTGTTAGTAGTGCCCACTGCTCTTACATTCAGATACAAAGAGACAACAAACAGGAGAGCACTGGTGTAGTGTGCGAAAGACTGCCATTGTAGAACTTTCTACCCCTAGCCAGGTGTGTACATGTTTGGCACCCAAAGGGGAAGGGTGGACCTGTCTGCCTAAGATAAGCGCCACATTCTGGAAACATTTGTGCACACCAGGCTAGGGATAGAAAATTCTACAATTTCCTTCTACAGAACTGGTGCCCAAAACTGCACTGCATATTTGAGGTGAGGTCTTACCAATGATTTGTACAATGGCAGTCTGTCGCACACTACAGCTGACCTGGATGTTACCATGACACATTCCCTGCACTTCTTCCCATTCTATGAACAATACTGTCCACTAGCAAATTGTGAGGATCACACCAGTTGTGCCACCTGTGGAGTAGTTTATGTGGGGAGGACCAGCACGATATGTCCCCATAAGCTTTTTAGACCGTTTGTGAATCATAAAGCACCAGTCTCCAACGTTAGAAGCAAGTGTATCAATTTATATTAAGTTGATTTTGATACTTTAAGTACAATTTGCACTAGACACCAGCGCTCTTCTGTTTGTTGTCATTTTGTATTTCATATCGAGTATACCCCCATCGGGAGGAGTCCGATATTGAGGACTGAGGCAGCATAGTATCCTCCATCTCCTCGTTATGCTACTATATGGAGATCATAGTAGCCATCACAATATGAGTATAATTCTCACCAACTTTGAATTGAGTGAAATACTTCCATCAAACATATTACACCATATTATGCTCCCCTTCCTTTTCTTTTTTTTCATATTCAGATAGGCTGTTATCTTATCTCAGCACAAAGATAATCCTAGACAATCAGTAGGAACCCAGGAAAAGGCAGGAATGTTATAGCATGTGCAAGACTACATTTTACTGTTCCTAGCAATATATAAAATAGGATCATTTTTAGATGTTAGTGTTACTTTAAAGGGATAGAAATACTTCGTTTTAACTTAATTTTATTTTGTAGGCATTAAAAAACATGAAGAACGATATAAGTCTTATCTCTCAAGCCTTTATGGTTTAAGAGATATTCACAAGCAAAGTTTCCCCCTCCTGCCCCTTTTTCCTAGTGTAAGCCATCTCTTCTCAGATGTGAATCTGGTTGTAAGACCAGACAGATAACAGCAGGGGACAATCTTTTTACAATGAAAACAATGAAAGCCCTTCCCCCCTTGACAAGTTTTTCAGCTTTTTCTCTTATCTTAATTGAATATTGTCCCTGTCTGCAGTCTACCTGGGCACCTCCCTTCTGATCTGGCTGAACGGGGGGGGGGGGTACTTTGCTTGTGAATATCTCTTAAACCATAAAGGTTTGAGAGATAAGACTTATATCGTTCTTCATGTTTTTTTAATGCCTACAAAATAAAATAAAGATAAAATGAAGTATTACTATCCCTTTAAAGCAGGACTAAGACTTCCTAATGATACTCTTCCCCCCCCCCAGACAAACACACTTACTTTATAGTGGGCAGGAAATCTTAATGGCACCTATGAATTTTGCCCTTGTGATTTTGTTTGAATGATAACATCTTCAATCAGTCCTTGATGTCATGTCTATAGAGCAGATGTGACAGTTACTGGCAGGAACAAAGGCCTGCAAACTCGGCTCCCTGCACATAGTAATATTAACCCTTGAAGTACCTGTGGGGTATTTCACAATGCCTTGCACACCCACTGGACCTTGAATGATTAAGTAAGTTCATGCATTTTGCCTACTTCAGTTTTAGAAAATTGCTGGCAGCTCTTATGTCCACCTCCATGGACATGATATCCTGGACTGACTGAGGATATTACCTCTTGAACAAATACACACCCGGCTAATGGACCCTCGCAGATCTGGGGCAGCCCCCAACAACCTCAGCAAAGGATTCAACAAGCTGGAAGACAGCTGGAAAGGAGCGATCAATGGATCCACCATACGAAAATAGCCAGTCAGGAAATATAAGTAAAAACTTCAAAATGTATTGATATGCAGTAAAAAAAAAACTCCCCATACAGATGAGCAAAGGAGATGGTGTAAGAAAGAACATACAGGCACATGACCCACCTAACGCGTTTCATGAAAATGTCACTTAGTCATAAGCTAAAGTTTATATGGCCCATTAGGATTTTCAGGTCATAGTAAGGTAAGTGGAAGGTTACTATTAGGAGCTATTTCTTTTACTGTTGGCTAATGTGCACTGCATTGCTTACTCCTCTGGCACTCAAAGGCTTAAAAAAGTGTACTGCTCCTGTAAGTGGTAATTTGGGGGAATGTTTAATTCTTATCTGTGGTGTAGTAGACTTGTGCCAGCATTTGCATTATGTATAAAAGAAAAGTGCATAATTTTTGGGTCAAACTAATGACACCATAGGGGACAAATAAGCATTCCCATTGGATTAAAGGGATAGTAATGTATGTTTTTATACAAGTGTTATATTGTAGACTACTATGAAAGCCAGGGGCGGATTGTAGTATCGGGCATTCGGGCATGCCCCGGTGGGCCGGTTGCTTCTTGACAGGGAAGGGCCGCTCCGCAAAATGACAGTGTAGACTCCAGCCCCACGGAAGTGTCACAGGCAGTGACAGCAGTGTCATAATGTGAAAGAGACTGCTGCTCTGCATTTCAAAGCTGCCCCGGGTGAAGCAGCCACTTGACAGCCTTGGTTGTTTTTTTTATGATTTCTAAGTTAACCCAGTGCTAGAGAGGCTTTTAACATGTTGTGAAGCGATATAAAAGACCTCTCTAGCACTCAAGATGTTAATTTGCTCCTGTACCTGCATTCCTGTTGCTGCCCTGCTTCTCTCCAGCGGACTCAGCCTCCCGTTCCCCGGACCTTATCAGGCATGTAAATCATTCACATTCCTTTTCTGTCCTCGTCTTTTCTCCTGTTTTGACTTTTTTTTTTGTCATGACCCATGATCTCATAATTGAAAAACAAGAACCCTTTGAATGCCAGAGGGATACCCATGTGCAAAGTGTTTGATACTCCTCTGGCACTCAAAGGGTTAAAATCAGAGACATTCAGAGTAAGAGGAAATGTGTTCCTGAACATTGCTCATCAAGATAAAGAGGATAAGTGTTGAGGAAAACTACTCAGAGAAACTAAAATTCTGCATATTCCCATTGATTTAAATGGGGCTTTTGACCTCCTTGAATACAAAGGGTCAAAAGCCCCATTTAAATCAATGGGAATATGCAGAATTTTAGTTTCTCTGTTTGAGTAGTTTTCCTCAACACTTATTCTCATTATCTTGATGAGCAATGCTCAGGGACACATTTCCTCTTACTTTGAACATCCCTGATTTTAACCCTTTGAGTGCCAGAGGAGTATTAAACGCTTTGCACATGGGTATCCCTCTGGCATTCAAAGGGTTCTTAATGTTCTCCCATTATGAGATCATGACTCAATCACACACACACACACACACACACACAAACACACACACGCGTGCGCACACACACACACACACACACATACAAATGTAACTATTGTAGCCCCTTCTACTACCCAAATGCCAGCTCAGAACCCCCCATATCCTCCTAAACTAGTAGCCTCCCAAATGTGTCCCATCTACTCTATGGCTGCCTCCATATGCCAACCTTTGTACCCAAGTACCTCCATGGGCCCATGTTTAACCATACTGGCCACCATATGCACCCCAAACCTACTACCTACCTACTAGTCCTCTGTGTTCAGAATGTCCATCATATGCCCCCCCAAACAGCCCACATGCATATATTATATATATATATATATATACACATACATACATATATGCATGTATCATGATATACCAACTAAGGGGCCAGTTTTTTTAAAAATGCCCCGGGCCAGTATCTGCCCACAATCCGCCCCTGATGAAAGCCCATATATATGGGCTAAAGTGCACCTAGTGGTCCCGGCTGCTGCCTTGGAGCCGGGAGCAGAGACAGGCTGTGAGCTCCCTGCTCTGGATCAGTGCGTTTGGCCAGTCCCTACTGCGCATGACTGCATAGTTCCAGCAATCTCTATAGAGCATTTGTGGTTACGCACACAGGGAGCTTCGCAGGCTAGTGTTTTATATTATTTAGATATTAGAAAAATAAATTCATTGATGTTAGTCTGGTCTGTCAAACATGTATAGTTTGAGAGATATAAAATTTTAAACTTCCCCCTCCCCTTTCACAGATGTCAGCTGTCAAGCTCTCAGCATGAGAGTCGAGTCGGGCGACCCAACAGCAGCTCTTCAGCAGAGCCGAAACAGCGATAGCTAAAAATAAATACTTCACTGGAACAGTCTACAAAGTGTGCCTGGTTTGCAAGCGCACTTTGTAGACCATTCCAATGAAGTATTTATTTTTAGATATCGCTATTTCAACTGCTGAAGAGCCGCCGGCCGGTCCCGGGACTAAGATCTCATGATATCAACTAGACGCTGACGTCTGTGAAAGGGGAGGGAGGGAAGTTAATAATCGTATATCTCTCAAACTATACATGTTTGAGAAACCAGACTAACATCAATGAATTTATTTTTTCTAATAACTGCAATATAACACTTGGATAAAAACAGACATTACTAACCTTTTAACCCCTTAAGGACCCTTGACGTACCAGGACCGTCAAGGGTAAATGTGCTCCAACGACCCTTGACGGTCCCAGTACGTCAAGGGTTAAACTCTTCCATCGCGGCCACACGTGGCGATAGAGAAGAGTTCAAGACGCTTGTTACTAAGTGTCCCGGTATCGGGACACTTAGTAACAAATGGTGGAAACATTGTTGCAACATGCGATTCGCTTCAAAAGCGAATCACATGTTGCAAAACCTGAATGACAGGGACAGTATTTGTAAATACTGTCCCTGTCAGATCTCTATGCCTCCCTCCACCTTGCATACTGCTGAGGTGGAGAGAGACATAGAGACATAGTGTTACAGTGTTCCTGTAAAAAAAAAAAGTATAAAAAAAGTTTAAATAAAGAAAATTAACCCTTTGATCACTGTTCTGCAGAGATCAATAAGTTCCCCCCATCTGATCACTCTTGGAGTGATCAATTTGCTGCAGATCAGTGTTTTCTGATCTGTGGGACACCCCCCATCCCCCTTGAATTTTTTTAGATTTTTAAAAAAATTTTTTTTTTTTTTTTTTTTTTTTTTTTTTAATAGTAAATATAGTTTAGGTAGGTAGTTGGGTAGATTTAGTGTAGACGTGTGTTAGGTAAAGTTTTAGGGATAGATTTAGGTTTAGGGAAAAAAAAAACCAACCCCCCTCCCCCAAAAAAAAAAAAAAAAAAAAAAAAAAAATATATATATATATATATATATATATATATATATATATATATATATATATATATATAATAAGCGCAGTTTAGATAGGTAGTTCAATTGGGTTAGGTAGGTTCAGGATATACGTAGGTTAGGGTAAGTTTTAGGGTTAGATTTAAGTTTAGGGATAGCGTAAGAAAAAAAAAAAAAAAAACAACCCCCCCCCCCAAAAAAAATATATATAATAAGTGCAGTTTAGATAGGTAGTTCACTTGGGTTAGGTAGGTTCAGGATATACGTAGGTTAGAGTAAGTTTTAGGGTTAGATTTAAGTTTAGGGATAGCGTAAGAAAAACAAAAAAAAAAAACCAACCCCCCCCCCAAAAAAAAATATATATAATAAGTGCAGTTTAGATAGGTAGTTCACTTGGGTTAGGTAGGTTCAGGATATACGTAGGCTAGGGTAAGTTTTAGGGTTAGATTTAGGTTTAGGGATAGCGTAAGAAAAAAAAAAAAGTTTTTTTACTGGGCAAAATGCAGCGCAGGTACAGCGTTGAAGAGGCATATGCCTTTTTGGCGTCTGACTCTGAGGCAACAGACACTGCGTCAGATTTTGACATCGCGCAGTTTTCAGAAAGTGAGAGCAGCTCTAGTGATGACGCTGGGCCTTCTGTCAAGAAAAGACGCACTGCCCCAAGAGCTGTTCTGGCAACTGCCCCAGCACCTGCCAAAAGAACTGCCCAAAGACCTACCAAAATACCTGCCCAAAGAAATGCCCCAAGTGCTGCCCCAAGAGCTGCCCTGGCAACTGCCCCAGCACCTGCCAAAAGATCTGCCCAAAGACCTACCAAAGAAATGCCCCAAGTGCTGCCCTAAGAGCTGCCCTGGCAAGTGCCCCAGCACCTGCCAAAAGATCTGCCCAAAGACCTGCCAAAAGACCTGCCCATAGAAATGCCCCAACACCTGCCACTCCGGATCCTAATGAATGGGTATCAATTTATGGCCACAAATCTCAGAATTCACAGGCAACCCAGGGATTCAAATTGATGTGGAAGGATTTACCCATGATCATTTTTTTTATTTGTTTTTGGGGAAGACATTTTAGGTGAAATTATGTCCCAAACCAATTTGTATGCAGCCCAGTATACTGCCACCAACCCTAAGTGTGAAAAACGCTGTTTTGTTTTTTTTTACTTACGTCATGGTTTACGAGGGATTGGTGGTAAAATGGCTGTGTATAAAATTGGAAAACACACCTAAAACGAGAGCCTGGGGTGTCTACTTTCCAAAAAGATACACTTTTGGGGGGAAATCTTAAAAAAGAGCACTGTTACACAGCCCCAAATGAGACATGGCACCAGTAACGCAAGCTGTGAAGATTCAAAGTGTGAACCTGGAAACGCGCATGTTCCAATTTGGCCCCCGTAGCTCCCCCAAACCATGAGAAAGCTATGCATATGGGGTATTGCCGTACTCAGAAGAAGGAGCTGAACACTAATCAATTCAGTTTATAAAATCTTCACCTATTCTGTGCTTGAAATTCACATCAACATGGAAGGCAAAGTGTGAAAAATGCTGATTTTTTTTTACTTACGTCAAATTTTCACAGGATTGGTGGTAAAATGGCTGTGTAGAAAATTGGAAAACACACCTAAAACGAGAGCCTGGGGTGTCTACTTTCCAAAAATATACACTTTTGGGGGGAAATCTTAAAAAAGAGCACTGTTACACAGCCCCAAATGAGACATGGCACCAGTAACGCAAGCTGTGAAGATTCAAAGTGTGAACCTGGAAACGCGCATGTTCCAATTTGGCCCCCGTAGCTCCCCCAAACCATGAGAAAGCTATGCATATGGGGTATTGCCGTACTCAGAAGGAGGAGCTGAACACTAATCAATTCAGTTTATAAAATCTTCACCTATTCTGTGCTTGAAATTCACATCAACATTGAAGGCAAAGTGTGAAAAACGCTGTTTTTTTACTTACGTCAAGTTTACGAGAAAGTGGTGGTAAAATGGCTGTGTAAAAAATTTGAAAACACACCTAAAATGAAAGCTGGGGGTGTCTACATTCCAAAAATATACACTTTTGGGGGGAAATTCTAAAGTGCAGCACTGGAACATAGCCCAAAATGAGTAATGGCACCAGTTAACCAAGATGTGAAAATTCAATATTTGTTCAAAATTGGGTCCCGTAGCTCCCCCAAACCTTGAGAAACCTATGCATATGGGGTATTGCCATACTCAGAAGAAGGAGCTGAACACTAAACAATGCATTTTTAAAAATCTCCACCTATCCTGTGCTTGAAATTCACATCAACATTGAAATGCAAGTGTGAAAAACGCTGTTTTTTTAACTTACGTCAAGATTTACGAGCGATTGGTGGTAAAATGGCTGCGTAAAAAAATTGAAAACATACATAAAATGAAAGCCTGGGGTGTCTACTTTCCGAAAATATATACATTTGGGGGGAAATCTTAGAGTGGAGCACTGTTACACAGCCCCAAATGAGACATGGCACCAGTGATGCAAGCTGTGAAAATTCAAAGTGTGAAACTGGAAATGCGCATGTTCCAATTTGGGCCCCATAGCTCCCGCAAACCTTGAATAACCTATGCATATGGGGTATTGCCGTACTCAGAAGAAGGAGCTGAACACTAAACAATGCATTTTTAAAAATCTTCACCTATCCTGTGCTTGAAATTCACGTCAACATTGAAGTGCAAGTGTGAAAAACGCTGTTTTTTTAACTTACGTCAAGATTTACGAGCAATTGATGGTAAAATGACTGCGTAAAAAAATTGAAAACATACATAAAATGAAAGCCTGGGGTGTCTACTTTCCAAAAATATATACTTTTGGGGGGAAATCTTAGAGTGGAGCACTGTTACACAGCCCCAAATGAGACATGGCACCAGTGATGCAAGCTGTGAAAATTCAAAGTGTGAAACTGGAAACACGCATGTTCCAATTTGGGCCCCGTAGCTCTCCCAAACCTTGAGAAACCTATGCATATGGGGTATTGCTGTACTCAGAAGAAGGAGCTGAACACTAAACAATGCATTTTTAAAAATCTTCACCTATCTTGTGCTTGATATCAACAGTAGTATTGAAATGTAAGTGTGAAAACTGCAAAAAAACAAAATATTACCACAATTTTGAAATTTTTTTCTGGAAAAATAGCTGCATGAAAAACTCCAAAATTCTCCTGATTATTTACTTTATGTTGTGTAGTTTTCAGAAACATATACCTTTGTGGGACATTTTTGGTTCTGGCACCGTGAGCTAAGCTACGATGCTCACATGCCAATTGTTGAGAAATTACAAGTTGGAAATAATGGCATCCATCTTGTAATATTTACCTTGTAAATGTGAGGAAATGATTGAAATACTAGGCATATGGGGTATTCTTATATTCAGGAGAAGCAAATGAATATATTTAGGGGTATTTCTTTGTCATAAACTAATTGTATGCAAATCCTGACACGAAAATATAAGCAAAATGTTGTTGTTTTTTAATTTTTTTGCTCTTTTTTTCTATTTTAATCAAATTAAATGATGAGGTATTCATATAATTGTGGTATCAAAAGAAAGCCCTACTTGTGCTTAAAAAACAGTATATAATTTATGTGGGTGCACAAAAGGAATTAAAGAGAAAATATGGTTGAACAAAGACATAGTCAAAAAAGTCAAAATTGCTCCCGGTCCTTAAGGGGTTAAGCTTAATTTCTAACCATTTTAAATACAGAAAGGTGTCCAATGAACTTTGAAGCAACCCATTTAACAGGTTAAAAGCCCCATTTAAATTAATGGGTATTTTGAGAGTTCTCATTTATCCCCTATGGAGTAATTGGTCTGGGTGTTATGCACTAAGGCACGATAAAGAGGTAATAAAGTGGTGATAATTTTTCCAGTGATATCACTTCTCCAGTTCCTGAGTTATTCTATAGAGCCTATTCACTAAGATTTCTCCAACTCTGGATATCTTAGTGCATAAACTCTATAGAATAACATAGGAACTGGGGAAGTGATGTCACTGAAGACATCATCTCCATTTTATCACCTCTTTATCACTCCTTAGTGTATAACTCCCCTGCTGTACATTGCAGTTTTGTGCAGTGGGGAGCTATACAGATCGATATGCCTCTTTGTACAATGGTATCAATCAAGAATACAGATATCCAAAGTTTTAATAAAATACATTTCTGCTTGATTATGTACAAAGCATATAATGAAACGAAAATACATTTCTCACATAAGATGGATTATATATTTGATGATTTTTACATGGTAAATTTCCTACGTTTGGGGAAAATGTGTAATATGACACTTTTCAGGAGATAATGACCTGTCAGAACTGAATAGAGTTTTTCACATGTGATGCAGATTATGAAGACGTCATTATGTGAAATAAAATGTAAACCCTTTAATGGCCATAATTCAGTATGTAACATTGAGGCAGATATACTAAGTAGAATTGGAGCAATCTGAAGGGACAAATAAAAAAAACAATATCCCCAATGATTTAAAATGGGTTTTAAATCTTTAAATACATTTGAATTGTTTATTTTTCTATGGTGTAGTTGTTTTGCTTCAGAATTACTCCAGGGGGAGATGCACTAAGCGACAATGCTATGACTATATGCACTTTGAAATTGTGATGCAAAGGTAGGGGGAGGAATTTCCTCATTAGCATGCAGTTTGTGGAACCATAAAGTATGAGTGCAGCCTCTCTATTCCCCCACTTGACCACTGGGGGAGCAAAGAGAATTCACTCAGACTTAGCAACATAAAGATCATTGATCCCTTAAACCATTCAATGTTATGGGGATGCTCATTGCACATTTAGAGATTGGCAGAGAAGATATAACATATCACAGCTTCTCTGCCATTCTCCAAATTATAAGGTAACTAGTTGAACAGCCCGTTACACGGGCCGCAGTGCCTCTGGCAGCTGGTCGCGGGGCAGTCACATGCAGTGGAGACTGCCCGTGCCTCTGCTGATACAGAGCTGGACGCTCCTTCGGAGCGCCCAGCTCTGTATCAGCCGCGGCGCGGGCAGTCTCTACTGAGCATGATTGTCGCACGCGCAGCAGTGTCTACTGTGCATGTCGGGCGTTACACACAACTTAGCGAATTATTGTATAGGATATTGGAAACATCTGTTAATGCTGTAACTCTTTCAGTGTCACATGAGTGTGTAATAAACAGGTAATGAAAAAGTTACAGGATAGCAGCTGCTGTCTCTGCTCTACAGCAGAGACAGTACACTGTACTCTAGTTCCATAGAGAGCTATAGGAAGATCCCAAAATTGCGAACCTCAGGTTGGTGATGGGTGATATTCCATATGCAAATGAGGGATTTTCAAACAAATCGTAAACTTTTGAAGGCATAGCGGGTTAATGGTGATGTCGGTGGATTGGTTGCAGATTACAAGGATATGATGATAAAGACACCTTACTGTATCTGTCAATATGCCATTGACAAAATATCATCATCCTGGCCCCTTATTGCTCCAGTGCATCTCCCTCCAGTCTTTTGTCCATCAGCCTCAGTATAAGAATTTTCAGATAACCAGAACACCAGCTTACCGTATGGCCTTAGGAGGAAGAACCCATGTTACTCCTCCCCTGGGCCTTTTGTTTTCCACCACTGGGTTATGGCATGGAGACAAAGGAAGAAAACATATAACAAGGAGCAGGATGGTGCTCAGTGCATGTCCAGAAAAGCATCTGTTTCAAGAAAGCTTACTTTGAGGAACTATATTAACATGGATAGTAATACAGTGTAACACTGTTACATTTTATCACTCTCCCTGCTTTCAAAATCATGACAAAATGCTTTCTGGAAACCAAAATTCAGTGAGCTATCTGGCAGGAACATAAAGTACAAAAAAATGAAGATGAAAAACATAAATAAAACAGGCAATTTGATGTTCCCTGTAAAGTAAAAATGGAGGCTGACTGTCACCTTAACACCTGGCTGTACGATGGCCTTTATAAAATTTCTCGTTGAGTATTTATAAATAAAAATAAAAATTTAGGTTAGTAACATATGTACATAAAATTTGACTATTATAATTAACAGTTTACAAATGAATAACATACACCAGACCAATTCTAAAATCAGTTATCCTTTACAAAGTAGTGCACTGGATACCTCTCTGACACTCGAAGAGTTAACTGGTATTACATTTATGGCCATTTTCCAGGTAAGCTGATGCAGATGTGTAACTACAGTGGGTGTGGAGAGTGCAGTGGTGACAGGGCCCATCAGTCCAAGGGCCAAATAGGTTTTTGTTATTCACCTGGGAGAATATTTTTGTATTGGGGGCCCAAAATAATGTTTGCACTGGGGCCCTCCAATGACTATTTATACTACTGAATAGGCGTACGAATTGGTTGCACAACCATCAGCCCGGTTCAGCTATTTTGTGGCTTAGGGTCAATTGAATTAAATGGCAAAGTGGAACAGCTTGAAGAGATAGGGAGATGTATTAATGTGAAATAAAGGCCAGATAAACTCTGCACAGGGACAGAAATTCTCTAGTCCCTTTTCTTATTCTATGAAGCCAGCCTATGTATTATGATCTGTCTAACTTTATAAATAGGCTGCATAGCCTAACACAGGAATTGGAGAGTTGGAGATATTATATCACCTTTATAACATCTTAGTGCAGGGGCATTTAACTGTTGGATTGGAGACTACATATCCCATCATCCCAACCATCTGTTTGTTGTTAGAAGTTGTAGTTCCCAAAAACTAAAGGTCGAAGCATTGGCTACCCTTGTACTACACGTTGGTAGGCCAATTATAACTTTCAGCTTCAGGACCATGAAGCCATCAATCAGGCCCTATATATATGTAAATATCACTTAGTATTCAACTCTCTTCTAAAGTAAACAATTCCAATTCAGAAAGCTTATCCTCCTAAATAAAGTCTTCAAATTACTTTATTGATTTTTTTGTCCATCCATTTCTAAAATATCTTTTATTTGTGTCCAAAAATATAGTGCTTACTCAAGGTGAGTAATGATTTGTCTAGAGCCAAAACCTCCAGTGAGTCTAACTTATGAAAACTATCATATATGTTGGAGACATCTCTATAATCCAAGGGTAAAAACTTCAACATGAGCAACTATTTTTCAGTTTAGTGAGACAAATGACCTAAGAAGACCTGGAGCAGTTATGGTGCCAAAAATCCCAATGATTGCCATTGATTTAAATGGGGATGTTATCTCCTTGTCTGCTAGAGTGTTTTCCAGTACTCTGAAAGCTACAGCATTCAAGCAATTAAAAGGGAAGAAAATGGTTTAGGAAATTGGCTTTATCGGACAGCTTCAAGAGAAGTGCATACTCTCAAACAAAGAATACAGAGAGAGCGTCCAATGGTAAAGTACATCTGTTAAAGCTTTCCAGAAGATGCAATTCAATATATATATTTCTAAAATAAAATTACATATATGTAAATATTTATATATTTTTAATATAACCAGAGCAGTTCATTACAGATACCTAAATGGGGCCAAGTTCATTATCCCCATATGCATGTGAGGTTGGAGGTGAAGCTCTGACCTACTGAAAGTGTGAGTCTAATATATATATATATATATATATATATATATATATATATATATATATATATATAACTAGCAATGTGGGACAGTGTTGCCCATCATGTTATGACCGTTGGGCATACGTGTGTGAAATGGAGACACACTGATAAACAGAGACATATGCAACACACAGACAGACACATACAGTGAGCAGCAAAAACATGAAAAGGCCTGCACACACAGAGACACACCAGAGATGCACACATGTACACACATATGTAACAGCTGTACACACACACACATGCAACATACATGCACAGACACATGCATGCAACAGACATGTTCACAGACAGGTAACAGATATGCACACACATGCAACAGACATTCACACACACATGCAAAAGACATACGCACACACAAATGAAACAGACACACGCATGCAATAGACACACACAAAATAGACACATACATGCAACAGACACACGCACGCAACAGACGCACACACACGCAACAGAAACGTGCACACATACGCACACACACATGCAATAGACACACAACAGACATACACACATGCAACAGACATACACACACACACATACAACAGACACACAACAGATACACAGACACAAGACACGCAACAGATACACAGACACGCAAAAGACATACACACACACAGAGGGGACACTGACAGTGATAGCCACCCCCTGTGTGTGGAGGTTCCGACTCTTGCTGGTCTCCCGAATCTGTAGGTTCTGAGTGTAGAAGTGTGGGCTGTGGCCATCCTGAGATTAGTGTAGGAGCTTCACAGTGGCGTGTAGGTAACAATCTGCAGTACTGAGAGAGTTAGAAGTCAAATGTAGCCCCCTAGGGACCAGAGAACATCGCTTCACAAGGTGTTGTCATCCCCACTGTGGCCCTGAAATGGTGAAATCAATGGTATTTGTTATTGACTTTACTTTGGGGCAGAATTGTAGTATTTAGTGTTGAGCGAGCACCCCGATGCTCGGGTGCTCGGGTGCTCTGACCGAGCACCCCCTGAGGCTCGAGTGCTCGGCCGAGCACCCGAGCCCCATTCAAATGAATGGGGCAACACGAGCATTACACCAGGCACCCCCTGCTCTGATGAGGGGAGGGTGCCTGGTCAATGCCCCCCTTCATCTCCGCTATGCCCCCTTCATCTCTGAATGCCCCCTTCATCTCCGCAATGTCCCCCTTCATCTCCGCAATGTCCCCCTTCATCTCCGCTATGCCCCTCTTCCACAATGTCCCCCTTCATCTCCGCTATGCCCCTCTTCCACAATGTCCCCCTTCATCTCCGCTATGCCCCTCTTCCACAATGTCCCCCTTCATCTCCTCTATGCCATAGAGGAGATGAAGGGGGACATTGTGGAAGAGGGGCATAGCGGAGATGAAGGGGGACATTGTGGAAGAGGGGCATAGCGGAGATGAAGGGGGACATTGTGGAAGAGGGGCATAGCGGAGATGAAGGGGGACATTGTGGAAGAGGGGCATAGAGTCTATGCCCCTCTTCCACAATGTCCCCCTTCATCTCCGCAATGCCCCCTTCATCTCCGCAATGCCCCCGTACCTCCAGTCCCTGGTGGTCCAGCGGAGCGTCTTCTGATCTGTGCCTCTTCCGGCACAGATCCCCGCCACCCGAACATGGCGGGAGAGCACATGGCGGTACTCGACGAGTACCGCCATGTGCCGAGCAGAGCGATGCTCGAGCCGATCCGAGCATCGGCCGAGCACGCTCGCTCAACACTAGTAGTATTATGACTCTGTGTGTTTGATGTGTAGAAGTGGAAAGCAGAAAATAAAAGATTATGTGTGAGAGAGAAGAGATTTATACCAGCATGTTAAGCCATAGAGTGCCATGCAGTATACAGTGGTGTATCATGTCAGTTAACCCTTTGAGTGCTGGAAAGGCATCCAATGCATTGTGGTGCAATGCATTAGTTACCTCTCTGGCACTCAAAGGGTTAAAAAGAGTGCTGTTAATTTGTCCCAATGACATAAATAATGTAGGTTCAGTGCCCACGTTACTGGCCCTGGTACAGAGACACTCTTCTCCCCACAATGTGCCCCGCAATGTCTGGATCCAGTCCAGGAGGATGAAGCCGCTTTTCATTGTAAGGAAACTGGCCTGAGCCTAGGGGCTGACAGGGGTATCGGCAATGGAGAGGGCATGCTGGGCGTCTGGGAGTTGAGGAAAGAACAAGGATCTTCCTGGGCATGTAGTGTCCATAAAAAACAAACAAACAAACAAAAAGGGTCCAAAAAACCCCAACATGGTCACACCGGAAATAGTAAAGGGTATATAATGTTTTAAAGGGATGATAATAATTCTATTAAAGTTTATCTCTGAGTCTTCTTTATATTTTTAGTAACATGTACCACTATATTTAATTATTTAGTGTTGTAGTTAAAACTGTATTGAAGCCAAAAGCATCCCCCTCCATCTCTTTCTGGCTGCCTCCCATTAGATGTGGAATCCGGTCATGGGACCGGACAGATGCAGCGAGGGACAATCTTCATTCAGTAACTATAATGAACCCTTTGATGAAAGAAGGTATGATTTTCCTTTTGCTTTCTGAAGATTGTCCCTTGCCACATGCCATCTGGACCAGACTGAGAGACTGAGTGATGCAGGAAAAGGGGTAGGGGGTGATTGTTCATGCTGGAATATCGTTTTAAGTACAACACTTTAAGTAGTTAAATATAGTGCTACATATTAAAAAAATATAAAGAAGACTCAGAGCAAAAGTTTAATAGAAGTATTACTATCCCTTTAACCCTTTGAGTGGCAGAGGGTTTGTGAACGCATTGCAAAGGAATGCATTGCATACCTCTGTGGCACTCCAAGGGTTAACAATTTGAGTAGCATAGGTGTCTGATATCCCTCCCTCCCTTGTACATTACTTAACTGCAAGTTAAGAGTGTATAAGGGTTTAAACCTACTGACACCTCTTTGTGTAACTGAATAAATTATTTACAGTAAGACTAAAATATTTTATTTACACAGACTAATTTAGAAACACATATATTGAAGATTAACTACACATTTATGTGACTTTTATTGCTGTGGAGCAATGTGATACACACAACTTATTTTGATGACCAGAAAAGAGGGACAAAAGGGTAGAAAAGAGGTACAGAGGGATTTGGATGTGAAAGAGGGACACTTGGGAGGTAAGACATTCCATGAATGCTATTTTTTATTTCTCCTTTACTTTGGGGCAGAATTGCAGTATTATGCCTGTGTGTGTTTTGGTTGTGCATATGGAAAGCAGAAAATAAAAGCAGCATTATAGCAGCATGTTAACCCTTTGAGTGCCAGAGGGCTTTGCAATGCATTGTGCACCTCGCTGGCACTCAAAGGGTTAAGGTAGAGTGGCATGCAGTTAAATAGTAGTGGGAAGTGTATTCATACCTGGGAACTTTGTCTTGTGGAGTCCCTGGAGGAGACTTATGTGGTGCTGGTGTGGAGAGACCAATAAGGCCATGTGGGTAAAAAGGGGGGGGGCTTAATCATGAGTAGGGGCGGGGCTTAACATACATGTGGAAAACAGTTAGGAATAGGCTGGGGAAGGAGGAGAAGTGGGAGGGAAATGGATGTTTACAGTGTGACGGGTTTGAGGACACTTCCCTCTATGCTTCTGGTCTGTCCTGAAGGGTAAAAGTTGATACACAACCCTGTGGCAGTCAGGGAGTTAAGTGTGTACATGATGGCTGCCTGTTTTCTGTCTTGCATGGCAAATGTTGAAAGTCATGAAATAACTGATCAGTGAAGGCCTACCTTAACCCTTTGAGTGCCATTTTGTTCCCCATTGCTGCAGCTTCCCTTCAGTGGCTGTACTACAGGTCTGACTGAGGCCACTAGGAGTCTGAGTCAGTCATGGTGTTTATGTGTGTGAGACTCTGTGTGTGTTCGTGCTATATTGGTTTCTCGTTGAGCAGGAAGTTGAGGGAGTTGCTCACTCCTGTCCAAATCACACACCCCCTGTATCACCAGTATTGCTATTTCTATATGTGTGTGTGTGTGTGTGTGTGTGTGTTTGGTGCTGTGTGTGCGTGTGGTGCTGTGTGTGTATTTGTTTGGTGCTTTGTGTGTGTATGTGTGTATGTTTGGTGCTGTGTGTGTGTGTTTGGTGCTGTCTGTGTGTGTGTTTGGTGCTGTGTGTGTTTGATGCTGTGTGTGTTTGGTGCCGTGTGAGTGGGGCATGTGTGTGTGTCTGTGTTGTAGGAACAAGTGGCAGCCATTTTGTTTTTTTCCTCAGTTGGATAGTGGTGGGCGGGCTGGATAGTGGGGGTGGGCCAACTCCCTGCATGATTTTCACAGGAGTAGCAGTGGCACTGCAACTCCTGTGAAAAGCACGCCCGCAATGAATCACCCAATGAGAGCAGTAATTCCTCCTTACTGCCACCCCTGGGTTTGTGTGTCTCCTGAGGAGACATAAATTATGTAATGAGCCATTGTCTTCTATGAGTGTGTCTCCTGAGGAGACATAAATTATGGAATGAGGCTTTTTCTTTTATATATATATATAGAGATATATATTGAATTACATCTTCTGGAAAGCTTTATCAGACTTACTATACCATTGGGCGCCCTCTCTGACTGAGGCCACTGGGAGTCTGAGTCAGTCATAGTGTGTATTTGTGTGAGACACTGTGTGTGTGTGTGCGTGTGTGTGTGTGCTATATTTGGTTCTCATTGAGCAGGAAGTTGAGGGAGGGTAAACCCTGCCCACTCCTGTCCAAATCACACACACCCTGTATCACTAGCATTGCTATTTCTATATGTGTGTGTGTGTGTGTGTGTGTGTGTGTTTGGTGCTATGTGTGTGTTTGGTGCTGTGTATGTGTGTTTGGTGCTGTGTGTGTGTGGTGCTGTGTGTGTGTGGTGCTGTGTGTGTATGTGTTTGGTGCTGTGTGTGTGTGTATGTGTGTGTGTTTAGTGCTGTGTGTGTGTTTGGTGCTGTGTGTGTGTGTGTTTGGTGCTGTGTGTATGTGTTTGGTGCTGTGTGTGTTTGGTGTCGTGTGAGTGGGGCATGTCTGTGTTATAGGAACAAGTGGCAGCCATTTTGTTTTTTTCCTCAGTTGGATAGTGGTGGGTGGGCTGGATAGTGGGGGTGGGCCAACTCCCTGCATAATTTTCACAGGAGTAGCAGTGGCACGGCAACTCCTGTGAAAAGCACGCCCGCAATGAATCACCCAATTGGAGCAGTAATTTCTCCTTACTGCCACCCCTGGGTTTATGTGTCTCCTGAGGAGACGTAAATTATGTAATGAGCCATTCTCTTCTATGAGTGTGTCTCCTGAGGAGACATAAATTATGGAATGAGGCTTTTTCTTTTATACATATATATATATATATATATTGAATTATATCTTCTGGAAAACTTTATCAGACGTACTATACCATTGGGTGCCCTCTCTGTGTTCTTTGAGAGTTTGCATCTTGGTCTATGGAGGGAGATGTGGTTTTAGAAGGAGCATCCCGGTGGAACAGAGTAATAGTTAATAAGCTAAGCTTTGTTTGCTTTGGGTTATTTATGTAATTCCTCAGCAAATACTTTCGTGAGTATAATATTAACAGGTGTTTTGGTGGTCTATACAACTTTGAAGATACCACACAAGGGGCGCCCCCCCATTTGTTCCATTTGGGGTTTTTTTGTCAAGAGAAGTGCGGACATCACCCAACGTTGAAAATCATGGCGACCTGCAGTGGAAATGGAGAGAGAAAAGGAGAGTTGTAAGCCATAAATGTATGTGCTATTTGTGACTGCTCATATTTTGATGCAAGAAACATGCTAATGCTTTCATACTGAATAGCACATGCTCCTAAATTAATTGCAGTTAGCACGTGCGCCTAAATTAAGGGCAAATTTAACCAGACGTATGAAAATGTGTGCTAATTACTTTGCTGAATTAGATGCAATCGATAATCCTCTCACAAAACAGCTGACATTTTAGCCATACCCACTTTTTGAAATGCATTCACTAAAAAAAAAAATAACATTTTCTAATAAAATCATGTGCAGTTCTTATTGCATTCCACACTAAATTCACATAGCTGTTGAAAGTAAGAAAGCCCATTCTTCTGACCGTTTACTTCCCCTTTAAAAGCTGCCCTATTTAAATCAGCTGGAATTTTGGGGAGTCTTTATTTCTTCCCTGTGGGGCAGTTGGTTTAACCTAGAATTGTTCTTGTTTTCATAGTACATCAGCCTCACTGTCACTCAGTAGCAATTGATAATACTGAAATAGGTGAATATGGTAGTATGTTCATGCAAATTAGACACTTTCCCTCCATTGCGAAGATGATACACCCTGGCTGAAGTTTTCACACAAAAATCGTAATCTTTAATATCAAGATTTCTCAGCTAAACTGAATAGCCATCAAGATGTTTGTGGTGATTGTTAAAGGTCATACTTCAGCATGTATATTCTGAACCACCCTAGTATAACTATAACAAGACAAGAACAAGTGACATGCTCAGGGTTACAGGTGAATAGTCATTCAGATAACAGATTTATTTTTTATATTAAGTCTACCTTTTGACCCAGTTGGATAAACCAGAAAGTCATTGAAACATTTATTCAGAGAAAAAGATTATATCAAATGGTAATCTTTTTTTGCATTCCATTTAGATTTGAATTTACCTTGTATTGTGCTGTCAGACATTTGAGTCATGATTTGAGATAAACAACCTTGTATCATCTGTAAGAATTGTTGTATAGTGTTTACATAATCATATCTGCAATGCAGAATAAAAGTTGAATTTTATTGGAGGATTCTATATTAAGAAGTGTGACTCTGGAAGATAGTCATGGTGGTGGCAAAGAAGTCAGTTGTCTTCCTGGTGCTACAGCTCACAGAGATAGAAGACGCATTTTTAAAATTGATAAGGAAGCAACAGAGAATGGAGAGATGTCATAGTCCATCTAGGGAGGTGAGTGTGGTAAAATATGTTTTTAAGAAGCTATATAAGGATCTGCAGCAAGTTGCTTCCAGTGTGTCTGTTTCAGAGGTTCTCCCAGTGTACAAGGAAGATGATGGTAGGATGTAGCACATTTGATACTTTAATTCATGGCTATGGAAGTGGGGCCAAAAACATGGATTTGACTTTCGTTCTCACACCAACCCTATTTGGTGTAAAAAGGAATTGTACAAAAAGGATGGCTTGCATCTTTCTCAAAAGGGAACAGAGGTTCTCAGCAAACAATTCAGACGTTTTGTTAACAGGTATTTAAACTAGTAGAGGGGTACCATGGAATGATACAGGATAAAACCAATTCCACCCCCAGAGTATCACACAGATGAATTTGATCAAGGTATGTCTGTGGCACAGAGGTCAAAAACAAGTAGACTATGAGTCATGTGTACAAATGCCCCCAGTTTAGGGAATAAGATCTCTGAACTCATTGCAATAATAACTAGTGAAGATGTGGACTTAGTGGGGATTACCAAGACCTGGTGCAATGAAAAAAAACGACTGGGATGTAGAAATACCAGGGCACTCTCTATTTAGAAAAGGCAGAAAAGGAGGAGAGGTTGCCATTTATGTCAAAAATAGCTTAAAGGTTAATCTTATACAAGGTACAGAGGAGAATACAGAGACTGGATAACTTTAGAATATGGGAATAGGATGGCCACTCATATAGGGGTGATCTGTATAGGCTCTTAGTCAATTAGTAGAAGAGCTGACTAGGATGGAAGCCACACTAGATTTATTATTTACTAGTGGAGACTTGGTATCAGATACAGCTGTAGGAGAGTGTTTGGACTCCAGTGATCATTAATCTGTGTGGTTTAATATAAAGACAGAGGCTGAGTTGCGCCACACAAAAACAAAAGTTCTAGACTTTAGATTTTTCTAAAATGGAAACATTTTTATTTTGTTCTTTAAAGGGATAGTAATGTTTCACAAAAACAGCAGCTCCAATTAATATTCATAGTATTTGAGCCATATAGAGAGTGTTATTTCAATACTGTCAGAGTTGTGGTTCAAGAGTAATTGAATGATAAAGTTCCCCCCTTCCGCCGCTTTTACCTAGTGTAAGCCATCTCTTCTCAGATGTGGAATCTAGTTGCTAGACCAGACAGATAACAACAGGGGGCAATCTTCTTCCTATGAGAACAATGAAAGCCCTGCCCCCCTTGACAAGTTTTTCAGGTTTTTTTCCCTTATCTTAATTGAAGATTGTCCCTCTCTGCAATCTACCTGGTCATTCAATTACTCTTGAACTACAACTCTGACAGAATTGAAATAACACTCTCCAAGGTCCAAATACTATGATTAATTAGAGCTCCTTTTATTATGAAACATTACTATCCCTTTAACAACCTGGAGATCTTTAGATGGAGTCCAGGAGAAATGGGATTATCTGAATTGTGTTTTACTAAACGCAACAGAGCATTGCATTAGACATGTCAGCAAGGGTAAAAGAAAAAGAAAACCACTGTGGTAATCTACAGAAGTGTCAAATATAGTAAAGGAGAAAAAAAAACATATAAAGGGATAGTAATGTTTCAGAAAAACAGCAGCTCCAATTAATCTTCATATTATTTGAGCCATAGAGAGTGTTATTTCATTACTGTGAGCATTGTAGTTCAAGAGTAATTGAAAGATAAAATGTCCCCCTCCCGCCCCTTTTACCTAATGTAAGTCCCCACTCCTCAGATGTGGAATGCAGTCCATAGACCAGACAGCTCACATCAAGGGTCAATATTCTACTGTGAGAACAATGAAAACCCTGCCCCCTTGACAGGTTTTTCAGCTTTTTCCCTTATCTTAATTGAAGATTGTCCCTCTCTGCAATCTACCTGGACACTCCCTGCTGCTCTAAGCTGAGCAGTGTTACATCAGTAAAAGGGGCGGGAGGGGGATACTTTATCATTTAATTACTCTTAAACTACAACTCTTACAGAATTGAAATAACACTCTCCAAGGTCCAAATACTATGATGATTAATTAGAGCTGCTTGTATTATGAAACATTACTATCCCTTTAACAACCTGGAGATCTTTAGATGGAGTCCAGGAGAAATGGGATTATCTGAATTGTGTTTTACTAAACGCAACAGAGCATTGCATTAGACATGTTAGAAAGGGTAAAAGAAAAAGAAAACCACTGTGGTAATCTACAGAAGTGTCAAATATAGTAAAGGAGAAAAAAAACATATAAAGGGATAGTAATGTTTCAGAAAAACAGCAGCTCCAATTAATCTTCATATTATTTGAGCCATAGAGAGTGTTATTTCATTACTGTGAGCATTGTAGTTCAAGAGTAATTGAAAGATAAAATGTCCCCCTCCCGCCCCTTTTACCTAATGTAAGTCCCCACTCCTCAGATGTGGAATGCAGTCCATAGACCAGACAGCTCACATCAAGGGTCAATATTCTACTGTGAGAACAATGAAAACCCTGCCCCCCTTGACAGGTTTTTCAGCTTTTTCCCTTATCTTAATTGAAGATTGTCCCTCTCTGCAATCTACCTGAACACCTCCCTTCTGCTCTAAGCTGAGCAGTGTTACATCAGTAAAAGGGGCGGGAGGGGGATACTTTATCATTTAATTACTCTTAAACTACAACTCTTACAGAATTGAAATAACACTCTCCAAGGCACAAATACTATGAATTTAATTAGAGCTGCTTTTATTATGAAACATTACTATCCCTTTAAGAAATATAAGCATACGCAGAAGGAAGAAGTTCGGTATCGCTACAAGACTAGGCTGAAGGAGGCCAAATGCATTATAAGATGTGCCAAAGCACAGACAGAGGAAAAAATTGTGGGATACATAAAACATTTTTTAGATGCTTAAGTGAAAGGAGAAAAATGAAACAAGGAATAGTTAGACTGAAAACAAAAAATGGAAACTATGTAAAAAAGAATAAAGGACTAACTGAGTGTCTCAATGAATATTTCTGTTCAGTTTTTACAGAGGAAGATGAAAGGAAGGGACCTCTGTTAGAAAAAAGAAATGGCAAGACATGCATGTTTGCAAAGGAAGAAGTTCTACTTCAACTTTCTAAGGTATAAACAGATAAAGCAACGGGACCAGATGGGATACACCCAAAGTTATTGAAAGAACTTAAGTGTGTTCTGGCAAAACCTTTAACAGAATTATTTAATCAGTTACTATTGACAATAGTAGTTCCAGAAGATTGTTAGTTAGCAAATGTAGTACCGTTCACAAAAAAGATAGAAGGGGAGAGTCTAGTAACTACAGACCAGTAAGTCTTACATCAGTAGTGGGAAAATGAATGGAGACTATGGTAAAGGAAAGAATTATTGAATATCTGAATTTGAATGGCTTGCAATATACCAAACAGCATCAGTTTACAGCAGGGAGATCTTGTCAAACTAACCTCATAGATTGTTTTGACTGGGTAACAAAAATAATAGACCAAGGAGGAGTAGATATAGCTTATCTAGATTTCAGTAAAGCATTTGTCACTGTCCCTCGTAGAAGACTCATTAATAAATTGCAGTGTTTGGGTCTAGATGTAAAAATAGTTAAATGGATAAGGCAATGGCTGAGTAACAGGAGACAGAGGGTGGTAGTCAGTGGAGAATATTCGGATGAAAGGAGTGTTACTAGTGGGGTACCTCAGGGATCTGTACTGGGGCCCATTCTTTATAATACTTTTATTAGTTATATTGCAAATGGTTTTCAGGGTAAGGTATGCCTTTTTGCAGATGATACAAAGATCTGCAATAGGGTAGACATTCCAGGGGAAATAAGCCAAATGACAAATGATTTAAGTAAATTAGAAGAATGGACAAGAGTGTGGCAGCTGCAGTTTAATGTTGATAAATGTAAAATAATGCACTTGGGACATAAAAATCCTAAGAGTACTGTGCTGTCAGAGACAACAGAGGAAAGGGATTTGGGAGTAATTATTTCTAATGACTTAAAGGTAGGCAGGCAATGTAATAAAGTCATGGGGAATGCAAGCAGGGTTCTGGGTTGCATAGCTAGGGGCATTAGTAGCAGAAAAAGAGAAGTGGTCATGCCACTCTACAGATGTCTGGTTAGACCGCACCTAGAGTATTGTGTACAGAACTGAAGACCCCATCTCCAGAAGAATATAGATACTCTAGAGAAAATTCAGAGAAGAGTTACTAAAATGGTGACTGGTTTACAGGAAAAGAAATATCAGGATAGACTAAAGGATCTGAACATGTATAGCTTGAATGAGAGATAACAGAGAAGAGAAATGATAGAAACATTCAAATACATGAAGGGATTCAACAAAGTGCAGGATGGAAGTACATTTCAAAGGAGTAAAAATATTAAGACAAGAAGCCATAGTCTAAAACTAGAGGGACACAGGTTTAGACATAAAGTAAAAAGTTTTACTTCACTGAAAGGGTAGTAAATAAGTGGAATGGCCTACCAGCAGAAGTGGTAGAAGCTAATACAGTGACAGAATTTAAGCATGCATGGAATAGGCATAAAGCTGTCCTTAATAAGAAAAGACCAAGGGCTAAAGAAGACAGACTAGATGGGTCGAATGGTTCTTATCTACCATCAGATTATATGTTTCTATGTTTCTAGTGACTCTGGCACCACTATGGTATGTCAACCAATACACTGGGATACCTTTTTTCCTCAAGTTTATAGTAGGTACTGAATATAGCAGGAAATTCCATTTTTCAAAGGTTTTTAAAGGTGGATACATTTTTTCCTATAACACTACCTTATGGAAATATTTGTACACACCCTCCTAGGACTAGAGAGGCAAATATCCTCCCATTTGATGCTGTCTTCTTTCCAAAATAGTATGCCTTGTATATCTTTCCTTCATATCATTAATAGTTATTATGATCATTTCAGTGCAGGCAACCAATTTCAAAAAAAGAAAATTAATAGGTATATTTGTATGCTTCTTTCACCACCTATGTTATGTCAAACCATACCATTGGGGTGCCATTTTTCCCAGATGAGCAATAGCTAATGAATACAGTAAGAAATTCCATAGTTTTTTTTTGTAGTTGTAGTTCCAGAGTAATTCAATGACAAAGTGTCCCCCTCCTGCCCCTTTTACTGATGTCACACTGTTCATCCACAGCAGAAAGGAGGTGCCCAGGTAGACTGCAGAGAGGGACAATCTTCAATTAAGATAAGGGAAAAACCTGAAAAGCTTGTCAAGGGGGACAGGGCTTTCATTGTTTTCACAGGAATAAGATTGTCCCCTTCTGTTATCTGTCCAGTCTATGGACTGTATTCCACATCTGAGAAGAGATGGCTTACACTAGGTAAAAGGGGCGGGAGGGGGAAACTTTGCTTGTGAATATCTCATAAACCATAAAGGTTTGAGAGATAAGACTTATATCATTCTTCATGTTTTTTTAATGCCTACAAAATAAAATAAAGTTAAAACGAAGTATTACTATCCCTTTAATATATGCCTTTATATAGTTATTGAGCTGTTTAGGGTAATTTTACCATGTAACCAATGCAGTGTGTATTTTAATTCAAAATTTGAAAATACCCTTTTGCACTCCTGGTAATTAGGGGTGTGTGGAGGCAATGCATATAGGTAAAAGTATACATATTTGGTATTTTTGTACTCAGGAGATTCAGAGCTTTTAAAAATAATTGAAGCTTTCACAATCAACATAAATGTTTTTAATATATTGTTTATGATATTAGCAAAATAAGTATTTTTTTTAAACGTGTTTGTATTTTTAATATCATAGCTTGTAGCTAAATGCATTTCACACAAGACAAACTAAATGTGCTGAAGTTATATATAACTAAAAAATTACCTATTGTAATCATGCCTAAAAAGGTGCAAAACTGCTGAAAATGTGTCCAGCCACCAAGTATATAAAATACCTCAAGCCTAGGATACTGAAAAGGGTTAAGGGTGGACAATGAGAATAATAATTTGTTTAGACAATAACTATCTATAAACCTCCAGTGTTATAATGTGAGCTTGTGCTGCTAGTTGTTGAAGTTCCCTCTCATAGTGCGGTAAAAAGTGAGGACAACGTTATTACACAATTTTATTACGATAAGAAATACCCTTAGCAGTTTTTATTGAGAATTGGAAATATTATCTACTTTTTTATATAATACATTATCTGGCTTTTTTCTCAGAGTGTGTTATATTTTTTTATTTTTATTATATACATTTTTTACCATCATCATTATGTCTTGTATTTAATTTGTTGTATTTGGTTTTATACAACCCAAAGATGGATGATTCCACATATATATATCCATATCCAGATATCATCAATGACTGGTCACATTTCACTACAATAAAAAAGACTATTGCATGTATCCACCGGGGTCGGTATACAGATCCCGGTGGATATTGGGTGACACCTTGTGCTATGTGGTTGATTATGGATGGGAGAAATGTAATGAACAAGAGTTTTTGTGTCTCCTGTCATTTTGTTTTGTTTTATTTATGTGGTGTACTGATACATATGGTATGAGAAGATATGGTTCATCAAAATAATGGGAAGAAGGGTTATGTGACTTATATTACAGAATTTTTCCCGCATTCTATTTTGTTTGGAGTGCTATATTGATTATGCGTCGCGATGTGAAGGAGATCCGCACCGACGACTGTGATTCATGCACGCTTTGAACAAGATCGGTTACTTTTAATGTATGTAATATATAAACAGAATGGAGGAGAAAGATAAATATGCTATTCTTTTTTGGTTTGATTTGAATGGACACTTGTTTTACATTAATGATCAGTTGTCAAACTCTGATTGTCTAATGGATGCTTAAATGATGACTAGCGTCGGCCCGGCGCCCCACGCTCCAGACGAAGGCGCAGTTTTGGCACTGAAACGCGTTGAGCCTTTTTGGACGATCAATACTCCACTGAACAATAGCTTTGGATCCCCTGTCTTTGTAACTGGACTACTGCACATAGCGTTTCAAACTTACGGAGGACGAAACGGCTGAGGAGGACTTTGGGTTCCACTCTGCAAACAAAGGTGCCGATTACTCCTGCGGGACACATCCCAGTGAGGCAACAGTATCAGACCGTGTGCAGGGGTCGCAAGTTCCCTCTTTTCAAGGCGCATATACTCTGGTAGTCAAGTAAGGGGCCATCCATTGACTTTGGTGGATACATTTTGTCCATATTACTTTTACATTGTTATTATATAGACTTACTGTTATATTGTGACACTGCACCCCAATTGGGGATTCGAAAAATACCATTACCACAAGATTACTTTTTATCCAGTGATTGGAAGTATTTACTTCATTTGAGAGTGTATTTTATTTTTCCATTTTTTTTTTGTTTTTTTGTATTTTATAATAAAGGATCAATTCTTTTATTTTAAATATATTCCTTTATATGTTTTGAACATTGATTCATTTATATTTATGTTTTTTTGCTGTGAGTATCTGCTCAAATTTTTACATTTATATTTTTATATATGATCACTTTCACTACTACACTTAGAAGGTTTTCTTCTTGCGCTTTTCCTCTCCCCTTCTTGTTTTGCATACTGTTCGCCATTTGGATCGTTGGCATTTTGAGGATAGAGCTGCATCAACAGAACTTGACAAGATAGGAGTGGGGTGTCCGGGCCCATTATTATATGCATCATCTTTATTGTATATTTATATTTTTGTAGTATTTTCCTCCATTCACTCTGTCACTTGTCTGGGATAGTCATCCTAGCGCCGGTATATCCAGTTTGTGCAGTTTTGCAGAAAAAGGGAAATCATTCCAGTACAACATACCTCCCAATATTTCAAAAACCCGAAGAGGGATATTTTTGTTTTAGGTGGTGTTGCTGGAGGTGTTGCTGGTGGGTGGGGCATTACCGTAAATTTTTAGTTTTTTTCATGACCTATTGACACCACTTGGTGTAACTAAATAAATGATTTAGGGCAATACTGAAGTATGTTATTTACACTGACTGATTTATAAACACATATATTGAATTTTAAACAAACATTAATGTGGATTAATGTGATATACATCTATACTCACCTCACAGTATGATCTCCTAAAAAGAGGGACAACAGGGTGGGAAAGAGGGACAGAGGGATTTGGTTCTCAAAAAGGGCCTTTCCCTCCCAAAGAGGGACACTTGGGAGGTATGGTACAATACTGAAACTAGGAAAATATATAGGCATAAAAATGGTAATAAACACATAAATGTGGCAAAAAAGATTTGTGAGATGGATCAATACACACTTGTAATCCCAGTGTTATACTTAGAAGAAATGTACCTGAGCCATACAGGTTTTCAAGTAAGAAAAACACTGGATTTACAAATTAGTGGTGGAAGGTTTAATAAAGACCAATGGACTTCAAAGTAAACTACTGGTGGTTTAGATGGCTTTTGTTTTAACCCCTTATGCCAAATGACATACCGTATCACATAATTCTGTCTTTTGAGGACTGATGACGCTGGCATGTCAAGGGTTAATGATCATAGAGAACCTCGAAATATGCTGTGATCATGTCAGGAACTCCGTAACTGACTGCTTCAGGACTGGAGCAGTCAGTTCCAGCCATTTTCAGTGGTTCTGCATATAAGATGGTTGCTACAGCTATCACATATCAATGGAACCATATGACAAAGGCAATGGAACTGAACATTGTCTTTGTCACTGTTCTCTGCTGTGAGTCAGAGAATGTATTTCCCAACTTTGTCGATGGCCAAAGTGGGGAGCACTTTTGTTGTGCTGGGGCAGGACTGGTGGGCAAAGAATAAAAAAAAGTTTATTCCATGACCTACTGACACCTCTGAGTGTAGCAGACTAATTTCTAAACACATATACTGAGGTTTAAACAAACTTTAATGTGAGTTTTGTTTCTGTTGAGCAATGTGGTGCACTTTAGAGACACATGCACACCATAGTTTGATCTCCTAAACAGGAGGGTGGGAAACAGGTACAGAAGGCTTTTCATCTCAGAGGGTGCTTTGTGATACACTGTGATTAAATGTAAACAGCTGGCATGGACGTACCCAGTCTTTTACTTTTGTGTTCACCTGTATGGCTCAAGTGCATTTCTTCCACCTATAGCATTGAACTACTCGTGTTTATTAATCCATATCATACATCTTTCTTGAAACATATATGTGTTGTTTATTATTATTTTATATCACTACTAGTGTAAAAGCCAGTGTACACAGGTCAAGGTCCGGTTAATGTTAACCCTTTGAGTGCCAGAGGGGTACGCAACGCATTGATTTGCAATGCGTTGCATACCCCTCTGACACTCAAAGGGTTAACAGGCCGCTACCTCACTGCTCCACATGATGCAGTCTTGTGTGGCCTCATGCACGTGATCCAGTCTCTACTGAGCATGACTGCATCATGACAAACATCCTAGCGAATTATTATATAGGATATATTTTTCCTAGTTCCAGTATTGCTCTGGGAATCACTTCTTTTTTTACCCCAAAATTGATAAGGATTTTTTCACAATAATAAATTTGTTCTCACTTTTTTACTACATTTAGACAGTCGTCTTGTGTGCTGTCCCCTTTCTTTTTTTATGTTTTACTACAGAATTGTACACAGTAGTGATGATCGAGCACCCCGATGCTCGGGTGTTCGGATGCTCTGGCCGAGCGCCCCCGGAGGCTCGAGTGCTCGGCCGAGCACCCGAGCCCCATTGAAGTCAATGGGAGGACTCGAGCATTACACCAGGCACCCCCTGCTCTGATGAGGGGAGGGTGCCTGGTTCATAGGAAAAGGTCAGAAAATGATTGAAACACCACAGAAATGGTTCAGGGACAGCATAGGGAGGATGTCTGGATGCATCTTGGACTCCAACGTCGCTGCTGGGAACGATGTTTCACCCGTAGTACGCCATTTTTACAGACTGACCGTAAAACACACAAAAAGGAAGATAAAAACGATTTTAGGCGAAAAATTGTTACCAAACAGTATTTGCTGTATATTTACTTGAACTATCAGGATCACGTCCACTTCCCTGTCCCTTTTTACCCGCCTTCTTCATATTAAACGGAATATATGCCGGTAATCTGCGGCTAGGCACACGAAACAGAATGTGACGCTAATCTGTGGCTAGGCACAGTGAACGGAATATGTGACGTTAATTTGTGAATTTGCACACTAAACAATATGTGACGTTAATTTGTGAATTTGCACACTAAACAATATGTGACGCTAATCTGCGGCTAGGCACACTAAACAATATGTGACGCTAATCTGCGGCTAGGCACACTAAACAATATGTGACGTTAATTTGTGAATTTGCACACTAAACAATATGTGACGCTAATCTGCGGCTAGGCACACGAAACAGAATGTGACGCTAATCTGCGGCTAGGCACACGAAACAGTATTTGCTGTATATTTACTTGAACTATCAGGATCACGTCCACTTCCCTGTCCCTTTTTACCCGCCTTCTTCATATTAAACGGAATATATGCCGGTAATCTGCGGCTAGGCACACGAAACAGAATGTGACGCTAATCTGTGGCTAGGCACAGTGAACGGAATATGTGACGTTAATTTGTGAATTTGCACACTAAACAATATGTGACGTTAATTTGTGAATTTGCACACTAAACAATATGTGACGCTAATCTGCGGCTAGGCACACTAAACAATATGTGACGCTAATCTGCGGCTAGGCACACTAAACAATATGTGACGCTAATCTGCGGCTAGGCACACTAAACAATATGTGACGCTAATCTGCGGCTAGGCACACTAAACAATATGTGACGTTAATTTGTGAATTTGCACACTAAACAATATGTGACGCTAATCTGCGGCTAGGCACACGAAACAGAATGTGACGCTAATCTGCGGCTAGGCACACGAAACAGAATGTGACGCTAATCTGCGGCTAGGCACAGTGAACGGAATATGTGACGTTAATTTGTGAATTTGCACACTAAACAATATGTGACGTTAATTTGTGAATTTGCACACTAAACAATATGTGACGTTAATTTGTGAATTTGCACACTAAACAATATGTGACGCTAATCTGCGGCTAGGCACACTAAACAATATGTGACGTTAATCTGCGGCTAGGCACACTAAACAATATGTGACGCTAATCTGCGGCTAGGCACACGAAACAGAATGTGACGCTAATCTGCGGCTAGGCACAGTGAACAGAATATGTGACGTTAATTTGTGAATTTGAACACTAAACAATATGTGACGTTAATTTGTGAATTTGCACACTAAACAATATGTGACGCTAATCTGCGGCTAGGCACACGAAACAGAATGTGACGCTAATCTGCGGCTAGGCACAGTGAACGGAATATGTGACGTTAATTTGTGAATTTGCACACTAAACAGAATGTGACAATAATCTATGGCTAGGCACACGTTTAAAATGGCCCTTTTTGTCGCTGCGTTGTAAAATATTTGTCCCTGTGCACCTAGTACAATGTCACCTTAGAACATGTCCCCCCCCACAAAAAAAATGAAATTCTGCCACCCCCAAAAAAAATTAAATGCTGCCCCCACACACAACAGTCCTAAAAAGGACTTTTGGGTCTTGAAAGAGTTTCAACAATTTTATTCTCCCTACACTGACTTCCTGTGCATCTAGTATTATATGTCACCTTACTAATATCCCCCCCACAAAAAAAAAGGAAATTGTGCCCCCCCAAACAAAATATAAATGCTGCCCCCACACACAACAGTCCTAAAAAGGACTTTTGGGTCTTGAAAGCGTACCAACAATTTTATTCTCCCTACACTGACTTTCCCTGCCTGATCGCATCTCTCCCTGGCTAAGAATGAGCCGAACTCGCGCGTCGGGTGCTATACAGCACCCGATCACGGGTTCTGGCCAGCCAATCAGTGTAATGCCAGCAGCCAACATGGCTGCTGGCATTACACTGATGTCAGAGCCTCCCCGCACATTTATTGGCTGCGCAGCAGCCGCGAAATGTGCGGGGAGGAGACCCGAACATGGCGGGCGAGCACATGCGGTACTCGTACGAGTACCGCCATGTGCCGAGCAGAGCGATGCTCGAGCCGAACCGAGCTTCGGCCGAGCATGCTCGCTCATCACTAGTACACAGCATTGCCCATTTCATTGGGCTTGCGTTACGTGTCAGGGACCCACTGGACAGCTGCAGCAGTGAGTCTTGCTGCAGTGATTTTCACAGGAGTGGGCATGGGGGCTAAGCCCCCTGCTCATTCCTGTGAAAATCGGCACCACTGATTTGATGTGTGAAAAGATCTCCACCCACCTGCCACCCTGTGGCAGGACAGACATCGAACCAAATGACAGGTAGATAGATTAGATATAGATCTATAGATAGATAGATAGAGGGATAGATAGATAGATAGAATGGAGAAACAAAACAACTGATTTGGGTCTTGTAAGAGAAATTACAGAATTGTTTCATTCATCTCTTGTTCAGATTATGAGCCAAGGAGGAAAAAGCTAACCTGAGCATTTCTTCCATGGACTTCCTATTAAACTCAATAGAGAAAACTGCCCCATCTATTTCACTATCTCCACAACTCTCCTCTCTTGTTTTCCCTTGTAACTACAGCATCTACATTAGTGTGTAAAACTTGGCTCTCTTCAACAAAACCTACTGTTTTTTAAGGGAAAACGTGGGAGAAGTCTCTGGTATCCAAATAGGTAAACTCTTTTATTGTAAGAGGAGTATCCAAAACATTATAAAGTAGTGTGTTGAGTACCTTTCCGGCACTCAAGGAGTTAATTAATGTTAAAAATTAGATTTTTGTACTTACTGATTAATCATTTTCTCTTAGTCGATTGAGGGATGCAGGGCCGGGGGTGGGGTTATTATAGAGGTCTCTCTTTAAACCATGGTCCCAGTGTTCCTCATTAGACACAGTTATCTATACAATTGTTATACTGACTAATAAATTCTTTTCTTTTAGTTGTTTGAGTGGTACAAGAGATAATGGGATATTGAGAGTAGCATATACCCCCATGGCCCCTACATCCCCCAATAGATGCAAGATAAATATATTTTGCTAGTTTATTTGTACAATAGTATCTTAGTAGAACTAAAAAAATATGGTGTTGCCTTTTCTATTTTTCATCAACTTCGGGAAAATCAGGCCTAGCCCTTTGAGTACCAGAGGGGTACCCTTCTGGCACAAAGGCTTAAAGGAAAAGCACAGCCATTCTGGGCAAACCTATTGTACTTTAGAGGACATATTTTCCAAATTCCCATTGACTTAAGTGGGGTATTTAAGCCCTTGAATGCTAGAGACATCACTGCAATGTGCTGGAGACCTCTCAAGCTTTCAAGGGGTTAAAATCCCCATTTAAGTCAATTGAGACTATCTGTACCCTACATTTCAGTAAGTTTTCTCTAGAATTGCTGTGCTTTGCCTTTAAGGCTGACTGGGGCAAATATACAAATTTGCCAGTGCAGCCACCCTTTTGTTAATGTCTAACTCCGGTATGATTGCTGTAGAGCATGCTAGGGGGAACGCTATGCCAGCGTTGGACTGACAAATGCTACACTGCCAGTACAACAGAAGGTGCAGGGAAATTACATACCCTAACGTTTCCTCTATGCCTACCTTGGTACATTTGTCTAATCAAGGCGTAGTGGAAAGGACCGCCCAGAAACACCCATATATTGTGCCATTGTCCTCACCTTGGCACAACTGGCATTAATAAAAATCATATTTTACTCACCGAGAGAAAACCTCCAATATTCACTTGTTTCGTTTGTTAGTTTCATAATAACGCTCATTGATCCTTTAATATTTCTTCATTCCATTTTATCGGGGTACTGTTGTTATTACTGTCAGTTTGACAGCAGCCAGAACTCTCAATGGACAGCAATAGCAGCTGCTCTTCCATATTTCATAATGGTCACCAAAATGCCTACCAAAAAATAATGACAGTTTCCTCTGCAATAATCTTTGAAAAAAGCTTTTCACAGCAGTGGAAATTACTCAGAAAGAAAAGCTCTACAGGGTGTATGATTTCTTTTATAATAAGGGTTTACAAACCCTTTAAATTAATTATAGTAATGTAAGTACAAATGACAAGAACATTGCATACTTCTTCTATATCACTTCTATAAGATATGTATTTTGTATATCGTGGTTGTATCTTTAATCCACTTGTTGACAGAGACATCTGCAATGCATTGCTTTGCAACGAGTTAGATATGTCTCTAGCAACCAAGGGCATAAATCAGGAGTCATCAACTGTTTGATCTTCAGTTTTTGGGCACTACAAGTCCGATCATCCCCAACCGGTTGACCCTGTCTTAAATTGAAATCTGAATGATCATTTAGAATGCATGAATGTGACTTACTTTCAGCCAAGAGAAGTGTCCTGACAGCTACACTGACCAGACTTCACCTTTACCCAAACCACACAGGATATAAAATTGATATTTCAGAGCTGCACTGAGACCATAGTGGCCCTTCAGCATGTATTTAGTCATATATGTCCCCAGTTATAGGTGAGGTCTAATCAGCCTACTGACAGCTATCCCTTTAACGTAATCTCTTATCCCTTTTGCAGTAAAGCACAGTGCCTGGAAGTGATCACAAAGCAAATCTGCAGATTAGCAGTCTCAACACTGTTATTACTAATTCAGTAGTACAAAGAAAGGGAATGTGGGTGGAATTGTATAAAAACACAATGAGCCATTTAATTTTGCTCATTGTTGCAATTAGGCTAGCTCACACGAAGCCTCCTCTCTCAGCAGAAGGCTAAATGGGATAAGTGGCATGCAGCCATTTATACACCCATAATAACATTTTACCAATCCAGCTCTGTTTTCACTGAGTGCTTTTGTGTCATTCTGTCCTCCAGCCCTTTCTCATTAAACTATGTTTAAAAGAACTGAGTAGTAAAACATACTGGCACTTATTCAGCAAGTTAAAGTAAAGCAATTCTGGAGCAAACCAGCTATACCATAATATAAATAAACATTCCACTTGATTTAAATGTTTTTATCCACTTGAAGCAATATGTTGGAGACTTCTCTCTAGCATTAAAGAGATTAAAATCCAATTTAAATCAATAGGAATTTGGAGAGTTTTCATTTGCTCCCTATGGCAAAGCTGGTTTGCTCCAATTGCAGAATTCTGTGAAGATAAGCACTACCACAGTGTTAGGAACAGGGCCGGATTTACATCTCAGGAGCCTGTAGGCACAGAAAGCTGAAGCGCCCCCCCCCCCCCCCCCCGCCGCCAAAAAAAAAAAAAAAAAAGTTCAAAAAGTTTTGACTGAAATATTTTTATTCAGTCACAAAAAAGACCATAGAAAGGCATTATTCCACCCAGGGATTCTGAAGCAGAAAAGGGTAATGCCGATTGGAGATGTGAATAATAAGGTTATGTTTCAGAAGGATACCCGCTCTGCCTCTTATACATCTTAAAAACAGCAGGAAGCCAGAGTGGGTGTCTCATACCCGGCGCAGGCTTACCTCAAGACCTGGCCAGAGGTTAAATAAACGGTCCGTGCAGGCTTCGGTGGAGGTGCAGCTTCTAGACAGAGTCTGACTGTACAGGCAGAGCCAGAGGCGGCAGCTGCTGAGCAGCTCCTCTGTCTGTGTGTGTGAAGCGGCTGTGTTGAAGTTGGTGTTCGTCGTGGGCTCGCTCCCTGCAGGATGCACTGAGCGTGGTAGGAAGCGGGGCAGTACTGAACTTCCAGGAAGAGAAGTGAGGACAATGACTAATGTAATGCGCCTCAGTCCGACCGTGACACTGACTCTAGCTCCTGTCTTTCAAGTTCTGTGTCACAGAGTCGGCTGGTGCAGCATCCCGATCCCCCCCCCCCCAAGGAAAAGGCTGCTTAATTGTAAAAGGAAATAATTAAAAAAAAGTCAAGCACCAAAAAAAATGTAAAAAAAAAAAACGGTCCAAAAAAAAAAAGTAAAAAAAAAAAAAACTATCCCAATGACAGGCGCCCCTCTGTGGGGTGCGCCTGTAGGCAGATGCCTACTCTGCCTTATTATAAATCCGGCCCTGGTTAGGAACTAAGGACAGCGACCAAATAACTAAGAAAGGCTCACATAAGGACCTTTTAATTATATATCTAGTCTCAAAAGTTTAGATTATGACCCAAAAGTCAGCTTTATAAATATACAAACTTGGACTAAGACTGATCCATGAAACATAGCGTTTTTCTATTGCCTGTCTTCTATTGCCAATTTTTATCATATATTATTATTAGTACTATTAGATATAATCTTGTATTATTTATTATTTATTACTATTGTGTATACACAGAGTTTTATATTGTGGGATATCAATTTAGCCCAGAAGACACAAGCGCCTTTGGATTTTGTGTGTATATATGCTTTCTGAATAAGGCCTGTGATATTACACTGTTCTTGTGTTCATAGATAAAGGGGAAATATACCCTGGGAATAAATGTGTTTAAAAAAAACATTAAATGAGCTGTAAACTTTTTTTATGAAAAAATACGTATTGTAGGACATTTCCTGTTGAGTATAATAATGGTACTCCTACTGCTGTGAGATGCATATTTCCAGTTATTATAGTTTAAACCTGTGTTTTTTATACATTAGCAGTGCCCTCTAGTAGTCAAATTCCAATTAGTTTTTCAGTTGCATTCCAATGGAGAGGAAAGTCAGTGACTATAGTTCTCCATAGAATGTGATAGAATTTGCCTGTCACTTCCTTTCAAGACTATCATGAAGTAAATGCACGGTAAATTCACTTCCTGATTATTTGAACGTATATAATTTTTGAATAAAACAGCTGACAGTAGCAGGAGTACTCTTGTTTACTCAATAGAAAAAGCTCTATTACATATATGTTTTCATAAAAAAAGTTTACTGCTCCTTTAACCCCTTAAGGACCAGCTGCACAGACACGCGGCGTTCACTTAACCCCTTAAGGACCCATGATGGTCCTGGACCGTCATAGGTTGTTATACCCTTAAGGACCCATGACAGTCCTGGACCATCATGGAATTCCAGGCTGCACACCATTTGGGGAGTCCAGAATCGTAATCCGAAAAAAAAAATTGGTCCCTGGTCCTTAAGTGACCGCACTGTGCGTGCACGGCCGGTCCTTAAGGGGTTAAGGACCACGGAGCATTTTTTTTTTAACTGTCCGATTCCAGACTCCCCAAATGGCATGCAGCCACGCTGGGAGCCCGGAATTCCATGACGTACATGTACGTCCTTGGTCCTTTAGGGACCACAACCTCATGATGTACAGGTACGTCATGGGTCGTTAAGGAGTTAAGTCTAAGTTCACATGGGTATCTTGACCAAGAACCAGCTTAGTACAGCCAAGCTGCACTACCTATCTCTAATCTGCCGCGTTTCACTGACTGTCCCGTCCAGTGGGGGTGTGGTAGAGGTTTGACGGATCACCAGCCCATGTGGGTGTCAGACATATATGATTGGCTGACACAAACATGGGTCAACCAGGTATTTAGGATTGTGATGAGCTAATGTGAACAGTCAGGCATACTGGAAGACAAAAAAGGGACAAGGCGAGGGGTGCCCCTTGTGTGGTATCTTCAAAAAATCACTAACCACCACAAACACCCAGCGGTAATATACTCACAAGGAAATTTTGTTGAGGAATTATATACATAAGCCACAGCAAACAAAGCTTTTCTCAATAATAGCTGTACTCTACTTCCCAAGGCTGCTCCTTATAGTATCACATCTCCCTCCACGGTCAAGAATATACAGCACTCAAACAAAGAAGACAGAGAAGGGCGCCCAATGGTGTAGTACGTTCAGCAATACTTTCAGATAATATAGATAATAAATATATGCTCAGACTTTGAGTCGATTAGAGTTTTACACCCCACCTCATACATCTATGTTAAAATTACATATATGCATACCTGAGAACTTCTTACTTGGGGCTGTCCTCTCTAGTGCCGATGAGGGTAGAGAAATGATGCGATTTGCGTCATTAAAAAGGGGCAGGGCTTAATTGCTAGGGGGCAGGACTACTAAACATAAAGAACTATATAGAATACACTGGGGAAGGGGTAGAAGAGGGTGCGGAATGGGAGGAACAGGGTGGTATTAGCACAAGTGGGCAGGGTTTACCCACATCCGGTGAATCTGACTGTGCCCCGGAGACCCGGTAATTCATTGTCAAACCCGGAGTCCCTGGGGCAAAACCGGAGAGTTCCCAGGTATGCATATTTGTATAATATGGCCTGCTGACATATTATACATATATGTAATTTTAACATAGATGTATATTTGAATACATTATTAAAATTGATATTTTGTTATACATCCATAGCAG
Source organism: Rhinophrynus dorsalis (assembly GCA_037306005.1). Taxonomy (NCBI): domain Eukaryota; kingdom Metazoa; phylum Chordata; class Amphibia; order Anura; family Rhinophrynidae; genus Rhinophrynus; species Rhinophrynus dorsalis. Next base: position 121,440,167 of record CM074723.1, on the reverse strand, counting down.
CAAAGTTAATTTTACAGAGCACCTTGATACCTGAGTGGGACAGGTTTATGGTCTCCACATGCGCATGACAGATTGGGTGTAAAACTGTAACCGAATCAAAGTGTGAGTATATATTTATTATTTGCCTTATTTGTAAGTGTTGCTAAATGTACTACACCATTGGGTGCCCTTCTCTGTGTTCTTTGTTTGAGTGCTGTATAGTCAGGCATACTGCAACTTGGATTTGCCGATTGCAGAATGCATCCATGTTGCAGCATGCTATGTTCTGGAAGGCGTAGATAACTGGTGGGAACATCATAACTGGGGCAAGCTGTTATAAAATTTGGTGATTAAAATTCTGAACTAATGTCACCCATGTAAACTTCCCTTAACACGTCCTAAGTATAATGTACAAATTAGCATGGTGTGCCAAAAAAAAATCCTAATCACCCTTGCTCCTTAGTTCAGTTAATTTTGAATGTCATGCTTACAGAGTTGCATGTGACTCTTCCATACAGGATTCTTTAAAGGAGCAGTAAACTTTTTTTTATGAAAATATGTATTTTATAGAGCTTTCCCTGCTGAATAAAACAAGAGCACTCCCACTGCTGTCAGATTTTTTATTCAAAACTTATAGCAGTTCAAATGATAAGGAAGTGAATTTACTGTGTTTACTTCCTGATTGTTCTGACAGGAAGTGACAGGCAGTTTCTATCACATTCTATGGAGAATTGTATGCCTCTGACTTTCTTGACTTTCCTCTCCATTAGATTCTAACAGGAAATCTAATTAGAATTTGACCACTAGAGGGCACTGGTAATGTAAAAAAACATGGGTTTAAACTGTAATAACTCTGGAAATATAAATCTCTCAGCAGTGGGAGTACCCTTATTTTACTCAGTAGGAAAATCCCTACGATATATATTTTTTCATAAAAAAAGTTTACTGCTCCTTTAAGTGCAAATTTTTTGATCTCCAAGAAGGAACAATAATAGACTAGCTGAGCCCCCTTCAATGACAAACTTAACGAGTAGTAACATTTTATTCTGAAAAAGTTATTGCAGTCCAAACATTTTTAGCTTTTTTTTTGTTTGTTTTTTAAGTTGCAATTTTTTTATTGTGGTCACCCCTCCCCAGGTGGTATGTCAGTGTTACTTTCCATGGAGACCTTTAGATTAAAAGTTTATAGAGCAACACAAGAAAATGTGCCCTCTGCACACTATTTGAACTGTTTCTAACAGTTTGATTTAAAGCAGAAGTACGCTTTTTCATTAAAAAATATATATAGTGATGCTTTTCGTGCTTAACTAAATAAGGCTACTCCAACTGCTGGAAAACTATTACATCTCAAATGTGTCTTTTTTTAAGCAACAGAACATAAATATTTTTTTTATAATCCACAATATGGGGGGAACTTGAGTCAGTGACTATGGCTAGCCATAGTAAGTGATAGTCAGTGTCCACAAGGAAAACTGCAGCTTAATAAAAATGTTGTAGTGGTAACAGAGCCCTTATTTTACTCAGCAGATAAAGAGTTTGAATATAGATATGTAAAATGTACTGCTCCTTTAAAGGGATAGTAATGTTTCATAATAAAAACAGCTCTAATTAATCATCACCGTATTTGGACTTTGGAGAGTGTTATTTCAATTCTGTCAGACTTGTAGTACAAGAGTAATTCAATGACACAGTATCCCCCTCCCGCCCCTTTTACTGATGTAACACTGCTCAGCCAGATCAGAAGGGAGGTGCCCAGGTAGACTGCAGAGAGGGACAATCTTCAATTAAGATAAGGGAAAAACCTGAAAAGCTTGTCAAGGGGGGCAGGGCTTTCATTGTTTTCATAGGAATAAGAGTGTCCCCTTCTGTTATCTGTCTGGTCTATGGACTGCATTCCACATCTGAGAAGAGATGGCTTACACTAAGTAAAAGGGGCGAGAGGGGAAACTTTGCTTGTGAATATCTCATTAACCATAAAGGTTTGAGAGATAAGACTTATATCATTCTTCATGTTTTTTTAATTCCTACAAAATAAAATAAAGTTAAAACGAAATATTGCTATCCCTTTAAAACCAGTTTGTGATGTAATGACCTTTGAATTAACCCTTTGAGGCCATAGGGATGTCGCAATGCATTGGACTCGCCACTGGCGTTGGGTTAATCAGCAAGAGCAGCTCTGCAGAATTTTTAATTTCATAGTAAAAGTGTATTGCTTTTTTACTATTTCCCCTCAATACTTTGTACGCTAGAGTGATGTGTGTTGCATTGATACTCTGGCACTCAAAAGGTTAATAGCCAACCAGCATAAAATATCTATTCAATACAATGGGAGTTCCTGCCATCTCCTATACAATAGGTCACTTCACCACACTCTCATTGTCTAAGTGTTCTAAAATATATGTTTTGTTCTCATTAATTTTGCATTAGTCCTAGCCGCTAATGTGAACACATAAGAACCATTCTTACAAAGAAAAAAAAAAAACTTCCTAATGCCTGACTCAGCAGTTTTCATTCATACTCTTGTCTTTCATCTCATCAGCAGGAAATCAATGTGCTTAAATATTAATGGATATACACTCGGCCTTATGTATAAAGGTAGAGTGGTGCAACATTGAGGCAAACCAGCTGCACCAAAGGGTACAAATCAACATGCCCCAAAATGCCTATTGAGTCAAATGGTTTATTTAACCTCTCGAATGATAGAGAGATCTCTAACATTCAAGGGGTTAAAATCTCCATTTAAATCTATTGAAATGTTTATTTCTCCCCTAGGGTGCAGTTGGTTTGCTCCAAAATTACATCTCTATACCTTTACTTAACCCTTTGGTATTCAACACAATGCATTGGACACCTCTCTGGCAGTCATAGGGTTAAATATAAGGACAATTGTGCTGCATTTTGTGCCCTCATTTTTAGTGACAGACTATTTGAAATGAGGTTTTCTTTCATTCCCCCAAGTTGGGAATTTTAGAAAGTCCTGTGTGGGTCGTGGTAAACAATGGCCCACACAAGAGTATGTCAATTGGTAAATAAACTGTCCATTTTATTATATAAAACAGTTAATGAACCAGTCACCATTGCAGGGGGTGCTAACACTAGCATAACAATAGGGGTCGCACGTGCAATCTGGGCCGTCACTCCAGGGGCCCTGCCGCCCCCTGTAACCCCCTCGCCCCGCGCCGCAGCAAGTAGGTCTTGCCGAAGACAGCTGATCTCCCTGTCTGGCAGTCTTGTAATAATGCAGAGCACTGGGAGATGACATCATCTCCCAGCGCTCTGCATTACTGATAACCACGCGGGAACTTCAGCTCTATAAAGGTCTGTGCCGAAGGAGGCACAGATCTCTCATGCCACGCCACTAGACCACCGAGGAGGTAGGAGATGGACGTGGGGGTCAGTAGGAGCAAGGTGGAGATTGGGGGGCAATGTGGGGGTGTGGTGGCAATGTGGTTATTGGGGGAAAATGTGGAGGCAATGTGGAGATGGGGGGCAATGTAGAGATTGGGGAGCAATGTGGAGGCAATGTGGAGATTAAGGGGCAATGTGGAGATTAGGGGCAATTGGGGGAAATGTGGAGATAGGGCAATGTGGAGACTGGGGGCAGTGGGGGGAATATGGAGATGGGAGGCAATGAGGAGATTGGGGAAATGTGGAGACTGGGGGCAATGTGGAGATTGGGGGGAAATGTGGAGACTGGGGACAATGTGGTCAGGGGGGCAATGTGATTTGGTGGGGGCCCATGGCAATTTCTGCACCAGGGCCCGGTGGCTTCTAGTTATGCCTCTGGGTATTAACATTTATCTTCCCATACCAAAACCATAATGTGGACGTGGCCAGCCTGAGGCAGCCCTCAAAATTTGACAATATAGGGGGTTGCCTACTCTGCCTAATTGGAAATCTTACCCTGCATATGGTACAGTAACAGACAGGTGAAAGTTCACATGATGGGTGTCTACAGAGGGGGGGGGCAAGAGGGGTCACTTGCAACCTCCCACACTTGCCTACACCTCTATGGATAAACATAGGAGCTAGATGGGGTGGCCTTGGGCCTTGGACTTCCCCCCAAAAAAATATTTCTGAAACATCATTACCAGTGTGTTGTATACTCCTCTGGTCCTCTCTGGATAACTCTCTGGCACCCAAAGGGTTAAGCATGTGACATCAGAATGTCGCTCTTTTGCATTCTGCTGATGTTATCTTGTTGAATACAGCCCTTTTTATTGGCAAACTGAGAGGTGTTCCAGGCTTCCCAGTAATGCACTTTGCACTTTTTTGTCCTTATCAGTTCAAAGAAACAAAGATATAGCACCCGATAATTACATGTTTGTTGCTGTTGTGCATATATCAGCGTATGGTCTCCAGGAGACCATTGCAGGGTGACTCTTAAGCGTGCGACATCAGAATGTCACCCTTTTGATGTGGGCAACATTATGATCTTGTGCTTTTGCTGGTCATCCAATAGAGGGAGACATTTCAATAGTAAACCGGCTGAGAACCAACTGCTTCAGATAACTGATGTCCAACATGAAGCCTGCAATTCAATTTGTCAGACCACAGCCTATTCTATATAATAAAACGCTAGGATGTTTGTCAGAAGATGTCATGTGCAGTAGAGACTGCCTGCGTTCGGGCAGTCTCTACTGCACATAATTGCATCACATGAGTGAGGCAGCACATGACTGCATCACATGGGGCAGTGAGGTAGCGGCAGTATGCAGAGCAGGACCGGCCTCTTAACCCTTTGAGTGCCAGAGCGGTAAGCAACACATTGCAAAGCAATGCGTTGCATACCCCTCTGGCACTCAAAGGGTTAACATTACCCAGACCTTGGCGTGTGTACACAGGCTTTTACACTAGTCTTTCATATATGGTTAGGGTTTCAGAATTGTACATTTTTTTTTAGTCTTCAGATCGTATTCATGAAGATAAAGACTTGCAGCTCCTGGGAAAACCAAGTACTTTATAGGCAACAAATAGAAAATCTCAAAACTCCCGTTACTTTAAATAATTAAACCCCTCACAGGAGCACTGTGAGTAAAAAATATGTGACATGCCAGGACCATCACTGGTCCTTAAGGTAAAAACAGCAGTGACGGTCCTGACACATCACTGGACGTTAATGGGGTTAAAAGCCTGGTTTAAATCTATGGGAATGTTTATTTTTCCTTTGTTTTGCTCTACATATCTTGTCAGCTTCCTGAATGTTGACCCTTAATGCCCTGTGTTATTCAGTGGAAGCAATGTATCTATTTATTGACCAAAAACAAGCCAAACATACTTGGATATTTAACCTCTAGGGTAACCATATTTCAATTCAGCCATTCAGGGACACTGCAGAGACAAGAGCAGCAGAGTACTTGTCTTTATCTCTAGTGCCGATATGCTGGAGGGTCACTATGCACTACTGGACATCAGTGAGTAACCTGCTCTATCTCCAGCAAACCCAGAGATCTAAACACTAGAGGGAGAACTGTCCATTGACTGCTGAGACAGAAAGAGATGCCTTTGTTGGGCTACAAGAATGTGTACATCATGCCCAAAGCCTTAGCGTAGCATTACACTACCATAATACTGCACTACAGATCCTGTTTGATGTCGGGGTCAAGGCTTAGTTTTCTAGTTTTTAGAGCTCTGTCTGGAAGCCATTTTCTTGTAGCCCAGAAGAGGTATCATTTCCTCTCACAATAGGTCATGAGCAGTTCTCCTTCTAGTGTTAAGTGCTTAGTGCTCTGGAGTCCATTCCGGGACCTTGTATCATCCAGCAAGGGGGCTGCCCGGGACATGGGACACACATTTAAAATCCAGGGCTGCCCTGGGCAATCTGGGACATGTGACCACCCTATTAACCTCTCTCATGTAGTGCAACTGGTCATTGGAGGGACCTTATGTGAAATTTTTTGGACCCACTAACACCACATTTTTTCACAGAGGCCCTGGGGCTAGTGGGGCCCCCTTGGATGCTGGGCCCTGGCACAATTGCACCCTCTGTGCCCCCATATAGTTACTCCCTTTTCAGCTTTGGAAAATGTTTTTTTTTTTTTTCAGGATTTTTCTTCCCTTTTAAAAAATATAGGACATTGTTACACACTCCCTGTAATTTATTTTCCAACTGACATTCAACACCTAGGAATCAAAATAAAAAGAATGCAATCAGTGTAGGGGTGGGAGTGTCCAAATGACACAATTTCCATCATAAAGTGGGTGGGGATTGATAAGGGTGGGTGGGATGAGGTGGGATTGGGAGAAAGGGAGGCAGGGCTTGCTCTTAAAATGGGAGTGAGAAGAATAGTGACCAGAATTGGTAGTAAAGCGGGAGGAGATACAAGGGAGCTCACTGAGCCCAGAGACTTGGTAATTACTTATAAAAACTGTAGTCTAGAAGTCAGATTCGGAGAAGAGTGCAATTTATAGCAGTCAAACAGTGTCCCTTCAATGCCCCGATCTGTCAGGGAGCCTCTCTTTGAGTTCCCAGAGTTGAATTATTTTCTGCATTAAATCAGTTTAACCCTTTGAATGCCAGAGGGGTACATAACCCATTGCAAAAGAATGTGTTACATACCCATGTGGTACTCAAAGGGTTAATCCTATGATTATGAAGGAGAGATAGGCTGTCATATGTGCTCAATACATTTTCCACACATACTCATGGGCCTGGGGAAGGCAAAGCTTTTAAAGGGATATTAATGTTTCATAATAAAAGCCGCTCTAATTAATCATCATAGTATTTGGACTTTGGAGAGTGTTATTTCAATTCTGTCAGAGTTGTAGTTCCAGAGTAATTCAATGACAAAGTGTCCCCCTCCCGCCCCTTTTACTGATGTCACACTGTTCAGACACAGCAGAAGGGAGGTGCCCAGGTAGACTGCAGAGAGGGACAATCTTCAATTAACATAAGGGAAAAATCTGAAAAACCTGTCAAGGGGGCAGGGCTTTCATTGTTTTCATAGGAATAAGAGTGTCCCCTGCGGTTATCTGTCTGGTCTATGGACTGCATTCCACATCTGAGAAGAGATTGCTTACACTAGGTAAAAGGGGCGGGAGGGGGAAACTTTGCTTGTGAATATCTCATAAACCATAAAGGTTTGAGAGATAAAACTTATATCATTCTTCATGTTTTTTTAATGCCTACAAAATAAAATAAAGTTAAAATGAAATATTACTATCCCTTTAAAGAGTTTGAATTTGGAAATTGCCATATTAATGTGTGTTTTTCTCTTTGAAGCATGATTTGGAACAATTGAGGATGTTCCAAGCAGCACACATGGCACCTTAATACTATTGCAGACATTTTCGGAAGTGTATCATTGCTAAAAACGTTCATATTGGAATGTTGCTGATATTTTCATATTTAGGAACTATGTCTGTTTGTAGCTGCTGGATTCTCTTCTGAATGAACATATCTGGAGAGTTCCCAGGTATGGTAACAGGTCCACTTTAAAGGAGCAGTAAACTTTTTTTATGAAAATATATATATTGTAGGGATTTTACTACTGAGTAAAATAAGAGTACTCCCACTGCCAAGAGATTCATATTTCCAGAGTTATTACAGTTTAAACCCATGTTTTTTTTACATTAGCAGTGCCCTCTAGTGGTCAAATTCTAATTAGTTTTCCTGTTACATTCTAATGGAGAGGAAAGTCAAGAAAGTCTGTGATATACAGTTCTCCATAGAATGTGATAGAAACTGCCTGTCACTTCCTGTCAGAACTATCAGGAAGTAAACACAGTAAATTAACTTCATGATTATTTGAACGGTTATAAATTTTGAATAGAACATCTGACAGCAGTGGGAGTACCTTGTTTTATTCAGCAGGAAAAGATCTATAAAATATGTTTTCATAAAATAAAGTTTACTGCTCCTTTAAGTCTATGACAATTCCATGCAGACCACTGCTATGTTTTATATCTGGCCTTTAACAGACCAATATATGCAGAGAGTGATTGCAATTATATGGGAGCAGCAGCTATGAGTGTACTTTTTCAATTTGTGAAATGTTTGAGGATATGAGAAGTCAACCATTATATGTAAAAGTATTTTAAATATTATTATATTTAGGTTCTCCATACACAATTTCACCACTGGCCTTAAAGTAGGACAGTTACTTTGTAAAAATAAGGTGATTTTGAAAAAGTAGACTATATTCATGATAGGCTTTTTTATTTAAAGGGGATCTATCACCCCTATACAAGTTGCTTTTAAATGTTAGGTTATATAGCGATTATTTGGAGTACTTCATTAATTTAGTTTTTTAAAACGCTATTTTGGCGAAATTGAAGTAATAAATACTGCCCTGCACCTACTTCCTGATAGACTGCAGTTACCTGCCCTGTACCACAGTCTGTCACTCTTCCTCTGCTCCCCTCCCTCTATCCAGCCTCCTCCGATAATGGAGGCTTTCTGCCTGTAAACTGGAGCGATCTCTAGCCAATGAAACTGCTCCAGCATACAGGCAGGATAGAAGGAAGGGAGCAGAGTGACAGACTGCTATATAGAGCAGGTAACCGCAGTCTGTCCGGAAGTAGGGTCAGGGTAATATTTATTCCTTCAATTTCACCCAAATAGCATTTTAAAAAATGAAATTAATGAAGTACTCAAAATAATAGCTATATATCCTAACATTTATGAGCAACTTGTATTGGGGTGATAGATCCCCTTTAAATAAAAAAGCTTTTAAAACAGTGGTTTATAAGCTATTTAGCTTTATTTATTTGTTAGTCAGTGCAAGACTCAAACATCCCATATAACTCTGCTTTACCAACTGTCACTTCCTACCAGAAAGTAGTAACTCAGCTACATAAACTGACAAATAAAGTTAATTATCTCAGAAACCATTGTTTAAAATTAAAAATTACTTAAATAAATATAGGTTATTTTGGACACTCTTTCTGTTACAAAGTGAAATTGAAAGTTCTACTTTAACCCTTTGAGTGCCAGAGGGGTACACAACGCATTGCAAAGCAATGAGTTGCATACCCCCTCTGGCACTCAGAAGGTTAAAGGTTCCGCACTCAAAGGGTTAAGTGACATATTCACATGTGCACCCACATTTTCTTCATATAAAGTGATGTTGTTGTAGTGAATAAAAGAGATGCAATTCTGGAGCAATGTAACTGCACCATTGGAAACAACTAAAATTACCAATAATAACACTAACAATGATTTAACTGTTTGAGTATACCTAATCAAGAGGTGCTACAGTCAGTCCTCATGGAATCATTAACATGCAACAACTTATGTATGAGCACATATATGGCAAGCGGGACCTCTGTCTTCCTGGTACAAGTGGTGCTATTATTTGTAGTAGATTAAATAGTAGAAACTGCTAAATCTCTCACCCTGAGAATATGTCCCTTCACCCTCAGACCATGAGATCTGGGGGAAAAAATGGAGTCTCGCAGTCAGACCCTGAGAGTTCCCAGGTATGTGTGCCTTTGCAGCTGTAGAAATGGCATGTATAAAATATCAGACCTGCTTCTACTTCAGCATTCACCATATATAATCAGCTGCTCTGCAACTGGATGTCTCATAGCCTCAAACAGATGAAGAGAGGGACCAGAGAAAAAACTAAACAGGAACAATGGGGGTGTTTTTAGTGTGCACAATCACACATCTATGGCATTTTTTTCTTACACTGATAATAGTGCCCCCATTGTTCCTGTTGTTCCAATTACATGAATGGGAATAATTATGTCTCACCCATGATGCAGCTTTGTTTTGTGTTTTTTTATCTTTTTTTACACTATTTGTAAAATCCATTTGTGAAATGAACTCTTATGGATTGCACATCTCTGCCCATTGAGATTAAAGCCTGAAGGAATATATTTTGCAGTAGGAAACGCTGTATGAATATGGTGCCTTAATGGGGTTATTTTCTGTATGTGGTGTAAAGCTGCCAATCTGCAGTTTTAAGCAGAAATCTTCATTGATGGAGAACAAAAGATATTCCCCTAAGGCAGTTGGATCATTTGGAGCCTTTTAATGCTGGAACTTAAAATGTTGATATATCATACTGTCAGGATATATAAAGGCAAACATTGTATTTTTGTTATTGTCTCTTGGCCAAGAGGTTGATGTAACCTAGATACTGGTATCTTGTAGTTTAGAGCAGGGCCATTAAACATTTTCATTGGGTAATGGGCTTTTATTGAGACATTCATTCTAAACTTTTAACCCTTCCAGTGGCAGGTGGTGAGTATTGCATTGTGTACCACAGTGTCGCTCAGAGAGGATTATGTATTAGAAAGAACTGAAATAATTTTGGAGCAAATTATCTTCACCATAGAACACAATTAGCAATTGCCTACATTTCTGTTCATTTAACTTGGGATTTGTAGCCCTCCAGTATTCAAGAAGCTAAAGAGGTTCAGTTCTGGAGCCACCTAACTAAACCATAGGGGACAAATGGAAATTCCCCAAACCTGAATGCTAGAAAGACACAATGCATTGGAGACCACACTAGCATTCATGGGGTCAAACGCAAACTCCTGTTAAATCAATGGGAGATTTCATTTCCCCTCTATGATGCACTTAGTTTGCTCTAGAACTGCTCCTCTTTAGCTTGATAAGGCCTACAATGTTCAAAAAAGAGAAACAAGCCTGCATACCCAAGACAAATTAAAATCAAACCCATGGGACTGCCAGTTTCAGAGGAACCTCATCTGCAATTTGTAAGTATTCCAGGTTTTCATGAAGGAACCAAGTTAATCATTTAATCAGTAATGGGCCTAAGTAAGGTAGTGATAACACTTAAAGGGATCATACATGTATTTCTATATTTGGGGCCTTACATTCACTGTTTCACCAGGAGCCTGAAAGACTGCTGCAGTTCTCTCGCTCTCTCTCTCTTTTCCCCTTCCCCTTAACATTCACTTTCCCACTCTCTCTGGAACACGTGTTAGTGGGGTTACCATTGTTCATGTTTATCTGGAACATCGCACTCTTGTCCCCAGAGACCTAGTAATTAAGTCAGAAAACCATAGTCTGGGGTAGAGAGCTCCCATGTATGTCCTGTTCCACTCCCTCCATGATTTGTTATGAATCAGTTTGAACAGACCTGCTGAACTGGTCCACAAAACAAATCATGGAAGTTTTTCATATCTATTGGGTACACAGGTATATAAAGTAATTTGCTTGAATACAGTATAGTGTGGAAGCATGCATAGTAACATAGCAATTTAGGTTGAAAAAAGACTTGCGTCCATCTAGTTCAACCCTTTTCCTATTCCTGTTTACCATCGTTGATCCAAAAGAAGGCAAAAAAACCCTCAGCACAGCAATTTCAAGTTCTGCCTTGAATGGGAGGAAAAAATTCCTTCTTGATTCCAAATGGCGATCAGATTTCTTCTTGAATCAACAATCACTGACTAAATATTAATCCCAATACTAACGTACATAGCCCTCTATGTTCTGCTCTTTTAAATAAGTATCCAGGCCCTTTTAAAGGCATCTAATGTATTTGATAGTGCCACCTCCTCAGGCAGTGAATTCCATACCTTTATTGTCCTTACCGTAAAGAAACCCTTCCGCTGTTGTAGATGAAATCTCCTTTACTCAAGTCTAAGCGGCTGGCACCTTGTCCTTTGTACTGTTCTGTTAATGAACAGGTCTTTGGAGAGCCCTTTGTATGGGCCCTAAACATATTTATATAGTGTTATCATATCCCCTCTAAGACGCCGTTTCCCTAGTGTGTACAAGTTTAACTTTTCTAGCCTTTCTTCATAACTAAAACTTTTCCCTTACTAGTTTTGTAGCCCTCCTCTGCACTTTCTCTAGTTCCATAATGTCTTTTTTAAGAAAGGGCGCCCAGAATTGAACGGCATATTCTAGGTGGGGTCTTACCATGGACCTGTAAAGAGGCATAATTATATCTTCCTCCCTTGAGTCAATACCCCTTTTAATACATGTCAATATCTTATTGGCCTTTGCAGCTGCCAGCTTGCACTGCACGCTACTGCTAAGTCTATTGTCTACCATTATTTCCAAATCCTTTTCATTTGTAGATTTCCCCAGAGAAACACCATTTAAACTATATGTTGCATTTTTATTATTATACCCAAAAATACATAACTTTACACTTGTCTATACTGAATCTCATTTGCCTGCCCAGTTACTCAATTTGTCCAAATGCTCTTGTAATGAAGATACATCCAGTTCAAACTTTATTACCTTACTTAGTTTTGTGTCATTGGCAAACACTGATATATGGCTCCCTATGCCCTCTGGGAGGTCATTAATAACAAATTAAAAAGAAGAGGACCCAAACAGATTCCTGAGGTACTCCACTTATCACGTTTATCCAATTGGAGAACTTGCCATTTACTACTACTCTTTGCATTCTTTCAGCCAATTTCCAATTCACGCACAAACATTTTCTCCTAAGCCTATTTCATTCAATTTGTACATTAACCTCTTGTGTGGAACCGTATCAATTGCCTTGGCAAAGTCTAAATAGATCACATCAACCGCCGCTCCCACATCTATATTTTTACTCACGTTTTCATAAAATGCAATCAAGTTAGTTTGACAGAACCTGTCTTTCACAAAGCCATGTTGGCTCCTGCATACGTTAAATGCAGTATTCCAGTCGGCTTAAATTAAAGTATTTCTTAAATGATATTAATGGAAATGTCCCATCTGTCATAATTCCTCAAGCTCCCAATAGATCTTGTAGAATTGTAGGTCACATCTAGTCAGTCAGTTGCCTGTATGTATTGTGATTGCAGAATAACATCTTTGGAAACTTCAGTATCTATACTATATCATAAGACGACCATGGATAGCCAGGGAACACCCTCCCCATTAACCTTTTCATTTGATTTTATTTTAGCTATTTCAAGTGATGCTAGGGGGGTGTCATGAGGCATCATGAGACCCCTCTTGAGGTCTGAAGTACTTTTTTAATACACATTACATATATAATTTTAAAAAAGAAAATCATTGTTACACATAAATTAAATATTTAATTACATTTTCACACAAACTACATATATAATAAAAACAAATACCTTTTTTTATACATATACAGGTTGTCTATTAACCCTTTGAGTACCAGAGGGGTAGAAACACATTACAATAACTCTCTGGTACTCATAGGGTTAATCTTGCAATACAAAATATGAGGGCATGTCGAATATAATAGGAGAAGAAAAATGTCAGATAAAAATGGTGAAAGAAAGTCATGGGAGCACTGTAGTCGACTTTTCAAGGGGGGGGTTAAAATATCGGATGTACAATATTCGTCGAATTAATATGGTGAAAGAAAGCACTGTAAGTCAGTTTTGGAAGGGGGAGGGTTAATTGTCGACTATGAACAATATTTGTTGGATTAATGTGGTGAAAGAAAGCACTGCAAGTCAACTTTTAAAAGGGGGGTTAATATGTCGAAGGGGGGCACTCTATGTCCGATTTCTGTGCTGTATACTGTATTGTGCACTGCTTTTGTTCGAACAACGATGGTTTTGAAACTGTCATTATGGCTTCTACACCTCAACCTCTGAGGCGCAAAATTTCTGACTTAAATGTAACCACAAAACAGGCGGTAATACTGAGCGTGGGTAATAGGATACTAATTGCACATTGTTTTTAGTTGTTTCCTACGGGCTTTTTTTAGACTGGCGGTAAGTATAATTACCGCTGATTTTGCTTTTGCAAGTTGGGTAATAGGATAGCAAGAACTGACTTGCCTGTTTTATTTTTATCACTGGTAAGAGAATCGAGCCCCATGTCTGTAGGCAGCTGTGGTGAAAAGGACTAAATCCACAGAACTACCCTGTTTTAGGTGCGTCGGCAACGCTCGGAGTGGCCACTGCCAAAGAGACTGAACTGGCAGGGCTGTCTGGACTGGGAAATACACCAGGTTTACACATTCACCAACAACTAGTCGAAGATTCCCGTCTCGGTGTTTGAATCGTCAACACCACTTCGAACACTCAACGGCGGGGACAGTAGGAAGCCGCATGATTGGTCGAATCCCAGAGTAGGACATTTAAAGGTCTTTCATAGACTTAACATGGCTCAGGGATTGGTCAACAATTGGACACACTGCAGCATCTGATTGGCCAGGGTTGAAGTGGAATATTCAAACTAGTAGACGAATTGCTTCAACCCCTGGCCATTGTCTCCAGAATGTGTATTCCAGCCCCTCAATCCTTTTTTCTAGTTGTTTACCCTAGCCCAAGACACTTTGTGTATAAATCCAATCACGTCTACCCTATTGTGTAAACCTGAGCCATCTGTTGGTGGTTCTTTGTATTATGTTTTGTGATTACATTATCCCTGTCAGTACACCCATTGTGTTATGTCTTCACCATTTGCTGTGACCTATTGTACCTACTGTGATTGTATTATGTCTCCTGTACTGGCCCTAAGTTAATGTGGTTGAAACTGTATAAATAAGCTGTGTTTCCAAATAAAGTTGAGTTAGTTGTTTTGAACTAAGAAGGAGTCTCTACGTGTCGTCATTTCTGGAATGGTGTAAAGAGTCCTCTCTGACTCCCATCCAGGAGAAGTATTCCGTGTGGATGACCTTCTTCATCCAGATATCTGCGACTCTAACCCGACGCTTGGAGACTTGCCGACTAGTCGCCTGGGGATTCGCCGACTTCGAGGACAGCCAGCGGCGACTTTGCTGGATTCTGCCAAGTCGACTCCACGGACCGTCGACGTAGACCCTGCTGGTCTTGTTGACCTTGACACACCGTCAACGACGTATGACTGGTGAGCTCTCAAGCTGTCACCGGATAACATCCAACCGGTAGATTCAACTCAGACCAGCTGACTCTGGATAGGAGAGACCCGGAACGACGGCCCAGGACAACCCGGCGTCTTGGGCTTCCATTACATCCCCCCTCCAAAAAAAAAATGATTTACATTTAGACTTCCTGGTCCACATTATCAAAAGAAACGTGGGCAAATTGCGAAGGAAAACCTATAAAACTAAAATGAACACAAGTAAATAAACTGTACCATTAATTTAACCCTTTAACCCCTTAAGGACCGGGAAAATCTGAGTTTGATTTGACTTAAGGACCGGAGCAATTTTGACTTTTTTGACTATGTCTTTGTTCAACCATATTTTCTCTTTAATTCCTTTTGTGCACCCACATAAATTATATACTGTTTTTTTAAGCACAAGTAGGGCTTTCTTTTGATACCACAATTATATGAATACCTCATTGTTTAATTTGATTAAAATAGAAAAAAAGAGGAAAAAAATTGAAAAAAAAACAACATTTTGCTTATATTTTCATGTCAGGATTTGCATACAATTAGTTTATGACAAAAAAATACCCCTAAATATATTCATTTGCTTCTCCTGAATATAAGAATACCCCATATGCCTAGTATTTCAATCACTTCCTCACATTTACAAGGTAAATATTACAAGATGGATGCCATTATTTCCAACTTGTAATTTCTCAACAATTGGCATGTGAGCATCATAGCTTAGCTGACGGTGCCAGAACCAAAAATGTCCCACAAAGGTATATGTTTCTGAAAACTAGACAACATAAGGTAAATAATCAGGAGAATTTTGGAGTTTTTCATGCAGCTATTTTTCCAGAAAAAAATTTCAAAATTGTGGTAATATTTAGTTTTTTTGCAGTTTTCACACTTACATTTCAATACTACTATTGATATCAAGCACATGATAGGTGAAGATTTTTAAAAATGCATTGTTTAGTGTTCAGCTCCTTCTTCTGAGTACGGCAATATCCCATATGCATAGGTTTCTCAAGGTTTGGGAGAGCTACAGGGCCCAAATTGGAACATGCGCGTTTCCAGTTTCACACTTTGAATTTTCACAGCTTGCATCACTGGTGCCATGTCTCATTTGGGGCTGTGTAACAATGCTCCACTCTAAGATTTCCCCCCAAAAGTATATATTTTTGGAAAGTAGACACCCCAGGCTTTCATTTTATGTATGTTTTCAATTTTTTTACGCAGCCATTTTACCACCAATCGCTCGTAAATCTTGACGTAAGTTAAAAAAACAGCGTTTTTCACACTTGCACTTCAATGTTGATGTGAATTTCAAGCACATGATAGGTGAAGATTTTTAAAAATGCATTGTTTAGTGTTCAGCTCCTTCTTCTGAGTACGGCAATACCCCATATGCATAGGTTTCTCAAGGTTTGGGAGAGCTACGGGGCCCAAATTGGAACATGCGCATTTCCAGTTTCACACTTTGAATTTTCACAGCTTGCATCACTGGTGCTATGTCTCATTTGGGGCTGTGTAACAGTGCTCCACTCTAAGATTTCCCCCCAAAAGTATATATTTTTGGAAAGTAGACACCCCAGGCTTTCATTTTATGTATGTTTTAAATTTTTTTACGCAGCCATTTTACCACCAATCGCTCGTAAATCTTGACGTAAGTTAAAAAAACAGCGTTTTTCACACTTGCACTTCAATGTTGATGTGAATTTCAAGCACATGATAGGTGAAGATTTTTAAAAATGCATTGTTTAGTGTTCAGCTCCTTCTTCTGAGTACGGCAATACCCCATATGCATAGGTTTCTCAAGGTTTGGGAGAGCTACGGGGCCCAAATTGGAACATGCGCGTTTCCAGTTTCACACTTTGAATTTTCACAGCTTGCATCACTGGTGCCATGTCTCATTTGGGGCTGTGTAACAGTGCTCCACTCTAAGATTTCCCCCCAAAAGTATATATTTTTGGAAAGTAGACACCCCAGGCTTTCATTTTATGTATGTTTTCTATTTTTTTACGCAGCCATTTTACCACCAATCGCTCGTAAATCTTGACGTAAGTTAAAAAAACAGCGTTTTTCACACTTGCACTTCAATGTTGATGTGAATTTCAAGCACATGATAGGTGAAGATTTTTAAAAATGCATTGTTTAGTGCTCAGCTCCTTCTTCTGAGTACGGCAATATCCCATATGCATAGGTTTCTCAAGGTTTGGGAGAGCTACGGGGCCCAAATTGGAACATGCGTGTTTCCAGTTTCACACTTTGAATTTTCACAGCTTGCATCACTGGTGCCATGTCTCATTTGGGGCTGTGTAACAGTGCTCCACTCTAAGATTTCCCCCCAAAAGTATATATTTTTGGAAAGTAGACACCCCAGGATTTCATTTTATGTATGTTTTCAATTTTTTTACGCAGCCATTTTACCACCAATCACTCGTAAATCTTGACGTAAGTTAAAAAAACAGCGTTTTTCACACTTGCACTTCAATGTTGATGTGAATTTCAAGCACATGATAGGTGAAGATTTTTAAAAATGCATTGTTTAGTGTTCAGCTCCTTCTTCTGAGTACGGCAATACCCCATATGCATAGGTTTCTCAAGGTTTGGGAGAGCTACGGGGCCCAAATTGGAACATGCGCGTTTCCAGTTTCACACTTTGAATTTTCACAGCTTGCATCACTGGTGCCATGTCTCATTTGGGGCTGTGTAACAGTGCTCCACTCTAAGATTTCCCCCCAAAAGTATATATTTTTGGAAAGTAGACACCCCAGGCTTTCATTTTATGTATGTTTTAAATTTTTTTACGCAGCCATTTTACCACCAATCGCTCGTAAATCTTGACGTAAGTTAAAAAAACAGCGTTTTTCACACTTGCACTTCAATGTTGATGTGAATTTCAAGCACATGATAGGTGAAGATTTTTAAAAATGCATTGTTTAGTGTTCAGCTCCTTCTTCTGAGTACGGCAATACCCCATATGCATAGGTTTCTCAAGGTTTGGGAGAGCTACGGGGCCCAAATTGGAACATGCGCGTTTCCAGTTTCACACTTTGAATTTTCACAGCTTGCATCACTGGTGCCATGTCTCATTTGGGGCTGTGTAACAGTGCTCCACTCTAAGATTTCCCCCAAAAAATATATATTTTTGGAAAGTAGACACCCCAGGCTTTCATTTTATGTATGTTTTAAATTTTTTTACGCAGCCATTTTACCACCAATCGCTCGTAAATCTTGACGTAAGTTAAAAAAACAGCGTTTTTCACACTTGCACTTCAATGTTGATGTGAATTTCAAGCACATGATAGGTGAAGATTTTTAAAAATGCATTGTTTAGTGTTCAGCTCCTTCTTCTGAGTACGGCAATACCCCATATGCATAGGTTTCTCAAGGTTTGGGGGAGCTACGGGGCCCAATTTTGAACAAATATTGAATTTTCACATCTTGGTTAACTGATGCCATTACTCATTTTGGGCTATGTTCCAGTGCTGCACTTTAGAATTTCCCCCCAAAAGTGTATATTTTTGGAATGTAGACACCCCCAGCTTTCATTTTAGGTGTGTTTTCAAATTTTTTACACAGCCATTTTACCACCACTTTCTCATAAACTTGACGTAAGTAAAAAAACAGCGTTTTTATCACACTTTGCCTTCAATGTTGATGTGAATTTCAAGCACAGAATAGGTGAAGATTTTATAAACTGAATTGAATAGTGTTCAGCTCCTTCTTCTGAGTACGGCAATACCCCATATGCATAGCTTTCTCATGGTTTGGGGGAGCTACGGGGGCCAAATTGGAACATGCGCGTTTCCAGGTTCACACTTTGAATCTTCACAGCTTGCGTTACTGGTGCCATGTCTCATTTGGGGCTGTGTAACAGTGCTCTTTTTTTAAGATTTCCCCCCAAAAGTGTATATTTTTGGAAAGTAGACACCCCAAGCTCTCGTTTTAGGTGTGTTTTCCAATTTTATACACTGCCATTTTACCACCAATCCTGTGAAAATTTGACGTAAGTAAAAAAAATTCAGCATTTTTCACACTTTGCCTTCAATTTTGATGTGAATTTCAAGCACAGAATAGGTGAAGATTTTATAAACTGAATTGAATAGTGTTCAGCTCCTTCTTCTGAGTACGGCAATACCCCATATGCATAACTTTCTCATGGTTTGGGGGAGCTACGGGGGCCAAATTGGAACATGCGCGTTTCCAGGTTCACACTTTGAATCTTCACAGCTTGCGTTACTGGTGCCATGTCTCATTTGGGGCTGTGTAACAGTGCTCTTTTTTTAAGATTTCCCCCCAAAAGTGTATATTTTTGGAAAGTAGACACCCCAGGCTCTCGTTTTAGGTGTGTTTTCCAATTTTATACACTGCCATTTTACCACCAATCCTGTGAAAATTTGACGTAAGTAAAAAAAATTCAGCATTTTTCACACTTTGCCTTCAATTTTGATGTGAATTTCAAGCACAGAATAGGTGAAGATTTTATAAACTGAATTGAATAGTGTTCAGCTCCTTCTTCTGAGTACGGCAATACCCCATATGCATAGCTTTCTCATGGTTTGGGGGAGCTACGGGGGCCAAATTGGAACATGCGCGTTTCCAGGTTCACACTTTGAATCTTCACAGCTTGCGTTACTGGTGCCATGTCTCATTTGGGGCTGTGTAACAGTGCTCTTTTTTTAAGATTTCCCCCCAAAAGTGTATATTTTTGGAAAGTAGACACCCCAGGCTCTCGTTTTAGGTGTGTTTTCCAATTTTATACACTGCCATTTTACCACCAATCCTGTGAAAATTTGATGTAAGTAAAAAAAATTCAGCATTTTTCACACTTTGCCTTCAATTTTGATGTGAATTTCAAGCACAGAATATGTGAAGATTTTATAAACTGAATTGAATAGTGTTCAGCTCCTTCTTCTGAGTACGGCAATACCCCATATGCGTAGCTTTCTCATGGTTTGGGGGAGCTACGGGGGCCAAATTGGAACATGCGCGTTTCCAGGTTCACACTTTGAATCTTCACAGCTTGCGTTACTGGTGCCATGTCTCATTTGGGGCTGTGTAACAGTGCTCTTTTTTTAAGATTTCCCCCCAAAAGTGTATATTTTTGGAAAGTAGACACCCCAGGCTCTCGTTTTAGGTGTGTTTTCCAATTTTATACACTGCCATTTTACCACCAATCCTGTGAAAATTTGACGTAAGTAAAAAAAATTCAGCATTTTTCACACTTTGCCTTCAATTTTGATGTGAATTTCAAGCACAGAATAGGTGAAGATTTTATAAACTGAATTGAATAGTGTTCAGCTCCTTCTTCTGAGTACGGCAATACCCCATATGCGTAGCTTTCTCATGGTTTGGGGGAGCTACGGGGGCCAAATTGGAACATGCGCGTTTCCAGGTTCACACTTTGAATCTTCACAGCTTGCGTTACTGGTGCCATGTCTCATTTGGGGCTGTGTAACAGTGCTCTTTTTTTAAGATTTCCCCCCAAAAGTGTATATTTTTGGAAAGTAGACACCCCAGGCTCTCGTTTTAGGTGTGTTTTCCAATTTTATACACAGCCATTTTACCACCAATCCCTCGTAAACCATGATGTAAGTAAAAAAAAAAAAAAAAAACAGCGTTTTTCACACTTAGGGTTGGCGGCAGTATACTGGGCTGCATACAAATTGGTTTGGGAAACAATTTCACCAAAAATGTCTTCCCCCAAAAACAAATCAAAAAAATGATCATGGATAAATCCTTCCACATCAATTTGAATCCCTGGGTTGCCTGTGAATTCTGAGATTTGTGGGCATAAATTGATACCCATTCATTAGGATCCGGAGTGGCAGGTGTTGGGGCATTTCTTTGGGCAGGTCTTTTGGCAGGTCTTTGGGCAGATCTTTTGGCAGGTGCTGGGGCAGTTGCCAGGGCAGCTCTTGGGGCAGCACTTGGGGCATTTCTTTGGTAGGTCTTTGGGCAGATCTTTTGGCAGGTGCTGGGGCAGTTGCCAGGGCAGCTCTTGGGGCAGCACTTGGGGCATTTCTTTGGGCAGGTATTTTGGTAGGTCTTTGGGCAGTTCTTTTGGCAGGTGCTGGGGCAGTTGCCAGAGCAGCTCTTGGGGCAGTGCGTCTTTTCTTGACAGAAGGCCCAGCGTCATCACTAGAGCTGCTCTCACTTTCTGAAAACTGTGCTATGTCAAAATCTGACGCAGTGTCTGTTGCCTCAGAGTCAGACGCCAAAAAGGCATATGCCTCTTCAACGCTGTACCTGCGCTGCATTTTGCCCACTAAAAAAACTTTTTTTTTTCTTACGCTATCCCTAAACCTAAATCTAACCCTAAAACGTACCCTAGCCTACGTATATCCTGACCCTACCTAACCCAAGTGAACTACCTATCTAAACTGCACTTATTATATTTTTTTTTTTGGGGGGGGGGTTGGGGTTTTTTGTGGTTTTTTTTTTCTTACGCTATCCCTAAACCTAAATCTAACCCTAAAACTTACCCTAACCTACGTATATCCTGAACCTACCTAACCCAAGTGAACTACCTATCTAAACTGCACTTATTATATATATATATTTTTTTTTTTTTGGGGGGGGGGTTTGGGGTTTTTTGGGTTTTTTATTTTTCTTACGCTATCCCTAAACCTAAATCTAACCCTAAAACTTACCCTAACCTACATATATCCTGAACCTACCTAACCCAATTGAACTACCTATCTAAACTGCGCTTGTTATATATATATATTTTTTTTTTTTGGGGGGGGGGGGTTTTGGTTTTTTTTTTTTTTTTTCCCCCCTAAACCTAAATCTATCCCTAAAACTTTCCCTAACACACGTCTACACTAAACCTACCCAACTACCTACCAAAATACCTAAACTATATTTAATATAAAAAAAAAAAATTTTAAAAAATTTTAAAAAAATTTTAAAAATTTTTAAAAAAATCTAAAAAAATTCAAGGGGGATGGGGGGTGTCCCACAGATCAGAAAACACTGATCTGCAGCAAATTGATCACTCCAAGAGTGATCAGATGGGGGGGCACTTATTGATCACTGCAGAACAGTGATCAAAGGGTTAATTTTCTTTATTTAAACTTTTTTTTTTATTTTTTTTTTTACAGGCACACTGTAACACCATCTCCCTCTGTCTCTCTCCACCTTAGCAGTATGCAAGGTGGAGGGAGGCAGAGAGATCTGACAGGGACAGTATTTACAAATACTGTCCCTGTCATTCAGGTTTTGCAACATGTGATTCGCTTTTGAAGCGAATCGCATGTTGCAACAATGTTTCAGCCGCTTGTTACTAAGTGTCCCGATACCGGGACACTTAGTAACAAGCGGCTTGAACTCTTCCATCGCTCCGTGCGGCCGCGATGGAAGAGTTTAACCCTTGACGTACCAGGACCGTCAAGGGTAGTTCGGTCACATTTACCTTTGACGGTCCTGGTACGTCAAGGGTCGCTAAGGGGTTAAAGGAATAGTAATTTTTCAAAATAAAAGCAGCTCCAATTAATCTTCATAGTGTTTGGGTCATGGAGAGTGTTATTTCAATACTGTCAGAGTTGTAGTTCAAGAGTAATTGAATGATAAAATTTCCCCCTCCCTCCCCTTTTACCTAGTGTAAGCCCCCTCTCCTCAGATGTGGAATCTGGTCTTAAGACCAGACAGCTCACAACAAAGGACAATCTTCTTACTGTGAGTATCAGGAAAACCCTGCCCCCCTTGACAGGTTTTTCCCTTATGATAATTGAATATTGTCCCTCTCTGCAATCCATCTGGACACCACCTTGCTGCTTTGAGGTGAGCAGTGTTACATCAGTAAAAGGGGCGGGAGGGGGAAACTTTATCATTCAATTACTCTTGAACTACAACTCTGACAGTATTGAAATAACATTTTCATGGCCCAAATACTATGAAGATTAATTGGAGCTGCTTTTATTTTGAAACATTACTATCCCTTTAACCCCTTAAGGACCGGCCACACAGGCACGCGGCGGTCACTTAAGGACCACGGAGCATTTTTTTTTTTTAACTCATCCAATTCCGGACTCCCCGAATGGCGTGCAGCCATGAGGGGAGCCTGGAATTCCATGACGTACATGTACGTCCTTGGTCCATTAGGGACCGCAACCTCATGACGTACATGTACGTCATGGGTCGTTAAGGGGTAAGAACCAGAGGTACTAAAGTGAACAAAAGTAAACATATTGTACCACATTGAGTGCCAAAGGTGAAGCAATGCATTGGATACCCCTTTGGCACTCAAAGGATTAACCCTTGAAGGACCAGAGGAAGCAACGCATCGCATACTTCTCTAGTCCTTAACCCTTTGAGTGCCAGAGGGGTGCGCAACACATTGCAAGGCAATGCATTGCGCACCCCTCTGGCACTCAAAGAGTTAAAGTAGTGGCACCCCTTTCATGCAATGGAATTTCCATGGCACCCCTAACATATAATACATAATTTGTCACGTGAATAATGAAGGTTATAGACACATAAATCTACAGTTATTCTTGGGTTTCACAGTCAGAATAACATTTTTTCAAAGTCATTATAGAAAAAAGTGGATGCCTATGGCACACCGAAGTACAGCAGCACCCTGGTTGAGAACCATTGCCTTAAAGGGTTAAATTGACCTCTCAATGTGACTGGGACTTCTCTAGCATTAATAGGCTTTTGCTGTATCCCTGTAGAAGGCACCCACTCCTGCTATAGCTGTTCACAAAGCCTTTAACTGGGACGTTTAACTCCTTGGGAATGTGTCTCTAGCAGCCATGGGATAAAAAGCTTATTTGGAATTAGAGGTATAACAAAAGCTAAGGACGTTTTGTTGTCCTTAGCTGTTGTTCCAGGTTTCTCCTGAACGCAGCTACAGTTGGGTCTTGCTGGGAATGGGGGTCAAATGGGACCCTTTAAACCATTCCTAAAACAAAGTACAGCACATATTTTTAGTTCCAAAATGAACACAATTTATTTGGGGACATTTTTATACTGTACAAAACAAAGAACAATAGAACTTAATTTAATCTTGCTGCTCCTATCTCCAACCAATGGGAATCAGAGCGACAAGTGACAAAAGCAATGGCAACCAATCCAGGCCCGGCTGTATTGTATTCATACTTTGATCGCATTACCCGGGCCCAGCAGACTAATACAATCTTGTTGAACAGGCTCCCCAGCCAATCGGAACCCATACTTGTCAAAGCAATGTCATGCTCTGCATGGCATTGTTCGACAAGCAGCGACCAATGCGAAACTGCCTACCTGTCGAATACGCAGTGCATCATTCACATCACATCTTCACATAGAACAGTAGGCAGCCAATCAATCACAAAGTCTACTTTTACAAATAGTGGCAGCATTTATTCTTCTACCCAGCAGCCGTGATGTTAAGGCTGCAGAGAGGTTAGTCTGGGAAACTCAGTATTTAAGTGGAAAAGTTCTTTGGCAGCAGGACTGCCTACAGTAATGGCCTATGGCCTGTTACAAGAGGCCAAGGGTAATTTCTGAGCATGGGACAGTGCTTGAAACTGGGGGTGGAGTCAAGTGAGAATTAGGGTTTGGTCATGGGTTCCATGCCTAGGAGTGCCTGATCTGGCCCTGTAAGTACAGATATGTTGAGTACAATAGAGACACTTTTTACCATGGAAAGAAAAAGTACATTTCTATTAAACTCATATACAAAAGGCTCTACTGTTCATAAAGTCATGTATATGCCAGTTTTATTGATTCTTTTTTTCACAGTAACATCTTGCTTTTGTCAGGCTCCACTCATAGTGATTTGGACTTAATTAATTTAGCAGACATTTTATTCTCACGAATGTGTGGCTTGTAATATTTTAATCAAGTAATTTCAAGCTGGCATTAATCAGATTCAGTTAGAATGAAAGGAACTTGCTTTTCAGGTTGGTGACAGTCTGTGCCTTTGACTGCTGGAGAAAAGAATCAGCACACAGAATGGCTAACAAATCCACAACGGCTCATTTCTCATCCTCCTGGGCATGAATCATTCATTCATTTTGTTGCTTTCTGTAAGAATGTTTCTATTTTAATGTAAGGGGTAGGAACTACAACTCCCATCTTCCCCCGCTGTTGAATGGCAGTCTGGGGATGATGGGATTTATAGTACTGAACAGCTGGAGAGCCTCCAATTGCCCTGCCATGGTCTAAAACAAGGGTACGCAATGTGAAACTCTTGAGCTGCTGCCAGACTATAAATCATTCAACTATCGGAAAAATATAAAAAAATACAGGTCACCCTGTCACAAACAGAGGAAATATATATTAGTTGTGATGGTCATCATCAGATGAGGTATGTCTGACAAGTGTCTCAAGGCATCTCCTCAGTCGGAACTGGATATATTCTAATATAGTACTCTATTATGTAGCTATTGGAATTTATAGGTACCCATCAAAAAATAAAAGTAACTGAAAATTAAAAAAATAATAATAACAAATAAAAATAACAAAAAAGTTGTGCAGCTCTGAAAAAAGTTCCATGCTATGGACACTACATAACAATATATAAAATCAATTATAAAATCAAAATGATAAGGGTCTATCGCGTTTCACAGTGCTAAACCACCTCTTTATCAAAGATGAAACGTGACTCAAGAGCCGCATAAAACTATATACCTTTGTATCAGTGTTTGATTGGAAACACAAATTGGATATGCCCTGGGTACAGCAAAACAAGTCATGGACAAAAAAGCGGATCCAGAAAGCCAATCCAGAGTTATACATGATATAGCACTCGAATAAAAAAATGGCACCTAAGGGATGGCCAAGCATCAACAAAGGTATTGTCATGGTAACCAGTACAAACAGAAAGTCAGTCACAAGTAATGTTGAAAGAAAACCACCTTTATTTAGAATACAATATAATAGGCAATACCCCAGCAATACCACCATACAGTATGGCAAAAGCCCACAGTCTACTACCCAGACTGACACTAGGTAGAGGCCTGCGCTACTCAAAGAGGAGAGGAATATAGAACCTAGCCTATGGCTCCATCTGTAGGTAGGATCAAGCTCCCTGAGATCTGTGTATCCTACCTCCGGTACTAACCTAGATAGTGGCAATCGTAGAATGGGAAGCACTGCCACAGTACTGTATATGAATAGCCGGAACTGAGAGAACACAAGAAGAGAGTAGGCGGCCTGTACAAAGTTCAGTAACGAGAGGGTAGTCAGACAACAAGGAGCGAGAGTTGGCTAGAGCCACAGGCCAGAACCAAGTGGGTAGTTAGACTAAAAGGGACAACAAGGAACAAGTAGTCATCCAGAGCCTCTGGTCGCACCAGTGGATAGTCAGGCAAACCAGAGTCAACACGGAGCAAGTAGTCAGCCAGAGCTACAGGTCAATACTGTAGTGGATAGTCAGACAAGCCGGGGTCATACACGGAGCGGAATCAGCCAGAGCCATGGGTAGTACCGATGTGGATAGTCAGACATGCCGGGTCAGACACAGAGTGAGATCGGAGGCCAAGCAAGAGTCACAGGGAAACGGAGCAGACAAATAAGACTAACTGAAATACCACATAAGGGCAACTGGTACTAGGCCCAGAGTCGTTCAAATAGGGCTACACAAGGAGGGAACCAATCAGGAGTGTAGGCTTCATGCGTATAAACAAGAGCACGTCACAGACGCGCGTCTGCACTCATGACCATAGACAGCAATGAGGAGAAGCACAGGGAACGAGCAGCACAGCTGCCAAGCACAATGTGATAGTATACCCTCTTAACGGCCTCTCCCCTGAGGAAGAGGACCTGCACCAGAGGAGGTGCAGGAGTGGAATTCACGGAGAAGGGCTGGTGCATGTAGATCTCTCTTAGTGACCCAGGAAAGCTCCTCAGGCCCATACCCTCTCCAATGAACCAGATATTGTACCTGGCCTTTGACCCTGCAGAATACTTTGTACCTCATATTCCTCATGATCCCCCACTTGGACAGGTCTAGGGCGTACAGGAGCAGTAGTATAGGTGTTACAAACCAATGGTTTAAGTAAAGACACATGGAACACATGCAAAATGCACGTATTGGAAGGGAGTTCGAGGGTGTGGCTAAAGGGTTGACTCATGGAAGTAATTTTCCCAGGGCCCGCGTGCTGGGACAGCAAGGCGCCTACGCCAGACTCCGAAGCATCAACCTCCAGGGTGAAAGGCAGGGTGGGATTCGGGTGGGACAGAATCAGAGCTCTGGCAAAGGTGGTCTTCAGATTCTCAAAGGATTGCAAGGCACTAGGTGACCAGTCAGACATATTCGCCCCCTTCTGGGTCATGTCCGTGAGTGGCTTAACCAGAGTAGAGAAGTTTGTATGAACTTCCTATAGTAATTGGTGAAGCCCAGGAACTGCTGTTTGAACTTTAAACCCATTGGAAGTGGCCATAACAGGACAGCAGACAGCTTTTTAGGGTTCATGGCTAGACCAGAAGCGGAGATAATGCATCCCAAAAATGTCAACTGGGATCTATGGAACTTGCATTTTTCCAGTTTACAGAACAATTTGTTCTCCCTCAGTAGCTGCAAGACCAATGACACATCAGTCTGACGGGTCTCTATATTAAGCGAATGTATGAGAATATCGTCCAGATAAACTACAACACACCTTTACAATAAATCTCTCAAGACATTGTTAATGAATTCCTGGAAGACAGCAGCAATGTTGCACAATCCAAAGGGCATCACTAAATATTCATAGTGCCCACTCCGAGTGTTAAATGCTGTCTTCCACTCGTTGCCCTCACTTATTCTTACAAGGTTGTAAGCGGCCCTGAGATCGAGCTTGGTAAATACCATAGAACCCTTAATTCAATCAAACAATTCTGTGATTAACGGAACTGGGTAGGCATTATGGACCATCAGGTTATTTAGACCCCTGAAGTCAATACATGGTCTCAGTTCCCCATCCTTCTTTTTTTTTAAAAAAAGAGCCTGCTCACACAGGAGAGGAAGACCTGCGAATAATACCCCTAGACAGGGCATCAGCCACATAGTCCTCCATAGCTCGATTCTCCTCCACCAACAAGGGATACACCCGGCCCCTAGGAGGTCTAGCAACAGGATCTAGATCAACAGTACAATCGTATGGCCTATGCGGTGGAGATGGACTGGTCTCTACCTTGTTAAACAACTCTCTGTAGGCCTGATACTCAGCAGGTAGTGAATTAGAGGTACACAAGATTCTAATAGGCTGCTGTAGGCAAGACTTAGAGCACTACGGGAACCAAGAGACGATGTCACACGTTTCCCAATCAATCTTCGGGTTGTAGCCAGGGAAAGCCCAAGATAATGGCGTAGTGAGGAGAATGGATGACCTGGAACTGTAAGATCTCCGAGTGGAGTGGCCCTACCCTTACAGACAGTGAACAAGTCTCATGGGTAACTTGAGCTGGTTGTAGGGGTCTCCTGTCAATAGCCTCAATAGCCAAAGGAGAGGAGCGAGGAAGCAGTAGAATCGAATGGTGAGCTGCAAAATCTGTGTCAATGAAAAGCCCAGCAGCCCCTGAGTCTTGTAAGCCTGGAGCAACCACCGAGAACTCTGTCAAAGACAGAACTACTTCAAGGATCGGTGTAAGCGCCGCTTACCTTCCGGCGCTCGTGCAGCCTGCCGGGGTGTGCGGCTCACGGGGAGAGAGGACGGTGCGCTCTGGCGTCCATCCAGGTGACCGTCCTCCACCTTGCTCCCTCTGGCGGCTCCTGCACATCGGAACCAGGCGCACGTCTCAGGGAATCCCTGATGACGTCGCGACCTGGTTCTTAAAGGGACAGCACACATCATGCTCCACCTCTAGGGGTGGAGCAATATGTTTAAAAACTGGAAAACCACTTCAGTTGCCCGTTCGTGGTGTTCCAGTGCAGTTGCTTCTTGGGCCCTGTGCGTTATTTGGTTTGGCTGACTATCCGATCTGGTGTTGACCTGTGGCTCTGTCCGACTACCCGCTCTGTGTATGACCCTTTGGCCTGTCTGACATCCAATCTGGTGCAAACCTGCGGCTCTAGTTGGTGAACCCTATTGTGTATGACCCCTGGCTTGGCTGACTATCCGTTCAGGTGTTGACTGGTGGCTCTGTCCGACTGCCCGCTCTGTGTATGACCCCTTGGCCTGTCTGACGTCCAATCTGGTGCGAACCTGTGGCTCTAGTTGACCAAGCCTTCCGTATTGCTCCTTGTGTCTGACCACCTGGACATAGCCTGGGATTGTCAACTGCGCAACCAGCATACAAACGCTCCAGGGGACAACCTAGGATTGTCTTTGGTGGCTTGACGTTCTTCCCCTAGCTGTTGTACCTCTGCGGCCTCCAGGTGCGGACCTGTGGCGCAGCTGATCTTTCCGGTACATGGTCTGTCCAGGTGCGACCCTGCTTATCCTCCGTTGCATTGGATCGCTGGATCCGTTGTCTGTACAGGTGCGTACCTGTAGTGACGCCTAAGGTGCGGACCTGAGTCGCCCTTCCTCTGCTGCTGTTTCCATCAGTACCATAGTACCTGTTGATCCATCCTGTAGTCCTCTCTTGACCTGTATGTTGTGCTGAATTCCTTGTCCTGTCTTATTGCTAATAAAGATTGTGTTACCTAAGTACTGGTCCATTCTCATTATTGAATCCGTGACAATCGGCCTGCCTAGGGTTGAGCATGGACCTTTTATTTTTATAATAAAACAGTTTCAACTTTTTTTGGAGTCGCACAACATTTTGTTATTTTTATTTGTTATTATAATTTTTATTTTCAGTTATTTTTAATTTTTTTGATGGATACCTATAAATTACAATAACGATATAATAGAGTATTATATTGGAGTATATCCAGTTCCACCTGAGGAGACGCCTTGAGACACTTGGAGGATATCTGGAGACACCCGAGTGGAGATGGGAATCTCTCCATCTGCTTACTCTGTCAGACATACCTCTGACCATCACATTTGTGAGTACAATTAATATATATTTCTTTTGTTTGTGTTTTATATGATTTTACATTATTGGGCACCCTGTACTTTTTTATTTTTCATAATCAGTGATTTTGTGCCATTTAGAGAGATTGTGTGCTACAGGAACAGCCCATTTCGAAAGGGTTCCATTGTCAACTGCGCTTGGGACCGTGAGTACACACCACTGGGTGATCTTGGTGGAGGTTCATTTTTGCTAAATATACGCACAAGGAGGTGCCTTTATTTCTCTTTTGTTTTTGAATATACGTATTGTCTGTTGATAGGAGTTGTAGTATGGTGGCAGCTAGAGGACCTCAGGTTGCCCAGCCATAGTATATTGATAGGTGTTGTACACTAGCAGCAGCTGGAGGGCCTCAGGTTGCCCAGCCATTGTCTGTTGATAGAAGTTGTAGTATGGCAGAAGCTGGAGGGCCTCAGGTTTCCCAGCCATTGCCTATTGATAGCAATTGTAGTATGGAGGAAGCTGGAGGGCCTCCGGTTGCCCAGTCATTGCCTATTGATAGGAGCTGTAGTATGGCGGAAGCTGGAGGGCCTCAGGTTGCCCAGCCATTGTCTATTGATAGGAGTTGGAGTATAACCGCAGCTAGAGGGCCTCAGGTTTCCCTGCCATTGTCTATTGGTAGGAGTTGGAGTATGGCGGCAGCTGGACGGCCTCCGGTGGCCCAGCTATTTCCTATTGATAGGAGTTGTAGTATTGTGGCAGTTGGAGGGCCAGTGCCCAGCCATAGTATATTGATAGGAGTTGTAGTATTGCGGCAGCAGGAAGGTCTCAGGTTTCCCAGCAATTGTCTATTGATAGGAGTTGTAGTATGGTGGCAACTAGAGGGCCTCAGGTTGCCCAGCCATTGTCTATTGGTAGGAGTTGGAGTATGGCAGCAGCTGGAGGGACTCAGGTTGCCCAGCCATTGCCTATTGATAGGAGTTGTAGTATGGAGGCAGCTAGAGGGCCTCAGGTTCTCCAGCAATTGCCTATTGATAGGAGTTGTAGTATTGTGGCCTCTGGAGGGCCAATGCCCAGCCATAGTATATTGATAGGAGTTGCAGTATTGCGGCAGCAGGAGGGTCTCAGGTTTCCCAGCAATTGTCTATTGATTGGAGTTGTAGTATGGCGGCAGCTAGAGGGCCTCTGGTTGCCCAACCATAGTCTATTGATAGGAGTTGTAGTATGGTGGCAGCTAGAGGACCTCAAGTTGCCCAGCTATAGTATATTGATAGGTGTTGTACACTAGCAGCAGCTGGAGGACCTCTGGTTGCCCAGCCATTGTCTGTTGATAGAAGTTGTAGTATAGCGGAAGCTGGAGGGCCTCAGGTTGCCTAGCCATTGCCTATTGATAGGAGTTGTAGTATGGTGGAAGCTGGATGGCCTCCGGTTGCCCAGTCATTGCCTATTGATAGGAGCTGTAGTATGGCGGAAGCTGGAGGGCTTCAGGTTGCCCAGCCATAGTCTATTGATTGGAGTTGGAGTATAACTGCAGTTAGAGGGCCTCAGGTTTCCCAGCCATTGTCTATTGGTAGGAGTTGGAGTATGGCGGCAGCTGGAGGGCCTCAGGTTGCCCAGCCATTGCCTATTGATAGGAGTTGTAGTATTGTGGCAGCTGGAGGGCCAGTGCCCAGCCATAGTATATTGATAGGAGTTGTAGTATTGCAGCAGCAGGAGGGTCTCAGGTTTCCCAGCAACTGTCTATTGATAGGAGTTGTAGTATGGCGGCAACTAGAGGGCCTCAGGTTGCCCACCCATTGTCTATTGGTAGGAGCTGGAGTATGGCAGCAGCTGGAGGGCCTCAGGTTTCCCAGCCATTGCCTATTGATAGGAGTTGTAGTATGGAGGCAGCTAGAGGGCCTCAGGTTCTCCAGCCATTGCCTACTTATAGGAGTTGTAGTATGGTAGAAGCTGGAGGGCCTCCGGTTGCCCAGTCATTGCCTATTGATAGGAGCTGTAGTGTGGCAGAAGCTGGAGGGCCTCAGGTTTCCCAGCCATTGTCTATTGGTAGGAGTTGGAGTATGGCGGCAGCTGGTGGGCCTCAGGTTGCCCAGCCATTGATAGGAGTTGTAGTATTGTGGCAGCTGGAGGGCCAGTGCCCAGCCATAGTATATTGATAGGAGTCGTAGTATTGCGGCAGCAGGAGGGTCTCAGGTTTCCCAGCAACTGTCTATTGATAGGAGTTGTAGTATGGCGGCAACTAGAGGGCCTCAGGTTGCCCACCCATTGTCTATTGGTAGGAGTTGGAGTATGGCAGCAGCTGGAGGGCCTCAGGTTTCCCAGCCATTGCCTATTGATAGGAGTTGTAGTATGGAGGCAGCTAGAGGGCCTCAGGTTCTCCAGCCATTGCCTACTTATAGGAGTTGTAGTATGGTAGAAGCTGGAGGGCCTCCGGTTGCCCAGTCATTGCCTATTGATAGGAGCTGTAGTGTGGCAGAAGCTGGAGGGCCTCAGGTTTCCCAGCCATTGTCTATTGGTAGGAGTTGGAGTATGGCGTCAGCTGGTGGGCCTCAGGTTGCCCAGCCATTGCCTATTGATAGGAGTTGTAGTATTGTGGCAGCTGGAGGGCCAGTGCCCAGCCATAGTATATTGATAGGAGTTGTAGTATTGCGGCAGCAGGAGGGTCTCAGGTTTCCCAGCAACTGTCTATTGATAGGAGTTGTAGTATGGCTGCAACTAGAGGGCCTCAGGTTGCCCAGCCATTGTCTATTGGTAGGAGCTGGAGTATGGCAGCAGCTGGAGGGCCTCAGGTTGCCCAGCCATTGCCTATTGATAGGAGTTGTAGTATGGAGGCAGCTAGAGGGCCTCAGGTGGCCCAGCCATTGCCTATTGATAGGAGTTGTAGTATTGTGGCCGCTGGAGGGCCAGTGCCCAGCCATAGTATATTGATAGGAGTTTCAGTATTGCAGCAGCAGGAGGGTCTCAGGTTTCCCAGCAATTGTCTATTGATTGGAGTTGTAGTATGGCGGCAGCTAGAGGGCCTCAGGTTG
Organism: Rhinophrynus dorsalis; assembly: GCA_037306005.1. Taxonomy (NCBI): domain Eukaryota; kingdom Metazoa; phylum Chordata; class Amphibia; order Anura; family Rhinophrynidae; genus Rhinophrynus; species Rhinophrynus dorsalis. The sequence continues at coordinate 121,407,572 of CM074723.1, read as the reverse complement.
CCCAACCATAGTCTATTGATAGGAGTTGTAGTATGGTGGAAGCTAGAGGGCCTCAGGTTTCCCAAACATAGTCTATTGATAGGAGTTGTAGTATTGTGGCAGCTGGAGGGCCATTGTCCAGCCATAGTGTATTGATAAGAGTTGTAGTATGGCAGCAGCAGGAGAGCCTCAGGTTTCCCAGCCATTGTCTATTGATAGGACTTGTAGTATGGCGGCAGCAGGAGGGTCTCAGGTTTCCCAACATTGGTATAAATCATGACTTACTGAGCAGTCCTATTCAGCAGGACACTAAAAGCAAACCCTAATTAGCAAACCTAAGACATTTAATTTGCTTACTTCTATTATTAATGATTGAAGAGCATTCAGCATAAAGTAAAATTATTGATTTGTTTCATGCTTGTCTTTCTTTGAAGTGTAAGGATTTACAAAGTTATAAACATGCTCTTGACAGCTGAATTCACTGCATTTCCTATTTACTAGAATAAGCCATAAACCTACCTAGGAACTCTCCGGATCTGCCCTGGAGACTCCGGTTTTTGCAGTTAATTACAGGGTCTCCAAGGACAGAGGCTGATTCTCCAATGGTGCTAGTTTCTTATGACACTCTGTCCACTTCTCCTCCTTCCCACCCTGTTCTGCCCACTTCTACCCACTTTATGACTGTTAAGTCCCGCCCCTTTGTGACACAAATCACATAATTTTTATTCCCCAGTCCCATATGAAGCATACACTCCAGTCCAAGCTGAAACCCACGATTTTAGTTGCACATTGAGAACACACTACACGCATTTACTTATTTTTTACCATCTCTTTTATCCAGTGTTCTTAATTTCATCCTTATTTTACTGCCTATACTCTTCTGCAGCCACTTTCAAAAGCAGCAAGGCCTTTCGTATAGTCTTTATTCCTGCATGCAAGTTTCATGAAGAGGTGGAATCATTACTGCTCTCTTCTCCCACCCCCTGCCACACAATTTTTTGTATTTTTTCTGTTTTGTGTCTTTCTTTGATATGTTCTCTTAAACAAAGCATCCATCCCCCTGGGCCTACCTCATTTGAGTTACAGTTTAAATGCTTTATTGTATAAAATGTTCTTGATTCTTTCAGCCATGTCTGTACAAAAGAAGTCTGTTGCTAGAAAGGCTGTTTTCTTTTTTGTTTTTTTTTGTCAAGAACACTACCAAACCTAAAAGCTCTAAATTCCAACTGTCCCTTGAGCAAGCTTCTGACTCCGAGGACTGTGAATCTGAATCTTCAGATATCCACAAAGCAGGACTTTAGAAAATGATTTATTAACATGCAGAAATCGCTTTCCAAAGAGCTACAATAAATATGTTATCCCTGAAGAAGGAACTCACATCTTTGGGCACTCAAACCCATTAACTAGAAAACAAAGTTTGATAAGGTCATCACATCTTACAATTCTACCATAGTCCTCTGCTCTAATGTTTCCTCACTGAAAGGTACACTAGAAAACAAACCGGTACAGTTGTAATAATATATGCATAACAGGCATCCCTGAGACAGTTATACTGGCCAAACTGCATGAGTATCTGAAGAAACTTTCAACAAATGGTCCACGATGTGGACCGCTCACTCCTTTTATTCGATTGTGCTCACAGAGATCTCAAACCTCTAAACCATTGATACCTCTAAACCATGTGATGTGATCACTCATATACTTTACTTTTCTATCAAATAATTAGTTATGGCCAAGAGTGGAGATTTCCCTCCAACATTAGATTCAGTGCAGTTAAAGTTTTTCCAGGATGTTTCTTCACTTTCCCTGAAGAAAAGCAGAGAATTTTAGGTCCTTAAAGACATCCTCAGACTTCACAAGTTGAAATAAGTTTAGGGCATCCATTTAAGATCCTTGTATTTAAAAATGGGAAGGTACCCCCCCTTAACTCTCTGGAACATAAGGACTTTTTTTAAGTGTTTTAGAATCACTGGATTTTGGGAAGATTCCCCATATCTGAACTGAAAGAGTAACCCATCCAGGTCCTTGGATTGACCTGCTACAGCTGACAACCAAGCAGTATCGTCTCCCTTCCTATACAGTGCTTTGGTCTGTGATCAGAACACTGGCACCTGGCTTGACTGAGCCCTAGCACAATGTCTTTATCTCGGACTTTTGATTAAGGATATGGTCCTACACTGTACTATTGTGCCTTCTATTTTGGTTTAATCTGCAGCACAGGGTTTTTGTTTTTTCCTCTAATCCATTCTGACTTGGAATATATCACACCATCTCTTAGCTACCTGTTAATGTGAATCTCCTCCCCTTTTTATCCCTTTTCTTCACTTATTCTTCTCATTTTATCCCCCCTTCCCCTTTTCAATGTTGTGGCATATTAATTTTTATTAGAATTGCTACGTATGGTTTTTTTTGTCAAAGTATATTTTTTTCCTCTTATTTTAATCCTATATAAGAGATAGATAACCGTAGTCCTGAAGAGCTACCAACAGTGACTGTTATCATGATATCCCAGCTAGGACACCGGTTGACTAGTTAAGGACTATTTCGCTTTAATTGTTCTATTTGTACACATTCAGGAATGTCTTGAAAACATGCACTGTTGGTAGCTTTTGAGGACTAGGGTTGTTTACCACTGCCCAGGGCCCGGTGGATGTTCCTTTACCCCCTCTTATTTTTCTTTATCTTCCTCTTCTTCCTCTTCTTCCCCATCTTATACCTTTTTCGTCTTTCTTATTACCTATCTCTCTCTTTCTTGTCTTCCCTCTCTCTCTTGCTTCCATCCCCTTTCTCATTCTTGACTTATCCTTTGGAGGGCTTTGGTAGAATTCTTACTCCATCACTTACTCATCCCATGCAGTTTAATGTCCTTTATCCTGATGGGCAGACTGGCATTTCAGATAAGTCTAGCCCTTACTTGTTTGTTGTTGTTATTATTATTAGTAGTAGTAGTATTATCATCATTATTATTAGGTTCTATATATTCCTTTCTTGTCTACCACGCACTTTCCTCCATTTTTTCTCTTCTTGGCTGTGAGCTCACTACCTGCTGTATTTGAGTCTTGACAGATTTATTTCTTTCCTTGATTTTCTCCTCCCTACATACAGCTGGGCTCTTTAGTCCTTCAGATTTAATGTGCTTCCATTTCTCACTCTTCACCAGATTTAGCCTTCTGTGGCATCCCTGAGAATGGATTGGTAAGTAGGTCTGCTGAATTTTGCTCCCTATTTGGTGGTTTTCTATACCTGTTCTATGGGCAGTACATTTATGAATGTATCTTTAAATTCCAATAGTCTTACATCTCTTTTTTAGTAGAGACCCATCCTTAGTCCTGTAGGGCTGACACAGTTTTCCTAGAGGAAACTTATTTCAAAGTCACATATTACTTCCTTTTTCTGAAGTATCTATATTAAATATTTTCACTTATGTTGCCCTTTTTTTTAAAAAAAACTGTGTCTCGAAACTTACACATATGTCCTCTCAAGACCTCCTCCTCACAGCCATACGATGATGGTCAACTTTTGGTGGTTAATTGCACTTTAGTTAATTAAAAAATAATAATTATTAAATATTTATACTCCATGTAAACCCCCACCGTATCATTTTAGTAGAACTTGATGACTTCATATCCATGCACTTCTCAAGTTCTTTACTGGCCGGAAGAGATTTTTACACTACCTCTTGCCCCAGTTTAGATAGATTTGTCAAATTTTCTACTACTAAACATCCTATTTAAACCATAATTATAGAGTCTTCTACAAATGGATGACCTCCTATAAGCTTTTAGATCCTTTGAGGCTAACTTATCCATCTGTTCGAGACTACACATTTTATTCCAATCTACACACTGCCTATTCTCGTATTAATCTATTTCTTTTCGAAGGCTCCCTTTTCACTGATATTTCTGAATAACATATTAAACATTTTTCTTGGTAAGATCATGCTGATATTAGCCTCATCTTGAACATCCAAGCAGTACATCCTCCTGTAATTGTAAACTTATTGATTATTTGTTAGCTACACCTAAAGTTGTAACATCTCTCCAATCAGAAATTGAAGACATTTATTTAAACAAAGATTTTGTTTCTTCTTAGACCACTGTTTTTGGGTAGGGCCCAAAAGCATCTCCTCAAAACCCACCTGCTCAAAGAGGCATCTCAATAGCAATATCCAACTCCCTGCACAATGATAGTGACATCAGAATCTTTCTGCGCTTCCTTCACCACACCTTGTACTTGCACTTATAATCATCCCCTACTGTCTCTGCATGTAATCAAGAACTCTAATTAGATTGTAAGCTCCTTGGGGCAGGGTCCCTTTCCCATTGTATGTTTCCCTTACTGCACTTTCCCCAAAAACGAATGCAATGATCGCACTTTAGCTTAATGCTCTTAACCCTGTTCTGTATTTTTGTATTGTATTATTTCAAACTCTGTTAAGCGCTGTGTACATGTATGGAGCTATATAAATAAAGATACATACATACATACATACATAGTGGTCTGAAGAAAGCTGGTACAATTCTGGGGCAAACCATCTGCATCGTAGGGAACAATGATTTGGAAACCACTCTAGCATTTAGCCTTTTGAGTGCCAGAGGGGTGAGCAACACATTGCTTCATAATGTATTGCTCACACCTCACTCACTCTCAAAAGGTTAACCCTTGAGTACCAGAGGAGTGTGCAACACATTGCTTTGCAATTCATTGTGTACCCCTCTGATACTCAAAGGGTTAATGGGATAAGAGCCCCATTTAAATTAATGAGAATTTCTGTAATTTGTATTTGTAGCCTACGGTACACGGAATTGCATCCCTGTTCTTAGTACATACGCCTCAGTGTTTATCACAACAACTGAAAAATATTACCCTCGCAGATGTTAAGTATCCCTCCAAACCTGTGGTGCCATTAGCACAGCCATGATAGATGAAACTTCAGTTCACAGCCTGACTCCTAGTCAGTGTGGGACCACAGATCCTGTTATCTGGCACTGAGATCCCACAACGTACATTATATATGAGCTGCTGGCAACTTCAGGGAACAAAAATAACACTTGTAACAGCAGTATGTGTTTGATAAGTGTGCCCCATGGATGTTTTTGCAAACTGGCAACCATATTAATCCCATAAGGACCAGTGGGTGATGTAACACATTGTTTTGAATTGTGGTTTGCACCCATCTGGTCCTTAAAGGGTTATAGTAAAACTTTTGTTACATATCCATAGTGCCTTAGTCATCAATAGTAGGAGCTGCAACCCCGGGTCAAACCAACTGCAAAATAAACATTAACATGGCTTTAAGGGGAGATCTCTCTAGCATTCAAGGGGTTAAAATCAATTGGAATTTGTTGAATATTTGTTTCCTACCTATATGACACCTGTTTAGCTTGATGAATAATTACCTTAGTTCTAATTGTATGTAAATTAGACAAAAAGATAGACATACAGACAGATGGGTGGATGGATAGACAGAGATTGGTTACTATAGAGATCTCATGTTTATTGCTTAGCTATGCATTGGTGACCTCTGTAGCATCTCAGGGGTTGAATAGCGGTCTGCAAAGGAATACAAAACTGATTTATTTATTTACTTCCATAGTAAAAAGAATTGCTGTAGTAAAGAAAGTGTAGATAGTGACACAGTTCTGGGGCAAGCCAACTACATTATATGTAACTAATAACATTACCAATTGATTTGAAATTGGGGCTTTTAACTCTTTTAACCCTTTAAGTACCAGGAAAATCTTAGCAGTACTGACCTTTTTATGTCTTTGTTCAACAGTGTTTTCCCTCTAAGCCTTTTATTCCATCAGATATGTGAATGAGACCTAAAGAAGCGCACCGCAGGTCTGAATATTACAAACTTAAATATTAGAAAATAGAAAAGACAGAAAAGAAATTAGCATAAAGCCAATATAGCATAAGACCAGTTCAGTGTTGTCACTAAGCAATTATTGATAGGTACTTATCAAAGTCCTACAAACACCCTAAACTACTATGTGTACTTTCTTTATTGAAAACGTGTAAAATAAAACAAGAACTTTTTATCTAAAACCATATGGACGGTGAGTAGTTATACTTTAATTGGTGACCAAAAAAGGACATCAGCTAGTACCCCAAATAATTAAATTCGTTATAATGTATCAATCTCAGTTTGCAATAATAATATGTAGCTAACTGAAAGCTCTATTCGGATGGATTGGGAGATAATTGTCCCACATCAAGCCGGAGCTTTATTCAATTATATCCCTGGCTAGCTACAGTAATATCGGATGAAGCAATCTTTCAAACCTTAAATAGTATGATTATAGTAACTGAAGGCCCCCAAGCTGATGAACACACAAGGCTAACTGTCTAACTGCTCTGTTCAAATAGATTGGGAATCAAAGGTCCCACATCGAGCCGGGGCCAAGGTGTAAAAGGTGTCTAAATGCAATTGGTATAAGATCTCTCGTCTGTCAGAAGCTTTATAATATACATTCTGGAATATATCAGCTTTAGTTGCCAAATACCTATATGTAGCTAACTGTAAGCTCTATTCGGATGGATTGGGAGATAGTAGTCCCACATCGAGCCGGAGCTTAATTTCAAATGTTGCCCTAACTGGCTACAATATAGTAAAATTGAACAATCTATCAAGCCTCAAATGGTATAACTGTTTCAACTGTAGGCCCCCAAACAAATACACATGTAAGGCTAACTGTCTAATGGCTCTATTCGGATGGATTAGGAATCAAGGGTCCCACATCGAATATCACGGTTCCCATGCTTCTGTTGCTGAGCGGTGACATTGTTATTCTCTGCTGCCTTCTGATTGGCTGGTCTTAATTGTTTACACTGGGCTTGCCTTTATATACCCTGGGATATCCTCCCTTAGGTGCCCTTTCATGGTGTACGAGTTCCTGAGTTATTCTACGCTTTGCTGATTCGTGTACGACCTGGCCTGCCTGTCTACGAGTTTGTTCCTGGTGCTACGCTCCATTGCTGACTGTATTCTGGCTGAGAACCCGCTCTGTTGCTGACTGTATTCTGGCTGAGAACCCGCTCCGTTGCTGACCGTACCTGGCTGAGATCCCACTCTGTTGCTGACTGTATCTGGCTGAGAACCCGCTCCGTTGCTGACCGTATCTGGCTGAAGAACCCGCTCCGTTGCTGACTGTATCTGGCTGAAGAACCCGCTCCGTTGCTGACCATATCTGGCTGAAGAACCCGCTCTGTTGCTGACTGCTGCTGGCTGGAGAACCCGCTCCATTGCTGACTGTATCCTGCTGAGAACCTGCTCCGTTGCTGACCGTATCTGGCTGAAAAACCTGCTCTGTTGCTGACTGCTGCTGGCTGGAGAACCCGCTACATTGCTGACTGTATCCTGCTGAGCACCTGCTCCGTTGCTGACCGCTGCTGGCTGGAGAACTGCTCCGTTGCTGACTACATCTGGCTGTGTGTTGCTCCTGGTCTGACCACTTCAGACTGTGACCCATTCCATTGTCGACTGTATCTGGCCATCGGTCTCGTTCCAGGGCTGACCGCTGGTGGCGCTGTTCCTCCCGTTACTACTCTGGTTAGGTTACCGGCTCCGATACCAACCGTGTCCGCTTGTGCCCTGGGCAACCCCTGGTGGTCATCGTGATACTGGGCTTTGCATTAGCTGTGGTGGTGAGACAAGTGGCGCTGTTTCTTGTTGACCAAAGGCTAAGCTTGGGCTTAAGCTGCTCCTATAACTACTGCTACCGGTGTGCACATTCGAAGTACCAGTACAGGTGTTCTTACACTGACTGTGTTACTCTGATCTCTCTCTCTGTGGCCTTCCTACCTGATACGCTGTGCTCACTCCCTCTGGGTGTTTTTCTGTGAGTCGCTGGGCGTTACCATTAACCCTGTGCTAGTCCAGGTAAGGGCTTCTCTGCTCTCTGCAGTACCGTGAGCTAAAGCCAGCGTTACACATTCCATTCTGCAGGTTGTGGTCACTGGTTGTATTACCATTGCCTATTGTCACCTTGATCCACCCCTAGCGTTCTAGGATCTGTCTCTAGCAGCTACCTTGGTCTCAGTTACCCTTCCTGAGGGTAGCATTGCCACTCCACGGTTGCCCGGTAGTTGGGGACTGAGTCTGGTCCTTGTTGCCTCGTTGCCATACAGTCTGGGTCGAAGTTACCTAGTTGCCATTCTATACAGTCTGGGTCAGAGTTGCCTTATTGCCATCTCCATACAGTTTGGGCTAGTGTGGTTTTGCTCCTCAGAGTTGGGTGCCCAGGCATCTGGGCAGTGCCAGTTATGCTTCACGTGCACCCCCGGTGTAAGTTCTTGGTCAGCTCACCAACGGGTTGCCCTTGTCCTCACTATCCTGTCAAGAGCCTCTCTACTGGCTGTTAACCTGCTGTTCCAGTCCACCTATTCTAGTACCGCTGTATCATTGCTATTGAGTATTTGTATATCACTGTGTGATTTGCATTGTGGGCCTGAGGGCCTTATTCCTTGTTTGCTCTCTTTCAATAAAGTCATTTTAACCTTACCAGCCTGTCTGAGTGTTCATCTAAAAAACCGTGACATCGAGCCGGAGCCAAAGTATAATAGCTAACCAGCTACAATAAATAGTTAGGGGTACGCTGACTGTCAGCCTAATGAAAACATAATCGCCCAACACGTTTCACTGGACAAAGCCGATTTCTTCAGGGGCACATTATACGGGTGTCCCGTGTGTAGCCACTTATTAAATAACCTAGTGACCAAAGAGATTGGTCAATTCAAAATAGGTGTAACAGCTTCCTATTGGACGTCTGCATAGTATTACAACACAGATGTCTTAATCTGATACATCCCCCACTTAAAGGCGATGTTACAAAATAAATGTACTTATTAACTCATGAAGCGCCAAGTTCTCTGCATGTTAGATGCCACTGAAATCAGACATTTATATTAAACTATACAACAGCCATTTATTAATGTACCATACACTGCTATTCATAATATTAACGAAACTAATATGAATAAACATGTGGGGGAGAACAGAAACAAGTCTACACTGAGTTATTGATAAGCTCCTACTATATGAATCTTACTATAACAAGGAGTCAGAGCAATGCTTTGCATACATATCGGGCACTCAAAGGATTAAAGAATTTCAAATTGTTGGAGATATTTCTAGCACACAAAAGGCTAAATGAAAACTAAACAAGATGGATTTCCCCAAGAAGATCTTTGAATGATAATTTATCATTTTGGCTTATTTTTCAGGTGATACCACATGAAACTGGGCTGTCTAGCTTGATACCCATGAGATACAATTGTTTTCACTCCATACAAATAACCCACATACATCATGTAATATGATACAGGACAAAACTGGCATTTGTATTATATTCTTACAGGCACATATTGCATCTACTTTCACCCCTATCCTTTTATTGGCCATTAATCAAGAAAGAGATGAAGGGAAAAAACATATAGTTATTTCTGTGTCTCGCAAGCAGTATGACAAAACAAAGATATTGTGTATGAAAATGTTCATCAGTAAACATTTCAAAGTCAACATATACATTTTTTCTAAGTCTCTGAAACAAAAAATTAAACCCTAAGCTGGTGCCCAATCCATACCATAGTGTCATGGCAGAAGGGAGGCAGAAAACAAGGCAGGTGGTGGTAATATGGGACTCTATTATTAGGAAGATAGACAGGGTAATCTGCCACACAACTGTGAATGCCAAATAGTATGTTGTCTCCCGGGTGCTCAAGTTCAGCATGTTGTGGATAATGCAGACAGGGAAGGGCTGGACAGGATCCAGTTGTCTTGGTACATAATGGTGCCAGTGACAAAGTTGAAGCAATCTTGATTTCAAGAATATAGGGCACAAACTCAAGGCAGGGACCTCCACTGAAGTATTTTCTAAAATACAATCAGTGCCATGTGTCAGTACAAGGAGGCAGAAGGAGCTCTGGTAGCTTAATGCAAGGCATTGGTTTTGTTTTTTAGGGGACTAAGTTAACTTTGCTCTTGGGTATTATCGATATGGTTGTAATGGATTGCACCTAAATGGAAAGGGAGCTGCTGCACTAGGGGGGTAGAATACTTAGAAGGTTAGAAGCGTTTTAATTGAGTAAATGCAATAAGGTATAGCAAGAAAAAGTGGCATAAATAGTTTAGAGGGGTGAGAAGGAGGGTAAGATAAATTTAGTTAACAGGGAGGAAAGTCAGAAACAGGAAAAAGGCATATAGTTGGTAAAATGCAAACGTGACAAACAAATTACTTGTATGTTTGTGAATGTAATGAGTACAATAAGCAAAATAGGAGGGTTGGAAATGGTAATAGTAAAGAGGTATAAAAGGAAAAAAAGTGTTGGTGGGTATATGATACAGATTCCCAAATATAGCTGTGAATTATGAGGCCCATCTACTATTGCAAATGAAAAAGAATCACATCTTGGGTATACTCAAATTATGGAAGATTTTAGCTATCAGGTTTAAGAATATAATAAGGGATAGATGTCACAGGGAGTATCAAAAAGATATAATTATTTCTTAGGCTAAACACAGACCTGTGTCCAATATTCATGTAGGTCAACAAGGTTTTGTTTGAAAAAAAAAAAATGAATAGGTTCAACCAAGATTTATCATTTTATTACAACGGAGGCCTCAAATTATGCTTATACTTCCATTACTACTCCAAAAGCAACAAGAATATATCATTTAGTTGTGTTTCTTGAGAAAGGAAGGATGACCTTCTGAAACGCGTTGAATATGAATACAGTGGTGTATAATTTTAATACGATATATGGACATTTTAAGGAATGATATTGTCCTTTAGTGTTTTATATCTGTTGGATTTATTAACATACTTGGAGCGGCAAGTTGCTGAGGAACATAAGATCTATTGCATTTTAAGCAAGCATATATAGTAACCAATGGTGATTACATCGAGTGTGTGAAAAGAATATTAGGCTGTGATACAAAGAATCATTTTTCTGTAAGCTTTGAAGATTTGCAGTTAGTATGAGATAGCATATGAGAAGAATTCATTGAAGAGTGAATACAATATGATATAACTAGTAAGTCCAAGTGAAGACGGCGGTGGTAAGTCATCCCTTTAAGGATTCTTTGGATGTATACTAGTTAACATCTAGACTGTGGAAATTTGTATATTAATTAACATCTACACTGCAGAAATTGAAGGAATTGTATAATTTCCATCTGCCAATAAGTCTTGGCATAGTGTTCATTGTATACTATATATATTGCAGATTTAAACACACAAGAAAGATTGGATACATGCTTGCAACGTATTCAGCTGAATAACTGCAGAATTTTAATATATTGAGTTATACAAGAGTTTTGCCCTACAAAAGTGTACACCAACGGAGATTTTTGAAGGACTTTCTATATATTTTTTTTTACCTTTTTTTTAATCTTTTTTTTCTTTTTTTGGCCAATATTTTTATTTAATAAGATTGTGTTTTATTTAATAAATATATTTTTTGATAACTCATATATGTGCTGTTTTTGGATATAAACACTGCTATTCTTGTATATTTTAAAGTGTGATTTTTGAAAAAATCAAGGTGGATTAATCCCTTGTTGCGGTGATTGACTGTGTTTTAGATCTGATGCATGCATGCCTTCCTGGTGTCTATAGACGGCACATTTTTTTAAAACGTTTGATTGTGGCTCTGTAGAGCACACCTGCGTTGGCAGCATTTGTTCGCCGGATGTATGGAACACAGTGAATTGGTTGCTTGTCTCTGATTTATTCTTAATATATTTGGGTGCTGTCATGGTTTTATTGAACACTCAGACAATTTGGTTAAGATAAAACAATGAAGCTTTATTAAACAACTTAATAGAGAGCAGAGATGTCCTTCTCGGGTCCAGACTTCAAACAGAGGATAGCAATATTGAATCTGACACAGGTCAGGGCATAAACAGATAACAAAATATGCAAAAATGACTGGAACAGAGACAGGAACAAAACCTCAGCAGTACAGGTCTGGAGAAGCCCTAAGAGGGACTGATACTGCAGGGCAGACACCCCAATAGATTGGGGAGAGAATAGGCTCTACCGGTCTTACCTATAACTGGGTAAGGCAGCCCAAGTAACGGTACCAACGAGTACACTGAGGAAGTGCCCGGAGGCACGCAGAGTAGGCACAGTCTGCACGGAGCGCAACTGGAGGTGATTAGGCAGACTGACCTAAGTAGCGTAACTGTAGGTAACGAGAAAGAGCAGAATGACAGGAAAGTCACCACAAGTGACCGTAAATGCAAAGGCAGTATAGCAACTAACGGAGGCTACAGTGAGGCACAGGCTGTAAGGTAGCGCAACCAGAGGCAGCGGGTAAGTGCGGACTGACAGGTGGAAGAACCGCTAGTGACTGTAGAGCACAGGCTGTATAGTATGCAAATGGAGGCTGCAAGGAGGCACAGGCTGAGAGGTAGCGCAACCAGAGGCAGCGGGTAAGGTGCAGACTGACAGGTGGTAGCACCGCTAGTGACCAGAGAGCACAGGCTGTATAGTATGCAAAAGGAGTCTGCAAGGAGGCACAGGCTGAAAGGGAGCACAACCGGAGGCAACTGATAAGCACCGACTGGCAAGCAACCATAAGGCAAAGGCAATGGACACAAGACTAGGACAACAGAAGCACTAGCGACAAGCAGACGATAGGCGAGTAGCCAAAGCCTGGAACAGTACACAGAGAGCGGAAGTCAGCCAAAGTCAGAATCAGTGTACGGAGAGCGGTAGTCAGCCAAAGCCTGGATCGGTACACAGAGAGCGGTAGTCAGCCAGAGCCTAGATCGGTACACAAAGAGTGGTAGTCAGCCAAAGCCTGGATCTGTACACAGAGAGCGGTAGTCAGCCAAAGCCTAGATCGGTACACAGAGAGCGGTAGTCAGCCAAAGCCTGGAATGGTACACAGAGAGCGGAGTCAGCCAAATCGGTAACGGAATTGTAGTCAGGCGAGCCGGGTCCAAACAATACGGGCAGCGAAGACAGGAGCAAGGTCAGACGAAACCGGATCATACACGGAACAGGAACACAGCAACAAACGTCTGGTCAGGAACACCACGAAAGGGCACCGGCATAGTGACAGGAGGGAGTATATAAAGGCAAGCCCTGGGAGGGGTTAACAACCCAGAACCAATAATAAGCAGCCAAAGCAAACCCAGAAGTAGGAATGTCGCTCAGGCAGAATCACGGGCACATACCATTTTTGTGCAGCACTAAATTCAATATGTTTCATAATGTATATTAAGTAATTGGATCATTTATTTTATATTGAATTGAGGTTGCACCGATTTTGTAGTTTGTGTGTGAGGGGACCCACTCTAAATTTCTTCTTTTTGGAATATAAAGGGTATTTCGATATTCTATATTTGTTTTTTCCACTCTTGAAATTTACCTTTAATCTGTGTTTCCAAGGGGTTAATTGGAATATTAAGGATTTTATACATATTCAGGGCGCAGGAATATGTTTTGTATATAAAGAATATATATGTGTATATATATATATAGGTACACTGCAGAAAGTCAGGGATTTTGTTGGCATATAGTCAGGTGTATGATTAAACAGTTATACCAAACAGGTACTAATGATCATCTGTTTGATATGTGGGTTGAAACACAATCAGTAACTGAAACAGAAATAGCTGTGCAGTAAGAATAAAATGGGGTGAGGAACAGCCAAACTCAGCTAACAAGGTGAGGTTGCTGAAGACAGTTTAATGTCAAAAGTCATGCATCATGGAAAGACTAAGTGCAGCAACAAGACAAAAAGTAGTAGTAGTAGTAGTAAGGTGTCTCCCAGGCAGAAATTTCAAGGCAGACAGAGGTTCCCAGATATGCTGTCCAAGCTCTTTTGAAGAAGCACAAAGAAACAGGCAATGTTGAGGACCGTAGACACAGTGGTCGGCCAAGAAAACAGATGAAAACAGATGAATGACACATCATGCTTACTTCCTTATGCAATCAGAAGAAGTCCAGCAGTTCCATCAGCTCAGAATTGACAGAAAACAGTGGGATCCTGGTATACTCATCTACTGTCGGAGAAGTCTGGTCAGAAGTGGTCTTCATGGAAGACTTGCGGCCAAAAAGCTATACCTCTGATGAGGAAACAAGACCAAGTGACTCAACTGTGCATGATAACACAGGAACTGGGGTGCAGAAAAATGGCAGCAGGTGCTCTGGACTGATGAGTCAATATCTGAAATATTTGTCTGTAGCAGAATGCAGTTCATTGCAAGCACTACCCTATCAGTGATTTGAGGTCCATTTCATCATACCAGCCTACCACCCAATCCTAGTTTTACCTCAGCATATCCTCCGGTGGACATTTTGGTTGTGGGCTATATTTTCTATGACAGGCCTCTTTGCACATGCATGCCTCATCCTCTAACTGATACTCTGAACAGTTTTCTGTCATACAGTATTGGAGAGAATGAGGATTGGTTTACTGTGCTCGCTGTGGTGACATTTTACTCATTTCAGACATTTCTTTGCTTTTGACTGCTTTTTCAAGCTGAAACATAATTATTATTTATAACTTTGTTTTAATCCCACTTTATTTTATTCCAATTTGTATTTCTAAAAAAATTTTACCTCAGAATTTGTTGACATTAATTTCATGTCTGTAATATCCTGAGTACTTAGGGGAATGTGCACTGCATGAAACCGACCTCAGAGCTAGAAATACAACACTGAGGAAAAAGCAAGCGGCTCAGGTATAATCTATAGATTTAAAAAACCCTGGGCAGGATAAGGTATAAATTGGGATCCCAGAACAGGTATAAAGGAAAAGGCCCACTGAATATAATTATATATATATATATATATATATATATATATATATATATATATATATAATATATAATATATATACAGAGAGAGAGATGTGTAATAATATATAAATAAAAATGAACGGTACCTGGGAAATCCACAGGTGGAGCCGATAAGACCAGTGAAAATCAAGTACAGGCCAAGGGTCAGAGGCAGGCAGTCTAGGTGCAAAGACAGATCCAGGCCAAGGGTCAGAGGCAGGCAGTGTAGGTGCAAGGTCAGGTCCAGGCAGAGGGTCAGAGGCAGGCAGTGTAGGTGCAAAGTCAGGTCCAGGCAGAGGTCAGCAATATGTAAGACAATCCAGAAGAAATAGTAACAACAATGTTGAGAACTCGAAGATAACTGAGCATCGGTATGAGTAGCTGCTCAGTATATGAAGGGTGAGATGCAGGTGTCCCATGACCACGGCGCAGGATCACCCAGCGATGACGTCCGAGAGGTGACCAAGAGGAAGCAGCCATTAGCCACCTCACAGCAACTGAAACATGGTATTCAAGAGAAAGAGACCAAATGTCTCGCAAACAAATGCGTAGTCACCCACTCTCCAAAATTAGTGGCTCACTACAACATAAAAGACCCTCTACTCTGGAAGAAGATTTAGCAAGGAAAAAAAACAGATTAAGAGAAAACCATGATTCATTCTGTACTTTATGCTCTACTGAGGATTCAGAAAATGAATTGGAAGAAACCATATCAGATTTTTTTGATGAAGATTGGAATAAGTCACCATCCACAAATAAAGTTATGGAAAATCCCATATCTGATAATATAATGAGCAACATTCAAGATGAACATGGTCTACCATTTTTTGATCCTGAGAGCATATAAACATCCCAGGTCTTCAGAATGGATCCTTAAGGATCATGTGGCAAAGTATATTGAATAACGGGTGAGAAAATCTTTAGACACTAAAGGAAAAAACAAATTACTGGCAGAATGCCCAAGACCGACTATTAACAACATTTATAAAACACCACTTATTGACCCCTGCATGATACAATACATGTCCAAATTGGTGATGGATCTTAGAAAGGGATTTGACAAGTCCCTAAAAAACTGTCAGGATAAATTGCTGGACATTATTGGGCCATAGGCAAAAATATTTGATCCAACAGAAAATTCCATCTCTTGTAATATTCCTATTGATATCTCATTTTTAAGAGAATGGGTTCAAAGAGCCATCTGATTGCAAGGGTCTTTCTTCTGAAAGATGCAGATCCATACTTATAAAAAGTATCCCCAAACTCACTGAACATGCATCCATGGAGGCAGAACCTGAAGCAGATGGCCTTTTATTTGGTGACTCTTTTAATAAAGTTAGGGAAATGTGTTAATACATTCATAGCCTTGGACAAAGTATAAAAGTCCATTGAAAAAGTTTTTGCTCCTAAGATTTTGGCAAGGCCGAAAAAAACCTACGTTGTTTTCCTGGCTGATCATCCCAAGGGCCTTCTAGAGGACAGTTCGGATCTCATCAAGATTCATATTATTGGAGAGGAACATACAGCAACAAGACCAAGGCTCCCTACTTCTGCAGTGAGTAAGAGTTTTGAGATCCAGACTGGCAAGAGGACTACCTCATTCCAGACCTTTTTCAGGTGTCTTTTTCCCTTTCCCCTTCCTTATCCGGGATAAGTATGTGGCAGAGTCATCCATTTTTCCCACTCTTGGTTTCTGATAATGTCAGATCAATGGATTTTCCAAACAATCTAAGGGTATCAAATGTATTTTTACACTGTCCCCTCCCAAGCACAGGTTCCCCCTTCCATTTCTCAAAAGAGGAAATATATTTGTAGATATGGAAATCCAAGATTTATGGATAAAAGAACCATTATACAAATTCCTCTGGAAAACGAGGGTACATAAGCAATCTGTTCATGGTAAAGAAAAAAGATGCAGTACTTTGTCCTGTAATAAATTTAAAAGAGTTAAACACTCATGTAATGTATAGACACTTCAAAACAGAATCATTATTGTGTATCTCGTCCACATGCTCATCATGTCTCAAGATCAGTTGCAAATAAGGGATCACCTTCTAATGACAATTCAATTAGTGACCCATTTCAGGTTCATAATACATTGGGAAAAGTCGATCCTGTGTACAACTCAATCCTTAGAGTTTCTGGGTTTTACAATCAATTCGAAAAAGCACTACTATTCAACTTTCCAGAGAGAAATTGAATTTGATTCTAAAAGAAATCCAAGATCTTCTGAAGAAGGATCTAATTTCCCTATGGAATATAGAAAGAATCGTGTGATTTTTGTCAGCTTTGATTCAGGATATCTTTCCAGATTCATTACATTATCAAGCCCTTCAAAGATTAAAAAAATCTTCATCTTCGAAAGGGTTTAGGATACACAGACTTGGTTCCCCTGTCATTAGATGCGAGGGAAGAATTGTTATGGTGGTTAAGTCACATGGAGTTCTTGAATGACAGAGCCTTTTTTGGCATGTCCCCAGTTATCATTATTGAATCAGACGCAAGCAACTCAGGTTGAGGCGCTCACCACAGGAGGGAAATGGTCAGCTCTAGAAAAAAATCTTCAGATCAGTTGCTTACAATTATTAGCAGGTTGCTTTAGGATCAATACTTTCACAAAGGACATCTCAAACTTTTGCATCTTTCTCAAGATGGACAATGTGTTAGTGGTCAGATACATCAATCACTTTGGCGGTACCAAGTCAAAGACCCTCTCCAATCTAGCCAAAGACTTTTGGTAATTTTGCCTGAACAAAGACATCTTTGTTCAAGCGGAGCATCTTCCAGGTATCTCCAATACGATAGTGAACTGGAATTCGAGACACCTTCTGGATTCCAGTGACTCGTCACAAATTGATTTTGTTATGGGGTCTCTTAGAAATAGAGCTGTTCACTTCAAAACTAAACACTCTACTACCAAAATGTTTCTATTGGAGACGAGATCCGGAAGACATGGCACTGTGTCCTTTCCTCCAGAATTGGAAAGTGTCCACAAATTACACGTTTCCTCAGGGTCATCCTTCAAGTCAAGAAATAACTTGCGACTATTGTGATTGTTACCCCCTTCTGATCGACTCAACCATAGTTTTCTCTGCTTCTCAAATTGTTGATAGATTTTCTCTATTTTTTTACTATTGTCTTCCTCAAATGCTTTGAGAAAAACCCAGTATGAGTATATTTAAGAAAGACTGTATACATTTGTAGCAGAAGGGGCATACTGGGCTACACTATGTGTTAATAGATTAATTATGAAGTTCTGGTAAATAGACTAAGAGTCTTATTAGAGTCAGGAATGATTGTATAGTTCTAATTTCCAGGGGTATGCTATTGCAAAGATTGAACTTGATGGACTTCTGTCTTTTTTTTAACTTAATTTACCATGTATCTATGTTAACGCTGTAATATATATGCGAAGATCATTCAAGCTATAGTGCTTACTTTCATTTATGTTAGCGTTCTCTGGTCTCAGTCAATTTCTGCCTCTTTTTTTTCCCCATTGCTATTTGTCTCCTCCATACTCACATTCTGCTTTCTGTCTTTCTTACTATCTCTTTCTCACTTTCACAGTTTTCTCTCTCTCCTCTCTTATTCTTCTCTCTCCCTCTTCTCCATCTCTGTCCCAGTGCTCTCATTCTCTCCCTCTCCTTACTGTCTACCTTTCTTTCTCTCTTTTAATCTTTGTCTCTCCCTTGACCGCTGCTCTTTTTCTGTCTCACTCTTATTCACGCATACTCTCTGTATCCCCATTGATCTTTTTCTCTCACTATTTACCTCTTTCTTCCAGTGCTTTCCCACAGTTGTATCTCCTGCCTCTGTCTCTCTCTATCTCTTGCTTTTCTCTCTGTCTGTCTCTATCGCTCCCACTGACATTTCATCCTACCTCTTTCCTACTCTATATCTCCAGTCTCAATCTCTGTGTCCAGCTGTTCTCATCCTCGCCTTCTCAGTCTCTGACGCCCTGTCACTGACGTTTATCTCTCTTCTCTATCTCTCCCCCTCCCCATCCAGCTTTCCTATCTTCTGTCATCATCTCCCCTGTCTCTATCAGTCTCTCCCTTTGTTAGCTCGAGTCCCGGGCAGTTCTTTCACCGCATTGTGCCCTCCAGCATCCAGACTATCCCTTGCTCTTCAGCGAGACCTGTGCCTCCCAGCCAGCCAGCACCCTTCAGCCCAGCCTGTCCCTTACAGGAAAGCCAGCATCCTTCAGCCAAGCCTGTGTCTTACATGGAACCAGCATCCTCCAGCCAAACCTGTGCCTTACAGGCAAACCAGCATCCTCCAGCCAAACATGTGCCTTACAGGCAAATCAGCATCCTCCAGCCAAACTTGTGCCTTACAGGCAAACCAGCATCCTCCAGCAAAACCTGTGTCTTCCAGGCCAGCCAGAATCCTTCAGTGACCCTCTCTCTGGTCTCGTCTCTGGATCTCGCATACCTATTCCAGACCAGCTTCCTAGACCTTGGACTGACCTTCAGGTACTGACCTCTGGCCTGTTATACTGGACTTGCATTATCTCAGCCTTCCCTGACCTTTGGCTTGTTATACTGGACTTGCATTATCTCAGCCTGCCCTGACCTCTGGCCTGTTATACTGGAATTGCATTATCTCAGCCTGCCCTGACTCTGGCTTGTTATCCTGGACTTGCACTATCTCAGCCTTCTCTGACCGCCGGCCTGTTATACTGGACTTGCATTATCTCAGCCTTCCCTGACCTCTGGCCTGTTATACTGGACTTGCACTATCTCAGCCTACCCTGACCTCTGGCTTGTTATCCTGGACTTGCACTATCTCAGCCTGCCCTGACCTCTGGCCTGTTATACTGGACTTGCATTATCTCAGCCTTCCCTGACCTCTGGCCTGTTATACTGGACTTGCACTATCTCAGCCTACCCTGACCTCTGGCTTGTTATACTGGACTTGCACTATCTCAGCCTGCCCTGACCTCTGGCTTGTTATCCTGGACTTGCACTATCACAGCCTGCCCTGACCTCTGGCTTGTTATCCTGGACTTGCACTATCTCAGCCTGCCCTGACCTCTGGACTTGCTCTATCTCAGTTATCAATCCTTGGCCTACTATTTCTGCTTGTTAGTTACACTGCATTCTGGGTTTCCTACCTGCCTACTTCAGAACATATAGCTTCCTGCTAACCTCTGGGTGGCTCCTTCCACCTAGATATAGGCTTCAGCAAGCTAACAATTTCACACCCTTACTATCTTTTTTTACACTCCTCTCCTTATCTTTCCCTCTTGTACCTCTGAATTATTTTCCTCTCCCTCTCTCTCTTCTGCTGTACTCTATCTCTTTTCTTTGTAGTGTAGTGCATCTATTGAAGCACCTGTGATCCAGGTCATATTTTGCATTGTTGATCCTGTTGCTATGATTTGTGGGATAAAACCCACACAGGAAATGTATCTGACCTATAGGAGGAAATAAGAAACAGCCACAAAGTAAGTTCTGTTTAAATGCTTAAGATTTTGCATGTACTGGGGAATAAAAGCTCCCCTCTCTCTCCTCTCCTCCCCGTCTCTATATCTTACACTCTCTTCAACTCTTTCTTTCCCTCTCCTAGGTCTTTCTCTCCTATTGCTCAATTGTCCTTTCTTTTTTTATATCACTCTCTCTCTAGCTTTCTCTTTCCCACTGTTCTCTCTCCCCTTTCTTCAATTGCTTTTCTACTCTCCCTCTCTCTCACCATAAACTTCTCTCTCTCTCTCTCTCTCTTATATATACTTCTCTCTCTCCATTAAGTATTTTCTAGCTGTGATTTTCTGAGCGCTATTCACTTAAGTGCTTTGAGAAAGTGCTTACATGCAGATCCATGCACAAATGTTTGTTATAGCAATTTAATCAATTGTCCATATTGTGTCTGTAGAATGCACATGCAGCCTTATTTTTGATTGGTGTGCTATGTAAAACAAACTAGATTGACATTCGCCTTGCAGGTAATTATCTGTAAGCACATTAGTCTACTTTTATTTAGTTTAAACAAGAGTAAACTGGCCAGTTTGCAAGGGATATAAATTGCACATAAGTTTAATCAATTGTTTGCTAAAGTGCACTCTAGTGCATTGCTTTGTAATAGTTTTTAAACCTCTGTAGCATCCAAGGGATTAAGTGAAGACAATTTTTTTTTATTTTTCTTTTAGGGAAAACATTTACATAATAAGATGTCCCCCAGTTGTTCATGTATACATTCGTGTATGTTTGCGTGTGTACATGCATGAATATATGTGTGTATGTGAGTGAGTGTGTGTGTGTGTGTACCGGTGTGTGAATACACTCAAACATAAGTATGAATACATTTATTTGTAGGAAAAATTGAATATAACATATGCTCTGTGCTGTGCTGAACATATTCAAAGGTGTTTTCTGGTTACTCATGCACATCCAATCCATAGAACAATTAAAAGAAAAAGACTTGATTCTATGCCAAGAGCAATGTATCAACACTCACTCATTTATGAAAGAACACAAGTAAGAAAAACCACAAATAACCCAGTTTGCTGTGCAGATAACCATTATCTATGTTCGCAGATGAGTGACATCAGCACCATACTCAACGCTCCTTGGATGTTTTTTCTCTGTCTCCATAGAAGCCCATTGATGGTGGATTCGCCGACACAAGGATTCTATGGAGACAGGAAAACGCTTCCATGAGCTCCAAGTAACACCATGACATCAACCAACTGCAGATAATGTGCACAGTAAACCTGCAGAAAATAGGTTCATTATGTGCTATGGGTTTTGTTATACTACCCTTTTAAAAATGTAGTGTAAGTAAAAATTTGACAGTGCATTGAAATGTCAGTAAAAAATACCAGTCATTTCTTTTTCAAAATTGGAAGCAGATGACTGATCCACCTGTTCTTATATGAGGAGATTCTGAAACAGTGAAATGTTGGGGGAGAGCTTGCAGACCAATTTCTTAAAACAATTTTAAGGATTTCCCTGTAAAAAAACAGGTGGATATTTCTGAATAATTTGTCTGTGGTGAGGCAGAGACATCTCTAATAACTGCACTGTTTAAGGTTCTTGATGGCCCTGATTTAGAATCACTAAGATTCAGATTCTAAAGACACAGAGGGACTCAAAGTCGGTTCTCAAACCTAACCAACACTATAGTTTTTTTTTCTAAGAAATCAGTAGCTTAACAGTCAGTAGCTCAGTCATGTTTACAGATCCACCTGTGTTAATGATAGAAGCACCTTTGGTGTGGTTAGAATATGCTGAAAACCTACACTGTTGAGGGTTTTTGACAAAGTATGAGTACCTGTTTTCTAGAAAAACTGTTAAATTGTACAGTAGGCTTCAGAAAGAAGTTGGTCATCTGGACAGCAAACCAACTTTGTGACTTTTATAAGCCAATGTTCCCTCAAAGCTGCAAGGAAACACATACATTTTTGGATTGTTTATAACCCCAAAGAAAAGGTTCTTTGGCTCTTGAATCCAGTGATATCCCAGGACTCAATCCAATTGACACCAGTTAAAAAACAAAAACTACCATTGATACTTTCAAGTTCCAGTCAGGTATGCAGCTACTTGTGCTGTGACACACTACAGAATGGGTTAAAATATTTATGCATGCTAAATGTGCACCCATTGAGAGCAATGTCAATTGCATGTGATAACTAGTAACATGAGTTAAGGGACTCACTTCTATCGCCAAACATTACCACCAAGAAAATTTGGAGTTGAGTCCACTAACGTGTGCCTAACCACCAATGTGTAAGTGAAGTGTCAAAAAAATTAATAACTAAATGCAAAAGTAGGAATCCACACACTAGTGACCCATGGATGTATTGATATGGGACTTAATCTCAAAGTACCAAAAAACATTTGTGTAAATGTAAAAGAAACTAACCCTTTGAGGGCCAGTGTGGTATGCAACACAATGCACTGTGTTACATACAGCACTGGCACTCAAGGGGTTAATCCCCTGAAAGAAAACACCATCAAATAAACACTTATCTGTAAATCTGCTGTCCAGCTGGGTCTTCTTCATTCTGGTCTTCTTCTTCAATTCTTCTTCTGTAAGCTTATATCTTCTTCTTCATCCGTCATCTTCTTGTTTCCTCTTTTCTTCTGCTGTGCTCCTCTTTTGTCTTCTTCTTTAAACTTAGTGTTTCCCCTGTAAAAAAAAAATATTGTTATTACAAGTAAATCTGTCTTCAAAGTACACAGCTGCCACCGGCAGCTTTTTGTACCTTTTGTGCAGTTGTCTGATCCACACTTAGAGAAATTTGAATAGGGGTGTTCCTGGCTCTGCATAACCCCACCTCCCAGCCAATGGAACCATTTTGAACAGGGACCAGCCATATAAAAGGCAGTCCCTGTTCAATTTTCCCTCAGTTGGGATCGGGCAGGTACAAGGGTTTTTTTTGGGGGGTTCCAATACCAGCGATGGCAGAGCAACTTTAAGGACAGATTTAATATTAATATCAATATTTTTTTTACAGGGGCAACACTACATTTAATGAAGAAAACTGAAGAAGAGCACAGATGAAGAAAAGAATAAGATGACAGATGAAGACAGAGATGACAGAGGAAGAAGAAGAAAGAAGAAGAGGATGACAGATGAAGAAGAATTAAACAGGAAGACCAAGGTGCTGAAGACAGAGCTGGACATCAGACTGCCAGGTAAGTGTTCCAGCTATGGGTGATAGGATACACTTTATTGTTAATGTTAGGGACATTATAGGACCATTGGGAGTTTTAGTGTTTGAGAGGGTCGCTGTGTTTGTAGCTCACCTCAGTGTTTGACACTGTGTCAAACACAGAGTGATAGCTAGTTTCCTTTGATGTTCCCATTTTTCACACAATTTAGCATGAGTAATGGGACTAAAAAAAACAACAATCATGGTTCCTACTGATAGTGCAACTGAATTCTGACGGTACAACTGTGTCTGTGTTTGTATACCGTTCAGTGTTCATTTTACCGGCTCAAATTGGATTGAGCCCTTAGTGTTGATTTACATATTTGGTATATTAGATCTACAAAGTAAATTGACAAAGTCATACAAAACAATATTATTGGGAAAATAATATACTCAAATGCCAATTATACAGACTAAAAGGTAACTCTACAGAAGATAGAGACTATCATAATCAATCTCAGGCATTAAAAGAAAAGTTAATCAGTAAGGAATATCCTAAATAATTAATTGAAAATACTTACCTGGAGATAGGGGTGCAGAATAGGAAACTTATGTTGGGTACAGTGGACAAATCCAATAGCTGTTGAAAAGGATAAAAAAAACTGCATGTTTAGGTAGTAAAAATAAAACAAAACAAAATAAACCATTTTTATAAGAAAATATAATGGTAGTCATCAAAAAATGAAATATATTTTAAAAAGACACTTGCCATCCTATTAGAGGATCCATATTTAAAAGATATTACATATAATCCATCCATCATCTTCACCAAAAACAAAAATGTGAAAAATACATTCTTTAGAAATAAACCACAAAAATCTCATACATATACTTTGAATAAGCAAAAGGATAGATTCCTTAATATCAGAGGAATATTCAAATGTGGAGCGAAAAGATGTTTAACTAACATAGTAAATTAGGTTGAATAAAGTCATTCAAGTTCAAAATTTGCCTCATAACACAGAAACATGAGAATTATTTAGCTTTCCTGCTGCAAAAAAAGTTAGTTTTATAAGATCTTCCTGTTTTGCATACTAATATGCATTAACAAGGGATGGGTGAAAGTTGTCTCCATGTTCCTACGAGAAATCCAGCAAAAACCACGTTATTGTCTACTTTTTCGCGAGAAAAACCGCTCTTAAAACAGCAATTAAAATCTCACGTTTCTCACCCATTGGTCAAAATTCCCTGCCAATTTTTCAGTGGATAGAAAGTTTCCACCCATTGATTTACAGGTCAGCTGCCTGTGCCTGCTGCAAGATGTGCTGCCCCTGCTGCCACCATTGCTGTACATGCTGCCACCATTGCTATACCTGCTACCAGAAGTGCTGCCCCTGCTGCCACCATTGCTATATCTGCTGCCTGATAAGCTACCCCTGCTGCAAGATGTGCTGTACCTGCTGCCAGATGTGCTACCCCTGCTGTCACTAGTGCTGTACCTGCTGCCAGACATGCTGCTCCTGCTGCCACTAGTGCTAAGCCTGCTGTCAGACGGGCTGCCCATGCTACTGCTACTACCATTGCTGTGCCTGCTGTCAGACATTCTGCCCCTGCTGCCACCAGTGCTGTGCCTGCTGCCACCAGTACTGTGCCTGCTGTCAGACGTGCTGCCCCTACTGCCACTAGTTCTGTGCCTGATGTTAGACATGCTGCCTCTGCTGCCACCAGTGCTGAAGCTGCTGCTAGTGTGTCTTGTAATACTCAGTGGGGGGGAGGAGAAAATGATGCCAAGTGTGACATCAAGGGACCCTAAGTCACACTTGCCATCTCCAAGCAGTCCCACCAGTGCTAGTACTACTACTGTAAGGTCCAGCAGCTTCTTAGCTTTGGGAGTGAAGGAGGGGGTAATCAACAATATCCTCATATTACTAGTGACTGCGAGGATGAAGACTGTATGGCTGAACTTAATGTGGTTGGTGTTAATAGTAGTAACAGTAATGGTGAAGCAGCCTGAGTGGTAGGGGAAACATTTGAGAGCGTTCAGACTAGTGTGCAAGGGAGCCCACACTACTCCTCTGACCTTGGGAGTCCTCCCCTTCCCTTCACTAAAGTGTCCAAGTGGAACATGGTCCTGAAGATTAAGAGGCCAGAACTGTTGTTAGAGGGGAGTAGGTGCACAATTAATACCACCACCACCAGCTGGAGCACAGATCAGCTGCCTGTGCATGGTGCTACTACTGCCAGTCTGCCTTCTTCAGGTCAAAAAGAAATGACAAGTGTGACATTAGGGAACCCTCTGTCACAATGCTCATCACCTCCTCCAAGCAGCAGTGAGATGTCTGTAATAAAGCAGCATGTAGGGGCTAGTGGTGGAGGCGGTGATGATGATGATGATGGAGGAGCTGGGGTGGAAGAGACATTGATGCCCTTTTTTAGCAGAAACTGAGAAGGAATGGGAGACAGGGATGAGGATGGGCATCACCACCACCACTAGCAGTGAGATTTTGGAAATTGAGGAACTTGCAACTATTCTAATTCCTGCTGCTGCTGAGATGCAAAGGCAGCAGGATGCTGAGGAGCAAGCTAGTGTGCCACAGACCCCAGTGGACAAAGTGGTAATGGGGACAGGTTCCACTTGCCAGGGACAGCAATACTCCTGATCCTAGTTGCAGTGCTGAATCTGAGGCAGTAGCAGCAATAGCAGCAACATTATCCGCTGCCACAGACAGTGAAGGGGAAGGTGGAGGACAAGAAGAAAGAGGCCATTTTCCTCCACGAGCCCCCCCCCCCTGAAGTCATGGGTGTGGGACTATTTTTCTCTTGGGGCAAACACAATGCAGTCATCACCAATGGCACTGTGCACAATTTCTGACAAGTCAGTGAGAAGAGGAAAGGAGGGAACACACCATGGCACAAGCACCCTGATATCACACATGAAACACAGACACCATGACATTTATAAATTTTTGGCTGTAGCAGAAGGCATTTTGTTCGCTGAAGGGATGGAGAGCGGTACAAGAATGAGTGTTTATAGGCAACAGTGAAGCATGGTGGAGGTTCCTTGGGTTTCTGCCAATGCAGTTGGGGATTCGTTCAGAATTAATGGTATCCTCAATGCTGAGAAGTACTGGGAGATACTTATCCATCATGCAATACCATCAGGGAGTAATCTTATTGGCCCCAAATTTATTCTGCAGCACGATAATGACCCCAAACATACAGCCAAAGTCATTAAGAACTATCTTCAATGTAAAGAAGAACAAAGAGTCCTGGAAGTGATGGTATGGCCCCCACAGAGCCCTGTTCTCAACATCATTGAATCTGTCTGGGATTATATGAAGAGAAAGAAGCAACTGAGGCTGCCTAAATCCACAGAAGAACTGTGGTTAGTTCTCCAAGATGTTTACAACAACCTACCTGCCTAGTTCCTCAAAAACTGTGTGGAGGTGTACCTAGTATAATTGATGCTATCTTGAAGACAAAGGGTGGTCACACCAAATATTAATTTGATTTAGATTTTCTTTCTGTTCACTGACTATGCATTTGATAACTAATAAATATAAACTATTAACGTCCATTTTTGAAAGCATTCTTACTTTAAGCATTTTTCATACCTGCCTAAAACTTTTGCACAGTACTGTACATATATATAGTTCTGAGACCTTACAAAAGTGAAATATATATATATATATATATATATATATATATATAATATAATATATTTCACTTTTGTGAGGTCTCAGAACTTTAGTGACTCGTTAGGCCTTAATCTAAGTTAGGTGATGGCAATTCTAGAGCTTAATAACTTCCCTAACTCTTCAAAACCTCTCAGGGTCTGGTGCTTACACTCTACAACCATGGGCTACTGAAGATAATTGACTCTTACAGAGCAGGGGAAGGCTATTAAAAATATATATAAACACTTCCTGCTTGCAACGTCTTCTCTCTGAAATGTCATTAAAGGGATAGTAATACTTTATTTTATTTTGTAGGCAGTAAAAAAAACATGATGAACGATATAAGTCTTATCTCTCAAACCTTTACGGTTTGAGAGATATTGATAAGAAAAGTTTTCCCTCACTGACCAAAACGGTCAAGTCTGACATCTAGCTGTCAGATTTGGAATCCGGTCCCCTGACTGTCTGTGGCTCTACAGAAGAGCCGAGATTGCAAGATATAAGGAGAACTACTTAATTATAATAGTCTACAAAGTGTGCCTGGTTTGCAAGAACACTTTTTAGAACCTTCCAATGAAATATTTTTAGATCTTGTGACTTGGCTCTGTTGAAGAGCCACCAGTTGCTCTGCGGACCGGATTCCAAATCTGACAGGTAGATGGCAGACTTGGTCAGTGAGGGGAACTTTGCTTGTGAATATCTTTCAAACCATAAAAGTTTGAAAGATAAGACTTATATCGTTCTTCATGCTTTTTTAATGCCTATAAAATAAAATAAAGATTACTATCCCTTTAAGTAATGGAAGTTAAGTGAAACTATTGAAGTCAAGGCAATATATGGAAGATCAAGACAAATCTCTGATATAACTGCTCGAAGACTGGTCAGGAATGAAAAGAAAAACCTCCATATTACTACAAAGGACCTGCAGGAAAGTTTAGCTGGCACAGTAGTAGTAGTGCACCAGTCTACTTTATAGTGTTGCTTGCATAAACATGATCTGCATGGAAGAGTCATCAGAAAGAAACCTTACCTGTGATCTCATCAGGAAAGTCAGCGTCTGAAGTATGCAGGTATTATGGAACCAAGTGCCGTGATCTGATGAAGTTAACACTGAACCCTTTGGCTACATTCACTAGTGGTATGTTTGGAGAAAAACGGAGAAGCGTTTGAAGAAAATAACACCTTGCCCTCTGTTAAGCATGGGGGTGGATCTATTATGCTTTTGGGGTTGTTCCTGGAGCTAATGTCCCAGAGTCAATGAAGCTGAAAAGAGGGTGGATATTACAACAAAACTGTTCCAAAACATAATACAAAATCAACCATGAACTACTTCAAGAAACAAAAGATTAAGGTTTTGGAATGGCCTTCATAGTCTCAAAGATGCAGTGCATGCAAGACGACCTAAGAATATTTTTGAACTAGAAGTATTCTGCAAGTAAGGACAGACAGACTGTTAGCTGGATACAAGAAACATTTGTAGGCTGTGATTTCTGCCAAACTGAGTGTCTTTAAGTACTGACAGATAGAATACCCAAACCTTTGCACATGCCACATGTTCTGTTTTATTTTTCCAGTCTGTTAAATTTAGCAAATAAAAAGTAACTGTGCATTAAAATTTGCAGGAAAATATCAGGTTTAAGTTTGGCAGTTTGTGTTAACTTCTTTTCAGTTAGAAAATCAACAAAACATAATTTGGCCAGGGATGCAAAAATGTTTGCATACAACTATATATACTTTTTTTACATTGGAACTCTGTTGGAGTCTACTTTAAGTTATAATATAATCATATGAACTAGGGCTGTAGCCAAGGGTGTGACTGAGAGAACCCAAAATGACTTTCCTTGAGTACCTGGAATCTAAATCCAGCCCTGCTACCAGTAAACTTTTCACACTAGCTATACTACAGGTTGAGATGCTCTTTGAAGCCTCCAATGAATAGCCAATCCAATGGTCATTATATATTTGGCTGATGTTCACATGGACCAGACATCATCAATGTCCTCTCCATCTAGATGACCAGGTGAGTAAAGAACATGGACAAATGGAAATGTAGCAGGATATAAGGTAGAAATTCCCCTTAAAGGGATAGTAATGTTTCATAATAAAAACAGCTCTAATTAATCTTCATAGTATTTGGGCAGTGAAGAGTGTTATTTCAAAACTGTCAGAGTTGTAGTTCAAGAGTAAATGAATGATAAAATATCCCCCTCCCGCCCCTTCTACTGATGTAACACTGCTCACCTCAGAGCAGCAGGGAGTATCCATGTAGATTGTAGAGAGGGACAATCTTCAACTAAGATAAGGGAAAAACCTGAAAAACCTGTCAAAGGGGGGCAGGGCATTAATTGTTCTCACAGTAGAATATTGACCCTTGATGTGAGCTGTCTGGTCTATGGACTGGATTCCACATATGAGGAGAGGGGGATTACACTAGGTAAAAGGGGCGGGAGGGGGAAACTTTATCATTCAATTACTCTTGAACTACAACACTCACAGTAATGAAATAACACTCTCTATGGCTCAATTACTATGAAGATTAAAGCGGATCTTCACCTCACAATAATTCCCTCACCATCATTTCGCCATGCCACACTGAATCAGAATATAATGTAAGGAAATACTGATAATTACATATTTGGCCCAATGTTCTGTCCAGGGAATTACAAGGAGAGAGCTGCCATGTTTGGCAGGTGGTGTTTGGTTGGCAGCACTTCTCCTCCGAATAGACAACACTGTTGGAAAATCATGACATATGGCTAAGGGGAGGTAATAACAAGCAGTACGGCAAAGCTTCTGCAGCAAACAGGGACATTGCGACAGCAATAGAATATGTTTTTCTAGCTTCTGCATAACCCTAAAAAAAAAATACAGATCAACTCTCTTCGTTAAACAAGAATTCAAATTATAATAATTATGCAAGAAGTGAGAGTTCTGCATTAAGCCCTAGGAAGCAAAAGCAGACTGCAGTGCATTGCATCTTAATGCAAAATTTGAAACACATGAACATTGCTAAAATTTATACGGATTTAAATGGGGTCCTACCATGCTAAAACATACCTACCAACATTTCAAATTGCCAAAGAGGGACACCTGTGTTTTAGGGGGTGTTGCTAAGGGTGTGGCTGGTGGGTGGGGCATTACAATAATTTTTAGGTTATTTCATGACCTATTGACACCTCCTTGTGTAATCGAATAAATCTATAAATAATTATTAGTGGGACGGCACATCTTTATACACTATGGGAGACATCTGTGCTATACATAGCACAGGGTGCCAATAAAGCCAAAACTAAATATGTAAATGGAATAAAACAGAAAAGGGATACTGAACTGGCACTCCACTCCTCAAAGTCAACTTAAAATAAATAAATAAAGGGGGGCGTGGCTTGGACTGCCAAGTGGATGGCTGCTTGATGCCTTAGCTCTTGGGCTCCCGGGCAGGATTTACTGGCTACTGATAGCTTATGAATAGACCATTGGTTCTATTTTGGTGGTGAGAACACTTAAATACCAGGGGACCTGTTTATTGCGAGAAATAAGCAGAATAAACGAGATTCTGGTCTACGCTCTTTTTTCCAGCCTCAGCCTGTGGGAAACAAGTCTTCTCTACCTAACAAAATGGCCAACGGAGACACTCAGATCTAGATCCCGCTCTCCTGTGCATCGATCTACGGATACACATGGGGATCTTCTCCAAGAGCTTAAAGCCTTTCTCCGAGAGGAACTAAAAGACGTAAGGGCAGATATCGGACACCTAGGGGATTGAGTTACTGTTATAGAAGATGACTTTGAAGATTGGAAAGCCTTTAAATATGATGTGACGCGAAAACTGGATTATCTGCACACCCAGAATATGGAGTTGGTGGTCAAGCTCGACGACACTGAAAATAGATCTAGACGCAACAACTTGCGTTTTCAGGGAATCCCTGAAAATATCCTCCCTGAATCACTGGGGCCTTACCTTAAGGATCTTTTCGCTCACATCTTTCAGCCTAATACCCCGCTGGATCTACTTCTTGATAGGGCACATCGCCTGGCTAAATCAAAATTAGCCCCTAAAGACGCTCCCAGGGACATTATAGTGAGGTTTCAAAGATACCCAGACAGAGAAGCGATCTTTCAGGCTGCCCAAGGCAACACTACCTTCTAGTTCGGAGGTGCATCGATCACTGTGTTTGGTGACATATCTCCACTTACTTCATCTTGGAGACGGGAACTTTGCCCCCTCACTATCTCTTTATGACAACATGGCATCCAATACAAATGGGGATTCCCACTGCGCCTGATTGTTTGTAGAGATAGGATACATCATGTACTGAGGTACAAAGGCAATACTAAAGCATTTGCCGAATCGCTGCAGATCCCGCTTACTGAGCCAATTCCTGAGGCAACTCAACCACCTGGGGAGATGCAGTGGTCCTCTGCTGTACCTCCGCAATCCCAATGGCATCCGGAACCGCGGAAGAGGAGAGCCCGAGCCTCGCCTACTACCAAGGAGGATTCTTCTTCACCAGCATGACAGGAGCAGGGATGAGACCTTTGCTGTGTGTCTATTCTCGGACTGGTTCCTGTTCTCCCTGGCACCTGTCAGGTGTTTTTCAATCCTGCCTGTGGGTGCTCCGTGAACATGGAACTTTATGGTGATTGTTGGGTGGTGGAGTCGATGAATCTCCTCTGATGCCCAGTTTCCTGACTGTTACTGTTTCTGAAAGTTTCCCTAGTGCCGAGGACCCTTGGGACTTGTTAGCGGGGGATTGCTGTTTTGTTGAGGGGGGCTCACGGCCGGGCCCACAGGGGTGTGTGGGCCCCTTTGTGAGCCGACTGGCTGCCCGGTTACTTATATGTGTCAATATGTGGTTCTTGCTGATGGGGTTTTACTGTTTTGTTGGCGGGGGCCCTTGGCCCACAGCTGGGCTCACAGCAGAGAGGGGGCCCCAGTCGCAAATTCGTGAAACATGGTTCTACATGGGGTTCTCCATTAGGTTTTTGTCGGGGGGTGGAGTAGTGGGGTTTGGGGTGAGGGGGGGCGGCCCGACATGGTTGGGGTACTGCCTTGCCCTGGGTGCCATGGTTGGATGTACCATTGACGGGTGGTTAGGCATATGATTCGCTTATCCACCTTATTGGATTGTTACATGCAATTATGTCGCATTTTGCTTATTTTACTTTTGGTGGGAGCTGTTGCTTTTATTTTGTTTGGCCTTCAGCGCACAATCCATCCCTAAAGAGGGACACTTGGGAGGTATGCTAGAGCGGTCTCCAATACATTGTAAAGAAAAGCCCAATTCAAATCAGTGGAAAGTTTCATTTGTCTGTCTTCAATTGTGCATTTAGTATTGTACCGCTTTAGCTTCCAGAATTGCACCTGTAAAATGCTGCAAGCTCACTCTTAAGTTCACACAATGCTCAGTGCTTACACCTACATTAGCTTTGCAAAATACTGAGTTTTATCACAAAGCTGAGTTTTCATACATTGATCAGATTGTATGACACACCCCATAGATGCTACAATGTCTCAAATGTTTAATGGTAAGACTGCATAAACATTGATTATGGGGGGTGGGGGTATGTAATGTAATTACATTTTAAGAAAAAAGTACATTTTATTTTTGGTTAATGTTAATTTAACCCTTTGAGTGCCAGAGAGGTATGCAACGCATTGCAGTGCCTCTCTGACACTCAAAGGGTTAAAAAAAGGAGGTGGAAAGTGGTATAAAAGGGGTGGAGCATGGCATAAAAAGTATTAGTCCCAGTAACCAATTTCCTAAACTACAGCAAATGTATTTCTTCGCTACGACTCTGAAGAAGATGAATCTAGATAACCTGCAAATTTAGAAGCCCGTTGGGAAAATAATTTTGTTATTTGCGTGTGTATATAGCCTTACAACACATGGCTTGGCAGTATAATAAAAATAACTACTGTCCCACTCATCTTAAGATCTCCACGGTGAAATCGGGTTGATGGATGTGTTACTGGATAGCAGGAAGGCACAGCAGGCGATTAAAAGACTTTATTTTAAAATGAGTTATTAGTAAGATTAGTGCAATAGTGATGTGAATACTGGCACCCAATGTGCCTGAGCTTGTCTCATAAATGATACTATTAGGAGAAGAGTGTCAATATGATTTAACTCACTTATGTGAGTTAAAGTTTTGCCTGCAGTAACATTTTACATGTGTCACTGTAATCTTTATAAGGGAAAAATATATTTCCTAATGATTTTGTGACAGTGTCCGAGCTGCTAGAGACATCTCCAGTGCATTATTTAGCACAATGTTGGAGTCAACCTATAGTACCCGAAGTGTTAAACATTCAATAAAAAGTCCACCTATTAACAAATTTAATCTCATTTGCAATTCCACCTATCTATATGTATTCCCATGTTCTGTACATTGCCCTATAAATAAAATGACACTTATACCTGCCCAGAGGAGTAACTAAAATGTGGAGCAAATATTGCTGTGTTTTATGCAAGCGGCTGAGCGGGGTGTAAAACTGATCTGTTTCATGTTATGATGTCATAGTTTTACTCAGATTTAGACTTCAGTGGAGTGTCACAATTTGTTATACAAAATGTTGCTAATCAATTCATCTGCCACTAGGTGGTGGTATGGTGCATTTAAATAGTATTAATGCCACCATAGCTTCACTTGACATATGTCCCTATTTGAGCACCCCTCTATAAAATTTCCTGTTTTTCAAACAGTTTAAAGGCATGATTTTCACTGCACACCTTTTTTATGCTTGATGACATAATCAGGAAGCTAAAGATAAGACATTTTTTAGCAAGCCATTTGTGTCATAGGAAAGAAATACAAATTCCATTTGATTTAAATGGGCATTTTAACCTTTTGAGGTCCAGAGGGGTATGCAACACACCCCTCTTGTGCTCAATGAATGCTGGAGATATCTCCAGTGTATCACTCATAGTCTGTGACCAGATGATGAGATTGTTACAAACTTAGAGTAAGTATTATCTTTGGTGAATGTGTTGATATTTCACTGACAGAGCATGATGAAAGGAGACATATGTCACTGTCTGTTATTTGAAGGTCAATAGAAACTGATGTACTATGATGAAATTGAAAAATTCTGGAGAAAACCAACTCCACCATAGGGGCCAAATGCAAATCCCCATTGATTTCAATGGGGATGTTAAGTTCTTGAATGATAGAGAGGTCTCTGGTTAAGGACTACAATTCCTATCAATGTTGGTTTACCTAGTTGGAGCTTCTAAATATATAGGGAATAGGCACAACTGTTTGTATCAAAAGAGAAACATACAGCAACCAATTCAGACTACGAGTATGGAGAGTGCTCCTTCCCTTGAGAATAGACCCTCTCCTCCACCTCCTGGTTTTGTCTAGTACCCCCCCCCCTTTTTTTTCTCCACCCCTTCTGTTCTCTTCCTGCCCCCCTTCTCATCTTCTCCCATCTAATTGCCTAAGAATTTTCCCACCTCTGTATTACCCATCTTTGCAATCAGACTAATCTGGTTTACGCTTTGGCACATCGAATGGACACTATAGACGATGAAACATAATACATGCCATATACTACTATTGCGAAATTGGCAACTAAGGCTTTCTTGTTACACTTTCCTCCTCTAACCTCCTTCCCCCTCTCCTCCTTTTCCTTGCCCCAATATATCCACCTGGTATGGCCTTCTGTTCACGGTGCTCCAAAACTCTTTCTGTCTACTTCCTCTGTTGGGTGAGGGTTGTGCAGCCTCGTGACATCCATTAAGCTTACAGCCTTTCTGTTGGGCCCCTTCTGAAGACCGGGTGGTGGGAGATGGGTTAAGATGCAGTCTTTATTGAGGCTCAGTCTCTCTTTGCCCCTTGCCTAGCCTAGTCTGTGCTGCTTCCAACCTTCTTTAATTGCTTATTTGCCTAGACATTGGGCTCCCAGGGCTCTCACCCAGTTTGGGGGTGAGCTTGTGCCAAACCTCATTAACTTGTATCAGATGTGTCACGGGCATGCTCCCACCCACTTCTCCAAGCTACATTCGGTATTTTTTAGTAGTAGCAGTAGTCCCTCAGGAGCGCATCAGTCTATTACATTTCCATTATGACTGTACTTCTCTCCAAAAGCTAAACATGTTGCTAGCTTTTGTCTCTGTAAAAAACATGTGAACAGTGGAGGATCACATCTAGGCACATCCTCATTGAAATCGCACCTGAAGTACAGCCACAGGTCTGACTGGGAGACAGATTAGCAGCATGTCAGAGGTGCAACCACTAGCAGCAGTAGAAGCATTCCTAAATGTTCACTAGCCCAAGGGACACACAATAGGAGTGTTAAAGATGTTTCAGAGAGTGGAATAATATTTTCTAGAGTAACAATAACACCTATGTCTCCTGCTGCTGTTGTGAAAATGCACAGAAGAGGATGACTAAGATATTTTTAGGTAATGAGTCATAGAGGCCTAACATATTATTCTGCTAAAACAATACAGTTACACATTTGTTTTTCTATGTGCTGCCAACCAACCCTAACTGAGTCCTTAGAAAGAAGTGAAAAACTGAACAAAAATAATCCAAAAGTTTTCCCATGGAATGGAACACTTGTCAGAATGTTACCGGTTGATATGCTGTCCTATTATCTTGTTGAAAATAGTGGTTTTAAAGAACTGATATGTGTGGGAACCCACTAGCATATAACAAGCCACAGTTATTTTTCAAAGATGGCTGTGCCAGAGTTGTACACACAAGTCGTTAGTGTCATGTAGCTGTAAAGGATGCTTTGACAAAGTGCCGATGAGGCACAAAACAGCTGTTGGCTTTTTTGATTTGGGAACACCACCTACCCCTGTAAACATATTACTAGAATTGCTTGAAACCTAATAAATGGTGACATTTTACTGGGTGAGTGCTAACCCTTTTCATTTTCTTTTGGTTTGCGGTTTATGCATGTAGGGCTTTGAGAAACAAATTAACAAAGCTGCAGCTGCTCTAACAACACTGCAGCAGGTCATTACAAATGACTTGTGCTCTGCTTTTTGAAACTGACTTTTGTTTGTTGACAATACCTTTAATATAATAGCTGCCTTGAGAATATCTGTTATGGGGCATGCATCCTGCTTCTCGCATGTCCTAAATATGATTGTTACTTGATTTTTCTCAGAATCCAACACCCTCAAATAAATGATAAATATTGCCCCACAGTACTTGCAATGCTTTATTGCCCATGCTGGAGTATTTTTATGAACAGGCCAAGGCCATTAGCAATTATACAATACTTAACTGAAACGCTTTGGAGCAGTCTTCTTTGTCACCTGGTCAATGGAAGGTAATGCATGAATATTGTGGTAGTTGAATCATTTTGAGGAAGTCACCTTGCTGGTTAGTCATGTAAGTGCAGGAATCAGTGAGATATTTCCACTAGTTTATGTATTAGAGAAAACAAATGAAGAACATGAAACAGCTAATGAATGACATTTTAGCATGCTTTGACCAGGATCCTTGCATAGTCTTCATTAAAAGCCCATACCAAACCCCTTATAAATTTCTCCTTTTCGCTTACACCAAAAAAAGTTGCTATTTTTTCAATTGCTACAAACTTCACTAGCTGTAATGTACTTCACATTTTCACACCAAAAACGTGGCATTTCCAGCAAGTGAAAAAGACAACTAAGCAGCTAGAGAGATAGCGAGGGATTAAGGTGATTTTATAGCAACTTAGTGAGCTAAATAAGGGCAGCAGAGGCTCGGACTGTTAGCTAACAGTATGAACAGCACCTGCATTAAAAAAAAGTAGGAGTTGGAAGGACAGTGATGTGCCCAGTGAGTCAGAGAAGGAGTAGGTGACCACTACCAGCATGGAAGGGTCTGGGAGCCCTGATTCCCCAGACCCAATGATGCCCAGTCCCCCCACATCGACCCTTGGAATTTGGAGATACATTTGTGATGAAGACAGAACTGGGTAGCAGTGTGAGCAGCACAGGTCAGCTACCTGTGCCTGCTGCTTCTGCTGCCAGTGATTCTCAAGAGGAGGAGGAGGAGAGCATGGCAAATGTTACAGCAAGGTACCCTAAGTTACACTGGTCATCCACAAGCAGTCCCAGAACTACCACACTGCATCTGCTAGTCTGGCTGCCCCCCCCCCAAGGACTCTGAGGATTAACACCCAAGCTAGTACCAGCAGCTGCTTCACACTCAACACTGGTGCAGGTGAGGGTGGGGGTGGTGTTAATGTTGAGTGTGAAGCAGCAGCTGGTACTAGCTTAATCCTCAGAGTCCTATTGCTGAGGCGGAAATGGGGTGGAGTGAGTAGCAAGACCAGCAGTCAAGGGAGCCCACAACATCCTTCCTGACCCTGTGATTCACATTCCCCCAGCACTGTCTCTCTGGGACAATATCCTGAAGAAGGCAGAACTGGCTAGCAGTATTAGCATCAGCACACAGTCTGTGCCTGCTGCTAGTGCTACCAGTCGGCCTTCTTCACCTAAAGAAGAGATTGTAAGTGTGACAGTAGGGGACCCTCTGTCACATTTGTCATCATTGACAAAGGTGATGGGGGAACAGCTGGGGTAGAGGAGAGAACAAGGGCCTTTTTAGCTGAAAGTGAGAAGGAATGGGAGATGATATGCAAATGGAGATGGGTATCAACACCAATACCAGTGGGGACATTTCGGAATTTACTGCTGCTGTAATTCCTGCTGCTGCTGAGTTGCAAGGGCAGCAGGCTGATAATGAGCTAGTTAGTGTGATACAGACCACCATAGCCTCAATGGGAATGTGTTCTAGCAGTAGTGATGTGGGACTAGGACAGGTTCCACTTGCCACCAATAATCCTGGTCCTAGTTTTAGTGCTGATTCTGAGGCAGCAGCATCATCCTCTGCCCCAGCCAGTGAAGGAAATTGTGGAGAAGAAGAACAAGGTCATTCTTCTCCACAGTTCCCCTTCCCCCTTATGTTATAGGTGTGGTACTATTTTTCTCTTGGGGCAGGCACAGTGCAGTCATTGCAGACAGCACTATGCACTCTGTGTGACAAGTCAGTGAAAAGGTGAAAGGAGGGGGATAACACACTTGAAATACAGACACTATGACATTTATAAGAAGCATGTTAAAGCTAAACCCCCACAAAGGAAATCAGGAGTCATTCTTGCTGTACCCCCTGTCTCTTCCCAAAGTTACCAAGAATGTAGGTGGAAATCGAAGAGAAAGAAGAACAGAGAAACCCAGGTTGAGCCTGAATGTTTGATGGGGTGCTAAACACTTCCCTTGACTTCAGCTTCTTGGCTTGGATCTGGATGCGGGAAGATGTAGCAACTATCCCCGCCCCAATACCTTTAGGGTCCTCTACCTCCACCTCTTCTGGTGTACCACCTCTGTCATCAGTATCTCTCCCACCAGCTGATAGTGATTCTCTAGATATGAGGATGTGGCAGTTTGTGTCCACCCATTGTCCATTGTGTGGTGCCTCTCCAATACACAAAAACACACAGCCATAAAAGGAGATAGGAGAAAAACTCCAGATGGAGTAACAG
This sequence comes from Rhinophrynus dorsalis, assembly GCA_037306005.1. Taxonomy (NCBI): domain Eukaryota; kingdom Metazoa; phylum Chordata; class Amphibia; order Anura; family Rhinophrynidae; genus Rhinophrynus; species Rhinophrynus dorsalis. Next base: position 121,369,029 of record CM074723.1, on the reverse strand, counting down.
CTTCTTACTTCCCATCCTTCCATACAGGTCAGTGTTATGCAGAGTTCTTGATATGGTTGACTGGTGCACCATTACTCCATTCCTAGCCACTGCAATATGTAGCAGCTTCCTTCTTTTATGTACAAGGGATTTGTTTTTATTGCCAGTACCTTGCAAGTGTGTGCGTGTGTGTGTGTTTATGCTTGCAAGCATGTACTTACTACTAAACAAACATACACCTACACATTTGCTCACACTTAAGGGCAATAAAAATACATAAATAAAACATAAATAGATGAGAGGACTAGGAAGAATACATAGATGTAGTGACTATAGAGCATAAAAAATGAATAGTTAAAATTCAAGATCTAAAAAGCACTACTAAAAAGTCCTAATAAATATCTGTGATGGAAGAAACCTAAATATAATGAAAGTTAAAAAAAATACATATGCATGCCTCCTGCAACAAGACACCCTGGACTTATAATATATCTAATAATAGTAGAGATTTAATCTAACTCCACTTCAGAGGCAGCAATCTCAATGGTGGTTTCTCCTCTCACACTGTAAGCCAAACAGTATGTGGGAGAGGCATGGGCCTGCTATTCTCTAAACACTGCAGTTACAAACCACTTTCTGCCCCTACCTTACTCTGCTTCTCCTCTTTTGAGTTGCATGCTGTCCATATTTTCACTCTTGTCTCTACAGGTTGCCATTATCTATCATCTGTACAATGCAAATTTCTTTTCTGACTTTGACTCATGGATTTCCTTTTTCCTGTCATCAGACACACCCTCCCTTACTCTGGGAGACTTCAAATGACATTGGAATGATACCTCTGTCTCCTGGGCAGCCCACTTTCTCTCTCTAATATCTGAATTTGGACTACATCAGTGGACAGCTACTAGCACTCACAAGGATGGTCATTTCATAGACCTTGTGTTCACTAGAGGTTGTATACGTTCTGATTTTAACAACTCCCCTTTTCCACTATCTGATCCCCAACTTGTAACATTCAGTACGGTCCATAATTATGCGATCCCCACCTCCTCTCCCCACTTCATTTACATCTGCAGTCTCTCAAGTCTCTAAGCTGCATGGAGGCACTAGATCTTTGTTACTTCAGACTGAGATCCGAGGTCTACCTGAGTCTATCTCTCAGCCTGATTTGGAGGGTGTCTTACAGCAGATTTTTTCCTCCCTTTTACACCTGACCCCAGGAGAGATTCGTTTGGAGAGGGCACATAGGGCCCTGAGGCCTCGGCCTCCCGCAGAGGGCAGACCTAGAGATGTTGTTTGCTGTTTATATTCCTACCCGCAGAAGGACTCTATGTCATGGTTTGTTAAGACTCTCAGACGCAAAGTTAGGTAAAAACACAACTTTATTGAAAAGTTTAAGATAATCCCATATGATTTCATACACATACATACAATACATAGAAATGACAGGTAGGTAGTGATAATAGCGAGTAAGGCTCTACCGGCCCTGCCAATATACCGGGCAAGGCAGCCTGGGCAAGCAATGGAAAGGTGGCTCTACCGACCCTGCCAATATACCGGGCAAGGTAGCCTATCGGATAACAAGGAGAACCAGGCTCTACCGACCTTGCCAATATACCGGGCAAGGCAGCCTAAAAGACTATCAGGAGGATACAGGCTCTACCGGCCCTGCCAATATACTGGGCAAGGCAGCCTAACAGATCACCATATGATACAGGCTCTACCGGCCCTGCCAATATACCGGGCAAGGCAGCCTAACGGAACACCATAGATATAGGCTCTACCGGCCTTGCCAATACCGGGTAAGGCAACCTCAAAATGGAAACGACTGGAAGGTTCTACCAGCCTTACCAATATACCGGGCAGTGCAGCCTTAGAGGAGATGATGCCAACCACTATGGCCTCAATGACTGTCAGATGACAATGACAGTATGGAGATGGTATGGAAAGGCTATGAGCTAGTGGTAACACCAGGTAGTCTGCATACATCAGTACCCGTGTACTGAGAGAGAAACTAGCTGTCTAGGACTGGACAGCACACTGGGAACCAACAGACTAAATGAATAGTAAGCCGTGAGGCAGTGGAGTGAACCAGCTCCAGTGCGCTGGATACCAACAGACTAGATGTATAGTAGGCCAAAAGACAATGCAGCGAACCAGCACCCACGCGCTGGGAACCAACACTCTAATTGCAAGTAAGCCGTAAGGCAGTGGAGCGAAACAGCGCCCGTGCGCTGGGGACCAACAGACTTAATGATAGTAAGCTGTCAGGCAGTGGAGCAAACCAGCACCCGCGCGCTGGGAACCAACAGACTGGCTGAATAGTAAGCCGGAAGGCAATGGAGCGAACCAGCGCCCGCGTGCTGGAAACCAACAACTAAATGTATAGTAAGCCGTGAGGTAGTGGAGCAAACCAGAGTCCGCACGCTGGGAACCAACAACTAATTGTATAGTAAGCTGTGAGGCAGTAAAGCGAGACAGCGCCCGCGCGCTGGTAACCAACAGATTAAATGTATAGTAAGCCGTAAGGCAGTGGAGCGAACCAGCGTCCGCACGCTGGGAACCAACAACTAAATGTATAATAAGCCGTGAGGTAGTGGAGCGAGACAGCGCCCGCGCGCTGATAACCAACAGACTAGATGTATAGTAAGCCGTAAGGCAGTGGAGCGAACCAGCGTCCGCACGCTGGGAACCAACAACTAGATGTATAGTAAGCCGTAAGGCAGTGGAGCAAACCAGCGCCTGTGCGCTGGGAACCAACAAGGTGGAAATGTCGCCTGAGCGACCGAGAAACAGGATCTCCACAGATGAAGGAAACTGGACGCAGGAAATGAACAGGAACCAGCACAATGATGGTCAACCGGATCAGGAACGGCAACGAGGACTGGCAGCAGGAAACAGCAACGTCGGACTACTCCACCCGCAACAGGCACTGGAACAGGTACAGCAGAGCAGGAGACTCAGGAACAGGACGAAATCAGGATAACAGGAACACAGCTAAAGGCCCATTAAGCTTCAGTAGCAATATGAAAGTGGAGGCAGCCAGAGACACCACGAAAGGGCAACCAAAGGGTGCCCAAACTCAGTTTAAATAGGCAAGGTGAGGCGGGCTGAAGGCAGACAGCCAATGGGAGCCCCCTACAGGTGATAGACACAAAAAGGCAGCAATCACGGGCACAGATCTACTCCTTCTATCCAGCATGCTGGTGTGGATATCCAGCTATATAATGATCTCTCCCCCCTCACGCTCCAACTGCGCAGATCATTCCGTGCACTAATGAATGCCCTGCGGTTGCACAATGTGATGTACCGATGGGGATTACCTTTTGCCTTAATTATACCCCACAAGGGAGCAACATTACTGGTACGTGGTCCTGCTGATGTTCTGGGTGTCTGTGAACGTCTGGGGATCCCCCAGATTCAGCTTCTGGAGTCGCCTGCTTACCAGGGCCAACGTCGGCTGAGGGCTGATCCACCCAGACCTAGATGGTCCGCTGTCCCGCAGAAGCTCCATAGACCGGACCCACCCCAAGACCCCGTTTCCTCAAATAGTGTATCGCCTTGATCTACGAGGACTGTTTGGGATCGCTTCCTGTATTGGACTACTCTCTTTTGGGCAGATAAGTGTCCTGGTTTTGAATACCTATGCTTATTTCAAGACTTTTTGTCTGCTATATGAGGATCTTCTATGTTTTGAGACACCCTTTTTTCAGCTGCCCTTATGGCGTTGCCTGGTTGTTTGGGCTGGGGTCGGGGGCTGTCGGGGGGTCTGCTTTTCCGCGGTCGGGCGCCTGTTTTGGGGCGCGAGGCGCAGGGGAGCGGCCTCGCCGTGGGACCCTGTACACTGGGGACTACTGTACGGATTTAAATATCACTGTATTTGGAATTATTATACAGGGTGTCCCCCCTTTTATGGGGGGGTTGCTCTCTATTGTTACTTAGTCTTACATTTCTCTTATTAGATGGGAGTGTATTCAGAATTTATTGCATTGTTTAGGATGTTGTATTTCTGCGAGGGGGAGTATGTCCTCGGAGGTCTCCTGCTTTTTCCTTATTGTTTTTGAGAATATATATTCACATGTCACAGATCTCCCCTTCCTAGGGGAGTTATAAGTAAATTGCAAATTTGTAGGGCAGGGAGAAAAAAAAAAAATAGTCATATGCCATTACATACGCTACTCCAGATATCTTTTTTATTGATTTTTCCTGAGCCTCAGGGATGTTGTCTCCCCCTCCCTTATAATAGCTATGTGGGAGTACCTAATCACAATTCTTTTTTTGATTATGTGCTTTTGCTCCTTTTTGACGTTTAGGGAGCTACCAGCTCCAGTTCCACTTATAGACACTCTAGCTCCTGCTTGCTTCCATAGCCGGATCAAAGAGGGTCTGATGTTCCTACTGTTGCCATCACTTTGGTTTCATACCCCTTGATTTTTGCCGTGGCTTGTTTGCTACTTTGCATATTTTATGTACCTATGTTTGCCTTACGGCTTCAACCTGTGACTTTTTTGTGTTTGTTCATGTCTGTGTGATTTGTTTGTTTAGGTTGTCTCCCTCTTGGGTGGGGGGGAGGCTCGGTTGTTGTCGGCTTCGGCGGGCGGCTGTCCTGGGCTCCCCTTGGCCCTCTGCTTCTTTGTGTTCTATGTCCTTGGTCCTTATCTATCTTCCCTCCTCTCTTTCCTCTACCTTATCACACCTGCTCTTTTTCTCCCCTACCTGGACTGCTCCTGTGTGAGGTTCTTGCCTACTGTCAGCTTAGCTGGCAGGGGCCTCAATTCCCCTCATAAGAGGAAGATTATGATGCAAGATATCCAGCGTCTGGGTCCTCAGGTCATCCTCCTACAATCATCCATATTACCATAATATGCTGAGCGCTCTAGCTTACCCAGCTCTAGAACAGTGCTGTATCTATCTACTGAGTCCTGCCTGCTCCAGTGTTCTGCAGTTTGCTGCTGGCTACATCTATAGTATTGCTGTCATCCTGAGTCCACCCCGCACCAGTCATCCTCAGTCTTCCTTCTTCCTTCAAATTTAGCTACATCCATACTTCATCTATAGTACCATAAGGCTAAAGCTTCACCTTACCCAGTTCCACAGTCTTAATTAAGACCCTGGAAATTGTTTAATTTATTTTTATTTATTTAATGAAAATATTTGTTGTATTTTTTAAAGTATTTTAAATTCAACAAATAATTCGGACTGTCGCCAAATTTCATCCAAACAGGTCTGGTCTAAAATACGGATTCTCCGAACGGAAAAAAAAAAAATCACAGAAATCGAATTTTTACCGAAAAAGTCTAATAAATTTACTCCAAAATCATGGGTGTGTTGTTATTAGAATAGAAATGTTTCCCTTGAGAGCAGGAACTGTGGCTCTCATCAGCAGCTTCAATGTGCACAGTGTGTGTCGTAAATAACATCTGGGGGCACAACTTATCCAAACACCATGACAACAGAACCCAAGTACTGCCGCTGTCACTATACCCCTTGTCCAGACCCTGCTAAGGACATAGGACAACTTGCTGACAGTTTAATAGTAATGATGAACCATCCCTGCCAGATCCTAGCATATTCTGCGGGATGGAATCTCCTCAGATGCCGATTGATGACCTGGTATTGATTCTCCTCCACCACAATTGTATGTGTGGTCAGTGCACCACACAGTATGCAATGGGTAGAGAAAAACTGCCATATCCTAACATCAACAGAGTGGCTATCATTTGTTGGGGGAGGTAACGATGAATAAGGTGGACTGGATGGTGATTGCGAGCTAGTTGGTTTGCTCGTCATGGAACTTCCAGTGTCTGTCTGGGTTTCTCTATTCTTCCTCCTCTTTGCTCTCCTCCTCCCCTCTTGTTGATTTTCTGGAGAGTCAGGGGGTACAGTAACAGTGGTACTAGATTTCTGTAATGGGTGTTTGGCTTTAACATGTTTGAAACAAATGTCATGGTGTCTGTGTTTTATGTGTGATATCAGGGAGGTTGTGCCAAGGTGTGTTTCCTCCTTTGCCGTTCTCACTGATTTGTCACAAAGTGTGCACAGTGCAATTTGTGATGACTGCACTGTGCCTGCCCAAAGAGAAAAATAAGCCCACACCCATGACTTCAGGGGGGGAAGGTGGAGAAGAATTGCCTCTTTCTTCTTGTCCTCCACATTTCCCTTCACTGTCTGTGCTGGCAATGGATAATGTTGCTGCTACTGCCTCAAAATCAGCACTGCAACTAGGACCAGGAATATTGCTGGCACTGGCAAGTGGAACATGTCCTAGTCCTGCATCACTTGTTGACCTAATTCCCACTGTGTCCACAGTGGTCTGTGACACACTAGCCTGCTGCCCTTGCATCCCAGCAACAGAAGGAATTAGAGCAGTTGCAAATTTTGCAAATTCCAAAAGCTCACTGGTGGTGGTGATGCCCATCCTCATCCCTGTCTCCTGTTCCTTCTCAGTTCCTGATAAAAAGTCCATCAATGTCTCTTCCACCACAGCTTCTCTACCATCTTCATCACCACCACCACTAATCCCTACATGCTGCTGCTCTATTACAGACATCTCACTGCTGCTTGGAGAAAGTGACAAGCGATGTGACAGAGGGTCACCTAATGTCACACTTGTCATTTCTTTTTTACCTGAAGACGGCAGACTGGCAGCACTAACAGCAGGCACAGGCAGCACATCTGTGCTCCTGCTGGTGATAGTGGTATTAATTCTGAGCCTGCTCTCCCCCAACACCAGTTCTGGCCTCTTCAGGATCATGTTCCACTTGGACACTGTAGTGAAGGGAAGGGGAGGAGGACTCCCAGAGCCAGGGGAATGGTGTGGGCTCCCTTGACCGCTAGTCTGGACGCTCTCAAACACTTCCCCTACTACTCCCCTAACACTAGTCCCACCTGCTGCTTCACCATCACTGTTACTACTACTACTAACACCATGCACATCAAGTTCAGGCCCAGAGTCTTCCTCCTCAAAGTCACGAGTAATATGAGGATATTGATTACCCCCTCCTTCATTCCTAACATTAACAAGCTGCTGGATCTTCTTAGTAGAAGTAGTACAAGCACTGGCTTGATTGCTTGGGGATGGAAAGTGTGACTTAGGGTCCCCTGCTGTCACACTTGGCATCATCGTCTCCTCCCCCCCTCCTGAATATTACAAGACACACTAGCAGCTTCAGCACTGGTGGCAGCAGTTTCAACACTGGCAGCAGGCACAGCACTGGTAGCAGCAGGTCCAGCACTGACAGCAGGCAAAGCACTGGTTTCAATAGGGGCAACAAGGATGGCAGCAGAGGCAGCTGATTTGTCCTGCTCTGACTAATACTACCCCTTTCTCTCCCCTTCCCATTCCTCCCTCCCTTCCCTTTTCTCCCTCCCTTCCCATTAAATTCCCAAAGATTCCTTAGGGCGATTTAGGGGGGCTGGACAGCATTGGTCAGTAGTGCTCACTTCCTTCTCCTCCTCAGACTAAGTGGACATATAAGGGTCCTTCCAGCTTCTCCATTTATTATTTTTAAACATGCTCATAGAGATAGCAGTCACTATGAGCCTCTCCTGCCACAATTTTTCCAAAAGATCACAGCAGAATAGCACAGCACGTCTAGCTCGCTCTGTAGCTCCTTCTATTGTTTTTGATTTCCGCAAATGTGTCATGTTTTCATAGCGAAAAGGCAAAAACCCCGTTAATCAATGGGTGGAAACTTTCTGGCCATTGAAAATGGTGAAAAATTATGGCCAATGGCCGAAAAATGCAAACAATTGCCTACCTGGTTATGCTAATGGTAGGCACTGTGTTGACCCCGCTACTAATCACCTACCTGGTAATGCGCATAGAAGCCACTTTGTTGATCCATACCACACCAAATCCTTCACTTCCAGGTCATATGGGATGCCTAGGGAAGTCATGCACATCATCACTGGTCATCATGGTTTCCCTCATGACCCACAAGTGATGGAATGTGGTGTGATATGCATGAATCAACACAGTGCCTTTTTAGTGATCACCTGCCAATATCTTAGGAGATCAGTAGCAAGGGGACATTACGAAGGACATCATTAAAAATAAAAATAGTTGGTGGGGTAGGGGGTGGGGCAGCCACATGTCAAGCCATATTCAGTGTGAGCTTAGCCGTTCAGGTACGCTTTGCCATCCCATATCAGATACAGGCTTGGCACTCTGGGGTTAAAATATTATCAAGAGAAATAAAATTAGTCTCTATTTCCAATAAAGTGCCTGTACTTTTCCTGGAAGGCCTCCTTTTTCTATTTTGTATTAGAGTTTAGATCATAATTCAGTTTTTTTAATTAAGGAAATTAAATATTTTGAGCCTAGAGACATGTAACCAGGTTATCTTTAGTTTATTTATATGCATATGTCAGCACTCTATCTCCATCTTGTGGTGTTTTCAAATTGGAAAAAATTGGGTGTGGTTGAAAAGCTATGTAAAATAGGATTTAAAAAGGATGAACCATGGTACCATGTTATGAATTAAAGATTAAATAACTGCAGCAAATAAAAATGGCACCAGATATTGGAATTTACCTTTATTAGCTGTTAGCACAGGTAAAATTTAATTCTTTCTAGAGCCCAAAAATATCATCCTAAATTTGTTTTCCAAGGCATGTGTAGAAAGCTGTGCACCTATTCTGTAGAGTCACAGACTGATTTATCTGTGCAGCTTTTAAAGGGGAAGTAACACCTTGTAATGATAACCTCCCACTTAACCTATTATGGCCAAGAAATCCCAATGCCCCTCTGAATATTTTCATAACTTCTTTATTTGAGAGATAACAGGTGTGATATAGAGGTGATAAAGCAGAGATAACTTCTCCGGTGATATCACTTCTCCAGTTCCTATTTTATTCTTTAAAGCCTATGTACATAGACCTCAAACTTGGCAAAATCTTTGAGCAGTGGCTCCATAGAATAACATAGGAATTGCAGAAGTGATATCACTTAGAAGTCATCAGCATTTTATCACCTCTTTATCACGTCTTAGTGCATCTCCCCCATCATCTTCAATCAATCCTACATGTCCTGTCCATGTAGGAGGCCATGACAGTTGCTAGCAGGACCACAGGACACAATCTCTGTCACTGTATATGATAATCTTAATTTAGCAAGGTAAGTGTGGATTATTATTAGGTGGTGTTACTTTCATTTGCAGTGAATGGCATGATCTAACACAATTATTTTATTAAGATTAGTTACCACTCCCAAACTGTTGGTTGGGAATTATAGTCCCTAACACTTGGAAATCCAAAAATTGACTGGTTTAAATAAACACATCATATAGCTTTGGATGAGGCCTGTTTAATGTAGACATTTAAAGGGAAAGTAATGTCCCATAAAAAATGTTTATAGATTTGTAGAGGTTAAAAAAAGAAACTTAATGTCACAAACCTCATCTCTCAAACCCCTATGGTTTGAGAGCTATTGGCAATGAAAGTTCCCCCTTCCCTTTCCCTGACATCAGCGTCTAGCTGACAGCAGGAGATCCCAGTCCGAGGACCAGTCTGCAGCTCTGCAGCAGAGCCGAAAGGTCTACAGAGCGTTCCCATGAAGCAGTTCATCTCCAATAATGCGATTGCAGCTTTGCTGAAGAGCCTCCTTGTGTCGGCCGACACGGATCTCCTTCTGTCAGCATTACAGCTGACATTAGGAGAAGGTGAGGGAAAGGGGGACTTTGATTGCGAATATCTTTCAATCATCTGTACCAAATATATAATCCTTTCAAATGATGGGAGGTCTTAAATTCCCTGTCTGTTTTACCTCCCTGGTGAAACGGAATGGGTTGTACGTACTAAAACAAAAGCTTAGAAAATGTGGGGCAGACTGGCTAAACAATAAAGGGGATGTATAAATCTGTTACTGTATCGAATTAAAAGATGTGTACATTAGTTCAGTGATTTTCAATTTTTTATTTATTTTTTTCTCAAGGCACGACTAACATACAGTCTGGAATTTTCGGGGTAAACCTCACATTTTATAGGTCATTTGTCGTGTAACAGTAAAGGGTACAAATACATAAATATATACTTTTTTAGGTTTCAAATCAGAATAACAAGACAAACATATTGATCATAACAATTTCCAAATATATATATCTGAAACTCAACCTTCATATTTTTGTCTTTATGGAAGCACCCTAAGTGGATGTATTTGGCACACCACAGTACCAAGACACCCTGACTGAGAACCACTGCTCACACCTCTGACACTCAAAAGGTTAGAATGCACTTTATCGAATGCTGTGTGCTTGCATATAAAATCACATAATGCTAAGTGCTTACACATATAGTAACTTAAAGGGATAGTAATGTTTAACAAAACCAGCAACTCCCATTAATCTTCATAGTATTTGGGCTATGGAGAGTGTTAAATCAATACTGTCAGAGTTGTGGCTCAAGAGTAATTGAATGATAAAAGGGGCGGGAGGGAGATAATTTACCTAGTGTAACTCGCCTCCTCTCAGATGCGGAATCTGTTCACTTGACCAGACAGCTCACAACAAGGAACAATCCTCGTACTGTAAGCATAAGGAATGTCCCTCTCTTTGATCCATCTGGACAGTTTGGTTGCTCTGAGGTGAGCAGTGATACATCAGTAAAAGGGGCAGGAGGGGGATACTTTATCATTCAATTTACTCTTGAACTACAAGTCTGACAGTATTGAAATAATGCTCTCCATGGCCCAATTACTATGACGATTATTTGGAGCTGCTTTTATTGTTAAACATTACCATCCCTTTAAGAAAATATGGGATTTTCTCTTCATTCTACACTGAATGCTGAGTGTTTACACCTGGCTTCACACTCACACAGGTTGTATTGTTTACCACAGATTGCCGGCGAAAGGAATAATCAGAGTGATCCTGTCTGTGTTTTAGGACAAACCGAGTTTCTCAGACTATGGAGGGCCCATTCCACCCTTAGGCCCCGTTTAGGATGTTTAAATGAACTTATATGTTTTGTAACTTTTACTTTGATTAAATAACACTGAGTTACATAGAGGCAGTGAACTATCACGTAATGCTAGGACTGCTCATTTCCCCCCTCTCCTTTTGTCTCTTCTTCATGGTTAACTTGTACGTGGAATCCTGGAAAGGATAATACATAACACTGTGTGTGCTTTCAATGTGATATCAATCTGAATGAGAGATGAATCACTGCCGACTAAGAGGCTTTCTTGGAAAAAGTTAGTTATGTAACATATTGCTCTTGCTAACTTGTTTTCTTTGAACATCAACTGACAATAAAACAGCAGGCAATGTAAGTGTCAATGGTATTCCAAACTCTAGTGACATTTCATTTTAATTGAAGTTGATTAAAATATATTTTCTGAGACTGATGTACTAAGAAATAATTCTGAAATAAACCACCTGCACCACAGGGAGCAATTAAAAATCCCTCACTGATTTAATAGGGCATTTAACCATTTGAATGCTAGATAGATCGCCAACATATTCTTTGTTGGAGATCTCTCTAGTATTCAAGGGGTAAAACTCCCCATTTCCATCAACAGGAATGTTTAATTATCCCATGTGATACAGTTGTTTGCTCTAAAATTATTCCAGCTTTTCGAAGTACATTGCCCTCTGTGTGTTTGCTGTGTTAACCCTTTAAGGATAAGGAGTGTGCTTCTCCCTGATCATTAACCCTTTGAGTGCCCAAGGGGTACAGAACACGTTGCTTTGCAATGCATTCAGTAACCCTTGGGCACTCAAATGGTTAAAGTGTTAAAAAAAACTATCTACAGCAATTACTTTAATGAAAGGGCAAGTATACCCCAAAATGTTAATGCATTACACTTATATTAACACTTTGAGTACCAGAGGGGTATGCAAAGCAATGAATTGTGTATTCCTCTGGCACTAAAACAGTTAAGAAATATAGCCCATTGACCACTCTCTTTAGAATTACTCAGTCTGGGAGTAAAACATTATAGATAGGGTTATACAGAATCTGTATTTCCCTTTTGTGGAATTTTCTGTTGAAATGGATCTAAAATTATTTTTTGTAAAAATTCCCACTTGGTGGAAAAGCAGGCATGACTTACCTCCAAAAGGTGAATCCTAATGGACAAACCAAGGATTTTCAGAAAGGTTTTCCATTAAATAAATATAGACTAAAAGAGGATTTTAGTTTTACCTGTTAAATCCTTTTCTTTTAGTCCATACAGGTTACTGGTAACTTTGGGTAGGCGATCCGCCCCTTTAACTAGGCAGGAACAATTATAGAAGTGAGTGCACTGGGTGGAGCCTACCTTCCCTCCTTCGCTGCAGCTAGCCAATCAACTCCAGTAAGATTTGAGACACTAACTATTGACTAAATAGAAGGGAAAGAAGACTCCTGTGAGCATGACCCCGAAGGACCCCCACTGTCTGCACAGGAGAGCCAAGCATGGTCCCTTGACAGGGTGGAAGACCAGTAACCTGTATGGACTAAGAGAAAAGGATTTAACAGGTAATACTAAAATCCTTTTTTCTCTGTCGTCCAATACAGGTTACTAGTAACTTTGGGATGTCCAAACACTGAGTTTCCCAGAGGCGGGAAGTCAGGCAAGGACCAGGTGCAAGGCCCCCAAAGTCAACAGAGCAGATATGAACCATCAGATCAGAGATAGCCCAGCAAAACAAATGACGTGTCAACGGACACTGAACAGGGGTAACACCACCCCAGGACCTGTTACACAGCACACTGAACTAGAGTCAACAGGGCTCAAATGTGAAGGAAGTACCAAAGAACCAAAGAAGATCCTAGACAGGCAAGACTGCTTCCAGGATCTTCCTCCCAAAACTGGCATCAGCCGATGCTAGCACATCAACATGGCAGTGCTTCGAAAAGGTGTGCAAAGACAACCAAGTGGCAGCCTTGCACAACTGATCAGCGGAGGCCTGATTCTTGTAAGCCCGAGAAGCCCCAATAGAAATAGTAGAATGAGCCATGACCCGAAAGGGAACAGGCTTCGTCCTTAGGTCATAAGCCTTATGAATAGTGGACTTGATCCAAGACGCAACAGTCACTTTGGATGCAAGTCTCCCTGCCCTGGGGCCCTCAGGAATGACAAACAGCGCGTCAGACTGTCTAATGGACTCAGTGCGATGCACATAAAACTTGAGACAACGCACCACATCTAACAAGTGGAGATCCTTCTCCTTGTCAGAGGTAGGTTAAGGGCAGAAAGAAGGCACCACAATCTCTTGATTAATGTGGAACTCAGAGACCACCTTCGGGAGAAACTCCTGCAAAGTGCGAAGCACCACCTTGTCTTTGTGAAACACCAAAAAGGGTGGTCTACAAGACAGAGCATGTAACTCTGCGACACGGCGAACAGACACGATCGCCAGGAGAAAGGCCATTTTCCTCGTCAGCAGGCGTAGAGGAATAGTAGCCAAGGACTCAAAGGGAGGGCGCTGAAGGATGCCCAAAAGCAAGTTAAGATCCCACTGAGGAGCGGGAGTCTTAAAAGCAGGACGAGTACGAGCAACGCCCTGGAAGAAAACCTTGACATCAGGAAGAATAGCAATGCGCCTCTGAAAGAAAACAGAGAAAGCAGAAGACTGAAACGTAAGGGAACTCAAAATGATGCCCTTATCCACACTGTCCTGCAAGAAAGCCAGGACCGTAGGCAGATCAAAGTCATGAGAAAGGTCCCTATCGGCACACCAACATAGAAAGGTCAACCAGACACGATGGTAGGCCTTAGAAGAAACAGGTTTGCAGGCACTGAGCATAGTAGCCACCACACCAGAAGAAAAACCTTTATTCTTCAGTATTGAGGATTCAATTTCCAAGCCGTCAAAGCTAGACAATGAACATCCTCCTTCCACAGGTAACCCTGTAGAAGAACATCCGGATGGCAAGGGAGCCACGGACAGAACCAGAAGCTCCGGAAACCAAGCCTGTCGAGGCCAGTATGAAGCAATCAGAATGACTGGACAGCACTCCAGTCTCAATTCCGTAACACCCTGTGCAACATGGGAAGGGGAGGAAAGATGTAAGCCAGAGAAAATAACTAAGGAACGGACATGGCATCCACCGCTAGAGCTAGAGGATCCCTCCAGCGACAGCAGAGCATCAGAACCTTCCGGTTGTGTCTTGTCGCCATCAGGTCGATGCAAGGAAGACCCCACTGAGGAAGTCTGCCATGACGTTGTCTACACCAAGAATGTGCACTGCGGATATGGCAGGAACATGTTCTTCTGCCCAGGACAAAATAACCTTGACCTCTAACCAAGTGGCGAGACTTCTTGTTCCGCCCTGCTTGTTGATGTAAGCCACGGCCGTGGCATTGTCAGACTGGACCCGGACTGGGCATTCTTCCAGCTGGGGTGTTCAATGGTGAAGGGCATGAAATATCGCCAGAAGCTCTAACACGTTGATGGGAAGGAGAGATTCCTCCAGAGACCACCGACCCTGAGCTCTTAGGCGACCCAGGACCGCTCTCCAGCCAGAGAGGCTGGCATCCGTCATCACAGTTGTCCAGAAGGATACCAGGAAGGACTTCCCCTTCAGCAGATTGGAGATGTCGAGCCACCATGACAAACTCCGTTCCACATGAAGAAGGAGGGATACTGACGCCTTCAGAAGGTCCGGCTGACCCCTGCCCACCTGGATCACAAACCTCTGGAGTTCCCTAGTGTGAGTCATGGAAAATGGGACCGCTTCTATGGTGGAGATGAATTTCCCCACTAGAGAGGACAGCTTCTTGGCTGGAACAGGATTGTGAGCCAGAACAGCAGAAACCCTGAGGGCGATCTGGTGAGCCACCTCATCCGTGAGAAACACCATGCTCTGCTGAGCATCGAAGAGAAGGCCTAGGAAGACCAGACACTGGGATGGGACAAGATCTGACTTGTCCATGTTGATGACCTACTTGTGATGGGTGAGAGCATGAATGCAGTCCTGAACCTGCTGCTGAAGAAGTTCCGCAGAAGCGGCTTTCAGAAGCAGATCGTCCACGTATGGAGTAACTCTGATGCCATCCCGATGGAGGAGGGATACTAAAGCTCCCAGGACAAGGTTGAAGACTTGAGGATCTATAGTCAGACCAAAGGGATTAGCTGAAAACTGGAAGTGCCCTAGGTCGCAGGCAAATCTGAGATACTGCCGACTCTCTGGATGAATGACAATGTGTAGATACGCATCCTGAAGATCCAGAGAGGCAAGGGATTCCCCCGGGGACATAGCAGCAATCACCATCCTTAGGGACTCCTGGTGATAATGAGTCTTGATCACAAAGGAATTGAGACCTTCTTGGAGACCACAAAGAGGTTTGAGTAAAAACCCATACCTCTGTCTCAAATTGGAACAGGTTCCATAACATCCTTGTCCAGAAGGGCCTGGATAGCGCAAATGAACAGACGGCATTTCTCTATGACCTGAGGCGTATGAGAGGGGAAAAACTGAAAAGAAGGAAGAGAGGCGAAAGGGATCCTGTACCCTTCCGCCACCACCTGTAAAACCCATGGGTTCGCCACTGAATCCTCCCAGACGCTGTGGTAGTGATGCAGACGGTCACCCACAGCCGAGTGGGGACCTGGGTTCGGCGAGTCATGCCGAAGGAGGCTTGGAAGCCTTAGGCTTGGATGAGACCTTGGGCTTCCATTGCTGTTTGGGCTTGGAGGAGGAACACGGAGCTAGGGGAACAGTCTGGTTTGCCAGACAGGTCTCAGTCTTGAAGCAACGAAAAAGCCAATTACGCTTGAGAAGCGTCTTCCTCCTGGGGACCATAGGCAGAAGGGTACTCTTGTCCCTTGTGGCCTCACTAATCAGATCTTTAAGATCTGGCCCAAACAAAGAGGTGCCTTGAAAAGGCAATGAGAGCAAAGCTTTCTTGGAAGCAGTGTCAGCAGACCAGATCTTGAGCCAAAGAGCACGTCTGGCAACCACAGACATGGTGGAAACCCTTGCCACCAAACGGATGGCATCAAATAAGGCAGCAGAAACATAGTGCTGGGCCTCAGAAATGTTGGCAAGAAGCCGCAACATATCCGAAGTAGGAGCACCCTGACAGACAGACAGGGTGAGCTGTTCAGTCCAGGCCACAATGGCCTGGTTCACCCATGCCGCAGCGAACGCTGGACGCATGGCAGTACAAGAAGTGGCAAAAATGGACTTGAGGGAGACCTCAAGTTTCTTGTCAGTCCAGTCTTTCAGACAGGACACATTAGTAACTGGCAAGGCAGTGGCCTTAGATAGCCTGGAGACAGGAGCATCCACTTTGGGGGGATGAACCCACTGAGCAAGCGCCGCCTCAGAGAAGGGGTAAAGCAGAAGGTTTTCTGTCTGGAGACTTCCACTCATCAGACACAAGGCGGTCAAGAGTGGGGTTAGGTGGAAAACAAGTATAGGGCCTTTTACGCTCCTGAAATACATCAGAGGGATCCGAAGAAACCTCCTGAACTAAGGGAATGTTTAGGGTAGTTAAGATGGCTCTGATCAAGCCCTCAGCCGAGGGATCAGGATCAGCCTCAAAGGGGTCCCCAAAAAACTGAGAGGAGCCCACAGCAGAACATTCCTCAGCATCCGAATCCACCAATAGTTCCTCCTCAGAGGAATCGGATACATCAGGTACTCCCTGCAGTTGTGGCAGGGAAGATCTGATGGAAGACAGGGTCTGCCAGGAGAGGAAAACCCCCTGTAACTGGGATGGAAAGCGTTGCAATGTAGACCGGAGGTCTCTAGTAGCAGCCTTGAACTCTTGCACACAAACTGGCTCTAATGCATGGCTGGAGGTCCCTGGGAGAGACACAGGGACATCAGAACATGCTGGGCATAAATGACCTGAGATTTCTCTATGTAACCCTGAATGACAAGAGAAGCAATGCACAATAGGGGACACAGAGACCCCAGCGTCTTTAGTCTTAGGCCTGGCCCCAAGCTCTAATGGATTAGACATTCTCACTGTGTCAAAAAGTTTAAAGTATAAGGAATCACCCAAATACAGTGTGTAAGATTAAAATTCCACCCCAGAAATCGCTAAAATGCACTTATCTGGCAGGCGAAGGGTTAATCTGCAAAGGAGAGGAGAGTCCAAGCCCTGAGTAGGATACTCATTCAGGAAAAGGCACAAAATGGCTGCGGTGGCGGAAGCCAATCAGAAACAAGCACGTGTAGCAAGCACTCATGGGAAATGTAGTTTTCCCAGAAAAAGTACCCCAACAGTGCCGAAGCCCCCTGAGCCCGCCAACACACACCAAATATTAACCAGATAATAAAGCAAGGGCAGACAAACAAAATGAACCATCTCTGAAGTCGCTACGTTGAGCAGTTGCAGAGATATGTCTCAAACTGTACAGTCCCATAGAAGTGAATGGAGCAATGGCATCTATGCTGTAAAGTGCGTCTTTAACACAAATTTTGCAAAGTTGAAACTGTGAATTAAAATTACATGAAACATCACTAGAATATGTTAGCAGACCCAAAAAACACTAAACCCAGTAGGGAAAGTGACAAACTCCCAAAAGATGCAAAACCAGCAGCTAAAGGGTTAAGTTACCACAGAAACTTGCTACAAAACACCCAACAGACATACAGATAAACCCAATGAGTGCAGGAGGAGAACTCCAAAGGAAAACCCCTGTGCGGAGGGGCACTGTGGGACACGTTGACCTGCAGCACTCAAAGGGTTGCTCCCCTTTCCTGCAGATCTTCTGTCGTCAGATTACCATGTATTAAGAAGAAGCCTCAGTGGGCAACTTCTGAGGAAAGAACTTGAACCCAAGATTTCCCCCCCAGGGCTTAAGGTCCACAAAAAAAGCACCTGGATACTGAGCTAGCCACATCTAAGGGCATTGTCAGTTATGGTAATCCGCCTAATGGTGGTATTCCATAGCTAACAGAAAAAATAAAAAATTAGCTAAAACTATAGCAGAACTATTCTCTTGCCTGTGTCTTCACCAAGGAAAAAGTCTTACTGGAGCTGATTGGCTAGCTACAGCCAAGGAGGGAAGGTAGGCTCCACCCTCTGCATTCACTTCTAGAATTGTTCCTGCCTAGTTAAAGGGGTGGATCACCTACCCAAAGTTACAAGTAACCTGTATTGGACGAAAGAGAAAAGTACCTAAGACTGATTTTGTGAAGTTATTTACCCAGAATCCATTGCAGTAGCCTAGAAGTGAGAAACCTATTTCTCTCCAGTTCCTCTCAGACTACAACTATTACCATCCTCAGCTAGCCAAAAGTCCATAGTCCATAGTCTGAAAATAAGCAGGTTGAATCTTCTCCACTTATATAAGGAATAATAAACATGGATTGATAGCACTGGTAGTGAGCAGTACAAAAATGATCCCCAATGACGAGAGGAGACTGATAGAGTGAGTTGATGACAATGGTGCACATAGAAAGGTCAACACGTTTCTCACCTCAAAGGAATGTGTTTCACATCTTCAAGGTGCTTAATCATGACCATGTGGTCATGATTAAGCACATTTGAAGTGTGAAATGAGTTGACCTTTCTATCTTCACCCTTGTCATCAAGCCACTCGATACAGCTTACATGTGAGGTGCAGCAAGTATGAATGATTCTAATATTGTCATTGAATAAAGCTTTACTGCTTTTACCACTGTGGGATCATTTTTGGACTGCTCACTACCAGTGCTATCAATCCATTTTTATTGCTCCTTATATCTAGATAAAGTTTAAAGACATTCAGAATTAGCATGGTCAATTCCAGCAATGCATTTCCATTATAAATGCTGATGTCATAACGTATGCACTCATAAGTCACAACTTACTCACTTGTCAACACATACATGTAGGCACTCGTTCACTCTTTTACACTCTGTGGAAGTGGTCAGCGGACAAACCTTCCTGTGGGATTTCCCTTGGGAGGTTTTCTGCCCATTCTCTTCTTGCTGTGCAATTATCAGTACACCACTAATTGTTGAAATACTTTCAACAAGTAGGTGTTCATATTAATTAGACATTTTATAGTAATAATTAAATTCTTTATCAGAATGCTTTATCTAGGTAGGATTCATACACATAGTTGTCAGGCATATATATATCTATACATTTTCTTTTGTTTTTGAAAGCCTTCTATAGCTGGAGAATTCAATTCAATAGACTGAATATTTTTATGTTGCTTTGGATTCTCGAGAGCTATATGGGCGAGACTGAGGACTGACTATGGTGCAGTTGGTTTGTGCCATAATTATTCCACTTGTGTGGACAGTGTGACAGATATTGTGCTGCAGTCTGGACACTACTTGAGCACAAAAGTGTTAGCGCAGTGATTCTCAGCTCCAGTCCAGGGGGAAAATGAACAGGTCATGATATCCAGACCATTGTAAAGCAAATGCATTGGGAACCCCTCTGGTACTCAAAGAGTTAAGCACAGGTGACTGAGCCACTGACCCCTCACCTGTGATTAAGCAGGGACAACCTGAGAACCTACACTGTTGGCTTGCCCTGAGGAATAATGATGAGAAACAGTGTGCCAATAAAATAAGAAGCTGCCAACATGTGGGCTGTATGCATTGTGGTTCTATTTGTAATGAACCCTTTAAGTGCCAGAGGGGTACACAACAAATTGCAAAACAATGCTTTGCATACCCCTATGACACGGAAAGGGTTATAATGTAATAAACAGTTTCACTTTTAAATTATTTGGGAAACACAATGAAAACAAATAAAACTATGTTGTGTTTCCGTCTCACTATAACTGTGTTGGAAGAGGAGATGAGTCCTCTTGTTGTTTATTAGACAGATTGCAGACTTTAATTTCTTCCAGTTACCTATAGTGTTTATTAGAGACATTTCCCAGTTTACTTTCTTCTAATTATCTATGTTATTGGACATTTTTATCAGTTTATTTTCACCTAGTTAACTACCCTGTTTATTAGACACATTGCCCAGTTAATTTTCATCTACTTATCTGCCTTGTTTATTAGGCAGATTGCCGATTAAACTTTCCTCTAGTTAACTACCTTGTTTATTAGACACATTGCCCAACTTGATTTCTTCTGGTTACCTACCCTGTTTATTAGACACATTGCCCAGTTAATTTTCATCTACTTATCTGCCTTGTTTATTAGGCAGATTGCCGATTAAACTTTCCTCTAGTTAACTACCTTGTTTATTAGACACATTGCCCAACTTGATTTCTTCTGGTTACCTACCTTGTTTATTAGACACGTTGACCAACTTGATTTCTTCTGGTTACCTACCTTGTCTATTAGACACATTGCCCAGTTAATTTTCATCTAGTTATCTACCTTTTTTTTAAGGCACATTGACCAATTTACTTTCCTCTAGTTACTTACCTTGTTTATTAGATACGTTGCCAACTTTAATTTCTTCTAGTTACCTACTGTGTTTATTAGACACATTGCCCAATTTACTTTCCTCTAATTACCAACCTTATTGGACACATTGCTCAGTTTATTTTCTTCCCATTAACTACCTTGTTTATTAGACACATTGCCCAGTTTAATTTCCTGTGGTTACCTATCTTGCTTATTAGACACGCTGAACAGTTTCTAGTTATCTACCATGTTTATTAGATACTCTGAACAGTTTATTTTCCTCAGGTTACCTACCTTGCTTATTACACACCTTGCCTAGATTTGCCCACCCATTTAATGAGATATAATAAAATAAAAAAAAACATAAAATAAGAAAATAACCAAAATGTATATTTATTTCAACATACTGTGATAGTACAGAATCATTCAGCTAGAGAGGTTTATTTTACAAGAGAAGTAGACAACAGCAGCATGTTGACTGTATATTGTTTAATTCAAATGAATTCACCCAGAGAGTTACAGTGGTATGTTGATAATGTTTAACCATTTGAGTGCCAGAAAAATATTCAAAACATTACAAAACAATGTGCTGGAGACTCCTCAGGCATGCAAATGGTTAACAAACTGTGATTCCCCAGTCAAAAGGACATTTACATTTTATATATATATATATATATATATATATATATATATATATAGTTTTTAAAGATTACTTGTCATCAGATAGTTCCCTGTGAGCAGGCCTGCCAATTAAGCTGTGGCTGCATTGTGAGCCTGATATACCAACAGTGGGCAATGACAGAAAAGGGGTCTAAACAGAGACCTCTGGCGCATCAGTGTTGTATCATACAGGACAGTTCCTGTCCTTCACTATACATATCCCCATAGACCAGTGGTTAAACACCAGGGTGCTGTAGTGCTTTGGTTTGCCACAGTCGTCCACTTAGGATGCCCCTTTTTATCTATAAAAATTTTGACAAAAATGGGAATGTTGAATTTCAGATCTACACTTCTAGAAATGTGTATGCACAATAGGTTTGTTTTGTTATTGTGTCAGACCTAACAACAACTATTCATGTGTGTTGGGGTGCCTCAAGCAAAGACAAGTTTAAGAGCCACTATCTTAGATGCTCTGATCCTTACATTTAAAAGTGGAGCAGTTCAATTCTGGGGTAATCCAACTTCACCATAATGAGACAAATAAAATATTAAGGAAAAGTCTTTTATCTGGTGTCCTTCAATAAAAACGGATCTAAGATGCTGTTGGGAGAAAATATTGGGGAATCTTTTTTGCATCTTTAGAAGATGCCCTGAACACTACTCAGATGTTCCCCTCCGCTGAGGGGTAAGGGTCGGCCTTACAGGAATCCCCAAAGCACTAGAAATAATGCATATCTTCTTCCTCTTCATCTGTCTCCTCATCAGAGGCACCCCCAACTAGCTGAGAGTGGCCACTGAAGACAGGATCAATGTGTCTGATGGGGGACATGGGTTGCCATGAGTGGAAAACTACTTGGATGGATGACGGAATAGATGCAACACGGGACATCAGGGTTTTAACCCATGCTGGCTCTTGTCCAGTGCTGGAGGACTCAGGAGGGGTTGAAGGGGCCACAGTACAGGAGGGCCATAAGGTGCCAGAATATTCCTTTGGAAGCTCAGAGTGACATAAGGAACATAAGGAGCTAAATGAGTTGATCTTTAGGTTTGGAGTTCTTCTTGTGTCCCTTGGGATCAGATATGTCCAGACAATGCCTCAGTACGAGACAGTTCATTATCTTTCTCTAACAAGGATTCCCCAAGTAGTTTCACATCTAGTGTATATGTAGCATTATGGATTACCTTACATTAATCTATAATAAACATCTGCCACTTTTCTGTCCATTCACTCAGTTTATCCAAATCTTTCTGTAGAGAAAAAACATCCTACGCTATATGTATTTCCTTACACAGTGTCATAAGCAAAGATCGAGACACTATTTTCAATACAGAATTATATATCATTAATAAACAAATTAAAAAGCATTGCACCCAGGACTGCAAGTATCCATCATGTCCAGCTGCTATATTCTCAATAACCCTTTTCCACTCTTTTTGGACTTTGTCTTCAGTAAGCCATGTACATTATAGAGGAAATTCTGTGATTCTCCCTGTTTGTCTGCAGCATGCCAATTTTGTATATACAGAAGAACAGAATTTGTTTAAAGTGTCAGCAATTGCTTTATCCTCACTAATTAATGCACCTGTCTCTGTTTTAAGGAGACTAAAATCAACTTTAATCTTTTTGCTATTTACATACTTGTAGAATTGTTCATTTTCTTGCTCTTTTGCAGTACTTTTCTAATTTTCAATTTTAGCTAGCCTAATTTTCAGTTTGCATATTCTATTACATTCTTTATATTTTTAAATGAAGTAACTTACCGTCCTGACTTAAACAGTTTAAATACATGCTTCTTATTCACCAATTCTCTGAAAACTAGTTTGTTAAGACCACATTGGTCTTAATTTGCTCCTCATAATTATTCCTTAATGGTATACATTGACTTATTTATCTAAGAGCATTTTCAATAAATTCCATATTTTTTGTGCATTTCTCCTTTAATACTGCTTTAGCATGGTGAAATTAGTCTTTTTACAGTTGAATATTATGAGAAGCCTATTAAAAAGGGATTATGTCAGATGTCTTGCCCTGTAAATTAATGTCCAACCTGCACACACTCTTGCTCTCCTTTACCCACAACACTACCACACTTTATCAGGAGTTGGGAAGCAGAACGTCGTGTTTTACTAATGGACACACAGTGGTCAAATATCCCTCTCTCTTGGCACACAAATGTTCCATGTCCGCACACATCCAGGAAAACGCTTACAAAATCCTAACTAGATGGTACAGGGTCCCTGCTCTTCTTCACAGATTATATCCTGCTGTCCCAGACAAATGCTGGAGATGCAAACTGCACACTGGGGGCTTCCTCCACATATGGTGGTCATGTACAAAACTGCAGCCGTTTTGGACGGCTGTGGTTGACACGGTCAGAGATGTGGCAGACACTAACATTCCCAGGAACCCCATGACCCTCCTCCTACACCCTACTCCCTATCCCATTCATAAATACACCCACTCGCTCACAGTCCGCTTGATTAATGTGGCTAAGGTGTTGATTCCTAGGCACTGGAAAAAAACCTATGCCCCCACATACCAGGATTGGATTGCCTCCATCGAGTCCATACTCTCCGCGGAGGACTTATTATACTAGGCAGGGGTTTGGTACATGGATCCACAGCACGAACTCTGTCATGTATCCTCAAAGCAACTCGTGGTGCTTGGGTAGTGGCTGAACATGACACCTCTGATGAAAATGGAGATATTGGGTGTAGCCTTTTTGATCATAGCCTATGTACTCCAATTTGTTTGTCTTTTTTGTTTTGTTTGCCTTTTCTAATCTGTATTTTATACTTTAAAAATCAATAAAATAATTAAACAAAAAAATACAAAAGTGTTCTCTTTATTCCTCTGTCCCTTCCAGCTATGTCCAACCATAGCCCATCTAGCTACTCTTTCTGCCGCTGTGCAGTCTTTACCCCCAGTGCTTCATACGCCAGCTTCATTCCTGCTCTCTGCAAGATCAGTTATGCCTGTGCATTATATTGTTTGCATCTGGAGGGCTGTTGGGGGTGGTGAGTATGAAACAGTTTACTTATGAAAGTAAAAAGTAGGGGACACCTCATTCCTCTCCTTTACCACACACACCCCATCCCAAGTTTGTGTATGCTAGCGCACACACACAAAACAGTAATATTCTTACACTTTATTACACCTATACAAAGGTGGTTTGCCACCAACTACTTTTTCAAATCCATATTTGAAAGAAAAAAAAAATAATTTACTGTGAAAAGCATTAAATATTTATGTCTGTATGTGAGAACAAGTTCATATGAGAGTGTGTATGAGTGTGTGTACAAAGGAGTGTCTGTATTTGTTACAAAGAGTATCTGAGTGTATGTTTAGAGTTGTGGTTTTCTGGGTTGAAAAAATGCATATCTGTACATATTAATTCAATATAATTCAATTGAGTGTTTGGGTACTTAACCTTTACAACTGCAGGGGTACTTGACAAACTTTGTTGGCAGATGGGCCTGGAGCACACTGAAGGAAAAACTATTAAAAATGAACCTGAAAAATTGCGTTCTCAGAACCAAAAACCGTTGCACCTTTTAACCAATGGTGATGCTACTATAAAAGTGGAGTACCGGCCCCTGAAATGTTCCGAAGACCAAGTATGTGCTTTATCAGTGATCTGCATCAGGGTTAAGGTTGTCAAGGAAGCAAAATACTGAAAGAGGGACAATGAGAATGGGGAACATTTTATCAGAACAGTAGCCCATCGTAGACGCACACATAAAAGCTCTTTTCTATAGTGCCAACCTCCTTGTGGCTTTAACTGGGATCAGTTCCTCTGGTTTGGTTAAGTTCCACACCACTTCTTCATTGCTGTCTTCTCAGGAAATGTTTGTATTTCTGTATAATGGGTATGAACTAAACAAAGACAGGAGCAATGAGAAAAGTAATAAATTATGGCGCAATCCAACTGCACCATGAGGAAGAAATCATAATTTTAATTTATTTAAATGGCGCTTTTAAAATCCATGAATGCTATAGATGTCTGAATCACATTGTGTTCCTCAGCTATAATCTATGAGAAATTATTAGTTGCCAACAAATAAGTCAGGTTCCTTTCTGCACTTTGCTTTGTGCCTATCCCGCTCTATGCCCATTGAAAGGATTCCTCCCCTTAGCCATAAAGTAGACTCCATCTCTCTAGCTCTTCCAGCTATGTTCCAGTACTTATGATAATATGCCATCTTGAGAAGTGAGCAGGATGCTAGCATCTGGACTGTTAATCATCATCAAGGAAAGGTTGAGCTCTACATGGCCCAAGAAGACACAGCGTTCTGGCTACCAGATGCTATCAACACAAGTTTGATTAATGGCAGTGTACATCTGTGATTTTCTTATGTGTTCTTTATTGATATATTAAATGCTAATCTGCTTTGCTTCCTATTCACCTTTAGACTTTCCTAACAAATTGATAAGGCCAATTAGGAGTTGCTGCACTGAAACACTGTAGCATTGATGAACTGCAATGAAGAAAAGTCATCAGCCATCCTTCATTTGCCATACCCATCTATCTCTTACATCTCATCCCTTTTACTTAATCCAATTCCACTTTGTAAGAACTTCCTTCCCTGATGAAGCAAGAACCAATCTTGTGAAACGAGTTGGAAGAATTATATTTGCTTAATAAAGAAATAGCAACATTTTTCCATGTGTGGAAGCTTCATTTTGTATGTAATACGCTACACTCTAGTGGCTATCCGGTGAGTGCATTCCCCCTAGGGGCAATACATTGTTGCAATATATCAATAATGGTTACCCTTAGAGGATTCTCTATGCTTTATCTATAATAGTGCTTGAAAAAAATTTTTCTATGGACGGATCCATTGAAAAGGTCGTCGCCTCTAGTGCTAGTCCGTACAATACTGGGACACGCTGAAAGAGAGACGTCTGCATTCATGTGATTTTGGGCTACATAACAAGAAGTGCAATTGGAGTATAAGTGGACATTTATTCCTATATATAGTTTGCGCCTTGTCTTTCTTTTCCACTTTGTAAGAGATTATCACTTTGCAAACTTGGACACGTAACTATGAGATCTGGACTAAAGGTTGGGGTTTTATTCTGTTTCACCAAACGACTATTTCTTAATGATTATTGTTCTATGGATGTATTGTCTTTCAGTTTGTAAAGTTGTAGAAAGAGAATTGGAGCCTTATTTCTTCTACTGTGAGCCTGTTTCTAGAGAAAAAAAGAATTGCTACTATTGTTTTTAGCTATTTACCCTTAACCCCTTAAAGACCGGCCACGCAGGCACGTTGCGGTCATTAAGGACCACGGAGCATATATATATATTTTTTTTTGCCGAGTTGGATTCCAGACTCCCTGAACGGTGTTCAGCCGCGGGGGGAGCCCGGAATTCCATGACGGTCATAGCACGTCATGGGTCATTAAGTCAAAACAACCCACGACGTGCTATGACCATCAAGGGTCGTAAGGGGTTAAAGACTAGAGAAGAGCAACAGATTGCACATCCCTCTGGTCCTTAAACTGATTAGATAATAATGTCATTCTGATACTGTAACTGGTTTTAAAAAGTAATGGATGCCTCTCTAGCACCAAATAGTATTGAGAATTATGACATTTATTGCAGACAGGATGTTGATCCAGGGAAATATCTGACTGCCATTTGGAGTCAGGAAGGAATTTTTTACTCACTTGGGACTTAATTGGCTTCAATGGGTATTTTTTTGCCTTCCTCTATCAAAAAGAGTGATATGGCATGGGCTGAACTTGATAGACATGTCTTTTTTCAGCCTCATCAACTGTGCTACTGTGTGTCTACTTTATTGTATCGAAGGTGTGTATCTATTAGCTGCTCTTGATTTTTAGTTTTTAGACTGGCCCGTTATTCACATTTAACACCACTCAATCTTCTTGTGTTTATTCAAGGGCTTAAAGCTTGTTTTTTATGTATTTCTTATCCTTTAAAGACCAAAGGGGTGAGCATTGTGTTTTATTCAATTATTCCCATTTAGGAAAAGCTATCAAAGTATCTAAATAGCTTTTACCATCTGAAACCAAAATCAATAAGAAGGATACACTGCTGAAATGTGTGCTTTCCCAACACCCCCCCCCCACTCCAACATAAAAACACAACACAACTTTGGGCAGGTCTATTCATCAAGATGCAGAAGGCAGAACACACAAAGAAATCCCCCTCCTTCCTTTTGTAGTAACCATTTGCCAATTCATCAGTGGTCAGTGTTTATCTGGAACTCGCTTATTTATTGATGAGCAAATGCCAGATAGATCTTCCATCAGATTCCAGGAAAAGCTATAGGGAGGATAAAATCTTATGGTGTGTATATATATATGTGTGTGTGTGTGTGTGTGTGTGTGTGTGTGTGTGTGTGTGTTGGGAATCATTGCATTTCCACCAGATTTTAACTTGCAAAGCAGAACAATATGATCGATCATTGATAAATACCAAAAGTATCTGTCAATGATCATGAAGAAAAGCATCATATTTAACATGCTGCTGGTTAATTTATTTTAGCCTAAATCTTAGTTTCCTCCAAAAAACATGTATATTTGATCGATATCTATAACCAGTCATTGAGTTCACGATCAGATTAGGATGAAAGCCTACATCTGGTGCCAAAAGATACACAAAAAGAATGTAAAAGTTATAATCTCCTTACAATGTATTTTGATCTTAAACATATAGAATATCAAATCTGTTAATTACCTTTTATGTACAAAAAGAATAAATCAATAAATTACATATTTAGGGAAAAAAGTATTACATTCTTGAATGCTAGAAATGTTTCCACATTGCAAACAATACATTGGAAACCTCTCTAGCATTCAAAGGGTTAAGCTAGTGGTCTCACGCTGCATTCCTAGAGGACCAGGAAAATGAAGAATTTAGGGAGAGTCCTACTTTTGTTCCGGTGTCAATCATTTGCTCATTGATTTTGAATGAACTTTGCAAGAGTAGATATAGGAATGCGGTTTGAGAACCAAGTGTTAAGTTGTAGCACTCTATAACTAAACATGTTCATTTGCCATCATTCATTTTCGAGCACCAGAGATTGTCTAAACACTTAATAAGCGCAGGTCTTTTTTAAAAACAGGTTTCTCAGCTATGGTCCTCATGGACCCCTAAAAGTGCAGCTTTTACGGATGATTCTGTAATCACTGGATATTTCATTATGATTACTTCACCAGTTCTCTTCAAGGAAGATCCATAAAACCTGCACTAATAGGGGTACATGAGACGGGAAACTCTGGTTTAAGAAATGTGACTGAAACAACTAACTATTGTAGTAACATACTTAGAACAATGACAATACATAAACCTACGGCCACATATACAATATTACAAGTGAAGCCACTCCTGGTACATCCTGCAGAGATTTTATTTTTAACTGGCTGCTTTGAATATTAACCAACTCAAACACGAGTACTGCCATTTAGTATTGTGAAATATTACAAAAGCGCAGAGGTGTATAATCCTCCTTGAAATTAGGAAAACCCTTCATTTTTGCACATGCTGGTGAAGTAGATACAAGAGAAGGCAGCTTTCTTCCCAGAGTTCAAATCAATAATGCTCCACAGTTACCCTAAATCAGGGTAAGGCAATATTTTGCTTGATGGCAGTTGTATCAACAAGTCCCATCATCCTCAATGTTGACCAGTAGCCAAAGATCATCTACCCCTGCCCTATAAGAACTAGATCCTTAAATTGTAAGTGCCAATGCAGGTTCTATGAAAAGACTCCAACGGGTTTCAAATTCATTCTATGCCAATAAAACGGATAGCATTAAGATGGTAAAAGGGTTTGTGGGTACAGTACAGTGTACTTTCCCTGAACCTCTGGCCACAGGGGATCCCCAAAACTGAATTCTTGTGCCAAGCGTTACATATCACATTCCTTTCTTTATCAAACTTGTAACAGAGTCTGCTTTTTGTAACAGTAATTATCTCTTACAGCAAATTTATATGTGTTTAGCACTTTATATTATGTCCATGGAAGCGGACATGATTCATTTTACAAAACTCAATTACCACAAACTTCTCCCACTAAATTCTTCTAAGGAAGCCTTCAAGGGGAGGAATTTGGGATCAATGAATCCTGCAAAAGGAATCATGTCTTCCTCCGTGGACATATTGATTACTAATAAAAGGTTAATTCTGTGGAACCAATCCACTCAGAACTAATCCATAGTAGATATTAGGATTTATTTACCATCAAGGTAAGTGGGGTTATTATTAGGAGAGGTCAGTGCTAATTTAATCCTTTGAGTGCCAGAGGGATGTGCAACGCATTGCAAAGCAATGGGTAGCACATCCCTCTGGCATTCAAAGGGTTAAGTTAGCATTTTGTAGCTTATTCTTTTTTGTGTGTCCAACCATTGCACCGGATGTACTGTTACACCCACAGTAAATGAAACAAACAAAATCAATACGCAGTATGTAGATTTGAAAGTTTAGAGTTGTTCCAAATGTTTAGTGATAACTAAAACTTGCTGCATCCAATACAAACTGTTATATACATATAAGTGCAGTTTGTTTTTATGATTGTCAAAAAAAGTACTGAAATATTTTAAGAGGAAAGCTAACATCTTTCCTATTAAAACATTGCCATATCTTAATCTTTGGTTCTCCAAAATTATCCTTAATTAGTTACGGAATATCATATACATAGAGGCAGACGTGATTCTTTCCAGACTATACAGGAGGAAAAGTTGATAACCTTATTGGCTAACTAAGCAAATTTAGGATGCAAGCTTCCAAGACCTCTTATGTCTCTTCCTTAGGCATGTTATACAGATAAATATGAAAACATCTCTCTCATATACAAGCACACATTACATTTTTAGAATGGACACCAGATAAGAAAGCTCTGTCTAGATCCAGGTTCTCTGATCTGTCAATGGCAGAGGAGTGTGATATATTTACGATCCCAGTGCGACTGTTGTAAAGGTTAATGCGTTAGTGTGAAACCGTCCCATCAGTACAGTCAATTTAATGTCCATGACACTGTGTTCATTTTGGCAAAAATGTTTTCCCACTGGTGTCTGTCTTTTTATTGTTAACAATGGATCATTGGGAATTAATCATTTTAAGTAATGGCTGTCCAGTTTCACCCACATAAAGATCTGTTGGGCATTTTGCGCACGCACATGGTGAGGTATATTACATTGGATGATTTGAAGGTGAAGGTACCATTGATCTTATGGTGTAACTGTGTGTTTGGTATGGGTATCTTGTCCGTGGTGTAAATGTGTGCACAGGTTTCAAACCTCCTTTGTAGGCAGGGAGATGTACCATTTTTTCTTTATTCAGGGCACTGCTTAGCATCAGTTGTGTTAAACTGGAAGGCTATCTAAAGCAGATTAAGGGAGGCTGTGGGAATATGTTCTTAACTCTTTCATCCATTTGTAATGTTGTTTGAGGTTCTCTTGATATTTTGCATAGAACTTCAACTTGGAGGTGGTAAGTGACCACCAGTAGCACCCAGTTTCCCTTATGTTGTTCTTTGTAGCTCAACAGCTTTTGGCTTCTTATTTCAGTAGCTTTCTGTATCGGAGTGTCAATAATCCTTACACAGTAACTCTGTTTTATAAAGTATCCTCTAAGTTTATGGAGGTGCTTGTCAAGGTCCACCATGTCAGAACAGATGAGGTTGAATCTGATGGCCTGGCTGTATATGATGGAGTTCTTTGTGTGTTTCAGGTAGAATCTATTGTTTTTCAGGTAGTTTGGTCCGTTGGTGTGCGTTACAGGGATGTGTGGATGGAGTTGTTCGTAATACTGATAGCCGTGTCTATGAAGTTAATGTTTGTGTGTGAGTGACTGAGTGTTAGGTTGATACTCGAGTGGAATGCTCTGTAGTTTTTGTGGAATTTGAGAAGTTCCCCTTCAGTGGGGATCCAAATGATAAGAACAGGGCTTATAATTTTAAGTCCTTTGCTGCTAGCCAGACCTGAAAAGTTACTCGCCACTGCAAGCCATAACATATCCACCAGGGCTGAATTTCTACTCGCCAGGGCTAAATTTTCACTCGCCATTGGCTAGTGGAAATTTTGAGCCCTGATAAGAATATAATCTATCTAGCGGAGACAGACTAGGGGTTTTGTCTGGCAGGTGGGCAGGAAGTCCTCTTCTAATTTTGCCATAAACAGGTTGTCATATTGTAATGCCATTCGGGTACCAATTGCAGTCCCCATTTTCTGAAGGTAGAGGTCCTGTCCAAACTTGAAGTAATTGTGGGCGAGTATAAACTGTATGAGTTTTGTTACTGGTTCTATGGGTGTGTTATTTCGTTCCAGAAATTCTTGCCATGCTGCTATGCCATCTGTGTATGGAATGTTGGTGTAAAGGGATTCTACATCCATAGTGGCCCAAGTTTCTGCAATGGGGCCCAAGTCAATTAGTTTAAGAGATCCGTGGTGTCTTGAAGGAAGCTGGGTGTTCATTTCACCAGGGGTTCCTGTGTATTTTCTACCCAGCCAGAGATATTCTCTGTAAGTGTTCCCGTTCCTGAAATTATAGGCCTTCCCACGTTTCCTTCTTTGTGTATTTTTGGTAGCATGTAGAAGGAGCCTACTTTTGGATCTGCTGGTATTAGGGGCCTTATCTGTTCTCCTCAATGTTGGAGGGCAGTTCCATTAAGATGTTTTGTATATTTTTTTGTGGGATCATCTTGTAATTTCACATAGTATCTTTCATCAGATACAGAAAGGTACCCACATACCAAGAGCACCTCCATAAACTCAGAGGAGACTTTATAAAACAGAGTTACTGTGCAAGGATTATTGACACTCCGATACAGAAAGCTACTGAAATAAGAAGCCAAAAGCTGTTGAGCTACAAAGAGCAACATAAGGGAAACTGGATGCCACTGGTGGTCACTTACCACCTCGAAGATGAAGTTCTATACAAAATATCAAGAGAATTTCAAACAACATTACATATGGATGAAAGACTTAAGAGCATATTCTCACAGCCTCCCTTACTCTGCTTTAGACAGACTCCCAATTTAAAACAACTGATGGTAAGGAGTGCCCTGAATAAAAATATAAAAAAGCACATCTCCCTGCCTACAAGGAGGTGTGAAACCTGTGCACACATATACACCATGGACAAGGTAACCATACCAAACTCCCAGTTACACCATAAGATCAATGGTACCTTCACCGGAAAATCATCCAATGTAATATACATCATGTGTGCAAAATGCCCAACAGCTCTTTAGGTGGGTGAAACTGGACAGCCATTACATAAAAGGTTTAATTCCCAATTATCCAGTGTTAACAATAATAAGACAGAGACACCAGTGGGAGAACATTTTTGCCAAAATGGACACAGTGTCATGGACATTAAATTGACTGTACTGATGGGACTGTTTCACACTCAGAGGGACAGAAAAATATGGAAGGTTAAATTAATGCTATAGTTTAATGCTTTAAATAATGGTCTGAACAGAGACAGAGAATCCCTGTCACATTATCACACTGTGGATTAACCTTTACAATAGTCCCACTGGGATTGTAAATAACTTAAGACTCCTCAGAGGAAGACTGCAATTTACATCACACTCCTCTACCATTGACTGATCAAAGAACCTGGGTCTGGACTGAGCTTTCTTATCCGATTTCCATTCTAAAAAATGCAATGTGTATTTGTATATAAGAGATGTTTTCATATTTATCTGGATAACGTGTCTGAGGAAGAAACCTAAGAGGACTTGAAAGCTAGCATCCTAAATCTGCTTAGTTTGTCAATAAAGGTATCATCTTGACTATATTTGCCTCCTGTATTTCTATGGCTAACACAGTACCAACTCTCATCTGTTTCCAGACTATAGCACTGCAAAGTCCTACCACGGAAGTCTTCAGTTCCTTCCTAATGGCACAATGTTCAAAAAGCTGTCATCATAAACAAATTGTCAGCTCATGAGTTGGTGGTAAAAGAAAGATGATAATTTCACAAGTAAATCCGTCCCTTTAGAAAATATGTTATAAAGAATTAAAAATGGTGGCAAGATGAGCTTGATGACTATTGCTCTTAATAATGCTGACATTAAAAATGTCTTTAATTTGTCTTTGAAATAAACAGTTTTTTTTTTTTTTACCAGTTAACACCATGCTACTGCTTTTGAATCATGGATTATGGAAATCAGAAAAAAAAAAAAAACCTGATGGCTAAAAGAATATATTTTTTTCTGAAAATACCTTAGAATATGGTTGTAAATACCCTCACTTTTAATACTGCTCTTACATTTGATGGAGATGGTGGAATTGTATGCAAAAAATCCAATAATATGTCTGAGAATTGAGGGATCATGGTGTAAGAGCTAATTACAGATAATTTCAGTTACCATAACTTTTTGCACATCTCGCCCTAAGAATCTCGGTGGAAGCAGTTTGGAATCCTGCAGTCCAGCCACAACCAGTTTTGGGGGAACCAATCTAAGCAGAATTGGTTTATATGACAATTTGGATTGTCTGCACAGATTATTATGTCTGGTGTTCAGCTGAAGCTGTGCATAATTCTATGTCTATACTGGATTTTTTCAGTTTAGCGCTTAAGATATGCTTTATACTTTGTACGCAAGAGGATTGTCTAATGCATTGAAAAGCATTGCACTAGACACCCTTTTGGCTTGTCATTATTTAATATCATCATCTTAATGATCAGAATTACAGGTTGCAGGATGTTGAGACGATTCAAAAACAACACCATTCCATTGGGACAAAGTTCATGTCATTAAAGCAGAAATTACCGAATTCAAAGCATGTGCTATTCCCAATACACCTAACTAAATTCCGGTCTATTCTTTCATCCCAACTCCTTGGCAACCAAAAGTGAACAGTATATCGATGACACTCTCTTTCATTTGGCTGGCAACTGTAAGAGAGGCTCTCACTTCTACCCACAACTTATTTGACTACATTTAGTCGATATGGCAGTCTTCCTGTTCAACTCCTTATTCCTTTGAGGGACCACATTGTACAGCAAAGACTTTTGCAGAAGCAGCATAACCAACATCTTCAGATAAAAAAGTGATGAGTAAGTAGCAGATCTCATTGTTCAATATTAAGGTGAAAATCTGTTGATAGACTATACATTTCAGGATATTTTCTTTAAAGGGATAGTAATACTTAAAATGTAAAAAAAAATATGTTGTAGGGTTTATCCCCCTGAGTAAAACAATGGTAATCCCACTTCTGAAAGGTGTTTCATTCAAAAGTTATTAATTTTCAAAGTTGAATTTTTAGGTGCAATATCACAGTGGCCTGAAATTGTACAGTGGCGCTGTTGCTACACGATCCTATGGACAGCTCTGGTCAGTTGACCATAAATCTCCATAGGATGGTGTAGCAACAGTGCCACTTTACAATTTCAGGCCACTGTGATATTGCACCTAAAAAATTCAACTTTGAAAATTAATAACTTTTGAATGA
This sequence comes from Rhinophrynus dorsalis, assembly GCA_037306005.1. NCBI lineage: Eukaryota > Metazoa > Chordata > Amphibia > Anura > Rhinophrynidae > Rhinophrynus > Rhinophrynus dorsalis. The sequence goes on along the minus strand of CM074723.1, from coordinate 121,334,709 downwards.
AACGCCTCTCAGCAGTGGGAGTACCCTTGTTTTACTCAGCGGGATAAACTCTACAGCATATTTTTTTTTACATTTTAAGTATTACTATCCCTTTAAAACCTTTTCAATACTTAACTTATTATTCATGTGCAAAAACCTTTCAAAAGCAATGCCCAGCACTCAGTAAAAGATACAACTAATCCAGACAGTATGGAGAAGATAATTGCATAAAGTGGCTTTAGTCTTTTTTATGCCTTCTATGAAATCTTTCCAATATAGCCCGAAAGATATTTCCAGGTATTTTTTGATGCTTGTCAATCAAAGACTGAACTGCGCTCTTTGTCTGTAAAAAAAAAAAAAAAAAAAAAAAAACAAACAGCAAAAATTTCAGAAATGATAAAGCAATCACATGTCAGACAAAGTCACATATTCAGACACAGTCAGGGGGAGCTTTAGCTGGGGTTAATTAGCTGGAACCTTTGTCCAAGTACACCTTTTTCTACGTATTTATGTACGCATGCATTTATGTATGTACTCACTGCATCTCACATCCTACTTCTCCCTCCATCTTGAGTTTTAACACTTTGTGGAATGTACTATCTGCATTTCAAATCCTGCTTCGTCCTCCATCTTGAGTTTGTAATTAATTTGGTATATAATTGCCTCCCCCACTCATGCCGTGTGTCTCTGTCTGTTTAATTCAGATGTTTTATGGTGTCACACCCGATTTCATTGAGGACATTCCCTGTGCTAAATAATTTGTAATTGGCCTCACTCAGTTAATCAGTTTTGGATGGGATTTCAAACATTTACATTCATATACTGTCAAAGGGAAATTTAGCTGGGGTATGCTTTACCTGGGGTTGAATTAGCTGGACCTTTTATCTAAGTACACCTTTTTCTAAGTATTTGAGAGTTGGACAATATAGACATGAGAGGTACACAGGAGAGAAGGACAGCTACATCACAACCACCTAAAGTCAACAGGCAAGTAAACAAAGAGAGAGGGAGAGAAAACAGGAGGGAGGAGATAAAAGAAGTGTTTCAAATAGATGAATTTGTCTTTCAAAGCAATCTCAATCAGATGTGACATTTCACGTGAGTTCCTGTTTAATCACCTCTCCAATCCTTGTGACATGTATACCAAAATGAACATATTACTATTATCGGTTTTATCTCTTCCACTTCTAATATGATTTTCCATTTATCCCCACAATCATACTCTGCGCTTACACAATAACATATAAATCCACCATGAATTTCTGCATACATGTGCACTCACCTTTGAGTGTTGGTGGAGAGTGCTAAAAACAAACTCACCCAGCCCCAGCAATCAAAGCAACCAAGCATACTTTTCTAAATGCTCACACTGACTACATTTATTATTTACCCTGGCAAATTATATAAAAACCTAGCACTCAAACCGCAATAACCTGTAACCGTTGAGTGCCAGAGGGGTACGCAACGCATTGCAAAGCAATGCGTTGAGTACCCCTCTGGCACTCAAAGGGTTAACAAAACTGACCACCTTTTGTGCAACATATGCAGTATACCACTCAAAATGTATGACTTAAAAGTATGGTGGTATGTATACGAACTGAAAATCTCACTGAATCCTGGCTGAGCACTAAAGTACTTGATCCTGTCATTATCATTCATGCTTTAGCAAAGACCAAGCAAGGTGAGGAAGAGGCGCAATGAAACACACAAAAGTGTCTATCGACTTTGTGCATTTAAATTACTATTTAAACTTACACATGAATACCTTGCTGACAAAATTGTTTTTCCCTCTGCAAAACAAAATCATAATTGTTGGCATCTACTGAGCCTCTAACATGCCAGCACAGTCACTCTCAGACGTAACCCACCTCCTAAATGAGATTAGCACTCAATACAAGAAAAGAGAGATGTTGATTCTTGAAGACTCTAATGCTAACTGGCTGGACCCCAGTAATGAAATATCGTGTTAACCCTTTGAGTGCCGTACCACTCTGGCACTCAAAGGGTTAATTCTTTACAACACTGAACTTATCAAAACTAATCTCCCCCTCCTACACTGGCATAAATAAAAAAAAACATCCAGCCATACTCAGTTGCACTGAATTGTTTCTTCCTGCCTAAGCAGAATCCAAGATTCAGGCATAGTGGCAAATGTATTTAGAGATGACTCTATAGTTACTATGTTCATAAAACAAAACCAATCAAACCATGCCCAAAAGTCATACTTACTAGATCATTTAGGAAATGCAGTCTTTCCTAAATGAAAGAAATTACCAGTGGTATAGAATAAAAGTAATACCTGACAGACTCAGCAATTTACTTTTGTAACTCCGTTCTTGCAGGTCTGTAATACCCATGCTCCACTAAGGAACATCAGGGTAAGGGGGCCCACCTAACCTGTGTCTCTGCTGACCTACTTGAGTTATAGAGTTGGGCAAAAAGAAAATAAAATGGCTCCACTTATGATCACACTGTATACAGAAAACCTGTAGAAATCAAACAAAACGAGCCAAATCTCTATATTTTACTGACTACTTGAACAGTAAGATATAAAAACCGGCCAACTTTAAAGGTTACTAAAAATATCTACAAACCCCTAACCATTCTCACTCCTGAACCATAAAAATGAGCAATTAAATAATACAATGCCCCATAGTTATATCTAATTCAAAAATACTTTTTTGGGTGGGTCACCTCCCTGATTACATAAAACAAAAATAATTCTGAAGTAAAAACATGCATGGAACAGTTTGTTACCTTCAGCCCAGTCCAACAATACTAGTGAATTCAATTTCATGCCAGTAACCGACAGCGAAACATAGGACAACCTCCTCAACCCAAAAATTATATCAAAATCTGTGCCTGACCAACTACCTGCAATGTTACTAAAGCTCAGTGTCTTGGTCACTACTCATTGTATTGCATTCGTCATTAATGCCTCATTGTTATCCGGGTATATGCCGAAAGTCTGGAAAGTGTCTAGAGTAGTGCCTTTACACAAAAGTGGTGATTAAAATGTAGTAACAAATTACAGACCAATATCTTTAATCCCCACATTATCTACAGTCCTAGAAAAATGTGTCCACATGCCACTATATTACAGATTGTCCAGTTTTTTCACCCAGCTTCAATCAGGCTTTCTTCCAAATCACTCAACAGGCACTGCCCTTCTAAAAGTATGCCATGATATCCAGACTGGCATGGAAAATGGTGAACTCACCGGAGCTATTCTCCTACAGTTTGCAAAAGCCTTTGATACAGCAGACCATAATATTAGTAAACACAACATTTCAGGATTGGTTAATCATTCTCTAAACTGGTTTCAATCCTATTTATCAGACATAATTTAATATGTGTCTATTGCTTACAAATATTTCCCTCCCACTCAAAATAACAAATGGGGTCCCCAAGGCTCCATTCTTTGCCCTCTTCTAGTTTCTCTATTTATACATATTCTATGCAGATGACACCATAATCTGCACTAAAAATCCAAATGTATAGCAACTTGAAGCCGTATCACAGAATGATTTATCTGAAGTTGAAAGATGAATAGAGGAAAACAAGCTGTCTTTTAACCCCTTAAGGACCCGTCTGGTCCTGGCATGTCATGGGTTGGCAAGCCATAAGGACTCATGAGGTGCCAGGACCATCATGGAAGTCAGGGCTCCCCATGTGGCTGCACACAGTTCGGGGAGCCCTGAATCGGATTCGCAAAAAAAAAAAAATGGTACATGGTGCTTAAGTGCCGGACTATTGCACGTGCGGCTGGTCTTTAAGGGGTTAAACACACACAAAATGGTCACATGGTATTTGGTACAAAGCACAGACTACTTAAACCCTGCAATACCCATCTAAGCATTGTAATAAAGTTTATTCATAATATTGCATCAAACACTAAACTGATCAGGGAAGAGAAAACATGTACACTGGCAGAGTGGAAAAAAAATCAACCATGCAAAGACTCACATGTGACTATCCTGCAGACTCTCTAAAGGCTCAATAAAGTACCGAGTATCTGGGGTCTGAACATTTTTCTAGGAGTGTCTCCAATGACTCTGCCCACTTTTATCCTGTCCCACCTACTATATACATTGATGCACCCATTTCCTATCTATCCAACTCAACCTATTCCCATCAACTGTCCCACCCAACCTTGTTTTCGCCCCCACTCCTGTATGATACAAACTGTGTCATTTGGGCCTGTTTACTGGAAGGATAATGGAATAATCTGGCAGACTAGGTATGAACATGAAGTCAATAAAACATTAAAAAAAACCAAATTAAATGCATATGGGGCCTTATGTATAAAGGCAAAGTGAAGCAATTCTGGGGCAAACCAGCTGAACTACAGTAATGTGCAAATGCTTCAGGCAGGTGTGAAAAATGCTGTAAAGTAAGAATGCTTTTAAAAAAAAATAGACATGTTAATAGTTTATATTTAGTAATTAACAAAATACATAGTGAGTGAACAGAAGAAAAATGTAAATCAAATCAATATTTGGTGCGACTGCCATTTGCCTTCAAAATAGCATCACAATTCTTCTAGGTACACTTATACAAATTCAGAGATTTTGCAGGCATATAATCAGGTGTTTGATGCTAATGAGCCTCAATTTAATATGTAGGTTGAAACACAATCATTAACTGAAACAGAAACAGCTATGTAGGTGGCATAAAACTGGGCGAGGAACAGCCAATCAACTAACAAGGTGAGGTTACTGAAGACAATTTAATGTCAAAAGTCATACACCATGGCAAGACTGAGCACAGCAACAAGACACAAGGTAGTTACACTGCACCAGCAAGGTCTCTTCCAGGCAGACAGGGGATTGAAGATGTGCTGTCCAAGCGCTTTTGAAGAAGCACAAAGAAACAAGCAAACTTTGAGGACAGTAGATGAAGTGGTCAGCCAAGGAAACTTAGGACAGCAGATGAAAACCATATCATGCTTACTTCCCTTCTCAATCAAAAGACGCTCAGCAGTGCCATCAGCTCAGAATTGACAGAAAACAGCGAGACCATGGTACACACATCTACTCTCGGAGAAGTCTGGTCAGAATAGGTCTTCGTGGAAGACTTTCGGCCAAAAAGACATACTTCTGAAGTGAAAACAAGGCCTAGAGACTAGACTATGCACGAAAACACAGGAACTGGGGTTCAGAAAAATGGCTGCAGGTGCTCTGGACTGATGAATCAAAATGTGAAATATGTGGCTGTAGCAGAAGGCAGTTTGTTAGTCGAAGAGCTGGAGAGCAGTACAAGAATGTGTGTCTGCAGGCAACCGTGACGCATGGTAGAGGTTCCTTGCAAGTTTGGGGCTGCATTTCTGCAAATGGAGTTGGGGATTCGGTCAGAATTAATGGTCTCCTCAATACTGAGAAGTACAGGAAGATCATGCAATACCATCAGGGAGGCATCTGATTGGCCCCAGATTTATTCTGCAGCAAGACAACAACCCAAAACATATAGCCAAAGTCATTATGAACTATTTTCAGCATAAAGAAGAACAAGGAATCCTGGAAGTGATGGTATGGCCCCTACAGAGCTCGGATCTCAACATCACCGAGTCTGTCTGGGATTACGTGAATAAACAGAAGCAACTGAGGCTGCCTAAATCCACAGAGTATAACTGTGGTTAGTTTTCCAAGATGTTTGGAACAAACTACCTGCCAAGTTCCTTAAAAACTATGTGTACCTAGATGAAATTATGCCATTTTGAAGGAAAAGGTTGGTCACACCAAATACTGATTAGATTTTTCTTCTGTTCACTCACTGTGCATTTTGTGAATTAATAAAAATAAACTAATAACATGTCTATTTTTGAAAGTATTCTTACTGTACAGCATTTTTTCACACCTGCCTAAAACTTTTCCACATTACTGTATATGGACAAATACAAATTCACGTTGATTAAATGGGGCTTTTAACCACTTGAATGCTAGAAAGGTCTAAAAAGAATTGCTTTGCAATGTGTTTGATATATTGCTAGTATTCAAGGGGTTAAAAGCCACATTTAAATCAATGAGACTTGGAGTCATTTTATTTGTACCCTACAGTGAAAGATATTTTGCTCCAGGGCTACACACCTTTACCTTTATTGACTCTTTGAGTGCCAGAGGGGTACGGAACGCATTGCTTTGCAATGCATTCAGTACCCACTCTGGCACTCAAAGGATTAAAAAAAAAAAAAAAAAAAAAAGAAGAAGTCATAGAATCCTAATAGAAAAACATGAATCATCTCACCTTTTCTGCTAGTTCGACAGCAGTTATATTTGGATCATACGGTATAGGCTCTCCAAGATACGTTCTAAATTTAACTGGAAATCCACCATAAATTGGAGCTAATGGAAACTTGAATTTTTCATAAAGCCACTTGAATGGTCCTTAACAAAAGAAATAAAAAATGGACAATATAAATGTAAGAATTGACTTTAAACTGCACACCCATGCAGTCATTCATAGTCACTTGTAATTTATGTCTGGTCATTTAAAGGAATATAATTCCACTGGCTTCACTTGTCACTGTCTCCTTTGAATTGATTTTTCTTTCTTTCTTATTCATTGATTAACAAACAGATCAAGCATTTCATTCCAGAGAGATACTGCAATGTTACTCAGAAAATGACAATAGTAGGAGATGATACACGTTTTCATAATGTAATGAATATCATTATCCTAATAAATGTCACATTTTATTTATAGCCCTAACGTTACAGGGTGGATCACAGATGGAAAAATAATATTGTAATAAGTAAGTGCTCATCATCTACAGGTATATGCTAACTGGAATGCACAGGGATTCTTTAAATAGGTGCCATATTGATAATCTTGTTTTCTTAATCCCACATGTCAAGCCTGTATTCGATACGGCCTTGGCAATTTCATTCTTCACTAGTGTTTTGAAATTTTAATTCAGCCTTAAACCTGCCCCCCCCCCCCCCTATACTGATTGATTATCAGATAGTTATAGGCAGTCAATGCAGGCAACTGAAAGGCACTTGATGCACAACTCTGACTTCCTTAAACTTCTGGGTTATGTGAGAAGACCAATGAAGCCTACATGCATCATCAACAATGATGACATTTGGGTTTCCCCATTTCTCCCACTGAAGCCGGAAGGTAGAGAATGCCTCTGGTACTGATAGGGGAGGAAGAAGACAGTTCTTGCTGCTCTCTGACTACACACATATTTAAAGAGTTAGTAATGCCAAAATTTAAGTCTATTAAATATTGTAGATGTTAAAAAATAAATAAAATATATGAAGAAAGTCCCATCTCTCAAACCTTTATGGTTTGAGAGATATTCGCCACTAAAGTTCCCCCCTCCATCCCCTTCCCCTGATGTCAGCTCTCTACTGACAGCAGGAGATCCTGATCCTTGTACCAACTGGCGGCTCTTCAGCAGAGCCAAAATAGCGATCTTTAAAGAGAATGACTTCATTGGAACGGTCTACAAAGTGTGCCTGGTTTGCAAGCACACTTTGTAGGCCGTCCTAATTAAGTAATTCTTTTTAAATTATGCTATTTCGGCTCTGCTGAAGAGCCACCACTAGTCACATGACTCGAATCTCCTTCTGTTAGCTTTACAGCTGAAATGGGGGGGGGGGGGGACACTTAAGCTGTGAATATCTCTCAATCATAAAGGTTTGAGAGATAGGACTTTCTTAATATACTTTATTTTTTTAACATCTACAATATATAATAGACTTAAATTTCTGCATTACTAACCCTTTAACTATTTGAATACTACTGTATTGTATTTTGGCAGGTTTTGGCTCCTCCCCTCTTAGCTGGTAGCACCGAATATTCAGGTGCTAGTTGTAATTGGGGAATGTAGAAATACCGCCCTTATTTCCTCACAAGGGTTTTTCTCACAGTAAGATGGTATCACTGCTTTTTATTTTCATTACACTAGATACATGTTCACTTGGATTTGAGGCAGATAGGGACTTGACTAAATGTGGGGTGTCTTGACACAGCAGGCAAACTTATCATGGTTTTGGCAAGAAACATGTAACTAAATCTCACTGTTTATTATCTATAGTAAGTAACAGTTATTTATCGGTAAAGGTTAAGACTGGATGCACAGGCTTTCTTTTGCTTACATTGCCTACAGATTGCCTGTATTGATTGCTTACATGATTGTTAGGTGAACAGTACAAGATGATGTGATCAGGAGGGGCCCTGATGCCACTCACTGAGGTCCGAACTACAAGGAAGTGCTCCAAAATGCAGGAGCCTCTTAATGCTGTGTGTGTGCGTGCCAGAGGGGTCTCAAGCTCATTGCTGTGCACACCCTGGGCACTAACAAGTTTTATTTTACAGCATAACTGGGGCAGCGATCTGAGTCTATAAGACCCTGATCACTGCTCCCATTAACCCTTTCAATGTCAGAGGGTTATGCAATGCTGCAGATCCCCTCTGGCACTTAAAGGGTTAATACAGGCATATGATCAACTCTCTCATTGGCACTATTAAAGCTGGTCTCTTCCAGAAAAAATATAGATTTCCTAGATACATCTAGAAATGCAAATAGCTAAATGCTGAAAATGTCTGGCTACCAAAGTACTAGAAATAGGTCAAACCCCAGCAATCAAAGGGTTAAGTTGACAAGTTCTATTTAGCTTTTAACATATTTAGGCTAATGTGCTAAAAGGCACTGGAGTAATTCTCTGCACAACAAAGGCAAACTAAAATTCACCAAATTCCCAAAATTTTAAATTGGGCTCTTAATGTGTTGGAGACCAAAAGGCCATTTAAAATTAGAGTTGAACAAATTATTGCATGCATGCCTGCTCCAGCCAGCTGAAGAACTAGATCCAGCCTCCAGGTCTTATAAAAATAAATTTTTGCTTGAGCCTTGAAACTGACTGGGTCCTTGGCATCCCTATTCTATCTTTAGCATTGTCTCATTGTGACCTTAGTCAGGGTCAGCATGACATGTGTTACTAATTCTGTCAAGGTCAGGACTGGGCAATGTTGAAGAAATACTGGCATGCTAGGGACTCCATTGACTTCAAAGCTTAAGTAAAGATTTGCCTTTTACTCTTTATTTTTTTTCTTGTTTCAGCCCTCTATAAAACCATAAGATTAAAAACCCTAAAGGGTTAGTAATGTCTTAAAAGTCTAAGAAGTAAGGAAAAAAGAAATCCATTGGTGCAAGTCCTATCTCTCAAACCTTTATAGTTTGGCACACAGAATGTTTTAAAGTTCTCCTCTCCTACCCTTTCCCCGACATCAGCGGGCAGCATCCGAGGACCATCAGGCGGCTCTTCAGCACAACCGTGATACTGAAATCTAAAAAAGAACTACTTCATTGGAACGGTCTACAAAGTGTGCTTGCAAAGCAGGCACACTTTGTAGACCATTCCAATGAAGTATTTCTTTTTAGATTACAGTATCTCGGCTCTGCTGAAAAGCCACTTTGAGTCGTCCGACTCAAATCTACTGCGGTCAGCTTTACAACTGACAGCAGGGAGAGGGGAACTTTAAAACGTTCTACCTCTCAAACCATAAAGGTCTGAGAGCTAGGACTTGCTCTAGGTCTGAGGGCTACAATATTACTTCTTATTATTTTAAGCCATTAATATCCCTGTTTTAGAGTGCGTGTATTATAGAATTTATATATACCTATGGTTTGTGTGTGTGTTTGTATATGTATGAGAGAGAGAGCGCGAGAGAGAGAGCGAGCGAGCGAGAGAGAGAGAGAGAGAGAGAGAAAAAGAGAAAGAGATATGACTGCTCTAAGCTCCCACACATTCTGATGCTAAATGTGGCCCTTGGACAGAAAGACTTGCTTACCCCTGATTTAAATGAATGAGAATTTTTATTTGTCCCATATACTACAACAGAAGGTTTACTCCAGAATTGCTATTTTTTTATCATTGTGCACATGGCAATTGTAATGTATGTCATAAAAAATAATCATAACACAGCACTTCTACACAAGGTTACATATTAAAGGTTCAATGCTTCTAGAGCTTACGTAATCCTCCAAGCGATCGAAATCCTTCCCGTACATTCTGAGTGAACATTGGTATAATGGGCTAAGGAATAATAAAAAAGAAAAAACAAAGAATTATACTTTAACCCCTTACAGGCCAGAGAGGTGTTCAATGACACAGTTTCTTATTTATGCATGGTTTATATTTTCTTAAGCCTTTGACTGCCAGAGAGGTATCCAATGCATTGGATACCTCTCTGGCACTGAAGGGTTAAAACATATTATAATATTTCTAAAAAAAAAAAAACAAAAAAAAAAAAAAACACATTTTATATATATATATATATATATATATATATATATATATATATATATATATATATATATATATATATATATATATATATATATTAGGTAACGGTTCTCCTTTAAGGTTAGACTTTTCAGACCCCACATATCTGTATCTGGGAACTCTATGGGCTTGCCCCGGAGACTCCAGTTTTGAGAGAGCATTACCAGGTCTGCAGGGCAGAGGCTGATTCTCCAGATGTGGGGAGTTTTCTTTAAAACTCTGCCGACTTCTGCTCCTTCCCACCGAGTTCCTCCCACTTTTCCTCCTTCCCCACCCAGATTATCCCACTTCCCAGCCATTAATGCGATGCCCTGGAAAGCCACTCTCCCATTTGCAGGTAAACTCAACCCCCTTTTGGCCAAGATTATACTCCCCAGCCACATCAGAGGGGACTCCACAAATAAAGTTCCCAGGTATGTACATATAAAATAGACTGTGATATCTTTCTGTGGAGGTTTCTGAACAGTCTTGAAAAAAAATCCAAGTACGTTCTAGTTTTCAGCAAGGAAAGTCTGTTAGATGTTCATTTATCAGGGAGAGAGGATGACAAAGAGTGAAAGAGGAAGAAAGAGGGAGAGGCTGAAAATGTACTTTTGATATTTCCTTTTCTACTAGTCCCAGTAGGCAACATACACACAATGGGAAATACCCCACCTCCAGCTGATGGTAGGACCAAGAGCCTAATTAAGCAAGTTCAAGTGGAGCAATTCATTTTGATGGAAATTGGGATTTTAACCACTTGAAAGCTGATAGGTTTCCAATGCATTGCAAAGCAATATGCTGGAGACATCTCTATCATGCAGGGTGTTATAAACCATATTTAAATTAATGAGAATTTGGGCATTCTCTCTCTTTTGCTGAACTAGGCCCCAAGACCCATAATTTTAAAAGCAGACTGGATTTATTCTGGGATAAAGCAATGCATTGGAGATATCTCTGACATTCAAGGGGTTAAAAACCTCTATTCATGTGCATGGTAATTTAGGAATGTTTATTTGCCCCTATGGTACAGTTTACTCTAGAATAACTCCAGTTAGCTTTAATACACATGGGCCCAGATTATTTGCTTGAGTATGAGACTCCTCCCCTTTTCCTCAGCCTATTCTTTTTTCTGAACAAAGGCCTTATTCATCAAATAAAATATGTGCAGTTCCATTGATTTATCTTTTCTTTTAACCCCTTGAATGATAGAGGTCCTCATTTAATGCTTCGGAATGTTGGTGAATTTTACTTTTCCTCTATTGTGCAGTTGATTAGCTCCAGAATTATTTCAGTGCCTCTTAGTACAGCAGCCTCAATATGTTAACATAAATAGAAATTAGCAACTTAACCCTTTAGATGCCCATTCCTAGAACCATAGAGACTAGACACATTCAAGGGCTTGAAAGCCTTATTTAAATCAAGAAGAATTTATGAAATTTTCAGCAGAGTGGCTCAGTGGTTAGCACTGTTGCCTTGCAGTGCTGGGGTCCTGGGTTCATATCCCTCCAAGGACAACATCTGCAATGAGTTTGTATGTTCTCACTTTGTTTGCGTGGGTTTCCTCCCACACTCCAAAAAAAAACATACTGATAGGTGAATTTAGATTGTGAGCCCCAATGGGGACAGGAACCAATATGAGTGTAAAGCGCTGCGGAATCTGTGTGCGCTATATAAATAAAGGATTATTATTATTATTTCACTATACTGTTGCAATTGTACTGCTCCAAAATGTCAACAGTTTAGCTTGATGAATAAGGCCTAAAGGATATGAACATGCGTACATGTTGCCTACAGAGGCTAAAAGAAAAAATAAGTGTTGTTAGGTATATTTAAAGCTTTCTTCCACATCTTTTCAGCAACATGAACATGATGGTATATATCAATGGGAAATCTATAATCATGGTGGGCTATACTCACAACACCTTTATGGGTAAACTACTGATTGTAGTACCCTGCTAACAATATGGCCTCCACAGAGTCTTGAAAATCTATTCAGTAAAACCTCATGAAAATACTGACAGCAGCAGTAGGGATTTCCGTCTTCTCTGCCCAAGAAGAAGCCACTGCCCATGTGGAATGGGCTCTAACACTAACTGGAGATAAGCAATTTTCCTCATATGCGGTTTTAATACTGTATTGAAACCATCTGGAAGTGGTTGCCTTTGAGATTGGTACAACTTTTCTATCTATCCTTTGAATACTATTCTGAGTGCCAGAGGGACCAATGCCTTAGAATCTCCAGATGCAGCTCCAGAGGGCAGAATTGGGCAAAGGAAACTACCTTCAAGGCAGAAACCATATACCCCAACGCATTCATATACTGTCACGACAAAGACTGAATCTTGCCTGCTGGCAGAAAGACCCATCCCTGAAAAGTGTTGAATCTCATGCCGAGACACACTAAGAGCTGGGACAGAGTCAAAATGAATATTTGAAATTTATCACCCAACCGTGCTACTCCAGGATGGAAACACATCTGAAGCTGAAGGAGCTTTCAGTAAAAGGTTATCCAGATAGGGAGTAAGGGATATCCCTACAGAATGTGGGCAGCCAAGGCCTTTGTGAAAACGTGCATTAGATACCAGCACAAGAGAGAGGGTTTTGAATTGAAAATACAGAATAAAAATCCATGCACACCTCTAACCTAAGTATCTATGAAATACTAAGCAAGAAATAAAAATATATATATATTATATATAACATACAAATAGCTGACAGTGGCACTCACAGGGTTAATGACCTATTAAATAATTTAGGTGCACGTCCCATAGAAGAATAATCATGGATATAAAGATATAGTCAGCCTGGGAGAAACTCCTTAGCCTAGCAAGAGACAGCACACTGATCCAAAGAAGTTCAAAAAAGATAAATCACTTTCTTGCATCCATGCCAAACATTTTCTGTCCCATATGGACCTTCCTTAGGGCATATATAATTTGGATAAGGGAATTGTTGCTCATGTTATAGAGTTGGATTTTGCAAAACCCTTTGATGCTAAGTCCCACAACAGGTTGCTGCATAAATTAAAAGGTCTTGATATGGAAAGTGATATATGTACATGATACAGAAATGGTTAAATGATGAGTGGCAGAGTTGTTGTAAATATAACCTTTTCAATCAGTTGAAAGTTGTAATTGGGGTGTCATAGGGTTCAGTCCTGAACTCAATGCTTTTGGGTGTTGAAAGTAGTGTCTCAGTCTTTGATGATGACGTTAAGCTGTGCAAGGAAATATATACAGAGTAGGATGTTTTTTTCTCTGAAGAAAGATTTGGATAAAATGAGTGAATGGGCAGAAACATGGCAGGTAAGTTTAATATAGATAAATGGAAAGGTATGTATTTAGGCTGCAGAAACAAACATGCTACATATACACTAAATGGAAACTACTTGCAGAATTCTTGATAGAGAAAGATTTAGGAGTACTGATAGACAGTATGCTTCTCAGTAGTGTGCAGTGTCACTCAGCCACTGCAAGAGCCAGTACAGAACTATTCTGTATAAAAAGTGGTGGAAATGCGCAGGATGGGAATATAATTCTAACTCCTATAAATCCTTGATAAGTCCTCATCTACAATATGGAAATAGCTCTGGGCATGTTTCAGGGAAAAGTGAAAGTCTCCTGGTGCAGCATTGAGTTGAATTAACATATGAAAGGTCATCAAAAATCTTGATTAGCATATGAAGAGTCACTGAAAAACCTTGAGTAGCATATAACAATACTGAAGGTTACCAAAGTTAACAAGCATTAACATATGGTAATAAAGTATGAATCCTTAACTGGACATTTGCTGGTGTTTTGGCTAACATGAAGCAGACAGTGTTTAAAGGGATAGTAATACTTTGTTTTATCTTTATTTTATTTTGTAGGCATTAAAAAAAACATGAAGAACGATATGTCTTATTGCTCAAACCTTTATGGTTTGAGAGATATTCACAAGCAAAGTTTCCCCCTCCCGCCCCTTTTAACTAGTGTAAGCAATCTCTTCTCAGATGTGGAATGCAGTCCATAGACCAGACAGATAACAGCAGGGGACAATCTTCTTTCAATGAAAACAATGAAAACCCTGCCCCCCCATGGCAAGTTTTTCAGGTTTTTCCCTTATCTTAATTGAAGATTGTCACTCTCTGAGGTGTACCTGGGCACCACCCTTCTGATCTGGCTGAACATTGTTACATCAGTAAAAGGGGAGGGAGGGGGATACTTTGTCATTGAATTACTCGAACTACAACTCGGACAGAATTGAAATAACACTCTCCAAAGTCCAAATACTATGATGATTAATTAGAGCTACTTTTATTATGAAACATTACTATCCCTTTAAAGACGTTTTCAAATACAACTTGAGTTAAGTTGACAGGTGCACTTCATTATATACCATCACTGTCATTTTTACCAGTGAAATTCACTGAAGAATGGTGAAAAAGCAGCTAGAATGAGAATGTTTTTTTAAACAAGTGACTACATTGGTATAATATATGCTTTACACAGGGTTCAGATTTAAGAAATCTGTATGAAGCAGTACCATCTTCTGCCTTTGGCTGGTTTTGGGCACCAGTTCATAAAAATATGTTATTGAACTGGAAAAAATGCAGAGACATGCAACAGAACTGATAAAGTGAAGAGAAATCTAAGGGGTGATATGATTATCATTTACAAATATGTTCAAGGTCAATACAAAAAAACTCTTTAAGGAACTATTTACTCAAAGAACTGAGCAAAAATCTAAAGGCCATCCATTTAGACTACAGGAAAGGCACTTTCAACTAAACAAAGGCAGGGATTTTTTTTTTTTTTAAGGCAAGGGCAGTGCAGTTATGGAATGCTTTGCCTTGGGATGCTGTGTTTGCAGATACTGTAGTCATTCAAAAAAGTCATGGATACCTTTTCAGCTCAGACAGAAATTGAGAATTATGACAGTTGTTTTCAAAGCAGATAGATATTTCCCTGCTCAACATCCTAACTGCCATTTGGAGTCAGGAAGGATTTTTCCCCACTTGGGGCTTAATTGGAAATGGCTTCAATAAGGTCAACGAGAGTGATATGACATGGGCTGAACTAGATGGTTGCATGTCTTTTTTCAGCCTCATCAACTATGTTACAATATAAAAAAGAAAAGGAGAAACATAGTACCTCACCATCCTCTTCCCTAAGGACTGGGAAAAAAATGAGCCTCGTGGGAAAATGTTTGTCCCTCCAAATGTCCTGACTGTTGCTGTGGCTCTTCAGCTGTTGTGTCCTTTTGTCTCCCTGGTGGCAGAGGCGCACCTGAGGTGGCCCCAGCACATATTCCAAAAAATTAAAAAACGTTACATAAAAAAAAGTAAAAAAGACCACCACAGCAGGTGGGGCAGGGGACACAGGGTTGAAAGAATAAAGAAGCAGAATACCAAACTAGCCAAATAACCACAGACCTCAGAATGAGACTGCAAGACAGAAAGACAGAGGGGCGTACGGACAGGATATGGAATCACTGTCATTCTTCAGGCTCCAACATAAAATGAAAGAAAGACGAAAATGGCTATGTGAATGAAAGAAAGCCATCTTCTATCAGACCCAAGTACATTAAAAGAGACTGCTACCTGGTCCATGTCCATCTAATAGGTACACGGATAAGAGCCCACCTAATGGGGCATTTAATAGCCCAGTATAAGTTAAGAAAAGCAAAAGCTAGCTAAGAGAATATTTGCCCTGACAATTCCCTTTGAAGTCACTTAAAACTAAGCATGTCTGGCAGAGGTAATGTGGAGTAAGGAGGGAGTCTCCACCTCCAGAGAGCTCCTTTTATGGATGTGCTCTGCCCTTCTGTGGGAGGGTACTTTACCCCATTGTTTCTTTGTTCCACAGTGGATGAAACAAATATAGCTTGCATGGGTTGATTATATATATTAACACTGTAACAAAAAACAAACACAGCGCAAAAAAACGCATCTAAGAGCAACTTGTATATCAAAATCCACCAACTGCTTTTCTTAAGCAAGCCCCCCCCCCCCCCCCCAAACATGGGTACTCACTAAATACAGAGGCTCGATCCAGCCTCTGTGAATAAGCTAATGTAATGCCTTTTATAGCCCGGCTATGGTTTAAAATCTCCACGTTTCTCTGGGCCTCGATAGATTTCACCTGGGCTCCAGTACATTCCCAATAGTACAGAGAGTAAACTACCTGGGCTATATAATCACCTCAATTTATTGGTAGTATAACAATTGCAATAAAACTCAAAGTATAAAATATACTTAAAATATCACCCAGCGCGTTTCGTCACGGGTGCAACTTCATAAACACGAGAAACATCCTTTGACAAACACAGAGAAAGAAAAATGAAGGTTAATGTGGCCCTTAAGGCATCCAATAGCCCTGGTCCTTATGGGCTTAAAATTTAAGGCATCCAATAAGCCCTGGTCATTATGGGTTTAAAAACTGTTCATTTATGGTACCTTTGAGACATGCCATTAGGCCTAATATCAG
Source organism: Rhinophrynus dorsalis (assembly GCA_037306005.1). NCBI lineage: Eukaryota > Metazoa > Chordata > Amphibia > Anura > Rhinophrynidae > Rhinophrynus > Rhinophrynus dorsalis. The sequence goes on along the minus strand of CM074723.1, from coordinate 121,317,986 downwards.
TGCTGCTGCAGCTTCAGATTTTTTATAGCAGCAATCAAATAATTTTTTAATGTATCCATACAGTGCAGGTGTTTCACGGTTTGCACAACATAAATGTTAAGACTAACCATCTGACTTCTTGGGCTTAGGCTCTGCATTAGTTTCATCTTGCTCAGATGGTTTATCTGCTGCCTTACTCAGGGAGTTATTAGCAGCTTCCAAAACTGATATTTCCCAAAATTTTTCTAAGGCAAAGTGTTTGCCTTGATAGAAGTGTGTTTCGAAGCTAAATAGCACTGTTATTCTGCAAACCTTAGCTCCAGTGTGTGGAAACTGTTAGGCTGCATGCAGACACTATGACCGCTGAAGACACAACACAGAAGGAAGGAGGCTCACTTTTGGCATAGTACAGAGGAAAGGAGGCTATCAAATCAGCACAATCCCATGTGAATAACAATGGAGGCAAATAAGACGTAACAGTCCATTAGCCTTAACAATCCACTCAACTCTCCAGGTAGGCTTGGTGGTGGCTTGCATGTAAGTAAAAATTATACCCCAATATAGAACTCCCATAAACGGGACTTGCTAGGTCTACAGAGTAGAATTATCCCCCAAAACATATTGGAAAACAGAGTCCACTGCATGGCAGGAGATGATTAACATTTACTGTAGTTAAAGGGATAGTAATACTTAAAATGTAAAAAAAAATATGTTGTAGGGTTTATCCCCCTGAGTAAAACAAGAGTACTCCTACTGCTGAAAGGTGTTTCATTCAAAAGTTATTAATTTTCAAAGTTGAATTTTTTAGGTGCAATATCACAGTGGCCTGAAATTGTACAGTGGCGCTGTTGCTACACCATCCTATGGAGATTTATGGTCAATTGACCAGAGCTGTCCATAGGATCGTGTAGCAATAGCGCCACTGTACAATTTCAGGCCACTGTGATATTGCACCTAAAAAATTCAACTTTGAAAATTAATAACTTTTGAATGAAACACCTTGCAGCAGTGGGAGTACTCTTGTTTTACTCAGGGGGATAAACCCTACAACATATTTTTTTTTACATTTTAAGTATTACTATCCCTTTAAAGTTTCTCTGGATTACAAACAGAATGGTAGCTGGAATGGTGTGTGTGAGTGTGGTGTTTATTGTGTGACTTTTCTCAACTGAGGAAGGACTAGAAGTATTAACTCAAGCAGGGTGAAAGTTTTTTTTAAATAAGCAAAATATTTGGTCCTACCCAGTTGAAGGTGGGGTATATCATGTGCATACTGCCAAAAGGATGAAGGAGAAAACAGCACTGTTTAAACTGCACTGAACTGTAAAATGCTGTGCTTAAAAAGGAAACAAATGTATTGAGGGTAAATTATTATTGCATTACTTTTATAAATCTACCTCTTTTACAGTCTATTACCCCGATTATTATAAAACGTACCACTTTAGCATCAATTGCCACCTGCGCAAAACCTGTACGATTTCCCCAAACGAGGCTATAGTTTTGGTCGCTATAGAGCGCTTCTCGTACCCCACCTGGAGAGATTGACAAGAGGTGGCCATTTGTCAGAGCCTTCACACATTCCTCTTTTGGTCCATGGATTACATTAAATGCATCAAGCAATGGTTTAAAACCTAAAAATAAGAAGAGAAATGATGTGGATTGTGTAAAAGTTACTATGTAACTTGATCTTGTAGTAATTTACTTTAACAGTTTAACAGGGGAAAATATTAGCTTCTGATTCATTTCTATAGATCCCCATTCAAAAACTCTAGAGGTGCCCATTCAGGATAGTTTTGATTTAACTCACTAATCAAAGACTCAATTTTGTGAACTACATAGTGATATAGTAAAATAATAAATTAGGTTGAATAAAGACACAAGTCCATTGAGTTCAACCTTTTCCTCATACCCTAGTGACATGAGAATTGTATATCTATCCAGCTACCAAATAAGTTAGTCATTTATCAGACCTTCCTGATTTTCCTACTAATATTCACTATAGCCATGTGTGTTCCCTTTTGCAAGAAATGTATCTAATATTCTCTTAAATGTATCCATTGTATCTGCCATAAACACCTCCTTGGGCAAGGAATTCCGCAATTTAACAGACCTCACTGTAAAAAACACACATTCCTCTGCTGAAGTCTAAACCTCCTTTCCTCTAATCTCAAGGGGTGTCCCCTGGTCACCAGGTTGGGCCTTGGAATGAATAGCTCACCACGGAGATCCTTGTATTTAAATCTCATATACTTTTACAACGTGATAAGATCTCTTCTTAGTCGTCTTTTCTCTACAGTAAATAAACCAAGTTTGTCTAGTAATTCCTCATTTGTAAAGTCCTCCATTCCCTTAATTAATTTTGTTGCTCTTCGCTGTACCATCTCCAGTTCTAGTAGATCCTTTTACATAATTGTTTTCCAAAACTGTACTGCATATTCGAGTTGAGGTCTTACCAATGATTTGTACAACAGCAAAATGATGTTATTCACGCTTGCTTCAATACCCCTTTTTATGCAAGACAGGATTATGTTTGCTTTTGCTACTGGTCACGGTGTCCAAGCTTGTAGTTTCAAGGATACCCATGTCTTTCTCTAGCAACAAGTCCCTTAAAATGATTCCATTAAGTTCATAAGTAGCCTTGGGATTTTTTCTTCCCAAATGCATGACTTTACACTTTCCCACATTAAACTTAATATTCCATTTGTTTGCCCAATATGCCATTTTATGTAAATCCCTCTGTAGAGTGCAAATAATTAATTACCCTGCATAATTTAGTGTAATCTGCAAAGAATTGATTTAATCATTGTTTCCTACATGAAAAATGTAGACTTGTTGGTTGGTGTGAACTTAAAAAATATTTTTCACTAGTCAGATAATAATATCTTTCACGTTAGAATGTATATACCACACATTTTTAAACTCATTTATTTGAAATGTTTTCAGATCAGTTTAACATCAGTATCAATTACAAATGTTTGTTTGGTCATTACATGTTAAGCTATGTATTCTTTTGTATTTAATTTGTTAATACCTGGAGACACAAATCATTACCTTGAGAACTGCAAAACTAACAAAATCTGATGACATCTTCCAGACCAGTGATTCTAAATCCTGTTGTCAGGCCAGCTGAGTTACTTAAAACAAAAGAGCCTCTGATTATCTCACATGCTCTCAAAATATTTAGATCCTGGCCTGCTTGTTGCCCAAGAATAAGTCTGATAACCAATTCTGTAGACTGAGTACAGTGCCGTTAAGTAGTGGAAGACAGAGATAATGACCTAAATAATCTATAGAGAAGCCCCTAAAACCCTATGAGATTAGATTGTTAATCCATAAGCTAACGGAACCAATGTTTGTTTAAGCACTGCATAAATATATTGTCTTGTACTAGACAGAATTAGAATAATCCCTGCGACATGATGACATTTGAGTCATAATGCATCATTGTTTTCACAAAAATATTTTTTATAGAAAAAAAAAAAAAAAAGAGAAATAAAAGGGGATTTTCGTGTACATGCCGATAAATCCTTTTTCACTTAGCCCTTGTGGAACACAATAACCATGGGGCAAAGTATCTTCCTCTAGGAGGCAAGGCTCTTGCGTACAGAGTTCTCTGAAAGTGGAGACTTCCTCCCCTCCATATTACAGCTATAATCAAAATAGACACAATCACAGGCAGAAAGGGGTCTTGAGTGTCAGGCAACAGAGAGATACCAAAGCCAAGGACTCAAAAGGATATTTGTAGAACACTCCCAGGACCGGTTTGTCTCTTGGAGAAGTAGGCATGAGCCAGCCTTTGCACATAGGTCTGAACATGAAGCAAGAATGCAAAAAACAGAGGAGGCTGAAATCTGGACCTTGATATAAGTCCTTTCTGAAGACAATCATATAGAAAGGCCAAATAACAAAATCAAAAGGGCTACGGCTGTGACCACTGATCTACAAACCATTTCAAAAAGAACAACCAGAGCCTAACATGGATCAATACAGCTAAAAGGTGCTGGCTGCAAAGCCAGAGAGCCCACCCCCTGAAGTGCCAGGGTCCAAACCAGGATAGCTACAGTGGTGGTCCAGGAGATACAGGAGTAATCAAAGCAAGAAAATAAATCAAGGTAGGTGCAGGTCAAGCAATGTCAGGGTATAGGCTGAGGTCGAGACAGACGGAGTTCAAGCAAAGTCAATGTAGAAACCAAGGTCAACCAGAGAATCAAATGCAGGAAACAGGATACAGGAGGCAGGAAACTTCACCACCAGGGCTAACAACTAAGCACTGGCAGGCTGGTTTAAATAGTCTTTAAAAAAGGTACAGCTAGAGGACATTAATCAATATGTGCCAGGAAAGACAGGAGAGATTAAAAGGACAATTCTGCTATAGAACAGCCTGCAGATAAAAGATCCTCTGGTGGCAGCAATGGAAGTTGCAAGACCCACAACCTGAAGGTCCCTGATTCAAGCTAAGGGAGAGGCACTCCACGATCTGCTACTGATAATGAGTCCATATATCGTAAAATACACAAACACTCTCCAATTGCCTGAAGTGGACCAAACGTTCATGAGTCACATGCATGTAGATTTGTAGGTGGGGGAACTTTTGGGTAGGTTTCATACCAGCTCTACTTGCTTGGATTTCAAGGGCGGGTGGATCTGGCTCAAAGAGGGGTTAGGAACCTTGGACATATACCCATACTGGCAAGGGTAGTGAAAGCCATGAAATATCAACAGAAGGGAAGAACGCTTAGGAGTAACCAAAGGCAACAGAACACCTTGACCCAGTATCATGGCTAATGACCTTCTCTAGCTCTAGATTAAACAGTTACTTGCCAATAAATTGAAGAGAAACAAGAGATTTCTTAGAAAACTGACCAGCAGACCAAATTTTCAACTACAGGGAATAGCTTACTGTGACTGAAAACAACAACTCGCCAATGAATCTGGCACTATGACTGGCTGCTTCAGTAAGATATGCATTGGCCTCAAGAATCTTACAGATGGAGAGAACACTATCCCCTTTTGGAGACTCTGAATAGACCACATCCAACAACTGTTCCCCCACCCAAAAAAGCCATGGCTCTAGTCATGCTGTAGCAAAAACAGAATGTGGCCCAAAAGCTAAGATGTTTGTCTTAAGGAGAGGATCCAAGTGGTAATCTGCCTGATCCTTATATGTAGCTCCATCTGCAACCAGTAATACTGTGCTTAGAAAGGCAAGGAATAGGAGTGTCAAATGGGGGGAGGAGGTAGCCCACTACTGCAGCACAGCAGGATAAAAAAGGTGTAAAGGAGAAAAGATCCAATGGATAAATTGCTTCCCATCAGGCGACTTCAACTCAACAAGCACCACTTCGTCAAGGGAATGATATAGTGGGAAAAGTACTGCATCCCTTATGTACCTTTTAAAAGTATCCTGTGGTGCTGATGAACCCAAATCAGACCTCCACAGAGAACACAGGGTGTTAACTCAAGTGAATCCCCAGGAGTACCATCCTTCCCAGTTTCCTCATCTTCCATAGTGAAATCCCTTTCCCCACAGGGATAAGCCCTTCTTTGGGGATGAACAAGGTGGTCTTGGCTCCAAGACCCACTTAATAGATGTAGGAATAGTGGCCATGGTGGAAATAAGGGTTTTAACTGATGAAAGTGCCTGTGCAGAAGAGGGGCATAGAGCTGGCTGTATGGGGATACAGTACAAAAGAAACCTAATACACCAGTACAATACCTGGGAGAATAGCCTAACTGGTGGTGAAAGGGTTTTAGAAATAAATCCTTAAGTTTTGGTGGTCTCAATCTTCCCCATATCTCCTTTGTGCCCAGACATGACAAGCAGAACCCCAAAGGGAGAAAAGAAAAACAGTAATCAAGAATAAAATACTTATCTGTCTGTCACCAGGGATGGATAAGGTGTCAGGATGAAGTTTCAGCCACCCAGAGAGAGATAGAGCGAGCATATCAGGTGCCTCAGGGGCACTCCCACTCACTGAATAGAGAAAAAAAGAAAAATATATATGGAGCAGGAAGCCCCACTTGGGAGTCTCCCATGTTCTGTCCACCCATTCCCTTGGACCAGATCCCACCCGGTGCGACGTAAGGTGGCTTAGAATTAATTGTTTCACAACCGAGATGGTGGTCACAAGCTCTATTCTTAAAACATGTGAAAAAAAGTAAAAAAAAAAAAAAGGTGAAATCCACACTGAAACAATTTGAGGAGCAAGGGGTAATAGAGAAATTAAAAAACTAATGTGTTGATTAGCTCTCTGGCATGCAAAGAGTTAAAGGATCAGAGTGTGAAATACAGCAAACACACCACAGACCTCGGTTTGTGGCTGGTAGACAGACTGACAAGCCATACTGACAGGACCTGCACACTCTGAAGAGGCCTATAATTTCAGTATTCAGTCTCCTATGGTACAAAAGAGAAAGAGAATGGAGTGGCTAATAAAGGTCTGATAGCCATCCCCAAGCAGACCCCAGATCCAGGGAAAGTCTGCCCCTGCTCCATATCCAGCCTGGAGGAACTGCGAATAGATGCCCGCTTAATAGGTAACTGTACGGACCCATATAAAATAAAAAACTAAGAGAATCTTCACCTGCCGCATCTCCTACACAGGAGGCTTTAAAACCAAAGCTGTTGGATGGGATAAAATTGAGCTGGGATGGAGAACTCTGCTGGCAAGTGCCCTGCCTCCTACAGGAAGATACTTTACCCCACGATATATTTATATTTAGAGTAAATACATCTAATATCAGTATAGCTAATTTTAATTGCTCAAATAGTACGCTATTGGTTTGTAATATGTTTTTTGAAAAATTAATATTTATATGTTGGTGGAACAGTGTGGCATTTTTTATGCTAATTAGTTTATGTGATGGGGCAATATTATCACTCTCTGTATTTTGAATGAGTCTAGACAGAGCCCACTCACTGGGGACATTTTTAATAGAACAGTGAGTGATGAGTTTTGTCTCATACAAAACTAACAAAGTGAAACCAAGACAAAGCTGAAGTTCACAAAACTATTTTATATAAACATGGATAATAAAGCATATAGGCAGATTTTAATTATCTGTAACAAACGAATCCCATTTTAAGGGGTCAGGTCCAATTTAAATAAAATAAAAAAATACAAATATATATATATATTTATTTTATATATATTATATATCCTTTTTAAGCTTTTAAAGGACCAGGGGCTCAATTTTATGGAGCAAGTTAAACCAAGCGGTAGTGCCAGTTAAACCAAGCAGTGGTATAGTGAGTTCTGGATGGCACACACATAATTGTACCATCGGAATTCTACTCCCTGTCCGGCATCCTCCGCTATGAGCACTAGTCACATGAACTCACATTGCATAAACTCTTGTTGCGACTTTCTGGTTCCACAATTCATGCTAGATAGTATGAGAAGTGTGAACATCAAAGGAGACACTCTCTAGTTCGATGTTTGACATGGTGCCAAACATTGACCAAGAGCAAATGTCATAGTTACCCTCCCCAAAACTAACTCTAAAAGCATTACCAGTCACTCCAATGCACCTACCACTACTAATACAACTTCCCCCACACCAGCTAACAGTAACCTATGTCCTATGCCCCTCTCCATGTGTTTCACAAGTACATCAATTACCTTTATGTCAGAGGTCCAGGTGTGTCCTCAATCCATCTTTTTGCAAAACTAAAATCAGAATAAAAAACCCTAATACCTGCTGTGAGTGATGTACATGTGAAACACTTGGTGAGGGGCAGGAGACATAGGTTAATGTAAGCTGTACAGGGAAATGAACTCTTGAAGGCTAGACGGGTATGCAGCTCACTGCTTTGCAATGCCTTGGATACCTCTCTGGCACTCAAAGGGCTAACATGTATCAGGGACTCAATACCTTTATTTGGTAGGAGTAGAATTAAAGCACTAAATGAGTGTTAAAAGTCACCACATACAACAGAATGCCAAATGGATGTGCTGTTCCATTGATTGTAGTGAGTGATAAAAATGCACAACGGTCACTAAATTAACTGTTGCAACTTAGTCAAAGCACAGGTGACATAATACAAAACTGTGACTTAAAAGTAACATGTTAGTTTCATTTCCATAACGGCTCTAAAATAATTGAGCACCAGATGTGTACATCACATTGCAAAGCAATTCTTTGCACAATCTTCGGTGCTTTAAAGAGTTAATTTTTTTTTTTTTTAAATTCACCTTGTTTCCAATGCAGTGCATCATAAACCCGATTTCCATTCCTGGTCTAAACCTACCTCTTGAAGTTGAAGAGGTCTAAATATACTTGTACCTATCTTGATGTAAATACCTGAGGTCTTCAATACCTGCACAAAAACATGACTTGCTAAAAATATACATTAGCTGAATAATTGTTCTTGGCAAACATAGCTACAATCCACCACTTAAGCATAATGATACAGCAAAACTATAAAAGAAAAAAATTTCAGAAAGTATTTGGAACACCCCAAAACAAACACCAGAGTTCTTGTACTAACAATGAGGAGTTCCACAATCAAATCGACGTAAACATATGTGCGTGTGCAATAGTGAACCTATTCCATGCTAACTGCTGGAAGAAATTTAGGAAACAGTAGCAATGTAATGGATTCTATGTTATTTTAGAGATTTACCTGGTATTTTATAAAGAAAACGGTCCCCTACGGTTTGGCATGTTCTACCTTTGAGGAGTATGACCTTTGCTACAAAGTAATAATAGTCTATAGGAAGAGCTCCATGATAGTAGACAATCAGAGCAGGTCCTTCATCAGGAATATATTCTATGCCATGAAGTTCATAACCTGTAGAGGAGGAGGATAAGAGAACATCACTAAGCAGCTATAAAACTTGTATTACAAAAAGAAGACAACTGCCAAAATACTAATTGTGTAGCATATTGTTAAAAAGGTATTAAAAATAAAGTAACAAGCAGGAACTCACAAAATCAGACATTTTAACATGTCACATATATACAGTAAGTAGCCTCTAACTCTGCAAGTCTCTATATCTTACTTTTTATGTTTTATCAAGTTTTTAACAATGTACTACACCATTTTTTTGCACTTATTTTTTTTCCACCTTTTTAGATTTCAAGCTGCATTGAGATTAACTGAAATATGCAAAACACTGAATTGATGCAGGCACCATGTTATAATCACCAACAAGGACTATATATAGTTGACTATAAGAGTGCTTTCTGTGTATGTATACTTTGTTAAAGTTATAAACATCTGACAATATTAAAAATTCAAATTAAAAGTAAAAAAACAAAAAAACAAAAAACAAATTGAGGATTACAAAGCCTTCCCATGACGCTGTATAATGAACACAAATTGGCTGGTGCCAATGAAAAAAGCTAAAAAAAATATGCAAACTGGCTGTGCCAAATTCCTTGCCTAGCCAATTTTCGAACTTCGTTGTTACGGACTACAACAACTGAATGAGTAGGTGCTTTCCATATGTAAGGGAAGAATTACTGCTTATTGGTCCTCTCTACCCAGGTGATGTCACTATCGCTAGATGTTCGTACCAAGATGTACAGAAAATGACAGAAATATTGGTTTTGATAGAAGTAGAATTATGAGGGAGTTTTTAAAGTGTCAAGGTTATGGTCACAAATACTGGACCCTCCTTCTGAGGAAGGACCTATATTTGTGACCAGTATATTCATATATTAAACTTAATCTTGATTGAACCTACCCTCAAAACTAATGAGTGCTTAAATGGGAAATATATCTTTTGGAATAAGTGTCTTGTAATTTGTCTACCAAAATGACTTTCTTTTCCCTTTCATTTAAACTCCACCGTTGTCTACAAGAGGACAGGGGAGTTCTACTACCTTCCAAATGTTTACATGGACCTTAAGAATCATAAGCATGACTCTCTATGCCTGGCTAAATCCTTCTGCAAAACAAATTAGAAGCCATTTATTACAATTCCCATTTAATTTCTACATCCTTAGATTGATTATTTGACTGTGAAAATATTAAGGTTCCCCAATGATGAGGAAAAAAAAGTTACTAGTCAGGAGTTATAAAGTTAACAGCCCATTCAATGTTAAACATGGAGAAAATCATAATGTATTAGTAGACTACTGGGTTTTAACGAATCATAGACTAGTGAAGGTGTGAACATTTCCAGCCATGTTGTTTGAGTGAGAAAGAGATACATACACATAGGTCTGGAAAATTTTGATTTATGTCCACTGGTCAGAGGAAAATGTTACTAGTCAAGCTGTAAAAAGTCACTAGTCCATGAAATGGCATGAATTAGTGGAAATTTCTGACTTCTATTATTTATATTTTTTTCTTTAACTCATGGATTTGATACCAGCTGTACAATAGTCTTGTACTCCCTACCAGCAATGCATAGGTCTCAGGCAGTGGGGAGAGAAAATTAGCCCAATGAGGACCAGAAGGGTGCACAACATTTTGCAAAACAATGTGTTACACATCTCACTGGTCCTCACTGAGTTAAGAAAGGAAGACAGTCACACAATTATAAGATTTATGTCAATAAGCATGGTCCAACATAACTCATTATGAGATGGGCTCTGCCTCATGAGATAAATCTGTGTCATCATAATGTAGAGTGGGAGATATTAAGGCCACAGAAATTGGTCAGTGAAGCATCTATTGTGTGCTTGATAAAAGTTACCTAGATGTAGGTCTTATAGAGTGGATGAAGTACAATGTTATGTAAAGTTTTTACCATGCCATATTGTAGCATGCCCATCCCAGAGAGTTGCCAGCGTTTTCCGAGCACCATCCCATATACTGTTTGAATATGCCTCTTTCAGCTCATTTTTGCGCTTGTACACATGGAGGAAGAGGATGGACAAGTAGAGAAAAATGACAATGAAGATGGGTAGTATAAATACTATAATCAGTGGTGTGAAGACCCACAGAAGATAATCTACATAATTCAGGTAGTCTTCCAGATTGTCCAGCTCTAGCCACTCCACTCCCAGGTGCATGAGGCAGGTCAGGTAGGTGAGAAATGGGTTCACAGTACATGACTCATTCCACTCCTGCATCTTCAAAATGGAAACCAGAGCGTCAGTGGGTCACAAGCTTCTTGTTGGTTTGTGTCCTTGCCTTAGGAAAAGATATTAAAACAATTATATAAACACCCTTAGAATGGTAATCAATTGCTATGTTTATTTTTTCACTTTTAGAGATGGGGTAGAGAGAGAGAGAGAGAGAGAGAGAGAGAGAGAGAGAGGAGAACTGGAGAAAAAGAGAGTGACCGAGTAGAGATGCAGAAGAGAAAGAAGAGAGATATAGAGGGGAGATAAGAAGAGAAAGAGACGAAGAAGAGGGAATTATTATGGGAGCTGTAGTTCCATTTGAGAGGCACAGGTTTCCCATTCCTGCTGCACACTATCTGGCTACACTGAGTGTTCCTTTCCATATATAAAATTATCTATAGGCATGTAGAAACACAAATATAAAAAAGATAGGCAGGAGGAAGCAATGCTCCTTTGCACTCATATCCTGCTCTGTCTTACAAAGCAACAGTCCAGGAAGGGAGTAGCACAAAGAAACATTGCCTCCTGTAGCCTGCTGGAAAACAGGGCCTGTAATATAATATTAAGTTTTATAAAAGCACATATCATCAGATATGAAGAACATAATTTCCCCAAATTCCCATCGATTTAAATTTGTCAACGCAGACCTTAAATTCTAGTGAGGTCATCACTGCATTGTAAAGCAATGTGCTGGAGATCTCTCTAGCATTCCATGGGTTTAAACACCCTATTTAAATGAACAGTATTTGTTTTGTCCTCTATGGTACAGTTGGATTGTCCCAGAACTGCACTTTTTTGTTAAACATAAAAGACCAAAAGTATCTGTGAACGTAAAAACTTGCGTTTTAGCATCATGAGTGAAATATACTTATGTAATATTTATATGTGTGTGTGTTGAAATTTACATGTGTTGGCTTCATCTACTGGCTGGGTAAAACCAATCAGAACTTTTTATAAAGGGATATACCAGCATGCCCTGTTTAGTCATACCATTGTCCAAGGTGTAAAGCAGTGACAAACATAATAATGAGTGTACTATGGAAGGGAAACAGAAGAAACTGAAATATTGGTAGGCAAGTTTCCCCTACACTTTTCTGTCCCATCCATGTAAACAATGGAACTTCAAAACAGCAGTACCACTTCAGGGTAGATATCAATATACCAATCTAACCAAACATTTGGGCAACAAAATATATGTAAATAGATATATGTATAAGCACAATCTACATTACCAATATCAAATATATATAGAGGCACTTTCCTACTCAAACTTATCACCGCAACTTAAGAGGAAGAGCACCTTCTTCTTGAGTCTGGATTCTTCTAAAGCATACATATACAAGTAGTGATGTTGTCTTTATGAAGGCAGAGATTGAGGCCCATGTTGCTTTGGATTCCTCTACTTGATGAAGCAATCATCTTCTTAGCCCAGGAAGCAGACACTATTCTTGTAGATTGAGGGGAATTCGAAGCTGCATCCTTATATTAACATAGTGACATAGTAATTTAGTTTAAAAAAAAGACTTGCGTCCATCTAGTCCAACCTTTTTCCTATTCCTGTTTACCATCGTTGATCCAAAAGGCGGCAAAAAAAACCCCTCCATACAGCAAATTCTGCCTTGAATGGGGGGAAAATTCCTTCTTGATTCCAAATGGCAATCAGATTTCTCCTTGGATCAACAAGCACTAACTAAATATTAATCCCAATACTAACGTAAATAGCATACATATTGTCCTATATAATCTCTTAACCTGATGGTTAAGGATCCTAGAGGATTGTCTTGAATGTGGAAGCCCTTAGCCAACGAAGATAAATGAACCTTAGGCGTTACAGATTATCTGTTAAAGGAAAAGTAGTAATGACATTTGCAGAAAGAAGATCACATTTTAGTACATCCTGTTTTACGATCAAGTGCAGTTTTTGGATACAATACTTTTCAGTGGACTTCAGGGAGAAAACCTGTGGTTCTGAACTCTATCAAATCAAAATTACTACATATTCCTTAGTTCTGACATTTATGGAAATAGCCCTTTTCCATTCTTCTAGGGGTATATGTATCATATTAATAGTAATAGCAGACCAGAGACTACTCTTTATGTAAATAACTGGTGATGAAGACAAAATGGCAATATACTAAATTATGATGCATTACCAAATGCACAGGAAGAGATAAATCACCAAGATGTGCAGACAAAATTAAAAAGGTAACTGTGCAATATATTCAACAGCAATAACATGAAAAGTGCCCAAGTGGATGTACGATCATAAAATGACCAAGGCAAGATAAACCATAAGGTGCATGAGAAAAACAAAGAAAAAAGCACAAGCACATCAAAAATAAGGGTGCACGAGAGAGGTACAAAGTAAACACAACGTGCCTGGCAGGAATGCACCAGAAAAGGGGTACCTGCCAAGAAACCATCATATAAGGGTTGCCTTGCAAGGATGGCCTGGCATGGCTGGCTGTCAAGGAATGGTTGTGTGACAAGAAACAACAGAAGGGCGCCTGGCATAGTGGCATGGAAAGGAGGTGCAGACGCAAGACACATATGAAAAAAAAAATGCACAGACAAACAGACAAGATTCATGGGAAAAAAATGCATAGCCAAGATACAACAGAAACATACATAGCCAGGATGCCAAGGTAAAATGTACTGAAGACATATAGGGAAAGTGTATACCAAAGTTGTACAAGAAAAGCACTGTGCCGAGGCAAGATGCAGAGACAGAAACATAGCCAGACATAGTGCCTAAATGCAGACAAAGGGCATCATCAGACAAAGTAAATTAGCAAGATGTGCAGGCACAGGAGATTTAAAAAAAAAAAAAAAAAAAAAAAAGAAAAGAGTGTAGCGCAAACAAAAAAGGATGCACAGGAAAAGATGCAAAGCAATAAAGGATTGGCAAGAAAAGGGTGCACTGAAAAAAAAAAAAAAAAAAAAAGATGCACAGCAAAAACATGAACAGAAAAGGTGCAGAGCAAGACTGCACAGGCATCTTGTATAGCAAAGATGCAGAGCCAAAAACTGTATCAACGTTTTTCAGGGAAAGTGTTCCATAACAACAGGTGTCAGCTGAAGGCTAGTCAGAATCTCAGTCAGGCAGTTCAGTTCAGCAAAGGGCAGGTTTTTGGTAGTGGCAGATACAGGAGACATATGTAAGAGATGATTAGATGCATTTCTAGCAGACTGGTACATACAGTGGTATACAGTGTATTAGTAGGCAAAGCAGGAAGTTCTGGTAAACAGACTAATACCTATTCTGGTGTTAAGAAGGCTTAAATAATTTCATTTTCTGGGTTATATTGTGGCAAAGGTTGAACTTGATAGACTTGTGTTTTTTTTTTTCAATTTAATTTACTAAAGTAAGTATGAAATACAGCTTAAAAGAAGTCCAGATGAAGAAAAGGTGAGCAATGCAGATTATTAAGTGATCCATACATAATCAGTTTAAAGGGACAGTAATGTCCAAGAAAAATATTTAGCATTTTGTAGTGCTTAAAGGGATAGTAATGTTTCATAATTAAAGCAACTCTAATTAATCTTCATAGTATTTGGACTTTGGAGAGTGTTATTTCAATTGTCAGAGTTGTAGTTCAAGAGTCATTCAATCACAAAGTTTCCCCCTCCCGCCCCTTTTACTGATGTAACACTGTTCAGCCAGATCAGAAGGGAGGTGCCCGGGTAGACTGCAGAGAGGGACAATCTTCAAGATAAGGGGAAAAACCTGAAAAACTTGTCAAGGGGGGCAGGGTTTTCATTGTTCTCGTAGGAAGAAGATTGCCCCCTGCTGTTATCTGTCTGGTCTATGGACTGGATTCCACATCTGAGAACAGATGGCTTACACTAGGTAAAAGGGACAGGAGGGGAAACTTTGCTTGTGAATATATCTCAAACCATAAAGGTTTGAGAGATAAGACTTACATCGTTCTTCATGTTTTTTCAATGCCTACAAAATAAAATAAAGTTAAAACAAAGTATTACTATCCCTTTAAGAAGTTGAATTGAATGCAAACATTCCTAATCTCTCAAACTGATATGGTTTGAGAGATATATGCATTCAAAGTTCCACCCTCACCCCCCTTTCCCTGACATCAGCGTTGTGCTGACTGCAGGGGAATCCTGTCCGGGAACCAACTACGGGCTCTGCAGCAGAGACGCAATTGCGTTATTTAAAAAGAATGCCTTCATTGGAAAGGTCTACAAAGTGTGCCTGGTTTGCAAGCACACTTTGTAGACCATTCTAATGAAGTAATGTGTTTTAAATAACGCGATTGTGGCTCTGCTGAAGAGCCTCCTCGTGTTGGTCGACACGGATCTCCTGCTGTCAGCTTTACAGCTGACAACAGGAAACGTCAAACTTTGAATGCATATATCTCTCAAAATGGTTTGAAAGATAGGGTTTTTTTTCATTCAATTCAACTTTTTAAGCACTACAACATTCTAAATATTTTTTCTGGGACATTACTGTCCCTTTAATAATAGCAATAAGTATGAGAAAGACAATGTCTTACAAAATATATCAAGTAATATAAAGACATAGCAGAAAAAAGCCACCAGACATGGGGTAACAGTCAACATCTGATCATGATGGACTCTCCAGTGTGAACTCCTAAACATAACCAGATAACAATCTTCACCTGAATCCACAGAAGCAGAAACCTGTTTATCTTGTTGTTGCAGCAGGAGATTAAATATTCTAAACCTATACTATGTGTACATTCCTTATGGATCACAGGATAGCAAACTGTATCCGTGACTATACTTGCTTTCCTCCAGTGATCAAAAGCTGGGATTTCTTGGGTTATACATCTGCATCTTCAAGCGCTCTGTATGATAGGCCCCAAATCCAATCTTCACTACAAACAGAAGTGAGGGCAGCAGTGATAACTCTTAAGCACCAACAGCTCCGTTGTGAGGTGCTATGGGGTGAAGGAAACTATGCAATTTCCTTGGCTAGCTCAGTTTATAGGGCTCCAGGGTGTCCACTCCCTGGCAAGCAGTCATCTAGGTAGGAAAATGATTGAAGAGGACATGTCAGGAATTCCCTTATAAAACAACCCCAAACCCAGCAAAAAGGTGAAGACAAAACCAATTATTTGTTGCCGTGGATGGGACACAGGAGATTTTTTGCATTTTTAACTGAACAGATACATATGACTACCTTCAGAAGGTATTCATTTCTCATTGAAATTATGGGCTAATCTCAATAACAATGATAAAGTCGTTTATTGCTTGGAGATCAAATCCCAAAACAGATTTAAAATAGTGCACAGCAAATACACATCATCATGTAAAAAAAGTATACACACAGAGGGACTTGACTTTTGTATGAACTCACCTACCAAGGTAAGTGCTTCTCTTAACCCCTTAAGGACCAGCGGTCCAGGGAAGTTACCTTCCCTTAAGGACCGCTTTGATCCTTGCCGACGCGCTGGGACACGTGACCTGTTACATGTACCGGCACGCCACTTTGAGGCCTAAGAGAGATTGCTCCGGTCTTGGAGCGATCAATTTTAGGCCCCGTTTTTACTTTCAGCACTCCTGGTAAAGCACTGTAAGTAAAAAGTACGTGACGTGCTATGACCGTCACTGGTCCTTAAGGGTATAAGGACCGTCATAGCACGTCACGTAGTTCTTAAGGGGTTAAACATATTAAGAGCTACTTGTTTCTAGAAGTATTGTTTTTAAAGGGATAGTAATATTTCATAATAAAATCAGCTTCAATTAATCTTCATAGTATTTGGACCATGAAGAGTTGTATTTCAATACTGTCAGAGTTGTAGTTCAAGAGTAATTGAATGATAAAGTATCCCCCTCCTGCCCCTTTAGTGATGTAACACTGCTCACCTCAGAGCAGCAAGACTGTCCGGATGGATCACACAGGGGGACAATCTTCAGTATGCATAAGGAAAAACCTGTCAAGGGGGTGGCGTAAGGAAATTTCCTTACACTCACAGTAAGAAGATTGTCCCTTGCTGTGAGCTGTCCGGTGTTACATGTTAAAGGGGCAGGAGGGGTACAATTTATCATTCAATTACTCTTGAACTACTACTCTGACAGTGTTAAAATAACACTCTCTATGGCCCAAATACTATGAAGATTAATTGGAGCTGCTGTTTTTGTGAAACATTTCTATCCTTTTAAAGTGGGCCTGTGCACCTTGAATTCATTTTTATTACATATTTGAAAACTTCATTCAAAACAAACTATGCCAAAAGCAAAAAAAAAACAAACCAAAAACAATAAAACAGCAGATGTATATTTTAGGAAATATTCACACTTTTACATCATAGGCACTTCAATTAGCATACAGTACCAAATATCTCCTTGAGTGTACATTTGCCGGTTGTTTGGCTAACATGAGACTTAACCTCTTAACTACCGGTGATATGCAAGGACTGTCTGAGTTTCATTTCCCGTTAAAGTGGATCTCTCACATCTTTATAAGTTATTCTCATTATTTACAGCATTTAGCGAATTATGTAAAAATGTTATTATTTTTCCTAAAAAAAAAAAAAAATATATATATATATCTTTGCCAAATTTAAGGTTTAAAGGGTGATCTGCACCCTACTTCTGGGCAGACTGCTCTTGCCGCACTACCTCTGCTCCCCTCCCTCCTCCGATGATGGAGGCTCTCTCTCTCTCTCTCTAAGCTGGAGTGGTCTCATTGGCTAGATATCGATCTCTGCCAATGAGATCGCTCCAGCTTCAAACTGTGGCAAGAGCAGTCTGCACAGAAGTAGGGTGCAGGTCACCCTTTAAACCTTAAATTTGGCGAAAATATATAAATATATATATATATATATATATATATATATATATATATATATATATTTTTTTTTTTTTTTATTTTTTTTTTTTTTTTTTTTAAGAAAAATAATAACATTTTTACATAATTCGCTAAATGCTGTAACTAATGAGAATAACTTATAAAGAGGTGAGAGATCCAGTCCTGGTACGTCATGTACTGGTGCTGTAAGCACAAATGGGCTCTCAAATTGACCTCTCCAAGACCGGAGCTCTTTGTCTCAGAGCCCCATTCAGAACACCGGTACATGTCACAGATCACGTGTGCTTGCACGCCAACAACGATAGAAGCTGTCCATAAGGGAAGGTCACTTCCGTGGACCACTGATTGTTAAGGGGTTAATGAAGTTTTCAAATATATAAACTTGGATCAAGGTGACGGGTTCACTCTAATGTTACTCTAATAAGAGTTATGTACTTAAAATGAGCTGAGAGAGACATGCCAAATACTCACCAAAAGCTACTCCTGGGGATCACACGCATGTTAAATATGGCAATATTTCTATGGGAAGGACATGTTTAACAGATGAGCATTTTCATTCAAGACTTTGATTCATGTTCTTGGTAATCAATGGAGAAAATACAGAGGGGTATGACATGATTTCTGCTAGAAACAAAAGAAAATGTGTCGTTTTCAATGTGAACCTAAAAAGGTGAAGCTTGGAAACACACAAAAAATACACTTAGGCTGGAGTACTAAGGAAAAATTGTGCAATTCTGCAGAAAAGAGAAAATTTACTCACCGATATTTATATTTCCTCTGTGTCCTTCCACGGCAATACTGTGGGTTGTAGCTCCTCCTCTCCAGCTGGTAGGACCAATTAATCTTTTTCTACTTAAGCGCCTGCTCTGCTACCTGTCCTCAGTTATATGTATATCCAAGCTGGAATGAGAGGACATGTTAGTTATAGGTTACATAAATAGAGCTTTCCCTATTTGTACATTATTAAACATCCGTACAGGGAACGATACTATTACCAATACCCTCAGGGTGGGGTGCCGTGGAAGGACACAGAGGAAATATAAATATCGGTGAGTAAATTTTCTCTTTTCCTCTGTGTCCAATCCACGGCAATACTGTGGGACTTACCAGAGCAGTATCCCTATGGGCGGGACTTTAATCAAGGATTTTGGGCAGGAGTGGCTGCTTGGAGCACCTTCCTGCCAAAGCTAGCATCTTCTGCCGCCTGAATATCTAGACTATAATGTCTTACGAATGTAGATACTGACGACCAAGTGGCTGCCTTACAGATTTCAGTTGCTGAAGCCACGTTCTTTAAAGCCCAAGAAGATGCTACTGCTCTCGTAGAATGAGCTTTTAACCCTGTTGGGGGTATTTTGTCAGCTGACTGGTAAGCTAAGATGATGCAGTCTCTTATCCATCGAGCAATGGAAGCCTTGGATGCTGCAGTCCCTTTATATTTCCCACAAAAATGCACAAACAGAGCATCTGTTTTCCTAAAGGAGTCAGAGCGCTTGAGATAAATTTTCAAACATCTACGTAAATCAAGATTTTGCAGGCGAGTATCTGGATTAAGAATAGAGGCTGGAGGAAAAGTAGGTAAGACTATCTCCTGACTTAAGTGAAAACTGGAGATTACTTTACTTCTGAAGGAGGATTTTGGCCTCAGGACTACTTTGTCCTGGTGAAACACTAAATAAGGTGATTTACAGAGCAGGGCCTGTAACTCTCCCACACGTCTGGCTGAGGTGACTGCCGTACGGAGTATGGTTTTTAGAGTGAGGTGCTTCAAGGAAACCAGCTCCAGGGGTTCAAAGAATGGATGGGCAGAGAGTTGTTGGAGGACCAAATTTAAATCCCAAGGGGGAATGATTTCCCTAATTGTGGGTTTAATTCTAGAAATGGCTGAAAGATATCTTCTGATAATATACTGTTCAGCAAAAGGATGGGCAAGAATGGCAGAGATAGCAGAAAGCTGTACCTTTAAGGATGCTGGTTTTAACCCTTTGTTAAATCCTTCTTGTAAGAATTCCAAGATGGCTTCTGGGGATATGTTATGCCTATTCAGACCTTTAGACATACACCATGAATGAAAAGTTGCCCAAACTCTATAATAAATCCGGGAAGAAGAAGGTTTTCTGCCCTGAAGAATGGTATTGATGACAGAGTCCGATAATCCTGAGTATTTTAAAGAGCTCCGTTCAGCCTCCAGGCCATCAGATTCAAGAAGGCTGGGTCCGGATGTAGAACAGGGCCTTGTGACAGTAGGTCTGGTATGTTTGGTAGTTTTACTGGAGGTCGGGTTGAGAGTTTTATGAGGTCTGCATACCACAGTTTTCTGGGCCAATTTGGAGCGATCAGGATCACATTGGCTTGATCCCTTCTTATTTTTCTTACTACTTCCATGATTAGTGGAAGAGGAGGAAAGACATATGCTAGTGGAAAATTCCATGCTGTTTGAAGAGCATCCTGCTGTAGAGCCAGAGGAGTTCTCCATCTGGACATAAACTGCTTGCACTGGGTGTTTTCCGGAGTGGCCATAAGGTCTATGAGAGGCCTGCCCAGTGATGACGTGATGCTTCTGAAGATGGACTTTTTCAGGGACCATTCCCCTGGATCCAAATGGTTCCTGCTTAGGAAGTCCGCTTCTCTGTTTAATCTGCCTGACAGGTATGATGCTTTCAGGTTCAGTAAGTGATGTTCTGACCAGTATAAGATCTGGATCGCTAAGTGATTGAGTCGAAGACTTTTCGTTCCTCCTTGATTCATCAAGTAACTGACCGCTGTGGTGTTGTCTGACCTCACCAATACTGCTGTAGTCTTCAGATAAGGCTGGAATACTTTCAACGTTCTCCATACTGCTAGAAGTTCCAAATAGTTGATGTGGAACTTCGATTCCTTGGCTGACCAAGTGCCCTGTGTTGTTTTTGTCCTCCAAATACCTCCCCATCCTTGAAGACTGGCATCCGTAGTCACCGTCTCCCATTGAGGTTCTAAGAGAGATCTCCCTTTTTTGAGGTTCTCCCGACTGCTCCACCATACTAATTCCTTCTTGGTTGCGGGAAGCAGAGGAATTGGTAGAGATGGATTGAATGGGTCTTTCTTGAAGAATTTTAAGTAATTTTCCTGAATTAGTCTTCCGTGGGTTCTGGACCAAGGAATCACCTGTTGGGCAGAAGTCAGATTGCCTAAAAGTTTTGCAAATGATTTTGCTGACTGAACTCTGTATTTTCTGAACCGACTTACGGCATGATAGATTCTGTCTTGTCTGTCTGTTGATAGAGTCACCCGTGCTTGAAGAGTGTTTATTTTGACCCCTAGAAATATGAGTGACTGAGAGGGGGATAATAGGCTTTTTTGTGTATTGATAATCCAACCCAGATGCTTTAGCAGATCCAGACATGCTTGAGTGTTGATTGACGCTTGCTGTGGAGAATCTGCTATCAGGAGCATGTCGTCCAGGTAAGGAACTATTCGGATTCCTCTTAACCTCAGAACACCCATGACTACTGCCAGGATCTTGGTGAAAACTCGGGGGGCTGTAGCCAGGCCGAACGGAAGTACCTTGAACTGATAATGGCGTCCCAGTATGTGGAATCTCAGAAATCTTCTGTGAGATTCTCTTACTGGTATGTGATAATACGCGTCCTGGAGATCTATTCTGGTCAGGAAAGCTTGAGGTTGGATTATCTTGAGAATAGAGGACATTGTTTCCATCTTGAATTTCCTGATGTGTAGCCATGTATTCACTTGCTTGAGGTTCAGAATGACTCTGATTTCTCCTGATGGTTTTGAAACACAAAAAAGATTCGAATAAATTCCTCTGAACCTCTGGATCTGAGGGATCTCTTCTATGACTCCCATCTGAAGAAGCCTCTGAATCTCTTTTCTCATATTTGGGATTAAATGTTTGTTCCTGATGTTGGATGTCTGAAAACTTGACTGTTGGGGGACAGTTCGAAATTCCAGAGCATACCCTATCTCTAAAATCTGGGATACCCAGTGGTCCGGTTGAATCTCTTCCCATTGTTTTCGGAAGGCTTGAAGCCTGCCCCCCACCGGACGAGATAGGGTATTGCTGGCTTCATTGAGGGTTTTGAGCAAAGTTAGTCTTTCTCTGGAACTCTCTTCTGGTTCCTGCTCGCATGTTCTGTCCAGCGCCTCCTCTTCTTTGGTTATAGGAAGAACCAGGCCTATATCTTCTGGAATCTCGAAAGGACTGACGCTTAGATCTAGCAGATCTTGGGGAGGATGTCCTCTGGCGACGTTCTTGAGGGAGGAAAGGGCTTTTCCCTCCTGAAGATTTCTTAATAATTTCTTGTAACTGATCTCCAAAAAGTTTGCTTCCCAGATATGGCAGAGAAACCAACTTGTTCTTGGACGAGGCATCAGCTTCCCAAGCCTTAATCCATAAGGCCCTGCGAGCTATGACTGATAGTGCTGAAGATCTAGCAGTTAACTTGATATTATCCAAGGATGCGTCACATGAAAAGTTGACCGCGTCTTTGATAGTGGCGACTTCCTTCAGGAGCTTAGATCTTGAGACAGAGGAGTCGATCTTTTCTTCCAGATCTGTTAGCCATAGACGCAGGGTGCGGAACATACAGGCCATAGCTGTGGCTGATTTGAGGTTATGCCCAATTGTAGTGTACTGTTTCTTTAGGGCACTATCTGCTCTTTTATCCATTGGGTCTCGAAGTGTTGTTCCATCTTCCATTAAGATTGTTGTTCTGCGGGATACTTGGGCTACTTCAGCATCCACCTTGGGAGGATTAGTCCAAGTTGCCACTTCTTCTTCTGGAAAAGGATACATTCTATGGAATCTGCGCGATACAGCAGACTTTTTATCACCTTGTTTCCATTCATTCTTTATAATGTCCTGAATGGAACTATGGACTGGAAATTGCGGTGACGATTTCTTATACCAATGAAAGCTGCATCCATCACGTTAAGGTCTTTTTGTGATTCTGATAGACCTAAAGTTTTACGCATGATCTTAATCAGGTTGTCAATCTTCTCAATACCAAAATTGCCTGATTCTTCAGTAATTTCGCCTTCTTCTGCAGAAGAGGGTGCTGATTCCATATCCATAACGCTATCTTCATCTTCTTCATCTTGTATTCGCCTGGAAGGTCCCTCATCTGGATCAGATGGTCTCTGACGCTTCTTAGATGACTCTTGTAGTGCAGAGAAAGTTTCCTGCATAGATGAGCGCATCCACCCCAAAAATTCCTGGAATTGTGAGGGAATAACATCTCCTGCTGCTTTCCTTAAACATTCTGCGCATAATTTTGATGAATCAGAAGGGTTCAATTTCGTATCACAACTTGCACAGCTTTTTGCCTTAGGGGCTGCTTTATCATCCTTCGAATCAGATGAAGGTTTAGGCTTTTCAGCTTTTTGAGCAGACATGATCAAAAGAAAAAACCCCTTGGCAGGTAACAGCTTCAAATAACTTTAAATACACATATATATATATAAATGTACAATATATATATAAAGTATCAAGCTAACAGGACTTACCCCATGCCTTAATTCGTGCTGTTATATACAGCATGCCTCCAGATCGCCTCCCCCTCTGCTTCCTTTAGCGTGCGGTTCACTGCTGGAGCGCACGCTGTTGATTTCCTGTTCTGGTGCATAAGACCGCTCATCAGCCGCCCGCGTCTGCTGTAGCTTGCCGGGCAGGGCGCCCGCATCGGAGGAAGGCTTGTTACCAGTCGGGGTAAAGGATTCAGGACTCAGTATGTGCCCAAGAGTCCGTGATCCAGAATGCAGAGGTGAGGGATGAACATGTCGCTAGCGTGTGAGGCTAGCGACATAAAAAAATAATAAAGCCGCATGTTTCTTCTTTTTTTTTTTTTTTCATTTCCACGGCGTGGAGGCCTGAGCCTCCGTCCTCCCAGCTGTGGTAGGACCAAAATAACTGAGGACAGGTAGCAGAGCAGGCGCTTAAGTAGAAAAAGATTAATTGGTCCTACCAGCTGGAGAGGAGGAGCTACAACCCACAGTATTGCCGTGGATTGGACACAGAGGAAAGCCAACAAAAGAAGACAAATATTCCCCAAACTACCACTGATTTAAAAAGGGCTTATCATCCATTTAAAAAGTTATAATTATCCAATGTGGAGACTTCATTCACATTCAGGAGGGTCAAAAGTCACAATTAAATCAATTTGGACTTTTATTTCTCTCCAGTGGTGAAGTTGGTTTGCCCCAGAATCGCATCACTTTCCTTTAAATAAGCATCACTACATCAGGCTTTGCTGACTGAAGAGTGCCTTTGGTTGTGCCTTGATCATCAGTCTTGTTGATGTTAATGTAAAGGTCACAGATTTTGATCTTACTGTAAATAAAAAAGGGAAATGACATGTCCTGCTGGTCCTAGAAGAAAGATTACATCCTCGGATATGAGAGAAGAGAGAGAGAAGAGAGAGAGAGGAAAGAGAGAGGAGAGAGAGAGAGAGAGAGAGAGGAGAGAGAGAGAGAGAGGAGAGAGAGAGGAGAGAGAGAGGAGGGAGAGGATATGGGAGAGGATATGGGAGAGGATATGGGAGAAGATATGGGAGAAGATATGGGAGAAGAGAGAGAGAGAGTGTGAGTGTGTGTGTGTGTTGGTGGTGCGAGGGCATTAGTATCCGAGAGTTAACTTCCTTTCGGAGAATCAATTGATAAAACGGTGATATTTCTATCAGAACTAAGGATGTGACACATTTGTGTCCTTGGGAATGTATATGATATTGTACATGTAATTTACAAACTCACTGGCACTTGTGAATATGTAAGACTGTCTAAGGGAAAACTGGTACATGAGAGGTATATCTTAGCGGTTTAGGTATAGAGGACACAAACTATTTATGAACAGTCTGCCCAGGTTTGCAAAGTGTAGTCAGGGAACATGTATGCAGATGACACCATAATCTACACAAAAAATACCAACATATCACAAACTGTAGGAGTATTAAAGAAAGATTTTCAAGGAGGTTGAAATATGGATCACTAAAAACCAACTGTTCTTAATCACTGACAAAACTGTCACAATGGTATTTGGTACAAAGTGCAAGTTACATAAATTCCATATTGCCTATTTTAACATCATAACCAAATCAAATCATAATCTGCCCCCAATCAGTTCCTTCAGGTATCATGGTATGTGGCTAGACCCAAACTGGCCATTTGGCCTTCATACTGATACATTACAATCCAAACTTTATCCTAATACGTATCTGTAAAAATCACAAAACAAAAGAAGGTCCTCTCTAAATGTAGCAGTTAAATCATGTATTTGTACACAAGCACAAAACCATTAAGCTTACAGGATAACTCCTTGGTGTATTGCACATAGCATGATTACCTACTAACCTCAATATTGTGCTCCAGATATGGTCAGAAGTTGTTTGGCCTATTCTGTCTTCTCTTCTGACTATTTTTATTCTATTCTAAAGGTCATTGGCCTCTTGTTCCTTTCTGTGATGTAGTTGACAGGTAGCTGTTTACCTTTACAGGGAGTGGGCACCAGTTCTAATCCCCTTTGAGCGCCACAAGACTATGCAACATATTGTTTTGCAATGCGTTGTGTACCCCTCTGGCACTCAAACGGTTCATTTTAAACAATGTCGGTGAAAGAGCATAGTATCATTAACAAGAAGTTGAAGGGAGTACAAATAGTTTCATGGGAGCTCTGCAATAGATTGAGGATTTGCCTTCAGGTAGAACTGAAAATAGCAATCAGACCAGATATATGCTGGTAATAGGAGATAAGGTGATTAGCGCATTTCACAGTGTGAGTGAAGGGAAAGGACTCATATTATTATACTAAGTAGCAGGACAAGGAGGAAGATATAAAATACAAAGATGAAAAATAAAATAGGCAAGATTATGCATATGGAATACAAACTTCCATAAGAAAGGGATGGGGAAAATGAAGACAAACTAAATATGAAAGAAAAGATCACAAAACAGAATTGGCATTTATCATTTTATTTCAAAAGGTTACACTTCAAAGTGTTCCTACTGAAGAAAATATGGTTTGTTTTTTTACTGTGTTTTCCACAATTTTTTTTTATAACCAAACATATTGTATGCAATAAATATATCTGTATGGGTGAAGCAATCTACAGGAGTTGTCCTGTAATCCCCTGTGGAAGTGCAGAGAACTGTACAGTTTGAGTTCAGGATAGCCATTAGAGTGTGACCATATGCCCCTGTGTGTGACACTTCTAAAGAGCATCAGATGGAAGCTTCCAACAAACATTTTTTTTTTTTTTCCCTTTCCAAATACACCATTATTGTTTAGTCCAATTACACCATTCACTCTTCCATTTCTAAAGTTGTAAAGCGGATGAACTACCACCGCAAAACAACTTTAGCTTAAATAACTCCCCATCTGGTGTCTAGCTGCTTAGTAGCGCTAGTCGCCAGAATTATTACCTTATTTAATAGATTTATCCTTTCTTCCACAGATGACAGGCAGGACGGATCGCGGACATCTTGCCATAGTGATGTCCGCACGCCTGCTCTGTCAGTCCCTTCCAGAGCCGAACGGCTCCTAGCATTGCCTACTAGAGCTGGCTGGGACGGACAGAGCAGGCACGCGGACATCACTATGACAAGATGTCTGCAATCTGTCCTGTCTGTCAGCCATGGAAGTAAGGATATATCTATTGAATAAGGTAATAATTCTGGCGACTAGCGCTACTAAGCAGCTAGACACCAGATGGGGAGTTATTTAAGCTAAAGTTGTTTTGTGGTGGTAGTTCCGCTTTAAACTGTAGATATGCAGTATATGGAACAATACTGCTAAAAAGTGGACTCATGAACTGGATGTATGAGCCACTTTGAATTGAATTAAATCTTTAATTTCTGTGACTTATAAGACTTATTTAATCAAAGAGGCCGAAAGTAGAACTTTGTATTGCTTTCTACCTCAAATTCGAACCACACAGAAAAAGGGTTTCTATAATTATAATGTAGTTTATACTTCTGCTCCACAAATTCACCCTTGTAAACTACATAATTCATTAGGCAGCTTTGTTCTCCAATGTAATTACACTACTCAATGTGATATGACAAAAGTACTAAATTAGCTAACACTTGAATCCAGATGCACTCTTCACCTTTCTTGCCTAGTTTATAATCACTTTTCTGAAGAGCTAGCTAACTATTGGAGCAGTATACTCACCCTAGCTCTCTGCACACCATCTATAACTTCTGCTCCACTGCCAGTAGCTACGAGGAAAGTGCCCTCTTCTACAGAGCTTCAAAAGCCTGCAGGGGAAGAAGAAGAAAAAAAAAAAAAAGTTAAATCTTCTGCCACTTTTATATCCCTGAAAATAATTGGATATACAGGAAACCTCCTCAAACCTGCTATATATTTGGCTAATCAACATATATATCAACAGCAAAAAAGTGCACGATGTGAGCATGAGAGTTCTGTGGATCATACTCCTAAGGTGCTGCACAGTCATGTCATTTGCTCTGAAATGTCCAAATGCAGTCTGATACTAACAACTTCCCAGCAAGAAAATGCCAGGCAAGTCCCATGCCTGGGATACCTTTTCCATTAGGAATTTCAGCTGCACTTCACTGAGGAAGCCCATTCTAGGGCAAAAAACATATCTGATATTTGCTGCTTTTCTAATGCAGAGAAGACTTGCCTAGCATTTTGGTACTGGACTGTTTTTGACTGATAATATATGCAAATATATCCTCTGTTAAAGGGATAGCATATTTATATATTATAGCTATAATATTTATATTATATTTATATATACACACACATACATATATACACACACAGAGCCTGGGATGAACCCGGTGGTTGAGATGAGACAGCACACATCTGAGTAAAGTTGAGAAGAAGATAAGATTTATTCCATCATCAGGTGTGGCCAAACATTTTCAATCCTTACTTGGATCGTCATCAGGGCAAATGGGGACAAGAATGAATACACATATTTAACATAATTCAGTGAGAACTCGCCAATCATGCTGCTCGCCTCATGGAAGGCAAAGTTCAGCATTCCTGAGCGCACATCAGGCCAGTGACATCACGTGCTAGCACGAGGCCCATGGCTAAGAACGGGTACCTCGAGAACACACAGAAGCTCCGAAGGCTGAAGACTAGTGCTGTATCTTTTCAAAAGATTTATCGATTACATATGTATACTGTGGAATAGCAGCCCAGATCTGTTGAGGGAGCTTGTGGATCACCTAAATAGTCTGGACTCCACCATTAGATTTACTTTCTCTTTCGATAAACAAGAAATTAATTTCTTCAATATGACAGTCACAAAAACCTACCAGAAGATCACTGACAGAGACACATACTGCACGCTGATGGCCACCATCCAGTACCACTTAAACATGGCCTCCCTTACTCTCAAATGATACGGTGTGTGCGCACTGCTACAGACAATGAGGAATGCGAAAAGGGGTTACTTTCCATGAAATGTAAATTTCTGGAGAGAGGTTATAACACTAATGAGGTTCAAACTGCTTTTCAAATAGCTAGAAGACTTGAGAGAAATGCATTGTTGCTTCCAAAAAACAGCAGAGGTTTTGCATTCAAACCCAGTACACGACGGTGTCTCTCTGCATTAAGAAAACTTCTAAAAAAATGGCACATTTTAAGTGGCTATTCTAAAATAGAAGAAAACAAAACAAACAGAGCGCGCCCAATAGTGCCCATAATCTCTATGGACCACCGTTATTTTAAAGATTAGAAATTATACTCACAAAAATAGTTGCTGGTTAATGGCATATACCAGGAACCAGCCTTCAGGCCTGTGGGGAGGATTGTATCTGCCCCCACTCAGATTTCCACGTACCCAATCCAATGTTGGAAGGCCTCCAAGATTCAAATAATTTATAAAAGGAATGGCTGCTAGAAGTTTAAAAAATGTATAAAAAATGTATTCAAAAGATAAAATACAACATAAACAACCAGTTAGAAAAATAGCGTAACGTTTCTTGGTGAATCAGACCACTTCTTCTGACCCACTGGCTATACAAAAAAACCTAAAATAAGCCACCTTTTCAAAATCTTCCACTCTTCTGTTACAGAAGAGGTAGGAATCTGGAAGATATCATTAATAAGCTAGATCTGGTTAGCAAGTATAACCAAACTACAAACTGCCTGTCACGACCACCTGGAGTATATAAATGTAGTGAATGTACTATAGTTGTATCATAGCTGGCAAACATTACACGTGCCCCAGAACGGGCAAAATAGTCTATTTTAAGGACTTTATGAGCTGTGAAAGCCGCTACCTTATTTACATGATAAAGTGTCCATGATCCCATCTACATAGGGAAGATTACGAAGAATACTGAAAGAGCACACCAACCATAAAAGTGTCATTAAGAAGGCCCTTGAGGGCAGAATGGAAAGTAAAGATATTCAAGGTCAACCAGCAGCAAGGCATTTCCAGCTTTTTCAAACAAACTTACTGACTTCCGTTTTATGCCTTTGTTTACGGTACATAAACCACAGAGAGGAGGCGACCGATATCAGATTCTCCTGCAACATGAACCTCGCATTCTATACAAGTTTGAATCTATGGCCCCAAAAGGGCTTAATCATGAACTATCATACTCTTGTTTCCTGTAGATTTGAAACTACTATTCTTCAATATGGTGGTACATCTGGCGGTATCTTACGCTTGGATTCTAGGAACCTATCCACCATGTCCCCAGTATGGACATTGCTTATGGAATAAATATTGGGATGAATCCCGGTTGAATTGTGACTCTTTGGATCTCACCCCTTGTTACCTATAGGTTTTAACAAGGGGATGGACTTTTTTTGTGGCTGGCATATGTGAGCATATAGAAGGCACCATTATACCTACAGTTTCCATGATGTTCCCATGATGACACTTCTGTTTGGGTACTCCTCGTGTTGATGCACAGGAATGGGACCTTAGGTGAAACTACATCTCCAACATGTGCCTCTCTCTGATTAGGTTTTCTTCTACTGATAGTGACAGTGTCTAGCACTACCTATATGCTGGCACTTTTATGAACATGTCCAGTTTAACTCATTATGTACTATAGTATTTGGATATTTGCCACTTATGAACACTGAACGTGGCATTTCACAGTGACTGTGCTACTCTAAAATACCCTCCAGTGTTGAGTACACTGTTTATGGGCTACATTATTGACAATTGCAACTTATGAATTTTGCATGTGGCATTTCATTGTGACTTTTTCATCTTTAATACCCTCCAGTGCAGAGTACACTATATATGGGCTTTACTATGAGCTTCCACAATATTATGCGACTAGCTATAAGTTTGTGTCACCCTCTGCATCGTTTTGCAATAATGTTGCAGAGGATTGTATACCGTTACTTTTGATTTTCAGGGAGTCTTTTATTCCAGGTATGGTGCCCACGGATTGGCGTAAAGCAGGTGTGGTGCCCATATTTAAAAAGGGATCAAAATCCCAGCCAGGAAATTACAGACCTGTAAGTTTGACATCTGTGTAGGGAAGCTGTCTGAAGGGTCGCTAAGGGAATATATTCAAGAATTCAGCTTGAACAGGAATATCATTAGCTGGAGCCAACAGGGCTTTGTGAAAGACAGGTCTTGTCAAACTAACTTGATTGCATTTTATGAAAAAGTGAGTAAAAATATAGATGTGGGAGCGGCGTTTGATGTGATCTATTTAGACTTTGCCAAGGCATTTGATACAGTTCCACACAATGGGTTACTGTACAAACTGAATGAAACAGACTTAGGGGAAAACATTTGTGCGTGGATTGGAAACTGGCTGAAAGACAGAACGCAAAGAGTGGTAGTAAATGGGAAGTTCTCCACTTGGACAAACACGATAAGTGGAGTACCTCAGGGATCTGTCCTGGGTCCTCTTCGCTTTAATCTGTTTATTAATGATCTCCCAGAGGGCATAGGGAGCCATCAGTGTTTGCCGATGACACAAAACTAAGTAAGGTAATAAAGTCTGAACTGGGTGTGTCTTCATTACAAGAGAATTTGGACAAATTGAGTAACTGGGCAGGCAAATGGCAAATTGAAATCCAATACAGACAAGTGTAAAGTTATGCATTTTGGTTAGAATAATAAAAATGCAACATATAGTTTAAATGGCATTTCTCTGGAAATCTACAAATGGATTTGGGAGTAATGGTAGATAATAGACTTAACAGTAGCGTGCAGTGCCAGCTGCAAAGGCCAGTAAGATATTGGCATGTATTAAAAGGGATATTGACTCAAGGGATATTATTATGCCTCCTTACAGGTCCATGGGAGACCCCATATAGAATATGCTGTTCAATTCTGGGCACCCTTTCTGAAAAAGGAGATTATGGAACTAGATGAAGTGCAGAGGAGGTCTACAAAACTAGTAAGGGGAATGGAAAGTTTTCGTTATGAAGAAAGGACACACTAGGGAAACGGCATCTTAGAGGGGATATGATAACACTATATAAATATGTTCAGAGCCTAAAGTACTCTCCAAAGACCTGTTCATTAACCCCTTAAGGACCATAAACGTGCCAGGACCGTCAAGGCGGTCCAGCACTTAAAGGGATAGTAATACTTCGTTTTAACTTTATTTTATTTTGTAGGCATTAAAAAAACATGAAGAATGATATAAGTCTTATCTCTCAAACCTTTATGGTTTATGAGATATTCACAAGCAAAGTGTCCCCCTCCCGCCCCTTTTACCTAGTGTAAGTCATCTCTTCTCAGATGTGAGTCTGGTTGTATGACAGTACAGATAACAGAAGGGGACAATTTTCTTTGTATGAAAACAATGAAAGCCCTTCCCCCCTTTACAAGTTTTTCAGCTTTTTCCCTTATCTTAATTGAAGATTGTCCCTCTCTGCAGTCTACCTGGGCATCTCCCTACTGATCTGGTTGAACAGGGGGGGGATACTTTGTTTGTGAATATCTCTTAAACCATAAAGGTTTCAGAGATAAGACTTATACCATTCTTCATGTTTTTTTAATGCCTACAAAATAAAATAAAGTTAAAATGAAGTATTACTATCCCTTTAAGGACCAGTGACAGTCCTGTCATGGCATGGAGTTAAGGGCTCCCGGCAAGGCTGCACGCCGCTCCGGAAGCCCTGAACCAGAAATTAAAACAAAAAAACCCGTGGTCCTTAAGTGGGGCCGCACGTGCGCGCCGGTCCTTAAGGTGTTAAAAGGACAGTACTAAGGACAAGGGGCCACCTGCTCAGACTTGAGGAAGAGAGATTTCATCTACAGCAGCATTTTTATTTAGTGCTTGTTGATCCAAGGAGAAATCTGATTGCCATTTGGAATCAAGAAGGGATTTTTTCCCCCATTCAAGGCAGAATTTGAAATTGCTGTATTGAGGGGTTTTTTTTGCCTTCTTTTGGATCAATGATGGTAAACAGGAAGAGGAAAAGGGTTGGACTAGATGGACGCAAGTCTTTTTTCAACCTAAATTACTATGTTAAGTTGTATTGTGTATCTGCTGGTATCATATTACAATATCTTAGGATATTTCTTTACTTCACATACTTTTATCCTCTTCACTTGGGCTCCCCATCTCTTGTTAGAGGCATTTGAATTGCTTATTTTGTTTTGCTTTTTACAGCGCTAGCCTTCAGCTAGCAGCACTTCTGTTCATGTTCACAAGGTACCTGTTGCTTAGCAACAGGCCTCGTGCTAGCGAGTGGCTTCACTGATCTGATGTGCACCCGGGAACGCCAAACTTTGTGTTCCACGGGGTGAGAAGCATGATTGGCAAGTCCTCACTGCGTTATATATATGTATTTGTTTATTTTTGTCCCCATTTGCTCCGATGACGATCCAAGTAAGGATCAAAAAAGTTTGGCTACACCTGATGATGGACTAAATATTATCTTTTTCACAACTTTACCCAGATGTGTGCTGTCTCATCTCAACCACCGGGGTCACCCCAAGCTGAGTACCTTTATTTACTTATTTTATAGGGGAAGTGAACCAGCCACTATTCTAAGTTTAAAGGGACGGTATTTTCATAAAATTGAATATTGCAGCTATTAAAAAACTAAACACTCCCAGACAGTTATGGTTTGAGAGATAATCGCAGGTAAAGTTTCCCCCTCCCCTTTCCCTGATGTCAGCGCTCTAGCTGACTGTGGGGGAATCCAGTCCTGGGACTGTTGGCTCTTCAGCAGAGTCAAGATCGAGAGACATAAAAAGAGTTAATTCACTGGAACGGTCTACAAAGTGTGCTTGCAAACCAGGCTAAAATGGATTACTCCAGGACCAGAGAAGTCAGTTTCAGCCTTTTGCTTGGCGAGCCAGTACATGTGATCTCTCACATGTTTCAGCTCAGAGAATATAATGAATCTGGTCCAATTGTGCAACACCCTGGTTCTTAAGGGGCCAAGTATTATTTGTTCCTGTGTAAATTATATACAGATACATGTCACATTCCCCTTTGTCCACTAGAGACATGTCTAGGAACAAAGGCTTTAAACAATAATTTACCAGTATATTACCATATCTAGTTTTCAGTTTACTTGTCTGATTTCCTATGGCCAGTATTCATCAAGCAGTGGGAAGAGCAGAGTATCAAAGATATATTGTATAGTCCATGATCAACGACTGATTAAATTACCTTCCCTTGCTCATTTTAATAAATATGATTAAAACAGAATAAATAACTCCATTCTAATGATATGTGCACATACAAAGCAACCATCAGCTTCTATCTGGCACTCACTGACTAACGAATGAGCAGGTGTCATCCAGCCATTGATAAATTGGCAAATGACTAATGACCGATGACCTCCTCTTGTATTCTTTCCCTTTGAGTCATTCTTTGCTTGATGAAATTCCCCTATATTTGTTCCAGCTAATTAAAATAACTTAATAAGAGTGCCCCTAAATGACATGTGGGCTTGTTAGATCTACAGTACACATACTTACATAATCATACTCCATATATACACTTGCACCTTATATAAACACTATTCACACCCCATGTATACCCTTGCAACTAACAAAGCAGTGGAAAACCCCAGGGTCTTTGAGACAGAGCTCCTTAAATTTCACTGCTGGCTCCTACATATTTGGAGTACTTTATATACACTTGTGTACATGTACCTCTTCACTGACTCCTAAAAATCCCAAGTGACACTTAAAAATATTCCCTGACTGCAAAGTTCTTTACATTTTTGTCCACCCTGCCCTTACATACCCACTAATTACGCCCCATAGACTTACATCTAATACGCACAAACACACAATCACAACCATGAGTATACATTTGCACCTTGCACAAAGAATGGTGAACAAATATGTACTTAAAGGCCATTGTTGCTCATTTGCATTGAGGATGCTTTGGACTTTAATTTTCATACAAAAAAAACAAAACAAAACAAAAAAAAAACAAAACACAACTTTATTGCTGCTTTAATTAACTCTAATTCAAAGCATCATCATCAGAATAAATTAAAGGGTTAGCAATGTCTTGTATTATTAAAAAGTAATATTGTAGATATTCAAAAAATAAATCAATTGATGCCATTCCGATCTCTCAAACCTTTATAGTTTGAGAGATATAAGGTGAAAAAGTTCCCCCTCCCTCCCCTTTCACTGATGTCAGCTTCTAGCTTACAGAAGATGATCCTGATCCTGTAACTGGCAGGTGGCTCTTCTGCAGAGCCGAAAAACTTCAATCTAAATAGAAATACTTCATTGGAACGGTCTACAAAGTGTGCTTGCAAACCAGGCACACTTTGTAGACCAGTGGTTCTCAACTCCTGCCCTCAGGACCCACTAACAGGCCAGGACTTAGGGATTTCTCTACTACAGCACAGGTGTGGTGATCAGATGTTCATTCACATTGATTAACTCACCTGTGCTTTAACAAGGAAATCATCAAATCCTGACCTTTTAGAGGGTCCTGAGGACAGGAGTTGAGAACCACTGTTGTAGACCATTCCAATTAAGTATTTCTTTTTAGATTGTGGTATTTCAGCTCTGATTAAGAGCCGCCTGGAGTTGCATGACTCTAATCTCCTTCTGTCAAGGTTTACAGCCGACACCAGTGAAAGGGGAGAACTTTATCACTGTATCTCTCTCAAACCATAGATGTTTGAGAGATCAGACTGGCATCAATTGGTTTATTTTTTGAATATCTACAATATTACTTTTTATTAATAAAAGACATTACTAACCATTTAATAATTTCAGACACAGTGAGAGGAATGTATTAAGGCATCGTCATATTTTTGAAGTAGATAATGACATCAGTGGAAGTCTGTCTGTCGATGTCCCATTCTCTCTGTCCATGTCTCTTTCTGTCCATATGTGTGCCTCTCTCTATTCGTGTGTGTCTCTCTGTTAATCTCTCTCTGCTTGTGCATGTCTCTCTATCCATGCATCTCTCTCTCTTTCCAGGTGTTTGTCTCTTTCAGTGTCCACGTATCTCTCTCTGTCTGCGTGTGTGTGTCTCTCTCTCTATGTGTGTCTCCCTTTTTCCATGTGACTGTCTCTGTGTATGTCTATGTCCTCTTTCTCTGTCTGAGGATGATGGGAGTTGACGTTTAACAGTTGAAAAGCCATATGCTGCCACTGAGTCTGGAAACTCTGACAAGCTGAATGATCAGCTACAAAACAGTAGAAACAAACACTGTTGCAAATGACAGAAACTATCTTTCAGTTTTGCTGATTCGTAGTTTTCCAAGTTCAAGGGCTGCCATGAAATAGAGAAAAAAGTTACAAAATCAGCTTTACAAATCCAAGATTGCCATTACATGTATTACACCGATTGCTAGTCCACGGTTAGGTTGGCATATATCCAAAGAACATGACTCATTTTTATATACATATATAGATATGCCTCTTAGAGCTGTCCTTGTACATCAGAATAGATTATTTACACCAATAGTAAATTAAATCATATAAACAATATTACACACACTTGGAAACTCATTGCCTACTAAAAGATTAAATGACAAGCATTTATAACATTGGTGAGCAAACTGACATCACTCAGCTATTTCCCATCATCAACTGTGGATGATAGGAAACACATCCTATATAATAATTTGCTAGGATGTTTGTCAGAAGCTGTCATGCGCAGTAAAGACTGCCCGGACGCACAGAACGCTGGGAGGTGTAGGAATGCTGGAAGCATTCTGTGCTTTCGGGCAGTCTCTATGGTGCTTGACTGCGTCAGTGGCAGAACACAGAGCAGGATCGGCCTCTTAAAATTACCTGGACCTTGGCCAGTGTACACAGGGCTTTTACAGTATTAGTAATATAGCTGATGAGGCTGAAAAAAGACATGCATCCATCAAGTCCAGCCCATGCCATATGATCAAGAGGAAGGCAAAATAAACCCTATTAAAGCCATTTCCAAATAAGCCCAAAGTGGTTATAAAATGGACTTCCTGACTCCAAAAAGCAGCCTGATATTTTCCTGGATCAATACCCTGTCTGTTTGTAGTTCTGAACAACTGAAACGCCAAATATTGGCTAGCTCTAATTTAGAAACTTTAGATAAATACAATTCAAATCCAATGCAAAAAGCTGGGACGAGGGGCAGCAAGCTAAAACAAAGGTCTTCCCCTGGAAATCTGGGGCAGCTGTCAGGTGTGATGTATCTGTATAGTTCCATATATATGCACAGACCTTCACAAATGCATTTCCTCATTCGGGAGCAAGTAAAGGTTTGTACAAAATCAGTTCAAAGAACTCAGCAGCTCTCCGATACTGATCACTGAGAACAATTCCTATAATTTACCATTTATAAAGCAACAATATATTCCGGAGCTGTGTACGAGATACAAAGGCTGCTGACAGCGCACTTAGAAGTCACTGAAATATAATGATGGAAGGGCATTGCTCGTCACCAACCTACCAATATAAACAGTGCTGCCCACCCTGGTACCAGTTTAAATCGGCTCTCCTTACCCGGTAGTCTTCTTCTGAAGAGGCTCCAATAGGTTTGTATTTAGAAGACGAGGGAAACTACACTTCCCATCATTCTTTGCTGTGACCTATTTAAATTGTACACAGTTATTGATTCCACAGCTGTGTGCTTCTTGTGCATTGCACTAGTTCTAAATCTTCCAGACTGCTTTGGTGTCCAAGAAACAGGTGTTCAAATAAGAATTTAGCCTAGCATACACCCCCCTCGTTTTCATGCATCTAATAATGCCTTTATGCTTTATTAATGGACGAATACAAAAAACTATCAAGTGCAAAAGTAGCGACTCGTAGCGCTCCAGCCTTTGGACTTCAACGATCATGGTGGTCGTTGTAGATTAAAAGCTGAAGAGCCATACATTGCCCTCCTCGATGCCCAGTCCAAAAACTTTACAACCATATCTACCCCCACCTCCAGCAATCCCATGAATCAGATCAGATTTCTAGAGCAAAGCATGCTGGGATATGTAGTTTCTCTCAGGGATCCGGAAGCACATTCGCTGTCTATTAACCGTCCAAAAAAAAAACGAAAAACTTAGTTCTTAGATAGAGGAAGGTTGGATGGGTCTCATGCAAAGCATGCTGGGAGCTGTAGTTTTCCCACGTCTTTGCATGCTCACTCCGATTGGACTGCAACTCGCTGAAGCTATCTGACAGGTGAGGAGGGGACGTACTCGTGTTTGTATATGTGTGCAGATAGGCATGGGCCTTCTTCCAGCCATGCTTACCTCCATATAATATGGTTTCTATTCTAGCATTCACAACTGAGAATAACAGTTTCAGACATGGTGATTGAGCTACCTGTAGCTGTACATTGGCTGTTGTACTACAGCCCCCATCATCCTTAGTCAGCTGAACATGGTGGGAGCTGCATTTCAGCATCCCCTAGAAAGCTTAACCTGCGTGCATGTGCGTATTTATAATGTGATTTATAGACTGGGCTCTTTCATAGAAAATCCATGCAATTAAACCCATCCAGCAGTGGAATAACTAAATCCACAGAGTTAAACATTTTCGTACTCTTTACGGAATGAACAAGTCACATGTGTCAGTGGACAGGCTTGATCTTTGGTTTAGTGCGACGCGTTAGAGAAGTAACTGGCACAGGAACCCGCGACAGTGACGTTACGTACAACTAGAGCAGGGAAAGACAAACTATTTAACCCCCTGCATCCTGCATATATCCAGCTGAGGCAAAGTCTAGTATTGAAGATTGTCCTTTGTGCCTCAGTATCCAGCAGGTTCTACTTACACATCTGTGAAAATATTTTTTTTTGGGGGGGGCCTAAAAATGCTTGCACTGACCTGGGTCCTCTAATGACTAGTTAGGCCACTGCGTCCAACACATTTCTTTGGAGATGTTTCTGACATTAAAAGGTACAAAACCCTAACTATGAAAAAGTGTGTTGTAAGGTGTCTTTTCTGCTGAGCAAAAGTAGGGTATTTCCAGTGATGGGAGATAGTACTTTCAAAAGTTATTTCACAGTTTAAGATGTCTTGCTGCCAAGTGGCTTTGCTACTACTTCCGTCTATGGAAATTCTGTCTGTGTGCCTCAGCTTTTCACAGGACTAACTGCAACAATGACAACTAAAAGCAAAAAATCTTTAAATCAAAAACAAAAATAGTTTACCCTGTAATAAAATTTGAGTGCAACATCTCCCCATAGTATAAGCACATTTGTTATATGCAGTAGAAAAAAAGTCCTACAATAAAAGTATTTTTATAATAAGGGTGTACTGCCCTTTAACCCTTCGAATGTCAGAGAGATATCCAGCACAATGTGTTGTGGCATTCAAAGGGTTAAACGCTGCAGTATTATATTAATATGAACTAAACTGTACCCTTTTTATATAAAGGTGTTGTTGAGATTTTTGGGATGGTAATACTTATGGTAATACTTTATTTTCAAACTTGTTTTAATTTCACCCACCTCTCTCATCCTTACCCTTGTGTTAACTCTTTAAGTATCAGAGGGTACATAAATCATTGCATAGCAGTACATTGCACAACCTTGTGGCACTTAAAGGGTTAGACTATGGGTCATATGGACAAAGACACAATTAGACTATTTCTGAGGCAAACCACTCTATAGAGCAAATTAAGACCCTGTTGGCATAAATGGGGCTTTTAACCCAATGATTGTTAGAGAAGTCGCCAATCCATCGTGAAGGAAAACTTTGGTGAACTCTAACATTCAAGTGTTTAAACCTACATATAAATTGATGGAAATATGGGAAATATTTTTTTCCACTGTCGTGCAGTTGGTTTGCTCCTGAATGACTCCTCCTTTCCTTTGTTATGCCCGTAATTATGGTGTTTATGTCTCATTACTAGGAACATGCTGAGTGTAGAATGGATCCAAGTGGCAGAACTGTACCTCTACCTGGATGATCTAAATGAGGACAGCAAAATAATATGTCATTGCTCCAGGGCATTCGTCAAGTAAGTGGCAGATGTCTAATTAGTACCTTATGTTCAGCTGGACACTCCTCAAGCCCTCCGGTGTGTACTACTAATTTTAATCATAATAATAAATAAAACACCTTTGGTTAGTAAAAAATGAGTTGCATGTACTTAGACGAACTTGACCTGTATGGGGACTAACCACACTACAGAGGACAAATAAAAATTCACTTTTACTTTAAATGGGGATTGTAACCCCTTGAATGCCAGAGAGATCTCCATGGCATCACTAGCATTCAAGGAGTCTAAAAGCTCCAGTGTGTCTGTCCCCCACCCACACACACACTATGATACAGTTATTTTTCCCTCTTAATTCATCATCCAAGGCAATGCATTGGATACTCCTCTGGCGCTCACAGGTTAAATCTGAGATTACAGTGGATGAAATCCTGAAACTTGGGTTAAAGTGGATAAAATCCTAAAACTGTGTAAATCCTGATAGACTCTCAGGAATTTCTTATAACCAATGCCAAGACACATTAACCCCTTGCTTTCCATAGTAACCCTTTTTATTGCCAGATAGGTATGTATGTATGTATGTATATCTTTATATGGCGCCACACAGTGTATGCAACACCTCACAATATACATATGTTACAATAAATAAGAGGGGATAAAATGTGTCCTATTCATAGAAACAATAGGAGAGCGGTCCCTGCCCCCAAGGAGCTTACAGACTAAATGGGTAATAGGAGACAGACAAAAGGGAATAAGGGTGTCAAGTGTTGAGATTTTAAGTGCTGAGTTTGGCCGAAAGTAGTACATGGTCCTGGTTCTCCAGAAGATCAGATTTAAGGGTAGACTTAAAGACAGAGGGGGATTGTTCTAGACTTAGGGAGAGGGGTATGGAGTTCCATAGGTATGGAGGGGGAAAGTGAGAACGTCTTGAGATGGGAGAGTGCAGAGGGAGTGGGTGGTGCAACAAGAAGGGAGTTGTGTGCTAATTGAAGAAGGCGGCCAGGATCATAAATGGACATGAGGGAAGAGATATAAGAAGAGGTAGGAGAGTGGAGATTATTAAAGGTGAGAAGAAGGACTTTGTATGTGATGTGTTGCTGAATAGGGAGCCATGACAGATGTCTAAGAATTATGTGAGAAGGTTCAGTTTTTGGGGAGAGTGTGGTGAATCATGCATCCATGTTTAAAACAGATTGCATAGGTGAAAGATGGGTAGCAAAGAGACCGGTTAGTATGACATTGCAATAATCTATGCTGGACAGAATGAGGGCATGTACAAGAATTTTAGTAGTTTGTTGGGAGAGGAATGGGTGGATTTTAGCAATGTAGCGGTGGTCATCTCATTGCAAAAACAAGTCATAAGCTTGGCCTTGAAAATAAATACTGTAGTGTACCTCAGTTTCTCAATAACTGAGGTTTT
This sequence comes from Rhinophrynus dorsalis, assembly GCA_037306005.1. NCBI lineage: Eukaryota > Metazoa > Chordata > Amphibia > Anura > Rhinophrynidae > Rhinophrynus > Rhinophrynus dorsalis. The sequence goes on along the minus strand of CM074723.1, from coordinate 121,277,445 downwards.
TGTAATATTCTTATATAGGACATATCTTCCCATCTAGCTTCAGAAGCAACTACATTTTCAGTCAGATTTGATTCAAAGTTGATTCTTTGAGCCACACTTGATGGATCTGTTATTCTGATTTAATATAAATTGTTGCACAGACAAAACAGAACTGACATTGAATGCTATTGGGTGTGTACTTGATGTAGTATTGAGGATAGGCATGTATAAAATGTCAGGTTCTGAAATGGCTGTTATATAAGCATGAACACTGCATATCTTACATAAAATAAAGGTTTTCACAAAGGAGAGCTGTGTTTATGTAACTCTTGTAAGTAAGTAAAGGGAAATTTTTATTCGGAGTACTAATATCTTATTTTTAAAAGATATTTAAAGAGAGATCTAAAATGAAAATAAGGCTGTATACACTTGTATAACACACTCCCTAGCTTTTACCTGTAAACATTCTCCATCTGGTACCTCTTTCCTAAAATAATTCTGTATCATGGGTAGATCCAGTTATACTATAGGACTCCATTCGCATAAGCAAACTTAACATTTTATAGTGATAAGCTAATTTGATTTCTAGATATTAGTGTTTCTTAGTGTGGACCTGTTGCCTTAATACATGTTTAGTTAATTTTAATTATAATATCTGCTATATTGTGTACAGTTAAATTGCCTATACTTTTTTCATCTTCACCAATTTTTGTACACATCCTTGACAACAATTGTAGGGATATTTCTGACCGGGAACATGTACATTTAATAAAATGTAAAAAAAAGAAACAATGAAAATAGAAGGCACATCGAGTGCTCAGTGCTGCAAAAAGACACATTGTATTACTTAATGTTTCATGGTTTATTGACCAGAAAACTCTCTGAAAACTGTGATCCACGTAGCTCACTGTCGGAGACATAAAATAGTTTGAAGATGGAAAAAGAAATAATAAACTGTTGGCAATTTTGTACTTATTATGCACTCGCAGAATATGTAAATTCAGAATAAAAAGTTACTATTCATTTTAACCCTGTTTTGTTGGAGGCATACTGTGGAACTTTATGCTATGTAATTTGTTTTGTGTTGGTCCATATTACCACACTGTGCAATAAATTAATGTACACAGAGCTCACACATGGGGATCATTTCTACTAGCACAGCAAGAAATAACTGTGCCTGCAAACAAAACTAGTTAGCATACTGTACAGTTAATTAGCATGAAGTGCCACAGTGTGCCATGAAAATATAAAGGATTAATTTCTGAAACAATTTATTACAGAAAAATAGCTAGTAAAACATTATATCAAATAATAAAAAGAGAACAGAAAGGGGACAAAAGAAATTCAAATTGATGCAAAAAGTGGAGAGAGAGAGTGAAAGTTATTCCAGGACTAAAGTTGTGGAAGAAATTGTCTGAGTCGGGTATTTATCATCACAGATGTTTACAACCTCAGCATTCTTACATAATAATTTTACAGTTGTTGAAAATAATACTGCTGAATCCACAAGAGGAGTACTTTTAATGCACAATTCTGGAGCAAACCAACTTCCTCACAGAGACCAAAAAATTCAACATAGAAGCATAGTTTTTGTTGCAAGAAGCAATTTGCGCATCCAGTCTGCCCATTTTCCTATCCAGATAGATTCCATAGTTCTCAGAGTAGACTTGTTTATCTTGTCAATTATCTGCTGGGAGGCTGTTCCACGAGTCTACCACCGTTTCTATAAAGTAGTACTTATGCACATTACATCCGAATCTTTTATGCTCTAACATTAGGTCATGCCTTCTTGCTCTAGTATTTCTCTTTTTCTGGAAAATGCCTCCCTCCAGAAATTTAATACATTCCTTTATATTTAAATGTTTCTCTCATGTTTTGCACCCTCTCCTTCAAGGCCTTTGAGTCTATCCTGCTACGTTTCGTCATAAATTCCTTGCACAATGATAGTGACTCTTCTTTGAACTGCCAAAATGTCAGTGGCTCTGAGGACAAACATTGAAGTTCTATGGATAGTCACCTCTCAGAAGTGTCATGTTTTAGCCCTCTAGTGCAGTTACAGAGGAGAGATTTTCATGTACATATTAGACTAACCCTGCCAAAAACTGCAGCCCAGAACCAAAAGGACAGGCAAGTCCCCTCTATAGGGAAGATCAGCTAACTCCAGACAGACATTTCTGCCTTATTCTGCTTAATCAGTGCAGTGCAGCTGCTTTGCTAGACATTGAAAGCAAAGGCTCCACTTCTGGATTACATGCACTCTTAGGGAGACTCCCCTCAGAGTATTAAAAAAGTGCCAAAATGTGAGACGCTCCAAGGATGAATAAAAGCACAATGGCTTTGGCTAGTGACTGCTCAGAATCATCGTGTTTTAGCTCTCTAGTGCCATTACAGAGGTCAAACTTCCACAACCGTCTTAGACTAATCCTGTCCAAAAGGCAAGACCAGATCCAAAATGATGGACAGGTGCCCTCTGCATGGGAAAACCAGCTAACTCCAGGTATACGTTTTGGCTTTGTTGGGCCTTGTGTGGTGCAGCTGGTTTCACTGACGAATCCCACCAAGGTCAAAATGTATGTCTGGTGTTCAGCACAGAGCAGACTTGCCTACCATTTTGGAACTGGACTGCTGACTGCCCTTTGGGTGGGACTAGTTTAATATGTAAGTTAAAATCTCTCCATCAATGGCACTAGAGAGCTTAAAATGTGATGTTTTTGAGCTGAAACTAGCCATAAAACAAGCTACTTGTGCTCTTGTTCATCTTCCGAGAAGCTCACACATCATGTATTTTTTAATACTCGTAAAGGGTGTCCCTAAGAGTGAAGGATTCTCCAGACATGGATTCCTTGCTCACAGTGCCTAGGGAAACCAGCTGCACCTCACTTATGAAGCCAACACGGTCGAAAGGTATGTCTGGGGATCACTGGGGTTCCTGCACAAAGGGGATGTGCCTATCATTTTGTAACTCATCTGCCCTTTTGGGTGGGATTAGGCTAATATGTACATGGAAATTACTCCTCTGTTATGGTACTAGAGAGCTAAAATGTGATGCTTCTGAGCAGTGACTAGTCATGGAACAAGCCACTTGTGCTCTTGTTCATCCTCAGAGCCTTTCACATTTTTGTATGTTCTTCTTTGAACACAGTGTCAATGCACCCACAAAAAGATCCACCTGGACTCCAAAACCAGTAAGTAATCCTACACTGGACAGATACATAGAGAATTTCAGAAACAGAATCACTGCAGAAATACTGGAGAAACAATGTGAACCAACACCCAGCCTAACCCACAAGGAACAGAAAGCCATACAGTCACTTAAAGAATAACCAGAATATTATTATTACGCCTGCAGACAAGGGGGGAGCTTTTATTCCGAACACTGAGAATTACATTCAAGAAGCAAATAGGCAACTCCCTGATGAAAGATACTATGTGAAATTACAAGATGATCCCCCCAAAAAATATACAAAACAACTTAACAGGATTATAAAAGAACTGCCCTCCAACATTGAGGAGAACAGATAAGGCCCCTAATACCAGCAGATCCAAAATTAGACTCCTTCTACATGCTACCAAAAATACACAAAGAAGGAAACCCGTGAAGACCCATAATTTCAGGAATTGGCACACTCACAGAGAATATCTCAGGCTGGGTAGAAAATACCCTGAAACCCCTGGTGGAATGAACACCCAGCTTCCATCAGGACACCATGGACCTCTTAAACAAACTAATTGACTTGGGCCCCATTCCAGAGAGCACCATCCTGACTATTATGGATGTAGAATCCATTTACACCAACATTCCACACACAGATGGCATAGCAGCATACTAAGGATATCTGGAACAAAATAACACACCCATGGAACCGGTAACAAAACTCATACAGTTTATACTCACCCACAATTACTTCAAGTTTGGTCAGGACCTATACCTTCAGAAAATGGGGATTGCAATTGGTACCCAAATGGAACCACAGTATGCCAGCCTCTTTATGGCAGAAGTAGAAGAGGACTTCCTGTCCACCTGCCAGAAAAAAACCCTCATCTATCTCCGGTATATAGATGATATTCTTATCATCTGGACTGCCAGTGAAGAGGAACTTCTCAAATTCCATGAAAACTACAATACATTACATCCCGGTATCAACCTAACACTCAGTCACTCACTCACAAACATTTGCTTAATAGACACAACTATCAGTATTCATAATAACTCCATCCGGTTCACTTTTGAAAGGTCGCATGCAAAAGAGTGTGCAACCTTTTAAGTAAGTCACCATGCTCAAAATGGCATCATGACAATCTCGCACTGCATGACAGCGCAAGATTGTCATGTCACCTACTTAATGGTCGCATCAGCACACAGAGGTGCTCCAGCTAAGTGTCTGTCATAGTAGCAGCTGAAGCGCAGCCGTGTGCTGTAGATAATACGTTTCCTTTGATGGGCTCCATTAATCCATTCAGGTAACGGAGGGAGAGAGAGAAAGGCAGAGCACAGTACAGGTCACGGAGCACGGAGGGAGAAACAGTGCGTGAAGAGGGGATAGAGAATACCAGGGACACACAATTGAGATTGACTCTGAGTGCCAGAGGGGTGTTCAACGTAGAGCAATGAGTAGCGCAGCCCTCTGCCACTCAAAGGGCTAATCTCACTTGTGTGTCCCTTGCATTGTCTCTCCCCTCCTCACGCACTGTTTCTCCCTCTGTGCTGATTGTGCCCAACAGCGGGGGAGCCAGCCAGAGGGTGGGAGAACAAGATGGATATACCAGAGAGGGGTATAAAATGCAATTGCATTATGTGTGAGTATACAGCTGCACAGTTTAAAGTTATGAGTTACAGGGGGTTACGCATTGCAGTCTGATGAATATCAGCAGGCACAGCGAGCATAGACGGAATTGAAACTGCCCGCTTTAATGACAAGTATTATCTGCAGCACACGGAGGCGCTCCATTAAACCGTCTATGTATGTGACCATAAGGTAGGCAACTTGACAATCTCGCTCTGTCATGCAGTGCGAGATTGTCATATCACCATTTTGAGTATAGTGACCTGGTGACTTAGTTAAAATGTCACATACTCTTAAGTGTGCGAAATTTCAAAAGAATACCCTCCATCCACACATCCCTGTTCCTCAAACCAAAGGATAGACCAACCTACCTGAAAAACAATAGCTTCCACCCAAAACACACAAAGAACTCCATCATATACAGCCAGCCCAACAGATACAACCACATCTGTTCTGATATGAAGGACCATGACAAGCACCTCCAGAAACTCAAAGGAGACTTGATAAAACAGGATTACAGTGCAAGGATTATTGACAGTCAGATACAAATTACCCACATACCAATTAAAAATCTGAGCTACAAAGAACAACATAAAGGAAACCGGGTGCCGCTGGTGGTTACTCTACCACCCCCAGGTTGAAGTTATACGCAAAATATCAAGAGAACTTCAAACAACATTACATACAGATGAAAGACTTAAGAACATATTCCCACAGCCTCAAATACTCACCTTCAGACAGCCTCCCAATTTAAAACAACTGATGTTAAGGAGTTCCCTGAATAAAAATACAAAAATGGAACATCTCCCTGCCTACAAAGGAGGTGTGAAACTTGTGCACTCCTCTGACAAGATAGCCATTCCAAACACCCAGTTATACCATAAGATCAGTGGTACCTTCACCTGCAAATCATCCAGTGTAATATACCTCATCATGTGTGCAAAATGCCCAACAACTCTTTATGTGGGTGAAACTGGACAGCCATTACATGAAAAGTTTAATTCCCACAGATCCAGTGTTAACAACAAAAAGACAGAGACACCAGTGGGAGAACATTTTTGCCAAAATGGACACAGTGTCAGGGACATTAAAGGGATAGTAACCCCCCCGAACAACGTGACGCCAAAATACAGCAATCATACAAACATACTGAACTCACTTAGTCCCATTTCTCAAACCTTTATGGTTTGAGAGATGTAAGGCAAGACAGTCCTCCGGTCCCTCCCCCTTCTGCCTGACGAGCTGTAAAGCTGTCAGAGGCAGAATCCGGTCGGCCGACTTTTGACAGTTCTGCAGGAGCTCTGACATCTAGATTTCTCTGTATAATTACTTCATCGGAATGGTCTACAACATGTGCTTGAAAGCCAGGCACACGTTTTAGACCGTACCCATGAAGTAATAATACGGAGATATCTAGATGACAGCGCTCCTGTAGAGCCGCCGTCTGGTGCTGGAAGCAGGATCTCATGACGTCCGCTATACAGAGAAGGGGGAGGGAGCGGAGGTCTGTCTTGCCTTACATCTCTCAAACCATAAAGGTTTGAGATATGGGACTAAGTGAGTTCAGTATGTTTGTATGATTGCTGTATTTTGGCGTCACGTTGTTTGGGGGGGGGTTACTATCCCTTTAAATTAACTATACGGATAGGACTGTTCTGCGCTCAGAGGGACAGAAAAATATGGGAGGTTAAATTAATGTTGAAGTTTGATGCTTTGCATTATGGTTGGAATAGAGACAGATAATTCCTGTCACATTATCACATTGTGGATTAACATTTCCAACAAGTCCCACTGGGATCATAAATACCTCTAACTCCTCAGAGGAGTCTGGGTCTGGACTAAGTTTTCTTATTTGATTTCCATTCTAAACAATGTAATGTGTACTTGTATATAAGAGAGATGTTTTCATATTCCTGTATAACATGCCTGAAGAAGAGACATAAGAGGTCTTGAAAGCTTGCATCCTAAATCTGCTTAGTTAGCCAATAAAGGTATCAACAACTTTATTTGCCTCCTGTATTTCTACGGCTAAAGCGGTACCAACTCTCATCTTCTTTGAGCTGCCATCAATGTATTAATGTCCTTCTGGAGACGTGGTTTCCAGAACTGTACATAGTACTCAAGGTGAGGCCTCTCCAGTGATCTTTAAAGTGGCATTAATACCTTTCTCTTCCTGCTAAATCTTCCTTTACTGACCATTATTTGGTTAGCTTTTGTTTTGAATGGGAATTTTGAACAACTGTTTGCTAGAGAGGTCTCGTGGTGTGTCAATAACGTTCAGTAAAACAAGGTTGGGATGGTGTAGTGTATGGTGGGGGTCTGTGAGAGCATATCTTAATGTAGGAAATTTAACAAATGAGGGATGCGTGATTAAACGTTTTTGAGGCCATCACTAGACGGCAGAACACCATAACCTAAAAAAACCCTAATAATACTAACATGCTGTCTATTGAGTATATGCACCATTTATGTTATGACCATAAACAGCACTTATCAGGGCCCTTCCCTCTCTCTGCCAGTTTTGGTGAGAATTCATAAGCTAGTTTGGGCTGCAGGTCTTGCTAAAGGTTTTCATAGTGCAGAATGGGAAAATCAAAATACTCTTTTACAAGCATTTTGGTATTCAGAAACTATACAACCAATTTTTTTTTTTTTTTTTTTAACTTTCAGGGTTTAAAAAGGCTGCTAATCTGACTTGAAATCAAAATGCAATTAATCCCTTAAGGACCCTTGACAGTCCTGGCATATCATGGGCCGGTGAGCCATAAGGACCCATGACATGCCAGGACTGTCATGGAATTCAGGGCTCTCCGCACAGCGTTCGGGGAGCCCTGAAACCGAATAGCTTTAAAAAAAAAAAAAAAAAAAAAAAAAAAAAAAAAAAAAGACCCGTGGTCCTTAAGTGCCGGCCGCATGCGTGAGGAGTTAAAGGTTATGGGGTAAATAAAAATGATGACTAACAAAGAACCTTCATTATAAAATTAAAGTGGAACTAACACATCAACTAAAGTTGCCTTGAAATACTTAGGCAGGTGGCAACTTGCTTAATAATCGTTATTTTACTTCTCAAAAGTGCCCCCGAGTAAATTAATCCTTAAGCTTCCGACACCAGAAGCCAGACATCAGTGCAGATATTTTGTCTGCGCGCCTGTTCTTTCAGTCCCCATCACCCTTCACATAGGCATTGCTCTGGCTCTGGAAGAGACTGACGACACAGGCTGCACTAACCTGGCCAGCAGTCTCGGAATATTACTGATAACTTTACTTGGGGACACTTTTAGGAGGTAAACTAACGATTATTAAGCTAGTTCCCACCTGCCTAAGTATTGCAGGGGGACTTTAGTTGATGTGGTAGTTCCACTTTAAATGTCAAATAACAGAGTATTTTGGCCTTAAATTAGACTAATTATGGCTGTTAGGGTTTTTTACCCAGATAACGGTAATTGGGTGTTTATTATTAGGAACTATTGGTGTCTTCTAACCATTTGAGTGCCGGAACGGTATCCAATCTCTGGCACTCAAAGGGTTAACTCTTTAATGAGCACATGAGTGCTTAATGCATTGAGAAGCAGTATTGCACACCCCTCTGGTCCTAAAGGGATTAAAGTCAAAGTTTCTGTAAGGGACAGTACATAGTTACAACAAATATACAATTGGATATTATTATTCTTTTTGTTGATGTTTTTCTCTTGTTTCTTTTTCCTTTTAGTGATCGTAATTTATACTGTTTAGGGTTAAAAGGAATTTGCCTCTCCAGAACGGAGAACGAAAGAGGTAAGGTGTGTTTGTGTCTCCTCCATTATACATTTGGTATAGTGGAATCCATGTGCACTGCGTGGTTGCTCTTTCTTTTTTTTTGTCAAATTGAATTGTAATCAAAAAAAGTATGCATAAACCATCTTGAGGCCACAATGCACAAAGAGACCATGGGGCAATGCTATGCAAAACCAACTGCCAATATACGATAGAAATAAACATTTCCATTTTTAACGTAACATTTTAACTCCTTGAATGCTAGTCATCACCAACACATTGCTTCACAATGAATTGGATACTTGTTTAGCAATCAATGAATTAAAAAGCTCAATTTTAATGTGTATTGTTGTGCAGTTTATTGTCCTCAGAATTGCTCCTTATTATCCTAGTACATCCAGAGCTGATTTTAGTCAGGTCAGTGGCCTTGTACCTTATGGTGGTGACCCTGGTGCCATGTGTGTTTTTGGCACCTTGTCCTCAAAGTATAATGATACTTGGTATCTTTCTTTTTAGGAAACCAGTCCTGAGTATATCAATCTCTGTTTAACTGGGGTGTGTTCTGTTAGATTAGCATATGATTGCAAAATAAAGGATACATTTTTTTTTTCTATCTCGTTTCTCCTGGATAGAATGTTTGTTGATTTCTTCATTGGAGTGACTGAATCAATTTCTTTCCGTCCTTTAACAGGGGATGCAGACTTGGGGGATGAACATGATCCTTCCACTGTAACAGCAGATTGTCACATCTCTGATGTCACCATTGAGGACAGTGGATTGGACTCTGAGGCTAAGCTTATGATGGAAATGGGCCTCCCTTTGCAATTTGGTGGATCATCATTTGAGAAGAATTATATTGTAAGAGTTTCATAAAAACCAATGACTATACCCTCTTACCCTGAAAATAATAGTGATAAGCAACCCCAACCTAGAAATTAAGGATACATTAAATAGAACTAAATTTAAAATGCTTAAACACAAGCATATTCAGGTAGCATAAAATAGTAAAGCATATATTGAAAATCTAGGTTTCACAAATCTCGCTTACTGTGTTCTCTCCACTTAAATCTACCACACAAAAACTTGCTATTAATGTCAATGGATGGTACAATTAATATCATATAATATAGAGATGTGTTGTGGTAATTCCATGTGTTTAAGTGCTTCTTTCTTTTTTTTTCTTCCTTTTTTAAATTCTCTTTTCCCAGGCACAAGACACCTGTATAAAGGTACACAAAATACGAAAGAACAAAAAGACTAGATGTCAGAGAGATTTAAATGAGATTATCCAAGAAGGTGTAGAAGAAATGTGTCACAATTTGCACCAGTCTTGTGATCAGGACTGTCCTAACAGTGATGATCAGGAAGGCAGAGAAGGCAGTCTGTCTGTAGCCAGTGATGATGTAATTACACAGGAACTGTGTACTCTGAACATTGATCCTAATATTGAAGAGAAATGGAAGGAGTATTGGGCCCAGTATGGACAAGGCCTGGTATGGCAGGACTGGGTAGATAAGCACCCAGATACACCTGTTTCAGATGAACTTTGGAACTTGCATCCATGGAACTCCCCTGACACAAAGGAGGTATGGGAGAAGCATCACAGTGAGTGTTGCCTGCACTACTATGAGCAGTTCCTATACTGGGCAAGTCAAGGGTGGACTTTTGATACACCCAGAGAGTCTGAACACAAAGACAAGCAAGCATACTCTACAGATGATGCCAGTCTGTCAGTCTCAACCCTGCATGTGCCAAGGACTTCTGCTAGAGATGGCGTTTGCCTGCAGGCTGATCAGTGCAAAGCTGTAAATGGGATAAAGAACATAAATCTTCATGCAGAGGGAATGGAGCGAGACAGTTTATCTGTAAGTGTTATTAATGAGAGTGATCAGGTGCAGGACCCAGAGAGTATTGAAAAGCAGTGTCGTTATGATCCTGACCAGAATGGGGGAGCTGAGAAACGGAACACCTCTTCTCGACTTGCAGCTACCAGCCAACCAGGTCTGTAAATAATTACTAATTGATATTAGCATTGATTGTTTTATAAAAAAAAAAAAAAACAAGCTTAAATTTCATTGTTTTTGTTGGATGCTAGAGAGATTTGAAATGCGTTGGAGACATCTCTAGGATCCAAGGTGTTGGGAAGAGCCCTGTGCAGAAAGCAACAATGAGCAATTCTAGAGCAAACCAGCAGCGCATAGTTGGAAACTCAACATTTCCATTTTAAAAGGGGCTTTTAACTCCTTGATTGCTATAAAGATCACAAAAGCACTTCAAACCAATGAACACCTGTGTGAACAACTTGATACAGGGCCATTTGTTTGATTTTGGGATCAATAGCTCAGTTGAAACACTGGAATGCGAAGGGTTTGTGAACAAGCCCTTACATTTATCTGAAATGAAGAAAATGCATTGATACGTTTTACCAATATATTGTTTTATTTTATTTGCCACAGGGTAGATTATTTTTACTTTTAGGTTGCTGATGCCCTTTTGTGGTGGACCAACATGCAGTTACAAAATGAAGAGTTTTAAAAACCTTTTACATAGGCAAATTTGTAGCAGATTATTATTTTTTTTCCTCCATGAGAGTGTTGCAAAGATTTTCCCAGCATCCCTTTCTCTCATTATAAACAAGTGACAAAATCAAAGGTAAAATACAGCTATCCATAGTAACTGCAATTTCAGTGTGAGTCCATTGAAACCCATACTATAAATTTGTAGATGCATTATCACACTTTTGGAGGAAATTTAAAGCATGCTGCTTCTCTATGCAACATGTGCAGTGAAATGCTACAGAGGACACAATAATTCACAACTCATGCAGGTTTTTTCATGCTTTCCTTATAATGCAATAATGATACGAAAAGAAGCCTTCTAGTTTGTTGTAAACAATTGAAGAAAAAAAAAAAAACTAGGATTTTTGGAATACCATGAACTTGTAGAAGTGTATTCAGTTATGTATAACCATTTGACTTCTGACTTCTGATTGCTTATGTAATTTTCCAGTGAATAAGTGTGATTTGTATTGGAACTGAAGTAAACTGCCAAACATTTCAGACCAAGTTTCTGGAAGATTTCAGAACTCTTGGTCCTAAAAGAAACCTTTTTCTCTGTTTTCCAATACAGGTTACTTGTAACTTTGGGTAGGCGCTCTGCCCCTTTAAGTAGGCAGGAACAATTCTAGAAGTGAATGCAGGGGTGGAGCCTACCTTCCCTCCTTGGCTGCAGCTAGCCAATCACCTCCAGTAAGATTTGTTCCTTGGATGAAGATACAGGCAAGAAAAAAGTTCTGCTATAGTTTTAGCTAATTTTTTTAATTTTCAGTTAGAAATGGAATACCACCATAACTGACAATGCCCTTAGATGTGGATAGCTCAGTATCCAGGTGCTTTTTGTGGACCTTAAACACTGGGGGGAATATCTTGGGTTCAAGTTCTTTCCCCAGGAGTTGCCCACTGAGGTTTCTTCTTCTTAATACATGGTGATCTGAAGACAGAAGATCTGCAGAAAAGGTGAGCAACCCTTTCAGTGTGCATGTCCACATGTCCCACAGTGCCCCTCCACACAGGGGTTTTCCTTTGGAGTTCCTATTGCACACCCCTGCACTCACTGGGTTTATCTATATGTCTGTTGGGTGTTTTGGAGCAAGTTTCTGTGATAACTTAACCCTTTAACTGCTGGTTTAGCATCTTTTGGGGGGTTGTTGGCACTTTCCCTACTGGGTTCAGTGTTTATTGGGTCTAGTGACATGTTTTAATAATGTTTGGTACACATTTACCTCTTTTTCTCAACTTTGCTAAATTACTTTTACCGCATAGACGCCATTGCTCCATTCACTTCTATGGGACTGTGCAATTTGGGATGTATATCTGCAACCGCTCGTCATAGCGACTTCAGAGATGGCTCATTTTGTTTGTCTGCCCTTGCTTTATTATCTGGTTAACATTTGGTGTGTGTTGGCGGGCTCAAGGGGCTTCGGGCACTGCTGGGGTACTTTTTCTGGGAAAACTACATTTCCCATGAGGACTGGCATCACACGCTTGTTTCTGATTGGCTCCCGCAGCTGCAGCCATTTTGTGCTTTCTCTGAACTAGTATCCTACGCAGGGCTTGGACTCTCCTTCTCTCCTCTGCAGATTAACCCTTCGCCTGCCAGATAAGTGCATTTTAGCGATTTCTGGGGTGAACTTTTAATAATACACACTGTATTTGGATGATAACTTATACTTGAATGTTTTGACACTGTGAGAATGTCTCATCCATTAGAGCTTGTGGCCAGACCTAAGACTAAGGACACTGGGGTCTCTGTGTCCCCTATTGCACATTGCTCCTCATGTCATTCAGGGTTACCTAGAGAATTCTCAGGTCATTTATGCCCAGCATGTTCTGCTGTCCCTGAGTCTCCCCCAGGGACCTCCAGCCAGACATTAGAGCCAGTTTGGGTGCAAGAGTTCAAGGCTGCTACTAGGGACCTCCAGTCTACATTGCAGCTCTTTCCATCCCAGTTACAGGGGGTCTTCCACTCCTGGCAGACCCCTACTTCTGTCAGATCTTCCCTGCCGAAACCACAGGGACTACATGACGTATCAGATTCCTCTGAGGAGGAACTGTTGGTGGATTCGGACATTGAGGAATGTTCTGCTGTGGGCTCCTCTCAGTTTTTTGGGGACCCCTTTGAGGCTGATCCTGAGCCCTCAGCTGAGGGCCAGATCAGGTCTGTGTTAAACACCCTAAACATTCCCTTGGTTCAAGAGGTTTCTTCGGATCCCTCTGATGTATTTCAGGAGCCTAAGAGGCCCCATACTTGTTTTCCACCTAACCCCACTCTTGACTACCTTGTGTCTGATGAGTGGAAGTCTCCGGACAGAAAACCCTCTGTTTCCAAGCAATTTGCCAAGCTTAACTCCTTTTCTGAAGAGGTGCTTACTCAGTGGGTTCATCGCCCCAAGGTGGATGCACCTGTCTCCAGGCTTTCTAAGTCCACTGCCTTGCCAGTTGCTGATGCATCCTCTCTGAAAGACTGGACTGACAAGTCCATTTTTGCCACCACTGGTACTTCCCTGCTTCCATCGTTTGCTGCAGCATGGGTGAACAGGACCATTGAGGTCTGGACTGAACAGCTCACTCTTGCTGTCCGTCAGGGTGCTCCTACTTTGGATACGTTGCACCTTCTTGCCAACATTTCTGAGGCCCAGCACTACGTATCTGCTGCCTTGTTTGATGCCATCCGTTTGGTAGCAAGGGTTTCCACTATGATTGTGGTTGCCAGACAAACTCTTTGGCTCAAGATCTGGTCTGCTGACACTACTTCCAAGAAAGCTTTGCTCTTGCTGCCATTTCAATGCACTTCTTTGTTTGGGCCAGATCTTAAGGATCTGATTAGTGAGGCTAGGAAGAAGACACCTATCAAGTGCAATCTGCTTTTTTGTTCCTTCCAGTCAGGGACACGTCCGGCGAACTAGACTGTTCCCTCAGCTCCATGTTCCTCCTCCAAGCCCAAACAACAATGGAAGTCCAAGGTCTCCTCCAAGCCGAAGGTTTCCAAGCCTTCTTCAGCATGGTTCGCCGAACCCAGGTCCCCACTTGGCTGTGGGTGGCCGTCTGCGTCACTACCACAGCATCTGGGTGGATTCAGTGGTGGACCCGTGGGTTTTACAAGTGGTGACGGAGGGGTACAGGATCCCTTTTGCCTCTCTTCCTCCCTTTCAGTTTTTTTTCCCTTCTCACGCGCCCCAGGGCGTACAGTAATGCCGTCTGTTCGATGGAGCTATCCAGGCCCTTCTGGACTAGGATGTTCTGGAACCTGTTCCAGTTCAGGACAGAGGTATGGGATTTTACTCACACCTCTTTGTGGTCTCCAAGAAGGACGGCGGTTGCCGTCCCATTTTGGATTTGAAGGATTTTAATTCCTTTTGTGATGAAGACTCATTCATCACCAGCAGTCCCTAAAGACGGTGATCGCTGCCATGTCGCCAGGGGAATTCCTTGCTTCTCTGGATCTTCAGGACATGTATCTGTACATCGCCATTCATCCAGAGAGCCAGCAGTATCTCATATTTGCCTCCGACCGCGGGCATTTTCAGTTTTCAGCTCATCCCTTTGGTCTGACTACAGCTCCTCAAGTCTACAGCCGTGTCCTGGGATCCTTAGTGTCCGTCCTCCTTCGGGACAGCATCAGAGTCACTCCATACATGGATGACCTGCTTCTGAATCCCCCTCTTCGCAACGTCTTCATCAGCAGGTTCAGGACTGAATTCATGGACTCACCCATCACGGGTGGATCCTCAACATGGACAAGTCTGATCTTGTCCCATCAAAGTGTCTGGTCTTCCTGGGCCTTCTCTTCGACACCCAGCGGAGCATGGTGTTTCTCACGGACGAGGTGGCTCACCAGATCGCCCACAGGGTTTCTGGTGTTCTGGTTCAAGATCCAGTTCCAGCCAAGAAGCTGTCCTGTCTGGTGGGGAAGTTCATTTCCACCATAGAAGCGGTCCCGTTTGCCATGGCTCACACCAAGGAACTCCAGAGGTTTGTGATCTAGGCGTGCAGGGGTCAGCCGGATCTTCTAAAAATTTCATTGTCCCTTACTCTTCATGTGAAACTGAGTCTGTTGTGGTGGCTCCACATCTCCAATCTGCTGAGTGGCAAGCCCTTCATGGTCCCCTTCTGGACTACGGAGAATACTGATGCCAGCCTCTCCGGCTGGGGAGCGGTTCTTGTTCGACTGAGTGCTTAGGGCTGGTGGTCTCCGGAGGTATCTCTCCTTCCCATCAACGTGTTGGAGCTTTGGGCGATATTCCATACCTTTAGCCACTGGACACGTCAGCTGGAGGACTGCCTGGTTCGGGTCCAGTCTGACAATGCCACGGCCGTGGCTTACATCAACAAGCAGGGTGGAACAAGAAGTCTCGCAGCTTGGTTAGAGGTCAAAGCTATTTTGTCCTGGGCAGAAGAACATGTTCCTGCCATAACCACAGTGCATATTCCCTGGTGTAGACAACGTCTTGACAGATTTCCTCAGTCGACACATGGTGAAGGGGGAGAGTGGGAACTGCTCTCAGAGGTGTTCACCCTCATTGTTCAGAAGTGGGGTCTTCCTTGCATCAACCTGATGGCGAAAAGACACAACAGGAAGGTTCCGATGTTCTGCTCTCGCTGGAGGGATCCTCTAGCTCTAGCGGTGGATGCCATGTCCATCCCTTGGTTATTTCCTCTGGATTACATCTTTCCTCCCATCCCCATGTTGCACAGGGTGTTAAGGAAGCTGAGACTGGAGCGTGTCCAGTCATTCTGATTGCTCCACACTGGCCTCGGCAGGCTTGGTTTCCTGAGCTTCTGGATCTATCTGTGGCGGAGCCATTCCGGCTTCCTTGCCGTCCGGATCTTCTACAGGGTTACCTGTGGAAGGAGGATGTTCATCGCCTAGCTTTGACGGCATGGAAGTTGAATCCTCAATACTAAGGAAGAAAGGTTTTTCTACTGGTGTGGTGGCTACTATGCTTAGTGCCTGCAAACCTGTTTCCTCTAAGGTCTACCATCGTGTCTGGTCGACCTTTCTCTCTTGATGTGCTGATAGGGACCTATCTCAGGATTTTGATCTGCTTACGTTCCTGGCTTTCTTGCAAGACGGTGTGGATAAGGGCCTCATCTTGAGTTCCCTTAGTGTTCAGACTTCTGCTGTCTCTGTTTTCTTTCAGAGGTGCGTAGCTACTCTTCCTGATGTCAAGGTCTTCTTCAAGGGAGTTGCTCATACTCGTCCTGCTTTTAAGTCTCCCGCTCCTGAGTGGGAACTTAACTTGGTTCTGGGCGTCCTTCAGCGCCCTCCCTTTGAGTCCTTGGCTTCTATTCCTCTACACCTCCTGACATGACCTTTCTCCTGGCGATTGTGTCAGTTCGCAGTGTCGCTGAGCGGCATGCTTTGTCTTGCAGACCACCCTTTTTGGTGTTTCACAGGGACAAGGCGGTGCTTCGCAGTTCGCAGGACTTTCTCCCGAAGGTGGTCTCTGAGTTCCACGTTAATCAGCAGATTGTGGTGCTTTATTTCTGCCCTGACCATACCTTTGTCCACTTGTTAGATGTGGTTAGTTGTCCCAAGTTTTATGTACATCGCACTGAGTCCATTAGGCAACTTGACATGCTGTTCGTCATTCCTGAGGACCCCAGCGCAGGTAGACCTGCATCCAAAGTGACCATTACGTCTTGGATTAAGTCCACTATTTGTAAGGCTTACGAACTAAGGAAGAAGCCTGCTCCCTTTCGGGTCACGGCTCATTCTACTAGATCTATTGGGGCTTCTTGGGCTTACAAGAATCAGGCCTCAGCTTATCAGTTGTGCAAGGCTGCCACTTGGTCGTCTGTGCATGCCTTTTCAAAGCACTACAGTGTTGATATGGTGGCATAGGCTGATGCCAGCTTTAGGAGGAAGATCCTGGAGGCCGTCTTGCCTGTCTAGGATCTTCTTAGTTTCTTCAGTGCTCCCTCACTTTTGAGCCCTGTTGGCTCTAGTTCAGTGTACTGTGTAACAGTTCCTGGGGTGTTGTTACCCCTGTTCAGTGTCCGTTGACACTTCATTTGTTATTATTTGGCTATCTCTGATCTGATGGTTCATATATGATCTGTGACTTTGGGGGCCCTGCACCTGGTCCTTGCCTTACTTCCCGCCTCTGGGAAACCCAATGGTTGGACATACCAAAGTTACCAGTAACCTGTATTGGACGACAGAGAAAAGAGGATTTTAGTCTTACCTGTTAAATCCTTTTCTCTTAGTCCATACAGGTTACTGGTATCCCACCCTGTCAAGGGGCCATGCATGGCTCTCCTGTGGCAGAACGCTGGGGTCCTTCGGGTTCACACTCACAGGAGTTTTCTTTCCCTTCTTACTATGAAGTCAATAGTAGTGTCTCAAATGTTACTGGACGTGATTGGTTAGCTGCAGCCAAGGAGGGAAGGTAGGCTCCACCCCTGCATTCACTCCTAGAATTGTTCCTGCCTACTTAAAGGGGCAGATCGCCTACCCAAATTTACCAGTATCCTGTATGGACTAAGAGAAAAGGATTTAACAGGTAAGGCTAAAATCCTCTTTTACACACAATGGCTTCCAGGACATGCTATTTAAATGTGTAAATTATTTCCATTTCAAGTTATATTTCCTTTAAGTTACACTGCTGCTTCACTAAATACATTTTCAGGAACTATATGGTTATGAATAAGTTTTGTCAGCTCCTTTCAATCTCTTAATTTTAACAGGTCAAGAATGCACAGAAGATGAAGACTATTCCAAAGACCTAGCAGACTCTAGTATTTCTGTTGTCATTGAGGAAAGTGAAGTGGAACCTAAGTCTGAGCATATGGAGAAAACTGGCCTCCCTCAGCAGTGTGGGGTAAGAGTTGCTTTGCAAAAATAGGCAGTTGTGTATCTATTCTTGTTGCTGTTTATACTTATGATTACTTTGATTAGAGTATAGGCATATTAATACATTGTAGTACAAGGGTTATGCTATAAGGGACATTGTTAGACCAGTGTTATGTTCCTCTAAGAGCCAATGTGCTTTCTAACAGATCCCCCCCCTCATAAATAATGGCATTCATTGGTCGTCTCTGTTGTAATGTTAATTGTGTTGATTGTTGTAGCAAAAACATTATTGCCTTATTTGTGCTGGTGTTTTTTGTATTTGAGCGTAACTTATTCACTGTAAATATTTATACACAGAGAAATGTACTACACTATGTCTTTCTTCATGGTTGAACTGTACCCAGAAATGTACAGGAGCAGTGTTATTCATTCATTGTATTATGCAGAACTGGGTGGCTTCCATTATAAAATATCTCACACTGTGTGGGAGTATATGATGCTGGTTTGGCCACTATTTTAAACTAAAAGAAAAAAAATTCAAGATTGCACTACCTCTTGAATGTGGGATTATGCCAGATATCCTCATCTGGCCTTCCGGGACAAAGGATTACCAAAATACGCACTCCAAACTCCCTCTGAATCATGAACTCCTAAATCCAGAAAAAGAAAGGAAACAAAATGAATATAACAAGAAAGGCCTAAAATACTATAATTTTATTGAATTAATTAAAAATCTATATAGAAAATACAATCTTCTTAGGATCCTAACCGGGAAGGTTATACATCTCAAATTCCTTTATGATGCTATCCTTATAATAACCATAGCTGTGTGCTCCCAGTAAGATGGGAAATCAAAAGGCAGGTTTGGCTAATATAGGCATAAAGCATGCTAAGCCTAACAAGTTATCTGATTAACTAATTTAGGATCTGTGTATTCTGAGGATTCTAGTACTGAGTTACACATTATAAATAGAGTGCTTAAATTGATTAATACATGGTTTAACAGAGTTATTTGAAAAAGAAATGCTCATGAGCTGTACCCTAATTATCAATCGGAGAGGGCTGGTAACTTCCCTTGTTGCATTAGAGTATCTTCAGTTATGTATCTTAGAAGCTTATGAACATCAAGTGATACCAGAAAATTCAGGAAACACGGAAATAACTAAGGCAATATAATGGATAAATCAGCTACTACTGTATATGGTTTCCTTTACTTTATCAAGCCAGAGTGGAGACTAACTGAACATTCTTCTCTCACGTATTAGAGGAATGATAGTATACATTGGGTAAACCTGTCTCATTCTAAGAGTGAGTGTAATAGTTTAATCAGTGACCTAGTAAATGACTGTTCAGCCTGAAATCAGAGATGACTTATTATCTCTTGAGCTATACCTCAATTATCAATCAAAGTAAACTGATAACTTCCCATGTTTGAAATGTGTTCAGATTTACAACTTAGAAGCCTGTGAAAAAGAGGGATACCAGAAAATTCTGCAGTCACGGAATTCACTAAGGCACAAAGAAGCAAATGAAATAGTATAAGATGAGTCAGCTTGTTCTCTGTATTTCTTTTATTGTATCCACTTGGGAAAAAAGGTGCTAATTGAACATACTTAGCTTATGTATTGAGTACACAGTATTGTGGTGGAATACATGGGGTAAATTGGCCAAACCCTGCAGATCACTCTGTGACCGAATACGGAGGGTATAAGTTAGAGAAGCAACCAACAGGCCAGTGGTAACTCAGAAGAAGCTGGAGAGATCCACAGCTGAGATGGGAGCATGGTTGGATTGTCCAAACGGGGGATCGGGCATCCCCAGGTGGGCTGCTAGATCATAGGCCAGCTGGGGAGATCAGAGGATCTTACCTGACCCCAGCCCACAATATTTTGAAGAAGTCTATGTTGCCCCTGGCACAGACCTCCATATCCACGCTTAGTGTCCTCATGTTATTTGCTAATGCAGAGCACCAGGATATGATATAATATAAAAGTAAAATAAACCAGCAGCACCCCCACAGTCTAGGAACTGATAGAATGGGTAGTTAGTCTACAATCGATAAACTGAGTGAATGGGCAGAAAATGGCAGATGATATTTAATGTGGATAAATGTAAGATTATGCATTTTAGATGTAGAAACAAATAAGCTACATAGACACTAAATGGGAACAACTTGGGGAATTCTCATTAGAAAAATATTTAGGAGTAAAGTGTTCTCAGTGGTGAAAATTTTCCAGTGGCTAACAATTATTTAATCTGTCCACTTCAATTGGTATATATGGAGTTAAAGAATAGTCTGACATTACCATAACCATCCTGGTGGCGTGAGAGTAAATCAGCCTGTGTAAATTAAAAAATCACTCTCTAAGGCCTTCTGTAAAATGTCTGTCTCAGCTACACATTGGAATT
Organism: Rhinophrynus dorsalis; assembly: GCA_037306005.1. NCBI lineage: Eukaryota > Metazoa > Chordata > Amphibia > Anura > Rhinophrynidae > Rhinophrynus > Rhinophrynus dorsalis. The sequence continues at coordinate 121,257,166 of CM074723.1, read as the reverse complement.
ATTATGGACAAGGCATAGAAACTGCTGGTAGGTTACCCAATGTTTAGTATCATATGTATGGAAACTATTATAACGTACCAATGTATTTCTATCAGTAGGTTTACAGAAATTGGTGCTAGATGGCCAGCACAACAATAGAACTTTTAGGTCCAGAAAAATAACCTGTTGTGTTTACACTACAGGAGAAAGTTACTGGACTGTCCATTTCATTGAGAGTGTTAACAAAAGGATTGAAAGAATTCACATCTCTTTTCCACACTGGAACAGCTCATCTTGTATGTATCGTGCATAGAACAAAATAATTGAAGTGCAAAGGGGTACAATATTAGCAGATTCATATTGTGCTGTATATGTCTGCAAAGCTGGTACTAAATTTGAACCAACTGAAGTAAATGATATTTGCAAGTGGACATTGTGCTCAAACCTGAAGTAGTTCAGGATCAATCATTCCTCCAATAGTTTGAGGAATATTTCAGTGGGAGCAAGGTTCTCAGTGCGAGTAAAGCTATAGAGTGCTTGTGCAACTGCCTTGATGCCGTCTTAGGTTGGCATAATGACTTCTAGAGATTTAACATCTATGGTGGCAAGAACCATTCAGCTTGTGTATCTTTTGAAGCTTGTTAAGGAAATCTGTGGTATTGCTAAGGTTTTTCTTTGAATTGATATAGGTTGTGCTAGATCTGAAGAAGTGGTCTTAGTATCACGAAACGTTATTATAGTTCACCTCTATTATTTTAAACATTGTATCATTGTTTTTTATTATTTCCAACTATGTTTGGAATTTTAAAATAAATATAAAATCTTTTGAGAGAATTAAGCAGCATAGTAGTGTTTCATCAATCCAAGATCCAACGTTTGACGTTCCAGCTATATTTGGTTTCCTGAGCAGAGACAGGATGAATTCTCTGCAGTCCTGATTAGCTGTGGAGTGAAGATATCTTTCTCCATAGCCATTCGTTTTGTGAGTATATTTAAATAATACTCTATATATCAGCTTTAAAGGATAATAGGCACTATTTGGCGCCCTCTTGTGTTTTCTTATTGCTAAGGTATGAATGAGGACACTGGACTATAGATTGTATAGGTCAACCTGATTGGTTAATGCTGTCTATTGATTTTAGGTAAAGTTTAAAAAGTAGAGGATAAGGGAAAATGCACAGAAAGAAATCTGAATGTAGATTCACCTAGCCAACAATGTGACCATGCCATCTTTAATGTATTGTCCAGTCTTCTCTTATGGCATTTGTTTTATTTACTATTGTTAGTTCACTCTTTATATTGGCTATTTGTATTAATCTATTTTATTATTATTTTTATTACTATTTGTTCAGTTTGACTTGCAGACTGTCTTTTGCAGTACATCGCCCTTCCTTCTGGGCTAGTTTCCGTTTCTCAGGGTTTCCTTATTGACATGGGTCCCTCTGTGTCTTGGCAGCCTGGGCTGCTCACACTCATTCTGCATGGATTTCTCTTACTCCCCCTCTGGATGACCTTTTGTTAAAGGCCCCTTTGGAGGCTTTGCACCTTCAGAGTTAGACATGCGTGTCCATTCTGGAACAACACGGCTGGTTTCTCATTTTCCAAAAATCCTCACTGGTTCTGTCCCAGGTCCTTCTCTCCATGAAGGACCTTTCTGCCAGACGATAAGATTATATCTTTGCCCCATCTACAACATTGCAAGTGTAAAAAATGTTGTTTGAGTTTCTGGTCTCTGCTGTGGAGGCTGTCTTTATTGCACAATTACATACTCTGGAGCTGAAGCATATGATTCTGTGGAATTGGTTCAGAAACCAGTGCGGTCTTTCCCATGTGATGTGTCTATCCAACTGGATGAAGTTGGATCATTGTTGATGGCTTTAGATGTCTCCTCTATCAATTTGTGACATCCATTGGCCATTCTGAATTGGCTCAGTGCCTTTGGCCAATATGAGAGTCATCTGTCCATCAATATTCGTGGAGCAGTTCTCTTCACTTTGCTACATTTCAGTCCCTCCAGGGTTTGCCAGTAAGGATTCAGTCCAACAATGCAGTGACTGTGCCCTATTTCATCTTCCAAGGAGATGCTAGACATGCAGTCACATAGTGAGAATCTTGGTGGGTAGCTTTGGTATATCCCCATAGTGTGTGTGTGTGTGAGCAATTTCAATATCAGAAGTTAGGGTACAATAAAAATAAGTAGTCTAGAACATTTGTTTGAACTTGCTTATATAAACTCTTCTCACTTGTAGAATATATATAGCTATGTAATATACAATCCATAATGTAGCTGGGATATCCACATAAGCAGTACCAAAACATTGACAGTCATTTTTTGTGATTAAAAGATTTTAAGTTACAAATCTGTCTATGTCACGTCAGACACAAACACAACACAGTCATGTATCTGTTATCTGCTCTGTTTAGACCTGTTTGTTAGCATTCTGTAAAAAAACAACATAAAATATAATCATTCTTGTGCAGTGAACAATGCTGACCTTATAGGCCCAGAAATCCCCATGTTATCTTTAGTACTCCATTATGGATTTTGACTTTGATCTCTTCCCAGGCACCAGACACATGTGTGGAGGAACTTAAAGCATTTACTAGATGTCATGAACATATAAATGACATTATCCAAGAAGGTGTAGATGAAATGTGTCACAATTTGCACCAGTCTTGTGATCAGGACTGTCCTACCAGTGCTGAGCAGGCAGGCAGAGGAGACAACCAGACTGTAACCAGTGAGGATGTGATTACACTGAACTTTGATCCTAATACAGAAGAGAAATGGAAGGAGTATTGGGCCCAGTACGGACAAGGCTTGGTATGGCAGGACTGGGTGGATAAGCACACAGATACACCTGTTTCAGATGAACTTTGTAACTTGCATCCATGGAACTCCCCTGACACAAAGGAGGAATGGGAGAAGCATCACAGTGAGTGTTGCCTGCACTACTATGAGCAGTTCCTATACTGGGCAAGCCAAGGGTGGACCTTTGATGCACCTAGTGAGTCTGAACACAAAGACAAGCAAGCATACTCTACAGCTGATGCCAGTCTGTCAGTCTCAACCCTGCATGTGCCAAGGACTTCTGCTGGAGATGGCATTTGCCTGCAGGCTGATCAGTACAAAGCTGTAAATGGAATAAAGAACATAAATCTTCATGCAGAGGGAATGGAGCGAGACAGTTTATCTGTAAGTGTTATTAATGAGAGTGATCAGGTGCAGGACCCAGAGAGTATTGAAAAGCAGTGTCGTTATGATCCTGACTGGAATGAACCTAGTGATGGTGGAGCTGAGAAACGGAACAAATCTTCTGGTCTTTCAGCTACAAGCCAACCAGGTCTGTAAATGACCACTAATTGATCTTAATAATGGTGAACATTTTACAATAATAAGTAAAGCAATCTTACTCCCCAAACTTACAGATTTAACTTTACATTTTTGTTCAATATGTTTTGTTGCCAGGTGGTTCTGCTCCTTTAACCCTTTGAATGCCAGAGGGAGTGAGCAATGCATTGCATACCCCTCTGGCAATCAAGGGGTTGACCATCTATGGAAAAATGCAAGTAAGCTCTGTAGTTCCTTTATACTGAAGCATCTCCCAGAAAAGAAATACCCGTGTTTTACTCACAGAATGTATCAACGTGTTGTAATAGTGAATTATGGTAAAAATATAATTGGTGACTTTGAATTTAGTTATCAAAGAAAGTTGTGAATATTTTCTGAAAAAAGGTATAATTGGGCTTCAAAAGGACATTTATCAATATTTTAGTGAACATGTAGTGATTATTTTCTGCAAGTTAAAGACAAAGAAAATGGTGACAGTCAGGACACCTGCTTTTCATTCTAAGAAATCTGCTTTGATACATATGCCTTGTCGGTAAACATTAATAGTTTCCTACTGAAATTGAACAGTGTGTTGATGAATGTCCCATAATGGCAAACATCTATGACTTTGTTTGAGTAGGTGTTAATGCTAGTTGTGGGTTCACATGACATATGGAATATGTGGTATGGGTATATGAAAACTTAAAGTAATAGGATCATTTATTTAAAGGAACACTAATGTACAATAATAATTTTATGTAGTATTGTAGATTTTAAAAAATACATTTTGTGGAGCAAATCCCATCTCTCAAAACCTTATGGTTTGAGAGATATTCGCATGTAGAGTGCCCCCCCTTCTCCTGATGTCAGCTGTAAAGCTGACGGAAAGAGATCCGTGTTAGCCAACACGAGGCGGCTCTTCAGCAGAGCCGAAATGGCAATATTTAAAAAGAACTTAATTGGAAGGGTCTACAAAGTGTGCCTGCAAACCAGGTACACTTTGTAGACCGTTCCAATGAAGTAGTTCTTTTCAAATATCGCTATTTTGGCTCTGCTGAAGAGCTGCCTGCTGGTCCAAGGACTGTGATCCCCAGCAGTAGAGCACTGACATCAGGAAAAGGGGAGGGAGGGGGCAACTTTATATGTGAATATCTCTCAAACCATAAAGGTCTGAGAGATGAGATTTGCGCCACATAATTTATTTATTTTTTTAAATCTACAGTACAACATAAATTATTATTGGACATTAGTGTTCCTTTAACATGTATACTGAATCCCATTGCTTGTAGTGAGGAGGTGTGACTTACAGGCAGACTTCAGTAGTGATCACTAAATACAGGAAACTAGATATAATACAAAAATAGTGATAGCTGCACCTAGCTGCTGAATGAGGGACACATATCTAGGTAAATCATTGTTTGCTGAAGAGCCACTTATTCCTCTCTCTTAAATGTATCAATTATAAGCAATATCCCTGACCATCTAATATGCAGGGTTCACCAGAAAATGTATCGAAGCCTTTACAGTTACTGTGAGGCATCTAAGCCATGTATAAATGTATCAGTCTTTTATTTAGTATTACAGGAATCTTCAGGACCAACTCGGCAAAATGGTCAATCAGCCACAATTAATGGTGCTGATAATGGTCAAGATGATGATGATGATGATGAACCTCCTGAGTGCAAACAAGCAAAAATCAAAAGGAGGTAACAACCAATGGCCTGTTCTTGTCTGTTTTATTATTATTACCTCCCTGCTTTTGTTTGAGACAAACGCCTAAAAATAAATGGGTGTTATGTACACTTAAATACCATGTTCTTCATGCTAGTATCTGTAGAGGTCTCTTTTCTGAGGCCTAAAAATCTAGTCTTGCATATGCAGTGAGCAGACGTTTCTGCCTTTTCTAGGGCGCCCAAAAGGGACTGACTTGGCAGGCGTACAGACGTCACTATGGAGAGATGTCTGTGCTGTTTCCTGTCTGTCAGTCTGGGAACAGAGTACAATTCTTAAACACCAGGTAATATTTCTGGCAACTAGCGCTATTGAGAAGCTAGTCACCAGATGGATATTTATTTGGGACTAATTTATTCAGGGGTGATAGTTCCGCTTTAATGTAAAAGAATGTGCTTCATTTACAGTATTAGTTAAACTATAATATTTCCTGTAGTTTTATTACATGGAATCCATAAAACTGTAAGAAACAAAATCAGCTTATCTTCACCAGATTCCTTTACCTGTATTACATTCAAGAACTCCATTTTTTAGACTTGATACCACAGGACTTTTGGAAGGCATTTGGGGCTTAACTATTTTTTTCAAACCCCAATTGTAATCTGATTTACATGGAAGCCAATAAATTGTCTTTTCTAAAGGACATATGATGTTATAGCCATTAATGTAAACATGGGAAGGTTGAATCTTTAAGAAAACCAGCTGTCGTTTTAGAGCCTGGAATGAGCTTTCATTAGACTTTAACCCCTTAACGACCAGAGTTGTGAGGAAGCTACGTGACGTCCCAGGACCATCACCTTCAGGGAAAAATACTGTGACAGTCCTGGCACATCACCAGTCATTAAGGGGGTTACAGCAAAACTGAATATTTTCTATTTTAAATGTACTTTTTAATGAATAGTAGACTATAAAAATGTGTAATTTATTAAAGAGAGATGCTTATATTTAAGATTATTCAATTGTGTCTTGCCATTGAAGTGTGTGGCTCATCTCAGTCACACTCTTAAAAAATATATTTAGGCAGTTATTTAAGTTTTATATCCTCCTGTCCTTCCTCTTTCAGCCCTTTGAGACATAAGTCGTTTCTCTTTTTAAGAGGCTGAACTGGAAGACCGTTCAATGGTGCTGGTGTAACTTTGCCAATCCTACCGTTCTAGCTAGTTCTGAGAACTCGTTTACACCACTGATACACAGGAAGTGTTTCAAGTCTTTCATCTGGAAGATGGATGCCATGACAAACCAGTTCTGGAGGTTTGTTTACGGTCTGTGCTCTTCAAAGTAGAAGTGGCTAAAGTTACATAAAAAGGAGTACACGATTTCAGGACTAGATCATTTGTCTAACTTGCACCCTATTGATAGTCCAACTGGGCCTAGTGCATTGTCCCCAGGTCCCTGCATCTACCATCCTCTGCATCTATCCAAACAAACACTGACATTGTTATGTAATATCATCTCTTGCAGTCATGAAATGGATGCAGAAGAGAATCCAGGTGAGGTATTCGAAGAAGCCTCCACTGTCTTGGGACTTAAACATGGTACAGGACAAAAGTAAGAACCAAATCTCTCTCCTCCACATATAAATAGCTTGGTCACCCAATGTTCCTATCACATATGTAAGTGCACATGATCCGTGTAGTGTCCCCCATCCCCACTCACAAAAGAGAGAAAATTGACTTTATTGCTTTGCAGACATATTTCATACTAGGAAATAAGAATGCAAAATCTTTCTGATCTGCTTTTAAAGCCTGGCATTGGAGACCTCTATCATTCAATTAAGCTATTGCTCAGCATTTTATATGTCCGCTAATAAAATATAAGATTACTTTGTTCTTTAAAACTGGAGACACAAAAGGCCATACTCGGCAAGATAAAGTACAATTGTGGGCAAACCAACTGAACCTTAGGGGACAAATAAAACTCCCCCAAATTTACACTGATTTAATGCAATGCATTGGCCACTTCTTTGGCACTCTTAAGCGTTAAATGAGGCTTTTAACCTCTTGAATGCTAGATATGCTATATATGGCTGGTTGGGGATGATGGGAGTTGCAGTATCCAACAGTTTCCTGTCCCTATTCCAAGCTATATATGTGGTTTAGTTTGGTGATCCTGAATTCTGTGTTGGTAGGTAGGAGGTGAGAACACAAAGCTCCATGACCTCTGCATTACTGCATGTACCAACCAGAACTTGTGCAAGGTATCTGGAGCTTGGCCTGAGTATCCTGGGGATATAGTTGGCGCAAGGAGTGTGAGGAATGCACAATAAGACCTTCAGACTTGTAAAATAAGTATAATGGAGTTTTGTGTACGGGGGCTTAGCATGAGTTATACATTGCTCTCCAGTTTCATCACCAGTTTAATAAAGAAAACAAAATGCTATGTTTTTACTTTTCTTTTCCTACGTGACATTGGTGATCAGTAGGGAGTGAGGCTATCAATCCTGGTGCATGGCACTGCACAGCATGGTTGAAAGGAACTTTAGTCGAGTTGATGGAGGGATTATAATTTCTGAGCAATGCAGAGGTGTATGCCAAGATCTCTCCCATGAGAGAAATGTTGCATATATGAGTAATGTCACAAAATGGATGGACTGGTGCTGTGTTCCTCCACTGCAAACTTCCTTTAATGGGCGCCAGTGCTTCACAATGCCATTGATACATTTCGGCCCTAGTTTGTCAGATAGGAACAAAATGAAAGTGACAAAAAGACATAGGTCACTTGCTATAGTGCCTGTAGTCAACTAGGACCACAACAGATATCCACATTCTAAAGCAAAGACTGTTGTGATTAAGCCTTGATACTCATGGGTACTGATATTGAGCTAACCGGCTCTATGACAGACTCTTGTGGATGTGAGCTCCAAAGTATGACAGGGGATTACTTGCTAATCCAGTTGAGTAAAACAAAAGTATAAACAGGTGATAAAGTGGAGATGACCTCTCCAATGATATCTCTTCTCCAGTTCCTATGTTATTCTATGATGCATATGCACTAAGATCTCCAAAACGTAATACATGTTAGTGAATTGGCTCCATAAAATAACATAGGAATTGGTGAAGTAATATCACTGGAGACGTCTTCTCCACTTTATCACTCCTTATTAGGTGTTAAATCTTAAGCTGACAAGGGCACTCAAACAGCAGAGTAGGGCACTACTGTACTGCATTTGGCACATGGTAACATCTTTCTCTTGTACCTTGTTTACAGATCCAGGGAATATGTTGACTCGTAATAAATAAATACTATAATTAAATATGAGTTATTTTCTGTATCTTTCATTCAGTTGTTGGCCCTGTGTTCAGTGAAGGAGGCAGTAGTAAGCTAGCTCTTATTGGCGTATAGGTAAAGGCTGTGCTGTTAGCCATAGGAAAAAAGCATGAGACTGGTAGAGTAAAAGTGATGCCTTTTTGGCTATCAAAGTGGCTCTAGGATGCAAGACTTCTTAGGTCTCTTCTTCAGGCATATTTAGGAATGCTGAATACACAATAATAACAGGTTATACACTCATACAAATAGAAGTGAATGTCATTGTTAAACTCTTGCGGACCAGAGATAAACACAGTGCATTATGAACAATTCATTGCACACCCATCTTATCCTCCATGAAGTTGACCTAACAAACCTGGGATATTTGTTCCCCATCACAGATATGGAGGCATTTCACATTTCAGCCGCCGGACTCTGCACTACCTGGATAAAGGGGCCAAATACAGGTCTCAGTTCCTGGACATGCACAGACCAGTGAAGGCCAAGAATAGGCACATCTTCTTCACTGAGGAATCTGAATCAAAGTTACCAAAAAGTAAAACATTAAATAAGGTAAGTCTATCAAAAATGTCTTCAGTTACCTTTATCTTTCATAAAACGTACACAGAAGGGAAATGATGCATGTCTGTACTGGACAGGTCTCTTAATCGCTCTTAACCCTGTGAATGCCAGAGGGGTTTGCAACGCATTGCAATGCGTTGCGTACCTCTCTGGCACTCAGAGGGTTAATGCTTTTTCTGCTCAGATAACATTGAAGGCACTGAGACCTCTTGGCATGTGCTTTGCCTTCAAAGCCACATTTTATGAAAGAAGAGGGCCGCATGAATGGGCACATAACATACAGAATCTGCTCTGCAAGTGTCCTGAAGTGAGGAATTTTACCAGTGCGCGTAAAGTTGATTACAAGCTCCTCAAAGTACAGATTCCTGTTTCTTTTGTGCCAGTTCATCCCACTTGATCCGCATTTGGTCTGGAACTCCACAGCCTCTTAACCCTTTGAGTGCCAGAAAGGCATCTTCTGCATTGCACTTCAGTGCGCTAGATATCTCTCTGGCACTCAAAGGGTTAAAGAGAGACTGACATTTAATATAAAAAAATATATATATTGCCGGGTTTATCCTGCTGAGTTAAACATGGGAATTCTCACTGCTGTGTGATATTCTAAAGGTATGCATTTTTGGATGCAGTACCTCCATGTCCTGAAATTTTACAGTGGTGCTGTTGCTATAGCAGTCTATGGACAGCTCTGGTCAGTTGACCATAAATCACCGTAGGATGATGTAGCCACAGCACCACTGTACAATTTCAGGCCACTGAGGTACTGCACCCAAAAAATGCTAATTTGAGTTGCAATATCTTTTTTAATAAAACCTCTCACAACAGTGGGAATAACAATATATAACTCAGTGGAAGACACCTTGCAGTATCTATTTTATAATATTATGTGTTACTATCACTTTAAAGGGACACTAATGTCCCATAAAAAAATCTTCTGCTTTTGTAGATGTTAAAATATAAACTACGTGCCACAAAATCCTATCTCTCAAGCAACTATGGTTTGAGAGATATTAGCACTGAAATTTCCCCCCTCCCTCCCCTTCTCCTAACGTCAGCGCTGTGCTGACAGCAGGAGAGCCCAGTCCGGGGACCAGCTGCCAGATCTGCAGCAGAGCCAAAATCTCGTTATTGGAAAATAATTACTTCATTGGAAAGGTCTACAAAGTGTTCCTGGTTTGCAAGCACATTTGTAGACCGTTACAATGAAGTAGTTCTTTTTAAATAACGCAATTTCTGCTCTGCTGAAGAGCCTCCTCGAGTCACATGACTTGAATCTCATGCTGTCAGCTGACATCAGGAGAAGGAGGAGGGGGGAACTTTCAGTGCTAATATCTCTCAAACCATAGCGGTTTGAGAGAGAGGATTTGTGGCACATAGTTTATTATTTTAACATCTACAAAAGTAGAAGATTTTTGTATGGGACATTACTGTCCCTTTAAGCACAAGAGAACCTGATTGTTGCACACATTCTTCAAGGATATTTTTGTCCGCTAATTTCATCATATTTATTACTTTGGATAGCAATTATTATTATTATAAACCTAGGGCATTTATGGGCAAGATTAAGTAGCATTGACTTGTATCTTTATCCCCAGTTAATTGTTTTGAAACATGTTGGAGATGTTTCTAGCATCCATGGGGCAGGATATGCTATATTACGCATTTATACTGGACTTTAATTCATAGTAATTGTAATAATAGCACTATAAAGGTCCCTGTGACATCACCCCCTCACTCTATGCTGCTTTGCAGCTGCACCTCATACCCCCATACATTGCACCTACAATGCAACAAACCATTTTACTTACCTTTATTGCATCCCAATGACTTTCCTCCTCTTAATTCTTTCATGATACAAACAAATTGCAGTTCCTTATTGCACCTGTGTCTTTCCTCTCTCTATTGTGCCACACTATGTGGCACTTAAATCTTTTGTCTGACTCCCTATATAGAGTAAACACTTCATTCTGTTTCCATTGCCTTTTAATGTTTGAAAATATCTGTTATACCCGGTTTACGTTGTTCTATTGTATTGTTAAACTATTATACAGGTGTATGGAATCTTTTGGGAGTTTTATAAATAAATGATATTTACTTAAAAGAACAGTAAATGTTAATTATAAAAACATATATTGTAGGGTTTTTCCTGCAGAGCATATATTGACAGGAACATTTTTCTAATAATACTAATAGATGATCAACATTTTGGCTCTCCTGAAACGCATTAAACTGTTGCCAACAGTTCCCCCTGGTGTCCAGATAATTATATTATTGAATTCTATGAGAGCAGTGAGCCCTAGAATGTGCTAGTACCAGCTCCTCTACTTTGTGACAGTTGGAATCATTATAAAATTGGAATTAATCTCAGCGTTTCTGTAGGAGAATCCCTTGTTTTTTTTTTGCATAATTAAACTGCACTGATCATTAAAATACAATCATAAATCCAATTCATGTGTCTGGTCACTGAGTGACAAGCTACGCTGCCTCAGGTTTTACTGAGAAATTATGAACCGTGTGGCACTACAGAGTGCAGAGTCAATGTAGTGCTACAGGGTACCCGAGTTTGCTTGAGGCAGCCTGTACTTTCACACTGTGGGCAGCCTAATGGCTTTGTGGTATGGCTGGTGTTTTAAATAAACATGACAGTATGTAATGCTTCCCTGTTTCCAAAGATTCAATTGAAGAGTCAGCATCTTCTTTTGGCAAATCACAGCAATGAATGTTTATTGTTAAGTGTTCATGCTTTCCAGGTGATATTTTGCACATAAGCATATTTTTTCTGTTGAAAGATATTCTGCATATGGGATCAAAGTGGATATTATTACTGTATAGTGTCGAAGCATTTAGCCTCATTAAACATATTTAAGTAACCTGCTCATACAGTGGGTTTTTTTTTTCTTTTCAATCCATGCAATAATTTTGGAGAGTTCTGGTTCATAGTTTTTGTCTCTGGAATCCCTCTTAAATACTCAGTGGGCATCAAATTGGTGGAATAAAATACTGTGTTGGCATAGCCTATTCGTCTTCAGGACCTAATATTTTATGACCTTTTTTTTCTTGGTTTTAGGTCCAAGCTTTCCTGAAAGGGGTGAATAATCCTATTGAGGAACCATCTGATGATGATGTTCCCTTGCCAGAGGTGGAGGTCTCACCCAGTAGTTCTGACTCTGAAGAAGACATTTCTGACATTAAAGAGTCTTCTACCTTCCTTGGTAGCACCATTCCAGAACCTGTAACAAATAACATGAACACGATCTGGTGTTCAATTTCTGCAGAGAGTGCACAGCAAGAATTAAGCAATAGTACTGAGATGAACCTCTCATCAAGACCACTGGTTTCTCTGGAAATTCCTGACTATTTACAAATAGAAACAGAAGTGGCTGAAAAAGGTTAGTAGTGTTTTTTTTCCCATGCACACCACTTACTGAGTTGTCCATGCATGGAGAAGCAAAGCATTGGCCACCCTTGTGTCACTTAAAGGATTTAACTCCTTTGATATAACTCAGGGGTAGGCAACCTTTGGCACTCTGCCTCTTGGAGATTACAACCCCCCTGATTCCCAACCAGCCATTGGCAAATGCATTGCACACTCTTCTGCTTCTCAAAGACATTGTAAGAAGCTAGTATAGGTGTAGCAGAGCGGTACAGCAGATAAAGACTGACAAATAAAATGTATTATCCTGGACGCAGCATTAATGGTATACTGGAGTGGTAACCATCTTACGAGAGAGATATCAGCTAGCAGGGTGTTGCAGTAGGTGATCCAAGACACAGTGAGAGAGGAGAGTGAACTATGATTTTAGTAGTGTCCTAAGTAGAAGAAAAAAAACTGTAATTTGATTAGAGAGTTCAGCTAAGAATGCATCTGACAAAGACTGTAGCTAGGGAGCCCATTTCTCTCTCTCTCAATATATCAGCCCAGACAAGTATGGGTACTCTTTCACACGAGTAACTTTTGTAGAGTTTTTTTTACTTTGTAACAGCTGGTGGGTGTTAGTGCTACAGTTAGTGTAGCAAGGTTTTTCAAGCAACCCACTCTCTCAGTATAAACAGAAGTGAAAAATTTTGAGTGATAATGTGGCTTCCTGCTATAGTTGTGCAATTTCAATGCCGTTCAGTTGAAGGCATATTATGCTGTGTCTCTCTGCGTCACTTGCAGCACTTCGCCTGAATGAAATGAACCATAGAACACAAGTCACAACTCATGCATTTTTTTCTTCATTATTTGCTATGGCTGCGACAATGTCCCCCAAGTGAAATCCTTATGTCCATCGCAGGAGTTGTTAAAGAAACACTAACACCTAAAAATTAATGGAGTTGCATTAATTTAAATACACTGTACTTTATTCTAGTCTTTGTAAAAATTATCTGTTTTCAGGCTTATAATCTAGTTTTACCTATGATCTGAGGGAGCAGTCATTCCTGTATTTCCCAAAGATCCCTGATTCCCATTACCATAGCTTTCTTGATAGGTGTGTCAGAAATGAAAGTGCAGGTTTGTTTGTAAATGGCCTGAAATAAGGAAACAGCCATGCTTGATACAAAAGAAGTAGGTACTAATCTCGATACACTATCTGAATTATCTCGTGTGTCTCACTGTAAACAGCACAAATAAAATTATCCAAATAGTGCCTTAACCGTTTGAGTGCCAGAGGGGTATGCATCGCATTGCAAAGCAATGCGTTGCGTACCCCCCTGACACTCAGAGGGTTAATAGGACAGTGTAAACACGTTGAAAAAGCAAATCTAGGAATATTTTTTAGGGATTTAACTTAAAGTAACATATATTCGTACATTACAGCTAAGTGTGTGGTATTTAAATATCTATCGACCATTTTAATTTAGGTGTTGGTGTACTACATTATCTCCTACCTCTTGCACTGCAAGGCTGTTCTATGTATGTGCCTCATTAGTATTATAAGAATGTAACTTTACAGTAATGATGGTAGAGGCGTGGAATAGCGTCCCAGTACAAGAGGTAGAAGACTTTTGCTGAAAGAAATTTTCAAAATTTCCTGGGATACCTAGACACGGTTCTGAGGACCCAGTCTGAGCTTACTAGGGAGATTACTAGACTTTATGGCCCACTTGGTTCTTATTTCTCATAATTTCAGCAGTTCTTCTCCATTTTTAATATCTCTAATTATTGCCAAATTGTTTTTTTACCTGGTAGTCATTACCTGATAAATGTTCGGTTGATAATTTAGACTTCACCTTTTAAGGACCAGTGGTGTGTGGTTCGCAGTGTGTTGAAGACTGTAGCATCCAAGTGGGTTAAAGAGTTTTATTGTTGGGTTCCACAGGGATTTCATTTGACATCAAAGCACCTCTGCTAAAAGTTAGAGATTCTGTGTTCAGTTCAAGAAAGATTTTTAGTATATTGTCTTAATACCAGGCAAGTCCATTTCTGCATCACTACAAAGACTGCAGGAAGACCAAGTCCAACCTGCCTCCCCTGCATCCATCGTACGAAGACACACACAGGGAGAAGATGGTACCACATCTCATTCTCTACTTTCTTTTTCTTACAGTTAAGGATAAATGCAAAAAGAAGAAAAGAAAGAATAAAAAGAAATTAAATTCTTTGCCCCCGGAGATTGCTGCTGTACCACATCTGGCAAAATACTGGGCACAACGTTACAGACTGTTTTCTCGGTTTGATGAAGGGATTAAGCTTGATGAAGGTAAGGAAAAAATATACTGTTTATTCACTAATATTTCTAATACAGTGTTCCTGAGGGTCGTGTGGGGGTAAAGGCAGTCATAGTAGGACTCTGGCTTCCTTGTTCAGATAATAGATGCCATTTGTCCTTCAGTATTATTTTCTGACTCCTCTACCAATGTGAATTTCAGCCCTTGTTATGCATATAGGGGCAATTTATCCCTTCGTAAATAGCAACTACTGAGAGACACTGGTTAAAACAGGTACCAGAATTGTCTTCCAATTACAAGTCTTGCATTTATGACTAGATAGTCTAGGTCAGTTTTAACAGAAACACATTAATGAATGTGTTTGATAGCCACCTGCCACTCAAAGGGTTATACTGCACTGTCAACTCTGCCACTATTGCTAGTAGTAAATAATGTAACAGAGAAGAAGTAGTGAGGATGAGTGTGTCCCCAAAGTAAGGACAAAAACAACAATTATGGGTTTGACTAAAACTAAAAAAATAGTTCAGTAAACATATTAAAACTGCTAATACTGGATAACTTAGCATCACAATAATTAAAATGCAGTGTTACAAAAGCTAATCACCTCAATAGTTACTATAGCAGAGAGAGGTTGGTGTACTACAAGGAACTAGCTCTTTAAGTTCCCAGCAGATGCTGCACAACTCTTTGGTTTCCTCACTTATTATTGATTGACTTACATTCTGAAAGTACAGTAAATTGGTAGACTCAATCTCTTATAACATTTCTGGATACTTCATTTGTGTGTCTTCTACTAAAACAACTTCTAGCAGCGTGATAGAGAGAGGCGGTTGAGAGGTAGGCTTTTGGGGATATTGCTGTCAGTGCATTTATTGTTAAACCAGCTGGGGTGATGTCACCACGAGTTGTTACATGGTCCAGGAGATTGTACTGAATCTTAGTGTAGGCTTTTGGAGATACTGCTTTCAGTGCATTTATTGTTATACCAACTGGGGTGATGTCACCATGAGTCGTTACAAGGTCCAGGGGATTGTACTGAACCTTAGTTTAGTCATTTATGTTACATACTAGTTTTAAAGCCCGTGTCACAGGCCACAGTGCCACCCAGCAACCTTGGCTGGTGGCCAGAGCCTCTCTTCTCACTGGTGGCGCTGCAGTCATGCGCAGTACTGACTGCTCGAATACACTGCGGCTGATAAAGAGCAGGGAGCTCCGAATTCAGACCGTAGTTCTCTCTGAGCACCTTCCTGGGACCTGCATAACTGTAGACAGGCTTCTGACAAACATCCTAGCGAATTATAGGATTTATATAGTAGTTTAGGCTGAAAAAAGTTCAACCCTTTTCCTATTCTTGTTTACCACTGTTGATCCAAAAGAAGGCAGAAAAAAAAAACCATTTCAGCAATTTCTAATTCTGCTGATAGTGGAGTTCCATAGGTGGGCACTCACCCTCCAGGATATTGGGGGGCCTTTTAGGTTGGTGAGTGAATATTTCTACCATTCTGGTGGCACTTTTGCAGGTTTCTGCAGTGCTCTGTGTTCCCATGCAGCATCTGCTGGACTTCCTGGTTAGACAGCTTTCTCTTTATTATATTAACTCTTGAGATGCTCCTTCGGGTTTTCCATCCTCTGTACTTTAGAGAAATATCACAATAGTAGTATTCGTACATTGAAAGTTGTGGTATAGTACATTGAAAGTTGGGATATACAGAGGATAAAGTTGGGAATAAGAGGAAGGGATTTGTACACAGCTCTTTGGAGAGCAGAGGCTAGATGAATGTTCAAACTTGAGACTTTGAACCCTAAAGGGCCAGTTGAAGAGGCATTGTATGGTTGTATTCTGCAGCCTAACCTGGACAAATAGTGAATATATTAAACACCTTTTCTTATGGCGTAAATATATGAAGTACTAAGGAAATTTGTCATGATTACAATCACTGATGGATTCTATTCTGTAAATAATAAAATAGTAAATTAGTCTGCAGTTGTTCTAAATAGCCATTTTTAATTTTGTTTTGAAATGTAAAGCAGTCGAGAACGGTATCACTTTGCTTCAGAAGGGAATGTAATTATATAGTAGCCCCTAGGGGGAGGAGCCAGTCTATCCCGGAAGAACCCCCATGCAGTTGATCTCATGGTTAGGCTTGATCAAAGTATACGAACAGGACTTCATTTTTATTCCTTCAATTTTACACAGGGCCTTGGTTGTTAATAGGCATTAAGGGTTAATAGGCAAGGTATGCAGCAGCATACCTTGTCTGTATATGTGTATGTCATGATGTTATTCTTTTTATTAAAAATATATAGTTCGGACCTCAAGGGGGCATCGGGACCCCTCCTGATACCACCTAGCATTGATCACCTATCCAGTAGGATTGCTGAGCAATGCAGGTGACAATGCTGGCATTTTCAATAAAGTGCATATAACATATGTGTAACATATAGAGTTCAGACCTCGGGGGGGAATCAGAACCCCTCCTGGTATCCCCCCTAGCATGGATCCCCTATCCAATATGATAGGTGATCCCTGGAGCGACAAGGAAGGCATTTGCTGCCTTCCTTTGCTATCTACTGGAGCCACTGTATAAGCCTGCTCCAGTAAAAGGGCTTGTAGTGAACCCTGTCACTGGGTTCATTCATGAGAAGTGCAGCTCTGCGCTTATCAGAATGAATCAATCACCTAGTCATTTAAACACTGGGTGACTGATTAATTCACTAAAGTGCAGCGCTGCTTTTCTCATGAAATAACCCAGTGACAGGGTTCACTACAAGTACTTCTACTGGAGCCGACTTATACAGCGGCTCTAGTAAATAGCAAAGGAAGGCAGCAAATGCTTTCCTTGTCACCCCATGGATCACCTATCCTACTGGATAGGTGATCCATGCTGGGGGAGGGCTATCAGGAGGGGTGCTGATGCCCCTCTCGAGGTCTGAATGCTGTATATTTAATAAATGTTAAAATAATTATAATAAGAAAGCCCATATAACGTTTTACATATGTTATATGCACTTTTATTGAAAATGCTGTCATTGTCACCCGCATTGCTCATCTATTCTACTGGATAGGTGATCAATACTAGAGGGGGAATCAGGAGGGCTCCTGATTTCCCCCCCCCCCTTGAGGTCTGAACTATATGTTTTTAATAAAAAGAATAATAACATGACATACACATATACAGGCAAGGTATGCAGCCGTATTCCTTGCCTCTTAACCCTTTGAGTGCCATAGGGGTGAGCAGTGCACATCCCTATGGAACTCAGTGCTGTCCATGGTGCTAAAACTGTTCTCTCCACTCCCCTACTAAGTAGGGAAGCAGAGATAGAATGCTGTTCAACTTCAGAATTGTCTTAGTGTTGGAGATGTGTGGTGGGAGGACATCCCTTCCACATGGACAGCACTTCGACATTCCTGTATGCTAAAAGGGACCTTCTCCAACACTCCCCTTGCATTCGACAATTTTAATGACTATGTCGATGTGTATGAAGTTTGAAATGTTGAAGTGTTTCGAATACATCGACAAGATCATATCAACACAGCATCGACCTTTAATGAATCCAAGGGTTTCACATCCCAGTTTAATTTAACAGAAAACTTTACTGGTCTCCTGTGGTGCAGGTGGTTTACTCCAGCATAACACCAGTTTACTTTTATAAATATGTGCCTATATATTTCCTTGCTTAATGCAATATTTTAATACATCTGTTCATGACACCTGTCATTTTATTTCTAAGTTGATCCCATAGTCCTCTCCTTTTGATTCTAATATTGATGAAATTGTATTTTACTGGTAACTTTGGGTAGGTGATCCGCCCCTTTAACTAGGCAGGAACAATTCTAGAAGTGACTGCAAGGGGTGGAGCCTACCTTCCCTCCTTGGCTGTAGCTAGCCAGTCAGCTTCCTTAAGATTTGTTCCTTGGTGAAGGTGCAGGCAAAAGAACAGTTCTGCTATAGTTTTAGCTAATTTTTTATTTTTCTCTTAGATATGGAATACCACCATTAGGCAGATTACCATAACTGACAATACCCTTAGATGTGGCTAGCTCAGTATTTAGGTGCTTTTTGTGGACCTTAAGCCATGGGGGGGGGGGGGGAATCCTGGGTTCAAGTTATTTCCTCAGGAGTTGCCCACCGAGGCTTCTTCTTAATACATGGTAGTCTGAAGACAGAAGATCTGCAGGAAAGGTGAGCAACCCTTTGAGTGCTGCAGGTCCACATGTCCCACAGTGCCCCTCCGCACAGGGATTTTTCCTTTGGGGTTCCTATTGCACAATCCTGCACTCATTGGGTTTATCTGTATATCTGTTGGGTGTTTTGGTGCAAGTTTCTGTGATAACTTAACCCTTTAGCTGCTGGTTTTGTATCTTTTGGGTTTCCCTACTGGGTTCAGTGTTTTTTGGGTTTGCTAACATGTTCTAGTGATGTTTCATCTAATTTTAGTTCACAGTTTCAACTTTGCAAAATTTGTGTTTGGCGTGATTTACCGCATAGACGCCATTGCTCCATTCACTTCTATGGGACTGTACAGTTTGGGACATATCTCTGCAACCGCTCAACGTAGCAACTTCAGAGATCGCTCATTTTAATTTGTCTGCCCTTGCTCTGTCATCCGGTTAACGTTTTATGTGTGTTGGGGGCTCAGGGGGCTTCGGGCACTGTACTTTTCCTGGGAAAAGTACATTTTCCATGAGCTCTTGCTTCGCGCGCTCGTTTCTGATTGGCTCCCTCCGCAGCAGCCATTTTGTGCCTTTTCCTGAACGAGTATCCTAAGCAGGGCTTGGACTTTACTTCTCTCCTCTGCAGATTAACCATTCGCCTGCCAGATAGGTGCATTTTAGTGATTTCTGGGGTGACGTTTTAATCTCACACACTGTATTTGGGTGACTCCTTATACTTTAAACTTTTTGACACTGTGGGGATGTCTACTCCGTTAGAGCTTGGGACCAGGCCTAATACTAAGGACGCTGGGGTCTCTGTGTCCCCTATTGTGCATTGCTCCTCATGTCATTCAGGGTTACCTAGAGAATTCTCAGGTCATTTATGCCCAGCATGTTCTGATATCCCTGAGTCTCTCCCTCTGGTCTACATTGCAACTCTTTCCATCCCAGTTACAGGGGGTCTTCCACTCCTGGCAGACCCCTTCCTCCGTCAGATCTTCCCTGCCAAAACCGCAAGGAGTACCTGATGTATCAGATTCCTCTGAGGAGGAACTGTTGGTGGATTCGGATGTTGAGGAATGTTCTGCTGTGGGCTCCTCTCAGTTTTTTGGGGACCCCTTTGAGGCTGATCCTGATCCCTCAGCTGAGGGTTTGATCAGAGCTATCTTAACCACCCTAAACATTCCCTTAGTTCAGGAGGTTTCTATGGATCCCTCTGATGTATTTCAGGATCCTAAAAAGTCCTATACTTGTTTTCCACCTAACCCCAACCTTGACTGCCTCGTGTCTGATGAGTGACAGTCTCCGGACAGGAAACCTTCTGTTTCCAAGAAATTTGCCAAGCTTTACCCCTCCTCTGAGGCTGCACTTGCTCTGTGGGTTCATATCCCCAAAGTGGGTGCTCCAGGTTATCTAAATCCACTGCCTTGCCAGTCGCTGATGCTTCTGCTCTGAAAGACTGGACTGACAAGAAACTTGAGGTCTCCCTCAAGTCCATTTTGCCACTGCTGGTACTACCATGCGTCCAGCGTTCGCTGCGACATGGGTGAACCGGGCCATTGCGGTCTGGACTGAACAGCTCACCCTGCTTGCCCGTCAGGGTGCTTCTACTTCAGATATGTTGCGGCTTCTTGCCAACATTTCTGAGGCCCAGCACTATGTTTCTGCTCCCTTATTTGATGTCATACGTTTGGTGGCACGGGTTTCCACCATATCTGTGGTTGCCAGACAAACTCTTTGGCTCAAGATCTGGTCTGCTGACACTGCTTCCAAGAAAGCTTTGCTTTCATTGTCTTTTCAAGGCACCTCTTTGTTTGGGCCAGATCTTAAGGATCTGATTAGTGAGGCCACAGGGGGCAAGAAAACTCTTCTGCCTATGGTCCCCAGGTAGAAGACGTCTCTCAAGCATAATCTGCTTTTTTGTACCTTCCAGACTGAGACACGCCCCAGGGTGAACCAGGCGGTTCCCTCAGCTCCGCGTTCCTCCTCCAAGCTCAAACAGCAATGGAAGCCTAAGGTCTCCTCCAAGCCTAAGGCTGCCAAACCTTCTTCGGCATGACTCGCCAAACCCAGGTTCAACACTCGGCTGTGGGTGACCTTCTGTATCACTACCACAGCATCTGTGGCAGACCCATGGGTTTTACAGGTGGTAGCAGAAGGGTACACGATCCCTTTCATCTCTCTTTCTCCCTTTCGGTTTTTCCCCTCTCATACGCCCCAGGCCCTTCAGGACAAGGATATTCTGGAACCTGCCTTTTATCTTAATTTTATAGTGTGAAATTATATATATATATATATATAATATATATATATAAAATATACTCACAAAGATAGTAGTTGTGACCTGGACTTATATCCAAACACAGCACAAGAAGCATATAGGGAAATACCTGTCCCCATTCAGGCTTGTAGATCAAATGTTCATCTTCAATGGAATCAGGAGGTTCTCATTAAATAAAATAAAAAAGAAAAAATATAAAAAAATAAAATCAACAAACAGCTGCTGAAAAATTTTAAAAACTTGGATTTACAATCCTAAAAAATCATCCCAGGCAAACATTGACGTTTTGCCTGGCACTATCAGGCGCCATCTTTTTTGTTTTCTTTACAAATGAGGGGCTACCCTTTCGGGTTGGATAGAGGAGTAGCATGAGGGTGTCTGGAAGAATCGGATGAATGCACTGTATAAGGGGCAGTGTTTTTAAAAAAATCCCTAAAGCCAACATTTTAGTGAGCATGTAAGTGTTGCACTGAACAGTACAAAGTGTGAGTGTTATTCTAACATCGGTGACGGGTTGGTGTGAGAACTTTGGAAAATGTTAATACACTAGGAGCACCTTCTTGTTTTCTTTGTTTTTACATTAATCAGGAGATTGTGGTGCCTTCTTTCTGCTCTGACCCTACCTCTGACAAGAAGAGGGATCTCCACTTGTTAGACGTGGTGCGTTGTCTTAAGTTTTATGTACATCGCACTGAGTACATTAGACAGTCTGACGCGCTGTTCGTCATTCCCGAGGGCCCCAGTGCAGGGAGACCTGCATCTAAAGTGACTGTTGCATCTTCAAGCCCACTATTCGTAAGGCCTACAAGCTAAGGAGGAAGCCTGCTCCCTTTCGGGTCACGGCTCATTCTACTAGATCTATTGGGGCTTCTTGGGCTGACAAGAATCAGGCATCCGCTGGTCAGTTGTCAGGCTTCCACTTGGTCGTCTGTGCACACCTTTTCGAAGCACTACCCTGTTGATGTGCTGGCATTGGCTGACGCCAGTTTTGGGAGGAAGATCGTGGAGGCACTCTTGCCTGTCTAGGATCTTCTTTGGTTCTTTGGTGCTTCCTTCACTTTTGAGACCTGTTGGCTCTAGTTCAGTGTGCCGTGTAACAGTTCCTGGGGTGTTAATACCCCTGTTCAGTGTCCATTGACACTTCATTTGCTTTTGTTGGGCTAAGTCTGATCTGATGGTTCATATCTGCTCTGGTGACTATGGGGGCCTTGCGTCTGGTCCTTGCCTTACTTACCGCCTTAGGGAAACTCAATGGTTGGACATTCCAGAGTTACCAGTAACCTGTATTAGATGACCGAGAAAAGAGGATTTTAGTCTTACCTGTTAAATCCTTTTCTCTCAGTCCATACAGGTTACTGGTCTCTCACCCTATCAAGGGTCCATGCTTGGCTCTCCTGTGGCAGACTGTGGGGGTCCTTCGGGGTCATGCTCATAGGAGTCTTCTTTCCTTTCTACTATCTAGTCAATAGTGTCTCAAATCTTACTGGTCCTGATTGGCTAGCTGCAACCAAGAAGGGAAGGTAGGCTTCACCCCCTGCATTCACTTCTAGAATTGTTCCTGCCTAGTTAAAGGGGCGGGCCGCCTACCCAAAGTTACCAGTAGCCTGTATGGACTAAGAGAAAAGGATTTAACAGGTAAGACTAAAATCCTCTTTAATTTTCCTGATATGTGTTTATTGATTCCTTAGGCATATGAATTCTAGATTTCCTTAAATTAGGGAAATTAATATTACATAAATAGTCTTTTTTTCCCATTTTCTCTTGCTGCTACCCCAAAAAATGATTTATCTATTTTCTCAAATGACTTCCCAAAGGGCTGAGAGTTCATGTGTTTGGGATATCCCTGATATTGCACATGTGAGGCAGTCTAAAGGACTGAGCCAATGACAGTGCACATTTGGGGATCTCTGCTTTTGCAGAGTTTTGGCACTTTAGGGATGTAGTTTAACCATTTTAGTGCCAGAAGGGTACGCAACGCATTGCAGAGCAATGTGTTGCGTACCCCTTTGGCACTCTAAGGGTTAATAGCCCTACCTTAGATGCCCCTCCAGCCCCATTCACTAATTCCTAGGACAAAAAATACCTTTAGCCTATGACACAAAAGCTATTAACCTTTGGAGTGCCTGAGAGAGATTGGGTTGGATACCTTCCTTGCACTTGGAGGGATAAGCCTTTGAAAGCTTGGATAGTCTCCAGTGTATGATACACCTCACGAGTACCCAAGAGATTAAATACACCTGAATCCCTCCTTTCCACTTGGCGCTGAAAATGAATTTTTGTAAGAAAGTAAAACATTGTTAGACAAACAAGTAAACCCTGTAATCTTAAGTCTTCATGCAGCAGATTTTGGACTATGAAAATAATAGGTATTTTTTCCTCTCTCACATTCCATCCATTGCAGAAGGCTGGTTTTCAGTAACACCAGAGAAAATTGCAGAGCACATTGCTGACAGAGTCAGACAGACCCCTGATTGCGATGTTGTAGTGGATGCTTTCTGTGGAGTTGGGGGGAATGCCATTCAGTTTGCTAAGGCAGGAAACAGAGGTATGTGTCCTGAAAGCTAGAACATTTCACTTAACAATACCTCCACTGTTCACTGTGTGATCTCCATAATGTTAATTCAGCTTTCCAATATTCTAAGAATTCATTAATCTGTCACAGGGTTGTAGTTAATCCGGAGTTCAAGTGTTTATCAAAAAATGGCATGTTGTATGTGTGTGTGTTATATGGACATGTATAATATGGGTTTTTCCTGCTAAATAAAACAAGTTCTCCCACTGCTGGGAGACACTCAATTAAAAAGTGGTTAGAACCCAAATCGGACAACAAATTGCATATATATATATATATAATATAATATAAATATATATTTTTTTTTTTTTTTTTTAAATATAGTTGTCTTTGGAGAGCTGTGGTCCCCAACCGTAGCTCTGCGTAGAAAACTGTAGTAACAGCACCACCTGCTGGTGAGGTTTCATAAATAGAATTTTGATTAAAAAAATAATCAAATATGTTTGCGCTGTATTAAAGTTTGAATGAAGCATCTCCTATGTCTCCTTTATTCAGCAGGAAAACACTATAAAATGTGTATTTGTTTGTTTGTTTTCATAATAGAACATTACAAGTCATTTCATTCCTTGGATGCTTGAGACCGCTCCAGTCGATTGTAAAGTAATAGGTAGGAGACATCTCTTGCATCCATTGGGGTTAACTTACCTCATGCATTCTTCACCGGGGCAAACCATTTGCACTATAGGGGAGACAAAAAAATGCCATTGATTTAAATGGGGATTTTAAACCCTTGAATTCTAGAAAGGTCTCCAACTTCTCTAGCACTCAAGTGGTTAAAATCCCCTTTTAAATCTATGGTAAATTTTATTTCTCCCCTGTAGTGCAAATGGTTTGCCCCAGAACTCCCCCACTTTTCTTTTGAACATACAGCCCTAAATGTAGCTATACACATAAAAAGACATTTCCGGATTATTGTTTTTGTCCAAAAGGTTACAGGGTCACGGTCGACTTACTGCGATCAGGTAAGTTGGAATTCAGCCTTTCTGCAACATCCTTTTGTGTCATTAATTTCAGTATTTAGCCTTATACTTAACCCCTTAAGGACAAGAGGGATGTGCCATACATTACTTCACAGTGCACTGCTAAAGACTCTGGTCCTTAAAGGGTTAATAATAATTGCACCTTTGTATAGGTCAGGAAGTTGTGCAGTCCATAAGATTAGGAACAGTCTGTATAGCTGATATGGAGATACTGTAACAGACTATTGATCTCTCAGTAGGTTGTAAACATCTGAGATGAAGGTAAGACACAAGATTCCATGTATATAATATACAGATTGTTGTTTTTTTTTTTTTTTCGAAGCACCTAATGTTCAAAAGAATACGGTCCTAATTCTGCACAAGACTAACCACACCATAGGGACATAAAAATTATTCTTGATTTAATTTGGAATTGTTAACCCCTTGACTGCTTGAGAGGTCTACAACACATTCAAGGGGACAAAAACCCCATTTCCATTGAACCCTTTGGCAACGCGGCTGCACGTCGCTCTTTCATCCCAGAATATTATGTGCAAAAAAAAAACAAACAAACTATGTGGTCTTTAACTGCCACCAGCGTGCCACATTGGTGGCCCTTAAGGGTTAAGTAGGCTCATGCTCGCTGCCTACTTCATTTAAAAAAATATATAATTGCCAGAAACAGTTGTGTCCACCTCCATGGACATGACACCCAGGACTGATTGAAGGTGTTCTCTTGAACATGAACAAAAAGGCAAAATTAATAGGGGCCATTAGGATTTTCTAGCATCAGTAAGGTAAGTGGGAGATGATTATTGGGTGTTTACCTCTTTAACGTGGTTTGCCGGTTCTTTTATTGAAGGGGATTTTGTTATCCACACACACAACTGTCCGTGGTCTTAGCCCTTCATCAGGTGAGACGGACTCATACTGGTCTGTGTTTGAGTCCAGTGTCAGGTACATTACTTCTGAAAGCTTGTTTAGAAGAGATCTTATGCACTATATGGGACTTACAGACACAGCCACCAGACCAGTATAAAGTCTCCTTCTGCAATGGGATCTTTAACCCTTTGAGTGCCAGGGAGGTAGCCAACACATTGCACCACAATGCGTTGGATACCTTTCTGGCACTCAGAGGGTTAAACCAGTCTCCCAGGAGTGCTTTCTACAGTGTCTTAGGGACCTTAATTGTCTAGCTAAAGATGTGCAGGTCTGAAGCAAACCACCGGTACCAAAGGGTTGAAATTAATGTTCTGCAGATTCTCTTCAGAACTAGTTGGAGATCTTTATAGCAGGGCACAAAATTTCCACTCGCCTTCTCGCATTTGTCGAGGGGAAATTGAGTGAGGGCTCTGCTTTGCAATGCATTGGGTACATCTGCCACTCAAAGGGGTTAAATGCTTTTTTTATTTCAGCCTGTCTAGTCCCAACTGGCACTTAACACCTATCTCCCACACTGTATAAGTTGAATAAAGTCTCAAACTACAATAATCATTTCTAGAGTTTGTGCACATATATGGAGAATTAATCTATCCTCCTCTATATCACCACAGTCTGTCTTTTAAGTGAGAGTCCTTCTCCCTCTTCAATGCAGAGGTTTAATCTGATTTATTAGTCTAATTTGGGCTACATAAGATTCTATAGATTTTCCCCAAGAACCTACTTGTGCTCTGAGAACTTAAGTAATTCAAATATGATCTTTGGTTTGAATATGCAGCCTTTGAAACAGGGCTTGTAAAGAAAATGCTTAATTCTTAAGTGTATATACATATCTTCTGGGGAAAGAAGATAATCGGAAAGGATAGTACTTTAGTATTGTCAGACAAGTTCTTGATGCATAGCTTATGGAACAGAGGATCATATGAGGAATTGGGAGAGATGGGGGAGTAGACATGGAAAGAAGTCAGGGGATGGCAGATATGGCAAACTCAAAAGTTTACATGAAGGTGTATAAAGATTCCATGTTGTTTGAACACACTCTATATTAGCTAATCTACATAATGCTGGCTCTTCTAGCTTTGGATAAGAAGAATTCTTTCTTTCCTAAAGTTAAAACCCACAGCTTATGTATGTTATTTCTCCAGTCAGGATCAGTTGTGGAGTAAACAAATTGCAGCATAGGGTCCAATTAAATCGACCCAAATGTGCACTGTTTTAAATGGGATTTGTTAACCCCTTTAATGCTAGAGAGGACTACCAACACATTGCTTTGCAATGTCTTGGAGCACTCTCTAGTATTCAGGGAATTAAAAGCCCAGTTCAAACCAATGAGAATTTTCATTTGTTCCCTATGTTGCCATATCTCTGAAGTCTCACTCTTTAGGATATATTAGGGCCCATGCCTCCCAAGTGTCCCTCTTTATGAGATATTAGGGGTCCATACCTCCCAATTGTCCCTCTTTAGGAGATATTAGGGGTCCGTACTTGACATGGGTGGGGTTAAAGGTGGGGTTATGGGTGGGGCTAGGAGTGGAAACTGGTGGCGAGTAACTTTTCAGGCCTGGCTAGTATCTCAGGAGTTGAAATTTTGAGCCCTGTTTATAGCATTTAAGAGGTTGATCGTGTCATTTAAATCAATGGGGATTTTAAAGGGATAGTAATGTTGCTTTAAAAGTTGCACACAAAGGGTCATATGTTCAAAGGGATAACGACAAAAAAATGTAGTAAGAAAGACAAAAATAAGTAATTGTATGCATGAACGACATATTTTCTATAGAGTATATGACAAAAAGCTAGCAATGTCCGTTATGTACGAAGCAGCTCCAGAATTTACGGGCAAAGGGGTGGGGCAAGGGCGTAGCTAAACTATTCTCCGGGGTCATATAGAGGAAAAGAAAACTTGTATCTAACGACAATTTGTACGTTATGAAAAAAGTGGAGGGAATGTGAAGTTCTGAATGTGAGAATTTTTGTAGTTAAGACATTTAAGACTTTTTTGTTGTTAGGTAAGACCTTTTTTTGTCGTTAAATATGACAGTTTCAGTTAGGGCAAACGTCATATTTCTGATCACAACCAACACTCTCTGAAAATATTAATGATCCCAATGATACTGTACTTTGAAAAATCGTTACAAATGACAAAAGCTATTTCGCTACTTCTTTGAACATATGGCCCTGAGTCTTCTGTATGTTAAAAGTAACAGATTGTGCTATGTCTATTACCTTACTTGTTTGAAGTTCAAAATGTATGAAGCGCCTGCTTCTTTCTGCCTGCCTCCCTCTGAATTTCAAATCTGGTCGTGTGGCTTGATGGCTGAAGTGAGGGACAGACTTCAGTAAGTAAGCATAAGGGAAATCCTGCCCCCTTTACGATGAGGGTAGGATTTCCATTTGCTTACTGAAGTTTGTCCCTTGCTGCATCCGTCCTGACCAGCCTGCATCTTCAGTGTGACATGCCAGAAAGGGGTGGGCGGGGGATCTTTATCACTTCAGAACTTTTGAACTACAAACAAGTAAAGTATTACACATGGCTCAATTGGTTACTTTTAACATACAAGACTTGGCAAGCAACTTTTAAAGTGAAATTACTATCCCTTTAATTTCCTCCTCTGATACAGTTGATTTTCTCCAGAATTGAACCTCTATATCTTGATAATTAAGGCCTTACATTTCTGATATGCTTCATCTTTTCAGTCGAACCATTGCACGGTATTACTAAAGGTATAGTAATGTCCCTTTACATGTTTTCTCAGTCTGTAGTCCTTAAAAAGTTGAATTTAAAGCAAAAAAGTATCTCTCAAACCTCAATGGTTTGAGAGATACAGGCATTTAAAGTTTGATGTGTCCTGCTTTCAACTGTAAAGCTGTCAGCAGGAGATCTTTGTCGGCCGACACAGAGGCTCTTCAGCAGAGCTGCAATCGCGTTTTTTAAACAGAATGACTGCATTGCAATGGTCTACTAAGTGTGCTTGCAAACCAGGCACACTTGGTAGACCATTGCAAGCTGGGTGACATCAACACCATACCCAGTGCTCTTGGGAGATTACTCTTCTCACTATAGAAGCCCAATTACAGCATATTAACCTGCACAGGGCTTCTATAGTCATTAAAGCAATCTCTCATGAGCACCATGTGAGGAGCTGATATCACGCAGCCTTGCAGGTTACTGTGGTCTGCAAGACAAACATGAGCAAAACAGGAGTTGTTCGCTATGGAACTTTTTCTCTATAATAAAACAAAATGGGCAAGTCAACACACAGGTGATTTTGAAATCTGTTTTAAAATAATCTAAGTTGTTATGTTAGTTCCACTTTAATATATAACCTCATTTCATTTTAAAATGCTTTGGAGAACCTTCCACTATCAAATGAGTTAAGCAAGTTTCCTCTTTCTTTAGTGATTGCTGTGGATATTGACCCTGTAAAACTGGATCTTGCTCGCAACAATGCTGAGGTGTATGGAGTGACAGATCGTATCGAGTTCATCCGTGCAGATTTCATGCTCTTGGCACCTGATCTGAAAGCAGATGCTATTTTCCTCAGCCCTCCCTGGGGTGGCCCTGACTATGTCAGTGCGGAGACCTTTGACATCAGGACAATGATGTCACTTGATGGATATCCTTTTAAGGCTGGTTAAAGACAGCATAACCCACCTCTCATACTAATAACTAGGTTATCAAAAGATAATGAAAACATTCCTAAAGTGACCTTAGATGGAATAAAGGCCTAGAAATAGATAATTGAATAGTATTATACTTTCATTTTGCATACTCAAGCCCAAAACATTGTAAAAATGTTTTATGTAGTTAAAAAATAATTGTCCATTCTTTAAAATTGTGGTATATTGACTTTGCAACACAGATAAACCTTTCCAATAATGGGTTACAGAGGTTTCTCTAACTCATTCCTGGACACTCAAAGGGGTTAAAATCTATATGACTTAGCACAGTTAAGTTAACCAATTTGTTTGATGTACCTATCCTCAAGCAGGGGGTATCCTTAACCTTATAAACACTAGAGGGTTGTACAGTTTCAGTGGTTAAAAGAACATTAGTACCTCCTTTATTTTGGCAGAAAATGTTTACTGTGTACTACTGTGAATTAATTTAGGGTGAACTTTTCCCCCCAGATGTAATCAATAAAGAAACAAACTACATTAAAAGTGTGAGCAGTAAATGGTATTGGTGTCTGAGAAGGAACAAACTTCCTGACATCTCAAACTCCATGGTTATACTGTGATTGTTCAGAGCCAAAATCCAAACTCTGAGCAGTCACAGTAATAACATAGGGATTTAGAAGCTGGGAAGTTTTTCTCAGACCCCATGTTACCATTTGCTGATTAACCCATAAAGGAAGGCAGCCTTCACCTAACCCTTCACAAATCGGTGTGGGATTGGTGAGTGAGTCAGTAATTATTAACCCCAGAGCTACCAGAAAAGAATGCCAACAGTCAGGGACACTTGGCTACTCTTTGACCCCAGTTTAGATAAAGGTTTTACTGTTCTTTTAGTTACTACTGGATACAATTCCCACAGAGGTAGATGATGTTCTTTGTTGCTAGACTTAGGGCTTCAAATTCCAGTACTAATTACAGATTGTTTTTAGATCCAATCCAGAAAATCCTAAGGGCCCTCTGATTTTTTTTTTCTTGATTTAAGAAATAACATTGTCTCTCAGATCTGGATATCATGTCCATGGAGGATGACATAATAGTTGCTATCAGACCTTCAGGATACAAACGTCACCCTCTGAACATGATAATCGGAACCCTTTAACCCTTTCAGTGCCAAAGGGTCAAGGAACCGAGTGGTGTACAATGCATTGCATGGGCCTCTGGCACTCAAAGGGTTAATTAGGATCAAGCACTCAACCAGCTTCAGTTTGAAAAAACTGTCAGGAAATGTCATGTTCACCTCCATGGACATGACGTCCGGGATTTGAAGATGTTATCACATGAGTGAAGGCAGCATTTATAGGGGACATTAGAATAGTTTGGTCATTATAAGGTAACTGGGGGGTTATTAGGAGGCAAAGTAATGTGTTGCACACCCCTATGGTCCTTATGTGGTTAAGAAAATACTGATATTGTTCAAAAGAAAACTGGACTCATTATGGGTCAAACCATCTACACCATAGGAGACCGTAAATATCTCCATTGATGTGAATGACAGGTCATCACCACATTTGAGTAATTTTGTCTCTACCACAGACTTACTCTATGTTTCTTTTTAACATAGGGCCTTTGGACTCTTATTTTTTTTTAAGGGCCATAAGTCTTTCCACTTCTGCATTATACACCAACTTATATAGAAAATGTGCTTACTGCAAAGCAATCCGGGTTTGCACTGAAATCATATTACCTGCAGTTTGCTTTAGTCCATTGGAAGCTTGCTTTGCAGTGAGTTGAAGACGTTCACGTAGGAACAGATTGGTGTAACCACATTGCTTTTATATTATGTACCAGGAGATTTTTCTGCCCTTTTTGTAGGAGACATGAACATTCCTTGTGCATGTACAGGATATTTTTTCTTCCCTGTTAGGAAGCATTAACATGCCTTGTGCTATTATTATTATTAGTCTTCTTTCTGTTGTGTGTTTTAATGCTGTTGCTGTGGCAGAAAAGTAACATATTGAAAGGTTATTTAACATGATTAAATAAGAAAATAAATGCCTAAATTCAGTCTTTTATTAGTTTAACCCTAATGCTCTGAAATCTGGAAGTAACAGCACTATAAATGTACACTGCAGGCCTACCTACCGGTATCCAAGCTCCGGAGAGGCAGCTGATAAAATACTGTTTGTTACTGTGATTCCACACCCACCTTTACAGCAACTGGGAATTAGGCCTCCGCTGGCAGAGTGAGCTGCTGCAAGTGGTGGGACAGTAAACTGGGGGCAGATTGGTGAAGTCAAGGCTGTAAATTTACAATTTTGGTATCCACAGAGAAGACTGAGTTTTAACACTATTTTCATTTTGTTGCCCTTTAATATATCATATTGTTCTGTATTCCAGTCATATAACACAGTGGTTCTCAGACTTTGTGCTGTGGTAGAAGCCTTTAGTTTCACATAAAATTTTGGTCTAATTTAGCAATCAATCCCTTTAACCCTTTGAGTGCCAGATGGATGCCTAATGCATTACAGAGCACTCAGTGGGTTAATCCCTAGTATGTTAGAGCTCTTCAGTACATTGCTTCTCAATGGACAAGAAATATCTCAATGGACAGAAATAATAAATTCATAGGTATATACATATGTAGCACTAATTTTAAAAGTATATAAAATAATGATGCCAAATGGTTTTTCATTCTGCTTTTTTTCCCTCCACTTTTCTTTGAATTTGGTACTCTGGATTGATCACTAATACTAAAATATAAAATGTATATGTATTTCAATTCTAGTTGGTATGAAGCAATAATGGTTATTCAAAGTATGTTAACCCCTTGAGTGCCAGAGAGGTACACAATGCTTTGCAGAGCAATGCGTTGCGTACCTCTCTGTCACTCAGTGTTATAGTACAACGCAGGCTTGTAAAGATGACCCAAGGTGGGGGGGGGGGGGAGCTTTTTGTCAGATGACCATAGCTATCCATATAAGGCAGTGGCCACAGCACAACTTGGTGACTTCTTCACAAAATTACATTTTGATTAAAATAATAATAAAAAAAAAAAATAGCTGTAATAGATTTTAGCTGACGTTGCTGTGGGAGTATTCTTGTTTAAGCGCTACAGTCTGCATTTTTCTTTTGTAAATGACTAGGCTAAACATTACCTGGTTATTGTATGTGATTGATTCCCCCCCAACTGTTAAAGGAACTCCCTTAAAACCCATAATACAATAGTGACCTATCAGAAAACAGAACTGCCCAATTATTCACATAGTTTACACTTACACCTTTTGTCACCCAGCCTTGTCCTTGACCACCATTACTTTAACCCTTTCAGTGCCAGAGGGGTACGCAACACATCCCTCTGACACTCAAAGGGTTAATTTGTTTGGAACATCTTGTAGCACCAGGAATGATGGGATGTCACAGAACCCGGTTTGAGAACCACTGATATAACTCAATGTAAGCAAACAATTGCATGTTCCTTTCCTTTACACTTACTCACATTTGAAATTTTTAAGCTGTCTCAGCGGATAACGAAGAATATTATATATTTCCTCCCACGCAATACTGATGTGGAGCAGGTACGTCTTTTCATTGTATGACGATTTTTGCTGTATTAAGAATTTTCTTTTCTCTGTATTTACCAGAATAGCCACTCTGTGCTTCCTCCTTTTGACTGACTTCCTTTTTTGTCTGTTTATTTTACTTTTTCTGGTTCCAAGGGAATGTAGTCTTAGCATTTCCAGGCTGCACATTACTAATTATCTCACAATCCCAAAACATCACTAGCAACAGAACTTGTCTTTAGCCATTTAGCGCAGTTGTTCCCAACCTTCTTTAAAGGGCAACTATCAGTCTAATAGAACTAGGGAAATGGACTTCATTGGTGCTGTAATTCAAATTGCATCAAACATTAAAATCAAAGCATAAATAGTTAAAAATAAATAAACCTACTATTATTTATTTATTTAGCTCTGGGTTGAATCTGCCACACTCAGACTCAAAAACAAATAATGAAGCATACTACCCGGCGCTCCAATCTATATATTAGCAAAGTGAATGACATTTATGTCCAGTATTTTTATGATAGAGTTCTATATGGAGTTGCTTGTAGAGAGAATGTGTTCCTAAAATCTTATTGCATGGAACGGAGACAGGAAAATAGAGAGAATAGGGAGTCAGTTAATTTGAAGTCCATTATTCATATGATTAAACAGTAATATCCACTAATATATGTTACTGTTGTGTCCAGTGTTCCTTCCTTCATGTAGCGATCCAGTGTTTTATAGGTATTCTAGAGCAGTCAGGTGTCTGGTTGTATGTAAGGCTTTATCAGCTTCCACCTCAGACCTCCAGTGACATCCAATGCTATCAAATGGAAAGGTGATCCAGGTTATCTCTCTACAATATAAAGCACCCTTTACCCATATCCACACTTTTGTTTGGAACCTCTAAGAAGAGCGCCTCAAATATCTCACTGCCCTCTTATAGAGACTTGCTCCTATAACTCGTATAACCCCTTATTAAATGGCTTATTTATTCAGCTTTTGTTGGTTTTAAACATATGTAGGGGGAGGAGGTGGAATCCAACAGGTCCACTTTATTCAGAGGTGCAGTCACTTTGGTTATCTCATCTGTGCACAAGCAGAGAAATCTTCGAGTTATGGCCTGTTAGTAGGCCCTGAGGACTTGTTGAGAAACACTGCTCTTCTACGGTATCGTGTGTGTAAACTGTGTATGTGGTGGATTCTCAGGTGAAAGCTGGTTTATAGAACAACACTTTGTAGATCAACCCACTCCAGGGGGGAGAGAGGCCTGGTGTTCTAGCTACTATGGGGCCTCATTCTCAAAAAAAATGAGGAACAATTCTGGGGTAAATCAACTGCACCATAGGAGAGAAATAAATATTTCCATTACACCCAATGGTTTAAATGAGGATTTTAACCTCTTCGATGCTTTGCAATGTGTTGGCAACCTCTCTAGCATTATAGTGGTTAAAAGTTCCATTTAAATAAATCGGAAGTGCTTCCTTTTCCCTTGTGGTGTACTTGGTTTGTTCTTCATTCCATGTTTGAATAAAGCCCTAAGTGTTTGGGGTATTTTACATGCTGATTTGGGGCCCTTCTTTAGGGTAAGTTTGAAATGGGTATTTCACTTAAATTTCACTGGAATTAATCTGCTTTGGATAGCTTCACTCAACCTTAAAGATTTTGTTCTTATCCACATTGTAGTGATTTAACTGTCAAGTAAAAGTAAGGGACGTTTGCTGTGTATATATATATAATTAATTCAAAATGTATTGAAAATATATACACACACACACTAATACACTTGTTGGATGTGATGTAGACAGACAATATGTCCACACAACCAGTGTCATTCTATAACATATTACATTTAGTTTTTTAAAATGTATTAAAGGTTAAATATTAATCTTTGTATTTGAAAATTGAAATGGAATCCCCAACAGCGCTGAATGGGTTAATAGTTGTGACTTCCACAGTCAGGATTAGTGTTTCCCATTAATGCGTAGTCACAATCTATCTCTTATTTATTTTGAAAACGTATTGTAGATCACATTTTTTTTACCCAAAAAAGTTTTATGAAATTCCACCAGTAGGTGGCAGTGATGTTTACTCGGAGAAACCACAATCTAGAACCTGATGGCCCATAATTCTAAAAGCAAACAAGTTATTTTGGAATAAACCATCTGTACCATAGGGGACAAATAAAAATTCCTGATAAATTAAATTGGGCTTTTAACCTCTTGAATACTAGAGATGTCTCCATTGCATTGCGAAGCAATGCATTGGAGTCATCCCTGGAGGTTAACCCTTTGAGCCGTTGTGCCTCTCTCTGGCGCTCAAAGGGTTAAAAGGCTTTATTCAAGTGCAAGGGAATTTAGGAATTTCCAATTGTCCCCTATGGTGCAGTTAGTCTGATACAGAGTAACTCAAGTTTGTTTTATAACTATGGGCCTATGTTATCTAGAGACAGCAAAACAACTCCGTTTGTAGTCTGATTTGAGATGTACTGTTTGAATAAAACAGCTCCCCTTTTTTACTCTGAAGGGAAAGCATAAGTAACACATGTTTTATTAACTCCTTCAATGCTAGAAACTGATCTAGCATCCATGGGGTTAATGCAATCTTTCTTTTTGTGTACTTTATCACCTGATACTTCCTTGTTCTCTGTAATGCTTTACTGGTATAGTGCTTAGCAAACAAATGTGGGTTGGTCACGCTGTGTTTCAGCATGCTGCTTAGCAGTTTCATTGTTAAACATGTTCCATCTCCGTTATACAAACTATATGATGTTGTGGAAAAAACCCTAGATTTACCCTCCAGCTCTGTGACAGAGCAGATCCACTGGTGGTGTTGGAAAACCTGCCACTGTTTCTGTGTGCTGACATTGTCTAAACCAGAGGTAACCAATTGTTGGACCTCCAGCTGTTGGGGACTACAAGTACCATTATCCCCAAACACCCAAGTGGAATTTGTAGAATGTTCAAATCAACCCTGTGAGTCATTGATTTGCTCCAGAACGGCACTTCTTTAGCTTGATGACTATAAACCCTATTGACTCTCTCATTCCTGCTCTTTCTTTGTGCATATTGCCCATAATTCCCTTCTCTGTTTTAAATTTCCTCTTAACAACAAGGATGGCCAAGAGTAAACAGTGCACATTTTTTTTTTTTTTAATACATTTTGTACACTTTCTGGCTGCCTGTTTGAGTGTCTCTTTAAGACAGGGCTGGGCAGCATCTCTCTCTCCAGCTGTTGCTAGACTACATTCTGAGGATCATGGGAGTTGTAACTGAACAGCAGTTGTAGGGACGACAAGTTACTCACCCCTACTTTAGGAGCTTGCCGTGGATGGGAAAGCTGCGGTTGCTCTGTTGCAGGCAAAGATAGATTGTGGGTTCATTGTGGCAGGAACTTACTGTACTTGTGTTTATCTATAACATTCCATGCTGCAGTACAGCGATATATATTCCTCTGTAAAGTATGGTTTACTTTGACCTTGTTAAAGAGAGAAAAAGTTATACAGGTACATCAAGTGGAGTTTAAGATAAGATTGTTTTTTACTTCACCTTGTGATCTCTGGGCGTCTTATATAGCATGAATTTAATTTGGACCTGTCACCTTGAATAAAGGGCCCTATACTCGAAAGAAAAGTGGAGATGTGGGGTAAACCAACTGTGCCACTGGGAACAAATACAATATCACAAACTTTCACTTGGTTTACATGGGCTTTTAACCCCTTAATTCCTAAATAGGTCTCTAACATGTTGCTTTGCAGTGTGTTGAAAACCTCTCTAGAATTGAAGGCATTACAAGCGCTATTTAAGCTTTGGAGTGCCAGAAGGGTGCGGGCACCCCCCTGGCACGCAAAGGGTTAAATGAAAGGTAACTTTCATTTGTCCACTGTGATGCAGTTGGCTTGCCCTAGAGGGACTCTACAAAGTTATATTTGAGTCCTTCATTCAGAGTTGTCTATGCAACACGTTAGCCAATAGGCCAGCTGATGTATAGTTTACAAAATATTAACCCTTTTGAGTTGGAAATGCTTTGGATATATTTCACACTGCTTTAATTTCTGGGTGACAGTATCTCTCAGTGTCGCCCATATCGTGACACACAGAGAGATACGTATCCACAAATAAAGTTTTAATATATCCTAATATGTGCATATATTGGACTTTACATTAGCATGATTCGCAGACTATTTTGAATGTAATTTTAAAATGAACACAAACAGAACTTGTTGGCAGTTATTAACTAATTGTGGAATCTAGTTTGCACATTCCTCTATCTAGTTAAGAGGGTTTTTTGGGGGGTTTTTTAATTTTTTTTTTTACTTTTTTTTTTATCCTTAGAACAGACATATACCAGTCCCAAGTTTTAGATTTATCCACTTTTGCTGGGTAGCTATCATGCTTTCGGTAAAGTAGTTTTTCCAAACATTTGCTTTTAATCTCTTCCTCCCCCCCCACCACAATACTAGGGCATGACCTTTTTTTCTAGTATCAGTTCTGTTCTGTTAAATTGCTCCCCCTGCAGAGGTAAAGCAGGAATAGTGTTACAATGTACCACTATCTCTGCTAAGGAAAAGACTGGAGGTAGAGAACTAAGAGAGTTATTTCCCCCTCAAATCTCTTGGCTCTCATAGTGTTAATACACATCCTTGGTAAAGGAGCACTTTTTTATGTGGCCCTCTGTGTGTGCCGGAGGAACAAGGTTCCCCCCCTACAAAAATGCATATTTCAGCCTAACACTTGACCCTGGTAACTGGAGGTGCTCCTGTCCTGCGGCTCTGGCCAGCACTCATCTGACAGACCTTGTGCCTGACTGCTAATATGATGTCATCAGAGTGCTGCACTGGGCAGAGCAACATAACAGGAGCACCACTGGTTATCAGGGGCAAGTTTGAGGCTGAAATATTCATTTCTGTGTCATCCAATACAGGTTACTGGTAACTTTGGGTAGGCTATCCGCCCCTTTAAGTAGGCAGGAAAAATTCTAGAAGTGAATGCAGGGGGTGGAGCCTACCTTCTCTCCTTGGCTGCAGCTAGCCAATCGGCCCCAGTAAGATTTGTTCCTTGGATGAAGATACAGGCAAGAGAACAGTTCTGCTATAGTTTTAGCAATTTTTTTATTTCTTCTGTGTCCCTCCCCGGCATTTACCAATGGGTTATGTCTCCGCCCTCCAGCTGGGTAGGACTTCCTCTACTTTCAAAAGGTGGAGATCCGGTAGAGGCACCAGTTTCTTTTGTCCTACCCAGCTGGAAGGACGGCGTGGAAGCGCGCAGACATTCTCCTACCTTCTCTCCTTCCGGGCCGCTGAGTCTGCCCTTGGAGCAAGCGGCGAGGCGGCTCTCAGTACCCGTGGCGGTGCCATTGGTCTTGCTCCGTTATCGGACCCTTCCTTGCCCTCAATGACGGCGAGCAGGGCACGTCTCCAGTCAAGTTTCTTGTCCTCCGGCTATTCAGCGTGGCGTTGTGAGGAGAGCGCAGAACCGGAAGTAGCGCTTTTATTTCCTTGCGTTCCAGGGATGGAACGCACGCGGCAGGAACCCGTGTGGTGCCGATTGAACGGACTGAGAGGCGGTTTCCCGGTTCCTTGATCCTCCCATTCCCTCTTCTGGCTATTTAAGGTAAGTATTCTCTTTTCTATTGCAATAATAATGTCTTCTAAAGCACAGAAAGAGAAGGAGAAAGAAAGAGACAAGGATAAGGGAGAAAAGGAGAAGGATAAGGATAGAGAAAGAGAGAAGGATAAGGAGAAAGAGAAGCTTGAGTCCACTACTAAAGAGGACAAAAGTGTTCCTAAGTCTAAATGTTGCCTTAACTGTAATAACAAGTTAAGTTTATCAGAATCTGGGAAACTTTGTCAAGAATGTATCAAAGTGGCTGCTGGAACGGATATGACGTCACAGTTCTCCAATTTTTTATGCTGGATGAAGTCATCCATGCAAGACACCTTCAAAGCTATGCAAGAGGGAGAGCCTTCAAGAAAGCGGCAGCGTCTGGACCCTGGGGAAGGCACTTCAGCCATGAGGGAGGAAGATCCACGTGAATCCAGTATATTCGATCCAGAATCAGAATTTTCCTCCGAGGAAGAAGGAGAAATCAACGAAGAATCTGGCTCCTTTAATTTAGACAGAGTTGATGGTCTGATTCGTATAATCCGTAAGTCCTTGGGTCTATCTGATACACCACAGGACCTGAATATAATGGATGCAGCCTTCCTAGGAAAAAAGAAAGAAGTTCCTGTTTTTCCCTTACATCAATCAATTTCAGAATTGGTAAAAGAAGAGTGGAAGTTGGGTGACAGACGATCCACAGTCCCCAAAAGATTTTCAAGAATGTACCCCTTTAAGGAGGAAGATACCAAGCCTTGGACCTTGCCCCCCAAGATTGACGCATCTGTAGCCCAAGTTGCCAAACGTACTACATTGCCTTTGGAAGATGGAACCTCTCTCAAGGACCCCATGGAAAGAAAGCTTGACGGGACCCTCAAGCGCCAATTTTCAGTTTTAGGTCATTGTCTCAAAGCTGCTACTGCAGTAGATTGCCTAGCTCGTACCATGAGAATATGGTTGAGTAATCTTGAAGAAAAAATTGAGTCCAACGTTTCCAGATCAAAGCTCCTGAAGGAAATGGCCGTCATGAAGGAAGCAGCCAACTTCTCCTGCGATGCATCCTCAGATATCATTCGCCTTACAGCTAGATCATCTGCACTCTCAGTGGCGGCCAGAAGAACCCTGTGGTTAAGATCATGGAATGCAGACACATCTTCCAAGAGCAAGCTGATATCTTTGCCCTTCTCTGGAACTTCCTTGTTTGGCGAACATCTGGAGGAGATTATCAAAAAGGCTTCAGGGGGTAAGAGTTCCTTCTTACCACAGGACAAGCGCTCAAGACCCTCTTCCCCAAGACCTTCAAGTTCCAGAGGCAAGAATACTTCCTTTCGTGACTCATCTAGATTTCAAGGAAGATCTTATTTCCATAAGAAGCAGGGATCAAACCAGAATTTCCGGGGCGGCTATAGAAGGGATTTCACCAGAAAGCCCCAAACCAAGAAAGAAATCCCATGAAGAGAAGCGGGCCCTAGTTGCAAACTCAGTTGGGGGCAGACTGAGTTTTTTTCTGGCAGCCTGGGATCAATTAGCAAACCCAGATCGTTGGGTTCGACAAATATTGCAACTAGGGTACCCGCTGGAATTTTTCAAGACCCCGTTACATCACAAGTTCATTCAATCAAGAGTTCCATCCAATCCGCCAAAAGCCATAGCCTTCTTGGATGCCATCAAGAGCCTCCTGTTCAACAATGTTATAGAACCAGTTCCTTTGCATCAGCAGGGTTCTGGCATCTATTCAGTCCTGTTTTTAGTTCCCAAGAATTCGGGCGGTTTTCGGACTATTCTAGATCTCAAGGACTTGAATCAGTCAATCAAGACATCTCATTTCAAGATGGAAACAGCCATCTCCATCATAAAAGCGACATTTCCAGGGGCATTCATGTCCACAATCGACCTCAGAGACGCATACCACCACATTCCTATCAGGGAATCTCACAGGAAATTTCTCAGGTTTGCAGTAAAAGGGAATCACTATCAGTTTACTGTCCTTCCCTTTGGCCTATCCTCTGCACCCAGAGTGTTCTCAAAGGTTTTGGCTGCAGCTCTTCAGCCTTTGAGGAAGCAGGGAATTCATGTCATCTCATACCTAGACGACATCCTGATCCTGGCGGCATCCCAGTCTCAAGCTATCTTACACACTCAGAGGTCTCTGACGCATCTACGTCAGTTAGGTTGGTTAATAAAGGAGGAGAAAAGCCATCTGACTCCAACCAGATCAATCATCTTCCTAGGACTGAGACTGGATTCAGCGAAAAGCTTAGTCACCTTGACGGAGGACAGGATATCCAGAATATCCAGGAGGGTACGTCATTTCAAAAAGAAACGAGTTCACTCAGCCCAAGATTTTATGGAACTTTTGGGGAATCTCTCATCAACCTCTCAAGTAGTTCCATGGTCAAAATTGCACCTTCGCCCCATCCAGTGGAATTTCTTGAGATTCTGGGACAAAGATTCTGGGAATCCTTACCAGAAGATATTTCTACTCCCATCCACAAGAAAGGAGTTGAATTGGTGGATAAAAAGAAGGAACCTCAAGCAAGGAGTCTCCTTAGAGGAACAAATTACGGAAGTCATATTTACAGATGCCAGTCTTATAGGATGGGGAGGCAAGTGGAGATCAATTCTAGTCCAGGGGAAATGGACACCATCGGAGAAACATCTCCACATAAACATTCTGGAAATGAGAGCAGTCTGGAATTGCCTACAGAGTCTAAAGTCCAACATAAAGGGCAAGAAGATCCTAATCTATTCGGACAATTTGCCCACAGTCATGTATCTAAAAAACCACGGAGGCACAAGAAGTCTCGGTCTATACAAAGAGGCGCGAAGACTTCTGCTCTGGGCAGAGGTACATCTCCAGAGCATCTCAGCATCTCACGTGTCAGGAAAAAACAATCGCGTAGCAGATTATTTAAGCAGATCCACCTTGAATCCAGGAGAATGGTCTCTGAATCCAGCAGTCTTCCATCAGATATGTCTCAGATGGGGTCAGCCGGAGATAGACCTCATGGCCTCCAAGACAAATGCCAAGTGTCCAAGATACATCTCAAGATGGCAGGAACAGACAGCAGAGGGACAAGATGCATTACAGATTCCATGGACTTACAACCTAGCCTATGTCTTCCCTCCTATTCCAATCCTGATGGATGTAGTCTGCAAAATAAGGAGAGATCGGGCAAATATTATTCTGATTGCTCCAGATTGGGCCCGAAGGCCTTGGTATTCCTTCCTGGTAGCCATGTCTATCCAGCCACCCTGGCAGCTTCCCCTGGTTCCCAATCTCCTGACCCAGGGGCCAGTACTTCATCCGAACCTCAGTTTATTACGTCTGACGGCCTGGAGGCTGAAAGGCTCAATTTGAAGATCAAAGGTCTGTCAGATTCCGTTGTTAGTACCATTATTTCCGGTAGGAAAAAATCTACTTCAACGGTCTATTCCAAAGTCTGGTCTACCTTCCTATCTTGGCTAAAATCTAATTCTCCCCAAGACCATCTCATTTCTGTTCCAAGAATTTTGGATTTTCTACAGCATGGTTTTCAGGCAGGCCTGCGACCCGCCTCTATCAGAGTTCAAGTTTCTGCTCTATCTGCCATTTTAGCTACTCAACTTTCGGATCATGATCTTATCAAAAGATACCTAAGAGCGATCTCAAAGATTAGACCTACTATTCGTAGTATTGTGCCTCCATGGGACCTGAACCTGGTCCTGGATCAACTATCCAAGTCCCACATCTTTGAACCGCTGGAAGAAGTTCCATTAAAAGTTTTGACCTTCAAAGTACTTTTTCTAACCGCCATTACTTCTGCTCGCAGAGTGAATGAATTACAGTCTTTGTCATGCAATAGCCCCTATATGGTTTTTCATCAGGACAAAGTAACTTTGAGACCTAAACCATCCTTTAGAGGCAAAGTTATTTCTGACTTTCACCTAAATTGGGAGATTGTGCTACCATCGTTTTGTGCCAACCCACAGAACCCTAAGGAACTACAGTTTCATAATTTGGACTTGGTTAGAGCACTTTCAATTTATTTGAAGAGGACAAAAGATTTCAGAACCTCGGATTCACTCTTCATCTATTTTCAAGGAAAGCTCAAGGGAAAACCCGTTTCCAAGTCTTCTATATCCAGATGGATTACCTCATGTATTCAGTTGGCTTATAAGGAAGAAGGCCAACAAGTCCCAAAGAACTTGAAAGCTCATTCTACCAGGGCATTATCCACCTCCTGGGCCAGGAAAGCTGAAGCTTCTCCTTCTGAAATTTGCAAGGCAGCAACCTGGTCCTCATTTTCCACATTCATCAGACATTATCAGTTGGATGTCCACTCTTCAGCAGATGCCAAGTATGGGAGAAAGGTGTTGGAAGCAGTCATCCCTTCCTAAGCAAGTAGGATCTGTCCTTCTTCCATATTTATACGCATATATAGGTGTTTCTATGTATATTCACATTTCCTTGGTTGCTTATTATATAACCTGTTCCCTCCCCTTGCTATGGGTACTGCTTTTTAAGACCCATTGGTAAATGCCGGGGAGGGACACAGAAGAAATGATAA
This sequence comes from Rhinophrynus dorsalis, assembly GCA_037306005.1. Taxonomy (NCBI): domain Eukaryota; kingdom Metazoa; phylum Chordata; class Amphibia; order Anura; family Rhinophrynidae; genus Rhinophrynus; species Rhinophrynus dorsalis. The sequence continues at coordinate 121,214,437 of CM074723.1, read as the reverse complement.
ATATTTGTCATTCTTACCGTTATTTGTATTTCTTCCGTGTCCCTACACGGCATACCCTACCCCTTCTCGTTTATATTTTACATCTTCCTAATTTCTACAGCTTGGCCAAAAGGGAAACTGGTGCCTCTACCGGATCTCCACCTTTTGAAAGTAGAGGAAGTCCTACCCAGCTGGAGGGCGGAGACATAACCCATTGGTAAATGCCGTGTAGGGACACAGAAGAAATACAAATAACGGTAAGAATGACAAATATTTATCATTTTTCTGTTAGAAATGGAATACCACCATTAGGCGGATTACCATAACTGACAATGCCTTTAGATGTGGCTAGCTCAGTATCCAGGTGCTTTTTGTGGACCTTAAGCCCTGGGGGGGAAATCTTGGGTTCAAGTTCTTTCCCCAGGAGTTGCCCACTGAGACTTATTCTTAATACATGGTAATCTGAAGACAGAAGATCTGCAGGAAAGGTGAGCAACCCTTTGTATGTATGTATGTATGTATGGATCTTTATTTATATAGCGCCCACATCAGTCTATAGCTTTGAAAAATGGGTGTTCTGATAGGGGATACCCTGATTGGATGATTGAGAGCACTTATTAGATAGCAAAGAATAAGGATCGTTTAGAACTACTTAAATATTAAAAAGATCATAGACAAAGATAGAAAATTTGATACAGAAAAAGAGATTGTTTTCTCTACCCCTTACAGTCAGGGGTATAAATAAATAATTAAAATTATTGAAAGACCTATACCTATACTGTATGGGAACGAGAAATTACATGACGTAATTTTGAAAGGATTCATGTTTGTTTCAAAAAGGGCATGTAGTATAGCTAATCAAGTTTCACCTAGTATGTACTTCAAAAAGGAAGAACAAAAGAGAGATTGGCTGACTATGAAAGGCTCCTTTAAATGTGGCAGTCAGCGATATGTTTGCTGTAAATTTATAGATATTTCAAAATAATGTAGTTCATTCAATACTAACGCAGTGTATAAATTGTGCAACTAGAGGAATTGTGTATATGAAAAGCTGCACAGAGTGTAGGTTATGGTATATAGGGAAAACCCTGAGAACGCTGTGTGAAGGGTTGAATGAACATCTTAGTAATATCAGGAGTCAAGAATTTAAGTCATGTTTATCTTCTCATTTTAAAGATGCACACAGTGGAAAAACAGATAAATTAAAGATTCAGAACGAGTTAAAATAGTTAGGAGACGGGAAAATCTTGATGCTCTTCTATTTAAGCGAGAAGTATTTTGGATGTTTATGTTGGAAGCTCGATACCCTAAAGGTTTTAATAGGGAATATGATGTCATGTGTTACATCTGAATTATCATCATATTGATAGTATCATTAGTCTTTTTGCCTGTAAGATAGACTTTGTATAGATAATCGAAGTACTGCATCTCCTTTGAATTATTAGTCATTTTGAAAAGTATGTAGTTTTTTTATTCTTATGAGTTTGTGTGTTCTGGATTAGAAAAAGATTCCTATTTGTTAATCTCAAACTGCCCCAAACTAAATGCTTTTATTAGTTTTTTTATTAATATTTCAAAATATTGTATAAGAATTCTGACTCATAAATGAAAAATGATATTTTTTCAGAATTTATTTTGACATCTGATGTAGATTTGGGTCGCGATCCTTAGAGGTGATGTTTTTTTCTGCATTTTGTGGAGCTGCAGGGTTTGCCGAGGGACATAGGAGATATTTCTTTTGGCGTGCCCTGTGCCTCCGCGGCGCTCAGGGAAGGGGGTCACTTATTTCGTGACTCATAGTGACCCTTACTGTAATGCAAATGACGTTGGATGTAGTAAGTTAAGATAATTCCTTTATTAAGCGTAGATATCCTCTCAGCACTCTGTTCGTTGAAGTCGTATAGCATTGCTCATTAGCAATGAGAGGGTTGTTTTTTACACAGTAGAATTTTTTTATGTGACTAAAAGTATTGTCAATATAGATTCGTAATTGTTATTGTAACGGACATATCATGCTGTGTATGGTTCACATCTGCTCTGTTCATGGGGGTATTGGATTATGGGATGACTGTTGTTCAACTACATTTTATGTAGATCCGCCCGAATTTGAACAGAGCAAGAGTAGATGTGAGCATTTTACCTCTAATTGACCTGTGAGAATGCAAGACTAGAGACTTATTAGGAAAGACGTTCTGAGTAACTGATGTATTTAATTAATTGTCTTTAGAATTGGGATACTGATTGGAGGTAGAAAATTTAAATGGTAATGAGTCAGCTTGTAGCATGATGTGTTTTATCATGAATAAGCGCTGTACACCTTTTCGAAGCATTAACGTGTTGATGTGCTGGCATTGGCTGACGCCAGCTTTAGGAGAAAGATCCTGGAGGCAGTCTTGCCTGTCTAGGATCTTCTTCTATTCTTTGGTGCTTCCTTCACTTTTGAGCCCTGTTGGCTCTAGTTCAGTGTGCTGTGTAACAATTCCTGGGGTGTTACCCCTGTTCAGTGTCCGTTGACACTTCATTTGTTTTTGTTGAGCTAACTCTGTTCTGATGGTTCATACAGTATCTCACATAAGTGAGTACACCCCTCACATTTTTGTAAATATTTTTATTTTATCTTTCATGTGGCAACACTGAAGAAATGACACTCTGCTACAATGTAAAGTAGTGAGTGTACAGCCTGTATAACAGTGTAAATTTGCTGTCGCTCTCAAAATAACTCAACACACAGCCATTAATGTCTAAACCTTGGCAACAAAAGTGAGTAGACACCTAAGTGGAAATTGTGATATCTAGACTCCAGGCAGTAATGACTTGTTACCCTTCCCCTCCCCAGAGCCCACTTCTGTCCTGCAGGACAGAAACCCTTCCACCATGCCGGCAGGTCCCCCTCACCATTGCCACCATCCCACGCTGGACACTCCAGCCCCTGTGGACGTGCTGAGTTCATTCATACTGAGCTGCTTGCTAAAGTCTTGTGTATCTGAGATCTCCTGCCTGTATATTGATAAATAAAAATGTCCAGTGGCCTTAACTAAGAAGTGTCAGTCTTTCATAAACAGTACAGAAATGTCCAAATTGGTCCCAAAGTGTCAATATTTTGTGTGGCCACTATTGTTTTCCAGCACTGCCTTAACCCTCTTGGGCATGGAGTTCACCAGAGCTTCACAGGTTGCCACTGGAATCCTCTTCCACTCCTCCATGACGACATCACGGAGCTGGTGGATGTTATAGACCTTGCACTCCCCCACCTTCCGTTTGAGGATTCCCCACAGATGCTCAATAGGGTTTAGGTCTGGAGACATGCTTGGCCAGTCCATCACCTTTACCCTCAGCTTCTTTAGCAAGGCAGTGGTCGTCTTGGAGGTGTGTTTGGGGTCGTTATCATGTTAGAATACTCCTCCGAAGGGAGGGGTTCCTGCTCTGCTTCAGTATGTCACAGTACATGTTGGCATTCATGGTTCCCTCAATGAACTGTAGCTCCCCAGTGCCGGCAGAACTCATGCAGGCCCAGACCATGACACTCCCACCATTGTGCTTGACTGTAGGCAAAACACACTTGTCTTTGTACGCCTCACCTGGTTGCCGACACACACGCTTGGCACCATCTGAACCAAATAAGTTTATCTTGGTCTCATCGGACTCCAGGACATAGTTGCATTAATCCTTAGTCTGCTTGTCTTCAGCAAACTGTTTGCGGGCTTTCTTGGACGACGGCCATGCAGACCAATTTAATGCAGTGTGCGGCGTATGGTCTGAGCACTGACAGGCTGACCTCACCCCTTCAACCTCTGCAACAATGCTGGCAGCACTCATACATCTATTTCCCAAAGACAGTCTCTGGATATGACACTGAGCACGTGCACTCAACTTTTTTGGTCGACCATGGCGAGGCCTGTTCTGAGTGGAACCTGTCCTGAGAAACCACTGTATGGTCTTGCCCACGTGCTGCAGCTCAGTTTCAGGGTCTTGGCAATCTTCTTATAGCCTAGGCCATCTTTATGTAAAGCAACAATTCTTTTTTTCAAATCCTCAGAAAGTTCTTTGCCATGAGGTGTCATGTTGAACATCCAGTGACCAGTATGAGAGACTGTGAGAGCGATAACACCAAATTTAACACACCTGCTCTCCATTCGCACCTGAGACCTTGTAACACTAATGAGTCACATGACACCGGGAAGGGAAATTGGCTAACTGGACCCAATTTGGACATTTCCACTTAGAGGTGTACTCACTTTTGTTGCCAAGGTTTAGACATTAATGGCTGTGTGTTGAGTTATATTGAGGGGGACAGCACATTTACAATGTCATACAGGCTGTACACTCACTACTTTACATTGTAGCAGAGTGTCATTTCTTCAGTGTTGTCACATGAAAGATAAAATAAAAATATTTACAAAAATGTGAGGGGTGTACTCACTTATGTGAGATACTGTATATACTCTGGTGACTTTGTGGGCCCTGCTCCTGGTACTTGCCTTACTTCCCACCTCTGGATAACTCAATGGTTGGACATCCCAAAGTTACCAGTAACCTGTATTGGACGACAGAGAAAAGAGGATTTTAGTTTTACCTGTTAAATCCTTTTCTCTTAGTCCATACAGGTTACTGGTCTCTCTCCCTGTCAAGGGACCATGCTTGGCTCTCCTGTGGCAGACTGTGGGGGTCCTTCGGGGTCATGCTCATAGAAGTCTTTTTTCCCTTCTACTATCTAGTCAATAGTGTCTCAAATCTTACTGGAGCTGATTGGTTAGCTGCAGCCAGGGAGGGAAGGTAGGCTCCACCCCCTACATTCACTTCTAGAATTGTTCCTGCCTACTTAAAGGGGCCAGTCGCCTACCCAAAGTTACCAGTAACCTGTATGTACAAAGAGAAAAGGATTTAACAGGTAAAACTAAAATCCTCTTTTTCTGACCATATATGGTTAGAGGAGAGCTTTTTCTTTAGAGACATCTAAAGGTAGTAGCCCTGGAGACTTGACTTACATACATTACCATGCATGTGCAGACTGTGGGTAATGAAAATACAAGGTTACCATTTTGTTTAAAAATAATCTACGTGCTCATAACAAAATTGTAACTCTCTTGGGAATTGTATTTTGCAAAGCCATTCAGGATATTTTGTATGGAAAATTGTAACCTCTTGGATGCTGGATAACACTCTCCTTTGCATTTCATTGCAATGCATTACATGTTTATTTAGCATCCAAGGGATTAATATGATAGAATGCGACCTGTAAGATTTGGATAAGGCCACAGGAGTACATTACCTACATAACAGTACACACCAAAATGGTTTGGAGCTTAACCCTTTGAGTGCCAGAGGGGTATGCAACGCATTGTACTCAAATGGTTAAGGCATTTTACTATACCTTGATCTGAGCTGTGATTTGTCCATCTAGGGTTGTAGTCCAGAAATGGCCAATTATTTCAGAAGTACTAAAATAGATTGCATGAGTTAAGTAATTTGCTTGTTTAGAAATGGAAAATAGTTTATTCTTTTTCAAAACAGCTGACCACAGTGGAAATATCATTCTATCAGCTGCCCTTCCTGTTCAGCTAAAGTGCCATTTTTATTTCTGATATATTCATATACTTCCTCCTTGTACTACATTATAGGGTTTAGGAAAGAAAGAGAAGTGGAGGGTGGGGGGTTTAGATAGGCACCTGCTGTGTGTGGAACAGAGGAGATGTGCTAAAGTGAGGGAAATCATTCCAAAGAGACATACCTGGAATAAGCATGCTGTGTGTCTGCAGTGGTTCCCATATAGCTGCACAGCTGTCACTTTTCATGCATGTCCCATTTCCACAGTATAATGTGGCAACCCTATTCTATGGCGCCTGTGGACTAAGATCTTAAAGTGAATAATACTTCATTTTCACTCACCTTATTATTGTACATGGTAAAAATACCTCCTACTCCAATTCTCAGCAGCAGTTTACTTCCCCTACAATTGGCTCTTCAATATTACCCCTCACGCCCCTATTTGTGATGTCACCAGAAGCTCCTACTGATCTGAAATCTGGTTGTTTGACTGGACAGATCTCCAAAAGGGACAAAAGACCCATGATGTAGTCATGAAACTGTGCCCCTGTGCAAGGAGCAAGTCTGAACTACATTCAAACACGTGACCACATCAGTTCAGTCCAGTGATGCACCAACTGCACCAATTACTAACTAAATGCTACCTAAAGACTTTGGGTACAAAATATAACCAAAGGAAAACTTGCAGTAGTCACACACTAGTTAGAAGCTAAAGTTTAATTCATACATAAATTATTGTATGTAATACATCAGCTAACATAAGGAATCAGCAAGATATTATTGCAACCAGCCCTTCATAGACTAAAATCTTACAGGATATCACACTGTTACAAATTGCGAGTCAGAAAATGGATCTTATATATACAATCCTAATAATTATAAGTCTGTTCTAAAATGGTCTAACTGCAGGATGTCAGCTGAGCGCCCCTCACCCTGACCTTCCATACTGGGACATGGGTATTACAAACCTGTATGAACCGTGAGTGTAAATAACTAAGAACAGAGTCTATCTAATCCTAAACTTTTAGAATTTATCTGTAAAATAGGTGCATATTTTCCTTTTGCAAATTTGTATTGCATAATATTCATTAATGCAGTTATCCATTCTCTGACAGTATACAGATACTACTGCTCTATCACTTCTGAGACAATGAACTTATGCTAATCGGGTTACTGAGTTCTGCACAAAGTATAAATGGATGCTTTCACATCACATATTTAAGACTAGATTTTAGTCCTCTGTTAAAAAATCTATTTTTCTTGGACTGGTTTTCCGAAATGAATCCGTAACTAGTACTGGCAATAATTTCTACAGAGGCAGACCTGATTCTTTGTAGCAGGAGTTAATGGCCCCCCAAGTATTCTGTCACTGAAGTGTTCTCTGGAAGACTCCATAGACATTATTACAATACTAGTTGAAGAACCCGTGTACGCGGGCCACAGTGCCACCCAGCAACGGCCGCGGTCTGAATTCGGAGCCCTGCTCCATTATCAGTCGTGGGGTGGGCAGTCTGTAGTGCGGCTGACTGCAGCTGCAGCCGTTTCTACTGCGCGCGACGGCTTCTGACAAACACACATTTAGCAAGTTATTATGTAGGAGGATGACATCTGACTGATTGAAGATGGTATCTCTTGAACCAAGGAGTAATGAAACAATTCATAAGGGCCTTTAGGATTTTCTGTCCATAGTAAGGTAATTTGTGTAGTGTTATTAGGAAGTGGCTGCTCTCCTTTAAATGGAAGTGGTGTACGGATAAATACTATAGCTGCAGTAATTCTCTTTCATATTTCAAATTAATGACAGATACATGTAGAACAAATATGCACTAGTAACTAGACCGTTTGGAAATTCCTCTGACATTATTCCAACAATCATTGTAATAGAATTATCTGTTATTTCCTCCCTAAGTGTTTTCTCTTAGCAGCCAAATAGAGGAAGCACCATTGGTATAAAAATAACCCATGACTTCACCAGATAACCCTCTGTGTGGCAGCAGCTCATTAGCAATGCATCAGTGACCAACCAGTGAAGCTTTTGTGTGCCAGAGTGTGATGGGTTAATGTATTGCACTAAATTGGTAATAATAAGGAAGTCGGTAATGTTATGTTTCATCATAGGAATTAAAGGTAAACACCTACTAATTTTAAACCCCCAATTAAATTAATCCTCAATCCTAATTAAAATATGAATCAATTCGGTTTGGACTGTTCTCCAAAATTATTTTGTAAAGGAACATTAATAGGTAAGTGTGAAATTTGGTTATGTCATTTTTAGCTCTTTTTTTTTTTTTCTTCTGTGATGTCTATCAAGTTTGCTATTCATAATGCAAATCCTGAAGAGGAAGGAATGGGAACCCCTAGAGTTTATATATAAGGCTAGGTTTTAGGCCTCCCAAAACAAATTCCAGAATGCAGTACAGGGTATTTGTGAATAGTAAGTGTGAATAACCCCAAATCATTTTAGGTGTTAATGCTCTTTTTATTATCACTGGTTATAATATCCATGAAGGCAGAGATCATCATCTTTTTTTTTGCCAGATAACAGAATTTATAAATTCACCCCCTGAAGTGTTGTTAGGAGGAAAAGTTTGGGGTCCTGGAGACCAACAACAAAAATCACGTCTTCTCTATGAACATGAGATCCGGTACTATTTAACTCTTTGAGATGTATGTAATATATATATATCCTATATAATAATTCACTAAGCTGTGTGTAACGCCCAACATGCGCAGTAGACACTGCTGCGCGTGTGGCAGTCATGCGCAGTACAGACTGCCCGCGCCATGAGCGTCCAGCTCTGTATCAGCAGTGGTGCTGGCAGTCTCCACTGCGTGTGACTGCCCCGCGACCGGCTGCCAGAGGCACTGTGGCCCGTGTAACGGGCTGTTCAACTAGTATATATATATATATCCATTGAGTGGCAATGCATTGTGACCCCACTGGCACTCAGAGGGTTAAATAATGTTACAATTTATTTCCTGCTAAATAAAGCGAGGGTACTCGATGCTGGGAAATTCTTAACTGAAATATTACAGCTCAGACTTATTGCTGTGTAATCAAACAGTAGTAGTGGCAGCTAGTATCCATAAGGCAATGTTTTTATACTGCACTCCTGAGTTACTGACTACAGCTCTCCATACATAGTGATGGAAACATCGCCACCTGAGTATCACAACAGAAGATTACAGTTCAAATTATAACAATTGAGCTGTAATAACATTTGAATGAAAACACTTCTCGCACTGGGATTACTATGTTTTAGTCCACAAGAACCAACATTTAATATGCATGTCTTTTGTAAATAAGTTTACTGTTCATTTAATTAACCCCTTAAGGACTTAAGGCACATCAAGGATTTGTGTCACAATGCAAAATTTACTTCACAAAGCACCATGAAAAAGTTGAATTTGTTCTAGAAACCAAATATATATATATATATATATATATTTTTCAAAACACATCTCTCCTTAGATCTAACACTATCACAATATAATGGGAAGCAAAGCACCCTAAGTTTTTTCTATCTCTGATAATGGAAACACACGTTTCCTACTGGCCCAGTAGCTCCCCCAAAACCCTGACAAACCTATGCATATGGGGCATTGCCGTACTCAGACGATGTTACTCACAACTAATGCAAAGCACTTAAAAAGTCTGCAAATATTCCAGTACGTAATGGGACTAGGCAGGGTTGTCCATTATCCCCGTTGCTCTTTGCCCTTTGTATCGAGCCCTTGGCATCTGCGGTGCGTCTTAATCCTGATATCAGGATTAGGGGTTGTAACGGATGTTATCCGTTACTTAGGCCCTTGTCTGGACCACAAACAATTTCCTTAAAGACTATGGCCTTGTGGCCTCATTTGAACTCTGATAGGGGTGTCCCTATCATTATGTTACAAGGATTGATGTCAAATGTTGTATGTTTTATATTGTCTAATGTCGAAGGTTTAATGTATTGTATGGTTTAATGTACGAGGGATACACGATCATCGAAGCCGGTGATTCCCCGGTTCCTTTGTTCGAGGTATCCACGTCATCTCGAACGCGGGAAACCGGCGGCAGTGAGTCAACGTCGGGTTGGCCGACGTACGACTCACTGCGCACACTGGTTGGCCAGGGTTGAAGCCGCATATTCAAACTAGTGTGTACGTGCTTCAACCCCTGGCCCAGTCCTCAGATGTGTATTCCCTCAGATCAGTCCATTGTCTTTGTCCAGACGTTGATTAATGATGTTAAGTGTACCATTGTCCATATTGTGTTCAGTTGCCCATCTCCCATTGGCTTGTTTCCCTTGGCCACCATTGGCCCCTCTGTGCCCCCTGCCATTGGTCCATTGTTCACTGTCACCATTGGTCTGTTGTCTATGCCCATTGTGTTGGATTGGTCCCCGGGCCAAGCCTGCATTAGAATGCCTGGCCCTTCCCCTCCCTATTGTGGTACCATGTTGTAAAATGTATAAAAGTTGAGTGTCTTGTTCAATAAAGTGTGTTACTGTTTGGAGTGAACCAGAGTCCTGGAGTCTGTTTGTTCCTGTGGTAAAAGTGGCCACTCTGCCGCCCATTCGAACCAGGTTCCTGTACGTTCGTTCGTCTGCTGCCAGGATCCCGCTACCGACCTTTATATCCTGTCAGGCGGCGACGTGGACTCTGCCCTTTGGTTTCCTGCTTAAGCTCCAACCTTCGAGTCGAGCACCGGAGTGCTCGAACGGCTGGGAATATATCCACTTTGGTTCCTGCTACATTTTCCCTGATTCGGTCCTGCGCTTGCTCGACGGCGTTCGAGGGCCGTGACCCCTCCGGCAGCCGCATCCTTTCGAGGCAGAATCGGTCTTCCCGAGGTTCGGCGCCGCTTTGAGTCGACCTCCGGAACGCTGATTTGCTCGACCGGTGCACTCGACGGCGCCAGTCCAGCGTTGAGAAGGAGAGACCCGGGGACTGAGACGGAAGGCGACCCGGTCTTTATACGACCTTCCGTTACATTGGTGGCATATCGGTGGGATTTCTCCTTCTTTCATCGAGTGTATCGAATGAGGAATGGCGGCACGCGGATCCGGCGGAGCAGTATTGCCCGAATGGGGTTTTCTGGACTTCTTGGATCTTATCGAATCGGTTGGACCCGCATGGGGTCTCAGTGACTTCCACAAGCGCCTCGGAGCTGTAGAGCCCGACTGGGAGTACATTGACTTTTTAGTGAAAGAAAAGTGGACCATTATTGGAATCGGACCAAGTGAGGACCCGGTGTACCGGAGGATGGTGAATCTCATGCCACTCCTTGGATACAAGCCATCGGTTGCCAGGATTAATAGACTGATGGATATTGTGCATGATCGGTACATGCGGGAACTTTGTACAGGAAGAGAGGAAGAATATTGGGGGGGACACTCATCTGAGGAGGACCTCAGTGAAGCTGAGGACTTGGAGGGAGCTGCCCCTGTTCACTCCACACTGGTGAGGGAGGATGCGAGCCCCACCAGTGCCCCTTTTTCCCTGACGGATACCCTTTTTTCCCTGGGCTATGTTTTCCCTGAGCTGGGGGGTGTGAATTCGTTCCCCCTCAGTGAAGAAGATGCCTCGGCATCAGGGGATGAGACGGACGGCTCCCCTGAGAGGCCAGTTGCCCCTTTTCCTGTTTTCCCAGCTGCGGTGGACGAGACGCAGGTCCCCACCAGCAGCAATTGTGTGCCCCAACTGATGGGTGGGAGCGAGCCCATCAGTCCCCTTGAGCCCCCTGCTGTAGTGGGTGTGAGAGAGCCCAGCAGCAGCCCCATAATGTTGCCCCTGTGGGGTTGGAAGATGCCCTGGGAGCGGAGCCGTGCATGCTCCCCAGGATTATGAGTGATGCCACCTGGAGGGATGGGACTGCGGTCTCCCTCCAGGCAACAGAAAGGCCGGTGTGTGATAGCCTGCAAGAGGAGGACCCCAGCGGGCTGGAAGGAAGCAGTGCTGCTGGACCTCCTGACGATGTATTATGTGAGCTGATGGGTGGGAGCCAGCCCATCAGCCCCCCGGAACCCCCTGCTGTAATGGGCATGAGAGAACCCAGCAGCAGCCCCAAAATGTTGCCCCTGGTGAGGGTGGAAGATGGCCTGGGAGTGGAGCCGTGCGTGCTCCCCAGGATTACAAATAATGCCGCCTTGAGGGATGGGACTGCGGTCTCCCTCAAGGCAAAAGAAAGGCCTGTGTATGATGGCCTACCAGAGGAGGACACCAGCGGACTGGGAGAAAGTAGGGCTGCTGGAACTCCCCTGGATATGTTGTTTGACCTGATGGGTGGGAAGGAGTGCCCCACCAGTCCCCCTGTAACCCCTGACTTGGTGCGTGAGAGCAAGAGCACCAGGTCATGTGAAGTCCTGGCTGGGATGAGTGGGATAGCCGTCCTCATCCCCAGCCCAGCATTTGTTCTGCCTCCCCCTGAGACCCCTGGCCTAGTGCGTGGGGCCACAGTCATCATGGAGGAGCCTGTTCGTTTCCCTGCACTGGAGATTCCCACCTTGGTGAGTGGGACCAGGATCCTCACCAAGGACATTTGTGTTGCCTTGTCCCCTGTTGACCCCAGCTTGATGGGTGGGAATGTATTCCCCATCAGGCCCATACCTGATTTGACTCAGGAGCATGGGAACTGCATCCGCTCCTGTCCCTCTGGGACCCTGGCCCAACTAAAAGGGGGAGATGTGCCGCTCCCCCCAAACTCTGATGCCCAGAAGCCAGCGTCATCATTGCCTCAGGGAGATCCCCCTTATAGACTGGCTCTGGACCCTGAGCCACTGGCCCCAGACCCAGAAGGATTTGACTGTAGCACTGCCTGGAGAAGGGCCCAGGAGAGGCCCCCTAAGCTGCTATTGGTCAGGGCAACCCAGTATCAGTTCCCCTGGCCCAGGACTAAGGACAAAGGAACTGGCATTCTCCTCACTGGCCCAGGAGCAGGGCCTTGTTTTCCCCTACCTGGCCCAGACAAAGGGCTCCTGTTTTCCCCTGGCCCAGGACAGAAAGACTACTTTAACCACTGGCCCAGGACAAGGGGCCCCTCAGTGGAAACTGGCCTAGGACCAAGGCCTCCGGACTAATGTACTGTCCAGACAAGTGCCTCATCATCTCCATGCTCTTCTACAGCTCCAAGCCAGCGTTCACCACTGCTCCCGCTGGCTTGGTACTAAAAGGGGGAGAAATGTAACGGATGTTATCCGTTACTTAGGCCCTTGTCTGGACCACAAACAATTTCCTTAAAGACTATGGCCTTGTGGCCTCATTTAAACTCTGATAGGGGTGTCCCTATCATTATGTTACAAGGATTGATGTCAAATGTTGTACGTTTTATATTGTCGAATGTCGAAGGTTTAATGTATTGTATGGTTTAATGTACGAGGGATACACGATCATCGAAGCCGGTGATTCCCCGGTTCCTTTGTTCGAGGTATCCACGCCATCTCGAACGCGGGAAACCGGCGGCAGTGAGTCGACGTCGGGTTGGCCGACGTACGACTCACTGCGCACACTGATTGGCCAGGGTTGAAGCCGCATATTCAAACTAGTGTGTACGTGCTTCAACCCCTGGCCCAGTCCTCAGATGTGTATTCCCTCAGATCAGTCCATTGTCTTTGTCCAGACATTGATTAATGATGTTAAGTGTACCATTGTCCATATTGTGTTCAGTTGCCCATCTCCCAGTGGCTTGTTTCCCTTGGCCACCATTGGCCCCTCTGTGCCCCCTGCCATTGGTCCATTGTTCACTGTCACCATTGGTCTGTTGTCTATGCCCATTGTGTTGGATTGGTCCCCGGGCCAAGCCTGCATTAGAATGCCTGGCCCTTCCCCTCCCTATTGTGGTACCATGTTGTAAAATGTATAAAAGTTGAGTGTCTTGTTCAATAAAGTGTGTTACTGTTTGGAGTGAACCAGAGTCCTGGAGTCTGTTTGTTCCTGTGGTAAAAGTGGCCACTCTGCCGCCCATTCGAACCAGGTTCCTGTACGTTCGTTCGTCTGCTGCCAGGATCCCGCTACCGACCTTTGTATCCTGTCAGGCGGCGACGTGGACTCTGCCCTTTGGTTTCCTGCTTAAGCTCCAACCTTCGAGTCGAGCACCGGAGTGCTCGAACGGCTGGGAATATATCCACTTTGGTTCCTGCTACATTTTCCCTGATTCGGTCCTGCGCTTGCTCGACGGCGTTCGAGGGCCGTGACCCCTCCGGCAGCCGCATCCTTTCGAGGCAGAATCGGTCTTCCCGAGGTTCGGCGCCGCTTTGAGTCGACCTCCGGAACGCTGATTTGCTCGACCGGTGCACTCGACGGCGCCAGTCCGGCGTCGAGAAGGAGAGACCCGGGGACTGAGACGGAAGGCGACCCGGTCTTTATACGACCTTCCGTTACAGGGGTAGTTAACGGCGAGTCGTACAGATTAAATTTGTTTGCGGATGATGTTTTATTGACTCTCACTTCCCCGATGACATCCCTTCCGAACCTGTATTCTTTGTTGAATTTGTTCTCTTCTATTTCAGGGTTTCATATTAACCATTCGAAATGAGAGGCCCTGAATATCTCCCTGCCTAACCCATTGGTGAAGTTGTTATCAGTGAATTTCTACTTTCAATGGCGGTGCAATTTCATCACGTCCCTAGGGATTCGTATTACCAGATCTCTATCTGGTTTGTATGCAGCGAACTTTTCACCTCTCTCTAAGTCGTTCCAGGAAGATTTGCTCCGCTGGGACTCCTTCCATATATCTTGGATGGGGAGGATTTTTGCTGTGAAAATGACTCCTCCCGAAATTACTATATCTTTTTAGGTTTCTTCCTATTGCGGTGTGGAGGTCGGAGGTTCTCCTCCAGCAGAAATGTATTCTTCAGTTTATCTGGGAGTCCAAGTGCCCTTGTCTTTGAGCATCCTTTCTGTATCAGCATCGCTTGGTGGGTGGGCTCTCAGTTCCACATTTGTGGTCATACTATAAAGTAGCCCAATTAGTGAAGGCGGTATCCCTACATGAGACCACTAATCCGCTGCAATGGGTTACTCTTGAAAGTTTTGCATTTCACATTCCCTCTGCGGCTTTGTTGCTGTGGATACCGAGGGCTACTCCCCATCTCTCCTTCACAAGCCCAGCTGTGTCCCATACCTTATTGCTCTGGCGGTCTTCTGGGGCATGGGTGCTTTGCACTCCCCAGTTTCGCTGCTTTGTTCTTTATTGGTAATTCGGACCCCCCCCCCCCGCCCCGGTCTAGCCTTTCGTCCCTTTAGGTGGTGGCTGGGGAGGGGAATTACTAGAGTACAGGATTTACTTCTATCATCATCACTGATGAATTGGGAGTTATTCTGAGCTCGGTACGCCCCTGCTGAGAAATACTATGGCTTTTGTCAAGTACGTCATTTTGTACAGTCCTGTCTTGGGCGACCCCCATATCCTCGGCGCACCATATTTGAAATTCTGTGTGCCTCCTTGGTTCGGTGTAGGGGAGTCATCTCCAAGATTTATTCACATCTGGTTTCTACATCTTTTCCCGATGTCCCCACATATCGGTCTAAATGGGAGTCTGATCTTGGTGAGGTGCTCGAGACGGATGAGTGTCGGGCGATAGTGGCTTATATGGCTAGTTTGACACCTTGCACGCTGATAAAGGAGTGTAGTTTCAAGGTCTTGTCTAGGTGGTATTTCTGCCCCCTGAGGTTGTCTCGTATCTTTCCTTTCTCTTCTCCACTTTGTTACCGTGGATGCAGTGAGCTGGACACATATCGTCACATGTGGTGGGATTGCCCCTCTGTGTCACGGCTTTGTAAATTTGCTTTTCAACAACTGAGCTTAGCGTTAGGCATTCGCCTTTCTCCAGACCCTTGGACGGGTCTTTTGAATAGGCCCTACCAGGCACACTCTCTCCTGTCCTCATTTCACAAGCTGGTATATAGGATTTGCGCAGCTGTCCGGTGTCATGTCGCATATCATTGGAAATCTGTCCCTCCAGGCACTGAGCAATTGGAGGGCCGAATATGGCAGCTTCTGAAGATGGAAAAAATGATGGCTTATTTGCATAACACGTCTGCCTCTTATCTTCGGATTTGGTCTCCAGGTCTCCTTTGGTCCCCCTTTTTTTAAAATTTATCTTTCTCTTCTTTTTCCTCTTCTTGTCCTTCACCGGATGTGGGAAACTCATCACTGAATTAAGTTTGGGTGACAGTATTTTGTTGACCTTCCTACTCATATGGGTCAGGGGACACGGTTTTAAGGGCCTTCATTACAAGATGTACATGCTTACTTTTCTGTATGTGTATGTCTTTCTGTACCATCCTGTTTGCTATGTTGGTTGTATTACCTTGAAACATTTCATAAACTTTGAATAAAAAAAATCTGCAAATATCATCTGGTTGAAATTCAGAGCAACACTAAAATATGTGTGAAAAATTGTTTTTTCTCTGCCTTACTGCAGGTTTTGGGAGGGATTGGTGATAGAGTGGAAGGAAAAAATTTATAAAGTATAAATAGAACGAAAGCCAGCGTTTTCTACTCTTTTACAACATATACTTTGGGGTAAAATTTATTGTAGCATTGCCAAACAGCCCGAAATGAGACAAGGCACCAGCTGTAAAAATGGCATGTCTGTAAAAGGAAACGCACATGTTCCAATTGGACCCAGTCAAGTTTTACGAGGGATTGGTGGTAAAATGGCTGTGTAAAAAAATTTCAAAACACACCTGGGGTGTCTACTTTCCAAAAATATACACTTTTGGGGGGAAATCTTAAAGTGGAGCACTGTTACACAGCCCCAAATTAGAAATGGCACCAGTGACACAAGCTGTGAAAATTCAAAGTGTGAACCTGGAAATAAGCAGGTTCCAATTTGGTCCCCGTAGCTCCCCCCAGCCATAAGAAAGCTATGCATATGGGGTATTGTCATACTCAGAAAAAGAGCTGAACACTAAACAATGCATTTTTAAAAATATCACCTATCATGTGCTTGAAATCCACATCAACATTGATGTCAAAGTGTGAAAAACTCTGAATTTTTTACTTACATCAAGATTTACGAGGGATTGGTGGTAAAATGGCTGCATAAAAAATTTGAAAACATACATAAAATGAGAGCCTGGGTTGTCTACTTTCCAAAAAGATATACTTTTGGGGGGAAATTTTGAAGTGGAGCACTGCTACACAGCCCCAAATGAGACATGGCACCAGTGATGCAAGCTGTGAAAATTCAAAGTGTGAAACTGGAAAAGCGCATGTTCCAGTTTGGGCCCTGTAGCTTCCCCAAACCTTGAGAAACCTATGCATATGGGGTATTGCCGTACTCAGAAGAAGGAGCTGAATACTAATCAATGCATTTTTAAAAATGTTCAACTATCCAGTGCTTGATATCAACAGTAATATTGAAATGTAAGTGTGAAAACTGCAAAAAAAAAACAAAAACAAAATATTACTACAATTTTGAAAAATATTTCTGAAAAAATAGCTGCATAAAAAACTCCAAAATTCTCCTAATTATTTACCTTATGTTGGCTAGTTTTGAGAAACATATACCTTTTGTGGGACATTTTTGGTTCTGGCACAGTCTTAAGCTATGATGCTCACGTGCCAATTGTTGAAAAATTACAGGTTGGAAAAAATGGCATCCATTTTGTAATATTTACCTTGTAAATGTGAGATTGAAATACTAGGCATATGGGGTTCCCTTATATTCAGGAGAAACAAATATATATATTTAGGGGTATTTTTTTAATGAACTCATAGTATGCAAATCCTGACAGGAAAATGTAAGCAAAATGTTTTACATTTTTTTCCATTTTTTACTATTTTAATCAAATTAAACCATGAGGTGTTCATATAATTGTGGTATCAAAAGAAAGCCCTGCTTGTGCTTAAAAAAACAGTATATAATTTGTGTGGGTGTACAAAAGGAATTAAAGAGAAAATATGGTTGAACAACAACATAGCCAAAAAAGTGAAAATTGCACCGATCCTTAAGTGAAATCCGTCTCAGATTTTCCCAGGCCTTAAGGGGTTAATGTTGTGGATCTTGTTGTGTTGTGCTTTGTTGTTTAAATAAATGTGTTGACATGATTTGCAGCTTGATTTATTTCAAGGTTTGGTCCCATTATCAGTGTGTGTCAGTTCAGTCTTCAGTTTTTTATTGATCAATTGTTGTTTCAGATTTGGTGGTTGCTTGAGTGGCAGAATAGGTGTTTGGTGGGAGAATAGGTATTTTAGCACCACATTGTCTGTTAGCAGAGTTTGTAGCTTTTTGATGTTGCATATTTCTTCTAGTGCAGGGCTGTATGTAGTCACTTGTGGTATATGTGTATATACTTCCTTCTCTTTGTATTGTAACAGCTGTTCATGTGATGTTCTCAATTCCCTTTGTGATTCTCCTTGTTTTATAGTATTTCTGTTTAAATGATTCCACATCGGAGCATATGCAATGGTATCTGATAGCTTGGCTGTGAATGATGCCTTGTTTAGTGTGAGTTGGGTGAAAGCTGGCATAGTGAAGGAAACTGCACCTGTCTGTGGGCTTTCTGTATAAAGATGATTGGCGTTTGCCATTGGTGAAAATTATGGTTGTGTCCAGGAAGTGTACACTTTCTGTAGAGAAATCCATTTTAAGTTTAATGGATAGATGACGTGTGTTGAAGGATTTGTGAAAATCTTTGAGTAATTCTTCACCTTCTGACCATATGATGAATATATCATCGATATAGAGAAAAAAGTTGTGTAGCAATATGTATCAAGAAATCACTGTTCCAGGTCAGCCATGAAAAGGTTTGCATATTGTGGTGCCACCTTTGTACCCATGGTACATCCCGTTATCTGTAGGTAGAAATTCTGGTTGAAAGTGAAATAATTTTGTGTGAGAATAAATTGTATTCATTTGGTTATAGTTTCAGGGCTGCATTTTTGGTTTAAGGTCTGTGATGGCTGGAATTGAAAGCAGGCATTAATACCACCCAGGTGTGGTTTATTGCTTTAGAGTGATTCCACATTCATGGTAGCCAGAATTGTCTCTGTAGGTAATCTTCGATTTGGTTGATTTTGTTAAAGGGATAGTATTGTCAGAAATTAATAAAACCAAATCTTGTAGCTATTAAAAACTAATCTAAACGACCTTTATGGTTTGAGAGATGATTTGCATTGAAAGATTCCCCCTCCCTCCCCTTTCCCTGACATCAATGTCTAGCTGACGGCGAGGTAATCCGGTCCCGGGACCGTCGGAGGCTCTTCAGCAGAGCCGAGATCGAAAGACCTAAAAAGAGTTACTTCACTGGAATGGTCTACAAAGTGTGCTTGGTTTGCAAGCACACTATGTAGACCATTCCAGTGAAGTAACTCTTTTTAGGTCTTTCAATCTCGGCTCTGCTGAAAACCTCAGACTGTCCCGGGACCGGATTCCCCTGCTGTCAGCTAGACAGCTAGATGTCAGGGAAAGGGGAGGGAGGGGGCTTTTTTTTTTTTTTTTTTTTTTTTTTTTTTTTTTGATGAACTTTAATGGAGATATATGGAACTTGTCATCAAACATTTAAGTACTGTCTTTTTTTTATAACTATCGTATCATTCATTGCATCAGAGAGACACTGTCTGTTTCCACAGATCGATATGTTTGAAACTCCGTTAACATTTATTTTGCCACTCCATCTTCGTGCTCTTATCCTAATATGCATGGAGCCATAACTAATAACAATAGTTGGATTATTGGTTTCATATGATTTTTTTATACCTATTCAACAGGGTAACCATATAATGCATATCTATAATGATGACATTTTATGTAATTATGAGCTACGACTCATCGGTCTACACACACTGTCATAACATATATGTGAATTCATTGATTTGTGACCCCCTAGTCTGTACTACAAGGGTTGATTTACACATGCACAAAGCAATATGATGGAGTCCAGCTCATTCTGTTCTGCCCATTGATTACACTACTCCTCGAACAGTCTATTGGTTGATGTGTTATGTATCTGATTGTTACGGTCTCTTGTATTTACTACATTTCAGTAGTTAGGTGCTTTTCACCCTGATCATGTATAATCTCTCCCCACATTTCTAACAGTATATGTTCATACTAGTGTAAAAGCCCATGTACACGGGCCAAGGTCTGTGTGTTGTTAGGAGGCTGCTCCTGCTCTGTGTCCTGCCGGCGATGCAGTCATGCACTATAGACATTGCCCGAAAGCACAGAATGCTCCCAGCATTCCTACACCTCCCAGCATTTCTACACCTCCCAGCATTGCGTGCGTTCGGGCAGTCTCTACTGCACATGACTGCTTCTGACAAACATCCTAGCAAATTATTATATAGGATGTGTATGCAATAGGTATGTATATACATAAATGCATACATTGTATCTAACAGTTATCATGTGTCATTCAATTATATCCTGCAGGCAATTTGCTGTCTCATTTTTATTCATGTTGTGCATAATTTTGTAGCGATGTAAAGGAGTCCCTCTATGGTTGGACCACCCAGTATCTGATTCGATGGTTCTCTGTAAGATCGGCCTACTTGACATTCTGTGACTTTTAGATATACACTTTTTTCTTAGGTTCATACACTATTCTATACAGATCTTTCTAGTTGTGTATTAGCTCTCATTTTATTCCAGTATCTGTATATGATTTTGTGAAGACATTTATTATTATTGTTGTTGACTGGATAGTAAAATATAAATAGATGGGTAGCAAAAAGTGTCTCACTCCTAGATATAACAAATTCCAAGCATCTGGCACTGAAAGAATTTTTAAATGTAATTGTAACCTCTTTTGAATTAGAGATCTTTCAGCAGTAGGAGTACCCAACAGGAAAAAAACCTTAAGACTTTTTTCATTAAAACATGATGTAGTGAATGTTTATACAGGCACTAGGCTAAGTAATACTACTTCTGTGAGTAGTTGTTTTCTTGCATGATCTTTAAATATCCTTCTTGGTATTTTTTAGGTGGCATCTTTGGCTGGACCTGGTGGGCAGGTTGAAATAGAACAGAATTTCCTGAACAAGAAGTTGAAGACTATGACAGTTTACTTTGGAAATCTAATCCGAAAAGCATAAAAAAATTTCACCTCTCTTAACCCCTTAAGGACCAGCTGTACATGCACGAGGCCTGCACTTTTTTTTTTTGCAATACAGTTCAGGGCTCTGGGAGCCATAAAATCCATGACTGTCCTGGCACGTCATGGGTCCTTATGGCTTGCCAACCCATAACATGTCAGGACCATCATGAAACCTTAAGGGGTTTATCAGAAAGTAAACCCTAGGAATGAGACTGCCTAACTAAAGTGCATGCTTTTGTTATATAGTAACTTGTCAATAAACTTTATAAACAATGTTCTGACCTTGGAAATCACCCCATCTTTGTAGCAGAGTTGAGCAACTTGAGGCCCTCCAGCTGTACAGGAATACAACTCTCATCATCTACAGCTAGCCACTAGCTGACCAAGATACATGGGAATTATATCCAATAGCTGAGTTCCTCAGGTTGCGTATCCTAGTCCTTTGGGGTCAAGTGATTACAGTGTCTTAAAGTTGTGAGCTTTAAACCGATTCAGCCGGGTCTGAATGGGACAAATGCTCTGTCTTTTCTATAAACGAGCAGGTACAAAATGCCTTTTGAGTATGCTTAGTTAGTACATAAGTACAAAAAGTTTGTCCCTGTAGAAACGGGTCAAAGCGTGCAGCCTGAAGACACTAGTATCAATCTATCCAAAAGTAATTCATCAAAGTGTCACGCGGTTTACAAGGTAAGGTCTTGGTTTACAAAGTGTGATAAGTGTCTAAGTACCCGGCACCATGCCCTTTAGTAATACTTCTTATTTAAAAATCTGCATCTTGTAGGCATTAAAAAAATAAACGAAATGCCCCCAGTGCCATCTCTAAAACCTTTATGGTTTGTGAGCTAATCATATTTAAAGTCTCCCCCTCCCTCCCCTTTCCCTGACGTCAGTGCTCTAGCTGACTGCAGGGGAATCCGGTCCCGGGACCGGCGGAGGCTCTTCAGCAGAGCCGAGATCGAGTTATTGGAAAATAAATCTTTCACTGGAACTGTCTTCTAAGTGTGCTTGAGATTGCGTTATTGGAAAGGAAATCCTTCACTGGAATGATCTTCTAAGTATGCTTGGTTTGCAAGTACACTTAGAAGATCGTTCCAGTGAAGGATTTATTTTCCAATAACGCTATCTCGGCTCTGCTGCAGAGCCGCCAGCTAGGCCCAGGACCAGATTCCCCTGCAGTCAGCTAGAGCACTGACATCATTGAAAGGGGAGGGGGGAACTTTGAATACGATTAGCTCTCAAACCATAAAGGTTTGAGAGATGGCACTGGGGGCATTTCATTTATATTTTTAAATATGAATATTACTATCCTTTTAAGCAGTCTTATATCCAGGGTATTTCTGTTCCTTTAACACCTTGATTGCTGGAGAGATCTCCAACATCCAGGTGTTTAAAAGGTCTGTTTTCATACTTAATCCTTTCAGTGCCAGAGGGGTACGTAACACATTGCAGAGCAATTCATTGCATACACATTTGGCTCTCAAAGTGTTAAAGGCACACAGATCTACTCTGGAAGGAAAATACCTATATCTCCTAACAATAACCCTGCACATAGTTTAATTTAGGCAGAAAATCCTAATGGCTGATATGAATCCGTTCAATGGACTGGTTCCACCATATTCATTTTATATAGTACTGTGTGTACTGTCCATGGAAGTAGACAGGATTCTTATTGTAGGCCTAAAGGACCTCAAACCCCTCCCACTCGTGTTCTTGGGCAGTGAGGAGAGCATTGAGGTGTGCAACAAAGAATCACATCTGCCTCAATGGAGATTGTATCCGGAACAAATTAACGGGTTAGTAATGTCAAAAAAATAATCTTTCCATTTGTCATCACTCTCCTTTTTTGTGTTTTGTGTTCTTTATAACTGCAATAAATATGATAATGTCAGGCTGGACCATAGCCCTAACTTACTAGGGTGAAATAGCTTTACCAGTGATACAAAAAATAACAATGCCTCTTTTGAAAATATTACATACAGGGCCTGGGGGGGGGGCTCTCTCTTCTTGTTTGCCATTCCAACCTCTACTTAATCCCGTTCTAGCTTCTGGGCCAAATGTTCTGGCTAGGTGTCAATGGCAACATTACTAGTTATTGTGCAAAGTGATCCATTGAAACTTTCTTTATAAGTTTTTCGAAGGTCATAGAATCATTTAGAAGAGCTTAAAAAGTTGAGCAAAAATGCAAAAAATGTATCTCTCAAACTGCTATGGTTTGAGAGATACAGGCATTTAAAGTTCAATGTAAAGCTGTCAGCAGGAGATCCGTGTCGATCGCCACAGAGGCTCTGCAGCAGAGCCACAATCTCGTTATTGACAACGAATCCCTTAATTCGAATGCTCTAAAAATGTGTGCCTGGTTTGGAAGCACACATTTTAGACCATTCCAATGAAGGGTTTCTTTGTTAATAACGCGATTGCGGCTCTGCTGCAAAGCCTTTGTGTCAACCGACACAGATCTCCTGCTGACAACTTTATAGATGTCAGCAGGAGACATCGAACTTTAAATGTCTGTATCTCTCAAACCATAGTGGTTTGAAAGATAAATTTTTTTTGCATTTAGCTCAACTTTTTAAGCTCTTCTGAATGCAAAAAAAGTTTGTTTGTTTTTTTTTACATTACTAACCCTTTAAAGATTCATTTTGACAAACCAGTCTACACAGATTTGATTCATGGTGACCAATATGAGTCTGCCAATATTCAGGTGATTGGAGATTTGTTATTTTTAAGAGGCGGTTCCTTGAAAGTTTTTGTTCCATTGGGAGGAGAATGTATAAAAAAAAAATTTAGTTGTATGTTTAAGTACTATTGTTAAAATTGACAAGTGGACATATTAAAAGGTCATATTTATAAAAAGTAAAGTCACATTTATAAAAATGTTGCAATCTGATAACACTCGCTATTGAGAATTTTTTCATATGCATATCTATCACATAACATCATATCCATACTTCCATTATGCAGAAGTTTTATCTTGCATTAAGCCCTTAGTGACCAGCTGTGTGCACATGTGGCCGTCACTTAACGCCCAGCTAAGAATTTTTTTTTTTTTTTTCGCCAAAGTAACCCATTGTCCCTGAACAGCGTGCAGCCGTGCGGGAACCTGGACTTCCGGGACGTACATGTACATCCCACAGAAACTGTCACTTAGTGACAGAGGACGTACATGTCGGGAAGGGGTTAATATTTACACTGGAAAACTGACTTTATTTTAGACATAATTAGAGACTGTATGTATAAATACATTGACACAATTCTTACTCAACTTTTAAAAAAGAAGTCTACTGATTGTCACTCGTACTTAGAGAAAATGTTGCTAAATATTTACATCCTTATGTCAACAATTTTACTGACACTTTTTTAATTACGCCAGTTTTATACACCCCCTTTGTGCTGTATTTTATCAAAAAACAGCTGATTATTGTACATTCCTGTGATTTTTCTGTATATTACAGCTAGAAATGCTATTTTGTATCTCTCATTGTTGCCATTTTACATACAAATTGTGGTGTTTATATTGTAATGTAACTGCTACCTCTACCCATTCTGTGAACTGAAACCAAGAATAACCTAAGGAGCTCACTGTAGACACTCAAACGCTGCAGCAAAGCCATTATTATTGAGGGAATTCTATTCAGAGTGTTAGCTCTGTTAACGCTTTAACCCTTTGAATGTCATCAAGGTAATTCAACGCATTGCAGTGTGTTGCACAGCCCTCTGGCACTCAAAGGGTTAAGGCTCAAAGGGGTGTGCAATGCACTGCTTAGCCATATGTGGCACACCTCTCATTTATGAAGGTTTAAGTCGAGATTTCTTAAAGGAGCAATAAAGATTTATAGAAGGTGTGCACTCTTATATTGTATTTCCTCATTGCAACTTTAAAGGGAAAGTGCGGCAGAATATAGAAAATTTATGAACTGCACACAGTTTCTGCCAGATAAAACAAGCATACCCCCATTGCTGGGAAATGCATCATTCAACAGTTATTACAACTCAGACATTTGTGTGCAGTACTCCTGCAGTATGTCACAGAAGGCTGGCACTGTTGTTAGTGCTCCCTATAGACCACTACTGTCACTGACAACAGCTCTTGCTGTAGCAGTAGGGCCACTTTAACCCTTTGAGTGCCAGAGGGGTGCACAATACATTGCTATAAATTGCATATCCCTCTGGCACTCATAGGGTTAAGATAGGCTGTGGAAGTACTGCATTCATAGAATTGCATACTCTAGCTGTAATTATTGTTGAATGAAACCTCTCCCAACCGAGAGAGTACCCTTAGAAAAATAAACATTTTTCATATGCGACAATAAATTCACTTTAAGAATCCTCTTCTTAAAGGAGCAATACTTTAGTTAATGCATACATTATAATTGTTTTCTTATCAAGTAAAACAAGGATACTTCTACTGCTCACAGCTAAAATTGTGGTCACCAGGCAGTGCCGCTTCCATCGCATTGTACAACGCATTGTGAGAAGGGACGAATTGTACAACGTGAGCCAGGCAGCCTGGCACAATGCCAACGCGAGAGGAGAGGTTTCGGAGGAAGCGGGCAGCAAATACAAGCCTACCACCCGCTTCCTCCTATGTCTCTCTCCCCTCCTCCCGCTTCCTCCAATGCCTCGCTAGTGCCCAGCCGTTTCTTATGCTGCGGGCTTCACAGCCACCCGCAGCAATGGAATTAACCCTTTGAATGCCAGAGTGGTATAGAATGCATTGCTTAGCAATGCATTCCGTACCACTCTGGCACTCAAAGGATTAAGAATGAAGGAGAAATGTATTAATGAAGATGAGGGAAGCTACAGTCAGAGTGCAACCTGCTCCCTCAATTGTATTTTAACTTAGATCTCATCCATTTATGATGTTCTACTTACTGTGTCCCATTGCTATTAGTACTTTTGCTCCACTCTCCATTTGAAGGAGAGTGGAGCAAAAGTACTAATAGCAATGGGACACAGGAGGTAGGGTGTTAAAAATGAATGAGATCTAATTTGAAGTATGTGTAATAATAGTATTTTAATTAAAAAAAAAAGTTTAAAACACACACACATATATATACAGGCAAGGTATGTAGTCCATACCTTGCCTACTAACCCTCTGGGTACCAGAGGGGTAGGAAACATGCTAAGCAATGCTTTCCTACCTCTCTGGTACTCAAAGGGTTAATTGTGGAATAAAAGACAGATTTGTCCACTACATGGAAGTCCATGAGGTGGATGTGGATGGGGTTAGTATGTCACATATATGCAATATATGTGACATACTAAGGGGGGGTGGGGGTGGAAGGGGGCATTGTGTAGTGCTTGGTGTACTAGTTTTATTGATTGTAACCCTTTGAATGCCACAGGGGTGAGCAGTGCACATCCCTATGGCATTCAAAGCTGTCCATGGTGCTGAAAGCCATCTCTGTGTTCCCCTAGTGGCTGAGTAGGGAAAAGCACAGAGAATGCTGTTCAGAACTGTCGACGTGGATTTTTTTCTCTGCCTACTGTGCTGTTCTCCAAAAAAAATAGGCGTTAGATTTCTGGAGAGAAATGTTGCAATTTAACTCGCGTTAGCTCTAACTCCAATATTTGAATAGCTTTTGGCATCGCTTGTACATTATCCTCTATGGGTGAGATCTTGCTGTTCTGACGACGGGTGACGTGTGTTTCAGAACTGGCGTCGCTTCTTACTAGTGGAACATTTGCATTGCTCAGTTGACGTTAAAAGCAGCGTCGCCAGTTTTTTCTGGCGACGCCAACATTTGAATCGAGCCCATAATATTTTCTTGTGGTATAGTGAGATTTATTTGTGATGCTTGTATAAATGGTATTGCAAATAAC
The DNA here is from genome assembly GCA_037306005.1 of Rhinophrynus dorsalis. Taxonomy (NCBI): domain Eukaryota; kingdom Metazoa; phylum Chordata; class Amphibia; order Anura; family Rhinophrynidae; genus Rhinophrynus; species Rhinophrynus dorsalis. The sequence continues at coordinate 121,188,061 of CM074723.1, read as the reverse complement.
TAGTCTATAGTGATACGGCTGTTGTCATTGTAATATTGTTATCATCTAGACATACTGGTTCTATATGTGCATAACAGAGTGGGAATGGTTTGTGGCATTTTTTTATCACAAATAGCGCTGCAAATAGTTACACTATCATTTTCTAGCTTAAATTGTGGTCTTATTCACATTTAACATGTTTAGATATGTGGGATGTGTGCATAGATGCATGTAACAGTTTAAGTATTGCCATTTTTAGGTGTGTTTTTCTTGCAATATTGGATATACTAATCACGTAATACATTTTTTTTTTGTTTTTTTTTAAATTTATATATAATATTGAATGATTATTTTTTTTCTCTGAGATTTACCTGTTTACCTTATTGTCTTGTTGAGCTGCAGGTTTTGTTTATTTTATTTTTGTTTAATTATTTTTTAACTATTGATTGGCAGTCTCTTTAACTGGGCAGCTGACTAGAGATTTTACAATATACAAGTGCTGTTCATTGCAATTAATATCTAATGTTTTCAGTTTTACCCTCTGAGGCTACATTTGTGCAGGGGATGACAATGCATCGATAATTCTACACTTTGGTTCCCATGCAGAAGATAATGTGTTGCCGAAATCAGGTTCTTTCCATGAGCATGAACATAACCTGCTGCAGCCTACTGTTTTCATGAGCATGAACATAACCTGCTGCAGCCTACTGTTCAGTGCGGAACAGTGGCAAGCAGCAGCACAGGACATCGGTTCTGTACTGTGGCTTAAAAATCAATCACTTTGGAGGTTGATAGCTCATTGCAATCTCTAGTGATTGGCTAACCCACTTGAGCATTGCCCCCCCCGAAATGAGATTGGCCCTGGAACAAAAATTGCCATGCCCCCAGACCCCATTGCTCCCATTGGGTATCTCCAGAATTGCTCCCAGTGTCCAGCTCTTCACATTGACCCCCAGTGTCCATCTCCTACCTCCCTGGTGGTCCAATGGAGTGCTAGGAGAGGTCTGTGCCTCCTTCTGCACAGACCTCTATTAGCAGCTGGAGCTCCCGCATGGCCCTCTCCACTAATGCAGAGAGCTGGGAGTTGGTGTTTTCTCCCAGTTCTCTGCATTACTAGAGTGCCGGAGACAGAGAGGGTGCTCAGCTGCTAATATAGAGGTCTGTGCCAAAGAAGGCACAGACCTCAGTTTGTTGTGGCATCAGGCGGGGTGGGTCACGGGGGGCTACCCCTGCAACCCCTATTGTTACACCACTGCATCAAAGGTATAGTATGTAATACAGGATACTCAAACCTGAGCTCTGTTGCAGCTCTTTGAGAGCCAAATGCATCATTAGGGAAAATTCCTCAAATTCCCATTGATTTAATTGTGACTTTTAACCCCGTACAATGCATTTGTGACCTCCCTAGCATTCAGGGGGTTAAAATCTCATTTTAATAAGTTAGTTCAATAATCTACTATATTATTATGTTACTTAAAGTGAAGCACCATACGAAAGCTGAATTTATTATGGTAATACCATATTTAACTAGAAATCAGAAGTACACAGATGGATAGAGTTTGGCCTCTAAGGTGCAAAAAAGATGCTTCGAGCCTCTGGCACTGAATAGGTTAATAACTTCCCTTATTAGTCATTTATTTCGGTACAAAGGTTAAACATTTGCAATATAGCTTAAATTGTTTCCTTATTGAGTGCGAGTTGATGGTATGCTTTACAATGCAGTACAATAATATGTTATATTGTTTTTTACTTGTGCAAATGTATGGAATATTGGTTTACTTTTTACCTACCAGCTTCATAGTGTTATGAAATTTATCTTTTTAAACTGCCTATACATTGTGCTTTTTGTATTTTCCATCAGTTCAGTAGTTTTAAGAGAATTGTGGTTTAGTAGTTGGAGAATCTAATCTTTGGAAAGTGTTGTTCTCTGACCTGTCTGATAAAGTCTGCATAATTAATTATTCACATATCCAGAAAATCACCTTTCTCTGCCTTCAAAAGCTGTCCATACACACGGAGATTTTGTAGTTGAAAACTTTTGTAGTCTGTTTAAAAACTTCCAGTTGTCACCCTGTCTGTAGGCCAGCTTAACAAGATTTGGTGAAATAAATTGTCAGTTTGGTTGGTTGACCTGGTTTAAATGTTTTGATCGACTGGAATCCAGATTGATCTGTGGGTGTGACCTCTCTAGATCAAACGGTGATTTTGTCTGGGGCCGTGAGATCATCATTGCAGCATGATCTGTACAGCCCCACGCGCGCACCATTATACAGGTCGTTCTAATTTCCTAAATTTGGTTGGAATGTGTAGGAAGGACTCACCAGCAATCTGTTCACTCTGTAATCTGATTTGCTGGCTGGTTCCATCAAAAATGTCTGTGTATGGGTACCTTCAGATTGCTAGAGCCTAACCGAAGAATTTGGAAAGACAACAGATCCTCTTTATCTTGTCAGTTTTTTTATTTCAAGTAATATTATCATCATGTGATAATGCCAGTTTTAGAAATTGATGTGCCATAACAGTCTCAGAGTGAAAAAGGATTTACAGTTTTTTTGAACCACTTGGATGGTAACAATGTATCCGATGCATTGCACATAGATGATTTTTAAAGCTTTTTCAAATCCCCTATATTATGTTAGCCATTTTGTTATTTCTAACAATAATTTAATTACAAGTGTTGTAATGAATACTGGCTAGTAGGGAGTGTCAGATGGGATGTATAGCAGTGTGGCATGTTTGTATATGCTAAGCAAATTTACTTTAACTGACAATTAATTTAAGCTAAATATGTCAAACTATTTTTTAATTAAAAGAACTGATATATATATAATATGTGCTTTTGAAATGTCTTTAAAAATCACCTACTTGTTACAAAGTGATAGTACACCTTTAAGGCTTACAGTGTAATATACACAAAAAAACAGCCTCAACCCAAGGTCACTGAAACTATTTAAGGGGCTTATAGTGGTGGTGGATAGAAGGACAGTGGGTTGCAGATATGTTATTGAGGTAGAGGGAAGGGTGAGAATGATCAAGGGGAGCATTTTAATTTTTTAGTAGGTAGGAGGGAAAGGAGGGAGCCAGAATATGGGGGTGAAGAAGGGAAAGGGGGGAGCAGATATAGAGGTGAGAGTGGCAAAAAGGGCTGGGGGAACAGATGTGGTGAGGGAGGGGGGGTGCAGATACAGTATTGAGGTGACAGTGGGAAAGGGGGAAAGCGATTGAGGCGAGCATTTTAATTATTGTGGGTAGTGGGTTACATTATACAAATGTACTTTATTTTTTCTATCTAAAAACATGGGTATAATTTACACCTCTATATTATACACAGGTGCATATTATTATATCTGAGATTTGATGGTATAAATAATAGCAATAGGGCTATAGGCATTTAATACATTTACATTCTATTGGCCATATGCAGAAAGAAAGTGGAGACATTCCTGGGCAAAATTGTTGCACCACAGAGGGACAAAACATTTGCATTGATTTAAATTGGGTTTCTAGTCCTCTGAATGCTATACAGGTCTCCAAGGCATTGCAAAGTGCCACAGCACCCTGGTTGAGAATCACTGCTATAGAGCAATGGGATACACTTGTATACATACCACACAGTCTGATCTCCTAAAAAGAGGGATACCAGAGTGGGAAAGGGGGACAGAGGGATTTGGGTATCCAAGAGGGGACTGTACCTCCTAAAGAGGGACACTTGAGATGTATTTCTATTTAGCTTACTGAATTGCACCTGCAGTTAGTTCTTTCTATGATTAATTTACTTCCAATAAAGTTCTGATCCATGTTTTTCCACCCTATCCTGTATCAATGTACCATTGATATTTGTATAAAGTGTGAATGTGAACCAACTCTATTAACCTCTTGTGCTAGAAATGTTTCTAGTACACAGATTTAAAGTGAACCTGTCACCTTCAATTATTTTTTATGTATTTGAAAACTTCATTCAAAAATGTGTGCCATATTAACCAAAAGTCCAGCAGATGCATAGTTTGGGAAATATTCACACTTTTATTCCTGGGAAAGTGAAAGTCTCCTGGTGTCACACAGATCTCAATTAGCATATGAAAAATCAGTAAATCCATTAGCATATGAACATATTAGTTAGGATATTAAAGGGATAGTAATACTTCAGAATTACTAATTCGTATTTTGTAGCCCTTAATAAAAGAATAAAAATGCGCCCAGTCGCATCTCTCAAACCCTTTTGGTTTGAGAGATAACCGCTTACAAAGTTTGCCCCTGCCTGACATCAGCATTCTATCTGACAGCAGGGAAATCTGCTCCTGGGACCAGCCGGTGGCTCTGCAGCAGTGCCGAGATCGAGTTAATGAAAAAGAAATCCTTCACTGAAAAGGTCTTCTACGTGTGATTGGTTTGCAAGCACACGTAGAAGACCTTTTAAGTGAAGGATTTCTTTTTCATTAACGCAATCTCTGCTCTGCTGCAGAGCCTCAGACGGTGTCGGGACCAGAGTTCCCTGCTGTCAGCTAGAACGCTGATGTCAGGCAGGGGTGAACTTTGTAAGCGGTTATCTCTCAGACCATAAGGGTTTGAGAGATGCCACTGGGTCCATTTTTATTCTTTTTTTAAGGGCTACAAAATAGGGATTAGTAATTTTGAAGTATTACTATCCCTTTAAAAGTCACTGGATATCACAATTATCATACATTAGCATACAGTACCAAGTATGAATATCATCTTGTTGCTGCTTTTGGTTTTTTTGGCACAACACCTAGGCAGTTTTTAATTACGTATCCAAATATGCAAAGTTGAATCAAGGTGACAGATCCACATTAATGATTTAATGTAGACATCTCTTACCCACTATATTTTATAAATATAACAAAACCATTACTTTTTTAATTAAAAGAACATTATTAACACTCAGGGCTATTTCTAGAGGTTTTCTGGCCCTTTTTTCCGCTAGTGCCAAAAAAAAGTTCCTCTCTGGCACTGAAAGAGGTAATCCTTTGAATGCAAGAAAGAAAGAGATCCTCAGTGCAATGCATTAGAGCCCTCTCAAGAGGTTAAAAATGTATTTAAACAATGGGAATTTTTACAAAGCGTTCTTGCTCCCTATGGTGCATTTAACAGTAGCAGCGTTCTCTCTGTATAGTCCCCAATAGAATGCCAAAGGTTGCCTGCCACCTCTGATCCAATCCATGCAAATTGTAATAAAACATCAATATATGTAACATGGATTGAATCAGAGGAGACAGGCAGCCTTTGGCATGCTATCTGATGGGGATTATAAAGAGAGAATGCTGCTACCGTTAATTGTACCACACAGCCCTTTACTTCAACAACTTCTACATATATATTAACCCTTTGAGTGTCAGAGGGGTATGCAACGCATAGAAGTTGTTGAAGTAAAGGGCTGCATGTTTCAATTAACAGTAGCAGCATTATATTATATTGTAGATTTTATCCTCCTGAGCAAAATGATGATACTCCCACTGCTCCGAGATGTTTTATACAAAAGATATTGCATCTCAAACTTTTAGGTACAATATTTCAATTGCCTCAGATATTACAGTGGTGTGGTTGGTACACCATCCTATGGAGATTTATGGTCAACTGACCAGAGCTGTCCATAGGATGATGTAGCAACAGCGCCACTGTAATATAACTCAAGATTGAGCTGTAATAACTTTTGAATAAAATACCTCTTAGCAGTAGGAGTAATCATATTTTACTCAGGAGGAAAAACCCTACAAAATATATATTATACATCTGAACCCTTTTAGTGCCAGAGAGGTATGAAACGCATTTCAAAGCCATAGCACCTGTCTAGTGAAGGTCCATCCCCAGGCGCCTGAAGGTGTTTTGCTCCAAAACATGCATGTTCTACTAATCTATTGAGAATTCACCTTTAATGTCAATATTTTACTTTTCCTGTTATATTTCATCTCTTCCTGGTATCCTGCTCCCTACTCTCCCTGGTATCCCTCTCTCCGGTATCCCGCTCCCTACTCTCCTCACTACTCTCCCCGGTGTCCCGCTCACTACACTCCCTGGTATCCTGCTCCCTACTCTCCTCACTACTCTCCCCGGTATCCCGCTCACTACTCTCCCCGGTATCCTGCTCCCTACTCTCCTTGGTATCCCTCTCCCCTGCATCCTGCTCCCTACTCTCCCTGGTATCCCTCTCCCCGGTATACCGCTCCCTACTCTCCCCAGTATCCTGTTCCCTACTCTCTCTGGTATCCCTCTCCCCAGTATCCCGCTCCCTACTCTCCCTGGTATCCCGCTCCCTATTCTCCCCGGTATCACGTTCCCTACTCTCCCTGGTATCCTGCTCCTTACTCTCCTTGGTATCCCTCTCCCAGGTATTCCGCTCCTTACTCTTCCCCATATCCTGCTCCCTACTCTCCCCGGTATCCTGCTCCCTACTCTCCCCAGTATCCCGCTCCCTGGTATCCCGCTTCCTTCTCTTCCCAGTATCCTGCTCCCTGGTATCCCGCACCCTACTCTCCACGGTATCCCGCTCCCTAGTCTCCTTGGTATTTTGTTCCCTACTCTCCCCGGTATCCCGCTCCCTACTCTTCCCAGTATCCTGCTCCCTGGTATCCTGCTCCCTACTCTTCCTGGTATCCAGCTCCCTACTCTCCCGCTCCCTACTCTCCCCGGTATCCCGCTCCCTACTCTCCCCCGTATCCCTCTCCCTGGTATTCCGCTCCCTACTCTCTCTGGTATCCCTCTCCCAAGTATCCCGTTCCCTACTCTCTCTGGTATCCTTCTCCCCAGTATCCCACTCGCAACTCCCCCGGTATCCTGCTCCCTACTCTCCCTGGTATCCCTCTCCCTTGTATACCGCTCCGTATTCTCCCAAGTATCCTGTTCCCTACTCTCTCTGGTATCCCTCTCCCCAGTATCCTGCTTGCAACTCCCCCATTATCCCACTCCCTATTCTCCCTGGTATCCCTCTCCCTGGTATTCCGCTCCTTATTCTCCCCGGTATCCCGCTCCCTACTCTCCCTGGTATCCTGCTCCTTACTCTCCTTGGTATCCCTCTCCCCGGTATTCCGCTCCCTACTCTTCCCTGTATCCTGCTCCCTACTCTTCCCAGTATCCTGCTCCCTACTCTTCCCAGTATCCTTATGTCCTTGTAAGTGACATAAGGGAAGGCTTGGCAGGGAAGATTTGCTTGTTTGCTGATGACACAAAAGTGTGTAATAGGGTTGATGTTCCAGGAGGTGTCTGTAATATGGAGAATGATTTGGCACTATTAGATAAGTGGTCAAAACAATGGAAACTTCAGTTCAATGTTTCCAAATGTAAAATAATGCACTTGGGGACAAGAAACCCTCAATCTGACTATCGTATTGGCAGTTCTGTGGTAGCAAAGACTTCAGAAGAGAAGGATTTGGGGGTGGTCATCTCTGACAGCCTCAAGATGAGTAACCAATGCAACCAGGCGGTGGGGAAAGCAAATCGTATGCTTGGCTGCATAGCTAGAGGTATAACAAGCAGGAAGAGGGAGATTGTGATCCCTCTGTATAGAGCTCTAGTGAGACCACATCTGGAATACTGTGTACAGTTCTGGAGGCCTCATCTGCAAAAGGATATAACTAAAATTGAGTGGGTTCAAAGAAGAGCTACAAAAATGGTGGAAGGTCTAAAGCATAGAACTTATCAAGAACGACTCAGAGATCTAAATATGTATAGTCTGGAGGAAAGAAGAGAAAGGGGGGACATGATTGAAACCTTTAAGTATGTTAAAGGACTGAACAAGGTTCAGGAGGGAAGTGTGATTAATAAGAATCTGAATACAAGAACAAGGGGGCACAATCTGAGGCTAGTTGGAGGAAAAATCAAGAAAAACATTAGAAAATATTATTTCACTGAAAGAGTAGTAGAAACTTGGAACAAACTTCCAGCAGAGGTGGTTGATAAATCCACAGTAACACAGTTTAAACATGCCTGGGATAAACATGTATCTATCCTAAGATAACAATAAAGGAATACTAAAGGGCAGACTAGATGGACCAGGTGGTCTTTTTCTGCCGTCAATCTTCTATGTTTCTATCCCGCTCCCTACTCTTCTCGGTAGCCCGCTCCCTACTCTCCCCGGTATTCCGCTCCCTACTCTTCCCTGTATCCTGCTCCCTACTCTTCCCAGTATCCTGGTATCCCGCTCTCTACTCTTCTCGGTAGCCCGCTCCCTACTCTTCCCTGTATCCTGCTCCCTACTCTTCCCAGTATCCTGGTATCCCGCTTCCTACTCTTCCCGGTAGCCCGCTCCCTACTCTTCCCGGTATTCCGCTCCCTACTCTTCCCTGTATCCTGTTTCCTACTCTTCCCAGTATCCTGGTCCCTGGTATCCCGCTCCCTACTCTTCCCGGTATCCCGCTCCCTACTGTCCCCGGTATCCTGCTGCCTAGTCTCCCCAGTATTTTGTTCTCTACTCTCCTCGGTGTCCCGCTCCCTACTCTTTCCTGTACCCTGCTCCCAGGGCAATATGGCGAATGAAAGTGGAACAATTTTAGGGAACAACTGCATCATAGGAGATAAATACAAATTCCCTTTGATTTAAAATGGGCATTTAACCCTCTACAATGCACTGTGTATCCCTCTGGTGTTCAAAGCGTTAACCCTTTAAATGATACTGTGGGCTCCAGCTTATTGCAATGAACAGCACTGGAGACCACTATGGTATTCAAGGGGTTAAAAGCCCCATTTAAATCAATTGGAATCTTTGAGAAGTTTAATTTCTTCCCTATTGTGCAGTTGGTTGCATCCAGTACTGTTCCTGTTTGTTTAGTGTATGTGGCTCAAAAACATGAAAGTCCTCAGACACCCTTTTGTTTAGTTATCTAATCTATTGGACGCTTGTTTATTGGTTCTTAGGCTTGTTGGATTGCTGTTTAACCCCTTGTGGGCAAAAAAAGGAATGTACCCTCTGATCCTCAAGGAGTTAAATTATTGGGCAACAGATAAGGGCCACATATGTTAAAATAATCGATGGTGGTTGCTAACAGGGCACTCCTGGCAGTTCTGCTCTGTTTCACTGGAATGTGAACCCATCAGTGTTGCTAATGTTGTCACCAGGCTGCAATAATTAAGTGCTTTTGTTAACCTGACTCTAGATACTTCAGTGCATTTTTTTAAAACCCTATTTAAATACAGTCCAATGAAGATGATGATGTTCTTTTGTTTAGAACATATCATTGTATATACCTTTGTTCATTGTTAATCATAGTAATATAGTTGATGTGCCTGAAAATACATGTATCCATCAAGTTCTGCCTTATCACCCCTGTTGATCCAGAAGAGGGCCATTCAACTTCAGTCCTCAAGGGCCACCAACAGGCCAGAATGTAAGTATTTCCCTGATTCAGCACAGATGAGTTAATCAGTGACACTGCTTCACCCCCCTCTCTGTCTTGACCCATCAGTTCCTCTCTCTAGTGCAACTGCCTCGCCTTTCTAGTGTGGAGGCAGAACGGTTGGAGGCTTCAATTACCGGTGACAACAGCCACCAGGCGCTTAAATCTATCCCCTTAGGCAGGAGCCTTGGCCTGGACGGCTTCTCTGTTCTCTATTACAGGACTTTTCTTGTCTCTCTCCTTCCTCACATCAAAACTTTATTTAACTATGTTCTGGCAGGCTCACCCTGGTCGCCACATTCGCTGAGGGTGCATATAACGGTGATCCCGAAGACGGGGAGGGATCCTTCTGATTGTGGCAGCTATACACCCATCTCTCTCCTTAACAATGATCACAAATTGTTTGCAAAGATCCTGGGAACTAGATAGCAGCCCCTCCTCCCCACTCTTATTGCTCCAGACCAAGCAGCGTTTGTGCCAGGGTGGGGGGCCAGGGATAACATTATACACATCATTGTTTGATCCAAGTGGCTGCAGACTGCCATATGCCATCACTCCTGCTGTGCATGGATGTTGAAAAAGCATTTGATTGGGTGAACTGGCCCTACATGATGGAAGTTCTGAAATAGAATGGGTTGCAGCCCAGATTCCTAGGTGCGATTCTCTCATTGCATGATTTCTCCTCCGCTCAGATTATGGTCAACAGTACACTTTCTCTACCTTTTCCGATCAGCAAAGGCTCGTGCCTTCTCATCCTCAAACCACTCCTGTCTTCCATCCATAGCAAAGATTCTATTGCTAGTATTCATCTTGGGGACAGGGAAATTAAGCTCTCCTGCTTTGCAGACGACATTTTGGACACCTTGACAAACTCCTGCATCTCCTTATGATCACTGACCTCACTACCCAAGTTGTATGGGTCCTTCTCTGGGGTGAAAGTAAATCTTACGAAGTTTGAAATGATGGCGATAAAAATCTCTTCTGCTTTATGTACTGAAATACAATCTGTTTTCCCATTCTCTTGGACTGGGATAGATCTTAAATATCTAGGTATATATCTTGCCCCAATTCTGAAAGACACTATGTCTTCCAGTCTCACCCGCCTACAAAGTGCCTTCCATTGGGACATATTTTCATGGGATAAACTCTTTCTCTCTTGGCCTGGAAAAAATGATTCTTCACAAAAAAGAATATTTGATACATAGTACTTTCCCATTATATATTTTCATTCTGCCACAAAACTTTTATCAGGACTACAACTAAAAGGATGGATACCAAATTTCACATATACTGTACATTGATCTTATGGCATGCTATACAGTTATTTTATTTGTGACAATCGATCAACCTGTTCCAGATATATTTACAGTTTGTTTTTGCACAGAAGTGAATAATTAACAAACATTTATCGATCTAAAAAAATTATTCTTCTCCCAAAAATCCTGTACATTTTTAGATCATTACACATCCCTCTATCAAACGTCTCCAGAAGCTCTTCAGATCCTTTGTGTGGCAGTTCAAAACACCATGAATCAGTTCTGCTGTTCTTGACAGAGAGTTAGTTGAGGGAGGCCTGGGCATTCCCTACGTTCTTGCATATTGGCATGCAGCGTCCCTGCAGATATTGCTGGAATTGTGTATCAGTGTTCCCTGGAAGAAGTGGGCAACTCTTACAGTCACTTCACCCTTCCATCTCTTTCCAACAACTATTGTGGACTTCTAGGCATTCACGATCGGTGTCACTCAATAAACAAGCCATTATTGGACATCTATTATCATTCTAGTTTAGGTACTCTGCACAGTATAATCTCTTGGACTTTCCATCCCCTTTATATTCCATATTGGGTAATCTGCACTCTAGAACTGGCTTCTGTTGCTTACGGTAGCAAGAGCCTGCATTCCTTAGATGTGGAGGTCAGCCACTCTGCCGATGGTGTCCAACTAGAAGTCTTGGATACCATTCTTGCCATGGAGCATCTATACTATCACTCCAGGGGAAGTCTCCCCAATTCCACAAACTCTTCTCTTCATGGTATTACTTTTTGCACCTCCCTTGGCCCTCCTGTTAAAAATACTTAGGCCCTTTAGCCGATGCTGTCACCACAGATTCCACTCATTCCACTCATGTGACTATGAAAGAGAGAAGAAGAAATGTGTTTGCAGCTCCAGGGAGTTACTGCATCATGATTAATGATAGACAGGCTGATGGTTAACCATTTTAGCGCCAAACCATTGTCTATCAAGTTGAAAATAATGAAATGGAAACATATTTAGTGAGCAAAGGTTTAATGTAGAAAAGAGACGGGACAGCAGCCCTTTGTGATGAGGTCAATAGCCACCAACCAAGAGATAGGTCCTCAATCAGTGAACAATTGTTCCACTTCTAAGAAGTGCGGAAACTGAGAAAATGGGAAGACACCAAATTAATCATCCGTCTGTTATTATTTTTATCCATCTTCATCTCTATCAACCATCTTCACATTTTCATTTCATTCCATCAAAAACTAAGTGGGCCACATGGATGTTTATGCTGTTTTTTGCTTTTTGCACTGCCTAAGGTATATCAAGCCATACCAATGGGTACCATTTTTCTTGGAGGAGTATTATCCAAAATGTGTAGAAAGAAATTCCATAGTTTTCTAAGATTTCAGTACATTTGAAGGGGTAGAACTGTAAACAAATTAGATTTTTTTTTCCTTTCATGACATTTTCTGGAAACCTTTTTTTACCATCAGGCAAGGGATAGAAAGGCAGCTAAACCCTCAATTTATGCGGTGCGCTGTCTTCTTTCCAAAATGGTATGGTTTGTCTGCCTTTTCTTCACTTCTGTACTTGTTACAGCCATTTTAGTATGGGCATGTCATTTGAAAAACTGTAAGAAAAATGATAGATTGCAGATAGTGTAGTTTTGCACTTCTGGCACCCCCTACAGTAGCTCAGCACATACCAATGGTGTACCAGTTTTCTCAGAAGAGCAGTAGCTCATGCATGCAGTACTAATTTGCATGATTTCCAATCATTCCAGTACCTTTGAAGGGGTGGAAATGTAAAATAATGCCTATTTTCTTTTCCTTTAGCTCCAATTTCTGGAAACATTTGCACACATCAGGGTAGGGGTATGCAGTAGGTGAACTTCTTTGCAAAATGGTGTGTTTTGTCTGCCTTCATTTCTGTAATTGTTACAATCATTTTAGGACGGCATGTCACATTTGAATAACTGTAAGAAAAATGATACATTGCAGATGGTGTAGTTTTGTGCTTCTGGCACACACTATAGTAGTTCAGGACATACCAATGGTGTACCAGTTTTCTCAGAAGAGGAGTAGCTAATGAATGCAGTAGTAAATTCCATGGTTTTCAATCATTCCAGTACCTTTTGAAGGGGTGGAAATATAAAATAATGCCTATTCTTTCCTTTAGAGACATCTTCTGGAAACATTTGTGCACATCAGGCTAGGAGTAGAAAGGCAAGTAACCTCTCATTTGATGCACTTGGATCTGTATTTTAAAGAAATGTATGCTTTCACACTATATATAGTGCATTCTTGTTATCTCCATGAAAATGCCAGTAGAAATTCAGTTTTGTGCTGTTACCAATTTGGGGCCAGTGGGAATAACATACATTCATACACCTATACATTTTGGGTATCATTATACTCAGGAGACCTGGCATTTATGTTTTTTGCTTTTTTTGGTTCATTATTCTAAACTTGAGTGAGATGTACAGTTATTTGTGATTACATTTTTTGAAAGCTTTCTGAAAAACTCTGTGTATAACAAAATTTCCTTGCTTCATCATTTCTTGTAGGAAGAAACTTTAGCCATTTTGTGATTCATATGTTAGTGCAGTGCTCTTGCCAATGGCAAGTGAAAATTCAGCCCTAGCGAGTAGAAATTCAGCCCTGGTGGGTATATTATGACTTGCAGTGGCGAGTAACTTTTCAGGTCTGGCTAGTAGCAAAGGACTTCACATTTTAAGCCCTGTGTTAGTGTACTTTCAAGGAATATATACTTTTATATAGTTACTAGTGTAAAAGCCCATGTACGCGGGCCAAGGTCTGGGTGATGTTAACCCTTTGCGTGCCAGAGGGGTACGCAATGCATTGCTTTGCAATGGTTTCATACCCCTCTGGCACTCAAAGGGTTAAGAGGATGGTCCTGCTCTGCGTCCTGCCACAAACGCAGTCATGTACTGTAGAGACTGCCCAAAAGCACAGAATGCTCTCAGCCCAGAACTCCCAGCATTCTGTGCGTTTGGGCAGTCTCTACTACACTTGACTGCTTCTGACAAACATCCTAGCAAATTATTATATAGGATTGAGTTGATTTAGGGTAGTTTAATCATGTGCCCATGGAATGTGCATTTTTAGTTCAAAACACCCTTTTGCAATCCTGTGCAGGCCATGCATGTAGGTATAACTTAAAATATTTGGTATTTTTGTACTCAAGGGTTTCAACTCTTACAAATAATTGAAACTTTCAAAACTAATTTGAATGTTTTGATATACAGTGCATGGTATTAGCAAAATAAGTAATTTTTTATGACATCATAGCTTATCACATGGTATATAATTTACTTCATTTGAGGCACAATGAAAATAAGGAATTTGTTTGGAAAAAACAATGTATGGTTTTCCATATAACTAGAAAGTTACCTTCGGGAATCAAACCTAAACAGTTGGATAGCAAAATGTTGAAAAAGTGCCTGGCCTCCTCCATGTACAAAATTCCTCAAACCTCTGACACTCAAAGGGTAGAGAGATTTCCAGTGCTTGGAGGAGCAATACATTGGAGATCTCTAGCAACCAGCAGATTAAAGGATTTTTTATTCTTGCTAGTTATAGGCCAGGGCTGCCTAACATGCAGCCCATGGGCTAAATGCAGCCCACTTGACCCCAGGGTGTGACCCACCTGAGATAAATTGCCTAATGAGTAGGCCAGTAAAACCTAACACCCTTCCTGCCAGCACTGTACACTTCAAAAATAATTGTCTGTTACTTATGATAAGGGTGCCTAGAATGCCATATTCATACCTGGAAACTTGTTCATCCTGAGCCCCCTTAGATGGCTCATGTGCTGCTGACAAAATTATGTCATTGATGCGATTTGCATCATAAAGGGAGTGGGGCTTAATTGGATCGGTAGGGCTAAGCTCCTTTGTGACATAAAGTGGGCAGAAAGGGTGGGAAGGAGAAGAAACTCACCATCACCAGAGAATCACCTTCTGTCCCCAGAGATCCAGTAACTCAGTCTGAAAACCAGTGGCTCCAGCAGATCCGGAGAGTTCCCAGGTATGGCCATACTCAGAAGACAGATACCAGTCAGTACTGGGGATATACTGTGAAGAATCAGTTTGAATCTGGAGCAAACCAATTATTTCATAGGGGACAAAATGTCTCTTATAAATGGGCAGTAATTTTTTTTTCTAAAGAAAAAAATATATATATATATACTTTCATTCTTTTTCTGCTGAGTAAATCATGGGTTCTTGTACTTCTCAGAGATTTTATTTAGATGTTATTACAGCCCAAACCTGTTTGTTTTGAATTAAAATGTAATTTTCTATTGTGACCACAGGAGGTGCTGTTTCTATCACTTATTTTGGATTGCTGTAGGGTGCTACCGTGGCCCCAGGATGTGCTGTTTCTATCCGGTATTTCAGATAGCTGTAGGTTGCTACTGTGGCCACAGGAGGTGCTGTTTTTATCACTTATTTTTGATAGCTGTAGGGTGCTACTGTGGCCACAGAAGGTACTTTTTCTATCACTTATTTTGGATAGCTGTAGGATGCTACTGTGGCCACAGGAGGTGCTGTTTCTATCACCTATTGTGAGAACTGTAGAGAGTGACTCAAGCTCTACTCGAAAGTGAATTATTTAAAAAAATGTCATTTAGACTCCAGTTGGCGACAGTGCTTAAAAGTGTTTGCATCATAGTGAAAAAATAAAAATAAATAAAATCTCCCAGTAGTAGGAGTATTCTTATCATACTCACCAGGAACAACTCTATAAGATACATTGCTTCAAAAAATATTTACTGCTTCTTTAACCTATTGAATACTAGAGCAAAGGTAGCCAACCCTGGTTCTCAAGAGCTACGAACAGTGCATGTGTTTAGGATATCCCAGTAGAAGCACAGGTAGACTAATTAGTAGCTCACTCACTTTAAGTGGTCCATCTGTGCTCATTCCAGAAAATCATGCACTGTCAGTAGTTGTTGAAGACCAGGATTGGCTACTCCTGCTCTAGAAAGATCAGAGGGAATTCCCCCATTAAAATAAATGGGAATTTTGCGTATGTTTATTCGTCCCCAAAAGTACCTATGGTTTGTGCCAGAATTTCTCCAATTCTAATTAGTATACCAGCCTCAGTGTGTTTTACCTACACCCAAACCTTTTGTTGACTGTAGTAGTGGATGTTCATCCTCTGGCTGTGATGGGGAACCTGAGGTTTCCATCTGCTCAGGACGACAATTCCCATAATTACCAGCCAACAGCTGGCTGGGGATGATGGGAGTTGTAGTCCTGGACTTCTGGAGGTCCACAGGTTGCCCAGTCCAATCTTAGAGACTTTAAGAAACCTATTCAAGATAGACATTGTTTAGAAAAGCGTCGCCATCCAGAAAATGTTTCTCAGGATAGGAATTGTGCCAGGCATCTTGTAAAACCAGATCTGGAATGTGTGAACTTTAGACTAGAATTGACTAATCCCTCATTACCTGTTTTTCTCCAGCTGATACTGAAAAAAAAAATCCTTTCCAGTTTTAAATCCTCAAAACAAAAGTGACCTTTCTCTGTCGTCCAATACAGGTTACTGGTAACTTTGGGTAGGTGATCCGCCCCTTTAATTAGGCAGGAACAATTCTAGAAGTGAATGCAGGGGGTGGAGCCTACCTTCCCTCCTTGGCTGCAGCTAGCCTATCAGCTGCCTTAAGATTTGTTCTTTGGTGAAGACACAGGCAAGAGAGCAGTTCTGCTATAGTCTTAGCTAATTTTTTTATTTTTCTGTTAGATATGGAATACCACCATTAGCCAGATTACATGACTGACAATGCTCTTAGATGTGGCTAACTCAGTATCCAGGTGCTTTTTGTGGACCTTAAGTCCTGGGGGAAAATCTTGGGTTCAAGTTCTTTCCTCAGGAGTTGCCCACTGAGGCTTCTTCTTAATACATTGTAATCTGAAGATCTGCAGGAAAGGTGAGCAACCCTTTGAGTGCTGCAAGTCCACATGTTCCACAGTGCCCCTCCGCACAGGGGTTTTCCTTTGGAGTTCCTATTGCACACTCCTGCACTCATTGGGCTTACCTGTATGTCTGTTGGGTGTTTTGGAACAAGCTTCTGTGGTAACTTAACCCTTTAGCTGCTGGTTTTGCATCTTTTCGGGGGTTATTGGCACTTTGCCTACTGGGTTCAGTGTTTTTTGGGTCTGCTAACATGTTCTAGTGATGTTTCATGTAATTTTAATTCACAGCTTCAACTTTGCAAAATTTGTGTTCGCCCGCTTCAACGCATAGACGCCATTGCTCCATTCACGTCTATGGGACTGTACAGTTTGGGACATATCTCTGCAATCGCTCAATGTAGCGGTTTCAGAGATGGCTTTTTTTTTTTTTTTTCTCTCCAAAAGCTTTATAAGAAGAATGTAAAGTACATCAACAAAACAGTACAATGTAAGACATATTCTGGTACATCGACTTGACATAAACAAATATTTGATATCTTGAGATATGATTCAAACAAATGATGATATTTAGGCATTAAACATTTACATTTCACATGAAACCTAACAATAGATATTAAAGGATACTAAAGAGGAACATGAATTATTCATCTAGATATTCTCATGAGTGTGGAGGTGTGAGCAGTGTATGATGACTTGTGCATCGTCAAGTCTGTGTATGCTAGAGTAAACCTGTTTAGTATAATGATATAAATAGAAATGGGAAAAGGAAGGGAAAGAAAGGTAAAAAAAAAGAGGGAAAATGTGAAAAAGGAGAGAGAGGGAGGAGGAGGCGGTTCCCCAGAGTCAACATCTGTAATACCACAGAAATGAGCTATGCATAATTAAAGATCAGATCGGTCAGAGGTATAGGTTCATACACTTACCAATCATCGTAACTTATTCATGTAAGAGGGAGGACAAGTCAGCAATTGACACCTGGTTAAGGCCAGTCAGTCCATATAGAGTCAAAAGTAGTCAGAGATGCAGTAGATATTGCATGGCATTTTTCCATGTTTTGAATGGTTGCTACTTTAACCTGCCAGAGAGAGAGAGGGGGAGCTACTGGATTCTTCCAGAATTGCGGAATCAATGACTTTGCAGCATTTAAGAGCATTGCAATGAGACTTCTATACCCATAAGGTAAGGGCCTAGAAAGGTGTTGCGTGTGACAAAATAGGCAAAGTAGAGGCTCTAAGGGTAATCGTAAATGTAGAGTGGTATTGATATCGTGTAATACTTGTTTCCAATACGTGACAATGATCGGACATGTCCACCAAATGTGAGAAGGAGAGCCTTCATTGGCATTACATCTCCAGCAGTAGAGATGGCTCATTTTAATTGGCTGCTCTTGCTCTGTCATCTGGTTAACGTTTTATGTGTGTTGGGGGTCTCAGCGGGCTTCGGGCACTGTTGGGGTACTTTTTCTGGGAAAACTATATTTCCCATGAGCGCTTCCTTTGCGCGCTCATTTCTGATTGGCTCCCGCTGCGGCAGCCATTTTTCATTTTCCATAACGAGTATCCTACGCAGAGCTTGGACTCTCCTTCTCTCCTTTGCAGATTAACCCTTTGCCTGCCAGATAAGTGCATTTTAGCAATTTCTGGGGTGAAATTTTAATCTCACACACTGTATTTGGGTGATTCCTTATACTTTAAACGTTTTGACACTGTGAGAAGGTCTACTCCATTAGAGCTTGGGGCCAGGCCTAAGACTAAGGACGCTGGGGGTCTCTGTGTCCCCTATTGCGCATTGCTCCTCATGTCATTCAGGGTAACCTAGAGAATTATCAGGTCCTTTATGCCCAGCATGTTCTGATGTCCCTGAGTCTCCCCCAGGGACCTCCAGCCATGCATTAGAGCCAGCTTGGGTGCAAGAGTTCAAGGCTGCTACTAGGGACCTCCGGTCTACATTGCAGCTCTTTCCATCCCAGTTACAGGGGGTCTTCCACTCCTGGTAGACCCTTTCCTCTGTCAGATCTTCCCTGCCAAAACCGCTAGGAGTACCTGACGTATCAGATTCCTCTGAGGAGGAACTGTTGGTGGATTCGGATGTTGAGCAATGTTCTGCTGTGGGCTCCTCTCAGTTTTGTGTGGACCCCTTTGAGGCTGATCCTGATCCCTCAGCTGAGGGCTTGATCAGAGCTGTCTTAACCACCCTAAACATTCCCTTAGTTCAGGAGGTTTCTTCTGATCCCTCTGATGTATTTCAGAAGCCTAAAAATCCCTATACTTGTTTTCCACCTAACCTCAGTCTTGACCACCTTGTTTCTGATGAGTGGAAGTCTACAGACAGGAAACCTAGTGTTTCCAAGAAATTTGTCAAGCTTTACCCCTTCTCTGAGGCGGCGCTTGCTCAGTGGGTTCATCCCTCCTAAGTGGATGCTCCTGTTTCCAGGTTATCTAAGTCCACTGCCTTGCCAGTTGCTGATGCTTCGGATAGACTGGACTGACAAGAGACTTGAGGTCTTCCTCAAGTCCATTTTTGCCACTGCTGGTACTGCCATGCATCCAGCGTTCGCTTCAGCATGGGTGAACCGGGCCATTGTGGTCTGGACTGAACAGCTCACCCTGTCTGTCCATCAGGGTGCTCCTACTTCGGATATGTTGCAGCTTCTTGCCAACATTTCTGAGGCCCAGCATGTTTCTGCTGCCTTATTTGATGCCATCTTTTTGGTGGCATGGGTTTCCACCATGTCTGTGTTTGCCAGATGAGCTCTTTGGCTCAAGATCTGGCCTGTTGACACTGCTTCCAAGAAAGCTTTGCTCTCATTGCCTTTTCAAGGCAACTCTCTGTTTGGGCCAGATCTTAAGGATCTGATTAGTGAGGCCACAGGGGCAAGAGAACTCTTCTGTCTATGGTCCCCAGGATGAAGACGCCTCTCAAGCTTAATCGGCTTTTTCATTCCTTCCAGACTGAGACACGTCCAGCGAACCAGGCAGTTCCCTCAGCTCCGCTTTCCTCCTCCAAGCCCAAACAGCAATGGAAGCCTAAGGCTTCCTAAGAGATCCCTTTTGTCTCTCTTCCTCCCTTTCAGTTTTTGCCCTCTCATACGCCCCAGGGTGCAGAGAAACACCCTTTGTTCAATGGTGCTATCCAGGCCCTTCTGGATAAGGATGTTCTGGAACCTATTCCAATTCAGGACAGAGGTATGGGTTTTTACTCAAACCTCTTTGTGGTCTCCAAGAAGGAAGGCTGCTGTCATCCCATTATGGATTTGAAGGATCTCAGTTCCTTTGTGATCAAGACTCATTATCACCAGGAGTCCCTAAGGACCGTGAGTGCTGCTATGTCCCCTGGTGAATTCCTTGCCTCTCTGGATCTTCCGGACTCATATCTACACATTGCCATTCATTCAGAGAGTCGGCAGTACTTCAGATATGCCTGTGACCAAGGGCACTTACAGTTTTCAGCTCTTTCCTTTGGTCTGACTCCAGCTCCTTAAGTCTTCAACCGTGTCCTGGGAGCTTTAGTATCCATCCTCCATCGGGACGGCATCAGAGTTACTCCATACATGGACGACCTGCTTCTGAAAGCCCCTTCTGTTGAACTTCTTCATCAGCAGGTTCAGGACTACATTCATACTCTCACCCTTCAAGGGTGGATCATCAACATGGACAAGTCAGATCTTGTTCCATCCCAGCATCTTGTCTTCCTGGACCTTCTCTTCGACACTCAGCAGAGCATGGTGTTTCTCACGGACGAGGTGGCTCAACAGATCTCCACCAGGGTTTCTGCTGTTCTGGCTCACTATCTAGTTCCAGCCAAGAAGCTGTCCTCTCTAGTGGGGAAATTCATCTCCACCATAGAAGCGGTCCCATTTGCCATGGCTCACACCAGGGAACTCCAGAGGTTTGTGATCCAGGTGTGCAAGGGTCAGCCGGACCTTCAGAAGATGTCCGTATCCCTCCCTCTTCATGTGGAACCGAGTTTGTCATGGTGGCACGACCTCTCCAATTTGCTGAAGGGCAAGTCCTTCCTGGTATCCTTCTGGACCACAGTGACAACGGACGCCAGCCTCTCCAGCTGGGGAGCAGTCCTGGGTTGCCTAAGTGCTCAGGGTCGGTGGTCTCCGGAGGAATCTCTCTTTCCCATCACCGTGTTTGGAGCTTCTGGCGATATTTCATGCCCTTCGCCACTGGACACCCAGCTGTAAGAATGCCCAGTCTGGGTCCAGTCTGACAACGCCACGGCCGTGGCTTTCATCAACAAGCAGGGCAGAACAAGAAGTCTTGGGGCTTGGTTAGAAGTCAAGGCTATTTTGTCCTGGGCAGAAGAACATATTCCTGCTATATCCTCAGTGCACATTCCTGGTGTAGACAATGTCATGGCAGACTTCCTCAGTCTACACATGGTGAACAGTGGAGAATGGGAACTGCACCCAGAGGTGTTCTCCCTCATTGTTCAGAAGTTGCGTCTTCCTTGCATCGACCTGATTGCGACAAGACACAACCGGAAGGTTCTAAGGTTCTGCTCTCACTGGAGGGATCCACTAGCTCTAGCGGTGGATGCCATGTTCATTCCTTGGTTATTTCCTCTGGCTTACATCTTTCCTCCCCTCCCCATGTTGCACAGTGTGTTACGGAAATTGAGACTGGATCGTTGTCTCCCTTCCCATCCGGATCTTCTTCTACAGGGATACCTGTGGAAGGAGGATGTTCATCATCTTGCTTTGACGGCTTGGAAATTGAATCCTCAATACTGAAGAAGAAAGGTTTTTCTTCTGGTGTGCTAGCTACTCTGCTTAGTGCCCGCAGACCTGTTTCTTCCAAGGCCTACCATCATGTCTGGTTGACCTTTCTATCTTGGTGTGCTGATAGGGACCTTTCTCAGGATTTTGATCTGCCTACGGTCCTGGCTTTCTTGCGGGACAGTGTGGATAAGGGCCTCAGTTTGAGTTCCCTTAAGGTTCAGACTTCTGCTCTCTCTCTTTTGTTTCAGATATGCATTGCTATTCTTCCTGATGTCAAGGTTTTCTTCCAGGACGTTGCTCATACTCGTTCTGTTTTCAAGACTCCTGCTCCTCAGTGGGATCTTAACTTGTTTTTTTTTTTTTTTTTTTTTTGAGTCCTTGGCTACTAGTCCTCTATGCCTGCTGATGTAGAAAATTGCCTTTCTCCTGGCGATCGTGTCTGTTCGCTGTATAGCGGAGTTACATGCTCTGTCTTGTAGACCACCTTTTTGGTGTTTCACAAAGACAAGGAGGTGCTTCGCACTTCGCAGGAGTTTCTCCCAAAGGTGGTCTCTGAGTTTCACATTAATCAGGAGATTGTGGTGCCTTCTTTCTGCCTTGACCCTACCTCTGACAAGGAGAGGGATCTCAACCTGTTAGATGTGGTGCATTGTCTCAAGTTTTATGTACATCGCACTGAGTCCATTAGACAGTCTGACACACTGTTGTCATTTGTGAGGGACCCAGGGCAGGGAGACCTACATCCAAAGTGACTATTGTGTCTTGGATCAAGTCCACTATTTGTAAGGCTTACGAGCTAAGGAAGAAGCCTGTTCCCTTTTGGGTCACAGCTCATTCTACTAGATCTATTGGGGCTTCTTCATCTTACAAGAATTGGGCCTCCGCTGATCAGTTGTGCAAGGCTGCCACTTGGTCGTCTGTGCACACCTTTTCGAAGCACTACCTGGAGGCATCTTCTTCGGTTCTTTGGTGATTCCTTCACTTTTGAGCCCTGTTGGCTCTAGTTCAGTGTGCTGTGTAACAGTTCCTGGGGTGTTGTTACCCCTGTTAAGTGTCCGTTGACACTTCATTTGTTTTTGTTGGGATATCTCTGATCTGGTGGTTCATATCTGCTCTGGTGACTTTGGGCTCCTTACTTCTTGCCTCTGAGAAACTCAAAGTTACCAGTAACTTGTATTGGACGACAGAGAAGAGAGGATTTTAGTCTTACCTGTTAAATCCTTTTCTCTTAGTCCATACAGGTTACTTGTCTCCCCCCCTGTCAAGGGACCATGCTTGAGTCTCCTGTGGCAGACCGTGGGGGTCCTTTGGGGTCATGCGCACAGGAGTCTTCTTTCCCTTCTATCTAGTCAATAGTTAGTGTCTCAAATCTTACTGGAGCTGATTGGCTAGCTGCAGCCAAGGAGGGAATGCAGCCCCTGCATTCACTTCTAGAATTGTTCCTGCCTATTTAAAGGGACTGAATAGTTTACCATAAATGGCACCTAATAGCATGTGATAGCGTTTTATACACTTTCCAAAGCCTGACAAAACAAATACATGTCAAGTGTTTGTGTAATACAGATTTACATGCACCCGTTAGCCGGTGGTGGGCAAATTAAGGCTCTTCAGCTGTTGTGGACTATAATTCCAAACATCTCCAGACAGCTCTTGGCTGGCCAGGGATGACGGGAGTTGTAGTCCACAACAGCTGAACAGCCTCCAGTTGCCCAGCCCTGCCCCACACTCAGTAATATGTAGACTAAAAGAACAAAGCTAAATATTAAAGCAAAAAGAAGACAAACCTGTTCGGCTTCATACTATTTACTTAAATGTAAACCCTGTGTGTGCTATAGACAGAGTTCACATTTAAGTATTTTGCATAAATTAGCACGGGCTTGTCTTCTGATTTTGCTTTTAATTTAAGTGATCTATAGAGTGACACTGATGCCTTTCCATCTGCTGCTAATGCCTCTTCCTATATAACCCAGTATCCAGTTAGTTTTCCCTATGGCTTTGCTGCTTGCCTGCCTTTCTGTTATCTAAAATAATAAAAGTGGAAATCCTAAAGTAAACCAGCTGCTATATGGGTTACAAGTAAAAATTCCAGGAATCATAATTTAAATGGGGCTTTGTAGTGCAGTGAAAAAACTCCCCAGCATGCATTAGGTGAAAAGCCCCATTTATGTCTTTGGGAGTTTTAATTGCTTGAGTGTTGATTTGCTGGTTTGCTGCAGAATTGCACCTCTTTCCTAGTGCATATGGCCTTAAACGCATTATTCACAATAGAAAAGAGGAGATATTCTATAGCAAACCATCTCTACCATAGGGGAGAACTACAACTTCACCTTGATTTAAGTCAGTGGTCTTTTTAACACCTTTAATGCTAAAGTTGTCTCCAAAGCATTGGGTTGGAGACCTTTCTAGCATTCAAGGGGTTAAAAGCCCCATTTGGAGAAAAGGACGTTCGTGGCTATTATTCCCTGTGTTGCAGTTGGTTTGCTCCAGAATTGCATTGATTTAGGGCCATAGGGACAAATACAAATGTGGAGCAGTTCTGTAGCAAAGGTGACCATGTATCCCTATAACCCCTTGGGTGCCAGTGAGGTATCCAACCGATGCCTCTCTAGGTCTCGAAGCGTTAAACCAGGGATACTTAACTCAAAGGGTTAAGTCCTTCAGTGAATGAGTGCAGTTTTGTCTTTGATGTTAATCAAATACAAAACTGCACTCATTCACTGAAGGACTTAACCCTTTGAGTGCCAGAATGGTATGCAAAACATTGCTTTGCAATGTGTTTCATTCCCCTCTGGCATTCAAAGGGTTAAAATGAGAAGTTTAATGATGGAAAATACAAACAGACATTGAGCATGAAGGAATATCTAAGGCATTTCACACAATAAGTGCTTATTCATAGACCAGCAGGCCAATGAATAAGCACTTATTGGTGAAATGAGTAAGATCTCCTTTTTGCTCAGTGTCTGTATTTTCCATCAGTAAACTTTTGGTTTTAAGTCCTTAGAAGACTGAGTGCGATTTTGTCTTTAATATTAACTTTTGACTGCCAATGAGGTATCCATTGCATACCACTCTGGCACTCAAACTGTTAAGGGGATATGTGGGCATCTTAGTGTCCATCTAACTGGCCCTTAAGGCATAAATAATGTTGATTTATATTGGGCTAAAGAGATATAGTAATACCCTTTTAAATATCATGCACTCCTAGCCAGCATTTGTAAGAGTTATTTTAGATGTTTGAACCCCAAATGTATACATGTGCTTGTCCTATTCATTTGGAGGTAGCTGTACCTGACCATGTCACATTTTTTGGTTATACAAGTGAAAATGAGAATGTAAGACATGATCAGGACAATGTAAAATATGATTTTTCAATGTGCACACCAACAGAGCAGATTTTCAGGATCTCTCTGAGCACAGGAATATTAATCTGACTCCATCAGTATAATTGCTCTCTCTGTGCATAGCCCTTTAAAGGGTCAGTAATGTCCTCTAAAAACTATTTAGCGTTAGTCTCTTTTTTCAACCTCTACCTAATTGCCACAAACCCTATCTCTAAAGCCACTATGGTTTGAGAGGTATAGGGATTCAAAGTTCGCCCCTCCCTCCCTTTCTTCTGATGTCAGCTGTAAAGTAAACAATGGAATGTGCATTTCAGTTCATAAAGTTGAAAATATCATTGTGCCCTCCTGTTAACTAGGGTTCTGTGAAGGCCACGCATGTAGGTAAAATTATACATATTTAGTATTCAGGGGGTTCAGGGAGTTTAAAACTAATTTTATATATTGTTTATGATACTGGAAAAACTATTTTTTTGTCTTTATGACACCACAGCTTGTCACAC
This sequence comes from Rhinophrynus dorsalis, assembly GCA_037306005.1. Classification (NCBI taxonomy): domain Eukaryota; kingdom Metazoa; phylum Chordata; class Amphibia; order Anura; family Rhinophrynidae; genus Rhinophrynus; species Rhinophrynus dorsalis. Next base: position 121,162,985 of record CM074723.1, on the reverse strand, counting down.
AATGCAAAATTTAGTGCTTGTGAGGTGCCATGAAAAAAACTGAATTTGCTCTGGAAAAAAAAAATAGTTCTGCATATATAACTAGAAAGTTACCAATGGGAATCATACCTAAATGGGCGGATAGCAAAAATGCTGAAAATTTGTTTGGCCAGCAAGGTACAAAAAATTCCCCAAGCCTCTGGCCCTGAAAGACATAAAACAACAAACTAGGGGCTGGATTCTATTACAGGTGCTAATTTTATCACTCCTTTTATCTCCAGTTTTCCCCATAGACTTCAATAGAAAGATATTTGATAAAACTGGTGTTAACATTTAGCACCTGCAATAGAATCTAGCCCTTGGTGAGCTACTCCAGCACTAACCTCCACCTTCATCATTTCAACCGTTCACTCTGCACCATCAACCAGCTTTCACTGGGGTTAATGTACAAAACTGATTCCGAGCTAAATCAAGTGCAGGAATACATTTCACCCCATATCTGCCTAACATCAATTTACTTCGCTAAATATACCAGATTTCCTCCCCTTAACATCACTTATTCCAAGAAGAGGACAAGGGGCAGTCTGTGGGCATTTTAGTGCAGTGCTTTCCTCTACACCTTGCTTAGGGCAATGTACTATTTCCCTGAGTATCCTTTTAAAAGGTTGTACACAAAAGAGTGTGCGACCAGATGGCGCAGTAACCATGGCAACCTGGGAATCTCTCACTACATTATAGCGTGAGATTCTCATGTCGCCCTCAAAAAGGCCCCATATTTTTGTCTAAAAGCCTATTGTGCTCAACACGGTACTAGCAATGTCCACACACAGTGAAGTAAAGAGACGTTCATCTGTATAATCGGCATCTTGTGATTACATAGCTTCTTGTCATTCATAATCATCCCTTGTGTAATGACTCATGGCAAATTATACCTTTTGTATTCATAGAATAGTATTACAAAAGAGTATGTAGATCCAAGGTAGGTAACCTATGGGGTTATCCAGCAGTGAAGACGCTGTGCTGTGTGCATGTATAACGCATGGCATTAGATGCTAGTTAGTCTGCAGTGAAAAGGGAACATCAAGGCAACCACCCGTGTAGGGTTATCCAGCTATAAACATCGCTCAATTCTTCTCCAGGCAAGACTACAACTCCCATCATCCTTACCCATCTGAACACTGCCCCGGCTCTTTCTTCCCTTCTCTGCTTGCTCCGCTCTGTCCTGTCATTCTGCATTTTGGCAGCTGTGACGTGTGCTCAGAGTTCTTCTGATATCTTGCCACGATGGGTTAACCTAACAAGCACATAACATCTGCATTGTCCACTACATACAATTCACCTTGTTTATTATTGTATACTAGTGTAAAATCCTGTGTACATGGGCCAAGGTCTGGGTGATGTTAACCTTTTTGAGTGCCAGAGGGGTACGCAACGCATTGCAAAGCAATGCGTTGCGTACCCTTCTGGCACTCAAAGGGTTAAGAATTTGGTCCTGCTGCCGACGCAGTCATGCACTGTAGAGACTGCCCGAAAGAACAGAATGCTCCCAGCACAGAACTCCCAGCATTCCTAAACCTCCCAGCATTCTTTGCGTTCGGACAGTCTCTACTGTGCATGACTGCTTCTGACAAACATCCTAGCTTATTATTAATTAGAATTATGGTTAATGAAGATCACACTATGTATTAATATCTGTATCTATGCTTTTTATCATTGATGGAGATTTTTCTAAAGCAACATGACTATTCAGCAAAACCCAGTGATTTTTGTTTTTAATTTAAGCAGATAATGAATGTTTTCCAGTCTCTGGGAATCTCATGACACTTGATCATATTTGAATTGCACAATTTAATTAAGAAATTTGCTAAGGTCATTGAAGCACTTATCATTTAACCCTTTGAGTGACAGAGGGGGGAGAAACGCTCTACAATGTGTTGCTTACCCCTCTGGCACTCATAGTGTTGGAGGGAGGGGGTTGTGACCATGGCTGTAGCTGTATAGAAAGCATAAGAGAGATCCCAACTTTGCTAACATCAGGCTGACAGTGTTGGGACTGGGAACTCCCTCAGCAAAAGAAGCTATAGGAGATTAGTGCATGTGTCAAAGTGCCACATTAGCATGTACACACACACACATACACCCACATGAATACAATGGCTAATTAACCTGTATTTCAGTATGCAAATGAGCCAATGATGAAGGCATGGCGGGTTCATAGCGACAGCATATTTGTGTTGTATTCACAGGAATATTATGGTGAAGACATCTTAGTGCGTATGTCAAGATGTCATTGAAGCAAATATGCCAGCATATCGCCAACCTGGCCCATTATATTTAGTGTATCATCCTCCAGGAGAGTCTTAGATTGTCCAACCTTGATCTAGTGTCTCTCTCATTTTCTTAAAGACACCCACAATGCAGGGATTTTTTACAATAAAGACAGTAAAGTTATGGAATTCTGTGCCTCGAGATGCTGTGCTTGCAGACACTATAACTGCTTTAAAAAAGTAATGGATACTTATATAGCACAGTACAATATTGAGAATGACCATTATCTTGAAAATATATAGGATATGGATCCAGGGAAATATCTGATTCCTATTTCGAGTCAGGAAGGATTATTTTTTTTTACCTTTTTGGGGCTTATTTAGAAATGGCTTCAATGTTTTTTCTCTGGCATTCAAAGGGTTAATGTTTAAATCACTATCAGGATTGCATTTTTTGCAGTATTTTTCAAATTTTACTAAATAACTCCTATAATTTAAAACTTCTGCTACCAAATAAAGGATTTTCACATACCAGAATGGAATGCAACATATTTACATAGCAATGAATGGTTTATGTGCATAATCCTTTGTGGCTGTGTGTTCACAAATAGCAAACAATCTAGTCATGTGAGATGATGTATACTTCTCTATGGGAATTTCCAGGTTTAGTAACTTGTGGAACTCCATTTACAGACTGATAGTCTGGAAAGTGTAAAAAAAAAATCAACAGTGAAATGCCAGTATTAACAAAACAAATATATTAGGCTCTCTTCAGCATATGTATAAAGACAAAGGCAACTATATACAGACCAAATAAAAATGGCCTTTGATTTGAAAATGTCTTGTAACCCCTTGGTTGCTAAATAGATCTTTAACACATTGCTTCACAATGCATTTGAGACCACTTGGTTAATTTTATATTTTGTGAAGTTGTTTTGCCTCAGAAATGCTACTGTTACATATATGTATTTCTTGCTGATATTTAAACGTCTTAAATGGATTTCAACTTAAAGGGATAGTAATACTTCGTTTTAACTTTATTTTATTTTGTAGGCATTAAAAAAACATGAAGAATTATATAAGTCTTATATCTCAAACCTTTATGGTTTAAGAGATATTCACAAAGTATCCCCCACCTGTTCAACCAGATCAGAAGGGAGGTGCCCAGGTAGACTGCAGAGAGGGACAATCTTCAATTAAGATAAGGGAAAAAGCTGAAAAAATTGTCAAGGGGGGAAGGGCTTTCATTGTTTTCATAGGAATAAGAGTGTCCCCTTCTGTTATCTGTCTGGTCATGCAACCTGATCCACATCTGAGAAGAGATGGCTTACACTAGGTAAAATGGGCGGGGAGGGGAACTTTGCTTGTGAATATCTCATAAACCATAAAGGATTGAGAGATAAGACTTATATCATTCTTCATGTTTTTTTAATGCCTACAAAATAAAATAAAGTTAAAACGAAGTATTACTATCCCTTTAAAGGGATAGTAATGTTTCACAAAAAAGCTGCTCTTATTAATCTTCATAGTATTTGGGCCATGGAGAGTGTTATTTCAATACGGTCAGAGTTGTAGTTGAAGAGTAACTGAATAATAAATTATCCCCCTCCTGCCCCTTGTACAAATGTAACGCCGCTCCTCAGAGCAGCAAGACTGTCTGGATGGATTACAGACAGGGACAATCTTCAGTGAGCACAAGGGAAAAACCCGGCAAGGAAGGCAGGGTTTTCCTTATGCTCACAGTAAGAAGAATGTCCCTTGCTGCCACCTTTCTGATCAAGAGACCAGATTCCACATCTGAGGAGGTGGCTTACACTAGGTAAAAAGGGTGGGAGAGGAATACCTTTATCATTGAAGTACTCTTGCACTTCAACTCTGACAGTATTGAAATAACACTCTCCATGACCCAAATACTATGAAGATTAATTGGAGATGCTATTTTTTGTGAAACATTACTATCCCTTTAACAAGGATCTCTAGAGTAATCAAGCCTGCGCTGGGCCAATCTCCCACACCAATGGAAAAATATTGGAAAATGACAAGCTTTTTGAGAATTACATAAAAAAAAATAGCAGTGATCCCTTCAGATGGGCTTTGTCTGCAAATGTGCTGTTAACTTTCTCCTTACTGCCCCTTTTCATAATGTCATACCTGGACCTCTTAGATCTGATCAGATGGATAGCACAGAGTCAAAAAGCATTAGCGTGCTTACTGAAACCATGCCCCCTGGAGAGGATGTCTTCTCTTGAAATCCCATCTGTCGTTCCATCCCATCAAAGATGGAACTTCCTTCAGTCACAAGAGCAGAGAACAACCAAGCCTAGCAGAGCTGACTGTAGCAGAGCTTTACTTACTTTTTATTATATGTATATGCAAGTATTATGTTATTTTCTTTATATCCATTGCCCAAATATAAGAAAAGTACAGAAAAAAAAATTATAATTTTACATTGTAACTAGTATTTGCCATCACTCATGTAATTAATTGTAGTGGAGATGACTGAAAAACATGCATTCCCTTTGCGTAATAGTAGTACATATAAAATAATTTAGTATCAAGAGGTATTTTAATTTGATTCCTATTACATTGGTAGTTTGAGGTGGCTCCAAAAGGGACTGACAGCGCAGGCACACGGACGTCACTGTGACGAGATGTCCGTGCTTCCTGCTCCTGTGAGCATCGGTAAAACTGAGAAATCTTCGGAGCCAGGTAATATTTCTGGCGACTAGCGCTACTAAGCAGCTAGTTCCCAGATGAAGAATGAATGAAGCTTAAGTTATTGCGGGGTGGTAGTTCCCCTTTAAGTAGCATTATCTTAAAGGGATACTACTACTTAGAATGTTAAAATATTTTGTAGGGTTTATCGCCCTAAGTAAAACATGGGTACTCCCACCGAGAGGTGTTTTATTAAAAAATTACTACATCTCAGAGTTTAATTTTTTATGAGCATTATCTCATTGCCAAGAAATTGTACATTGGTACTGTTGAACCACCATCTTATGGACCTCGCTGCTCAGTTGACCATAAACCTCCACAGGATGGTGAATCAACAATTCCATTGTATAAATGCATTTCATTGCTATACTTCACCTAACAAAATTAGAGTTTTAACACCAATAACTTTAGAGTAAAACACCTTTATCATCAGTAGGAGAATAGTTTTATTCGGGGGGAGAGAGACATTTTCTCTCTATCTATAATATGTGAGAGAGAAAGAGATAGTATTAATATCCCATGTCACTATTTCGAATAACTATGATTTAGTACTAGTAACTTATCAAAGGCAGAATATGGGAAGATGAAACGACTACACAATTTTTGAACAAGGACATACTGCAACAATCATGTTCGAGTAAAGGAAGTGTAGCATTTCTAATACAACATCTCAGCTAAGGGAGTGCACTTGTTTTATTGTGGAGGAATAACTGTACAACATGTATGTAACGTTTTATCGTAATGATAAACATTTTCTAGAATCTGAAAATACATTACTTACCCTTGTAGCTCTTAATTGTTGTTCATCAGGATTCAAGTCTTCAGCAAGAGCAGATTTCCTTTGTACTTTTCTAGAAGCCATTGCAATGTTACTGCTGGCTGCAATAATGATTATACTGGACAGTTCTAATACGGATACATATTTAAATATTCAATGAATATAATAACAATGCTTTTCAAGTGTGTATATGTCATTTATTTTAACTGCATATTTTATTTAATTCTACTTACAACGGATTTCCTATATTTTATTTTTCTGGTTTTTAAACGTAAATAGTTCTGTATAGCTATCTTCTTTCTCTCCCCTTATATGATTCTGTATCTCATATCTTTTAACAAGCTCAATATTTTAATAACTACATAGGATTCCCTATATCCTTATCCCTATCATTACCTCTTTTTTGTTCTTGCTCTATATTTGTAATTTCCTTATGCTCTCTCCCCCCCAAAAAAAATATAAATAATACATATACAAACACATCACATATGTATGTTTGTGTATGTGCTATAAATATGTATATGTTTCTTTTCTCACTTTTTCAGTATATTTCCTCTTTTTTTTGTCACTAACAGTGCCGCACACTAGTATTCTTTTCTCTTTTTTTTTTTTTTTTTTTTTTTTTTTTTAAACTGTTCTCTTTCTTAGTTTCCTCTTTATCCTTGCCTACTATAATTGCAATTTTGTGGTATGTATATGTCTCTCTCACTCACTCTCTTTCAGACTACTTATACTCGCCTCCCATAATACTAATAAATATGTATGATTTTTCTGTATGTCGTTTTTTTCTCCCTCTCTGTACTTTTTATTTTTTCTTTATGCATGTTTCAATATCTTATTTACTCCCATCTCTCTACTGTTACAATTCTTTACAACCCTTTCCTCATCTTTATTTCTCTATTTATTTACTAGTGTAAAAGCCCATGTACACGGGCCAAGGTCTGGTGAGGTAGAGAGGCCAGTCCTGCTCTGTGTACGGCCTCAGTGGCAGTGCATGCGATGCAGTCATGCGCAGTAGAGACTGCCCGAACGCACAGAATGCTCCCTGCATTTCTTTGCATTCAGGCAGTCTCTACTGCGCATTACTGCATCAGACAAACATTCTGGTCTTTTATATTATAGGATATTTCTCTCTATGACTTTATATTTTACATTAATAATTAGGTCAGTATATATTTTTTTCTATCTATTTCTATGTCTATGTATTTAATTCTGTAGTCCTTTGACTATCTTACTCTTTTAACTTTTTTTTTTAATAGCTCTCAAGGTCTTTCTAGCCACTGCGATAGTATTTCTCTGGTTCCCTGAACATCTTTCAGCCAGTCAGCATCTCCTGTAGTATCTCTCCAGTCCCATGTTTGAGTGAGGGAGAGATGCCACAGGAGAGGCTGACAAGATAAAAAAAAAGTGTAGGGAGAGAGGGAGAGACTGTCACACTGCTAGCCGCTACAACTATATTGGAGTACTTAATTTCAGCAAAGCCATAAAGGCTGAATGGAACGTGGTACTAATGGGCAGCAAGAGGGAGAACCCTGAAAGATAAAGAGAAAAGGAATGAAGATAGCTGCAGATGTAGCTGATTATACCACAAGGAGAACCCTTCTCCTTCTGTCCATATAAGAATAACATATCAATAAAAATTGTGTAATTATTGAAAAGGAAGTAAAAGTGGCAGAAAAAATACAAGTATGCAGCTCCTATCCCCTCAACTCACACCTCTCCAACATCAACCAGTTAAAGGCCTAAATAAAATAGAACTGTGACCACCAAACCCCCTATCTGGCTTAGGGGTTTCCTGAGCAAGATAACAGCAGCATATTAGACTCCATCACCACTGAAAAGGAAAACAAAAAGAAAATGGGAAGATCACTACCCCACTCCATCATAACACCATCTAGCAGAATTAATTGCAAAGCATTTCATGCTCTGTGCTTACAGCTATACCAAACAATGAGTTAATTAACTCTACTATGGCCATTGATACAAAGGAGGCAATTCACCCATAATATCAAAGTACTTTTGCCTTGCATGGAGAAAAATCTTATTAACCCTACAAGTGCCAGCGGGGAATGCAAAGCATTGCTTCACGTGGCATACCTCCCTGGCATTCAAAATAGTAAATGACATATTAACCTGATATGTTACAGTCCAGCACAATACTGCTGCCCTGTGCGTAAAAGCATAAGGGAAACCATGTCTTGGAAACTTCCATCTGAAAACCTTCTTCCCTCCCACACAACTTCATAACAGTTAACACCTACCTTACAATTTATATATATCCACCTTCAATTGGAAAACATACTTCTCTATTGTAATAATCATCTGAAAGAAGGAGTACCTGTATAGTTGGGAGCGAGGAGCCAGGAAAGGTGACATTCTGAATGTGAGAAACCTATCATAATTGAAGGAAATGATAAAATGCTTTATTGTTATCACCAACACAAGCACAATTACCATACCTATATTGCTGACACTTATCTGAAACCACACACTAGAGCAGTCTTGGCACATTTTTACCGTTACATACAACAATTTCAGTCAGGAATCATACAAAACAACATTTTTCTGATCACAATCGACACTCTCCGAAAATATTGCGGAGCCCAACACCACCATACTTTGAAAGTCATTACGAACGATAAAACCTGTTTTACTGCTTCTTTAAACATTTGGCCCTAAGAGTTCATCAGAGGTTCACAGACAAATTAGAGATGAGGAAAGCTTCCATGTTTAGGTTAATAGATGGAGTCAAAGAATGCTATTTTAAAGTCAAGATTTAGGATTATAATCTCATGAATGGTAAGGTGGTCTACAAAACATTGTGAAGGAAAGCACTGGAGATCTCTTTAGCATGCAAAGGGTTAAACGCTTCAATTGAATTGGTAGAAATTTTCATTTATTCCCTGTGGTACAAATGGATTTTCTCCAGATTTGCTCCATGTTTGGCTTTTAGGACTTCAAAACTATTACTTCTGTTTTTTTCTAAATATTTGTCATATTTCATAGTTACAATCCTAGACAGATGTCACTTTATGACATTAATAAGCTTCACCAAAACTGGAGAAGTGGAACCAAATGTAGAATAACTCAAAAGCAAAAACAAAGTGAATTTGTAGGTAGTCATTAGTTCCTTAAAGGTACCATGCAGATTGCAATGTTTACATTTAACAGCGTACGTTAGTGATGTTTCCAGTGCACTGCATAGTATATAAGGTCAAAATTTTGAACTTCAAGTACAAGACTAAACAGAGACCCTAAATAAACCCTTATACTCCAATAGTTCTGTTCCATGGATATTTGTTTTTTCCACTTCTTTCATTAACTCTTTGAGTGCCAGAGGGGTACACAATGTGTTAAACAAATCTGAAGCTGAACCCTTGCAAAACAATACTTTGGAAACCTGTCTAGCAGAGAAGGGGTTAAGAGCTGTTTGTTCTTGTATGTTGCAGGCTAAGGAAGGAATTAATCAAGCAACAATAAGAGCAGCAAATTAGATATACTGCTGTTTGGGTACATATTAGTGAATGATCGAATTTCTCTGCTTTGTGTATGCAAGGTAGGATATACAATAAAAAAAGTGGTGGAATTGTGGCCATTCCAGAGATACACACACAGCATATGTGTATGTATATTTCTGACCCCCATAGATTCCTATGGTATTCACCAGCCTGATGCTAGTGAATGAAAAAGGCAGAGCTACCTCTTACTTGCTTACTGAGGAACGAGTGCCAGACATGATCTGGCCATTGATGGTGTAAAGACCGATGAGCATGCAAGGAAATCATGGGAAGGATTCAATAAGTGGTGGTAAAGTGGAGATTACTACTTCAGTTTATCATTTCTCCAATTCCTATGTTATTCTATGGAGCCTACAATTTCTTCAACTTTGGAGATCTTAGTGCATAGGCTCTATAGAATAACATAGGAACAGGAAAAGTGTTAAACTGGAGAAGTCATCTCCACTTTATCACCTCTTTATCATTGTTTAGTGAATCTCCCCCAAAGTTTCCTTTCAATGCCCAGCTTGAGTAATTGCCCCCTTACTATATTTTGTCTGCTCGTCCAACTGTAGATGGGGCTTGGGGTGAAGTTAGGTAAGCGTTTGGGATCCAGCTATGGGTGGAGCTAAGGGTGCCTTTGATGCCTTGCCTAGGGCAACTAGATATATAAATTTGGCCTTGTTTAAGGTACTTTCTGAGCCAAAGAATAGCAAATGAGTCAGTGATGGAGTCACAATGAGTAAGGGTGTTGCCATGAATGGGGCTAAATGTGCCTTGAGTGCATGCTTACCTAGGGGCTACTGAGATGTAAATCCTGTCCTACAGGAACTTGCAAAGAACCTCAATGACAACAATCTTTTGACATATTCTTAAGTACATTTTGAAAAATAAGGTAGTCATAACAAGTCAACCAGCCAGTACAGGGTTGAAGGAGCAGCATCCATGATCAAGATACACTAAGGCAAGATAACACTGAGATAAACACTCCAGTGACATAAACTCTCCAATTCCTATGTATTCTATAAGTCCTCTTTGTCAAACTGGAGAGATATTAGTGAATAGGTGCCTGCCATAGTATAACACCTTAACCCATTGAGGGCCAGAGGGGTGAGCAATGCATTGGAAAGCATGGTGTTGCACACTTACTGGTCTTTAAGGGTTTAAGTCCCGCACTTACCTGGTCACAGAAGGATTATAGCACACTCTGAAGATAAAACGCAAAAACATATATTGGCTGTAAGTTTAAAGAAAATGTCCAGGCAAGACAAACACATAGGGAAGACAAAGAACTTAGGCACAGCAGGTTTTTACACATTTTTCTCTATACTAGTGATTACTCCTTTACCATTAAGGCTCCACAGGATGGTGTAGCAACAGTGCCACTGTACAATTTCAGGCCACTGTGATACTGAACTTTAATAACTTTTGAATAAAATACCTTTCAGCAGTGCACCCTTGTTTTACACAGGGGGTAAACCCTACTATATATATATATATATATATATATATATATATATATATATATATATATATATATATATATATATATATGCACCCTTGTTTTACACAGGGGGTAAACCCTACTATATATATATATATATACACACACACACAGTAAATGTCTGGGTAATGTTAGCCCTTTGAGTGCTAGAGCAGAGGGGTACGTAATGCATTGCTTTGCAATGCGTTGTGTAGCCCTCTGGCACTCAAAAGGTTAAGCATCCGCTACCTCACTGCTCCACGAGATGCAGTCTTGCAACGCCTCACTCAATCATGCACAGTAGAGACTGTCTGAACGCGTGCAGTCTCTACCGCGCATGATCGCTTCTGACAAACATCCTAGCAAATTATTATATAGGATTGTTTTACATATTAAATATTACTTTCCCTTTCAATGCTGACCAGTTTCTGGTGACACACTCACATATTTATATGTGTGAATCCAGGCCCATCTATATATCTATATATAGCTATAGCATGGGGGAGGAGACCAGCCGCATGCAGCAAATCAAGGGTGACAAATTTCACAGGACTTGGGGGGGGCCCTTGCCCACTCCTGTGGAAATAGCACTTGTCACTGCAGCAGTCCACCAGGTCTCCAATGTGCATGGTGTGCCTAGTATGTATTATAGATGTACATCAATGAGTGGCTGTGTCTAGATACACACATACTGCAAAGCGCCATACATGTCAATCTAAAACAAAAATCTTCTCAGTAAGAATTACTGAACACACTAGTGAATATGTATTCAAACAAAGTGGAACAATTCAAAACCAACTGCACAATAAGGTACAATTACACACTTCCATGGATTTAAATTGAGGATTGCTACGAATTGCTATGTATAGTATTGGAGACCTCTGTAGCATTCAAGGGGTTAAAATGTCCATTTAAATCAAGGAGAATTTTAAAAGTTTGTAATTATCCTATAGGTCAGGGCTTCCAAGTCCAATCCTCAAAGAATGTAAGATTTCCCTGATTAAGCACAGGTGAGTTAATCAGGGAAATCCTTACATCCTGGCCTGTTGGTGGTCTTTGCGGACTCACCTTGGACAGCCTTGCCCTTTGTGAAGCTGGTTTGCTCCAGAATTGCACAACTTCTGTTTTCTGGACTAGGCTCATTAATCAATAAGCTATAAAATAATCCACAGTGGATACAAAGTTCAGACACTGGTTTATCAATGGAAACTCCAAAGTCTAATTAGGGTCGTATGTTCAAAAGAAAAGTGTGTGTGTGTGTGTGTGTGTGTGTGTGTGTGTGGGGGGGGGGGGGGGGGGTCTGGGGAAAACCATTTGTACTATAGGAGAAAACTACAATTTTCCATTGACTTACATGGGGGTTGTAACCCCTTGTGTGCTAAAGAGTTCTGTAGCATTCAAGAGGTTTAAAGGGATAGTAATACTTCGTTTTAACTTTATTTTATTTTGTAGGCATTAAAAAACATGAAGAATGATACAAGTCTTATCTCTGAAACCTTTATGGTTTAAGAGATATTCACAAACAAAGTATCCCACCCTGTTCAACCAGATCAGAAGGGAGATGCCCAGGTAGACTGCAGAGAGGGACAATCTTCAATTAAGATAAGGGAAATAGCTGAAAAACTTGTCAAGGGGGGAAGGGCTTTCATTGTTTTCATACAAAGAAAATTGTCCCCTTCTGTTATCTGTCTGGTCATACAACCTGATCCACATCTGAGAAGAGATGGCTTACACTAGGTAAAAGGGGCGGGAGGGGAACTTTGCTTGTGAATATCTCATAAACCATAAAGGTTTGAGAGATAAGACTTATATCATTCTTCATGTTTTTTAATGCCTACAAAATAAAATAAAGTTAAAACGAAGTATTACTATCCCTTTAAATCCCCATTCTTATCAATGAGAATTTTTTGTTCTCCCCTATAGTGCAAATTGATTTCCCCATAACACCTCTACTTTATTTTTGAACATACGACCCTTTCAAATCTCCTCCTCTGGAACTAATGGTTACAGAGTCAATCGTCTGCACTAGACTTGTGCACGGGCAAAATTTTCGGTAAAATTCGAATTCGGACGAATTTTGTTTTTTTCTAATTCGGATGATCCTAATTTCGGACCGGGCCTATTCGATTCGGACGAAATTCTGATCCATTCCGAATTATTCGGCCGAATTTAACATGGGTTAAATTATAGCAGTGCGCCTCTGTGCACACTGCTATCATTCTTTGCAGACAGGGTGTGCATTTAGAAAAAGATCCATCCCAAAAACGGACATTGTCGTACATTGCCAATCTGTGCATGTCACCTCTACTCCAGCATGGGATGCCAGTCACAATGCAAACGTCGAACATCGAGAACCCATGCCTGTCATTCAATTTAGCATATGTTCGAACATCGAAACCCCATGCCTGTCCTTCAATATAGCATATGCTCGAACATCGAAAACCCATGCCTGTCACATCCTACTCAACATAAGTGGTCGACTCTAACATGGACAAACTACATGTCACATTCTATGTTAGTACATGGGTAAAGATTAAGGTTTCATTTTCTGGTACCAGCCTCCTACCCTACACTGTCCCTTTTAAAAGGGTGGTCACAACAAATATTGATTTGATGCAGATTTTCTTTGTTAATTGAATTTTGTTAATTGATGAATATAAACTAGTAACATCTATTTTTGAAGGCACTCTTACTTTACAGCATTTTGCCACACCTGCCTAAGAGTTGTGCACAGTACTGTATCTAACTGAAGTTTTCAGCTTTCATTCAATAACATACCGGGCAACGAGACCCAAGTGGTCTTGAAAGCTTGCACTCTAAAGCTACTCAGCCAGTAAAAAGGTATGAATTTATTCTACCAGTCTCCTGCTTTTTCCACGGCTAACACGGTAACACCTTTTACCTGTATTGACTTGTGTACACACACACACACAAACACAACCGTAAGCACATATTGTTACTAAGGCAGGACATTGCACATATACCTTCCTGATTTTGCTGTGTAGTGTAACTGGCTGATGGGGAGCTGTGAATGTAACATTTGCTGATGATCAAGATGGAGTCTGTTGGGCAAAGGTGGGAGGACAAGGAAAGGTTTAATCTTTTAGCTGATTCTAACACAGGGGAGTTCAAAGTGAGGCCCACCTGATTCAATGGAGCCGGTAGAGCCTCCTCAGTTCCGAGTTGCACCAGTCTCCAGGCTGCCTTACCCGGTATTCGGTAGAGGCTCCTCTGTTCCTTGTTGCACCAGTCTCCAGGCTGCCTTGCCTGGTATTCGGTAAGGCCGGTAGAGCCTCCTCTGTTCCTTGTTGCACCTATCTCCAGGCTGCCTTACCCGGTATTCGGTAGAGCCTCCTCTGTTCCTTGTTGCACCAGTCTCCAGGCTGCCTTACCTGGTATTCGGTAAGGCCAGTAGAGCCTCCTCTGTTCCTTGTTGCACCTATCTCCAGGCTGCTTACCCGGTATTTGGTAAGGCCGGTAGAGCCTCCTCTATTTACTGTCACACCAGTTACCCGGCTGCCTTACCCGGTAATTGGTAAGGCCGGTAGAGCCACATTATTTGTATGCTATCTGTATGCCCTGACCCGTGTCAAACTATCGAACTGCTGCTTGTAGAGTTTGGACCCGTGTAGGGCCTTGTTGCGCTTTATCTTGTCTAATAAAGCTTTTCTATTTTATCCTACCAAATTGTCTGAGTGTTCATTAAAACCGTGACAGCTATATGCCATTCACAATACCCCAGTCATTGTTTTATTAACTGCACAGGCAGAGCCATGCCAGTATTGCTAGTCATCTATATTTATGTTAGACACCTTTTTTTTTTTTTTTTTTTTACATTTTTAAAAGCTTTATTGAAAGAATAATGCAAACATACACAGGATAAAAGCGTTGCGGATTCACATCTTCCATAAACATATACTTTGCAGTCATTAAGAGTATAGCATAAACAGGGCTTGTAATTTTAAGTCCTTTGCTACTTGCCACTGCAAGCCAAAACATACCCACCAGGGCTGAATTTCTACTCACCATTGGCTAGTGGCGAGTGGAAATTTTGAGCCCTAGCATAAAGATTCAGCAATACAACTGAGATATCCCACATTAAATGAGAGCTATGCTGATCTGCATTAGATATTCAATGACGATAAAGGATGAGGGACAAAGGATAAGATGCTTGAATAAAGCAACTACTACATTCCAGTCAAAAGAAAGGAATTTAAACACCAATCAGATTCATCTAAAATGTACTACAGGAGCGTATATTGATAGGTATTCAAGAGAAAGTATCATGGTTCCCGTGATTCCGCTGTCACTCTCTGCTGTGGTGCTCTCTCATTGGCGGAGCTTGATTGGCCCACCCAGGGTGCTCCGTGATTGACCCGGCTTGGCTGACGACCCTGCTCCGTGATTGACCCGGTTTGGCTGACATTCCTGCTCCGTGATTGACCCGGTTTGGCTGACGTTCCTGCTCCGTGACCTGCTTCCTGTGTTCCTGCGAGGTTCTGATATACGTCGCCTGGCGACATTCTGAACTGTGCATGCAGTGCTGTGCAGACTGATCACCCACTTTACCCTTGCAGAGCTTGTTGCCTCTGCTGCTGAGCCTGTCCGTGAACACTTGCTGAGTTTGAGGCCTCCGTTATCGAGCCTGTCTGTGAACACTTGCTGAGCTTGTTGCCTCCGTTACCGAGCCTGTCCGTTAACACTTACTGAGCTTGTTGCCTCCGATACTGAGCCTGTCATTAACACTTGCGGAGCTTGTTGCCTCCACTACCGAGCCTGTCCGTTAACAGTAGCAGAGCAATCGTGGCCTCCGTTTACGGTGCCACCACCTTACACCTTAGCAGTTGTAGCACCGCGTGGTGCTATTGGGTATTCCGTTAGCTCTTGCAGTGTGTGTCTCCGTTACCGCACCGGAAGGGTGTCTTGGCTCTGGTCTCATTCAGCTCGCAGGAGAGTGTGACTGGCTCAAGTTACATTTAGCTTGTGCAGTGTCTATGACTCCGTTACCGCACCTAGGGGTGCTATTGGCTCTGGTCCCACTTATCTCTTGCAGTGTCTTTGACTCCGTTACCGTATCTAAGGGGTGCTCTTGGCTCTGGTTCCAGTCAGCTCTTGCAATACTGTTGGGTATATCACGGAACGCCTGTTCCTGAAGTGTTTCAGTTCTGTCTCACTGCTAAGTGCTTTCCATTGAGCACCACTACCTGGACTGTTTTTACCATCTACTGGGCGTTGGCTAATCACACCACAACAGAGACTTGATTACTTGTATTGGGCATTAACCCTTATACCACTATTGATTCCTGTTATACATCAATATTGTCCCAAGCCATATTGTGCCTGTAAGACATCCATTATACTTATCTATATACGTGCTATTACCTATCCTAGCCCCTAGGGGGCAGTGTTCCTTGTTTTCTCTCAATAAAACAGTGTTTTATTTTAACCTCTGGTCTGAGTGTCGTTAAAACCGTTACAGAAAGAGACTGGAGACCGGTCACTAGGCTTAGTAAGCAGGGGAATTAGAGTATTCCCAACAGTAGCCTAGAGGAAAAAGAGAACGGAGGAAAGAAAGGTGTCAGCCAAGGAACAGAAGAAGCTGAGGTGTGAAGGCCACACCACTGGAGAGGTGAAAAATAAAAAAGGACAGAATAAGAGGCAGAAGAACAGAAACGTAACAAATGCGTGGACAGAGTAGGGGGCAAAAACCCTGCACTCTGCCTGGACACCACACAGGGATTTCAAAGAGGTATGGTGGGGGGATAGGAGATCTTATAATCAGGACAGAACAACAGAAATTTGACATCCTGGGGGGGTGGAGCAACCGCAGAGCAGCATGGACGCATAGTAGGTGCGCTCCTGCGGACCGGGGCTTTTATATGCTATATACTTGCTGCAAGCCATTGTTTTGGTGTCTATTTTAGACGAATTGAGTCTCCCTAGTTACTGATGTCGTCCACGAAGAAACATCAGAGGCATCTGAGCACCAAGATTGCTGAGTATCTGCCGACGCCTACCTCGGGTCTTGGTTCGCAACCAGAACCCTCTACCAGTGACAATCCAGTTATTCTGGCATCTCCGGCTTTGTGCCTCTCTCCTCTAAACTCGAACTTCCCTGAGGCTCCGGTGGTGCGATTGATTGCTACAATGACTCACAGCACCGGTTTCATCCAGAAGGCGGACATAGCACATCTCACTACCAAGGATGACTTTAAAGCCTTGGTTACCGAAATCAGAGCGATGATTCATGCTGAGGTTGGGAAAATCCGTAAGGATATTGGACAGCTTCTTAGCTTTCTCGAACAAAACCGCGAGGTCCTAATCCAACAACAACAGAATGCAGAGCAAATTCTGGCTCAACACAACGAGGAAGTAGAGACTTTACTGAACCGAATCAACATTTTGGAAAACAGAGGCCACAGATGCAATGTTCGCATTTGGGGCTTAGCCGAATCTATACTGGGGAGGGACCTCCGTGCTTCCTTACTGTCTGTCTTTCGAGATGTAACGCGTGTACCTGACGACCCACCCTTGGTTCTGGAGAGAGCACATCGTGCCCTTCGTCTGAGGAGGTGCAACCACTGACCCTCCCAGGGATGTGATCTGTTGCCTCTCCAGTTTTCAAGCCAAGGAATCTATAATGAAGTGTGCCAGAGATATAGGTGAAGTCTCCTATGCGGGGGTATATTTACAATTCTCCTCGTACCTTGCAGCAGCGGAGAGCCCTTCAACCTCTGTCCGTGCACTTGAGGAATCTGCAGATCAGATATAAATGGGGCTTCCCCTTTTCCCTCTCAGGAACCCATCAAGGAGCGCATGCTCCTCTTCCGGCTGTTTGGCCTGGGGTCGGGGTGGCTCTCTTGGTGTCCGTGGAAGATGTGTACTGAGAAGCTGTCTGTTTATGGTAGTGGGCCACGTTGGAGACTATGCATGCCAGCTCATGTGGCTTACCTGACCACTGAGCTGTGGGTCAGTTTTCTCTTTTTGCCCCTTTCCTCCCCTCTGTTCTATTCCTTCCTTACATTACCTGAGCCACCTCGTCTAGGTTTTTCTCATGGGCCTCTTTCATAGTCCTGTTTTTTAGCAGTCAGGCATCCCTCCAAGGTTGGTTATTGCTATAATAATGATTCTGTTTACTGATTGTTTTATTATTCTACTGTATTCTTCTACACCTGAGTTAAGATGCTATAGAGTTTGTCAAATAGCAAGTTATTTTACTTATTATGTTTACAGCCCTGGTCCGTGGTTTCGGATCAGTGTTTGTGCTGTTACTGATGTGTTAATGTCCTCCGCCCAGGCTCTTGTGGCCACCTCGTGACTTGTCCTGTCGGTGCCTGCTGTACTGGTTACCAGAGGGCCCTCACCCACGAATACTATATTGTTCTTTTTCTCTCTTTTATCTTTATCTTTCTCTCTCTTTCCTTTCTCCCTTACTTTCTTCTCTTTCGCTTGAACCCACCTCTTTGCTGTTCTTTTCTCCTCCCTTTCTTTCTCTTATCCCTTCTCCCTCCCCTGATCCTGGGCTGTCAGACTCTGTTTTGGGTTGAGTGCCCCTTTTTCTGCGACAATGACGCAATCCTCTTCATAGAGATCTCTTAAGCTTCACTCAGTAAATGTCAAAGGGCTCAATATCCTGGAGAAGTGGTCTCTTGCATTCAGAGAATTCCGCAGACTTCATGCGGATATTGTCTTTGTGCAGGAGATGCATATTCATCGCCATAAGTCTCCCTCCTTCACCAGTCCTCATTACTCTATGATTTGGCTTGCTTCGGCATAAACAAAAATGAGGTGTGTGTCACGGTTTGTTAAGACTCTCAGACGCAAAGTTAGGTAAAAACACAACGTTATTGAAAAGTTTAAGACAACCCCATAGGGTAACATACACGTTCATACATATATATTGCAATGACAGGAAACAGGCAACAATAATAGCGATACAGGCTTTACCGGCCCTGCCAATATACCGGGCAAGGCAGCCAGGAAGTTGGTATAAGGAATAGATAGGCTCTACCAGCCTTGCCAATACCGGGTAAGGCAAACCAAGATGGTACAAAGGGGAATAGGTTCTACCCGCCTTGCCAATATACCAGGCAAGGCAGCCTAATACGGAGTGGGTGGCAACCACTAAAGCCTCAGTGACTGGCTAGGTGGCAACAACAGTCACAAGGATGACATGCAGAGGCTAAAGGAGTAAAAGTGGCAAGCCAAGGAAATTTACAGGAGACCACCAGTACCCACGTACTGGTGAACCAACGGAGCTGCCTAGGACTTGACAGCAATAGATAGCATGGAGAGAACCAGTACCCGCGTACTGGGGACACAATATCTCTAAACCGGTACAGTAGTACTCAGATGTGGTGGAGGGAACCAGTACCTAGTACTGGGGAGACCAATCTCTTATCCGGTGCAACAGCAGCCGGTGAATAGGAGCGAGCTAGTACCCACGTACTATAATCATAAACTGTACCGGTGCAACGGCAGCCGGTAGTTGGTGGAGCAAACCAGTACACGCGTACTGGGGAAACCGTCTCTCTTCCGGTTCACCGCAACCGGTTGAATGTAAGCAGTCCAGTACCCATGTACTGGAAGCACAAATCTCTATAGGTGCAACAGCAGCCAGGTGGCTATGGAGCGAACCAGTACCCGCGTACTGGGGACACAAATCAAATTTGGTGCAACAGCAGCCGGGTGGCTGTGGAGATAACCAGTACCCGCGTACTGGAACACAAATCTCTATCTGTGCAATAGCAGCCGGGTGGCTGTGGAGCTAACCAGTACCCGCATACTGGAACACAAATCTCTATTGGTGCAATAGCAGCCAGGTGGCTGTGGAGCAAACCAGTACCCGCGTACTGAGAACACAAATCACTATCGTGCAACAGCAGCCGGTTGGCTGTGGAGCGAACCAGTACCCATGTACTGGAAACAAATACTGTTGATGCAACAGCAACCGGGTGGCTGTGGAGCAAACCAGTACCCGTGTACTGGAGTAACCAGCAAGGAGTAGAAATGTTGCCAAGGCGACCATGGAGGACTAGCCGACTACAGGCGATACTGGATCAGGAGCACAGCAGGTGAAAACAGGAACCAGCACTCCAGACGGTCAACCGGATCAGGAACGGCATCGGGGACTGGCAGCAGGAAGCAGCGACACAACGGCAACCTCAGCCGGATCAGGAACGGAAACAGGAACCAATGAACTGGTAACTCAGGAACTTGACAATCTCAGGTTAGCAGGAACATAACCAGGGGCCCAGGAAGCTCAGGAACACAATGGAGATGCGAGCAGAATAGAGACAACACGAAAGGGCAACCAAAGGGTGCCCAAGCTCAGTCTAAATAGGCAATGCAGGGTGGGCTGAAGGCAGACAGCCAATGGAGAGCCCCCTACAGGTAACGGACACAAAAAGGCAGCAATCACGGGCACCGTGATAGGGTGTTGCTATTCTGATCCACAGAGATGTGCCTTGGATTGTTCATGGATGTTTGTCTGATCCTCTTGGTCGTTTCATAGCAGTTAAAGGTTCACTATATTGTGTATAGTACACCCTAGCAACTGTTTATGTGCCTAAATTGGGGCAGTCTTTCTTTACCTCTTTCCTCTCTTCCGTGGAGGATTTCAAGTCTGGTCATCTGTTACTCGGGGGTGACTCCCATTTGAACCTCGTCTTGACTCTTCCACGGGCTGGTCAAGTACGCAGTTTGAAGTCCTGAACAAAATTAGAGATAGTCTTTGAGAACTGACAGTTGTTGATACCTGGAGGTATTTGCACCCATCTTGCAGACAGTATTCTTTTTACTCTTCCAGTCATGCTACATACTCTCGCATTGACTATATTTTTATGGACCAATGTCAGATCCATTCTCTACGGGAAGCTGATATAGAACCCATTACATGGACCGACCACGGTCATGTATGGGTGCAATTCAACATTGCTGCGTATCCGGAAGGCCCCAGTGCTTGGAAAATGAACTACTATCTCCTCATACAGGGTGTCCATGTCCGAACTGATATTCACAATGCCATCTCTGATTACTTTTCCATAAACCGAACACCTGACGTCGCGTGTCCAGTTGTGTGGGGAGGCACACAAGTGTGTCGTGAGAGGATAAAAGAAATTTGAGATGCTAGCAAGACTAAAAGGAAAAAGGAGGAGCAATCCTAAGCAATTATAGAGAATGTAGTATGGATATAGACATAGTAGCTGCAACAGTACAATATGAGATATAGCAGTCTGTAGACAAATAGTAAACAGTCCCCCTCCATCCACTCGATCGATGCAGCACAGGGGAAATAACTCCGAAGCCCTGGGGATGCCTCAAGTGCCAGGGTGCCAACACACACACAGAAAAGAAAAATGGCAACCTCAGGGCGTCGGAGACAGACCCGCACTGGATGGTCGATCGGCATAGCAGTTGTCAGCGGCATAAATAAGTAATGAGATAAAAAAAACACACATGCAGCCATAAGAATATCTGAACAGAATAGTACTGTATTGACAATCCCTCCCAGTAGTCAAAGCAATTCCAGTATAGACAGGCCTCCCGCTCCCGTAAAATAATGCTCCCTTGATGGACAAAAACATAGCAATATAGCACCAGGGTCAATTTCAAAACACAGCCAATCCCCCCAGGCCCTAGGGGGACCCTCCGTGCTGGCTTGGAACAGGCAGTCTATCAGTCCTGGGGTGCTCCCTACAACTGCTCAAGGGCTGCAGAGTCCATCCGCCATACAATAGGGACAGCTAGGTCATACAAAAGGAAAAGAAAAAAGCATAAAGTGTAACAACAAAACAAGTAGCAGTATCAGCTAGCCACTGCAGGTTCCATCAGGGGCGGACTGACCATCGGGCAATTCGGTCACGGACCGAGGGCCTGCGATCGAAAGGGGCCCGCCGCCACCAGAAATATTCTCTCCTACCATCTCCCAGAGTCCCATTTATTTGCCTGCGGAGCTGGTGTCTGCTGCAGGCGTGGCGTAATAGGGGTCGCACCTGTGACCGGGCCCATCACTCCAGGGGCCCGGCCACCCCCTACAACCCCCTCGCCACGCGCCTGTAGCATCTATGTACCGGCTCATGACCAGCGCTCTAGTAATACAGAGCGCTGGGAGATGACATCATCTCCCAGCGCTCTGCATTACTGAGAACGCGCGGGAGCTTCAGGAGGCACAGATCACTCTGCTAGGCCACCAGGGACTCAAGGTAGGGGCATTATTGAGGGGCATTGTGAAGCTTAGCTATGGGTCAATGTGAAGATATGGGGCAATGTGGAAGGGACATTGTGGAGATTGAAGGGCAATATGAAGATTGAGGGGCAATATGGAAGGGACATGGTGAATTATGGGGGCAATGTGGAGACTGGAGATTAAGGGGCATTGTGGAAGGGGCACTGTGGAGATTGAAGGACATTGTGGAGATTGAGGGGCACTGTGGAGATTGGGGGGCACTGTGGAGATTGGGGGCATTGTGGAGATTGAAGGGCACTGTGGAGATTGAGGGACACTGTGGAGATTGAGGGACACTGTGGAGATTGAAGGACATTGTGGAGATTGAAGGACATTGTGGAGATTGAGGGGCATTGTATAGGTACAATTTGGAGATTGAGGGGCACTGTGGAGATTGGGGGGCATTGTGGAGATTGAGGTACAATTTGGAGATTGAGGGGCACTGTGGAGATTGGGGGGCATTGTGGAGATTGAGGGGCACTGTGGAGATTGAAGGACATTGTGGAGATTGAGGGGCATTGTATAGATTGAGGGGCATTGTATAGATTGAGGGGCACTGTGGAGATTGAAGGACATTGTGGAGATTGAAGGACATTGTGGAGATTGAGGGGCCCTGTGGAGATTGGGGGGCATTGTGGAAATTGAGGGGCATTGTATAGATTGAGATACAATTTGGAGATTGAGGGGGACTGTGGAGATTGGGGGGCATTGTGGAGATTGGGGGCATTGTATAGATGGAGGTACAATTTGGGCACTGTGGAAGGGACATTGTGAAGATTGAGGGACAATGTGGAGATGGGGGCATTGTGGAAGGGGCAGGTACTGGATGTCATGGGGGGCTACTGCATGGCCTGGAGGGGGTTACTGCATGGCCTTGGGGGTACTGGATGGCCTGGAGGGGGGTACTGGATGGCCTGGAGGCCCCCTAGGCTATTCAGTACCCCCAGGCCACCACACTTTTGCAAATGATATATGGAACATTGTACTTGCTACAGGCACAGCCACCAGACCAGACATCCAGCACACCCTCAAGCTATCCAGCCAGTAGCCAAGTAGCCTCCAACCAACCAGCAAGAAGCTAGCCAGCAGTGTAAGGTTAGTTTTATTTATTTATTTTTTAAAGATTAATTTTATTAGAACGGGTTTACTTTTAAAATGGTGTGGAGTACCTTAATTTGTGTAATGTGAATCTTCTGGATGGGAGGAGTGTGTGTGTGTGTGTGTGTGGGGAGGGTAGGTGTGCGGGGCTGAAGATGTAGTGGGAGGTGGGGCCAATTATGTCACGGGGAGGGGCCAATGATGTAATTGGGCAGGGGGCCCACACCTCTTTTTGGACCAGGGGCCCTGGGTCCTGTCAGTCCGCCCCTGGGTTCCATTATCCAGGACCTGAAATAGCTCCCAAAAGGACACAGTCAATCATTTAGGTAGGGATACCCGGGTCCCACGGAGAGGTGTCTCATCCACACTCCTTGCCCCCGAGAGGGAATTAAACAGGTTGCAGACCTCCAATATATCCAGAACCACAGGAAACCACGGGCCAAGCTCGGTCTTCAGATCCCGCCAAGTAGTTGATGCAGATAGGTCAAGCACATTTAGCTTGTTTTCCAAATCTCAGTGTACGGCAAACCTCAAGGGGGCCATCTATTGCACCAGGCTTGGACAGGAGCATAGGCGTGCATCGTTGTTGTGGGGTAAAGGCCCCCTCAGTGCGCTTCGGCGTCACCGCTCAAAGTCCCATCCGCCGTATATCGGTGCGCAGGGTAACGATTTCCTCTCAGAACACATGTGATTCCTCTCATTATGGCCCCAAGGTCTTCCTTAGACAGTAGTTGCAGTATGTCTCCTTTAGTAAGATATTGCGAAGAGGGAACAGGTGATGTACAACAGAGAGGCAGCTCCAGAATAGCATCGACAGGGTCTCCGTCTGGGTCTGACGGGAGTGTAAGATAAACCCTCACACTCATATTTAAAGCTCTGGCCTCCATGCTGCTCAGCTATGGCATCTGGTCTGGAAAGCGCGGAGGGAGGAAAACACAACAGCTGTAGCTGTCTTCCACAGATAATTAATGCCAAAGCAACATTAAAGTCATCCAAGATAGATCACAACAGCACCACCTTGTCAGTCTTCATAGGCAGCTTGCCCCGCCCCCCCTTGTTAGATATTGTTTTGCAAAACTATAGTTCGACATATTTAGCTTTATTTGTCAGTTTAAGCAAATCAACCAGTACTTCCTTGTAGAAAGTGGCATTTGGGAGGAATGAGTGGAATTTTAGTATGTAACACTCCAGGCTGTGCCAGCCAGTACTGCTGGATTTGAATAAACCAAAATAAATGAAAGCTAAATATCTCATCTATATATATAAAAGAAGACTTTTGTGTGCCTGGCAAACACACCCAGGGGCGGCAATAAGGCGGAGTTACTGCTCCCATT
The DNA here is from genome assembly GCA_037306005.1 of Rhinophrynus dorsalis. Classification (NCBI taxonomy): domain Eukaryota; kingdom Metazoa; phylum Chordata; class Amphibia; order Anura; family Rhinophrynidae; genus Rhinophrynus; species Rhinophrynus dorsalis. The sequence goes on along the minus strand of CM074723.1, from coordinate 121,138,607 downwards.
GGGTGATTCAAAGGGGGCGTGATTTTCACAGGACTTAGCAGTGGCCGAAGGCCACTGTTAAGTCCTGTGAAAATCATGCAGGGAGTTGGCCCGCCCCCACTTTACAGCCCACCCACCACTATCCAAGTTTGCAAAAAATTAACACACACACACACAAGACTTCCTTGCCTGTGGGACCCGGTCCGTTGTTATCTCCTGCGGCCGGTCACTCTCTTTTCCTAAACGGACCTGCAACTGCTTTTATTAGCGCCTCGCCACATACCACCCACTGTCCGGAGGCGCACTGAGCCACAATACAAACCCTGCGCCCTACACCCCGCTTGCTGCGGTAGTTCTACCGCAAAGTAGCAGGTATTCGCGCTCCAGCACTTCCCCAAGTACCTTCACAAGGATGGATCATTTTCATACAAGTCTGCAGACACTTGCCTACATAGAGATCCAGCCGCCTTGCTCACCCACACATTCTACAAGTAACTTGACCGCTTGCCCTGTGGCTACAACTGACAAATCATCTTATATTATTATATGTGAGCGCTGCATCGGACTGGGGATGATGGGAGTTGTAGTCAGTGCTCATTCTGCATGCAGAGATGGGGACAGACAGCACTCCGCCTCCCTCTCTCTCTTTCCCCCTTCTCTGCATGCAGAATGAGCACTGACTACAACTCCCATCATCCACAGTCCCACGCAGCGCTCACATATAATTATATAGATAAGCCTGACATTCCAAACACAGACAAGCCCAGTGCACCGCTCAGCAGAAGTATGGAATGACCGGGCTCCACTCTGGAGCGGGTGGAAGGGGTCTGGCCAAAGGTTTTCAGCGATGACCTATAACAATAACAAAATATGTGTGTTTAACTGCCTTGGATCGTGCTCGAAATACTTTCCTAACATCACAGTGGTTTCTCCCGTTTCGATTATTACTTTTGCTCCACTACATATTCAGAAACCGAGCAAAAGTACTAATCACAACGGGAGAAACCACTGCGATGTTAGGAAAGTATTTCGAGCACGATCCAAGGCAGTTAAATGCACATATCTAATTGTCAACTCGAATCGCTGTTTTCATGGCACCCGCTGAAGATCTGTGAGGACAATCCTTACACCTCTTCAGTGCACGCAGACAATCCAGCCGCCTCAGCCCCTGTTAACCCTTTCTTTACCTGCAGGTTCACATATGCAACATCTGCACTCCCATATGGGACTCCAGCGTATTGCACAGCCTGATGGTGAAGACGTACAAATTTGCTTGCAAAACTTGAGCCTCAAACTTAAACCCTTTCACTACCGCAGTGGAGTGCAACACATTGCACACCACAGCAAACCGTTGTACATAAAACATCTGTGCCCCACACATGAACAACATTTATCATACTCAAACGCACCTTCACTAAGGATGATGGCAGTTATACTGTACGTTGTACATGACATCCAACTCACATGCCATTCTGTACATGTCACAATTTACTTCTACCCTTCATACATACACAATAACATTATGACATATATAAACACACACATATCAACACATATACATCCAATAACACACACATACTGTCACACACACACACACATACTTACACATATACGCATTCACAGACCCTATAAAACACTTTTTAAACAAATTACATTTGAAATACAAAATAACACACATAGAAACCCATGACGGGCAATGCCGTCCAAAACTGCTAGTAAACTATAGTTTTAAAAAAATAATGGCTACTATATTTAATTTGGCCAAATCACTCTCTTAATGTTGGACTCCAATGAAATTCACACTCTGCAGTATTGGTTCCTATGCAGTCCTAGAGTATGCCAATCTAGCAAGTATCCTTAAATAAAATTACAATCTGGGAATGTTATATAGTGTATAAAATATATATTCAATAGAGATATTCAAAATATTTATTCAGCTGATCATGTGTATTCTGTTGGATGTTCTGTCCATATTCGGCAAAGCTCGGTAAAGTAAGTTAACATTTTCTGTTTAAGGGCATTCTGTTAAGCTGACTAAACCTTACCTTTAGCCAGGCAAACATAGAAAATATACATTCTTCAGGGTACAATGAAATCAAGGCAGCCCTGCAGTATGCATTTTTCAGATGTGTCCCCATCCCCAGTTAAAAGTGAGATATGAAAAAAGGTGAAGAAAATAAGTAGCAAATTCTTCTAAAACTAGACAAAGAAAGTTTTACTTCACTGAGCGAATAGTAGATTAGTGGAACAGCCTAACAGAATTTAAGCATGCACAGGATAGGCATAAGACTGTCTTAAACATAAGACAAGACCGAGGGCCAAAAAAGTTTTGTGGTTTTTACAGTAGGTAAATGGGCAGACAAGATGGGCTTAATGGTTCTTATCTACCATCAATTTCTATGTTTCTATATTTACAAATCGTGTTAATCAGCTTAGTATATTGAAGTAGCTCAATTCGCTATAACTTTTATGCCTTTAAGATTTGATTGAGCCGACAAGTTGCGGCAAAGGAGCATAAGGTATAGCCTTAAAAAGTACAGGCCACCAATTTATTAGAGTCTCATTAAACATATTTTAATGATCAAGGTGATTGTAACAATTATGAACTCCTTCATACATTATACTTAAGGCTGCTGTAATATTCTATATAATAAAAGGCCAGAAAGTTTATCACGATGCAGTCATGAGCAGTAGAGACTGCCCACATTATGCCAGTCTCCACTGTGCATGACTGTATCACGTGAGTGAGGCGGCGCAATCACATGGAGCAGTGAGGAAACGGTAGTACGCAGAGCAGGTCCGGGTAATGTTAACCCTTTGAGTGCCAGAAGTGTATGCAACGCATTGCTTTGCAATGAGTTGCGTACCTGTCTGGCACTCAAAGGGTTAAGAGGCCGGTCCTGCTCTGCGTACTGCCGTTACCTCACTGCTCCATGGCCCGTGCACACGGGCTTTTACACTAGTTATTACTATAATGGATTAATTACTGGGTTTACCCAATAGTAAATTTTAAGAGCCAACAGCAATTATAATCCTCAGTGATATGCATTACTTCTTTCAAAGCAACATCAAGCCATAAAATGTTATTAATGAGTTACTCTAAGTGAACTCCCTAATATCATCGTTAATTCAATTTTGGAATAATTACTGCAGTATGATACTGTGTATAAGTTATCGCAGTTATAAGGGTTAGTTACTATGTATACTACATAATGAATATTAGGGCTATCAGTATCTCTAATCCTCTTATGAGTTACTCAGAATAATGCCTCAAGGTGCATCTCTGGCATTTAGCTCTACGATGCCAATTACATATATTTATAAGTCTCGAATGCTGAAACTTGCAGTAATTGTGCAGTATGAAATCAGTGCTTAGCTTGCAGCAAAATAAAACATTACTTGGAAACTCAATCAGTACAGCTTCCCCAGGAGTCAAGCTACAGCCTGGAATAGTGTTGAAAACTTTGTCAAGAAATATTGATATAATCATCTGAAGTGTAAAAACAGAAAATTCTTCATATAGAGGTTCCCTATGGTCAGTCCCTCGCAGACTGCCACACTCAGCACTCTGTTCGGCTTAGTCTATAAAGTAATTCACCCTCTGTACAAGTGTACTTTCTTGTGGTCAATATAAGTCCGTGTAATTCAGAGAAGGAAGCATGGCCCAATACATATCTCCGCATGATGTGGCTTCATCAGGGGATGTAGTCAACATGACTGATTCATTTAACTTATTTATACCTAATTTAGAAGGTGTGTTTCGTGATGATGGTTGTGGTGTCACAAAAAGGTCCAACAAGTAGTATTGTGTCGGATTGTCTGAACAATGCAAGGGTTTAGTTATACAATAGCTATATTACTGTGTTTCACATTAACCTGTTCAATGCTATTCTTGAATATGGAAATGGCATTGTTATATCAATAAAATGGTTGGAATCACCAGTTTATGATTAACCACAAAATGTTTTTTTGGTTAACAAGGTATTATATCTTATGCCCATGAATCGTGACCTTTGTAGTTATAAATATAAAAGGAATTAGGATATAAAGCATCTATAACGCAGTAATGAAAATCCAACCCACTACTATAACAAATAAATGTTGTTATAGGACCTTATTTCCTGTTCTAATAAATAGGCAAATGTTGGCACAATCCTTATATAAAATATGCATTAACAGATACACCTAAATGGTCCCTAAGTGTAAGTAGTCAGAGCAAGAAGATGACCGTGGAGCAATTCTGGAAAAATCCATCTGTACCACATGGAATAATTCTTAAAAATCCAATCCCTTTTAACCCCTTGAATGCTAGAGAGGAACTCTCTAGCATCCAAGGGGTTAAAAGCACCATTTTAGTAAATTTTAATAATTATTACTTGTTGCCTAAGAGCTCTCAAGCTCAAGCCTCCGGAGTATCAAGAAGGAATGGGGAGGTAGTAGTGTCCAACTGACTCAATTTGCATAATAATGTGAGTGGGGCTTAATCAATATTGGCAGGATTGGGAGGTGAAAAGGCAGGGTTTGCCCTGAAATGATTGGGGGAGTAGGCAGGACAGGGATGGGATTGGGTGTCATTACAAGGGAACCAGCTGCCTCCAGGGATCTGGTACATACTGTAAAATCTCAGGTATAATACTCACCTGTGTATAATACACAGGTGTAAATTAAACCCAAGATTTTGGAGGAAAACAAAAGTGCCTATGTATATTATGCACCCTTGTTTTCCCTCCCTCTACCCACCATCTTGGATATCCATGTGAGGACCTCTGTTCATTCAAGATACTGCTAATGCCCTTTGCGCCTTCTGCACAAAATGTCCCAGTTGCCTCCAAAGGGGGTGAGTAGAGGGAGGGGAAGGTAGGAGGATATTGAGGTGGAGGAGGGGAGCAGATTGAGGATGTATATGTATTTTTTATCTTGTGTATAATACGTCCCCCCAACTTCACATAAGGGAAAAAGGGGAAAATTGTGAGTATTATATACAGTAAGTCTGAAACTGGAGTGTCTGGGGGAGATCTGGAGAGTTCCCAGGTATGCCCCTGGCACTGATGCCCTAGAATTGCCCAACTTCCATGTGTGCATATGATCTTTTCTTTTGTTATTTAGAGGGGCAGTACACAGTTTTATGAAAAATTATAGGATATTGGGTGGGAATATACAATCGTTGGACGTCCATTTGTTGGGAATTACAACTCCCGTCATCCCCAATCAAACATTATAATCCATCATCTGGAAGTCTAACAATGGCCTACCCTAGTTATAGGCCTTTTTCTGATTTGTGAGCAAAGGTACTCCCACTTCTGGGAAATTTTCATTAAAATGTTATAACACCTCTAATCTAAAATGTCATCTGGTGTCCAAAAGGCAAAGTGTTTTATTTATCATTATCTTCAAGCTCCCCCCAACAGTTCAGGCTTTTGGGATATCCTCAATTGAACCCAGGTAAATGTAATTAACACATGCATAGACTTCAAAATTAGGAAACTACAGATTGGTTTACTAATGTAACATGACCAGATCACCATTTTAATACAGGACACTAATGAAAGAGACACACTGCATGAGTGCACTGATTCCTGTCCAGTCCTGCAGAGGGGACCTATCACCTTATTTTTTTACATTCAAAACTGCCTATGTGTCATGTTAAGCAAAAGTCCTTCAGATGTATAATTTAGAAGATAGTCGCACTTTTATTTCTGGGAAAAGGGAAAGTGAGAGTATCCAGGTGCAGCACATTGCTTAATTAGCATTTGACACATCATTTAAATGTTTAATTAGCATATGAAATATCACTGGTACTGCATTTAGCATACAATAGCATGCAGTGCCAAGTATAAATATCTCCTTAACTGTAGATTTCCTGGTATTTTGGATAACATGACACACAGGCAGTAGTTCATGAAGTTTTCAAATAGGCAAACAAATCAAAGCTATAAGTTCTCTAACAAACTTCCAACATTAAAATCTTGTCACATTATACTAGTGTTCATTTAGGGTTTCCAGACCATACATTTAAAACCATGCATATATGAAAAATGCTTGCTGGAGGCATGCATGGATTGCTACGGAGCAGCAATATTTTCCATGTAGCCATGCAGCATGTGGTTTTCAGATGTGTGCGGTTTTGCTTGAGAACCTGAAAATCTACAGTGGAGGTGTGTGTATGTGTGGGTTGATGGCAGGTTTGAGAACCTCTAATACAGAGGCAAGAAAAAGGCAAGATATGGCTCTCCAGCTGTTAGAGCCTACAACTCCCAACATCTGGAGTTACCAAATACTGGAGTTATTGATTACACCAAAAAGATGACCTTCTACAAAAGATGTTTGGCTTGATTCAATAAACGCCTGTAAAACTGTCAGTAAGCAAATATGGATTCTGGGCGGCACACAAACGGTGTTACCGTATCAATCCAATTGGCCTACCAACAGGAACCACAATGAACATTGGGCCACAGAACCTGACTTTTGGACCAAAGTTCAATGTGTGATTTATGTTAAAAAAAAAAAAAACCTCACGATAAATAATGTGAGAAATGGGTACATCAAAGAAAACAGCTAATGCTTGGTGTTTGACAAAGATATGCAACCAAGATATTCTGGCCTTAATCCTTTGAGTGCCGGAGGGGTACGCAACGCATTGTATGTTAATCGTAGGCTGGCATTCCAAGGGTTAATTGTATGCTGCCATTCCAATAGTTAATTGCTGCTGGTAGGAAGGCAAAGTTTCCTCTCACGCCATTGCCCGATCCAATCCGTGGAAAAAAATTGAACAGAGACTTTTATATGGATAGTCTGTTCAAAATGGTTCCAATACTACAACTGGCTGGGATGTGGGTTACGCACTTCTCAGCCAATCAGCTTCTAGCAGGTTTCGTCATCCCCCCCACCAGAAGCCGATTGGCTGGGAGGTGCGTAACCCCACATCCCAGTCAGTTGTAGTGTAAGAACCATTTTGAAAAGAGACTTGCCATATAAGTCACAGACTGACTCTGGCAGTGGGGGTGTGGTTTTAATGCATTCCTGCCGACGGCAGTAGCTTACAATTAACTATTTGAGCACCAGCATACATTTACACATTGGAATGGCAGCATACCATTAACCATTGGAATGCCAATGGGGTATGCAGCGCCTCGCAATATGTTAATTTTTATAACATTAAACACATATTTTCAGTAATTTGGATGTAATGATATGGGGCTTAGGGCCCCATATCAATACATCCACTGGTTACTTAAGTTTTTTTCCCTTCAATTCCAGTGTCAGCAGTTTAAAACATGCGTTAAGGGATGCCAAAAAAAAGTAGGAACAGATTTGTGGTGAGAAAATGGGTTCCCTTAATGCATGTTAATGTCCAATGGATGGAACAGAATGAAATGCACAATCTTAAATTGCTTCCAATGGGCTCAAAATTTAGTGTCCAACATGCTTTGTTTTTCTTTTCATGAGGCAGTTTTTCACAGCCCAGGTTATTAATTGGATGGCTTACTGTGCTTAAAAAACTACTGTTGGCTTTTTTAATGGGGTCTTTTGGATCGAGCCCTATATTAGTTTTCCTAATAACTCTTTGAGGACAAGAGGGGCATGCAACACTCATTCCTCAGGCCCACAATGGGTTAATTGCATTCTTGTGCTTTAAATTCTTCCTCATTTTGGAGTTAAATGCTGCTGCTGTGGCGGATATATTTTGCAATATCCTCCCTATCCAGCCTTTGAAACCGATACTGTGGTGACCATTTATTTCTGTTATCAGAAACACTGCTCTAAAATAAACTTCTGACAGAATATCCATTTCTCAAGAACTCACTGTTGTTTAAACATTTTAAATGCCAAAGGGGTGTCCAATGCTTTGAATTTGGCACTCAAAGAGTTAAATTAATATCAGAAATCATTCGATTCAGCATTACTTTGTGTTTGATACATGGCTATAGACAACATTTTGACTAAAATCATCAGGATCATTTAACATGCATTGGACTCTATGGAAATAAAACAAAAAGATATGTCAAAGGAATTTGAGGAGATCATTTCATTAAAGGAACAGGAAACATGTTCATGGATAAATATACAATACAAGTGTAAAAGCCCGTGTACATGTGCCAAGGTCCGGGTGATGTTAACCCTTTGAGTGACAGAGGGGTACGCAACGCATTGCAAAGCAATGCGTTGCGTACCCCTCTGGAACTCAAAGGGTTAAGAGACCGATCCTGCTCTGCGTCCTGCTGCCGACGCAGTCATGCACTGTAGAGACTGGCCCAGTACTATAACTCTGTGATAGATTGTGCTGAAAGTAAAATAAATAGTAATACTCACAAGTGTAATCGTCAGAAACCGATGAACCTGACACAAAGACCAGAGGAGAATATAGCCTGTCTCCTGTCAGGACACTCTGATGGAAATCTTCTGTGCTCACAAGTGGATTTCTTCAGAGCACTCTAGAATGCCAATCGATGTATGTGAAGGATAATAATAAAAAAACACACAAACACTGGATGGCTTTAGTGTTAAAAAAAGAAAATGTCTAAATTTAACCCCTTAAGGACCGGCCGAGTATGCACTTTGCGGTCACTTAAGGACCACGGAGCATTTTTTTTTTTTTTCGCACGATCCAATTCCAGACTCCCCGAAAGGCTTGCAGCCCTTAAGGGTATAACAACCCATGATGGCCCAGGAACGTCATGGGTCCTTAAGGGGTTAATAACAGATAAAAACAATGATTAAATTAGATATATACTTTCTCCAGTCTGTACACATTCACTGGCTAGAACAGGGGGATTCCCTCCACTGTTCGAGTAACTTCCTTGAGTACTGTTGCTTAAGTCAGAAGGATGTCACTAGATCTACTCTTCAACTCAAAAACATTTAGAAAGGTTTTATTAAAACCACTATATTGTGATGTGTTTTTGATGTTATATCAAACCTTTTCATGAGGCAGAAAGGACGCCGCTGTGCAATGAGGCACCTAAATACACTGCTATCACGTTTTTGATTTGGCCAACTAGTGTCACAACCCAATGAAATGTGTTTATGTTAAGTCCTGTCACAATTATCAAAGCATTAATATTCATGTTCATGTTACAAAATCTTTAACAAAAACTTCCACTTTATATTGGGGAATTTATACAAGCTTATCACACTTTGAGGCTGCCCTGTGTATTCCTAAATGTCCATTCAGATAAAGGAGTTCATCTTATGAATATTAGGGTTACACATGGTGTTTTATATAGGCAATGTGCCTCTCCAGCACTTGTTGCGTTAATAGCTCCATGCTTTCCCCTCATTGTTGTCATGGTTATGTTTGTGATACATTAATGCAGAAGTTCCTTTCGATACTTTTGCTATATGATTTTGTAATATTGTATGGATATTAGTGATATTTGTGAGGAGACTTAACATAAGCGCATATAATTGGGTTGTAGCACTAATTGGCTAATTCAAAGTGATGGGAGTGCAGGGCCGGATTCCCCAATAGGCTGAGTAGGCAACTGCCTAGAGCTCAGCTGTGCTGACCACATCCACATCTTGAATGGTGGGTGTGGCCAGAGCAATCTCAATGTCACTTCACTGGTTTTTACCACTTTAGAAGCTATTATTTAACCCCTTGGATGCTAGAGAGATCTCCAACGCATGTTGGAGACTTCTCTAGCAACCAAGGGGTTAAAGCAGTTTTTTTGCTTGTCTTGTTATGGGCCAAGGGTATTTTCTGTGCCAAGAGTTAATGGATGAGTCTGAGGTGGGGCCATGGGGGTAGCTAAAGGCACATAGAGTTCCTTGCCTAGAGGCTCATGGAATATAAATCCAGCTCTGTGGGAGTGTATTTAAGTGACATGTTCTGGAGTGGTGTACTTTGTGTTTTGTCTCTCAATGCAATATCTTTTGTAATTTGCCAGATGAAAAGGTTTACTAGAACCTTGAAACGCATTGCAATATGGTAATTTTAATAAATTTTCACAAAAACAGCAGCTGCAATTAATCTTCATAGTATTTGAGCCATAAAGAGTGTTATTTCATTACTGTGAGCGTTGTAGTTCAAGAGTAATTGAATGATAAAGTTTCCCCCTCCCGCCGCTTTTACCTAGTGTAAGCCCCCACTCCTCAGATGTGGAATCCAGTCCATAGACCAGACAGCTCACATCAAGGGTCAATATTCTTATCGTAAGAACAATGAAAACCCTGCCCCCTTGACAGGTTTTTCAGCTTTTTCCCTTATCTTAATTGAAGATTGTCCCTCTCTGCAATCTACCTGGACACTCCCTGCTGCTCTAAGCTGAGCAGTGTTACATCAGTAGAAGGGGCGGGAGGGGATAGTTTAGCATTCAATTACTCTTGAACTACAACTCTGATAGAATTGAATTAACACTTTCCAAGGCCCAAATACTATGATGATTAATTAGAGCTTCTTTTATTATGAAACATTACTATCCCTTTAAGTTGAAGCGTGGATATTGTGACATCCTTCTCCCACTGATTTGAATAGCAGTTCTCAAAGTTACACGAACAAGGGCAGGAATACCCATGTTTTCCTAGCCAGTGATTTATAAGACTTGACCATTTCCTCTTTGCTTTATATTACACTGCAACAATGAATTACAGATGTCACACTTCCTTAAGTGTAAAACCACCCACTTTACTGAACAACCTTGTCAGATGTCACATGGCAAATCATTATATACTGAAGTCAATGCCTGCTATTGCACACATAACTAAGTGGACATATATTTAGATGTAAAATGTATGAGCATTCTTACTGCAAGAAGGACATTGTATAAGTGAGGGTTCTATGGTATACACAGGTCCGGACAGGAATATGAATATAGCTCATGTAGTTTCTGGTGATGAACCACTTAGTTACAAGCGAGGTATCCAATGTATTGTGAAGCAAAGCAAACAATGGGTTGTGTTGTATGTTTGAAACCCCTATAAACAAACATAATATGTGGTTGGTATTTACTATGAAACATAATCTCGTGGTGAGGGATAGATTTCCTAGTTGTACGTGCAAAATCTGAAGTTTGGACATAATATACTACATAAAAATAAAAAAACAGATTTTCTATGCAAAAATCAACAAGTTAAAAAAAAAAAAAAAAAAAAGGAACTTAAACATCTTCAGTAGGGAAATATGAAGTTATAATCACTTATCAGGCAAATTGCCTCCATTGAAGTTGGACTGACATTTTTTTCCACACAGGCTAAAATGGGATTATGGTGAAGGCCTGGAATGAGAGTAAACAAAACACAACCTTCCCGACAGGCACCGTGTATAATCCCATTAGTAAAGGGGAAATATCCCTAGGACTCTATATGTTTAACATATTAAATTTATCTAGTTAGGTGTATACCTTCATACCTGGGAGCTTTCAAAATGAGCTGAACTTGAGATCTTGCAAATATTAACCCTTAAAGTTCTAATATAGATTCTCTGTCATATGTCCCTGCTCACTGTCCTCAATGAGCCATTAATTTACAGCAGCTTACTCCAGGGTCATTAAGGGATTAAATATATCACTGTATGAACATGCATAACACAAGCAGGACTTTTCCCTCTGCCTTCCAGGTACAACTGGCACCAATTAAAGGGATAGTAATGTTTCATAATAATAGCAGCTCTAATTAATCATCATAGTATTTAGACTTTGGAGAGTGTTATTTCAATTCTGTCAGAGTTGTAGTTCAAGAATAATTCAATGACAAAGTATCCCCCTCCCGCCCCTTTTACTGTTCAGCCAGAGCAGAAGGGAGGTGCCCAGGTAGATTGCAGAGAGGGACAATCTTCAATTAACATAAGGGAAAAACCTCACTTACAAATAAAACTATAGTCTTTTTACTTGACTGGAGACACTATGGTGGACAATGTAGTCATAGGAGTAGAGACTAAGGCCCCCATGTTCAAATGAAGAATGCAGTAATTCTAGGGCAAATCAACTGCATCACAGCAACAAGCATACATTCCCAAACTTCCCACTGCTTTAGATGATGTTTTAACCCCTTGAATGTTAGATATTTCTTCAGTGAATTGCCTTACAATGCTTTGGATATCTCTGTAGCATTCAAGAAACAATTATATCAGTTTACCTTTTCCTTTATATTCCTTTCCTGGCAAGGACATTTCAGCCTTCACCCAAGGGTTAACTCTCAGCTGATTGGACAGGAATGTACTCGCCAAGAAATAAAAACTTCCCTCCCTCTAATGCAGCTTTTATAGTCTAGAACACACAAAAAAGGCATGGGAGAGATTCAGTTATGGCTGATGTGTCGTGGCCAGGAAAGAGAAATAGCGGTAAGTGGATATAATTTCCCACATTTCTGTACATGTCCCATCAGCCTTCACCCAAGGGTAGTATCCAAACAGTTCTCACAAAAACAAAAAAAAAAAAAGAGGAGGAGAAAAAAAAAAAAAAAAAAAAACAGTAGAAAAAGAGGATGCAAATAAAATATGTATTTATTATTTGGACAAAAATGGAATGCATGACACTGTACCCAAAAACTGCAGAAATAACAGCCTAAAAATCCAAACTGTAGTGTTTGATCAAAAGTAGTGATGGAAGACTATGTTGCTGCTTTGCAGAAATCCTCAGAATAGACCTCTGCTTTAGCTGGCCAGGATGTAGCTACCACCCTGGAAGAGTGTCTCTCAGAACAGTTCTGTTCTTAGCTGCTTATTCCTTCTTAATACAGGACACAATCCATCTGATGACAGTTGACTTAATAACTGATTGCACCTTCCTGAAACAATAATGAATAGTCCAGAAGACTTTCTGAATGCACTGGATCTATCCAAGTAGGACTTCAGGCATTGGACTGGATCCACCAAGGACCAAGAAGGATGAAGATCCTCTTGTAAAGAAAGCTGGAAGGAAGGGCGAATGATGTCTTCAGCTAGATGAAATTGGGAAATTACCTTAAGCAGAAATTCTCTAACACGTCTCAAAATTACTGTCCATAAGAAAGTTAATGTATGGCTCTTCTACTGATAAGGCTTGAAGTTCTGACACCATCCTGGCTGAGAAAGGCAGCTTTCAGTGAGAGCATTCCCAGTGAAAAACTCAATAGGTTCAAAATCAGGAAACCTGAGTACATATAAACCAACTGTAAATCCCACATGGCGCTAAAGGCCTTTGCCAGAGGCCAGAGTTTGGACATGGCCTTAAAAAAACTGGACACTAAATCATTAGATGCCCAATTAACTTCAGTAGAGCTGAGACCTGAACTTGTGCAGAGGCCTTTGTGAAACCCTTCCATGAGAAAGTCCAAAATTTGAACAATTGAGGGGTTAGATGAGGAAACCCCCTGGCATCTGCCCACAGACTGAAAAGAGACAAAATTCTGTAACAGACATTGAATGTAGAAGATTTAGTGTCAAGAGAAAGTTAATTTTTTCCACACAGTCTCCATGCCACAAGATGAAAGGAATGAGGAGCCAGGTGAAGAATGGGGCCTTGGTGAAGAAGATCTCTCTTGGGTGGTAGTATCCATGATTCCTCTATCTTCAGTTGTAGAAACAATGAGTACCTGTGTCTCCGTGGCCATTGTGGAATGATTGCTTTTGCTTCAACCTTGACCAGCTGGATCTTTTGGAGTACCTTCATAATCATAGGAACTGGTGGCAAGATATAGGCAAACTTCCTTCTCCAAGAATCCATCCCCTTGACTTCTGAATAGAATGTCCTTGAGAAGAAGGTTTTCACCTTTGCCCTGTATGGGTGTGCCATAATATCTACTAATGGAGACCCCACCTCTGGACAACCATTTCAAAGGCCATCCAAACTAAGACCCAAGAACCTGGATTAGAAGTGATCGGCTAAGAAAGTTGGCCTGTTTGATGAATCTTCCCTGGATGAACATTGCTGTGAGATCTGAGGCATGCCTTGAGGCCCATTCCAGAATAGAAAAGGTTTCCTTTAAGAGAGAGAGACTTCTGGTGCCTCCTTGCTTTCTTATATAAGCTGAGATATTGTCTATGAAGATTATTGGATGCCCCTTCAAGATGTTGGCAAAATAATTGAGATCCCAAGAGGCAGCCTATACCTCTAAAATGTTTATGGGGACACTTGAGCAGGGAGATGGCCATAACCGAGAGCTGGAATATCTAGACATGCAACATCCCATCCTCTTCTGCTGGCAGCTGTGTTTATGGTAACTCAATCAGGATCTCACATTTTTAAACCCCAGACAATGTTGTCTTCCTGTTCCCACCATCTGTTGGACTGAAGGACATGCAGTACAATAACCATCCCAGTTGATTTAGAAGTTGGAAAGTGAAAAGCTGATGTTGAATGAACTGCTGTATTTTGTTAGAAGGGGAATGTCTTCTAGGTAGTGAAAAATTTATATTTTCTTCCTTTAAAATGTCTCAATAATTGGAATTAGGACCTTTGTAAAGGTTCTTGGAATAGGGGAGACTCAGAAAAGCAGGCAAGTGAACTGAAAATGCTGCCGATTTATTGTGAAACGCGGGAACTTTTGATGTGAAGGCATGACCTGTATTAGCCGATAAGCATCTTTTAGATCCAACAAGCACATCCAATCCATGGGAAGTAGTGTTGAGCGAGCACCCCGATGCTCGGGTGCTCGGGTGCTCTGACCGAGCACCCCCTGAGGCTCGAGTGCTCGGCCGAGCACCCGAGCCCCATTGACTTCAATGGGGCGACACCAGGCACCCCCTGCTCTGATGAGGGGAGGGTGCCTGGTCAATGCCCCCTTCATCCCCCCTTCATCTCCGCTATGCCCCCTTCATCTCCGAATGCCCCCTTCATCATAGCGGAGATGAAGGGGGACATTGTGGAAGACGGGCATAGCGGAGATGAAGGGGGACATTGTGGAAGAGGGGCATAGAGTCTATGCCCCTCTTCCACAATGTCCCCCTTCATCTCCGCAATGCCCCCTTCATCTCCGCAATGCCCCCGTACCTCCAGTCCCTGGTGGTCCAGCGGAGCGTCTTCGGATCTGTGCCTCTTCCGGCACAGATCCCCGCCACCCGAACATGGCGGGCGAGCACATGGCGGTACTCGACGAGTACCGCCATGTGCCGAGCAGAGCGATGCTCGAGCCGATCCGAGCATCGGCCGAGCACGCTCGCTCATCACTAATGGGAAGGAAGTTGGAAAAAACAGTTGGTAGATATTCCATCTTGTAGGGCCTGACTCTGAGGAGGTTTCTGAGTTTTAATTAGATACATAACCGGAAGTGGATCTCCTGAAGATTTTTGAACCTTAAACAAAAATTGAGTAGATGCCTTGAAATATTTTGTGAGACTGGACTTCAGTGATGGAGATTTCTGACAGCATATTGTGCAGGAATTAATGAAGAAGTATGGCTAATCCTCATCCTTTTGAAAGCCTTGACTCTATGAAGTGGTTGAATGAGTAGAGAGATATAAACTCTGGGGAGTAACACATGTTTATTAATTGAATCACCCATTTGCCTGGAACCATATTGGCCCAAGCTTCCCAGAAATGTTTAAATCTTCCCCAGATTCCCAGGGCTTGAGCCAGTAGACCATCAAAACATCATAATAGATTTGTTGCTGTAAGATAAGGCTAATCTAGATATATTGACCATGGTGGACTGGCTTCCTTTCCATGTTTGGGATCTATTAGATTGTTTCCCTTGTTGATAGGCCTGAAACTCTCAAAAGGCCTGTCTTTAATTTTGGTTGCACCTGGGTCAAATATGTTCTGCTCTTCTAGATTTCCTTTCTTGAAGCAACAAGACACTTTTCCCACTTGAAGCCTTCTTAATGATGTCATTAGGTTGATGCCTGAAAAGCCTTCACTCATAAAAAGGAAGACCGCAAAGGCTGGACTTTGTTGTCTGCTGCTCAAGTCAAGTCCTCGGCCAATGGGCTCTTCTGGCCAAAACTGTTAAGGCGGTGGCCCACCACCACCACCGATCTTCCCTCTCCTTGAACTAGGAGATGTTCTGTGGGTTCCCAATAAATTTTCATGGCCCCTGAGATGGAGGATAGGGTCATCACAAGTTTGCAGGCCAGTACAATGGAGGAGATTAGATACCTGACATAATTTGCCAATCTCCTATCTAAGCAGTCCCTGAAGGACACTCGTAAAAATGCAGAGTAATGCACCTGGCTAAGTGAGCCACAGAAGCGTCCATTTTTGGTGGCGAGTCTAAGAATTCACAGTCTTCATCAGCAAAAGGCTTAATCTTTCTTTCTGAATTTTTCCATTCATTCAAGATGACCCACAAATAACTTCATGGACCTCTTCCCGAGTTAGGAAAACAAACAGTACTCTGAAGATCTTTCCAAATTTTCAAGGAGACCTAGCATCTTACATACGTCTTGATAAGGGAATTAATAAGAGAAACAACAAATCCAATCATTCTTCAATTTAGTCTTCATCCACTGAAGAAATCATGGATTCAGTATAAACTCTAGAGTCAGGGAGGGATTCATCCAGTTAACATTGTAGAGCCTCCTCAGGCTAATTGCTGGGTCTTTTTCTAGACTAAAAAACTGTCTGTGGCAGCGGATGATGTTGCTGCTACTGCCTCAGAATCAGCACTGCAACTAGGACCAGGAGTATTGCTACTGCTGGCAAATGCAACCTGTCCTAGTCCCGCATCACTTGCTAACCCCATTCCCACTGTGTCCACGGTGGTCTGTGGCATACTAGCTTGTTCCCGTCATGGTTTGACTAATCTGGTCTAACACTCGCCTGTTGATTACTGCTGCCTTTCCTTCCCTGGGTCAGGCTGAGTAAGCTGATTCATAACAAACTGCCTTGACCTCTCAGTTTCCATGGTTAGTCACAAACCCTTCTAGGATATTTAAAGCAGCTAGGCTCACTTCTTCCTTGCCCTTGTGTTGTGTCTGGCTGCAAATGTATTCTCCTGAGTTCCTGATTATCTGTGCATGACCTGGCTCCTCTGATGCCCCTTCTAGCTCCTGACTCCTGGCTTGTTCCTGACATTGCTGATCTCCGTATTCCTGACTCAGGCTTGTCTGAGTACCTGCATTGGTTCCAGACCCCGCTTGTCTTTTGGTTTATGCTCCTGGATCACGATTTTGCTTTGGTTATTTTAATAAAGGTGTTTTTGTGTCTGTCTGGTTCCTGGTCCATAACAGTTACTCAGCATCCTGCTGCCCTTGCATCTCAGCAGCAGCAGGAATTAGAGCAGCTGTAAATTCCTCAAATTCCATCCTTATCTCTGTCTTCTGTTCCTTCTCAGTTTCTGATAAAAATGGCATCAATGTCTCTTCCACCCCAGCTTCTCTACCATCATCATCACCACCACTAGTCCCTACGTGTTGCTACTACTGCCCTATTACAGACTTCTCACTGCTGCTTGGAGGAGGTGATGAGCAATGTGACAGAGAGTTCCCTAATGTCACACTTGGCATTTCTTTTAGACCTGAAGAAGGCAGACTGGAAGCAGTAGCAGCAGGCACAGGTAGCTGCTCTGTGCTCCTGCTGGTGGTGGTATTAATTCTGAGCCTGCTCTCCCACAACACCAGTTCTAGCCTCTTCAGGATCACGTTCCACTTGGACACTGTAGTGAAGGGAAGGTGAGGAGGACTCCCAGAGCCAGAGGAATGGTGTGGGCTACCTTGACAGCAAGCCTGGATGCTCTCAAATGCTTCTCCTACCACTCCCCTAACACTAGTTCCACTGGCTGCTTCACCATCAATGTTACTACTAACACCAACCACATCAAGTTCAGTCCCCGAGTCTTCCTCCTCACAGTCACTAGTACTATAATTACCACCTCCTTCACTCCTAAAAGTAACAGGCTGCTGGACCTTCTTAGTAGCAGTACTAGCACTGGCAGGACTGCTTGGGGATGGCAAGTGTGACTTAGGGTCCCCTGCTGTCACACTTGGCATCATCTTCTCCTTCCCCCCTCCTGAGTATTACAAAACACACTAGCAGCTTCAGCACTGGTGCAGCAACTTCAACACTGGCAGCAGGCACTGGCAACAGGGCAGCACTTCTGACATCAGGCACAGTATTGGTGGCAGCAGGTTCAGCACTGGCAGCAGACAGCACTGGTTTTAACAGGGGCAGCACATCTGACAGCAGGCACAGCACTAGTGGCAGCAGGGGCAGCAATGGTGGCACATCTAGCAGCAGGCACAGGCAGCTGAGATGTCCTGCTCTCACTAGTACTACCCCTTTCTCCCTCCCTTCCCATTAATTCCCCAAGATCTCTTGGGGTGATTTAGGGGGACTGGACAGCATTGGTTCAGTAGTACTCACTTCCTCTTTCTCCTCAGATGCAGTGGGCACATAAAATAAGAACTGGAAGGACTCTTATCAGTTTTAAATTGCTCATAGTGATACCAGTCACTATGAGCCTCTCCTGCCTCCATTCTTCTAAAAGATCACAGCACATCTACCTCGATCGGTAGCTACTTCTATTGTGTTTGACTTCTGTAAATAGGTAACATTTTTATAGTGAAAACCATGTAAATCAATGGCCAGAAACTTTCTAGCCATTGAAAAAATGGCAAAAAATGCAAAAATTTTAATTGCTAGTTTTAAAGCGGATTTTCCCACGTAAAAAAAAGCAGACAACATGGTTTTCACAAAATTTCTCGCACGAACATGTCGAACGATTTTACCCACCCATACAGCCAACCTAGCGCTATTTTTAAAATCAAAAAGAAGGAAAAATGTACCAGAAAGAACCTACTTTGTAGCTATAGCCGGTGGTAGCATCCAGATTAGGGAGATACTGGAAAAAGGAATGCGCTCTTTCTAATAAAACATATACTCAAGAATGAGAAAGGTGATACAACACACCAGGAACCAGCAGGGGCAGCAACTTGACAAAAAAAAAAACCCAGGCAGAATGAAAAGATGGTCAGGTAAGGAAGCCACAGGGTAAAGAAAACACAACAGTAGAGATCAAAGGATTCTAATCCAGGAGTTTAAAACAATGCAGGGTACTTACCAAGATTAGAAAGATCCCAGAGATTCTATGAGGCATCAAAGCTGAATGCTCTCAAGCCAAGATGGTGCCTGCATCATGCAACGCTGCCACATGCAATGCCTGCAATCAGCCATAGGAGTGGACAGATGGCATGACCAGGTGGCTGTAGCCAAGGCTTGTCTCCCACCGCTAAGGAGAGCTCCTCGCTTGAAAGCCCTGGTGGGAGGAGTGAACAAGGATCATTGGCACTAGGGTTTGGAAGACCTGGAGTCGACAGAATCTAGGTGAGATAAAATACATATTCTTCCCTCAAAAGGGAGAACCTGTCTTCAGCTATGGGTGAAGGTTGATGGGACATGGACAGAAAAGAGATGTTTTATTGGTCACCCATGGTGCAGCTGGTTTGCCCGAGAGTTACTCTTGATTTCCTTTGAACTGTACTTTGTGGAATAAAGTAGCAGTTGAAATCAAAGTTAACCTCTGGACTTTTGACATATGAAGGTTAAGAAATGAGAAGTTAATAAAAGTGACGTAACCTGGATGAATGTGACATATTGGAATAACGAAAAATCAGAAGTTTAGGTTAGAGGTCCAGAGGAAACAAGATACAAGACATGGTATGACATGAGAGTGATCATTAATTACTAGTTACTTTTTACAGGAAGCAGAAAATTTCTTCATACTGTACTATGTTATGGCAATCATTTCCTTTGTAAACTATGCATGATACAAGCCAATTACTAAATTTAATACAGTGGGAATCCTAATAGGTTTATAGTCACATCTGTACATGATGCCCTTGGATCCATGATGGTGTCCTCACTGCTAATTGATGGCTTTTGTTCCAGACACAGCAGGATCAACTTCATTTAAACATGCTTATCTCATGAACCAGCACACACACACAAGGGCTCTTTTACACAAGCAATTTTGTGGCATTTCTGATGCATTTCTAGTTCCACTGTGAATACCTATCTTCTTACACATATAAGTATATTACTGCTTTGTCCATTGCAGACTGCACCTTCTGTCTTTTTTTCTTAACATCATAGGTAACACCAGAAATAGTGGCATGATTTCAATGCAACAGCCTGAACCTCATTCTGAGACATGCACTGAAGCGTGTCTTTGTCCATTTAAGTGTGAACTACGAGGCATCAAATCACAGAGCTTACACGGAGGTCTGCAATTGATACCTTACTACTGAGAACCAGTTAATTCAGTTCTCAGTGGTTAGAAGGGAATCAGGCTGTCTCTTGCATACATATGATTGCACTTTCAATTATAACAATGCAAACTGTTCACTAACCCACTTTGATGTGACACATTGCAATAAGTTTAAAGACATAAGCTAATCGGTTGGCTCCCTGCACTGTCAGGAGACATGGGGGTTGATTCACTAAGTGTTGATAAAAAGGTGATAAAATGGAGATGACTTCTCCAGTTTATTACTTTTCCAGTTTCTGGGCTATTCTATAGAGGCTATGCACTAAGATATCCAAAGCTAAAGAAATCTTAGTGCCTGGGCTCCATAGAATAACATAGGAATTGGAGAAGTGATATCAGTGGAGAAGTCATCTCCACTTTATCACCTCTTTATCACCAGTTAGTGAATCTCCTACCTTGTGTGACAGAGACAGCTGTTTCCATTACCCTGTACAAATAGGAAGTGCCAATATTGCTCCCCATCTGTCCAAAGGGTTATGCCATTTTGTACAAAGCACACTGGCAAATAGCCCAGCCAATAGGGATACTTATAAATGTCATAAGGGCTGTGAAGGGGTTAAAGCTGTCCAAATAGTCTGATGAAGGTCCGTAGGTTCTCAAATATTTAAGTAATGGATTAAGCAAATATATTTCAGATCTCACTGGAAGACTAGGTGGTGTTCATTAAAGTTCATCAAATTCAAGATAACACTAGGCATTTTCCATCAACATTATATATATATATATATATATATATATATATATATATATATATATATAAAATTCAAGTTCTACTTCTCCTTTGGCCTGTTCTCCTTTCATAATGTCATTTGTGCCCACAGGGTAAAATACAGCCTAAAGTGTGGTGGGAATGCAGGCATAATGGTGAAAGAAAGGTCTAGGTCAAGTGTTACCAACAGTCCAGGATGTAAGGATTTCCCTGTTTGAGCACAGGTGGGCCAATCAAAATGAATGAGCCACTGATTAATTCCTGTGCTTAAATAGGGAAATCTTTAAAGTGATAGTAATGTTTCACAAAAACAGCAGCTCCAAGTAATCTTCATAGTATTTAAGCCATAGAGAGTGTTATTTCATTACTGTGAGTGTTGTAGTTCAAGAGTAATTGAATGATAAAGTTTACCCCGCCATCCCTTTTACCTAGTGTATGCCCCCACTCCTCAGATGTGGAATCCAGTCCACAGACCAGACAGCTCACATCAAGGGTCAATATTCTTACTGTGAAAACAATTAAAACCCTGCCCCCCTTGACAGGTTTTTCAGCTTTTTCCCTTATCTTAATTGAAGATTGCCCTCTCTGCAATGTACCTGTACACTCCCTGCTGCTCTAAGCTGAGCAGTGTTACATCAGTAGAAGGGGCGGGAGGGGAATACTTTATCATTCAATTACTCTTGAACTATAGCTCTGACAGAACTGAAATAACACTCTCCAAGGCCCAAATACTATGAATATTAATTAGAGCTGCTTTTATTATGAAACATTACTATCCTTTTAAATTTGGGCCTGTTGGTGGCACTTGAGGATCACTCAAACACCAATCAATGTAATGTAAGATGCCATTTCTTGGAGTCTTATTTAATGGAGCAATTATTGGTCAAATGAACTTCACAATAGGGGACAAATCAAAATTACCCTAATAGTAAAAGGACCCTTCAATGCTAAAGGGGTTTCCAATGCATTGTTTAAGCCCCTGTGTTTCAGAGGGGTATGTAACACATTGTATAGCCCTCTGGCACTCAAAGGGTTATCAATGCATTGGAGACCTCTCTAGCATCCAAAAATTAAAAAGCACCATTTAAATCAATTGGCATTTGTATTTGTTCTCTTGTCCAGAATTGCTCTTCTTTTGTATGTTGCATACTCAAACCTGGGAAACATACACAGCAGCAGGAGTAGCAAGAGGAGCTGGGGTTTGTAAATGTCCAGATCATGTGGATCTTGTTATGTGAGCAGTGTTTAATGGGAGTAGGTGGGACTGATGGAGAAAAAGCAGGGTTTTGCCCTGAAAATAGGGGAATGGGTGGGTTCACCAGGGACTCATCCAGAGAATCATCACCTGTCTTGGAGACCCATTAATTAACTCAGAAAAATTGAGTCTCTGGGGCAAATCCTGTAAGCGCATTTGGCCTTTAATCATAAACAGAAAAAAGTTTTTATATAAACTTACAGAACACTGAAATGTCATAGGATAATAAAAATATGAAGAGCTAACTGTTTTTGGATCACTGTCCACCCATCCCAGAGGTGGCATCGAGCCTCGAGACAATGATTTTGCCAGGAGTGGCCATGGGGGAAAAAAATTGGACTGTACTATATCACAATATCCCTCAGCAATGAATATAAAAATCTACTAGGACAGAGAAAGGGCAAGCCATGCATTAAAGTTAGGATGGGCTACATGAGGCCCTCCAGTTTCTGCCACATTACAACGCCCATCATTCCATGCCAGACAAAGACTGGTGGGAAACAATGTGAGTTGTATTCTGGCAGCTGGAGTGCCTCACTTTGCTCACCAGTGAATTAAAGGCACAGAGGATGGGATATAACATGCATGAAAAATATTCTCTAATGAGAGAAGATTGAGTTATGTCTTCTTCTAAGCTGGGTGTGGATTTCTTTGCAGCTGGTATCATTATCTAGGGTTTGATTAACAAATATCTCCATAAAATGCAGTGAGAATCAGACAGATATCAGTGACAAAACTTATAATGTACAATGAAATCTAGGCCTTGATTATAATATGGAAGCTTTGTTTCAACTCTGATAAATAGGCTTCGTTGGTAGCATTATGAAACCTCCTCTTTAACCCTTTTAGGGCCAGGGGGAAGGAGCACATTGCTTCACAACCCTCTTCTCCTAAAAGGGTTTAAGAGGCTCACATTTCCTTTTAATACCATTAATGTTTTGCAATGAGTTGGACCTTTCTGGCACTCAAAGAGTTAAACACTTATTAGCTGGAAAAAAACAAAGGGGCTTGACGTAATTTCTCCTCACTTCTGTCATTTGATTTACTACCAATGATTAAACAGTGACGATTTTGATGTTTTCCCTTCTGTCTCTCTCCCCTTGAAAAAGCAGTGTTAGTTAACACTGAGTGCCAGAGGGGTACGCAACGCATTACTTGCTTTGCAATGTGCTGTGTACCCCTCTGGCACTCAATTTTACCAGGGTACTATGTACTTAGAGTGCCTGCACGTGTATCAACCTATGAAAAATGGAGGTCCCATTAGATTTATCCAGGTCGCCCTAACCTAACACATTTGCATTCTAATTTCAATTCCTCTGCTGCTTTAATACTAAACATAGTTATATAGGGTTGTGTGTGCATTTAAGGCCATATTTTCTTTGGATACACAGATTCCATAGCTGCGCTAATATGCAAGATCCAACAATTCACTACCCCTGTCCTAGGGTCTGATCTACATCTAATGTGCGCTAGCACCTCCTACCACAGTTATCAAATTTAGATCTCAAACAAACTGGCCAGTACGTTTTTATGCTTTGCTAAGTACAACACACACCTCATCCCAAGACTAGCGTTCCTGAGCCCTGTCCAAAAATCTAACTTACCCTTGCCAGCCTCCCCAGGTACCAGGAGTCCAGGAAACAAACACAGCCCACACGTCTTGTTCTCCAGGAAGACTGCCAAAGACCTCTCAACCGGGGGACTGGCAGAGGTCCATAATAGGTAAACGTGTTCCAGGTAAGTGTCTGCATATTTGCCCCCTATGGTGATATGCATTGCTGACTGAGGAATTAGGCCCATCATTTGGTTAACTCACTGAGTGCCAGAGTGGCATACCTCCCAGCATTTTAAATGGCCAAAGAGGGACACTTTTGTTTTAAGTGGTGTGGCTGTTGGGAGTGGCATTACTGAAAATGTTTGTTATTTCATGACCAACTGACACCTCACTGTGTAACAGAATAAATGATTTAGAGGAAGACCAATGTATTTGATTTACATAGACTAATACATAAACACAAATACTGAAGTTTAAACAAACATTAATGTGAGTTTCATTGGTGTGGAGCATTGTGATAACACTTATATATACACCACGCAGTCTTATCTCCTAAAAAGAGTGACACCAGGGTGAGAAAGAAAGACACTTGGGAGGTATGCACAACACATTGCTTACAAATGAATTATGCACCCACTGACACTCAAAGGGTTAACAGATTGACTTACCTAGGTAGGTGTTCCTCCTGCAGAAGTCTATATTTTGCATTATAGCTGCAGTTTCCTGCATATAGTGATCTACTGCACATTAAAGTCTGCCTAAGGTCACACCATCTTGCAACAATGAGATTTAATGTAACTGTATGGCTCATTAGGATTAACTGTCTTTATCAGATTATACAATGAAACAACTATCCTCCTATGTAATAATTCACTTGGATGTTTGTCACGATGCAGTCATGCGCAGTAGAGACTGTGCGTGTTCTGCAGTCTCTACTGCCCATGATTGCATTGCGTGAGTGAAGCGACGCAAGACTGCACCACGTGGAGCAGTGAGGTAGCACCACTATTGTAGTGGCCTCTTAACCCTTTATGTTCCTCAGGGGTAAACAACGCATTGCAAAGCAATGCGTTGCATACTCCTCTGGCACTCAAAGGGTTAACATTACCATACCTGGGAACTCTCCGGATTTGCCCCGGAGACACCGGTTCTGACAGAGCTTTACCGGGTCTCCGGGGCAGTGGCAGATTCCTCCGGATGTGGAGAGTTTCTATTGAAACTGCCACATCTGCTTCTTCTCCCGTTGTGCCTCCATCCCCAGCCTTCTGTGTGACACATTTAACCCTCTGAGTACCAGAGTGGTACGGAATGCATTGCTTTGCAATGCATTCCGTACCACTCTGGCACTCAAAGGGTTAAATCCCCCCAACACTCGAGTTAAGCCCCGCCCCTTTTTGACGCGATTAGCGTCATTTTTGTTACCCCCCTGCTGAACAGAGGACTACCCTCCAGGTAGCCCTCAACTGAAAGTTCCCAGGTATGAACATTACCCAGACCTTGGCCTGTGTACATGGGCTTTTACACTAGTATACATATATTATATACACATACACTGCAGAGCTCAAATTCAGTATATGTCTGCCACTTATTCCTAGGGTATACAATTCACCTTTAAAAATACAAGGTTACACTAGGAATGCATCCCCCCAGGTATTTATGTCATACTGAAAGGTGTTGGAGTGTGTGGGGTGTGCCCAGTAGTGTGTTGCAAACTCCACTGACAATGAGATGGTTAAAAAAAAAGAAAGATTACCAAGACTGGCTCAGGTCATTGTAACTTTTCTCTTGCAAACACAAAGTTTTTTCTTCTTTTTCCCCTTACAAAATACTTTCCCTGCCCTCTAGCCTGCAAAATCTGTATGCAAATACAGCGTGTAGATAGTTACCAGGAAGTAAAGCTAAAAAACTCTGACAAAGCCCAGGGAGGGGAAGTGCCTCTGAGTGACCGGTGCAGGGGGAGCTAAGAACCAGTGTAAAGGCAGATCAATCATCACTAATACTGTGTTATTGGGGTACTGCGAGGAAACGTATCCATCTGGGTTGACTGGGGGCAGTCTACGACTGAGCCACAACTTGCTGTCCCTAATCCTATTCCCAGGGGCTGAAGGAACACCTAGTAATCGCCAGACCGAGGAGGAAAGTAGGTATCACATTTCTTCTCTGTGGAACTAGTTAGTGCAGGGAGGCTGCTGTGTGCTAAGTAAAAGGGGAACATTTTTACACTAAAGAGTTGCACCACAGTGTACTAATTAAAAGGCTTACTGATTTAACCATTTGAGTGCCACACTGGGGGAGGCACCCAAAGGGTTAAACGTGTCTTTTAGCCCTTAGCAATGCGTTCCGTATCCCTCTGGCACTCAAAGGGTTAATGGTTTGCGTACCAGAAAGGTACTCAATGCGTTGTTTACCCCTCTGGCACAAGGGGTTAACCCTTGGAATGCTAGAGCCCTCTCTAACGCGAACGCTCTAGGATTCAATTGGTTACATTCCCTATTCAAATCAATGGGGATTTTTGTTTGCCCCCAGAATTGCTCCATTTTTTCCCTCGTGTGAGCCTCGATGTTAGGGGAATAAAAACCAACAACTTTTTTTTTTTTTTTTAATCTTTGAGTTCCAAATCGGCAAGTTTCCTATCCCTCTGGCAGCTAAAGGAACCCCCGTTGCGTACTCCTCTGGCACTCAAAGGGTTAACGGCAACTGGTACATTTGCCTTGTTGGGATGCTGCAAATTAATCGCTGGTTATTATCGGAGACTTGAACGGTGATTTACAGTCTAGTTTTCCCCCAATCTGGGGCGCAAAAAGCACATTTTAACCTTTTGATTTGCCAGAGAGGTAGCCAACGCATCTGAGTTGTTCTTTGAGAAATACGGTGCAGGTGTGTGTGTGTGTGTTTTTTTTTGTTTGGTTTTTGATTTATTAAACGTTGGGGTAATCGTTTAAAAAGTAGGTTAATTATGGGGTTAAAGCTACTGCATTATTGGGGGGAAAGAATTCCCATTGATTTATATGGGCTTTTAGTTGGATGCTTGGAGATCTCTCAATTGACCTTCCCTTTATAACTGCTGCATTATGGATGAGAACCAATGCAGTCTAGTAATAACCACTGTAGTCGACAATTGTACAGTTTTAACCCTTTAAGGATAAGAAGGCTGACTAAAAAATTGCATCACATTGCATTTCTCACCCCTTGGTGTTAAACATGTTAAAAGGATGATATGGCAGCCCTACTCTCTAGTATTCAAGGGGTTAAACGTTCCATTTAGATTAATGGAAACTAGTATTTGTCAGCAACAATGCAGTTGGTTTGCCTAGAATTACTCCACTTTTGACTTTATATAGCTGCCTTGTTATGTCTTGATTAACCCTTTGAGTATCAAAAGGGTTGCATTGCATACCCCTCCAGCACTCATAGGGTTAATACTCCTATTGAATTTTTCTTGCTTTGTGAATTTTTGGCTCTGCCCTGTTCCCAAGCCTGAGGTCTGGTACAGGTGGTGGGATTTGTAATTGGGCCATATGTTTAACCCTCTGGCATTCAAAGAAGAAAAAGAAGAGTTGTTGTAGGACAAACCATTCACACTATAGGGCAGAATTAAACATTAAAAAAAAGTTTTTATTTAAATGGGGATTTTAAAACCTTGAATGTTAGAGAGGTCTTCAGTGGTTTGAGAAGCAACCCGTTAGAGACCTCAGTAGCATTCAAGAGGTTAAAATCCCCATTTAAATCAATGGTGTTGTTAAGTCCTTGAATGGTTTGCATACTATTCCAGTTTCTCTTGAACATAGGGCCCAATTTGAGTTACCAGTTTTTGGTATTAAAATTTGATCTTATTGTCATCTCCTTAATCGTCTGTTAATTTCTAACTGTTTAACTGCCGGTTAGGGCGGGAAGGAGTCTGATTTGAAACAGTACAAGGGCCATCCCTTTGGCACTCAAGGGTTAAAATGACATTGGTACACAAACAGGCTGCTGGGGGAGGGGGTTTGATGTTAGACATTATTTTGTTTAGGTTTTTCCTCATTCTTCTAAGGAAATGTTAACCCTTTTGAGGTCAGAATTGTCACTTTCTTGTGCACATTGCTGAGTGGGTTATAAATTAATTTACATGGTCAACTTCATTGACCTAGCAGTACCCCCAACAGTTCACATTTTCTGGATCGTGTCTCATGATAAATCTGTGGCTGTCTTTCTGACAGGCCAACCCATGCTTACCCCTTCAGGACCTAGGGTTGCTTGTGAAGATTCTGAAAACATAGACTGCTGGAGAGACATTAGATAAGTGAAATCCAAACCTGTCCTCAATTCATTCTGTATACATTTATTGTTTATCTGGTCAGCTATTGCTGAATGTTTCTAGAGCAGGGGTTCTTAACCCATGCCCTCAGTGGCCACTAACAGGCCAGGACTTAGGAATTCCCCTGCTAGAACACAAGTGTGTTGATCAGAGGCTCATTCACATAGATTAACTGACCTGTGCTTTCATAAGGAAATCCTCAAATCCTGGTCTGTTAGTGGCCACTGAGGACACGGGTTGAGAACCACTGTTCTAGAGTACAGGTAAGCACTCTTTGGCTCTGTTGCCGGAGAACCAAAGGTTGTCCACAATGGTTATAGAGGCAAACTTTTGCTCAAAAGCAGAAGTTTGAATAGGGTGACTGAGTATATCATCTGCACAACTCAAAACTTCTCTTTCTAGCTCTTATTTATTATTTTCTTCCTCTTTTTCACACAAAGTGGGCATGAAAATTGACTAGGCCTGGAACTAATGA
The DNA here is from genome assembly GCA_037306005.1 of Rhinophrynus dorsalis. Lineage (NCBI taxonomy): Eukaryota > Metazoa > Chordata > Amphibia > Anura > Rhinophrynidae > Rhinophrynus > Rhinophrynus dorsalis. The sequence continues at coordinate 121,110,219 of CM074723.1, read as the reverse complement.
AAATGTATTTCTCGTCTTGCAGTTTCTGTTTTACTGTAGTTTAAATGTAAACCGCTTGAGAACTAAGGAGGAAAATGTAATAGTATTTATTTAATTAACATTTTGATTGTTTCTAGTCAACAGGGGACAACATTATAAATAGCTTTGGAGAAATATTGAGTATTTAGGACTGTTTCTCAGCCAGGGTGCCGTGGCACAAGTGCCATTGACATTCACTTAGGGTGCCCAATTTTCTCTATAAAGCTTTGACAAAAATGTGAATGTAAACTTGCAATAGTATATTTATGGATATTACTATGTACAATATGTTTATTTTAGTTGTGTGGTCTAACTATAACTCCTATATTTATGTATTTTTAACCTTCATTACACCCATGACAAATTACGTAAAATGATGGGGTGCCCCAAAAATGCCAGACTGTGTGTTAGTGGTGCCTTGAGCAAAAAAAGCTTGAGAACCACTGATTTAGGAGCTAGTGAAGGGGGTGCATGTTCACAGGTAGATAAACTAAACTAATCCTAAACTTTAGGAGCCAGCAGTGAAGTTTTAACCCTTTGATTGCCAAAGGAGTATGAAAATCATTGCTTTGCACTCTGTACTGTACTGTACTGTAGAGTGCATTGATTCACAAACATGTCCTTTGAGGCCACTAACAGCTTAGGAAGTGAGGATTCCCATGCTTGAATACAGGCGAGTTAATCACAAATTGTTTCTTTGATTAACTGCGCAAGCAGGAAGATCCTCATGTCCTGGCCTGATGATGATTCCCTAAGGATAGACTTGAGAAACATGTAAGTGTAAAGTGTTAAAGGGAAGATCTGATAGCCTATCCCCAGCTTTCATCAAACATTGCGGGTTTTCGGAATCTCCTCAGTTGCGCAAAGATGTTGATGTTCAAAGCAATATGCTGGGCACACCTCAGACATTCAAAGAGTTAAAGCTTATAAGATAAACTGATCAGACCTCACATAACAAGTATGCATATTTCAGGGCTACACTGAAGTCGTGACAGCCCTGCATTTTGCATTTTTCATGTTCTCACACTTAACTGTGAGGTCGAGTCAGCCTACTTTAAGAGCCAGTTATTCCTCTATGTATAGTGCCCCTTTAAAGGGGAACTATCACCCCAAATTAAGTATCCCCCCAACCATTAACCATCTAGCGATAAGCGTAACAATAGTGCTGTTAGGCAGCAAAATTACCTCGTTACTCATAAATCCTACTTCTGCAGAGACTGATGGACAGGCAATAGTGCTTTAGAGGCATCTGTACTCCTGCGCCGTCAGTCCTTTCTTGTACCTAAAAGTACCATGCAACGCCTCCTAGGGTAGACCAGGACTGACAGCGTAGGCATGCAGATGTCTGTAAGCAAAGATGTCTGCGCTGTTGCCTGGCTGTCAGTCTCGGCACAAGTAGGATTTCTGAGTAACGCGGTAATTATGCTGGCTAATAGCACTATTTAAGCTTATCATTAGATGGCTAATTGTTGGGGGGAGACTTTATTGGTGGTGATAGCTCCCCTTTAAGGATTTTCCTGTCTGAGATTGGGGTGTATAATTATGTTTAGTTGATTTGTGATCATGCAGGAAATTCCCAAAAACCTGCATAGATATGGGTAAATGAAGACTGTGGTTGGGACACTCTTCCATAGAGGACAAATACAAATTCCCTCCAATTTTAACCCTTTGAGTGCTTTGGCACTCATCTGGCACTCAAAGGGTTAACATATCAAATTCTAGAATATTGCACACCCATCAGGTACACAAAGGGTTAAAGGGATAGTAATGTCAGAAAAAAGTATTAACAATATGGTATATACAATTAAAAGGAGTACTTGCACTTATTTGTATCTCTCTCTCATACCGTTACGGTTTGAGAGATATAGGAAAATAAAGTTCTCTGGTCCCTCTCCTTTCTGCGTGATGAGCTGTAAAGCTGTCAGAAGCAGATTCTGGTCACTTGACCAGATGTGGTTCTTCAGCAGCACCGATATAATAATATCTAAAGATAAATACTTAATTTGGAATGGTCTACAAAGTGTGCCTGGCTTGCAAGCACACTTTGTAGACTGTTCCAGTTAAGTATTTATTTCTGAATAGTGTGATTTCAGCTCTGCTGAAGAGCCTCTGTCTGGTCTTATGACTGGAATCTGCAGCTATCAGCTAGATGGCAGACTTGAGTAAAACAGCCAGGAAAAGTAACTTTAGCAAGTTGTATCTCTCAAACCATAAAGGTTTGAGAGATAAGACTTAGATTGATGTTAATCTTTTTTTAATGTCTACAATAGTAAATCAACTTAAAATTAACCATTATTATCCTTTTAAGCTTAACATGACGGGTTTTTTGTTTGTGCTGTCAGTTTGTTGGCAACCTTTAAATATTGACTTTGTACACCTTTCTAACTGTACGCATATTCTTCAGAACTTTGAAATGAGGGTGTGTACCTGCCAAATAACCAGCTCACCTATATCTAATTACTTTGTATTTATCACAACCATTAAAGCCAATGTAAAGGAGAGTACAAGGCTGAGTGAACCTTTTAAATGTGCATTGATGTCACACACCAAGTAATAGGTTCAGCAGAAATGAAGCTCTTCCAACCCAGGGTTCAACTTATCAAGTTTATTAAAAAAAAAAATTAATGGCTGACAATGAAAAAACAAACCATGCAGACCTACCCCTATTGTTACTGACATTATACAATGCGTTGCACTCGCCTCTAGAGCAGAGTTTAATCTACAACATTAGAGTCATGTTTAGTAAATCTGGAGCAAAATGTTTGCACCATGTTTATCAATGAAATATTTCCATTGAACGCAAAATGTTTCAATATATGGTGTACGCTCCTTTTTTTTTTTTTTTTTTTTTTTTGTTTATTCCTCAGTGATCTTTTTAGAACTTGCCAAACTTTCAAGATCAAGCAAGTCCTATCTTTAATAGTGCAACTGGTTGCCCCAGAACTCTTCAACTTCTCTTTTGAACATATGGCCCTTAAACTCATGCTGGGGATGATGTTTCTTACAGTGCAAACCTGTATTATGGACATATCTCTAGTACTGACAGGGTTAAAAGCTCTTTAAATCAATGAGTGTTTTTTTATTTCTCCCCTATGGGAGAAGAGTAGTACATCTCTCCCAGGGTATGATCACATTGTTGTTTTTATTTGTTTAACCCACTGAATGCCAGAGGGGTACACAGCACATTGCTTTTCAGTGTGTTGAGCACTATTGTCAGAGATAACTGCTAAAACAGTGATAATAGTGCAGGAAGACAATATGCTGTACCCACAAATACATGATTGCCCTGTGCCCAATCTGGCTGATCCTGCAATTGTGCCCCCACATGCTGTATAAAAAAAACACATAGAGAAAAGAAAATCTCTTGCAGGCACTCATAAACCAATATGAAAAATGTATTGATAAATATCAAACATTTTTACCAGTATATCTTATAAATATATCCCAAACATAAAGTGATCAAAACCTACAGTATTTCCCCACAGTATACCCTCACCCCCTGCTAATCCCCTAAAACCAATCTACACAGTACCCAAAATACAGATATGCATGCCAATTGAATATATATGCTGGGCCCAGCAAATAAAGCAAAAAAGCCTTCTGCTACCAGAGAGACACAAAGTATCAAAAAGTCTCCAGATGTATCCTGAATGATGTTACTTCCAGAAATACATGTTATCTCATAAAATAGCCATAGTTCCGTCGCCAGCAAGCATGAATTCTGCAATGCAAAGGTTAATGTAGGCAACAGCAAAGCGTGCAGTTAAAGCAGAACGATATTAGTCACAGCAAAGTTCCATGCATTAGTAGCCAAGTCAGGAATGTGCCAAATGTAACTGCAACACTATTTAGGACCAACCATCCACAAAATATATATGTGGGTAATAGCGTGGTAGATAATGTGGTACAAATAACCTTATCTCTATGGATTTCCTGCTCCTTCGTATCGGCACACCAGCTGAACCTTAGCAGACTTACAGGTCTGGCATTCCTCCATTCGTTATGTTCCGGACGCTCCTGTGATAGCACGCTGACTCAAAATCAAGATGCTGCCATTAAACATAGGGTGCCAGTCGATCTTGGTGATAAACACATCAAAGCGTTTCTCACCTCTTTTCTTGGGCCTTCTCAAGATGGAATGTGAAGGCTGTAATAGGCATCATAACGATTGGGTTTGCTTGCTTCCTTTAGCGGAATTTTCTTACAATTCTTTACATCACTCTTCCCTTGGCTGTTTCCCCTTCTTTGCTGCCTTGGGTTACAACTCCTGAGTCCTGCTGTTACGACCTGGCTCAGCCTTGGTGCCTTTGGCTGAGGTCTGAGTTCGTTCCGTGGCTGATCACTGGAAGTCACTCAGAACTACCTTACTAGGCTCCCAAATGAGCCACAAGCGCACAGCCAACCGTCGCCGCTCCCTGGCTCCTCTCTTTACCCCTGACGACAAGGTCTGGCTATCCGCCAAGAACATTACCCTCCGCCAGCCTTCCCATAAGCTTGGTCATCGTTTCTTGGGGCTCTTCAAGTTCCTTCAGCGTATTTCTCCAGTCGTAAATCGCTTGGCCTTGCCTGCTTCTCTCCGTGTTCATCCAGTCTTCCATGTGTCCCTATTGAAGACCTTGATGTCCTCTCGTTTTGCTCACCCTGCTCCAGTTGTTCCGGCTCCTTTTATTGTGGACGGTCAGGAGGAATTTGTGGCCACTGCCATACTGGACTTCAGGCGGGTGCGCAGCTGTCTTCAGTATCTTATTGACTGGGAGGGCTACGGTCCCGAGGACAGGTCCTGGGTTCCGGCTGTGGATGTTCATGCACCAGTGTTGTTGCGGCGCTTTCACCGCATGTTTCCTGCCGAGCCCTTCTGACGTCCTCCGGAGGTTGCCTTAGGTGGAGGGGAGTGTCACCTCCGTGCCGTGTGGATGTCTTCCGTGCCGATTCTTCTGACTGGCGCCCTCTGCCTTCAGACGCTCGTCTTGACGATCCTCTTCCGGGTTGGGCTTGCGCATGCGCAGTCCTCCCTTTTGAAGCTGCTCTGGGTCTATCTCTTTAAGACACCTCCACTCTGCATCTGACGAGTTATCAAAGCGTCCATATCCCTGTGTGGAGCTTCCTAGTTGCTGCGAGTTGTGCTTCTCCATCCCAGCTTTCCGTTTCTGTTTGTCTGATTTTGTTGCTGACCGGCTAGTCTGACTATTCTCCTGCCTTGTCCCTTGGTCCAGTCCTGATTCTTGTTGCTGACCGGCTTGTCTGATTTCTCCTCTGCCCTTCCGTGGTCCCTGCTTCTGGCTAGCTGTCTCCTCCTGCTCAGCTGTTCCTGTGGCCAGCCCAGTACTTGCTCTACCATATTGGTGAGTGTTCCAGCTTTCTGGAGTCTGTTCCTCCCTGGGGTCATTGGGGTGTAGTCCAACCGTCGTGGGGTATCCAGAGTCCCCAGATGCTCAACTGAAGGGGGCTATCTAGCTTCACGGCTAGCACCTGTATATGGCTTTGGCCGCAGCATGCCTCCCTACGGTTGGCCGACGCAATCTAGCTTCGCCCCCTAGTGATGCTCCCTAGCCTTTCGCACCAATCATCCTTGTTGGAGGAATATCCTCTTCCGTACTTCAGGGCTTCTGACTTGCCTAAGCTCAGACATGACAATACCACTGTATTCTGGAAATTAATTGTACACAGGCATGTGACCTCTAATTTGATGTGACTGTCTGCTTTTCAAATTTATATGCTTTGTGCACCTTTTCTTCATATCTTTAGTTGTTACAACAATTTTAGCACAGGCAGGTCATATCTGAAAAATGAGAGATTTTAGTTTTGTGCATCTGGAGCTATCTCTGTTATGTGAACCCAATGGAGTGTCATTTTTCTAGTATGAATGGTAGTTAATGAATACATTGGAACCTTCTATTGTTTCAAAGAAATCAATACCCTTCGACGAGGTGGGGTAGAAAGTAAACTCTCATTTGATGCAGCAAGATATAAAGTTTCAGGAGATGTATGCTTTTAGGAGAATATTTTAATGTTATGGATTATTTAAGCCTTCAAATTGTTTATTGGTTATCTCAATGAAACTTTCAGTCTATTATGTACTGTACTGTGGAATTCATACTTCATATATTGTTTGTTACACTAAGATTGCTTGTGATGTACAATTAACTGTGGCTTTTATGAAAATGTACTTCATCTTTTGTATAGGATGCTTTTATATGGTTGAGATTTTTTTTTTTCAAGGTAGTTCTACCATGTGACCAATTGAATGGGCATTTTAGTTAAATTTAAAATTTGAAAATACCGGTTTGTTCTCCTGTTAATTGGAGGTCTGTGCAGGACATTCATGTAGAAAAAACTATACATATTTATCTTTGTACTCATGGGATGCAGGCTTTTAAAAATAATTGAAATGTTCACAAACTATAAATAATTTTGTTATGCAATATCTGGTATTGAAAAATTAAGCACATTTTTAAAAAATGTGCTGGGTTTAAATTCTTGGTGTGTTGCATGATGCAAAATTTACTTCATGTGAGGCAACATAAAAAAGCTGGATTTGTTCTATTACTTTTTGTTTATGTTCTAATATTTACAGAAAGAGAAAATGGCACTGGCACACACTAAATATAATGTATGCCAAGAAAAGTGCACATCTCCTAGTATATGTACAGTAGTATACTCGGCATGGGCATCCAGTGATGGGACAGCACACTATGAAGTCTTCAAAAGTAGTGTTTTAATGTAGGTGAACTGAAGTACTGCCCCATTAAAACACTACTTCTGAAGATTGCATGGTGTGCTGCCTTGTCACTGGAAGCCATATCCTATATAATAATTCGCGAAATAGTTTGTAACGATGCAGTCATGCGCAGTAGAGGCTGCCATGTGCTGCAGTCATGTGCAGTAGAGGCTGCCTGTGATGAGGCTGATACAGAGCGGGGAGCTCCGAAGTCAAACCGGAGGAGCTCTGTATCAGCTGTGGCACCACGACCGGACGGCACTGTGGCCCGTGTACACGGGCTCTTCAGCTAGTGTGTGTGTATATAATATATAAACTTTTTTTTTCCCCATATAAAACTAAAAAGTTGTACCTATGGACACAGTGTTTATACATTGAATAGAAACATTCTGAAGGTGTGTCTCACCTCCAGGGTAAAAAAAATTCCCCAAGCCCTTTGCACTGAAAGGGTTGTCTCTTATTATGTAAGTCGTTATGTGGCAAAATGCGAGGTAGCTCTTAGCCTAGTTATGGGTTGTAAATTATAGTCTATGGGCCTTAACAGGTGCAATTCTGGGGCAAACCAGATGCACAACAGAGGACAAATTCCCTTTGATATAAATGGAAGTTTTAACCCCTAAAATGCTAGAGAGGTCTCCAGCGTATAGAATTACAATGTGCTGGAGACCTCTAGCATTCAAGGGGTTAAAAGCCACCTTTAAAACGGAACTGCCATCCTCTGGCTAGTCACCAGAATTCTTACCTGTTCATGAGAATGAGCCTCTGCTCCGGGACTGACAGGTGGAGCGCGGACAACTTTCCAAAGTGACGTCCGCTCTCCTGCTCTGTCAGTCCCAGCCTGCTCTAGGAGGCGTTGCTAGGAGCTGTTCAGCTCCAAAAGGCACTGACAGCGCAGGAGCGCGGACGTCACTCTGGAAAGATGTCCTGCCTGTCAGTCCCGGAGTAGAGGCTCATTCTCATGAACGGTTAAGAATTCTGGAGACTAGCGCTACTGATCAGCTAGTCGCCAGATGGGGGATTATTTGATACAACATTTTTTAAGGATGGTAGTTCAGCTTTAAATCAATGTGACTTTTTATTTGCACCTTTGTTGCAAATGGTCTACTCTAGGATTGCATCTGTTTAGCTTGATGAGTAAGATACAATGTGGGAGATTTAGAGAACTGGATTTATAAATGAAGTGTCTGTAGAATTGTCACAAAGTGACTTAAGGATATTTATGAACATTTATTGACATTTTAGCCGAATGCTAACTCCAGTCAATTGACTTTATAAAAAGTGAAGTAGAAATAATCTTGTCCAAATAAGAACTGGGTTGCAATGTATTTATAAGGTCATTTGCTAATTGCGGCAAAAGTGAAGGCGGTTTTAGTGATTAGGGGCTGGATTCAAATGCAGGAGATAAACTTTACCTCACGTTTTATCAAAAACTAGTGTAAAAGCCTGTGTACACGTTCGGGCAGTCTCTGCTGTGCATGACTGTATTGGACAAACATACATCTGGCCTTCCTACTGAAGTCTACGGGGATACCTGGAGATAAAAGCAGAGAGATAATATTAGCAACTGCATTTGAATCCAGCCCTAAATCTTTATGCCAGGTATAACCTAAACCAGGGCTGTCCAAGATCAGTCCTCAAGTGCCACCAACAGACCAGGATGTAAGGATTTCCCTGATTAATCACAGGTGAGTTAATCAGTGGCTCATTCATTGTGACTGACTCACCAGTGCTTTATCAGGGAAATCCTTACATCCTGTCCTGTTGGTGGCCCTTGAGGACTGAACTTAGCCCTGAACTAACCTCTTCTTAAAGGAAGTATATAGTGACAACTAGGTGTGCGAAAAAAATATTCAGTTGCAAGTTTTCGCAATATTTTCAGACATATTTATAAACATGACTTTACTTCTTTATAAATATGACCTGACTTAGTGAACCTTAGTGATCGATCATAAATGTACAGTAAGAATGCTATTTATAAATATCTCCCTATGGCTCATATTTATGTATAAAATATCTATACGTATATAACAGCAGACTGGAGTTATTCTGGAGTAAACCAACTGCACCATAGAGGACCAATAAACATTCCTATTAAATTAAATTGGGTTTTTTAACCCCTTAATGGTAGAGAGGTCTCCAGTGCATTTTGAAGCAATGTATTGAAGCCTCTCTACCATTCAATGAGTTACAAAGCCCAATTCAAGTGTATGGGAATTTAGGAGTGTTTTTGTCCCCTATTGTTCAGTTGGTTTACTCCACAATAACTAAAATTTGCATATATATTATTTAAAACAAATGTTTTAGATATTAACCTTTAATGAATTGCCGTTTTACAATAGTACTGGCCTTCCCAGCTGGATGCCAGGTACTAACATTCCATACTGCATTCCCACCTTCCTGCCTTATTCTCCCATCTTTCCTTCCTCTCCCTTATTATCTCCTTCATACATATTTTCACAACTAAAGAGAGGTTCACAACTAAAGAGAGGTGTCTATAAGAATCTCCCCTCAAGTCAAAAAATATTATAACAAAGTTTAGTTTCTAAATCTTTGGGTGTCAGTGGTTTGGACAGACATCCCTTTGACACTCAAAGCTGCAGAAAACTGAATAGGACTACAAAATACTTTGAATAAATCACCCATGTGACTGGTCTCATAAGACCCAACTGAATAAATGTGTAAAGGGAATAGAAGTGCAATTATGGGCAAACCAACTGAACCATAAGGAACACATAAGCATTCCCACATTTATCTTGCTATAAGAAGGGCTTTTAACAATTATTTGTTCCGTATGGTACAGCTTGTTTGTTCCAGAATTGCTCCACTAAATCTTAGTACACTTGCCTCGGTGTTACCAAACTCCTGTACGTTATGGAAACTGAGATAAAGTGTCATTCATAAAGCTGAAGAGGAGCAGTCATCTGCACTATTGGGGAGAAATTTAAAATCCCCATCAAGCTTTTAAAGCAATGAGTTTGATACATTTCTGGCATTTAAGAGCTTAAAAGCCCCATTTAGATGAAAGGAAATGTGGGCAATTATGTGTCCCCTATTGTGCAGTTTGTTTGCGCCAGAATTTCACCTCTACTCCTTATTGAATAGGGCTTAGAGTGTACTGTGTGAAAGAGCCCTTTACTGTTCTAATAGCCATGGCACCTCCTGACTTTACTGCACTTGGAGAAATAGTCCTTGTTGCAATTTTTCCATAATCATTGCACGTTCTATTGGATAGATTTTAAAGTTAAGAGAAATAACACCTCTTAAAATAGACCCCCACACATACACACATACTTTACTGTGGCCAACAGTTGTAAGGCCACAAAATAAATAGGTTGGCCTTAAAAAAATGGTGCTTATGTGAAAACAATATATATAGAGAATGGGAAAAGAAGAAAATTCCCAAGGGAAGGACACCCGTATTGATGGCATGCATCTATTTATAAAAAAACAATTTTTATTACAAATATTTAAAATAAATACAGAAGGATATAGGTCAGGGAGGGAGGGAAAAGGAAATGTTGACTGGCACTGCTTGATATAAGCTACAAAATGGTTATTGGGAATCTATGGAGAAAGTGTATTTGTGTTTTATGTAAGTATACCAAAGGGGTTAATTAAGAGAAGCAAGAGGGCAAACTGAACTCTGTATTTGAGGCATCTTCAGATTATCAATATTATGTGGAATCTAGGGCATATTAACTCCTCAACCCCACAATAAGTTATATTGTGATACATTCAGTTGTCTACGGTATCCTATTTAATAATTCGCTAGGATGTTTGTCAGAAGCCTTCATACTCAGTAGAGACTGCCTGAATGCACAGAATGCTGGGAGGTATAGGAATGCTGGGAGAATTATGTGCTTTTGGGCAGTATCTACAGTGCATGACTGAGTCGGCGGCAGGAAGCAGAGCAGGACCAGGCTCTTAACCCTTTGAGTGACAGAGGGGTACACAATGCATTGCAAAACAATGCGTTACGTACCCCTCTGTCACTCAAAGGGTTAGCATCACCCGGACCTTGGCCCGTGTACACGGGCTTTTACACTAGTAATACATAAAACACAAATACACTTTCTCTATAGATTCCCTATAACCACTTTTGAACTTATATCAACCAGTGCTAGTCGACATTTCCCTTTCCCTCCTCCCCCACCTATATCCGTCTGTATTTATTTTAAAGATTTGTAATAAAAATATTTTTTATAAATAGATGAGTGCCATCAAAACAGGTGTCTTTCCCTTGGGAATGTTCTTCTTTTCCCATTCTCTATATGCTGTGTACACTCATTTCAGAAGTGGGCAAATAAAGCCTGGCCTTTATGGCCAATTTTACGCGGTCCTTTTGGCTGTACAAATACAGCAGTACTGCTAGATAGAAAGTTATCATTTCAGACCTTCTCTGCAAAGGAAGGGTAATATATTTTTTATCACAAAACATAAAATTGAAACAGTGTTTCTCTCCCTTCCAGAGAAGAGCCAGTTGGAATTGATACATTCTCTGCAACAAACAGAGGGACCTAACTCATTTTTGCTAACAACTTTCATTTTTCCTTTCTTTCTAAACACTCACATCTCAGGAGCAATATTTCTAAAAGCAAGGGTATTAGGCAGGAGTTATATGCTTCTATGTGTGTATATATGATATATACAATATTTTTAACACGTAAAATCTGTGTTGTTCTGTTTGGAGTTGCAGTAGATCTATGGCCCTGAAATCTTTTTTTTTTTTTTTTTTTTTTTTTTTTTTTGAAGCAGAGTTGTGATGCTTAGGCCAAATTAATTACCTAGTGTCCACTTCTGACCAGGAAGCTAGAAACGTTCCCAACTCATTTCTATACAAGTTAAAGATGTCTCTAGCAGGGGTTAAATACCTTTTCAAACTCTTGTTTGTTAAAATATTCATCCAAACCTTGCTGGAGGCAAAATTTTCTGTGAAGATGTAACTAATGATATAATGTTACTGTCTGTTCTGTGGTAAAGTTGAAAGTGCAAATGCCGCTATATCTAAGAAAATTTTTCTTTCTTTTTCCAACCCTTCATTCCTCAAATCTGTCTGATTTTATTGATTTGAATAAACAGTCATGGGAGATCATTGCCTGCTACTCAAAGTAATTTACCAAACAAAACACAGAGGGCCTTTTGTAGATCATCAAAAGTTGCAAATTCTGACACTTACTGCACTGTAGGGATACAAATAAAAATGCCCTCATTCCTTGAATTAAATGTCTTTTTACTCTCTTAAATGCTAGAGCAGTCTCTAACAAGGGGTAAAAACACAATTTAAATTAATGGCAATTTTTATTTGTCGCCTATGGTAAAGTTGGTTTGGCCTAGAACTGTTCCATTTCTTTTAAGTACATCAGATTCGGAGGTCCCATATGAATAAAAACATTTTCTTTTGGCAAAATAATAACTGATTCCAAACGTACAAAGTTCTGATTATTTATCACACCCACATTACGTTTCTGAATGTTTCTGTCTGTTCTAATTCTGATCAAACAGGTTGAGATTTGTAATTGTCTAATTCAGTCTTAACAGCATGGGTGGGCAAATATTTTGGGTTGATGGCCACATCTAGATGTGTCACATCTTCACAGAGAAAAATGCAGGCCTTCCTTTTGCTGTGTATATTATTGGCTCTAAGCATCATTTTTGCCTGATGGTAATTTATAGCACAGTGATTCCCAATCAGGGGTGCATGAATTTCTTTTGTGGTGTGTGGGAGATTTTGTTTTAGCATCAAATGTCTTCATCCTATATAATAATTTGGTAGGATGTTTGTTCAGGCAGTCTCTACTGCACATGATTGCATCGCGTGAGTGAGGCGATGTAAGACTGCATTGAGGTAGCGGCCTCTTAACCCTTTGAGTACCAGAGGGGTACACAAAGCAATGTGTTGCGTACCCCTCTGGCACTCATAGGGTTAACATTACCCGGACCTTGTTCCGTGTACATGGGCTTTTAAATTAGTTTTAAAATAATTTATTTAAAATAAAAATATCCATATTGCCAAAAAAGTGATTAGAGCTGGAAGTTTGGGAAAGGCTGGTTCAAAGAACAATTGTGAAAAGTACAGTCTGTCATATTTTGGACTTGTGGTGAGTGTACAGTTGTCACAGGGAGCAGAAACGTCTGAATCAAAGGAGAGGATACATAATGGAACGGTTTCTTGCAAATATCCTAAAACTGTATAGGATGCAAATTAACCCTCTGAGAGCAGTACGAAGTGGGAGGGGGGGATTCAGGTGAAAATGTTTTGGTAACACTAATACAGTGCATCTAATTTTAATGCCAGAGGGATATATAATTTATTGCAGAGTAATGCTTTATGCCCCTGGCACTCAAAGGGTTCAAAATTGTGAGCGTGGAGGGCGCCAGTAATACAGCATAACGTAATAACTATTTTATCCCTTTGGGTTGCAAAGGGGTGCCCAATGCATTGTGACATCCATCTGGCACTAAGAGGGTTAAAGGGAAGCTAGCTCCTAAAATCAATTTTAAAGTGGAACTACCATCGCCAAACACCTTGAGCTTAAGTAATTTCCCGCTAGTCGCCAGAATTATTACCTTGTTAAAGAGGATTATCAATTCTTGTTGGGCTGACAGACAGGACGGAGCGCAGACATCTTCCCATAGTGACGTCTGCACGTCTGTGCTGTCAGTCCCAGCTGGCTCTAAGAGGCATTGCTAGGAGCAGTTCGGCACCAAAAGGGACTGACAGCGCAGGCATGCAGACGTCACTATGGGAAGATGTCTGCGCTCCGTCCTGCCTATCAGCCCGACAAGAATTGATAATTCTCTTTAACAAGGTAATAATTCTGGCGACTAGCACTACTAAGCAGCTAGTCGCCAGATGGGGAATTATTTAAGTTCAAGTTGTTTAGCGGTGGTAGTTCCGCTTTAATGTTTTTAAAAGAACTTTAAAGATAGTTTATCCAATATATAGGCGATTTTGATCACCTTAAGGACCATTGCCGTACCAGAACCGTCAAGGCGGTCCTGCACTTAAGGACTAGTGATGGTCCTGGCACGGCATGGAGTTCAGGGCTCCCAGCTCGGTCCTCAAGTGCCGGTCGCATGTGCGCGCCGGTCCTTAAGGGGTTATATAGAGAACTAGTGTTTGAGTTATTTAGATTTATAGGTCATGCTAATTAAGTCATGCTGTGCAGGCACTTCCTGCTTTATCCCTTCATTACCTCCCCTCCTGACCCTACTCAGCAATGCATTGCCCACCTCCCCTATTACTGACAGACTTATGTGTCAGCTAGTGGGGGAGGTCATTTAGGGCTAAGACAGGAAATGTCTGCATGACTTGCCTTAACCCTTTCAGTGCCAGAGGGTTAGAGCATTGTGTTGTGTACCCTCTGGCATTGAAAGGGTTAATTAGCAAACACTAACTCCAAAAATATTTTTCTAAATAAAACAATGCATAATACAACAGGTTATTTCAAAATCATCAATGCTGTTTTTAATGGAGTCCCTTTAAAGATATAGTAATGTTTCATAATAAAAGCAGCTCTAATTAATCATCATAGCATTTGGACTTTGGAGAATGTTATTTCAATTCTGTCAGAATTGTAGTTCAAGAGTAATTCAATGACAAACTATCCCCCTCCCTCCCCTTTTACTGATGTAACACTGCTCAGCCAGATCAGAAGGGAGGTGCCCAGGTAGATTGCAGAGAGGGACAATCTTCAATTAAGATAAGGGAAAAACCTGAAACACTTGTCAAGGGGGGCAGGGCTTTCATTGTTCTCATAGGAAGAAGATTGTCCCCTGCTGTTATCTGTCTGGTCTATGGACTGGATTCCACATCTGAGAAGAGATGGTTTACATTAGGTGAAAGGGGCGGGAGGGGAATCTTTGCTTGTGAATATTTCTCAAACCATAAAGGTTTGAGAGATAAGGCTTATATCATTCTTCATGTTTTTTTTTAATGCCTATAAAATAAAATGAAGATAAAACAAAGTATTACTATCCCTTTAAAGTACAAGTAGAGAGCACAGCATACACTGTATTCCTGGCCAATGATCACAGGTCTGTGTTATGGCATGCTACTGGACATGCTTCTGAAACACATTCCAAAACATATGGGGATCCAGAATGGGATAGCGAGGAAGTCACCTCAGCATAAAAAGACTTGTTAAAACTCATACACAGTGCCAATGAAAGTGATATTGTTCCACTAAAACCTTTCTGGGGACAAATAACATTTCTTTTCATGTAAATGGATATTTTAACCCCTTAGATGCTAGAAAGGAGAGCATTTAAAAGCCCCATTTAAAATAAATGGGTGGTCGTTCTCCCTTGTCTTGTAGTTGGGTTTTCCCAGAATTGCTCCTCTTGACTTTTATACATAAAGTTCTCAGGGCCTTGGGCACCAAAGAGGAGCAATTCTGGATTAAACCAATTGTGAGATAGGGGAACAAAAAACTATTTCCCACTGATTTAAATGGTGTTTTTCTATTTTGTAAAGAAGTATTTATTCACTCAAAAAGTTATAGGAAAACTAAAATATCCAAATAAACACCTCCCCTTTACCTCACTATGGCTGGGAAATCCTAATGGCCCGTGAATTTTGCCTTTCATCCTTGGTTCAAGATGATATCCTGGGCTAACTGAAGAGGTTAAGGCCTCAGACTCTGCTTACGGCACATGGTAATCTTAACCCTTTAAGAAACACAAGGATGTGCAACTCTTTGGTTCTTTAAGTTGTAAGCAGGCCCATACACTCGGCCTGCTTCCATTTGAAAAAATTGCCTGCAAGTGTCATGTCCGCTTCCATGCACATGACATCCACGAAAGATTGTAGGTGTTATCTACATCCACAGGGGCTATTAGGATTTTCCACAGTAAAGTAGATGGGGTGGCTAATAGGCAGTTTTCCCCCATTACATAGTCTGAAAGGTATCTATAGCCACATAGGATTTGTGTGTGGGGATTCCACTTTGTGTATTCATAAAAACATTTATGTTTTTGGAACAAACAGACAGGAATTGCAGGATGGCAGTAGTCTGAAACCATTCTAATACTTTGCTGATATTTTGTATTTCATTTATTCATTTCAAATTGTGTCCTCTTCCTACATCTTGTTTTTCTTCTTTACTGTAGTTGAGTTGCTCCGAAACATTATACTGCAGTTGGAACCATTGGTGCTTTCACAAGGGCGGCTTTTATAGCACAATTGTTTCTATAGCAACTGAAAATGTTGGGGTTATTTTAATGCTATGGTGTAGAAAGGGTTTCCCAGCAACCCATTCTCTCAATATATATCGAGCAGTAAAAACAAATTGCAGGGACAATGCAACTGCCTATGGTAGCTGTGTGATTCCATTGATACCCATACTGTAGCCGCACTATCACACTGTCAGAGGAAAGTTACAGCATGCTTCATCTCTCTGCAGCATGCACTGAGATTGTTGCTTTTGTGAAATGCCCTATAGTAAGGCTGTCTAAGTTCAGTCTTCATGGGCCACCAAGAGGCCAGGATGTGCGGATTTCCCCCGATTAAGCACAGGTGAGTTAATCAGTGGCTCATTCGTTTGACTGACTCACCTGTGCTTAAGCTGGGAAATTCTTTAATCCTGTACTGTTGGCGGCCCTTGAGGACTGATCTTGGACAGCCCTGCCCTATAGCATACAATGGGGGTTATGCACTAAGACATGATAAAGAGGTAATAAAATGGAGATGACTTCTCCAGTGATATCACTTCTCCAGTTCCTATGTTATTCTATGGAGCCTATGCACTTAGATCTCCAAAACTTATCTAATGTTAGTGAATTGGCTCCATAGAATAACATAGGAATTTGAGAAGTGATTTCACTGGAGACGTCTTCTCTACTTTATCACCTCTCTATCACACCTTAGTGAATAACTTCCAATGTTTTTACCTGTGCTGTTTCTGCAGGAGTGTTGCCAACATGAAAAGGGTTTTTCGTTTAATATCAAAACCTTTAAGTCTTTGCACTCTGGTACTCAATGCATTGGGTATCTCTCTGGCACTCACAAGGTTACCCCCTTGGATGATGTGTCTCCATCTCATTGTATTGCATGCTTGTCAAATCGGGCCTGATTAACAAGGGCACAGACAGAGCTGCAATAAATAGAATGGTACCATTTTCATCATGGCCTCAATTCTGTTAGGGAAGTTCAGGAAATGAAACTAATGGTGGTCGTTTTAAGTCACAGTTTGGTTTTCTGTTATCTGTGCTGTGAAACATTACTGCCGGTTAAAAATGCATGAAGGGCTGTAGATTAGCGCCCACTGACATGAATGTGCCATTCTGTTGTATGTAGTGACTGTTAACATGCGTTAAGCAGATGCATTTTCTGTCTGTTATTCTGTGACTACCAAGCATAGGCATTGAGCCCCTAACGCGTTTTACTAGCCACCAACGAACAATTAAAAAAGCAGTCAAAACACACACACATATGCACAACTAGACATCCCTACACTAATAACCCATAGATGAAGTGATATGGGAACCAAAGACCCATATCCATTCATCGAAGTTGAAAGACCTTGTAAGCCACTTCAGTTTTGAAATGTAGTTCTACTAAACAAAGCAGATTGCAGTACAATAATGCCTACAAGTATAGTACTTTCTGAATATTGTGACCATGTACCCTAAATATATTTTACACAAGCTTGTACTCCTTTCAGTTCCACAGCGGTATACAACGCACATTCCTATGGCACTGAAAGGGTTACAGGAGGACAGTTGCTGTCCCTGCTCTTTAGCAAAGGAAGAAAATGGTCCTCTTGCTCCAAAAAGAACTACAAAGAGATCCCAAGATCACCAACATCAGATAGGCGATGCTGGGACTGTGAACAGCAGAGGCTGTCCTCTTGGTGCATGTGGTGAAATGCCACATTAACATATAAACACACCCACATGAGTAGGACAATGGATCATTAACTTGCATGTTCATATGCAAATGAGATAGTAAAAACTGATAAACCTGTCAAAGTCATGGTGGATTCACAGGTTATGATGATGAAGACACCTTAGCACATGCTGTTGATACCATTTTTTGATGTATATACACATTCCATTGGCGTTAATGGTCACATCTATGGAACTTTATATTCAATGGTCGCCAAGGAGATAAAAGGCAACTAACATGAAAAAGAGATTTTTAAAGCTTTGTCTTTGATTAGTTAATCCTCACTATTCCGAAATTCTTAGAGAATCAGCATTACAAATGTATTGCACAATTTGAACAGGTCTGTCGCAAGCTTTTCCCAGCCATCTCCAGCAAGAGCTGACAGTACCCAGTGGTGGCTTCATTCCTTTTGGCTGTGCAGTTTAGTATGCTGTTGAGGCAGCCAATATGTATATTTGCTGCCTCTCCAGAGCTCACAGAAGTAGAGGAGAAGAATGATGTATGTTGGCTTGCTGTAGATGATGGGTGTTGTAGTCTAACAGTGGATTTCCTTGCTCACCACAACTTTCAACTGTCTCTGCTATTGCAGGAGCATGGAGTCCTGTGACTTTGTGAGGGTGACTTGTCAGACATCCTCACGCAGCACTTAAAGGGATAGTAAAGTCATGTATTAAGTAATTGCTATATTGTAGATATTAAAAAAGAGATTACTTGAGGTTAGTCAGCAGAGCTGAAATAGTGATATCTAAAAATAAATACTTCTTTGAAACGGTCTACAAAGTGTGCCTCGTTTGCAAGCACACTTTGTAGACTGATCCAATGCTATACAGCTGACGTATGAGAAAAGGGGGGAGGGGCGAAGTTTAACATCGTATATCTATCAAGCCATAAAGGTTTGCGAGATCGGACTAACCTCAAGTAATCTCTTTTTTTAATATCTATAATATAGCAATTACTTAATACACAACTTTATTATCCCTTTAAGGAATCAGGAAGCTGCCTGCTTGGTGTTCATTCCAGTGTTGCTTCGTGTGCTGCCGTATTGCTGTGCCCAGTGCCTCTACTGGACCAATACTGATAAATGAGTCACTCCCTACTAGTAATGCTAACACACAGAAATATGTAGAAACATTGTTTGTCTTCAATTAGCATGTTATTGTTTTGAAAAAAATTAAATGCATTCCTTACCCCTCTATCATCTAAAATGTTACATCTGGCTTATATGCTTGTTTCCTCTGTTTTGAAAATTTAAATATTTTAACCCTATGACTGACACATTTTATGATGGATACTCTATGCTACTTTTAACCAGACCAAAAGAAAGTCGGTAAGTTGTTAAACTGTGTGGCATGTTGAGATCTAACCCACATCTTTGAAATTATATGTGACTGAATCAGGGGAGGGCTGGCAACATACGGCCCAGGGGGCAAATACAATTAAGTGGCCCATATCTACTATCGTCCAAGCCCATTGTCCCAGCCCACCCCTGTTTCCTTAATGCTGTGAATTAATGCAAGTGGTACCACAGAGCTTAGTGTTGAAATGGGGCTACATTAGTGATACTACAGTGCTTACAATTTAACCCTGTGAGTGCCAGAGGGGTACACAACACATTGCTTTTTCAATGCGTTGTGTACCCATCTGGCACTCAAAGGGTTAAGTAAAGATAGAATAGTGATGTCATAGAGCTTGCAAGGGAAATGGATTATGCTACTAGTGCAGCTATGTTTGGATTGTAGCTCTGCGGTATAACTCCATTCCAGTCCTCGGGGCTCCCCACCAGGTCATGTTACAGAAACACGAACACCTCTTATTAATAGAGCTTCACTTATCTTAGTCTGTGCAGAACATTTTGTGGGAATTAGGTCTCCAAAATATAATTTTTAACACTTTGAGTGCCAGAGGGGTATGCAATGCATTGTCAGAGCAATGTGTTGTACACCTATCTGGCACTCAGATTTTAATCCTTTATTTTGCCTGTAGTTGCCTATGTGTTTATTATTTATTTTCCATCTTAGCTTTTTTTATCTTTAATGTCCTGGATAGTAAGGTGCATGGATTTTTGTTTCCATGGAGCTTTCTGGTCAGTTGACTGTCAAACCAGGAAGGACAATGATATGATGTAACACTATCCCTGCATCACTGAGTGCTCTGTATGATACCTTTTTTACATTGTATCACTACACATTCTTTCATAGTCACAGGCAAAAAAAGTGGAAATGAAATAGGTGAAAAAAGTACAGGCAATTTGACTTTACATATTATACACTTGCAGTACATTTAACATCGGAATAAAGATATAGTATCCTTTTAAATAGTACTATGCTTCAGGTTTATGGAGGCAGGCATGTCTTGTTGAAGGACACAAGGGCCACACCTATCTATCTAGATCTAAATCCTATTGATTTTTAAATGGAGCTTTTAATACACTGAAGGCTAGAGGTCTCCAGAGTGACAAAATACAAAAAAAAAGACCTCTCTACCATATCCAACGAGTTAATAGCCCCATTTAAATCACAATTTTCATTCTTACTCTGTGGGGCAGTTGTTTGCTCCACAATGGCTTCTCTTCAGTTTCCTGAATACAGCCCTTAGTTACTCTAACTTTGAGTCAGAGGTGATTCTAAGTTCCAAAAAGATCTGGTGCTGGACTCTATGGCAAAATTCCACAGTGCGTCTGCCACCCGCGGTATTGACGATGACCACTTGCATACATACACAGTGAAATTTACATAATACATATATGTACATAAGTTATAAATATATTTAACTAAGACCCTTTTAACAACCACAATTCTATAATATTGGGATAGCCAAAGGCTGGCAGTGGGAACCATTGGAACATGGAGTGTTTGATGGGCACAGTTCGTTGGCTACAAGGGGTAGGAACCCCTGAGACGCAAACAGTTAAAATGATCTATATGCTAACATTCTATTAAAATATATATACTTTTACTCAATAAAAACAGCTAGGTCTATGTCAATTTTTTAGCCCATGAGGGGATAGCATGTTGAGTTAATCCAAAATGTTTCTCCTTTTCTTCAAGTACTTAATCGGTGTCCCCCCTCTGTAGTGGACATCAATCCTCTCTATAGCCATAACTGAAATTTCATTCATATTTTTGTCATGGTTTTCAAGGAAATGCTGCTATACTCTGTGTGCTCAGGATGTGCATCATGTGAGTGAATATTGTATCTTTTGTGTTTTGTTTCTAATACAGTACTCCACTTAGATATTGCTTGTTTCTCGGTGCTTAGATCTTTCCAGAAAATGTCTGTAGTGAACAAGGTCACTACATTTTGAGCAGCATCCAGTAGAACATCACTGCCACACTGATCTACCCTTCGTTTGTCAGTCCCAGTGAACTAAATATCCCATTTTGTCATTAATTTGTTATCTTCATCTCATAATTTTACATTTTCCTTTTTTTAGACATTAGGGTACTATATTTTGGCTGTTCTAAGTGGATTGTGTTTATGTATATTTTTTTGTCAGCGGAATTACAAATTTATTTTTATTTTCATTTAATTATATATATTCTATAAATACAGAATTGCGCTATGCAACTCCAGTTTTAATTGTCTTTTTAAATTATGTTTTTTCTTTTTATATTGAGTCAAGACATTCCTATAGTTTCTCTTATTACATAATGTATTATCTGTGGCAGGCATCATTCACCTTTCCTTGGGTTACCTTGCTCAGATATTTTTTTCTTATATGATGATTTAAAGTTTTTTTTTTTTTTTTTTTTTTTTTTTTTTTTTTTTTTTTTTAAACCCCATTCATGGGTTTAAAAGTCCAATTTTAACAATGGGGCATTTCCTGAAGAGGGATAATAGTAGTGGTGTCCCTCTTTTTAGGAGCTCAGACTGTGTAGTGTGTGTATATAGGTTTATCATATTGTTCCATGGCAATAAAGCTCACATTAATGCTTGTTTACACTTCAGTATAAGTTTTATAGAAGATTATTGTGAGTAAATTTAAAATACTTTTGATCTTTTGTTCAAAAATTATTCAGTCACATAAACATGTGTCAGTAGGTCATTAAGTAACAAAAATCTGCGGTAGTGGCCACCAGTATTCAACCCCAGGAACACTATCTAAAACTAATATGTCTCCTTTTTGGCCATTTGGAATGTTAGGAAGTATAAAGTACTTAAGCATTTTTCAGTAACTGGAAATCTGGAATTCACATGAACTGAGAGTGACTGACTGGCCCAGAGGGAGTCTTTGATCTTGTCCTTGTGTCCTTTATCCACGCTTTGTGCCTGTGCACTGCCCTACTGATTGTATTCCTTGACTGTTCCACTCTTTCCCATATGTGCAACAGCTACTTGCCACCGTCCCCACGGTAACATTCACTTGCAAGCCAATAAGAAGAGTATCCTGACAAAACTCTCTCCTGTCATTAGTTGCTGGTGTAACTTGTTGGGAAGGCACTGGATGGCAGATACAGCTTAGGTAAGGCTGTCCTATGGCAATGGAGTGGCTGAGTGGTTGACTGGTAATGGCAATAACATTTGCGGCTGCTCACAAACGCCCTCAGGACTTCAGCCCCCTTAGTCCCCCAGCAGCGATGCCTCTTCTTTGAGTGCTGGAGGGGAGTCCAAACATCTCAAATGGTGATAGATGGACACTTTTTATTTTATAGGGTGTGACTGGTAGGTCAGGCATTACCAAGAATTTTACATTACTTCACGACCTACTGAGAGCACTTTATGTAAATGAATAAATGATTTGGAACAAAACCAAAGTATTTTATTTACACAGACAAATGTATATACAGATTTACTGAAGTTTAACCAAACAATGTGAGTTTTATTGCTATGGAGCAATGTGATTCACATATTCACACCACACAGTCTGATCTCATTAAAAAAGAGGGACACCAGGGTGGAAAAGAGGGACAGCAGGGTTTGGATCTCAGAGGGACACTTGGAAAGTATGCACCTATTGTAACTGATTGTGCTGTAAAGGGATAGTAATACTTTGTTTTAACTTTATTTTATTTTGTAGGCATTAAAAAACATAAAGAACGATATAAGTCTAATCTCTCAAACCTTTATGGTTTAAGAGATATTCACAAGCAAAGTTTCCCCCTCCCCGCCCCTTTTACCTACTGTAAACAATCTCTTCTCAGATGTGGAATACATTCCATAGACCAGACAGATAACAGAAGGGGACACTCTTCTTCCTATGAAAACAATGAAATCCCTACCCCCCTTGACAAGCTTTTCAGGTTTTTCCCTTATCTTAATTGAAGATTGTCCCTCTCTGCAATCTACCTGGGCACCTCCCTTCTGCTCTGGCTGAGCAGTGTTACATCAGTAAAAGGGGCGGGAGGGGGATATTTTGTCATTGAATTACTCTTGAACTACAACTCTGACAGAATTGAAATAACACTCTCCAAAGTCCAAATGCTATGATGATTAATTAGAGCTGCTTTTATTATGAAACGTTACTATCCCTTTAACATAGTTACCAGATGCAGAACAAAGAATGAGCAAGATGCCTTTTGAAGTCCTGTTTTACCATCCTCCATCTCTTTGACTTTGTGTATTTTTTCTATGTCCAGTGTGTGATTCATTTCCTTAGCAAGACTGTGTTTTTTTTGTGTTGACATGATTGCTGCCTGCACAACACATTGAGCAAAGGTGCTCTATGTTTACACATTCATAGCCAACATGGAAAATGTACATTAGAGTTCTTGTGGGAGATGCGCTAATGTGTGATAAAGCAGAGATTACTTTTACAGTGATATCACTTCTCCAGTTCCTATGTTATTCTATGCAAACAATGCACTAAGATTTCTCCAAATTTGCACTAACATAGGAACTGGAGAAGTGATATCCCTGTAAAAGTCATCTCTGCTTTATCCCCTCTTTATCACACCTTAGTGCATCTACCCCTTGTGTGGCATTCATTTGTGAATGTATTATACTCAGTTGTATAACATTTTATTGTGTTATTTATTATAATGGTGTGTATATATCAATGTGTGCTCAGTTTGTAAAATGTACACCTGCTTTACAAATGGAGAAAATTAAACGTATGTATATGCATAACTTCTCACTGATGGCAATATTGAGGCTTGTGAACAAAAAAGAACAGGGGGAAATGCATTAAGGGTCAAGTGATATGGAAATGTGCTTCTGTTGATGTGTGGTGTGCACATCACCTTGATGATAGACACGTCATCTTATGCACTAAGATGCATGGGGAGAGCGATAGACTATGATAATTAGAACATCATCCTGGCCTAAAGGTGTCGATGTGTTGGGAAGGGAGGAAGCAGGGAAGACGCAGAGTCTTCAGCACCAAGGACATCAGCAGCCCACACACAATCCTTTGAGTGCCAGTAGGGTAAGCATTGCATTGCAAAGCAATGCATTGGATACCTCTCTGGCACTCAAAGGGTTAATACACAGAAGAATGCTAAACAAAAAATAAAAAAGTGAAAAATATATTGATAATACAGTGGATCCTCTCAAATAAGAACAAGAATCCCAATGAATGGAAGCAAATAAAAATCTAAAAAAAAAATGTTTATATAGCTTTAAAATAGGGTGACCATGTGTCCCTGATTGCCCAGGACAGTCACTGATTTTAAATGTTTCCCAGTCCCAGGCAGCCACCTTCTGGGACAATACAAAGTCCCTAAATGAAGACTCCAGAGCACAGAGTTCTAAACACTAGAAGAATTGCCCATTACCTACTGTGACATAAAGTGATACATCTGCTGGGCTACAACGAAATGGCTTCCAGACAGAGCTCTGGCACTAGAGAGAGACCTGAGCCTTGATCCTGACATTAAACAGGAGCTCCAGTACAATTTTGTTGTAGTGAAATGCTAGTCTAAGGACTTTGGTGTGATTGATATCATCTTGTAGTCCACCCCAGGCTTCATTTCTATCAAAGAGGTCAATGGGCGGTTCTCCCTCTAGTGTTTAGATTTATGTGGTGCACTGGAGAAAGAGCTGGATGCGCAATAATGTCCCGTGATGTATAGTGACCCTTCCTGCATAGCTACAATAGAACCGAGACAGGAATCCTGCTGCTCTCGTGTCCACAGTGTCCCCCAATAGCAGAATGGAAATGTGGTCACTATAATTTAAAATGAAAAATTAGTCATTAAAGATCTTATTTGCATGAGGCCAATTAGGTGGCCATCACCTCCATCTACTTATGTAAAAGTGAACCTTTTAAGCTAAATATGTATCCATTTTAACTGAAGCTGATTAGAAGAAAGGACTCATTAGGCTTAATTTGTGGACAGGAACATGATGCATACATAGGTCACCGGAACATCTCAATGCCAGCTGTATGGATGACATTAGGACCAAATGCCCATACTGAATAAATACATGGGACTAAGAATTACTCTAGCATTATGATGGGGGCAAATAACCACTCTCATAAGGGTAATGATCCCCTTGTAGTCAGACACCACCTCTTTGCAGCACAAGATGCAACAGTGTGACTGGCAATGTGAGCGGATGCAAGCTGGGCTGCTTGGCATTCTCTCACATCTCCAAAACACTGAGCAAGGCCTATGGTGTAATAATGTTCTCTGTGTGATTGGGACAGTGATGTGTCATGTGTTGCAATGTGGCAGTGTCCGACTACAAGGGGACCGTTCTCCTTATGTGGGTGGTTATTTTCTTCCATCACAATGCTTGACTAATTCTTAGGGCCATTTATTTATTCAGTAACATCCACTCACACCACCAATCGCACTGTGAGAGCTGTGCATAACGTTGGGGATAATAAATGAACATTGGGGTGAACTTCTGCCAGTCTTGCTCACCTGCATTAAGTTGTGGATCGGGTTGTGTCAATAGGATTTTGCCCAGGACAAAAGGGAGACTCTTCCGCAAAAGCCACTTGTGTCCTCTTGTGGATAGTTTCTACATGAAAATTTAGAACACACTATTACTGAAATAGCTGGGAGATTAACCTAAAATGTTGAATTGAACAAACAAATGGAGAGGACTGAACACCATATCATCTGAATCTATTATATCAGGGAATTGTGTGTCGAATCTGATCATGTACACTAAACACATATTTATATTGACTGTGGTGGTGGTGGCGGACTGTGTATGTGCGTATTACTGCAGCATAATCAATAGGAAGCTAAAGACTTACAGTTCTGGAGCAAACCAACTGCAATAAAAGGCAACAAATAAAAACTCCCATTGATATAAATTCTTCTTTTTTTAATACAGAGGTCTTCAAAACATTGCAAAGCAATGCACTGGAAACCTATTGCTAACATTTGTGGTGTTAAATGACCTGTTTAAATCTTGAGGGATTTGGATAAATGTTATTTGTCCCCTGTGGTGCAGTTGGTAAGCCTCTGAATCTCTCCTCTTTTGTCTTTGCATTGACGTGACAAACTACATACTTTCCAACAGTCCATAATTTCAAGGGACAGTACCCGGTTCGGGCTCTGCATCCCAGGAACCTGTTGTCCATTCTTTTAAAATTGCATATCCAGCCCATGTTTTTTATGTACTTGTCATTAAAACGTTACAAGGTTCTCTGTGGGTGTCACGCTACATGTTGCTGAGGACTACTTCTGACACTCTGTAATGTGACTTACTCAGGAAAAGTGTCCCTGGAAATGTTTTTGAAGTGTTGGCAGCTATGAAACCATAATTCCAATACACTGATATTAATACTTTGTTAACTCTTGGGTAAGGCTTTATGTTTTGTTCTTTTTCAATGTGTGCTTGTCATACCTCCATTTTGTTTTTCATCAACTGATGGGATGCTGGGAGAAAAAAAAAAAAGAACCTTGCTACAAAATTGCATGTAATCATACCTGGGAACTTTTGTCTTCTGAAATCCCCAGTGGGGACTCCTGTGGTACCGCTGGGGATAAAAATGACGTAATTCGTGTAAAAAAAAAAAAAAAAAAAAAAAGGGATGGGGCTTACCAGTTTCATGTAAGTGGGTGGGATAGGAGGAGTGGGTGGAAAATGGATGGAACATGTTGGGAAGCAGCAGAAGTGGGCAGCGTTTCATGAGAAACTTCCCACCGCTGGAGAATATGTCTGTCCCGGTAATCGCACTAAAAACCGGAAACTCCGCTGCAGATACGGATAGTTCCCAGGTTTGCATATACTACACAGTTAAAGGAGCAGTAAACATATTTTTTTATTAAACCTATGTGTTATAGAGCTTTTCCTGCTAAGTGAAACAACTGCATTTCCAACTGTTAGTTGTTCAAAAGTTATAGAAGTTCAGATAATCAGGAAGTGAATTTACAGCGTGCTTACTTCCTGATGATTCTAAATGACGGCATGACTTTGCAGTTTCTATCACATTCTATGGAGAACTGTTTGTCACTGACTTTCCTCTCTATTAGAATGTAACAGAATAACTAAACGTAGGGGTAAATGTAATAAAAAAACATGCAAATATAATGATGGAAGCACAACCAATATCACCAACATGGTCTACCCATACCATCAGTATATGTGGTGTTCATGAGCCTCAAAAATCCTATATAATAATTCGCTAAATAGTGTGTAACGCCTGACATGCGCAGTACGCACTGCTGTGCGTGCGGCAGTCATGCGCAGTAGAGATTGCCCGCGCCGTGTCTGGAGCGTCCAGCTCTGTATCAGCCATGGCGCGGGCAGTCTCCACTGCACGCGACTGCCCCGCGACCGGCTGCCAGAGGCACTGTGGCCCGTGTAACGGGCTGTTCAATAGTATACATATAAACATAAACACAGAAATGTGGACGAATGATAGATATTAACCCTGTGCGAGGGTAAATAATTTTTTGTGGTTCTATCTACAGTATGAATGATTATTGTCGATCATCTGTCATCATTCCATCTTATAATTTTTCATCTTGTCCATTTTTCTCCATCTGTCTATACATGAAATAAAATATGTGGATCAATTATTTGGCCATGGACATTAGACATAATCTTGGTATGTCTGGTGCCAGACTATAGCTCCTTTCTATGCATAGGTCATTTTGTGACATATAATAGGTATATTTTTATAGGTATAGTGTTTTCGTACTAGGTAGGGGGGTAATCCGATTCTTACATGTAGTGATTTTGGGACTATTGTACTGCTTTACAATTATATGTGATAATAAATAAATAATTTATTTTTTGGTTATTATTACTTTGGTAAATGATAAATATTCGTCATACTCACTGTTATTTGTATTTCTTCTGTGTCCCTACACGGCATAAAAAATGGGTAATGTCTCCGCCCTCCAGCTGGGTAGGACTTCCTCTACTCTTTAAAAAGTGCGATTCCGGTAGAGGCTTCAGTTTCCTTTTGACCAAGCTGTAAAACAAACAGAGATAGTGAAAACAAGATGGGTAGGGTATGCCGTGTAGGGACACAGAAGAAATACAAATAACAGTGAGTATGACGAATATTTATCATTTCTTCTGTGTCCCTCCCCGGCATAAAAAATGGGTCTTAAAAAGCAGTACCCATATCCAAGGGAGGGAAACAAGGCATCATAAAGTGACAACAAGCAGAGATCCTACCCGATCAAGAAGGAATGACTGCCTCTAACACCTTCCTTCCAAACTTGGCATCTGCCGAAGATTGAACGTCCAGGTGATAGTGTTTGACAAATGTGGATAATGAGGACCAGGTTGCTGCTCTACAGATCTCAGATGGAGAGGCATCTGCTTTCCTGGCCCAGGAGGTGGATAGAGCTCTAGTGGAGTGTGCTTTTAAGCCTCTAGGAGCCTGTTGACCCGCTTCTTTGTAGGCCAGCTGAATGCAAGAGATGATCCATCTTGATATAGAAGCTTTGGAGACTGACTTGCCTTTAAGTCTCCCTTGGAAGTATATGAAAAGAGAGTCGGAATCCCTAAATTCTTGAGTCCTTTTCAGATAGATCGAAAGAGCCCTTACCAGATCCAGATTATGAAACTGGTGCTCCTTAGGACTCTGAGGATTGGTACAAAAGGATGGTAGAACAATCTCCCAATTGAAATGGAAATCCGAGATGACTTTGCCTCTAAAGGATGGCTTGGGTTTCAAGACCACCTTATCTTGATGAAAAACCATATAAGGACTGTTGCAAGAAAGAGACTGTAATTCATTAATCCTGCGAGCAGACGTGATGGCTGTAAGAAAAAGGACTTTAAAAGACAAATATTTCAGTGGAATATCATTCAAAGGTTCAAATATGTGAGACTTGGATAGCTGTTCCAGAACCAGATTAAGATCCCAGGGAGGGAAAATGTCCCGGATAGTAGGCTTGATTTTTGATATTGCCTTCAGGTATCTTTTAATGAGTTCATGATTAGCTAACTGAGTAGCCAATATAGCTGACAAGGCAGAGACTTGGACTCTGATGGATGCTGGTCGCAATCCAGCCTGAAACCCGTCTTGCAGGAAATCCAAGATTTTGGGAATAGATATGCAAGTATCCTGGGAAGAATGAGATTTGAACCAGGATAAAAAGGTAGACCAGACTCTGGTGTAAACTGTTGAAGTGGATTTCTTCCGGCCGGCAATGATGGTGTTGGCAACCGGGTCTGACAATCCCTTGCTCCTCAGCATGAGCCTCTCAGCCTCCAAGCCGTCAGACGTAACATACTGATGTGTGGGTGAGATATTGGACCTTGAGTTAAGAGGTTGGGAATCAAGGGAAGTTGCCAAGGTGGTTGAACTGACATGGCAACCAGGAAGGAGTACCATGGTCTTCTGGCCCAGTCCGGTGCAATTAGAATAACATTTGCCCGATCTCTCCTGATCTTTCTGACCACATCCATCAGGACTGGTACTGGAGGGAAGACATATGCCAGATTGTAAGTCCATGGGATTCTCAGTGCATCTTGCCCTTCTGCCATCCTCTCCTTCCACCTGGAAATATACCTCTGGCATTTCGCATTTTTCCTGGAAGCCATAAGATCTATCTCCGGCTGACCCCATCTGAGGCAGATTTGATTGAAAACCGCTGGATTCAGGGACCACTCTCCTGGGTCTAACGTTGCCCTGCTTAAGTAATCTGCAACTAGGTTGCGATTTCCTGACACGTGTGATGCCGAGATGCTTTCCAGATTCTTTTCTGCCCAGAGAAGAAGTCTTCTTGCTTCCCTGTAAAGGCTGAGACTTCTGGTTCCTCCTTGATTTTTTAAGTAAAATACTGTGGGCAGATTGTCTGAATACACCAGAACATTCTTTCCTCTTAGCTTGTATTTCAATATCTGAAGACAGTTCCAGACTGCCCTCATCTCTAGGATGTTTATATGGAGACGCTTTTCTGAAGGCTTCCATTTTCCTTGAAGAAGCGTTGATCTCCACTTTCCTCCCCAGCCCGAGAGGCTGGCATCTGTGAACAGAGTCTCTACATCCTGTTCCTTCAAGGACACTCCTTTCCTGAGGTTTCTCCTTGACCACCAGGTCAACTCCTTCTTTGTGGCTGTAAGCAGGGGTATCTTCTGGCAAGGATTCCCAGAATCTTTGTCCCAGAAGTTCAAGAAATTCCACTGGATGGGGCGAATGTGTAATCTTGCCCATGGGACTACCTGAGTGGTTGATGAAAGATTGCCTAGGAGTTCCATGAAATCCTGAGCTGTGTGACTCCAATCTTTCTTGAAGAGAGATATCCTCTTGAGCACTCTGGATATCCTGTCCTCTGTTAAGGTTATCAGGTTTCTTTTTGAATCCAAATTCATACCCAGGAAGGTGATCGTTCTGGAAGGGACAAGCTGGCTCTTCTCCTCTTTTATCAACCATCCTAATTGGTGAAGATGCTGTAGACACTTTTGGGTGTTCTGGATTGCTTGAGACTGGGATTCTGCCAGGATCAGAATGTCATCTAAGTATGAGATGACATGGACCCCTTGTTTCCTCAGGGGTTGGATGGCTGCTGCCAGAACTTTGGAGAAGTGGGTGCTGGGTGCTGAAGCCAGTCCAAAAGGTAGGGCTGTGAACTGATAGTGATTTTCCTTCACAGCGAATCTCAGGAACCTCCTGTGTGATAATCTTACTGGAACATGATGGTATGCGTCCTTGAGATCGATTGAAGACATGAATACTCCTGGAAAGATTGCCTTCATAATTGATGCTGTTGACTCCATTTTGAAATGCGAAACCTTGATTGAATGATTCAATTCCTTGAGGTCTAGAATTGACCGACATCCTCCAGAAGCCTTGGGAACCAAGAACAGAACTGAATAGATGCCAGAACCCCGCTGATGCAAAGGTACTGGCTCTATCACATTGTTGTGTAGTAAATCTCTGACAGAATTCACCAAGGCTCTGGCTTTTTCTGGCTTGGAAGGGAGTTTTGATTGAATAAATCTGTGATGAACAGGGGTCTTGACAAATTCTAGCGGGTACCCCAGCTGTAAAATCTGCCGAACCCAGCGATCTGGAGTTGCTAGTTGATCCCAGATTGGCAGAAAAAAACTCAGTCTGCCCCCAACTGAGTCTACGGCCGGGCCCGCGCCTCTTCATTGTGGTTCTTTCTTGGTTTGAGACTTCTTGGAGAAGTCTCTTCTAAAACCTCCTCGAAAGTTCTGGTCAAATCCCTGCTTCCTGCGGTAAGTTCTTCCCTGAAACCTGGTTGAGTCACGAAATGAAGAATTCCGTCCTCTTGAACCAGAAGGCTTGGGAGAGGAGAATCTTTGACGCTTGTCTTGGGGTAAAAAGGAACTCTTACCCCCTGATGCTTTTTTGATAATCTCATCAAGGTGTTCACCAAACAAGGAAGAACCCGAAAAAGGAAGGGAGACTAGCTTACTCTTGGAAGATGTGTCTGCATTCCAGGATCTCAGCCATAAGGCTCTTCTGGCCGCAACCGAAAGTGCAGATGATCTAGCAGTAAGGCGGATAATATCTGTAGAAGCATCACAAGAGAAATTTGTAGCCTCTTTCATGACTGCGACTTCCTTCAGGAGCTTTGATCTGGAAATATTAGATTCAATCTTATCTTCAAGATTCGCTAGCCAGATCCTCATGGTACGGGTCAGGCAGTCTAGTGCTGTAGCAGCTTTGAGGTTATGTCCCAAAACCGAAAATTGACGTTTTAATACTCCATCCAGCTTCCTTTCTATTGGATCTTTGAGAGACGTGCCATCCTCTAAAGGTAGTGTAGTGCGTTTAGCCAGTTGTGCAATTGAAGCATCCACCTTAGGAGGTAAAATCCAAGGATTAGTATCTTCTTCTTTAAAAGGATACAACCTTGAAAATCTTCTGGGTACAGTAGATCTTCTGTCCCCCAATTTCCATTCTTCCTTTACCAAAGTCGAAATGGACTGATGTAAGGGAAAAACAGGAACATCCTTTTTCTTCCCCAGGAAAGCCGCGTCCATAATATTCAGGTCTTGTGGCGCATCTGACAGGCCCAATGATTTTCTGATAAGGCGAATCAAGCCATCAATTCTATCTATGTTGAATGAACCTTGGTCCTCACTGACCTCACCTTCCTCTTCAGAGGAGAAATCTGACTCAGGATCAAAGATACTGGATTCACGTGTCTCTCCTTCCCTCATGGCGGACGTACCTTCCCCAGGATCCATCCGTTGACGTTTTCTGGCAGGTTCTCCTTCTTGAATGGCTCTAAAGGTGTCTTGCATTGAGGACTTCATCCAGCTCAAAAAATTGGAAAATTGTGACGTCATATCTGAACCAGCAGCATTCTTAATACATTCTTGGCATAACTTTCCTGAGTCAGTAGAGCTTAATTTGGCATTGCAATTGAGACAACTCTTAGACTTGGAAACATTCTTATCCTCTTTAGATAATTCAGATTTTTCCTTCTCTTTTTCTCTGTCCTTCTCTTTATCCTTCTCCTTCTCCTTGTCTTTATCCTTGTCTTTTTCTCTGTCTTTATCCTTATCTTTTTCTCTCTGCACCTTAGTAGTAGACATATTGAAATAAAGCTACCAGTAAGTAAAGGAAAAAAATCTTACCTTATATACCCTTCATGATAGGAATTAAGGGACTCTGGGCGCTTCACAGCCATTTCCATCGGCCTAACATGGCTTCCGGTCGCTTGCTTTCCATTCATGGAACGCAAGGTGTTAAAAGGGAACTTCCGGTTCCTATTTCCGCCGCCTGTAATGCCGCGCTGGGGACTGCAAGAACGGCGAACTGGCTGCCGGCGCGTCCTGCTCGCCATCCAAGAGGGCAAGGAAGGAGATATGCATATTCCGGGCAAGATACACTGGTGCCAGGTAGGTCACTCAGAGCCGCCGCACCTCTTGCCCGACGGACAGACTGAGCGGCCCAGGAGAGGAGAAGGAGCATGAGAAGGCAAGGTAAAATGTCCTTCCAGCTGGGTAGGACAAAAGAAACTGAAGCCTCTACCGGAATCGCACTTTTTAAAGAGTAGAGGAAGTCCTACCCAGCTGGAGGGCGGAGACATTACCCATTTTTTATGCCGGGGAGGGACACAGAAGAAATTATTTTATTGGTCAGAGTGCTCTGTATAGGTCCACACACTTGTTTTTTTCTGTGTTTATGGTTAAACTGTAATAACTCTGGAAAAATCATTCCTCAGAAGTGGGATTACCCTTATTTTATTCAACAGGAAAAGCCCTATAATTATATAATTTGTTTTTTCCACAAGTTTGCTGTTCCTTTACCCCCTTAAGGGCAGGCCAGGCACAGGAGCGACCAGCACTTCAGGACCACGGACTTTTTTTTTTTGGGGGGGGGGGCGATCCGATGCTGGGCTTCTCAGACGGCATGCAGCCGCGCAGGGAGCTCTGATGCTCATGACGTTCTTGCCATGTCATGGGTCCTTATCGCACATCCAACCCATGTTTGCCAGGACCTTAAGGGTTTAAAGTGTTTGTCTTTCCAGTTCCATCTCATAAGCACTGCTACAAAATAGGTGGTCATGTGAACATGCCCTTAGGTATCCCACTTATGGGCTCTTGCTCTCTGCGTGTCTATTTGGAATAAGCAGCACCTTATCAATGATGACTATTAACCCTTTGAGTGCCACAGAGGCAGCCAGTGCATTGCATTGCAATGTGTTGGCTGCCTCTCTGGCACTCAGAGGATTAAAAGCCAAAATGTACATCAGGGGTTTTGTTGTTTCCCTGGTGCAGTGAAGATGTGCCTAACATATTGGAGCTGGACTTTCTGTGGGTGGAACTAGGCTGATATGAATATGGACTATGGGAATAAAAACCATGACTGAGGGCACCATCCCCAATAAATAGCTGTTGTGTTTTATTCAATCTCAGTGTGCACTCGTCATAACTCTTGTTTTGTAACTTTCTTTAGTGGTACTTGAGGACAGGTTTGGGAATCCATGAATTAGGGAACTGAAATTAGCCCAGAAAAATCTGTGTTTTCTGACACGTTTTCAATTTGGTAAATTAACCCCAAAAAAGTTAAAGGAAAAGTACAACTAAAGAAGAGTTAATAAATCCAGTAAAAGCAAGTGATGTTTAGTCACAAGCCAGGAAGAGTTGCTTGATGCTAGTTTTTGTTATAACAATTCACAAAAATATTGTGCAAAACTGGGTACAGAGCCGCACTGCACAACATTACTGTCTTGTGTTTACACAATGCTCCAGAAAGTACATGTTATAAATACACTGAAACCTATTGTCTGAGAACTTTCTCACTAACAACACGCAGTCAACTAACTGTTAGTCGCATGGAGGAGTGATAGGCAACATGTGGCCCTCCAGCTGTTGTGAACTACAACTCCTATCCTCTCCAGCCAGCCAGGGACTATAGTGTTCCACAAAGGGGTGCAAAACATTAGTTTGCCAAACTGTTTATCGCTCAAAAGGTTATTTATTTTTATTTTTTATTTATTTATGGCAATATTTTGCAGGCTACTTACAGTCTAGATTTAACCCTTTGATTGCCAGGGGGTACCTTGGCACTCATAGTAATAACCCTAACTCAAAAGGTTAAGGTGAGAGATGTTGCTGTGTTATCGATGGAGCTTAATTTTCAGAATGGAGATATCTTAATCCATAAAGTCCACAGAGTAAAACAGGAAGTGGTGAAGTATTTCACAGAAGTGACTTTGCTCTTTCTTTCACAATAATGTATCTCCTCCAGGTATGCTTATCTGGTAGTAAAATATTTTTGTTATCAGCCTTGCTTTATACTTGAACCATATAACAGGGAATGAGTGTACGTCATGTTGTGATGTAATCATTTCACATGAAAAGAAATAGACTTCAGCAGACATTACGCTGTACGTTTTCAAAAATCAGTGTAATACATGGTACTGGTAGTTCTGATTTTGCCTGTAAAGAAGAACTGCATATTACTCTTTATCTAGTATAGCTGGCACTGGGCTCATCTGCTGGGCACCTACTGCACCAATGTTTGTTCTCGAACTTAAAGGGGAACTACCACCCCGCAATAACTTAACCTGAAATGAGTCTTCATCTGGCGACTAGCTGCTTAGTAGCGCTAGTCGCCAGCAATATTACCCGGTTCCAAAGATTTTTGTGTTTTTTCCGTGCGCCTGCGCTGTCAGTCCCTTTTGGAGCCAAGTGGCTCCAAAAGGCAGGCGCACGGACATCACTGTGACGAGATGTCCGTGCTTCCTGCTTCTGTGACCGTCGGAAAAACGCAAAAATCTTTGGAACCGGGTAATATTGCTGGCGACTAGCAAGCTAGTCGCCAGATGAAGACTCATTTCAGGTTAAGTTATTGCGGGGTGGTAGTTCCCCTTTAACTGTCCATGTGGGTGTAAATGTAGTTCTCAGATGTAAAAATAAGAATCTCTAAATAAACGGAACAAAAACCCTTTATTGTGACTACGTATTCTACAAGAGCATAACCCTTTGAGTGCCAGAGGGGTACGGAATGTGTTCTGTACCCCTCTGGCACTCAGAGGGTTAATATGTAAAGTTTTTTCATCTTCAACTGACTGAATTTGTTTTCAGAAAGCTTTCTGTGAGGGAAGGACTCTGACAGTGGGCAGAATGCAACAATGTAAAAAAGATACAATGTAGAAAAGTGTCTTCACAGCATACGGATCAGTCGGTACTGCAGGGAGACTGTTAATGATCACAGTGTCAATGCAATTTAAAGCAAAACTTTCACCTTCTACAAAGTCGCCCTCCAATAATTAAACATATGGCGACTAGCATCATAATACTTCTATTAGCTCTCAGAAGTACCCGATTCTGAAGTAATCCTTACTCTTCAGAGACTGACGGCCAGGTTAGTGCCGTCTGCGCGCCTGCATTGTCAGTCCCTTCCGGTGCTTATTGTCATAGTGCAGTGCCTCCTAGAGCAGACCGGGACTGACAGTGCAGAAGTGCAGACGTTTCTAAGACAAGATGCCTGGCTTCCAGTTTCCCATGATTAAGGATTACTTCAGAATCGGGTACTGCTGAGAGCTAATAGAACTATTATGAAGTTAATCTCCATATCCTTAATTATTGGAGGGTGACTGTATAGAAGGAGAAAGTTCCGCTTTAAGTAAGTATGTGAAACTGGCTGAAGGGCACTTTCCTTTACCAAGGTATGCAGCGACCTTTAAAGAAGCGACATGAGAATCTCGCGCTTTCATGCAGGGCGAGATTCTCATGTCACCCTTTTGATCTTGAGGACATGTTTAATGCACCGTATGATTTTCTGCGCAACCTTTTAAAAGGATACCGGGAGACTGCAACACTGTATAAGTATATCTGCTTCCTCTGTCAGACACAGAAATCTCCCTAGATTCAGATGTTTGATGGCCTCATTATTGGGGACATAGAAGTGTTAAATACAAAAAAAGATAATAGGAAATTTCACTTCACATATTATGCTCCTCTAGAATATGTAAAGTCAAAAAGGATACTATTCCTTTAAAGTAACACTATTACTTCCAAATAGTGCACTTCCAAACACCTTTCGATCACCATAAAATCCTAATGGCCTCTATGAATTTTGTTATTGCTTCTTGGATTCAAGAGAACATCATCCTTCAGTGCATGTGCTTAACTTCAGTTTGGGGAGAAAATGGAAGTTTTAGATGGCAAGGTATGAGGTCCAGTAGTCTGGCTAGCAACTATCATGTCCATTCTTTCAGCATGATATCCAGAACCGATTAACCCTTTGAGTGCCAGAGAGGTATCCAACACCGTGCATTGGATATCTCTCTGGCACTTAAATGGGTTAAAGATGTTATGTTTTGAACAAAGCGACAAGGACAAAATTCATAGTGGCCATTAGGCCGTAGTAAACCAAGGGGAGGTTATTAGGATAGTATAGTGTTCCATTAGTAGGCTGCTATGGCTCCAGTAGTGCCCATTTGGAAGGTCTCCCCAGAGAGCATACCTGCAGATGACATCAGGGTTGCATTGTGAGCCCTGCTGGACTAACGTGGAGCAACCATGGCCTGGAACGTTAACCCAAGTGTACCCTATTGCCACCAAGAGAACAGACTGAGCTGTGTGTCGTCTAAGCTGTGCGATGCAGACCCTGTAGTTCTGAAAGGCAGCTCAGTTGTGTTTGCAACACCCGCATATTGAGTGTGGCCAGTCAATGCTCCTGATTTATTGAGACCACTATATTTGTCAGTTTACACACCACTTTACTCCAATGCATTGCTTAACCAAAGGGTTAAGAATTCATTTCTGTTTGTATGTTAGAAAGGTATGTTCTGTTCCAGGCAACAGTGGGTTTGGGCTATGGGTTGGGGACTTGGGAGGTGATGAATGGTCATGGATGGAGCTAAGGGCACCATGGGCGATTTTGCCCAGGGGCACCTCAGACGTAAATGCAGCCCTGAGAGGATCTATGGGAAAGATCATGCAGCCTGCTTATAGATGAGAGCTGCAGAACGGTTGATAGGAACCATTTTGTAGCTGCACAGTGCACCTCCCGACTTTAGACTAAATCTGCTCCCTTATAAGCAAACTTGGTAAAATACGATAACTGCCCTTTTAGCAGCCAGTCATTAGGCAATCTGATAACTACATTGTGTAAGGACTTCTATTAATGCCTGCTATATCTCATTTGGCTCAATCCGCCGTGACAGAGCCAACAGTGCAGCTTATAACATGTAAAGTTCCTTATACAATTCTTTTTACATTTCAGATTAGATATGGAGTGAATAATGGTTTAACGGGTGAACTCAGCCATCTGTGAAATCATTGTTGACCTGTGAATGTTTATGCTGAGATGATATATTCTTTTCACATGATCTATCAATGACTCAAATTGTAACTCGGAATTCAATATTTTTTGCATTTCAAGTAGTGAAGGAAGGAAGAAAGTCATTATTCAGCGTGGTTCACAATGGTCATACCTCTTATCCTAGATGCTCATGTCCAATTAACCCTTTTGGGTGCCAAATGGAAAATTATATTTGTTTCACCCCTTCTGTCACTGAAATTAAATATTTACATAGACAGTCAGAATAGCAAAATTAACTCTATATTAGCCAGATGGGGCTCAATGCTTTGTATAATGGCACAAAAGATTATCCTCTGTAACATCTAAGGTCAATGATCATGTTATACCAAGTCTGCTCTTATAGTAACCATACATAATTTTCCCCAGGCTAGATACTAAGGGCCTTTTATACATAACAGAAAAACAATTTATTTCTGAAGCAAACCATCTGTAACAAAGGGGAGAGAGAACAACTGGCATACGCTTCCTTTGCTGTAAATGGGTCTTTTAACCCCTTGAATTCCAGAGATATCTCCAATGCCTTGTGACACATACATTGGAAACCTCTGTGTTACTGAGGGGGGTTAAAACACACTTAAATCAGTGAGATGTTTTATTTCTCCCTTGTGGTGAAGCTGGTTTGATTCAGAATTGCACCTCTTTTCTTTTGTGAATAAGACCCAATGATTCATGAATACAGACAGAAGAGCAAGTATAGGGATGAAATACATATTACCATTGACTTAATTGGTGCTTTGAACTCTTTTCTGTCATTCATGTAGTTAAAAGCCCCAATTAAGTCAATGAGAATTTGAGGAATTATTTGTCCCAAATAGTGCAGCTGGTATGTCTCTGAATTGTTCCTCAATTACTTGGGGTTTCTAGCCTGGGACTTTGGCCTACAGCAACAAAATGGCTCCTAGCAGCCATTTTGGAGGTCAGAAAACTGGCCTTTACATCTGGAAGGGGAGCTGGACTTACTGCACTTCTGACTCCATAGAAAGCTATAGAGTGCAAGTGTCTAATGAAATATACTTATCAACATATTCTATAGAGCATTGCTTTTATTATTTGGTATAATCAATTTAATTACAAGACCACTTCCAGGGAATCAGAATGTTCACACATGCTCTTTTATGTAAATAACTACACCTGTGCCTAACAACAACTAAGCATGTGTGGTTGCAGGCATGAGTATAACTTCATAGCACTGAAAGTGTTGATTTGTCAATATAATAAAACATTATCCTATCATTTTTAATCTAATATTTGAATACTTTGATTAATACTTGCAGTCCTAGACAGCTAGCGTCAGGTAGCAGACATGCTAACATTGCTTCCCATCGGGACTTGGCAAGTATCCACTAGAACATCATTGGATTTCTGACCCCTGATCTGCCTATCTGGATACTCAGCCAGGATGCACAATGCAGGTCTGCTCTCAGACTATATGAGGGGGAGCTGTAATTTGAAATTTCTGCTTTAAATTACACAGAAGGATTTTAAAAGTATTTGCATTATTATTATCATCAATAGGACTTTATACAGAATGATGATCGGTTACAACTTACATATTGATGACCGTAATCTCCCCATAGGATTTAAATTTTTTTATTTTTTTGCAACGGTTTTAAAAATATATTCATAAAACTATTGGGGAAACACCATATTGAGAAAGCATAATATTTACTTACTGCAGCTTATGTGGAAATAACGTTCCTGTGCCTAGTCCTGTATTTCATTAGAAAGAGGAAGCAGGCTTGAATGCAGCAGATCACTGCTTGGCTTTGCATGAGCAGAAACTTGACAGCTCTGTTACCATCAGCCTCTTGTACAACCTTCCACTGCAGCACACTTTACATGAGGACTAGTCATTGATGGGTATCCAGCTGTTGGGGTCCACAACTCCCGTCATCCCCAGTATCTGGAGGTGTAAAAATGGACTACCCCTGTTTTACATCAAATGCTGGTGGAAACAGATTACATCATACAGGGCACATACAAATTCCAGTTCATTGAAACCTTGGATGCCACAGACCTCTCTTTTACACAAAGCGTAATGTGCAGTAGAATTGCAGCACTTGTGCATTTATACATATGTATTGGGGTATTAGAATGTGTCTATTGTCTTGAGAGCTTGTGTCAGTAATGTAATGTGCACAAAGAGGTTTATTTAGATTAAGTTCATACTTTTGCCTGCAATTATAGCCAAAATTTTGCTCCATAAACCCCCCTTCTTCACATTTTGCCAGTGTGACCCCTGACATACCATAACAGGGGTAGACATAGCAGTTGTAGATGATGGGTGGTCTATTTCAACATCAGCCATAACTCATTGGCTGATGCCTGCCCGGGCTGCCCAGTTATTGGACGTTATTATGCGCATTGCAACATCCTGGCCACCAGTGTGAAAGATCTGCACTGCAGCCCATAGACTGCCATTCAGATCACCACTGCTAAACTACACTCAGTATATGAATGCAGTTGAGTTGCAGCATGCTACATCTGGTTTTGTTCAAGTGTGGTAAAATTGCCAGTGTGAACAACCTCATGGGCAGCAATGTATTCTGAGGTACATGCAATTAGTGCATGGAGAAAAACTGGGAGGAAATGCACTAAGGGGCGATAAAGAGGAGAGAACTTCTCCAGTATGAAATGTATGCACAAAGTTCAAGTTGGAGGTTTGTAAATAGGCTCCTTGAAATAACATCACACCTGGAGAAGTGGCCTGTGCTTTCTCACACCTTTATTATACCAGTATATATGTATTTTCACAATTGTTTTTGTTCTTATAAATGTTAGGGTAGCCCAGGAATTCCATGCTACATGTTAAGGGTGCCTTTGAGCAAAAACATTATTGTGAACCTCTGGACTAATGTATTCAGCTCCTCTTTACTGGAAACCCGGGATAAGTAATGGTCTGAGTTGGATCTTCTTTTTTCTTTTAGCTACAGATGTTAAAGGGTAGTAATCATAAAACACTAGTTTGTTTTAATTTGAAAAATGTTTGAACAAATTTATATATAGTTTCCACAAAAAAGTATATGAAATTGTTTAACTTTTTCTGAGTGCTAGAGGGGTTTGCAATGTATTGTGTACCCCTCTGGCATTTAAAGGGTTGGTGCTGGGGCTTCTTTGTTTCTGTTTTTTGAACACTTTTGTAAAACAAATGTATGTCCACTATTTCCTGCGTGGTCTGTGCCCACAGAACGTTAGTGTGATTATTACAAGAGCAGGCCCTATCAGACAAACACAGGTTGTATAGTTTAAAGGGGAACTCTCACCTCTGTTAAAGTATTTTTCATCTTAAAGTGCTATGTAAATTAATCTTTAATCTGTGTGTGTGGGGGGGGGTTAACAAAAAAAAAAAAAAGAGCAAAACTTTTAAGGCTCAAACGGATTGAAGAGAATCACATGCTGCATAACTATTGAATGTGACCATTGACTAGGCGACCTGACAATCTTGAGCTGTCACGCCCTGCAAGATTGTCACGTCACTATTTTTATCCAGGTGACATGGTTAAAGTGTTAAATGGTTGCATGCCCTTTTGTGTGCGACTTTTCCAAAGTGAACCCAGTTAAGGATAGGCTGCTGTATGGCTCTGTACCACAGCCTGTCAATCTTCGCCTCTTACTCTCCCCAGTAGTGCCTCATTCTCTCCTCTTACTCTGGCAGAGGCTTCCTCCATGTGAGCGGGAGCTGGGCTTTTTCTACATGAGTAACATAAATGTAGTTGCACCTTGCTACCTTCTCATCCTTCCTCCAGAGATACAATTGTGGGGGACATAGCCCAACTGCACGTCAGCCAAATATTATTGGCTGATGTCCACATAGGTCACCCAATCATTGGAGATTGTGATGACCACCTCAGCCTCAAAGATTGCTTTTTGTGGAAGTTCTGCTGAAGGCCACATAGGCAACAGTGCAGATCAGCCATGCTACAGCTTTACTGCATGCTTACGTGAGCAAAGTAAAGATGCAGCTTTCTTTACTTTGTTGTGATAGGCACTAATGTGAAAGGCACCATAACCCAGCAACCTGCCTTTAAGCATAGAGGACATAACCCATGCATCATTGTGGAGTTGGTGCTGGTCATGTAAAATTATCCTTAGCATTATACCAACTTGTTTTAACAAATTATTGCCAGTTTTACATAATGACATATAGTGATTTGTGGAATATTTAATGAGGTACAAAGAACATTTTACTACAATATCTAGGCTGCTATGGACATCTCCAATGCGAACCTTGGTGATGTTTTTAAGGAGTTAACCCTTTGAGTGCCAGAGGGGTACAGAATGCATTGCTTTGCAATGCATTCCTTACCCCTCTGGCACTCAAAGGGTTATTAACATAGTAAGTTAGATTGAATAAAGACACACATCCATCAAGTTCAACTGTTGCCTCATACCCTAGTGACTGAGAATGTTATAGGTTTCATGCTACCAAATAAGTTAGTCTTTATCAGACCTTTCTGATCTGCCTACTAATAAACAGTATAACTCTGTATGTTCCCTTTTGAAAGAAATGTATCTAATCTTCTCTTAAATGTATCCCTTGTATCCGTCATAACCACCTCCTTGGGCAAGGAATTCCACAATTTAACAGACCTTACTGTAAAAAACCCCTTCCTCTGCTGAAGTCTAAACCTTTCCTCTCATCTCAAGGGGTGTCCCCTGGTCATCTGATCAGGTCTTGGAATGAACAGCTCACCGCAGAGATCTTTTGTATTGACCTCATACTTGTACAGTGTGATAAGGTCTCCTCTTAGTCATCTTTTCTCTAGAGTAAATAAACCAAGTTTGTCTAGTTGTTCCTCATGTGTCAAGTCCTCCATTCCCTTAATTAACTTTTTTGCTCTTCACTGTACCCTCTCTAGTTCTAGTATATCCTTTTTCTAGTATATCCTTTTACAGGCTACTGCAACTAGTTATAGTTCAAGGCTCATTATTTATGGATTCAGTTTCCTTCTTTCCCATTATGATCCATTGTTTGCTGATATACTAAGATGAACTCAAGTAATTCTGGAGCACACCAAATGAATCATAGGGGACAAATAAAAATATCCATTGAATTAAATGCTGACTATACTATGGTAACTATGAATTTTTATTTTTCCCCTATGGCGCAGCTGGTTTGGTCCAGAATTGCCCCATTTTTCCTTAGTATTTCAGTGTTATATGTGTGTGTGTGTGTGTGTGTGTGTGTGTGTGTGTGTGTGTGTGTAAATAGTACAACGCTGTAGTTAATCACAGTTTTAGCTGAGAGCCTGTCATTTTATCCTTTAAGTGCCAGACACTGTGGAACAAATGTAGTATGAGCACTCAAATGGGTTAAATCCTTTGATTGTAGAGACCTCTGCAAAGCATCCAACAAGTTATCCCCTTGAGGGCCAGAGGGGTGCTCAGTGCATGGCGAATACATGCTTTTCACACCTCCTCTGGTCCTCAAGGGGTTACATAAGTAAGTGATATTACAAGTAACAGAAATGACAAGCCAGAGTATGTGAGAGGCTCAGAGGACAAACAAAACCAGTGTTTCCTGTTCTGTGGCTTGTCACCACTCCAGAGCATCACATTTAGGGCTCTAGTGCAGTTACAGAGGAGACAATTCCACATACAGAGTAGACTAATCCTGCTCCAATAAGGGGGGGTCCAGGTCCAAAATGACAGCCAAATGCCCTTTGCTTAGGAAATTCCAGCTAAGCCTGGATGCACATTTCAGCCATCCTTGGGCTTCGTTAGTGAGATGCAGCTGGTTTCCCTAGGCACTGAGAGCAAGGAGTCCATGTCTGGATTACCCTTCACTGATAATGAGCTAGGCCTCTAGTGGGCAATCTGTGGCCCACCAGCTGGACTGCAGTCCCCATCATGATGTGTGTTATGGTCCAACAGCTGAAGGACCACATATTGTCCTGGAAAAGCTGTGAAAGTTCATAATTGGGGATAGTCAATCTTTGTGCTGCCTGCTGTTGAAAATAACTAAAGAGCCAAAGAGGGGCTTCCCGCTGCCATAGCTCCTTCACACTTTGTAGTTCATGTAAAGTTACTTCTGACACAAATGTCTGGCCATTTAAATCTCTTGTGTTTTCTTTCTACTCTCTTTATGTATAAAAACAAAGTGAAGCAATGCTGGGGCAAACCAAATGCACCATGGGGACAAACATTCCCATAGATTTAAATGGGGCTTTTAACCCCTTGAATGATAGAGAAGTCTTCAGTGTTTTGTAATGCATTGAGATCTGTCTAGTATTCAAGGGATTAAGGTAACTGGAGTTACACATGCTTAACCCTTTGAGTGCCAGATGGGTGTGCTGTGCATTGTCCAGGATTATCTATGTGAATACAAGAGCAGTGGGCACTATTTACAGGCAGATAACTGACTTTAGCTATTATTTCTCAAAACTAACAGCACAAACAACATTAAATCCTCTCTGAACAGGATAAGGTACACAGGGTTTAAAAACAATGTAGGATTAGATCTAAAGGTTGTAACATTTATTTTTACATATGTTAAAAGTAAGTG
Source organism: Rhinophrynus dorsalis (assembly GCA_037306005.1). Classification (NCBI taxonomy): domain Eukaryota; kingdom Metazoa; phylum Chordata; class Amphibia; order Anura; family Rhinophrynidae; genus Rhinophrynus; species Rhinophrynus dorsalis. Next base: position 121,065,968 of record CM074723.1, on the reverse strand, counting down.
CATGATGTTTAACATTGTATCTATCAATTTCATTTTTTTGGGTTAGTGTCCCTTTTAAAAGCCCCGTTTAACCCTTTCAGTGCCAGAGGGGTACCAACGCATTGCTTTGCAATGCGTTGCGTAACCCTCTGGCACTCAATGGGTTAAACTAATCGGAAGTTTAAAAATGTTGTTTTAGTCCTCAACAGTGCAGTTGGCTTGCAGTAGAATTGCACCACTTTTCCTTTATACAGAAGACCCACTGTATTTCACTGTGCTGTACTAGGACCACAGATTACTTTCAGTAGGTCTGCGACTTGTGGTATCCATGTTGCAGTTTCTGTTCTCTGACTGTTTTTCCTAACTTTTTGAGTGCCGTAGAGGTATCCAGCGCATTTCATTGCAATTCATCAGCTACCTCTCTGGCACTCAAAAGGTTAATGGGAGTGTGTCTGCCATGTCTTTCATATAACTTGTCCTTTTGAAGTGCATCATGGGCACTCAGTTTAGAGAAGTTTTATAGAGAATAGCTGTTCAACCTACTACAGGCTCTAAAGCAGAACTGGGCCATTATCTTAGCTTGCTGGACACATTTCTATTCAGAATATATGTGGAGATCCTGATGTGCATTTAGATCACAAGCGTTTGTTTATCTATAAAATATACATATGCATACACACATATATATATATATATATATAATACACATGTGTATAATGGTTAGTTGGTAGAGTACAGTATACCAATAACTTTCCTGGGTGCCAGTCACAAAGAAATCCTATATGATAATTCGCTAAATGTATGTTTGTCAGAAGCTGTCATGCTCAGTACAATCAGCTGCGTGCGCTGCAGTCATGCACAGTAGAGACTGCCAGTGCCGCGGCTGATAACGGAGCAGGGCGCTCCAAAATCAGACCGTAGTCTGTGTGCAGAGAGGACTCCGAATTCAGACAGTAGTCCTCTCTGTGCAGGCAGTCTCTACTGTGCATGACTGCACCTCGGTCATTGCTGGGTCGCACTGTGGCCCGTGTACACCGGCTCTTGAACTAGTAGATAAATAAATTAAGAAAATGAGCCGCACACACACAGGGCCCTCTGTCTGGGACAAATCGTCGATTCAATAAAACAGCACATTGATCTTCAAACAATACCTGTGAGTGTGGCTCATTTTCTTCATGTGTGTATGCATGTATATGTGTATATATATATTATATATATATATGGAAGGACATAGTCTTGAGAGAGGTTCGATACAGGAACTGAAACATTAACATTTGGTACATTAAAATAAATTAAGATTTGTGAGTGCTCTTTCCTTCATCATTGTATATACAAAGTCAAAGGTGTACCCAGGCTTGAGTGGCACATACCGTGTTGATTTTTATATCTAAAATATGTGGCTCATTTTCTTCCTCACCCTTTGTTCCATCTGTGGCAATTTCCCTCCCTCACCCAACAGTCCAACTTCAGTTCACCTCCCTTCAGTTCTCAGCATTTCCCTGTTGTGACCTAGGGGGGTCGGCACTGCTATGATCTTATTGCTTGGTGCCAGCCATACCAAGGTCATGATACACCCGTGCTCAGAACTGAAGCTGGATCGGGCTGCAGGGGACCCCTCCTGTTTCAAAGTTCAAGGCAGGGAGGTGATCTGCAGTATGGAGGGTGACTGAAGGAGCCATATATGTGGCTACCGGTGGATCTACAGCTATCATCTGTTTGGAGTTGTAGACTCCTAATTATTACCCTTAAAGTGGATCTTTCGCCTCTACAAAAGTTATGCTTATTATGCAGAGAATACATACATAAGGGTAAAAACATTATTGATTTAAAAAAAAAACAAAAAAAACAAAAACGCTATTTGTGTTAAACCGATAGTTTATATAGTGCCCTGCACCCTACTTCCTCATAAACTTCCATTGCCGCACTGCCCCTTCTTCCTTCCCACTACTCAGCCTCCTCCGATGACGGAGGCTTCTGTCTGTAAGCTGGAGCAATCTCATTGGCAGAAATCGATTATCTAGCCAATGAGATCGCTTCAGTTTACAGACGGCCTCTGTCATCGGAGGAGGCTGGGTAATGGGAAGGGAAAAGGGGCAGTGCGGCAATCTGCGGCAACTGAAGTTTATTAGGAAGTAGGGTGCAGGGCACTCTATAAACTATCTTTTTAACACAAATAGCATTTTTTTTTTTTTAAATCAATAACGTTTTCACCCTTATGTATATATCTTCTACATAATAAGCATAACTTTTGTACAGGCGATAGATCCACTTTAAAAGAGAGTATGGCCTAGTAACGCAAGTAAAAAACATCTCCATTCCCCACCCTTGGGTGTGTCCAGCATAGATGAAATGCCGGTCATGTGATCTCTAAATACCCCTCTCTCTCTCTTTATGCCCTCACTTATATACACATGACACCACACACACACTCTCATTTTGTCTTTTGCTCCACATAAAGATGTCAATGGGAAGGACCCTATTTTACATCGATTTCTTTGAATGGCAGAAAGTTATGCACACCACTGTCTGTAACTGCAATCTCTTTATCATCGTTCTGTTTTGTACCCGATCTCACTCATTCAATATAGCCCTAGAATATGTGTATATATATATATGTTTGTGTATGTGTGTGTATATATATATAATTAATATATATGGTGGCATGTAGATCTAGATTAATCATGCCAATATAAAACATTAATCATTAACCAACATTAGTCGTTACCTGATAACTGCAATGAATAATCACTTTTTTTTTATCTGAAATTTATTTTACTACTTTAATTTGTTATTCAGTTAAGCCTAGCATTGCGGAAGTAAAAAACCTGCTAACACATGACAGACGGCTCTGTTAACCTTTAGAACCTTGTCACTCTTTGTTTGTTAGCAGTCTGTTCTACTGTATCTACAACATTCTTCTCCCAATTGGCTAGACTTTATGGTACATCTTGACAACCAGTGGCCACCCAGTTGTTCAGGCTGGCTGCTTAGGAATTATGGGAATAGTAGTCCTGAACAGATGGAAGACATCAATGCTTTATGGCACAAATCATAGGTTGGCAAACTTGTAGCTGTTTCAGATGATGATGGACTATGACTCCCATAATTCTCGGTTGGCCAAATGAAGCAACAGCTGACAAAAAAAAAGTTTAATTATTAGCACCTCAGAGTGTCGATAATCGTTCACTAGGGGAACCACTGATGGGGGTATTTTCATGTAGAGACTTTGATAAGTATCCCTACATGCTGAATGCTATTCTGAAGCGTCTGCACCTTCATATTAACTTTTACATTGATAGACTATATGCATACCTGGCAACTCTCCGGGTTTGCCTCGGAGACTCCAGTTCTGACAGAGCTTTACCGGGCCTCCGGGGCAGAGGCAGATTCCTCCGGATGTGGGGATTTTCTATTGAAACTCTGCCACATCTGCTTTTTCTCCCGCTGTTCCTCCTTCCCCAGCCTTCTGTGTGACATCTTTAAGCCCTGCCCCCCCACTCGCATCAAGCCCCACCCCTTTTTGACATGATTAGCGTCATTATTATCACCCCCTGCTGAACAGAGGACTCCCCACCGGGAAGCCCTCAATTGGAAGTTCTCAGGTATGACTATATATCTATAAGTTAGGTGTAGCCATTTGTTGGACCTTTTAGTTATTGGCTATTTCAACTGGTTGAGACTGATAAGAGCTGAAGTCTCGAACAGCACTGCCTACCCCTCTGGCACTCAGAGGGGTAAGAGTTTTACCAAGTGTGTATTCATAATAATGGATATGTTGCTACTCTTTATAGTGCCCCAAATAATACAAAACTCTCGAATTGTGGGCCTATTAACTATTTTATTGCCAGATGGAGGGCAACACATTGCTTTTCAATGCATTGTACACCTTCTGCCACTCAAAGTGTTACTCAGATGGCTAATATTTGAATTCACAACAAAACCCACAGATTTCCTTCAGTGTTTAGCCATTCACCAATTCATCAATGGCTGCATCATGTCTGATACTTGCTCACTGAGTGCGTACCAGATAGATCTGCCAGGTTCTGCCCGGTGGGTATTATAGAAAGCTATAGGCTCTTACACAAACACGCGCACATATACACACACTTGCTGTATGTTTGTAGATAGTGGGAATTACCACATTTTTGCAATATTTATTTTTAATGTGAGGCAACGCATTAATACTTTAGCATTCAAGGGATTTGAAGGTCCATTTAAATCAATGGAAAGTTTAGGAATTTTATCAGTATCCTATGGTTTCCTCCAGAACTGTATGGCTTTAGCTTCCTGTATTAAAAAAAATTGTTGTACTATATGGTATATTTATTTAGAAAGTCTTTTACCAGGAAGAATAAATTGAGACTTCTGACATTTTCAAGTATGTCCTGTATATATCTGTATGTGTTCTTTATTGTAATATTCTATATAGTTAACATGTCAGCGACTCGCTAAATGGTTGCTGTGTTTCATTTGCATTCCCTGACAGTAGGAAATTGCAAAATCATGTCACAAAATACATTGCTCAGTTCTAGTAAATTCAGTAAGAATACTTCCCTATTGCATATCCTGCAGAATGAATAAGTCTAAAAGTGGTGGGGTCAGCAGAACTTTTCAAAGAAGGGCACAGACGGGAAGCTGTATGAAAGGCTGCTTAAATCGGATCTGCCACCTTATGAGATGTTTGTAGGCTTCCTGAGCTAATGAGAAAACCACCTGTGCTTAGCTGAGGATATCCTGAAAACATGCATGGCTGGGGAGGCTTAACCCTATCAGTGCCAGAGATGTATACAATGCATTGGCTACCACTCTGTCGCTCAGAGTATTAAGGACGGGTTTAGGAACCCCTATCTATAGTGATCCAGCATGCAGTCATTAAGTGGGTGGCTCATTCACCCTAAGATACATTTTTAACCCTTTGAGGACCAGAGAGGTTCACAACGCATTGCTTTGCAATACGTTGCACACCTCTGTTCCTCAAGGGGTTAAAGACAATGAAAAATTGCCTATACGTTACACTATCCAATTGTTTTGTTATATATAGTTTTTGAGAAATTAACAGTTATTTGTTGGTGGCACATTATGCTAATTTATTTTTGTGCTGGATCAGTATTGAAACACGCTGAGGCTGATGTATTGGGAGAGTGGAGCTAACCAAATGCACCATAGCTTGGATGTGTGTGGGGGTTGCAAGGTGGGGGACTAGTCCTGGAGGTCATAATACGGTTTTGCGGCTCCCCCCTCAAAAAAAAAAAAATAAAAATAAAAATGTGGATGCCCCTGCGTGGTGCACAAAGGGAACAAATAAAAGTGCCCAAACCCCCGTGCACTTGAACGAGTCTTTTAACACCTTGAATGCTAGAGAGAGATTCAGTGCATTGCTTTGCTATGCTTTGGAGACCTAGATTATGAGGGATTAAAATCACCATTTAATTCTAGGGGAGACTGTATTTGTTCCCTCTGGTGCAGTTGGCTTGCTCTAGAGTGTCACTACTTTTTCTAATACGTAAGCCTCTCTGAGCTATGAATGAATCTAGGCACAGCCCACACATGAGGGCAGTTGGCATACTGTGCAGGGAATTAACATTAAGTGCCACCAAAACATAAGTCTTAATTTCCCCAAAATTATTTATTTTATAGTAAAATGTATACTATAACATATACAGTAAAATGTCCGGTATGATATGCACCTGTTTATAATACACAGGTGTAAACTATACCTAAGGATTTAGGTGGAAAACAAGAATGCCTATGTATAATACGCACCCTTGTTTTCCCCTCTACTCGCAAAATAAATACATTTTTGGGGCTCTGATTCCCTCCCTCCACCCACGGCAAACCGTTCCCAGCTTACTCTCCTGCTCCACACCCCTACAGAGTCCTCTGTGATAGCTTCACAGCAGGCGGCATGCTTGCATTTGTCACGCGATTCCAGCAATGCTCTGTGAGGACCTTTTCATTTAAAGGGATAGTATTACTTCAAAATTACTATCCCTCATATTGTAGCCCTTAATAAACTGAGTTAAATGACACCAGCGGCATCTCTCAAACCTTTATGGTTTAAGAGATAGCCGCTTTCAATGTTTCCTCTCCCCTGCTGTCAGCGTTCTGCTGCCAGCAGGGGAATCCGGTCCCGGGACAGACAGAGGCTCTTAAACAGAGCCGATATCTTGTTATGGAAGGAAAAATTACCAAGCACACGTAGAAGACTGTTTCAATTAATCATTTTTCCTTCCATAACGAGATATCGGCTCTGCTGAAGAGCCTTCTCTTGATTCAGAGACCGGATTCTCCTGCTGGCAGCAGAACGCTGACAGCAGGGGAGAGGAAAGTTTGAAAGTGGCTATCTCTTAAACCATAAAGGTTTGAGAGATGCCGCTGGTGTCATTTAACTTGGTTTATTAAGGGCTACAATATGAGGGATAGTAATTTTGAAGTAATACTATCCCTTTAAGTCAATGGTAATGACCTTGAGGACCTAAAGTCCTCGCAAGACAATACCGGAGATGTAATGCATAGATGCCACCCACTGTGAAGCTGTCACAGAGGACTCTGGAGGGGGTTAGGGGCAGGAGGGTAAGCTGGCAGCTGGTTGTGGTGGTAGCAAAAATTAATGTTTTTTTTTTTGTTTTTTTTTTCCTCCTGTATAATACTACCCCACCCCCACACACACACTGTTAAAAAAATAAATTAAAAAGCTAAATTTCTCTTATGGTGACAGGTCCACTTTAACACCTTAAGGACCAGAGTGGTGAACAAAGCATTCACAATGCGTTGCACACCACTCTGGTTGTTATAGGAGCAATAAATGTTTTTTATGAAAACATACATGTTCTAAAGCTTTTCCTGCTGAGTAAAACAAGGTCACTCCCACTGCTGTTAGTTGTTTTATTCAAAAGTTATAGCAGTTCAAACAATCAGGAATTGCATTTACTGTGTTTACTTCCTGATTGTTCTGACAGGAAGTGACAGGCAGTTTCTATCCCATTCTATGGGGAACTGTAAGTCACCGACTTTTCTCTCCATTAGAATGGAACTGAATATCTAATTAGAATACAACCACCAGAGGCCACTGCTAATGTAAAAAAGATAGGTTTAAATATGCACCTCTCAGCAGTGGGAGTACCCTTATTTTACTCAACAGGAAACGCCCTACAATATATATATTTCATAAAAAAAAATGTCCTGCTCATTTAAGGTGACAGCCTCATTTTTGATATTCTATATTTTGCAAATGCATAGTACAGTGCCGTCCACACTAAAATTATTTTTTCTGTAAAGAATTTGAGAAAAAGGTGAATGTCGTATTTGAGATATATGTTTATGGAAATGTTTATGCACATTATGCTTGGTTTTATTATTCTGTTTGTGAGACCCAAGAATAGCTATATATTATATATTTAACCCTTCATTGTGCCCTTGACAAATGGCATATAAGATGTTAGGTGTGCACAGAGAATTCTAAACTGTGGTTTAGGAGAGCTTTTTTTAAAAAAAAAAAAAAAAAAAAAAAAAAAAAAATAGATTGAGAACCACTAAGAGAGTTCAACAATGTTGAAAAGTTACAATGTAAAAAAAGACTAAAGATGGGAAAAAAAATGTCAAAAAGGATGTTGACTGTCTCTTTAAGGGTACGAGCCAGTTATGAAACGGATTGTAAAATCAAATGATTAATACTCAGTGGCTTCTCTGTGATTCAGGAAATGACCATTTAACATAGTTGCAGCTGTGCAAAATATTACCATTTCCTGAAATATCTACATATGTCTTAGTACAGGTGAATATCTGGTCACTTTTTTTCAAGACTTCTTAACCCCTTGGATAGTAGAAACATCTCTAGCATTCGAGGGGTTAAAGAAAGTGTGGTACAAGAAGTTTTCTCTATTGCTTATCACTTATCGCTACAGCATTTTTCTGTAACAAACAGAAAAGATGTGGACTAAATCTGTAGGTAACAGTGACACTATGAACAATGACCAGACCATATACAATGTAAACAATGTAGATCATAGGGACCAGGGCAGCAGAAATCTAAACTATGAATATTAAGGCCCTATTCATATGGCTCATAGTGACAGAAAATCATGAAAAAATAAAAGTAGTAAATCACAGGGTTTTATGCACTAAGGTGTGATAAAAAAATATTGTGATAATGTGGAGATAACCTCTCCAGTGACATCTCTTCTCCAGTTCTTATGTTATTCCATGGAACCTACGCACCAAGAGTTCTCCAACTTTGGAGATCTTAGTGCATAGTCTTCATAGTATAACATAGGAAATAGAGAAGTGATATCACCGGAGAAATTCTCTCTGTTATCACCTCTTAGGGCATAACCCCCATAGTGTCCTCTAGGGTTTTTCACACAGGCAACATGCTTGGTGATTGTAGCAGACAGACGCAGCATATTGCAACGTTCCCCAAGGAGCATGATAATGTAGCTACAATTTTGAGGTATTGATCACAGTTACAGATAGTGTAACTGTAGCTGCAGGAATAAGTGGTTCTTAACCCCTTAATGTCCGCTGCCATGCCAAGACCATCACGTCATGGCTGTCTGGCACTTAAGAACCAGTGACGGTCCTGGCACATCATGGAATTCAGGGCTCCCTGTGGTCCTTAAGTGCCAGACGCACTTAAAATACTAGTTGAAAAGCCCGTGTACATGGTCCACAGTGCCACCCAGCAACCACTGCTGGTGCCCGGATCCTCTCTTCTCAGTGGTGGCACTGCAGTGATGCAGAGTACTGACTGCCCGAACACTCAGCGGCTGATATGGAGCGGGGCGCTCTGAATTCAGATCGTAGTGCTCTCAATAATAGATATACTAGTAAACTGGTTAACATATGCAATGTTTCGATCCTCAATTGGGACCTTTGACAAAGGTCCCAAATGAGGACTGAAACATTACATATGTTATACCAGTAAACTGGAGAGAAGTGATATCCCTGGAGAAGTTATCTCCACTTTATCACGCTTCAGTGACTCTCCCCAAACATCTTAAATCAACTGTGGAGGCGGACATGACACTTGCTGTTAGTTTTTTCAGTTGGAAGATGGTAGTGTACATGAGCCTGTTTAGCCCTTTTAAGGACCAGAGGGGAGTGCAACATATTACTGATCAATGCATTGCACTCCCCTTAGTTCATAATGGTTTATCATTGCCATGAATAGAGTTTGAGGTACTGGGGCCCTACTATAAACTATCATGATATCCATTACTTATTGAGGATCTAGAATATATCTTGAACAAAACAAAACATTAATATGGGCCACTGGAATTTTCTAGCCATAAGGTAAATGAGTGTTATTATTAGGAAATGTCAGTGCTCCTTTTTAGGCGTCCATCCACATGCCGGTGAAAGAAGGGTTAACAATTTGGTAGGCTGAACTAATCAGGCCTCTTGAACAGGTGATCTGACTGCGGCAAAGCCCCAGACACAGACAAACAGGAAGTGTGACCACTGAGATTGTTTGCATATCGGTCTGTCAGTATGTGGGAAAGAAGTGCTGGCAATTTGATTATTCAGTGATCAGACTGCTGGTCCTCTCCAATGTATCAACACCTGGGACTCAATACAATTATCCCTGTTAGTTTTTAAAACCAGCAGTGGTGGTTTGGACAGCACAGTTTGCAATTTTCTAAAATGGATGCAAAATTTGGACCCATTGGACATCATGAAAAAAAAAGCAGAATTTGCTATCCTATTCCATGCGGTGGCTTCACCACATGTTCAGGCCTACGCTTTTCATGGGGAAAATCCTGTTCCATGAAAAGGAGGAGCAGAGTCTCTAACACTCTGTGAAAACACCGGTATGTGTTGGAAAACTGGTTTCTAACACAACTTGTGGTTGAAAAATAGAACAAGGCTAACCCTATGAGTGCATTATACAGCGTTGCATACCCCACTGGCACTCATAGGGTTAACCTATAAACAGTTCACACATGTCCTGACAAATAAAAACTTACCAGTAATCCTGATGTCCAGCGGGGTCGCGGCCAATGTCTTCTTTCTTCTCTTCTGTCTTTCATGTTTAAAAAAAAAAAAAAAAAATTTCATAATGTATCTTAAATAAAATAAAAAATCAAGCCCTCCAAAGATGCGACCGTTCACCCTTGGAGTGACAGAGGAGTAGCCCTCCAGCACCCAAAGGGTTAAAATAGGTGACATCTTTATGTCCGGTTTTAAAAAATCAAATTTTTTTATATTCCTTTCTGTAATAAATATGCCCAATATCTGCCCCCCCTTGCCTCCTCCACCGCTGTCTCCGCTGGTAGCAGAAGGCATTTGCACTGATGCAGATCCCTCCTGCCCACCTCTCGGGCCTTTGCCAGAGTCAGACTTCCAGGATATTGAACCGAGACTGGCTTTTATATGCCAGCCTTGGTTCAAATAAATTGGCAGCCTCCAATTGGCTGGGATGTTCTTACGCACCTAACATCCAATCAGCTTCTAGCATCAGGGCTGACGAACCTCTCTAGAAGCTGATTGGCTGGGAGGTGCATAAGCACATACCAGCCAATTGGAGGCTGCCAGTTAATTTTTAACCAAGGTTGGCATATAAAAGCCAGTCTGTGTTCAAAATCCCATCAGAACCCAAACCCTCTGATCAGAAAACTCACTGCCACCACTGCAAACCCCTTTGACCGCTACCCTCGGCCCATCACAGCGAAGACCCTGTGAAACCAACCCAACTGTGACAAGTCAACACAGACCAAGAAGAATCCAAACCTGCGACTTCAAACCCAACCCGATAAGATGGAGTAGTGAGGCTCAAGCCTCGGTATCCAAAAATCACCGCTGATGGATAAAATCTATCAGCAAGAAGAAGACGACGACAAAAAATCCCATCAGCCTGACTCGGGCAACAGCAGAAGAAGTGGGCAGGGGGGATCTCCATCAGTGCGACAGCGGTGGTTGAGGCAAAGGGGGGCAGATACTGGGCATATTTATTACAGAAAGGAATATAAAAAAGAAAATCCAATTTTTTTTTTTTTTAAGCCGGACATTAAGATACCACCTATTTTAACTCTTTAAAATTTAAAATTTTGTGGGAACAAAAACCAACAACGAGCACCAACGCTCGTTGTTCCATGTACCTCGCCTGGGATAGAATAGCTGAGGTACATGTGTGGGTTTATTGCTCGGAGTTGTTTTTACTATTACCGCCAGTTTTACCGGTGGTAATAGTATCGGGCCCCTTAAACCGGAACTACCACCTCCACTAAAGTCACCCTGCAATACTTATGCAGGGTGGCGACTAGCTTACTAATCATTATTTTACCTTTAAAAAGTGCCCACGAATAAAGTTATGCTTAAGCTTCCAAGACCGGAAGCCAGGCATCACCGTGGACATCTTGAATGCACACCTGCGCAGTCAGTTCTCTTCACAGGCATAGCATGGTCCGGACGGCTCCGGAAACTTAAGCATAACTTTATTTGTGGGTACTTTTTAAAGGTAAAATAATGATTAGTGATCTAGTCGCCACCTGCATAAGTATTGCAGGGCGACTTTGGTGGAGGTGGTAGTTCCGCTTTAACTCAAATTTGTGGTGTATCAGCCTCACTGGTCTGTGTGCAGAACATGTTGCATTCTTTTTAGTATGTATAACATGTTTGAAAAGCATCTTTTAAGCATTTTGCTTCAAAATCAGACCCTTGCTGAAAAATGTAATTCTTTATCCAAGGGTTTTTTTTTTTTTTTTTTAAGCTTTATTGAGAATGATAACATCAAGAACATTGCATAAAATCACGGTATCCAAGGAATTTTTAGGCATAGAAAACAGAGAGTTCTAAATCAAATTGTTCTAATACCCCCATTATGTCATGTCAGGATTCTGCTAATTCTGTTAACTGTCAAGGGATTTTACATGAGGAACTGTAAATCAGAAATGTTGCAATTCAGTTGAAAAATTACTCCATTTTGTGACTTACTGGAAGAGTTTCAGTCTGTGGAAATTTCATGTTTTAGTTCATGGCAAATAAATTAGCAAATGTTTCTATTTTTTGTTTTCACAGTTTGCGTGAATCATCTTTTTATATTCCCCCTAGTTGCACACGCCTCTGGCACTCAATCGTTTAATTTTAAAAAAAGCGTATATTTAAAAATGTGTAACATCATAGTGTGATAAGTTTATTTTAACCATTTGAGTACCAAAAGGGTGTCCCCAGTATAGTGGAATAGTATGTTCTGCAACTCCCATTCCGTCCTCTTCAGCTTGAAGATCCAATTAAAAGGTTCCCTGTCCCTCCCCTTTTGAGCATGTCATGCTGACTTCCTTCAAAGCAGAAAGACAGTCCTTGCAGATAACGACGAGGGACAATATTGTGTCTGTATCAGTAAAAACCTATCCTCCTTCATCAATGGGGGCAGGGTTTTCCTTACACTGACAGCTACAATATTGTCCCTCATTGCGATCTGTCTGGTCAAACGACCAGCTTTCGGATCTGAGGGGAGTCAGCATGACGTTTTCAAAAGGGGCAGGAGGGGAAAACTTTTGGGGGATTTTCATACTGAATATAACGGTAAGGGAGTTGCAGAACATACAGTTAATGCTTATTTTTTGGAAGTTACTATGTCCAGAACGATTTGCCTAGTTAGGTGTTGTGTTATATCAGCAGTTTCCTGTATTTCTTGAGCTCCATGTTTTTTCCTCTTTTAGTTTATGCCTACTTGCCATAGACCATTGGCTTCAGCAGTGTGAGAAATTCTGCAGAAAGAACCCATGGTTCTTTGGCACATATGTTTAACCCTTTGAGGGCAATGCAACTGGTTACTCTGCAGTACACTATGTACCTCTCTGGCACTCAAAGAGTTAGGGAGATCAAGTTCTAAAATGTCAATGAACTGTAAAGACTGCAATGCTGTTTAAAATATAGAAATCAATATATATATATGAAGATAAACATGATTTCTGTATGAAGTAATTGTACCTAGGGAAGTCCTGTCACATATTTGTAGAAATGTAATCCCCTCTAATTTGAGATCTTGTTCAAAAGCTATTTCCTGGTGAGAAAAATAAGAATCTTATCACTGCTGGTTGATGTTTTATTCAAAAGTTATTCCAATCAAACTTTTTTTTTTAATATTCTGAAGCCATCACTAGGTCATGCTGCTGCAATTTCTGTTTATGGAGAAGTACAGTAGGGAACAAGATGTTTTCCCTAGACCGCAATAGTAAAAGGAATTTTGTTATCTGATTTGAGCTGTAATAACGGTTGAGTGAATCATCTTCTGGTAGAGATTACTATTCATTTAGTACAACTGTACCTGCTACTGTTTGAATACAAGCTTTTGTTTTTTTAACCCTTTGAGTGCTAGAGTATATGCAATGCATTGCTTTGCAATGCACTGTGTACCCCTCTGGCGCTCAAAGGGTTAACACATCCATATAATGTAATCGTACAACATTAAATATTTTAACAAAAATATTTTGTACAGTGTGTACATTGTAAAATCTCTATATGATCAGAATACCAGTATATGTATGATTTAGAAGTATTTGCTTATAATAGTATCTGTACTGTATTTAGTTTATTTAAACATAACTAGAAGAATCACCAGTGTCAGTGCTTGCAGTGATCTGAACAGAGACTGATGGGTTTATTTGAGTCACCGGCTGCACTTGTGAACAAGACAAATACAAAGTCTGTGACACCATTCAATGAACACTCCCTGTCGTTTTCCAATGCTTTTTTCCCTCTTTGTTGCCCCTCCTGACATCCAGTTTGCTGACCTTTGATTGTCTACATTGTTTTTCCTTTACATCTTTCCGTAATAGATTGCCAAATGTCATGCATCTTCTTTCCTGTTATGAACTCACCCTGAGCAACTCTTCCATAATTAACAGTGGATCAGGGGTGGACAAACTGTTGCTCTAGGTGTTGCAGGACATGCATCATTCTCATGTGGAAACTAGCTAACATTTACATATCTATATGCAGAAGTTTCTTTACCTTGATAGGGCATTTATATAATATTGTAGATTATTTTCCAAAAGACTGGAGAAAGCCATTTTATTTGAGTTCCTCCCTGCTGTTTCTTGGACAGTAGAGTCCAACCTCCTTACCAGGGACTGAGAAATACAAAGCAAAATGGTGTCTCCCAGGTTTTAGAAAATCATCGCACAAATTAATATATCTATCAAGGTAGTAAAACCTTTACTTGTATAGCTACAAATATGCTTCCATATAAAAGAAACGTGAGTCTTACCTTTGGTGTTCCTGTAATATTAATTTAAATGGGTTAACCATTTATTTAAAATGTAAAATTATTTTTATTTATTTTATTCTAACTGCAGAACAAAATATCTCTTGAAATCATGGTAAGGCAGTTTTCTTTAAAGTGATAGTAAAGTCTCTATTAAAGTGCATCTGCAAATCTTCTTTATACTTTTTATAACATGTAACACTATGTTTAATTACTTACAGTTTTGTAGCTCAAAAGCTATTCTAGCCAAAAGGATCCCCTCCTGCTCCTTTCCCTGCGTCACTAATATTGCTCAGTCTGGTCAGGATGGAGAGCAGCGAGGGCCAATCTTCAGTAATGAAAGGAAAATCCTTCCCTCCTTCCTCAAGCTGGGCAGGGTTTTCCTTATACTTACTGAATGAAGATTGTCCCTCACTGCATCCGTCCGGTCCCGTGACCGGATTCCAGATCTGATGGGAGAATGCCGGGAAGGGCATCCTTTCAGCTTGAATACAGTTTGAACTGCAGAACTGTAAGTGATTAAACATATCACTAAGTGTTATTAAAAGCATAAAGAAGATTTGCAGCTGCGATTTACTATCACTTTAAAAGATGGCCTTTTGCCTTCATTATTAATACCTCCCTGTTTGATTTATTGTTCTCTGAATTCATCCATGAAAACACTTTGAACTTTGATTATGCTCTTTCAAAGACTCCTAGTGTAGCTGGAGTTCTTACCAGGATAGTAGCTATTTGAATAACAAATAAATTATATTACAACTCATGCAGGGAAGATAACACTAATAATCCGTGAATAGAAAGTCATTTCCTTTGCATCCAATATTAATTAAACATTATTTGAAATAATATTTTTAATAGATTCTAATTGGACTTTAGGTAGATCCACAATAAAAAATGGAACTTGTGTCTCATTGACTAAGAGGTGTAATGAAGCATTAAGGTCTTTATGCATAAAGTTAACTCTGGAATGTACCACCTGCATCACAGAAGTCAATTAAATTTACCCAAATCTACATTAATTTAAATGGTACCTTAACCCTTTGAGTACTAGAGAGGTCTAAAGCAAGGCAAAGTAATTCATTAAAAATGTCTCCAGCATTCAAGGGGATAAATGCCTCATTTAGTCCAAAGGGAATGTTTTTCCTCCCTCTGAGGCAGGTGGTTTGAATTGCACCGCTTTATCTTCATACATAATCCTTTGAGTGCCAGAGGGGTACACAACTCATTAAAGCCCTTAGAGGTGTAATGATAGCCCCCCCCCCCTTTTGAGCTATTGAAAACATTTATATTGCAGAGATTATAGTGCTGTGTAAACAAGGGTATGCTGGGAGACGTTTAATTCAAAAGTTATTGCAGTTCATTGTATTTTGGGGTGCAGTACTGGCCTGGAATGTATGGTCCAGCTGTCTATGAACAGCTTTGGTCAGTTAAACATAAATATCCATACAATGCTGTAGCAACAGCACCACTGTAAAATGTCAGGCCGAGGAAGTACTGCTTCCAAAATATTCAGGTTTGAGCTGCAATAACTTTTGAATAAAACAGAGGGCGTGTTCTTGTTTTAATCAGCAGGATAAACTCTGCAATATATGCATTTTCAATATTGTGTGTTACTGTCTCTTTAAATATTACACATCTTTTAAAAAGCTCCACCTCCATGCCAGATGTGGTGGACAGTTTTCTGACCCATAAGATGTCTGAAAGGAGATATGGGGGATAAAAGTGCAGTTTTGGGTTAGATACAATATCTTGTCCTATAGAAGCATACTTAACTTAATGGGCTAGTAATGTTCAGATATAAAGGCAGAGCCGATTCTTCATTCTATCTTTTATAATGCTCTATAGTGTTCTAAACATCCATATTGTTGTAATTTGATGGTAATTTTATTGTATATTTCCCCCTCCAGCCCCTTTTCCATATGTTTCTCTTCTTCCCTTCAGATCTGAAATCCGGTCGCTTGATCAGACAGATTGCAGTGGGGGACAATCTTGTCTCTGTCTGTATAAGGAAAACCCTGCCCCCTTATGCTGACACAAGATTGTCTCGTTGCAATTCATCTGGATCAGCTTTCTGCTTTGAAGGGAAGAAGAGTGATATATGCAAAAGGGAAGGGAGGGGGAAACTTTACAATAAAATTACCCCCAAACTACACTGATCTGGAAGTTTAGAAAGCTACAGAGCATTATAAAAAGGTATAATGAAGAATCATATCTGCCTTTATAGCGGAACATTACTATCCCTTTAATATAGCAGGGGTAGCCAACCCTGGTACTCAGAAGCTACCAACAGTGCATGTTTTCAGGATAACACTGCTTCAGTAAAGGTGGATCTATTAAAGCAACTGAGCCACTGACTGACTGACCTGTACTAAAGCAGGTATATTCTAAAAACATGCACTGTTGGTAGTTTTTGAGGGCCAGGGTTGGCTACCCCTGTAAAATAGTTTCCCTCTATGCATCCTCTTCTTCAGTGTGTTCAAAAATAGCCCAGATCATCCATATCTCTCAACAGCTTATTGCATTTGTTTCCTTGGTTTTTAGGCTTGGACTTTCTCTTGCACATATTGTAGACTGGTGGTTCCCAACTATTTATAGTTTGTGACACATGTAGCTGGAAAATGTTCATTTCAGTGAGAATCAAATGCTGGGAATACCATATAACAAACTGAATGCATTTATAAAGGTTCTGCACCCAGATCTTGGTGATTGGGATAACTGTTGTAGTCATTTCAGTTTTAATGTAGCATCACTTACTGTTTCCAATATGGAAGGAACAGTAGGGACATTTACTATTTGAAGCCTGGACAATGATGGGAATTATA
This sequence comes from Rhinophrynus dorsalis, assembly GCA_037306005.1. Lineage (NCBI taxonomy): Eukaryota > Metazoa > Chordata > Amphibia > Anura > Rhinophrynidae > Rhinophrynus > Rhinophrynus dorsalis. Next base: position 121,048,961 of record CM074723.1, on the reverse strand, counting down.
TTTCAGGAACAGGAGAACTACTTTGTCCATCTTTAAATCATAAAAGGTCCATAAATCCTAATTATGAAAATAGTTATGTTGTAGGGCTTTTTAGCCAGATATGCAGATATTGTATTTTATGTTGTGACTAATTGCAAAACTTCAACAGATCCCATTCTTGGGCATGTAAATGTTGAATTCCAGACCCAGCTTGATCAAGAAGTTACTTGCTTATATTGTTCCCATTCACACTGGGTCTCGTTCAGTTTCTTTTACCAACAGATATGTGCATAAAATTCCTTAAGGTATTTACTTTTTAGTATATGAGTATTGCTTTATTCTGTTCTTAGGCATAGAACCACTTGTATAAGTAGGGTGGCTTGTAACCCAGAAAATACTTACATTTGCAGGTGTTTAATGAAGGATCTTAGATCACAGGATCTCAACTCTGTGCAAAAGCATGCAAAATTTCAGGATCTCCTCATGATAACATAGAGTAGTCTATCATAATAATTGATCCAATGACTGATCAGCCTGTGCTCAACTGAATAAATCCTTGCATTTAGGACAGCAGAAAATTGAAAAGCTCTGACCTAAAGCATAAATACCAAGACTGACCATTAAAGTATATCTCAAACATTTAGATTTTGTTCACATGGGTGCATGAAGCAGTGTAGAATTGTGGAGTTGCTCGTACCACCTGTTTATTTAAATATGGCATCCTCTTCATTTTCAATTGACAATCACATTGGAGGGGGTTGTTGCTATCCAGGGGTGTAACCAATGGATGGCTTACATCTGCTTCAGACAAGCATGATGGTTGTTGCAAGCCAGCTTTGGCTGCCCTTGATTGGATTGTTTGTTACAGTAAGCATTGCAAGGATTCAACTGACTGGATGACCTGGTCTGCACCATGGCCCCATAGGCAGCTGTGCAGATCATATCCAATGCATCTTCAATGCATTCCATGCTGAACGGAAGATGCAGTAAGATGCATTTGTGCTATGTCATGCAAGGTAATAGTCTCTCATCTAAACAGCCCCATGGACAGCAGTATATCTATTTTTGGGGGATTAGTGCAGTGTTCGAAACACTATACTAATGTTGTCCATGTGAATTAAGTCCTAGGCAGTAGCAGCTGCTGATCATAATGAATACTGCAAAGCTAGTGATTTGTGGGCCTCAGGCCAGTCAATTTATCCCTTGAGATTCTAATGAATCTCCAGTACATTATGAAGCAATTCTTTGAAAACAGTTTTAGCATCCAAAGAGTTAAAGTAGTGCTGTTTTCGTCATGCTGGGAAGGAAAATGTCCATTGCATTCACTTCCTGATGCAGCATCAAGTCCTAACCAGGAAGTCCCTTGTACAGAGGAATTTTTCTTCATTCAGTGTTCAGAAAAACAGCACATGGGATATCCTATGTCTTGACTTCTGATAAGGTATGGGGACATTACCATTTCCATCTGTGAGTGTTAAAACACAATGAAAAATATAACCGCAATTGTGATTTGGACTGTAACCACAGGCCCAGAATTGGGAGAGCGAATGAAAGGTTCAGGCTAGTCTGTGATAGTGTAAACCTGGGATGAGCCATCCAGACAGAGATGAACTAGTAGGCAGTCAATGAATTCTGCTTGGACTCCTATGGATGTATTTTGCGCATGAATATCCACTTGTCTCCTTGATATTACCTGGTTCATTCCATGTTTCTACACAACTGATGATGAAGATTGAACACAGTGGGCCTCATGTATGAAGTTAACCAACAGCAATATGGGGAACAAATATGAACTCCCCAGATTTGCATTGATTTAATTGGGGCTTTTAACTCTTTGCTTGCTAGAAGTTCAAATGTATTTTTTGTTTAAAACCCCATTTAAATCCATGAAAATGTTAGCGGGAATGTCCCTCTATTAAAGCTTGTAATGGGATGGTTTCTTCTGATGACTAGATATTATAAAGAGGGCACATTAATTTACCTGCTATCTCCAGTGTGGTATAATCCTTGGGTGTCCAATGTGTGGCCCGTGGGCCAAATATGACCCTGCCTGACTCCAGAGTGCGGCACACCTGCAGTTTTCAAAAACTATTTTTCTACCTAATTAACTAGCATGCATGAATTAGTGGCCCAATAAGACCTAATCCTGTGCTTGCAAGTACCCTACCATTCAAGAATTGAATACTAGTATTGTCATTGACTTGAATAGCTAACAGGCTATAATTTACCATCCTTATTAATAAAAAAATAATGTGGGCCTCACACTTATGGCTTTCTGATCATGTGGCCCATGACAGAAGAAACTTGGAAGCCCCTATAATCACATAGTCCATGTGGCATTGCATTTACAATACTGACTATAATTTGTTACCGTATACACCCTCAATTGTAGTTTATTGGTTGTATTTTACAGGCGTCTTTCATACTGTTTTATGTATATCTCTTCAGAAGCAGAGCAAAACTTCCTGTTTCTGTGCTGCCAACCTTATCTCTTCTAGTGAACAAAAAAAGGAATTGAAAATATTTTCTTATGAAATATTTGCATTGATGTGAAAAATGGGTGTAATGAGAATATCACAGGCTCACAAAAATGGTACAATGATGTTTTGATGTTACTGTCTTTCAGGACAATGTGAATAACTTGCAGTGTAAGAGTAAGAAATGTCAGGCTGGAGCATTAAAGGACACTTATCTTGTTTTACCAGATCTGTTTCTATGAGTAAAAGCCTTGAACTTAATGGCAGAACTCTAGAACAGTTCATATCTGCCATTTGGGGGAAGGGTTGGAAAAGCGACTCCCCTCAGCTATAATGCAATCAGGAAGTATGTGGCTCTCAGCCACAAACTTCTGGGTTACACGCACGGTCAACATAATCAGGCTTTCAAGCCTGATTATGTTGACCGCGTGTGTACATTGGGATGTACATTGTAATGGATACGAAGCTGCCCAGGGCGATTCAGCATCAGTGCATCGGGGGAGCATATGAGGACTCCACTGTGCTCCCCTGTTGGTCTACTGCATCTCACAATACAGCCCCAGCTTCAATTGGAGATCCTTGAGGAAAAGATCTGCAGGAAGCGGTTGTAACTGGTACCCAGAAAGTCAGGGTTTCCCAAGTCTGCTGTCAAGAACCATTACCAGGCCAGGACTTCATGACTGAGCCTCTGATTAACTTTTCTTTGCTCAAGCAGGGCAGTTTTAAAATTCTAGCTTATTGTCAGAGTATAGATAGATGGGTAGATGGAATTAGGCAAGAGAGATAAGGCCAGTAGAAGATAATTGGGATGTTGGGGAAAGGAATAGGCAGGATTAATTGATTAATGCTAGGGTATAGCTAAAAGGGTGAGAGAGTGAGCTGAGATAAGGAAGGAGATAAAGGTGGTGGGGAAGTAGAAGAATGGATGGGATAGGAGGAGTAGAGAAATGGGGGCAAGACAATTAAGAAATGGGTTAAGGTGGGGAGTAAAAGATAAGTGGAGTAGAGATGGGATTGGGGCATATCATGAGATGGTGAATTGAGAGCTGGAGTAGGTAGACAGTGAACAAATATGGGCTGAGCAGGGCTGGATTTTCATCTCAGGTGCCCCTAGGCAAGGCACTCTAGGTGTTCTTAGCTTTGCTCATGGCCACACCTCCACTCCTCACAGGACCCCACCCCAGGTCCCATCCACTGTTTCCTGGTATGGAACATGGCAACAAAATGCTTCAACCCCTTGCTTACTAGAGAGATCTTTTCTCCTCTTTTCCTTTGAGATCTCTAAATAGTAGCCTGTAAATGGGTATAAGCCTGGTGTGCTTACACTGAGATTGTTCTAGTCACACCCAAAATTCAGAATGTGAGTGTGACCAGCACAACTGAGGCATCCCTGAACATTTGGAGATCTAGGCAGTTCCTACTCTGCCACCTATTGGGAAATCTGGCTCTTGTGATGAATAGTAAGATGGGGTAGGACTTAGTGAAGAGATAATCTAGGAAGGAATTAGAGGGGTGAAGCAGGGGGCAGTGCAGAGTTGGCGTGGCAGGGGAGGGTAGATGCATAGGGACTGGAATGGTGGAGAGATGGGGTAACTTAAGTGAGGCAGCAATGCAAATAGAAATGGAATGCTGGACAGGCAGGGTAGAGGCACTACATTTACACAACCAAAAAAAAAAGAAATGTAATGCACACTAACACTTACCTGTTATACTGATGCTGGCATTTTCTTGTAGGGAGTTCAGGTAAAGATGAAGGGAGGGTCTCACACACATTAGCAATGGAGGGAAAGGCCTGATTTAAACTCCAGTGGGTTGCTTCTAATTCAAGCTACATTGTGCAGAGGGTGGACAGCAGGACAGCAGAGGATGATGGGAGTTACAGTCAACAACATGAGATTGCCAACCCTGGTATAGCTCCTACCTGATGGGCCAACAGTGGGTTGTTTAGTTTGTTAGTTCACATACCACCACCAAAATGTTGTTCCTTGGCCTCTATCCTCCAGAATCAGAGCCTTGTACAATTCTGCTCAACTAAATACATCTGCATTAACTTCCAACACCCCAGTCTCTCCTCACATTCAAACCACGATCTGTTTGTTCCTGTCATGTTAACTCCCTCTTGCTTGTTTTATCCTAAACTTCACCTAATCACTAGAATTCACTGCCACTCTTCACCAAACCTTCCACTTCCTTTCAATTTTTTAAATGTATCTCTTCATAGAAGCCAAAATACCAAACTTTTAAGTAGGTGGTAAACATAGCTGCTACTGCTTAAAAGTGTAATGAACCTTTACCCTATTCCCTATGAGTTCTCATATGGGACTAATGTTATTGACCCATCCGTTCCTTTCCCTGCTGCTAATGCTACTTCTCAGTGGTGAAGTGGCACCCTCAGATTGTATGCGAGCCTCAGAGACTTCTCTATGGTCCCCAGTCTGTTATTTGATACAATGTAAAGAGGAGATAATTTCCCTTTACCACATCACATACACCCTGTTTTTATCCCTCTAGACTTACATTTGTACCTTGGAGGTTTGTTCCTGATTCTGATGACAGAAGTTTGTTATAATGTTTTTGTCAAGAGAAGAACCTTTAAAATGCATCTGATTGATTGTTACCTTTTTTTATTTCCACAGAAAATATGGGATGTGTGAAATCAAAAACGATAGAAAACAGTCCTGACGGTGGAAGTGATTTGAAGAACTATCCAGTACGTAAAACTGAACGAACTATTTATGTGCCAGATCCAACGAACAAACAGCAAAGGACAGTAAGTAGATAGACAAGGAGAGAATACAACTCAGAGCATGCATTTTACCTCTCCCACTGTTATGTACTATGCATGTACATATACCTAAAGAGCTATCCAGTAGGGCCAGCATGAAGGGGTAAGGAAGGCTTAAGTAGTAAGAACTAGAGCAATTTACAGGTAAAAACCACTGCACTACTAGGAACAAATACACATTTTCATTGCTTTTAAATTAGGCTTTTAGTTTCTTGCTTAGCAGTGCATTGCAGACCTCTCTAGCAATCAGAGTTATGAGGTCAATTTAAAGAGCTAGTAATGCTTGTGTTGAACTTTGTTTACTTCTACTGGGGGAACAAATGCTATATTTTGCAAATATTTGTTTTCTCATCTGCACTCTGTAAATGAGCCATGAGCACTAACTACAGTAAAGCTAGTACTTGGGACCCATTCGCAACACTCAGAAACACAGAGTAGAGTTGACATGGCAACCCCAACTCCAGTGATCCTTCTGGATCAGCCCCTTCATTGGAGAAGTGGCTATGTCAACTTAAAGGGAGGTAAGGCATAATAAAAATGAATTGGCAAAATATATATTATTAATAAAAGAAGAAGGCTGACACATGACCGGTTTTCTCAGTTCGTTCCAGCCACTCTCAGGGCAGCAGTATATACAAGATATTCTAATCTCCATACTGCTTCCCCACAACATACAGGAGGTGATTTGGGCAGGAGTGTCCCATAGCTGTAGAAGGACCTGTCCGTCCATTTAATTCACCCTCTCTTCCCCGTATGTCTGTTGCATTCTTTAGGAGAGTGGAGGTAGGAGTTGTAAATACACTGCACGGAGACACTAATACACTTCATGCATCTGTATTAAAAACAAAGAGAAAATCCATGCATCACAGGTTTGCACTAGCACACATCTCCCCTCTTTACCATGGTCCTTTGTTCCCCTTTCTCACTTTCTCCTTTTCACACATCACCTTTTTGCCTCTTCCAACACTGTAGGAGCACACACCGTAAGCTATCCCAGATTTGCATACATGTATATAGATTTGCCCCTTAATATGCTCTGGCTGACATCAGGAGAGGGGAACTTTAGATGCGAATATCTCTCAAACCATAAGAGAAATGAGAGATGGGATTTGTGCCCATAATTTATTTATTTATTTTGAAATCTACAAAACAAGACAACGTTTTTATTGGACATTACTGTTACTTTAAGCTAAAGTTGCTTAATTTCAAATTCATACACTACTACACTACCTCCAGATGGTACAAGCAGAGAGTGAAAGGACAGAGACAATATCAAAGCCCATGGAAACACACCATATTAAAAAAAAGCTGAAAACATTACAACCATTTCCCTGCACTAACAATCTGCAGTGCTTCTCTCCCTCCAGACCTTACAGTTTCATTCACGAATACCAGTACCATGCCTGGTTGCTTTTTACATACCCATCCCTCCCTGCTTGCTAATCTGTTCTCTTTCCATAAAATATGCATAGATACTACCTCTTTAAACTCTGCCCCTAGGGGTCTCCAACCTTTTCTTTAATGGGAGCTACTTTTAGTTGATGAAATGTGTACTGAGCTACTCTAAAGTATATATTAAAAATATATTAATTTAAAACTGTATGTATTAAACTATCTCCAGAGCTGCTTGTACCTACTATTCATTCCTTCTCACACCTTCCAATAACAAAGTGCAGCACACAAAATATGTGACCTTCTTAACCACTCAAGGTGATAAAATTATGCTACATGATGTAACATTTTAGCAGAAGAATACTCTTCAAAGAGCCACAGATTTTCTGATTCATACTGCCTTCCTATCATTAACATCACTATCCCATATTACTATGCATGCTTAGTTATTACAGTGGTTTATTAAAACATTTAACAAATCTAACAGCTGACTTTTGTTACAATGGTTGAGTGAATATGGAATCACTCTGTATCTCCTACCCACTTCGACTCCACATATTTCCTCCCACAACGCTTTCTATTCAAGTCAGCTTTACAAAGTATGCAGAATAAGCAGCTATTATTCCAGTGAGGGACCATGAAAGGCTGTGAGGCATGCTACCTACATTACTACCAGCTCTCTGACTGGCCACCTCTGGTTACCACAGATGAAAGATGTGCCCAGATTGGCTGCAGACAATTGGTGAGCAGATCTGAATCAATGAACCAGTGTCTGGCAGGTCAGATAGCTTAAAGGGATAGTAATACTTAAAATGTAAAAAAAAAAATGTTGTAGGGTTTATCCCCCTGAGTAAAACAAGAGTACTCCCACTGCTGAGAGGTCTTTCATTCAAAAGTTATTAATTTTCAAAGTTGAATTTTTTAGGTGCAATATCACAGTGGCCTGAAATTGTACAGTGGCGCTGTTGCTACACCATCCTATGGAGATTTATGGTCAACTGACCAGAGTTGTCCATAGGATTGTGTAGCAACAGCGCCACTGTACAATTTCAGGCCACTGTGATATTGCACCTAAAAAATTCAACTTTAAAAATTAATAACTTTTGAATAAAACACCTCTCAGCAGTGGGAGTGCTCTTGTTTTACTCAGGGGGATAAACCCTACAACATATTTTTTTTTACATTTTAAGTATTACTATCCCTTTAAGAACTGATTAGTATCCAAAAAGCTACCAGTGGCTCATGAGCTACATGTTTGAGACCCCTGCTCTACCGGATCTTCTGTCATAGTTCATTAAGACACTTAAACCTTTGAGTGCCACAGGGGTGCCCAACACATTGCTTTGTAATGTATTCAGAACTCCTCTGGCACTCAAAGGTTTAACTGTTTGAGTGCATACGCACTATCACATTCACATAAATATTTTAATACTTTTCAAATGCGGGCCTCGATCAAGCTGGCCCCATCAGCCAAAAAACCTGCTGACAATATTTTTTCAAACATGGTAAGCCATTCAATTACCTGTGCTGTGAAAAATACACGTCGGGTGCTAAATATAGGTCCCATTAGAACCCATTAAAACAACTCTAATATTGAGTTCCACGGGTTAGGCAGAAACATCCATTAAGGGACCCACTTTAATGGGTGAAAATCTGCACCCAGTTGTTTTGGGTGCAGAGTCCCCTAACGCATGTTTAAACCTGTCGATGCAGGAATTGAAGGGGGGAAAAAAGCCAAACAAAAGCAAAGTTTCCAGTGCATATATTGATATGGGGCCCTAAGTCCCATATTAATACATCCAAAGCACTCAAACAGTGTGTGTAATGTGAGTGCCAGTGGGGTATGCAATGCATTGCAGAGCATTGCATACCCCACTTAGACTCACAGGATTCATCCGACTAACATTAACATCATCTCATAAAGATAAACACTTACCTGTAATCCTGATGTCCAGTGAGGTTTTAAGTCCCCTGGTCAGCTACTGTCTGTCTTCGTCTGTCTTCTTTATTCTCTTCCGTCTTCTTCATTCTTTTCATCTTCATTCTTCTGATCGTCTCTCTTCTTCTCTACTTCTTTCTCTTCATCTCCGTCTTCTGAATTCTCTTCTTATGTGTTCCAAAGATGTCTCTGCAACGAAGAAAAATAAGTCAAAATATAATCTGTTCCCAAAAAGTATGAATAAAAAGAAATGCTGGGCTAAACCCTTTGAGTACCTGAGGGATACGCAGTGCATTGGTGAGCGATGTTGCGTACCTCTCTGGCATTCAAAGGGTTAAGAAAATATATGCTTTTAGTCTAAATCCAAAATAAATGCTGGTAGTCGTAATAGCAAATATATGCTGGCAGTCAAAGGGTTCAATTACGCTGTCACAGGCGGCAGGGTAATTGAACCCTTTGACTGCCAGCATATATTTTCTATTACAACTACCGGCATTTATTTTGGATTTGGACTAAAAGCATTTATTTTGGATTTGGACTAGCAGAGTGTCAAGCACCGAGTATTAGCCATTTTCATTTGATGTTCCCATTTCTCATGCTTTGAGTTTTGGGAATGTTTGACCACAAGTTAGGTTTTTTGGCCCAAGGTTCATTGTTTTATCAGTTGGTAGGGCAATTGAATACCTCCAAATGACACAGTGTTTGTATTGGTCAGTAGCCATATTTGCCCTACCAGCTATTTTACAGTCCGCAATTGAATCGAGGACTAGGTCTCCAACACATTGCATGAAAGGTAAAGCCAGCTGCAAAAATAATGTATTTACAGTAAAACTGAGACCTAGCTTCTCACACCATTAATCCTTTCTGTTCCAGGGAGGTGAACAATGCACTGTTTCCACAAAACAGAAAAAACAAGTACAAATACTAAAGCAAACATTTTCCTTTACAAATATAAACCATTCCACAAGCAAATACAAATATTATACATACAACAGCAAACACAAGCAATTAACAAAAATCACACACAGGCAACACAGTGCTCCGTTTTGCTAGTGTGTGGGTTTATATAACCTCCTATATTATAATTCGCTAGGATGTTTGTCAGAAGCCATCATGCGCAATAGAGATGGCTGCTCCCGCTGCAGTCATGCGCACTAGAGTGCCTACGTCACGGCTGATACGGAGCTGGGTGCACCGAATTCAGACCGGAGTCCTCTCTGAGCACCTTCCTGGGACCGCTTCCCATCTGAGCACCTATCTTCACCTATTTTTTTCCTTATTTCCTTGACAGGGAGTTCTCTAAATGTGTTTTTCAGACAGCTTTTTGAAAGAAAAAAAATAATAATAGTAATAATAAATTGTATGTATTATATATACTCAGCAAAGATGATGGACACTCCAAAACTCTTAGAAAGTACCTGGGTGCTCTTGCTATGATCTGGTAAATAGAAAGTAGTGGTATCACAGGCAGTATGATATCAGAAGCAGGCACTCACAGGAATTTTTAAAATCAAATAGCAAATTGTCTTGAGAAAGGCCCAAGAAGATGGGGAAAAAAAATAAATAAAAATTAAAAAGCAATTTGAATTTACATATTCTACATTTGCACTGTATGTAAAGTCAAAAAAAAAAGTTGACTTGTCACTTTAAAGAGAGTAAGTTTTCTTAATTTTTGTTCGTCCGAAGCTACACACAATCTTGATGTCAGCAAGTATTAGTGATGGGATCCGTTGCACCCATATAAGAGAGAACTAGAAATTGCTGATCTGTGACTGTTTTGCTTCTTGAAACAAATATGTCTGTCTGTGATAACAGAAAATCTGCAAGCTTTTGGTTTCTTTGTTGATTTGTTTGCAATTTACGTTTTTGGGGTGACATTGAATAGGATAGTGTTGGTCAAATCAGAATCAGAATATTCTTTAATATAGGTAGAAAATGGCCAGTATGAATTTTGCCTCTCTTCACTATATAACCTTCTCATATCAGTCCCAGAGGTCACATCCATGGAGTGGACATAAAGAATTTTTTCAAACTACAGCAGCTGTGTACACATGCCTACGTAAACCTTTAAGGACAGGGGTGTTCAATGCATTGTGAAATGGTGCATTACATACCCCTCTGGTGCTGAAATGGTTAAAACTGCCATGTGCTGTGAACAGAGATTGAGGTCCTGTGGTCCTTTTGGCAACTAACATGTCCACCTCCTAGGATGTGACATCTGGGACTGATTGAATGTTATCACTTGAACAAAAGCAGAATTCAAACTTCATTGGGCCATTAACACTCTGATTGCCTGAGGGGTACGCAATGCATTGCGTACCCCTCTGGCACTCAAAGTGTTAAGATTTTTTGGCCTTAGTGAGGTAAGTAGGGGTTATTATAAGGAGGTATTAGTTCTCCTATAAGGTTCTTCTATTTTGTAATTAAAAAATGGAGAGGGGTATTTTTATATAAAGAGAGGTACCAGACCTCCTCATTTTGGCTGTGAACATTTGTTAATTCTCTTTGTTGAACGTCATTACTCCCAAGATATGTGCGCTAGTATTTCATAGTAGAAAGATAATAGACACAGACAATGGAAAAGATGCACACAATATATTGTTGTTTGGGATATTGACCAATCAAGATGAATACCAGCATTGTACAGTATGATAGAAGTTTTATGTGAGATGACCAGGGCAATACCCATTACATGGGACTAGAAGAGTTCAGGTTATACCTCTCTAATCTGGCATCATATAGCTTGGCAGTTTCTTTAACCCCTTAAGGACCACTGACGTGCCAGGACCGTCATGGCGGTCCAGCACTTATGGACCAGTGACGGTCCTGACACGTCATCGAGTTCAGGGCTCCCGGCGTTGCTGCATGTTGCTCCGGAAGCCCTGAACCGGAAGTTAAAAAAAAAAAAAAAAAAAAAAAAGCCCCGTGGTCCTCAAGTGCCGGCTGCGCATGCCCGTGCTGGTCCTTAGGGTGTTAAACCAGCATAAATTTTATAAGAAGGTATTATTTTTTTTTTTTTTTAAAGATGTTCTGAAATATCACATTTAGTCTAGGAAATGCTGTATCGGGTTCAGCATCACATTTGGAGAAATATCTAGACCAACATATGGCTCTCCAGCTGTTTTGGACTAGAACTGCTGTCATCCCCAACTAGCCAGTGTCTGGTTGGGGAGTGATGGGAGTTGTAGTTCCCAACAAATGAAGAGCCAGCTGTTACCTACTCCTGATCTAGTCCATTAGCATAACTGGTCCTATAATCTGTGGTGTGACACCTGTCCAGAAGGTCTGGACAGTTTAAAATGGAAACATTTCTAATCTGGCCCTTGGCAGGTTCAGACGGTGCCAGGTTAGTGTGGTACAACCTGCGTTATAGCATCCATGGGGTTAAAAAATGTCCAGAAAGGTATATGCACGCTGGTAAGTAAATCAGCCTCAGTACGCCAGAGCAAATGCCTGGTGCAGTGGCAATGGGATTGCTCAGAACTCATCCATAATTTAATTTTCTTCTCAGATTAAAGGGGAACATTCACATTACAAAAACTTCTGTTCATAGGTTTTACTTACACAGCGAGATTAGCGTTTTTTAAATTTTTTTTTATTTTAGTTACCAGCTATTGAAGTTGTTAAGCCTTAAAATTGGAACTTCCACACTGGGCGGCACCCTGTATGTGTGGCACAACGCCGCAGGACTTCCCACCTCCCTCCCAGCTGTCCCAGCAAACTCCGTTTACCATGCTACTGAGCTTGCAACCTCACTAGCATGCTAACCGGAGCTTGTTGTAATGTTAGCCCACATAAATTCCCCCATGAAGGGAAGCATGAACGCCGTCCCTGGGACAGCTGGGAGAGAGGTGGGAAGTCCTGCGGCATTGTGCCACACATAGAGGGTGCCGCCCAATGTGGAAGTGTCCGATTTTAAGGCTTAATAACTTCAGCAGCTGGTAACTAAAATTAATAAAAACAACAACACTAACCTCGTTGTGCTAAGTAAAACCTATGGACAAAGTTTTTGAATGTTCCCCTTTAAGATTAATTAGGGTCTTTTTTTTATTAGGAAGGGGTCAATGTTGCTTTAATCGTTTGAGTGCCAGATTGGTATTTAACACATTGTGTTGAAATGCCTTGGATACTTCTCTGGCACTCAAAGGGGTTAAATGTATAGTCCAGTTGTTAGAAGCGCAAACTAGGAGAGTTGGAGGCCAATAGCATTACAACCAATGCTGTTGTATGCATAGTATGCTAAAGGAAACTGCTCAAAGATAGCATTAAACTGGACTGTCCGCTCAAGTGTGTGACATGCCTCAGAGCACTTTGCGTAATATGCAGGATTGTATCAATGTTAGCTGGTTGGGGATGATGGGAGTTGTAGTTTCCAACAGCTAGAGAGCTTGAGGATTCCTATCCCTGCTCTAGAAGCTGGATATATATGTCTTTTCCCAAAAGAGAAGTGAAGACATTTCAGAGCAAACCTCTTGTATCATAAGGAGGGAAATAAAACTTCTCATTGGTTTAACTTTGGATTTGAACTCTTTCAAAACAATGCACTGGAGACCTATCTAGCATTTAGGTTAAAAGTTCAATTTAAATCAGTGGGACCTTTGGTAATTACCCTTCTCCTCCCCCCCCCCCCCGTAACATCATTGGTTTACAGAATTGTGCCTATTTAGCGTTCTACGTTAGGCCTTTTGAACCCACACCTTACGTCTCTGCTTGTTTTCCTACTGTGGGTTATGTGCTCCAGTTAATCTCAAGTCTCTCACATCAATGTTTCTATGCCCTTATTTTTCCTCCTTTCACTTCCTCATACTCTATCCAACTCCAGGATGACTTTCCTGGCATGAGCTGACCAGATTTCTACACAGGACTGTATACAATAGACATTTGTGGGAAGACCTGATATTTTCAAGCGGGCAAGATCCTAGTGTCAATATAATACATTAATGCACTGTGCAGTCCAGTTACATCAGCACTGGGGAGAGTAACAATATTAACCCGCTGAGTGCCATAGGGGTGCACAATGTATTGCTTTGCAATGTGTTGAGCACCCCTCTGGCACTCAAAGGGTTAAAAGACACATCGGCAGCAAGAGCCCGGACTTTAACCCTTTGCGTGCCAGATAGGTACCCTCTCTGACAGTACCTAGTCATGGTCCTGTTGTGACAGTCTGGATTGTGAATTGGATCATTGTTTTAGTGGGTAACCCAACATCATTATCAGATTACTGTTCTCTTACATTTTTATGTATTCTAAGTCAATGCTTTATTTATCAGTAAGTAATGATTAGTAAGTCCGTCTACTTCCTCTCCAACTTTCATTACTAACGACACAATGGACCTTATAAAAGTAATGTAGTGCAAATCAGGAGCAAACCAACTGCATCATGGGGGGTAACAGTCCATTGATTTAACTGGGGGATTTAACTCCTTGAATACTAGAGATGTCTTCAATGCATTGCTTTTGCGCTCCCTACCATTCAAGGTTTTAAAAGTTCCATTTAAATCCATGGGAACCTGGGGATTGTGTATTTGTTGCCTAAGGTGCATTTGGTATTCTCCAAAATGCACATCTGTTGCATTCTGCATAAAAACCAATGCACCTTACCCACACACCTTGAAGACATAGATGTTCCCATTGAACTCCTAGAAATATATCTGTATTCATGTGCTTAAGGCTATACGTTTTTTTTAACTGCATTAATCACTTGAAAATAGAACAGTGGGTTACCACATCACCCCTGTAGATCCAGAGGCAAAAAACAAACATTGAAGCCATGTCCAGTTAAGCCCCCAGTGGATAAAATAATTCCTCCAAATGGCATTCAGATATTTCCCCCGGATCAACATCCTATCCTTTTTGAAAATGTGATAGTATTAGCACTGTTTTGTCACAAAATAACAAAAGGTGTTTCAAAAATATGTAAAATATATATGTGTAACTACAGTATATATATACAGTTTTTGATTGCAATAACTGTAGTTCCATCCTTTTTTTACATACTTGTTCTGATGTTACATTTGACCACATCCACTTTTAAAGTGATAGTAATACATTGATAAAATGAACTTTATTTCTGTAGCTATAAAAAAAAAAGCAACAATTATTTACGCCCAGTCCTGGCTCTCAAACCTCTATGGTTTGAGAGATATAAGCTTACATAGTTCCCCCTTCCGTCCACTTGCACTGACGTCAACTTTCTATCGTAGAGAAGAAGATCCGGTCTGCAGACCGCCCTGCGGCTCTTCAGCAGAGCCGAAATTGCGCTAGTTAGAAAGAAATACTTCATTTGAACTGTCTACAATGTGTGCTTGCAATGCATTGTTTACCTCACTGGCACTCAAATGATTAATGTATTTCATTGTCTTGAAGGGATAGTAATGTCTGTTATAAAAGTAGTTTGCCGAGTCGTCTTTATATTAAAAGTAACACATAGCGCTATGTGTAGGAGCTTACTTGTTTGTAGTATAAAAGTTAAGTTGAGAAAGGTCCCCCACCCGTCCCTTCTGGCTGCCTTCCACTGAATGTGGAATCCAGTCCTGGGACTGGGCGGATGCAGCGAGGGACAAACGTCAGTTAGTATAAGGAAAACCCTGCCCACCTTGACAAAAGAGGGCAGGATTTTCCTTTGCATACTGATTTTCCAGTGCATACTTGCTGCATCTGTCCAAACCAGACTGTAGATTCAGCGTGACTTGGACAGAAGGGGCGGGTGGGGGATCTTTCTCCACTTAATAACTTTTGAACTACAAACAAGTAAGCTTCTACACCTAGCGCAATGTGTTACTTTTAATATAAAGAAGACTCGGCAAACAACTTTTATGACAAACAAACATTACTATTCCTTTAAAGGGGAACTTCCACCTACGCATTATCATTGTTGTATCCCTTCCTTTGTGTCCCCTCTGTACATTGCGGTGTTTCTTTTTGCCTAAAAATCTGTTTAAATGAAGCAAAAAGATACTTGAATTGTGTACCTGATGACGTTAGCAGCCGCACAGCCGCGCACCGTATGGTGCAGAAGACATTCCCACAGCCTCAGCTCCTTTCACTTGCCCCAGCATCCTCCGATGACGGAGGCGTTCTGTTAGTAAGCTGGAGAGAGATCTCATTGGCAGAGATCGATATCTAGCCAATGAGATCTCTCTCCAGCTTACTAACAGAACGCCTCCGTCATCGGAGGATGCTGGGGCAAGTGAAAGGAGCTGAGGCTGTGGGAGTGTCTTCTGCACCATACGGTGCGCGGCTGTGCGGCTGCTAACGTCATCAGGTACACAATTCAAGTATCTTTTTGCTTCATTTAAACAGATTTTTAGGCAAAAAGAAACACCGCAATGTACAGAGGGGACACAAAGGAAGGGATACAACAATGATAATGAGGAGGTGAAAGTTCCCCTTTAACTAATATTATAAGTGGAGTTATGGCTTTGAAAGTTTGGAATATGAGAAAACAAATTAAAGTACACTATTATTTCTTTTGAACATAGGACCCAAAGCATGTTAGTGCAAGCGTGCAGCTTTTGCCCTGGCAAAGTAACATTCCTGCCATCCTCTTTGGGTAGTAAGCGTCTAGCTGTTCCTTGAGCTGGGTCTTTGCTAAAAAGCAGTCCTTAGAATATCAATAAGTGGGCCCAGTAGGATTCTAAGGCCTTTGTACATTTTATAACAAGGACAATGTTAGATGCCTATGCTACCTAACCCTCTCCCCTCAAATAAAATGCTTCCTGTGGAGAACAAGTCCACCAAATTTTATGTAAAAAGTAAATCTTTATTTTTTTTTATATTCTAATTTAATATTTAAAACAAATGAGTTAAAACAACAATACATGATCCATATTTAATTATTTCTTTGCTTGCACTCTAGAATTACTAGGGTTGCCTCAGTCCAACTCTGCTTTGGAGGCAGCAATTTCCTATGGCTGTCACACAACATGTCAGACTGGACATAGGGGAGGAGTGGGACTGTTTGTCTCTAAACACTTCCAATACAAACCAATCTCTGCCCCACCTCTTTCTAATTTTTTTTTTGTCTTACATATGGTCTGTATCTACACTCCTGTATCTCTACAAGTTGCAGTCATATAGATCACCAGCCTAACTTTACATGTAAGCCTTCATATTTTCTCTCTCTTACTTGGAATCCTGGCTGTCTTTTTTTATTGCCATCAGACACCCCTTCCCTTCTTCTGAGAGACTGAGACTGTCATATGGAGGATCTCTTTAACACCAGCTGTCAGCCTACACCAGGGGACAGCACATTAGTACTCACAAGGATGCCCACCTCACTAGAAGCTTTGCACATTCTGATGTTAATATCTTCCCTTTTTCCATTTACCTATCACCATCTTACGTCTTCCATTGTCCCCACTTTTACAACTCTTTTCACCAGTGACCTCAAATGACTTAGGGCAAGATGTTCAAAAAATTGTCATAATGAAAAAATTGTCTGATCATGAGTTGGTGATAAAATTAGGACAATATGTTCAGAAGTAAATCCGTCATATTTGAAAATGTGTCATAAAGACTTAAAAATGAAGGTAAGAAGATCTTGGTGAACATTGCCCTTAAAAATTCTGATGTTAAGATGTCTTTGATTTTGTCTTTGAAACAAACACTTTCAAAGAAGCAAAGATATTTTTGTCTTTAAAACTCTCATTAACTGTAATTTAATTTCTTTTTCGTTCAACATTACATACAGGTACCATGGGGAGGTGACCGCTCCTCCCTGTAGGCTGGAACATTTCTAGAAAGATGTGGGTGGAGCCTTCTGTCTTCCTTATCAGGCTATCCCACTAGCCCCTCCCTGATAATTCAAAACGAGGTCTGGCATTTTGCCAGGCCTCTTCTTCAAAACGGATCACCGTGATATTATACGATGGCCCCTAAGTAACAAATTAGCGGTAAAGTTAACCCCTTATCCGGGTTTCACAGACTTGTTCAGTATATCGGAGGACATTCATTGGTGGTGTAAAATGATACTGATATATAAAAACTAATTTATCAGCCACCACAAGCCAGAAATTCCAGCTTATGCAGGGGCTGCACCAAGACAGTATGTTGTATGGGCCTGGCATATCTTGTCCACCCGTACAATATACTCTCTTGGCATCCTAAGGAACCTGACCAAAACTCCCTTAACCCTAATGTACTCTGTCCCACTTATTCACTTTTGTTTCTACACACTAGAACAGGGACCCCAATCATACTGTTTCACTCTTCAGAACCCTTGTGTAACCCTGTATTGTCTAAGCTTTTAAATTGTGCTGCATATACTTGTGGTGCAGTATAGATAAACATTAATTCATTCATTATCAAAAAAAAATGTACCTAAGCCCTGTCCTTAAATTGATATTAAACCTGTTTTTGGCTTTACAACTTCTGAAAGTGCTTAATATATAAAGTGAAAATGCCTAAACTTGTTATTATCATTTTCTTCTTCACCTATTATTTTACATTTTTATATCCTTAATAGAGCTATGTAAATTTGTTTTCAAAGGGGTTTCTATATAAATTATACACAAATGTGTGTGTGTGTGTGTGTGTGTGTGTGTGTATATATATATATATATATATATATATATATATATATATATATATATATATATATATATATAATAAATATCAAATTCTGCAAACATGTGGTCCAGCCCCATCAACTGGATGATATGTATGTCTTTAGCTTTAGATTTTGTAGGTACTGTTAACTGCAACTGAACAGAGTATAAGATGTTTTGTGATGAGGTCTAGTGTGGTATATTGTCACAGGAGGGCATGTGCCCCAGAGATGTGTGCAACACAATGCTGTGATTATCACCCTAAGATCCTGAGCGTCTTGATTTTCGATTTTCATAACTATGACCTTGCTTAAAAAAAAAATGTCAGAAATGCTTCAATTCCCCGCACTAGAGAGGAACATTTTTTTAGTTAAAGGAAGCCCTTGGTTGCTAATTACATGTCCAGTGCCTTGTGATGCAGGTTCAAAAGGGTTCAGCAAAACCCCAATACTCAAGCTAGCTTTATATTTAACTCTCTATAATTACATGTTCATCATAAAATACCAGCCTAAATTGTAATGATCAGGTTAAGAGTATTATGTATTTCACCAGGTTGCATGGAATGCTGGATTGGCCAAGCTCAGGGGCCCTAAATTGTACCCAGGCCTTTATATATCCTATATAATAATTCGCTAAAACGTGTGTAACACCGCAGTCATTCGCAGTAGAGACTGCCAGTGACGAGGCGACCGCCTGGCAGTGGCACTGTGGCCTGTGTAACAGGCTCTTCAACTAGTATATATATATATATATATATATATATATATATATATATATATATATATATATATATATATATATATACACACAAATGGGAGAAACCAACTGCACTAGAGGAGCCAAATAAATTCTCAAAATCCCCATTGAGTATTTAATCCACTGAACTCTAAACAGGTCTCCAACACATTGCCATGTCAATGCTTTTTTGGACCTTTAGCATTCAAGTAGTTAAAAGTCTCATTTAAATAAATGGGAATTTGAGGAATTTTGTATTAGTATCCTTCAGTACAGCTGGTATGCTTTAAGACTTTTCTTCACATTTTGGATATATGGCCCTAAATGTAGTAGGAGATTGTTTATTTCATTTTACATCCTTTTTATCCAACTAAGCTTTGCAGATGTGACATTTATCAGAGAGACTTAACCAACTAGCAGCCACTCACAAGGTGCCCCCTGGTGGTAGGAAGCTCATATGCATTCAAAATCAATGTGATCTGTGTGTTAATATTATTTCTGTTTAAAGGAGCAGTGAGCATTTTTTAATGAAAAAAATATAGATATTATAGGGTGTTTCCTGCTGAGTAAAGGAAGCATATACCCAGGGCTGAGGAATTTTCATGTAAAATATATTATAACTGAAATTATTTTACCTTAAACTGCAGTATCTGACTGTGGTTAGGTGGTGCTGTTCTATCACTTACTTTAGAGAGCTGCAATCAAGGGCTCATGCTCTCCCATAGAGTGTATTATAGGGAACCAATTGCTGGTATTGTTGCTAAGTTTGATTTGATTAAAAAACAAAAAAAAAACAAAAAAAAAAATCAGTTTTTGCTATAATATATTTTGAATTAAATTATTCCAGGAGTGGGAATACCATTGTTTTACTTCAGAGGAAGAATTATTTTTTAATTTAAAGGGATAGTAATGTTTCATAATAAAAGCAGCTCTAATTAATCATCATAGTATTTGGACTTTGGAGAGTGTTATTTTAATTCTGTCAGAGTTGTAGTTCAAGAGTAATTCAGTTACTCTTTAGTTCCGTTGTTGGACATGGCTTGTTTCTTAGCCATTCTAATACACTGTTTTATTCACAGGTAAGACATTCCATGCAATTGCTAGCTCTTTAGCTCCACCAAGAAGGAAATAAGGAATACATTCAAAATTATATTAAGTTATATTTTTGGGTCCATCATTTATTCATTTAGCTTGTGCCAGGTCTGTTCTTACTGGCTAATAACCCTGTCCCATTAGTAACCCATTTCCTTACACATGAGGGTGAAGATGAGTTTTATGTCTGGCTGTTCTTTTGCTTCTAATCATATACTACTTTAACAGCTATGCTACTGCAAAGAAAAAGTATCAGTTCTGTCTGTCTTAGCACTGATAGAATGATACATTGCATCAAAATTGTGATACAATGTATCATTCTTTCTCTGCAAAGAAAGATCGAAGTGAGTTTTTTCGTATATGTGTACTGCCGTAGATGAACTACCAACCAGATCCAAGGGTTGGATTAAATCCGCCCACTGGGTGCATTTTTACCCACCTCTGTCCTAACCCCATGGATGCTTAAAATCTGTCCATTACACTGATGTACAATGCATTTCCATCTAGGGTTACGTAAAGCATTCATGGTGTAAAGAACATTTCTGCATTGCAGTGAAGAAGGTAACTGACAGCATTGATTTCTATAAATGCTTGTGGAAATCTGAAAAAAGGCAACAATACCACATCAATGGCTGGTTTTATATAATCATTAACCTGTAAATAATTGGCAACCGTCTTAGTTTCTTTAGAGTGGCATAGCCAAAAGCATTGTTTGCTGTGTTGATCCTATAGAAAAGCTGGTTACATTTATGAAGGCCCAACATAATAAGTTCAGAGATGGAGCCTTTGAAATAACTACGTTCTTGCATGCACAGAGAATACCAGGATCAATTTGGAATAAACCAACTGCACCACAGGAGACAAAATTCTCCAACTTTAGGGATTTTAATGTTAAAAAGGTCTCCAACACATTGCTCTGCAATTATTTTGAGACCTCTAACATGTAAGGGTTTATAAGTTCATTTAAAGTAATAGGATTTTGGGGAATTTTTGTATTCGTCCTATATGGAGAAAATGGTTTAATCCAGAATTCTGCATTTTCTTTGTGTATACAACCCTTTTCCAGGTGTCCTGTGCATACCTCCCAACATTTCAAATTGCGAAAGAGGGACACGTGTTTTAGGGGGTGTGGCTGGTGGGTGGGGCGTTACTGAGAATTTTTAGGCTATTTCATGACCTTGCTGACACCTCCTCGTGTAACCTAATAAATTACTTATAACAAGACCAAAGTATTTTACTTACAAAAACGAATTTATAAACGCATGTACTGACGTTTAAACACACAGTAATGTGAGTTTTATTGCTGTAGAGCAATGTGATACACTTATATACATACCACACAGTCTGATCTCCTAAAAAGAGGGACATCAGGGTGGAAAAGAGGGACAGTGGGATTTGGATCTAAAAGAGGGACTGTCCCTCCTAAAGATGGACACTTGAGAGGTATGCTTGTGTGGGTCCGAAGACCCTAAATAAGAAAAACAAGAGTCTTAAATACAATAAAAGAGGAGTCATTCTGGGGCAAAGCAAACGCACCATACCATAGATATTACAATTTCCCTAATCCCCACTGACTTAGAAAAGGCTTTTAACCCCTTGAAGGCTAGAAAAGAGAAATAAAAATTCCCATTAATTTAAATAGCAACTTAAATCACTTAACCACTTAAGGACCAGTGGGGTGCGCAATGCATTGCAAAGCAATGCATTGTGTACCCCGTTGGCCCTTAAGGGGCTAAACTCTAGAAACATCTTCAGTGCATTGCTTTGCAATATGCTGGAGATCTTTCTAGCATTCAAGGGGTTAAAAAAGCCTCATTTAAATCATCTGGAACTTTGAGAATGTTTATTTTTCCCCTCGGGTACAGTTGGTATGACCGAAAATGTGTCTTTTCTGTTTTGCACAAGGCCTGAATTTCTATTCACAAGTATTTGTGTCTCCGTTTCCTCATACCATTTTCACTTTTAATGTATATAGCTGATACATGTTGTGTTGCTATCCTATATCTTGACTGCAGGGCATCCAAACAATTCTTTGTGTTCTGGGTTACCTCCCTGTTTGTTGTGTTTATTCAGGTTACTGAGAAATCAAGGTATTTTAATCTGAATGTCTGGTATGTTTGGTTCTTTACAAAACCAACAATATTATATAACATAGAAGTACTGGAATCCTAGAACATAAAGTCCTAGAATGCGTCGCTCACTGTGTGCGTAACCACATATGCACAGTAGGGACTCGCAGAACGGGCTAATTCGGAGTAGAGAGCTCCGGATGGCTCACAGCCTGTCTGTGCTCCCGGCACCGGGGCAGCAGCGGAGGCGCTGGGTGACAAACTGTCTTTGTAACTAGTTATTTAATATGTCCCTTATTACATATAGACCAAGGTTTAAACTGATGCAGCCTTTGCCTTTCTAGGCCTTTTGTGCTCTAAGGCACAAATAAACACTGCCATTGATTTAAATAGGACTTTTATCACATTGAATGCTACAGATAGATCCAAAACATTGCTGAGCATTAAGTTGGAATCTAATATCCAAAGAGTTAAAAGCCCCATTTAATCAATGAGAATTTGGGAACACTGTATTTGTTCCTTACAGTGCATATCGTTTGCCCCAAAATTGTTGCGCTTTGTCTTCATACATAAGGTTAGTTGAATCTGTATATGAATGCAGTAGAGCAGTCTTTCTCAGACTGATGTTTATAGAACCCCAGGGTTTATTAGAAAAGTACATTGGGTTCCATGAAGCATGTGTAAGTAATTGGAGATAGGAAAATTAGGCTGAAGTGGCAGATAGAGTATGCTTTGTTCTGAAACTACCAGTAAACGTGGAACATCTCTGTGTAATGCAGTGGTATTTTTTGTGTGCTCATACCCAGAACAATCCTGCTCTAAGCTGAGCAGCAATCTGATTTTCTGCATTTCCTCTTAATATACTGATACACTGAAATGCAAGAAATGTAATTTTTCTGTGGTCACGTTGCCAGATTGTCTATGTATGTGGAGGGGGGTGTAGGTTGGGTTGAAACAGCCCAATCTAACAGCCCCATAGACAGATCATTGTGGTTTGGTTTGTTGAGTCCACTCGGCGATCTTACCGATTGGGGGGTGTGTGGGGGGGAGGTAAGCAGGTTGGTATGGCCCAATCTCAGCCCCATAGACAGAACAATGTGGTTTGGTCTGTTGAGCCCACGCATTGAATTACCACACACACATTAATAATATAGTAATACATTACTGGAATCAAGTAGCAGTCAAATACATTTCATACTGATTATACTAATATTTGCATCCTAGAGAGGGATCAAACTCATTGTAAAACAATGCATTGGAGTCCTCAAGGTTTTTATTGTTTGGGTTCCATGGGGATTACATTTCAATATTTTTAAATTGTAACTATCATTATTCTGAACAAAAAGAACTAAAATATTTGTACAATTAACCCAGTTGTTATGCTTTGGAAACCTTAATCCATATGCCCTATTCATATCAAAATGCATGAAAAATGGCCAGGTTACACACATTAACCCTTCGAGGACCAGATGGGTACGTAACAGATGTATAAATGCATTTTTCTCCAGGCTACACTGGGTTATATTTGTATAATTAAGTGCTAAGTCTAGTAGGAATTAAGTGTGTTTGGAATACGTGTTGTCCTATCCTAAATGATCCAAATCCATTTCACACTTGGAAGACCTGTTACCTACACATATTTTAGTCTCATTAACCCTTTGAGTGCCAGAGGGGTACACAACGCATTGCAGAGCAATGCATTGCGTACCCCTCTGTCATTCAAAGGGTTAAATGTATCTATTGAAACTGACTGTATTTAGTGTTTTTTGTTTTGCAATCAGGTTAGTAGTTTAAAGGGGATGTTTACCCCCTTCACAACCTTGGCTAAATTGTTTCAGCACCAATAATAACTAATGGAAAGTGTGTTCTTTTTTTTAAAAAATTTTGCCCATTTGAAGAAATTCTAAGTTTAAATGTACCTCTGTTCCTACTTCTGGCAGACAGTGCTGACCAGATCTGTACCGTAGTCTCAGCTTCTATCCAGCCTTCTCCGATGACGAGGCTGTCTGTCTCTAAGCTGGAGGACTTTCAGCGGTCAGAAATCGATCTCTGCCAATGAAAGTCCTCCAGCTTAGAGACAGACAGCCTCCGTCATCGGAGAAGGCTGGATAGAAGCTGAGACAACGGTACAGATCTGGTCAGCACTGTCTGCCAGAAGTAGGAACAGAGGTACATTTCTTCAAACGGACAGATTTTTTTAAAAAAAAGAACACACTTTCCATTAGTTATTATTGGTACTGAAACGATTTAGCCAAAGTTGTGAAGGGGGTAAACATCCCCTTCAGTATTTGGGAATTCTAATCTCAGCATCACAATATTCTCACATGTCCACGCATGTTACAATCGCACCTCTCCACCTTTTTAGGCTACTAAATCATAACAGTCTTGACCAGAAGGGTGGAATGAAATGATATGAAGAACAATCATGCAAATGCTGTGAGGAGCACTTGGGAAGTTGATAGATTAACTATGATTTAAAGCGTAACTACCATCCCAATATGATTATGTGTTTATTAATGTGTCCTCCCGTGGTTAGAAACACTGTGTAGTTAGTTAAAAAAAAAACAAAAAAAAAAAAACGTGTTCATAAAGAATAAACAGTAAATTACTGTAGTATCTTATACAGTCTGTCCCAATGCGCATGATTTTCATGGAGCCAAATGGCTCCTTAGTTCGTCCTAATGGGTGAATGATCCGTTCTGCGTCACACAGCTCTGGATGCTCGAACGTGAAAAAAAAAAAAAAAAAAGTCTGTGGGAAGGCAGAACCTTCTTGACTGACAGGCACACAGAGAACTGAAGCATGTGCAGCAGTACTTTTTCACCAAGATGGCAGCGGTCTGGTCACGCTACGTACACGGATACCGGGTCAGATTACACAATTTGTAAATACTTTTGGAAGAATTGCCTAACCTTTTCTTGTTAACTGGGGGGGTTACTATACGAGCTTTGGTTGTATGACCATGGGAGTTCTGCTTTAAAGAGTACTGAACTGAATGACAAAACAAGATCTGCTTGTGTGTGTGAGGTCAGCATATGTATATGTCTGTTTCGGTGTGCATCAGGCACATAAATGGCATATGTTTTTGTATGAAATTAGCTTGGATCTGATGTGATTTTGCTATTAACTAGAGTAATTAAAGTATGAATTATCTTTCTGTCTCATTATTAATTTTTTTTTTTTTTTTTGCAAAACTAGACTTTCCAGACTGTAACCCTACTGTCTCACACATTGTTGTTCACCTGCCCTTTGCCTCAGAACTGATGGAATGACAAATTTATTTGCATGCTTTAAACATTTTTGAATTAATCAGCTGTGAGCAATAGGTGGCTCTATTGCATCATGCGGCCCTCATAAACCTCTCTTCTAGCCCCCAGTCTGTTTTCTGGTAGAGAGGTGGAAGATGAGATAATTTCATTCTACCACAGTGTGAACATACAGTCGCGCACACTCATGCATGCCCTGACGCGCACACAAAATGCATGCCCTGACGCGCACACAAAATGAGAGTGCTCCAGCTTACCGGCAGAAAGCATCCGTCATCAGAGGAGGCTGGATAGAGGGAGGGGAGCAGAGGCAGAGCAGACTGCAGGTACAAAGCTTTACCCACAGTCTATCCAGAAGTAGGATCAGGGCAATATTTATTCTATTTCACCCAAATAGCATTGTAAAAAATGAAATTAATGCAATCGTCTAAATAATCACTATATAACATATCATTTAAGAGCAACTTGCATAGGGGTGATAAAAAGCCCTGTTTAAAGGGGTTCTAACTTCTTAATAATAGAGAATGATAAGCAAATTGCTGGAGACCTCACAAACATTCAGTGGGTTAAAAACCTCCATCTAAATCAGTAGAGATATGAGAAATTTGTATTTGTTCCCTATGGCGCAGATGATTTTCTCTGGAATTGTTCCCCATTTGATTTTGTGCATATGGCCCAAAGTTTGGAGTAACAGAGTCTGATGTACTAAGAAAAGGTGGCACAATTTTGGAGCCTTCCAAATGTACCACAGGTAATAATCAACATTCTCACTGATTTAACCACTTAATGACCAGTGAGGACCAAGAATCTTTTATACTGGAAGACCAGAGCAATTTTTGCCTTTTTAATATGCAGTTGTTCAACCCTGTAATTCATTTAGTCCACTCACACAAATTATACACCATTTTTTAAGCACAAGTAGTTCTTTATTTTGATACCACATTTGTTTGGATCAACCACCATATCTTTTGTTAAAGGGATAGTAATGTTTCATAATAAAATCAGCTCTAATTAATCATCATAGTATTTGGGCCTTGGATAGTGTTATTTCAATTCTGTCAGAGTTGTAGTTCAAGAGTAATTAAATGATAAAGTATCCCCCTCCCGCCCCTTATACTGATGTAACACTGCTCAGCGTAGAGCAGCAGGGAGGTGCCCAGGTAGATTTCAGAGAGGGACAATCTTCAATTAAGATAAGGGAAAAAGCTGAAAAACCTGTCAAGGGGGCAGGGTTTTCATTGTTCTCACAGTAAGAAGATCGTTCCTTGCTGTGAGCTGTCTGGTCTATGGACCAGATTCCACATCTGAGGAGAGGGGGCTTACACTAGGTAAAAGGGGCGGGAGGGGGAAACTTTATCATTCAGTTACCCTTGAACTACAACTCTGTATTGAAATAACACTCTCTATGGCTCAAATACTATGAAGATTAATTGGGGCTGCTGTTTTTGTGAAACATTACTATCTCTTTAATAATGATAAATATAAAACAAATAAAAACCACAAATTTTTATAGGTTTTCCTGTGAAAATTTGTTCTCAATTGTTTAATATTTAATAGGGACTGGATAAAGGGTACGATTAGTTGTTCATACCTCTCAAATGTCCAGTTTTAGGGGGGTACTGTCCATCTGAGGTGAAAATTCCCATGTCCCTCTTTCCCATCGTGGTGTCCTACTTTTTAGGAGATCCGAGTGTGTGTGTGGTGTATATAAGTGTATTACATTGCTCAACAGCAATGAAACTCTCATTACTTTAAACTTCAGTATAAGTGTTTATAATTAGTATGTGTAAATAAATTACTTTGGTCTTTCTCCAAATCATTTATTTGGTTACACAAAGAGGTGTCAATAGATCATAAAGTAACCTGCACCTAATCCTGCCTCAGCAACCCTTATAAAATTGCCCCATCTTTGGCCATTTATATTTACATTTTCTCTTTTCCTCACTATCACAGGAAGAGAGGCAGAGAACAGTGACAAAGTACATTATACATTTCCTTTGTCATTGGCTCATCCGGCTCAATAAGGGAAAGGCTGAAACTGACTGCTCCGGTCCTGGAGTAATCAGTTTCAGCCTTCCCGGCATGATCACGGTGCTCCCTGAGACAGCACTGTTAGCGTTTAACCCTTTGAATGCCAGGGCCATAACTTATCCTTAAAGGACCGAAATCTGTGATGGTCCTAACACTTCCTGGGTCATTAAGGGGTTAAATTGGGCAACCCTTTGAGTGAGCCCTCTGACACTCTAAGACTTAACCCATGATTTGTTGAAAATTTCTCTAGCATTCAAGAGATTAGAAAGTTCCCATTTAAATCTATGGGAATATTTGTCCTCTATAGTGCAGTTGGTTTACATCAAAGTATGCTATCCCTTAAAGTGATAGTAATGTCTAAAAAAACTGTTTTGCATTTAGAAGAGCTCAAAAAGCTGATCTAAATGCAAAAAAAGTATCTCTCAAACCACTATGGTTTAAGAGATACGGGCGTTTGAAGTTTGATTTCTCCTACTGACAGCTGTAAAGCTGTCAGCATGAGATCTGTGTCGGTCGACACTGTGGCGCTTGAGAAGTGCTGGGATCTCATTACTTACACAGAATCCCTTCATTGGAATGGGCTAAAACATGTGCCTGAACACTAGGCACATGTTTTAGACCATTCCATTGAAGGGATTCCGTGTAAATAAAGAGATCCCGGCACTTCTCAAGCGCCACAGTGTCGGCCGACACGGATCTCCTGCTGACAGCTTTACAGCTGTCAGTAGGAGAAATCAAACTTCAAACGCCCGTATCTCTTAAACCATAGCGG
Organism: Rhinophrynus dorsalis; assembly: GCA_037306005.1. Taxonomy (NCBI): domain Eukaryota; kingdom Metazoa; phylum Chordata; class Amphibia; order Anura; family Rhinophrynidae; genus Rhinophrynus; species Rhinophrynus dorsalis. The sequence continues at coordinate 121,020,876 of CM074723.1, read as the reverse complement.
TTTGAGAGATACGTTTTTTTGCATTTAGATCAGCTTTTTGAGCTCTTCTAAATGCAAAAAAGTTTTTTTTAGACATTACTAACACTTTAAACAAAGGCATATGGGCAGCGTCCATAGTGAGGTTAGCAGGGCTAATTTTAGAGGAGAAGTAAAACCTCCTAATACTTACTTTTCAGTAGCAAGAGGAAGTGTTTTATATTTAGCTTTATCTATATAAGCACTTTTTTGAGGCTTGTGTTTTGCTGCTGTCTTCTGTTTTCCATGGGAAGTGGTGTCAGTGCTTATCACGGATGTCTCTAGGGTTACAATCATAGCTGGGAACTCTCCTAATTTGCCCTGGACACTTAGGGTTTTGCTATTGATTACGTGGTCTCCTGTGCAGAGGCTGATTCTCCAGATGTGGGAAGGTTCTAATGAAACTCTGCCCTCTTCTACTTCTTCCCAGTTTGTTCCTTGCCCTCCCTGTTCCTCCTACTTTTTCCACATTTGTTAAGACCCACCCCCACTTGTGATTAAGCCCCGCCCCTTAGTTGATGTGAATCACGTCATTAATCTTCCCCAGCAGCACCACAGGACTTCACTCTGGAGAGTACACAAGACAAAACTCCCAGGAGCCCAGAACTCCCAGAGCTAATCTAGGATATAAGGGCCATGTTCCTTATAGCAGTGCAGGTACATTTCTTAGGGGACTGAACCGACATAAAAATAAGGTGCAGCCCTCAGCCTCCCTGACTGCCAACTAAATGAATTAATGTATTTTTACAAGATCTACTAAGGGGAATTACACTCTCAGGACATACTAGAAAATTAGAGAATTCTTAAAGTATTTTTCCTGGTAAAAGACTTCTAAATAAAATGTGTTTTGATGCACTTCATTGTAGTCTATGTGTATATGATTACTTTTATTTTACATAAATGGGTACTTCATGTACAAAAAGAAGCCTTTCTTTCACTGATTTTGTTTATATGTGAATAAATGTGAAAAAAATCTAATTTTCATTTTAGTAAATAAGAGGATTTTTCTCCTCTGCATAACTAGTCTAAATCACAGCGAAAGGGGAGATTTAGAAATGTGGCACATTTCTTTTCACATCAAAAATTGATTGCACAAATGTATTGTAAGTTGTTTGCACCTAAAAATCCCCTTCTCTGCTCCACGTGCTCCAAATCCATCTTAGGACAAATTGTGGATGTGACTGTAGGAATTTTGTGTGTCAATGTATAAAAATTTTCGCATTTTAAGATTTTTTGCTCCTAATTTGTCCACGCTTTTCTTTTTTGGGGTAATCTCAATGGTGTCTGTTACATTATTTTTATACTTCCTCCCCAATGTATATCGATGGCGTTTACAAACCTATCACCAAAGGTCAAATAAAGATTTTAAGGTGATCCTGTCACCAAAAATAAATTTTGAGACCATTAACCCTTTGAGTGCCAGAGCAGTATCCATAACATTGCCTTGGCACTCAAAGGGTTAGAAATTGCCTCTAGGTTGTACTAGCTAATTGTTTGCAGTAGACATTTGGATCAGTTAACCTTGTATTTGTTAGCTGCACAGTGCAGCACTTTGCATACCTCCCAACATTTCAAATGGCCAAAGAGGGACACTTTTGTTTTAGGGGGTGTTTCTGGGGGCGTGGCTGGTGGGCGGGGCATTACAGAGAATACATAGCTTATTTAATGACCTATTGACACCTCTTTGTGTAAATGAATAAATGATTTAGAGCAAAACCATAGTATTTTATTTACACAGACTAATTTATATACACATATAGAGCAAATTAATTAATCATTATGTGAGTTATAGTGTTGTGGAGCAATGTAATACATACAGCTCATTCTGATCTCCAAAAAAGAGGGACAGAAGGGTAGAAAAGAGGGACAGAGGGATTTGGATCTAATAGAGGGACTGTCCCTCCTGAAGAGGGACACTTGGGAGGTATGACTTTGTTCTAATTAGTTTCTGTTGCAGGGCCAATATTACCGCACACTGGAGGAGATTTATAAAAAACGTTCTTAGTACTTTTTAAAGAATTGTCGTTAAGTCATTGCAACTGGCGATAATATCAGGTCTGATTTATAAGTGATTAAAGGCGTTTTTATAAATATGTAGTTATTATTCTGATGTTAACTCCTGGAAAGCTTAAAGCGGAACTTTCAGTACATACTTAGTCGCCATGCATTCATTAAACGCAGGGTGACTAGCTTTGAAATAGACGTTTTACCTTGAAAAAATAGCCCAGTGTAAAGGAATCCTTCCTGTTTGGAGACTGTAGCCCAGGCTACAGCTCAGACATCTTGTCCGCGTGCCTGCGCTGTCAGTCCCGGTCTCCATTGAATAGTACTGCAGTACACCATATGGTTATCGGAACGGACTGAAGGCTCAGATGCGTGGACCGCACTAACCTGCCCGTCAATCCCCAAATGGGAACGATTCATTTACACTGGGCTATTTTTTCAAGGTAAAACCTCTATTTTAAAGCTAGTTGCCATGCGTTTAATGAATGCATAGCGATCAAGTATGGACTGATAGTTCCATTTTAAGGACAGATTATACCTGGTGGAAAGATTCTGGTGAAAATTATGTTGCAAATAGTGACATTTCTTTATAAATTTGCAATGCTACTTTTTTACAAACATCCCTGCATCATAAAAAAAAAAAAAAAAAAAAAAAAAAAAAGCTACACAGTGAAGTTCTCCTAAACTGGCGTTATTAATTTTATAATTATCGGAGACATTGTTACAGCCATTTTAACACTTCTTTTCACTTAGTTCCACTTTTATAAATCTCCCCCGCTGTAATATGGCTGAATATAAGCCAATCTCATACACAGGGGTCATTTCTAATAGACTGCAATAAATCTGTTTGGCTTCAAATACTACTAATTTACTTAATGTGCAAGTAATTAAAATAATGTGCCTCGCTATGCCACCAAAACATAAGGGTTAATGTCTCAAAAACTGTTTACAGAAAAAATATATAGTACAACGTATAAACAGATTTTAATTCTCTGTAAGACAAACAAAACTTTTCTTATGGTAACAGGATATCCCATGTTTTGTATAGATGAGCTGATGACAATGAACTAGCCTGCGCTTAGTCAGTGATATTCATAAACCCTAGTCTGTATACAGTCCCCCCCTCAACAACAGGTTTATAGTATTCTAGCAGATCATGTCTTATGTTCTTTTAACACGGTGATTCCTAAACTTTGACATGACTTCACCAAAACCTTTGTACACATACTTTAAAGGGTCTTGCAATGTGGGAATTGCAGAAAATCCGGTTTTGATCCCTAGAAATGATAATGATTGTAATCTGTTTGGCATTAGGCATTCTTCTCATGTCTGAGCCCTACAGTATGTGAAGATGTGACCTAGTTAGGTGTTTCCTGGTAGCACTGTATAGAATTTGCTGTGTCTGAACACAAGGCTTTTAGTACTACTTGGGGCTATCTCCGAGGCCGATCCATACCTGGGAACCCCCCAGATTTTCCCCAGATACTCCGGTTTTGACACTGAATTACTGGGTCTCTGGGGACAGAGGAGTTTCCTATGAAACACTGCCCACTTCTCCTCCTTTCCATCCTGTTCTTCCCACTTCTTCTCCTTCCCAACCAGTTCCTCCCACTTCCCACCTACTTTTGTGACGCACCCGGTAAGCCCCTGCTCCCACTAGCAAGTAGGCCCGACCCCTTTTTGACACAGTTGGCATCCATTATATCCCCCAGCGGCACCAGAGTAGTCCTGGAGACTCCAGAACAGAAACTTCCCAGGTATGCCGATGTATTATTGAAAGATTGCGCAAACTAGCTGCATCATAATGGTGACACCTTTTTCTTTCGCATCATTTTTCTTTTATTTATAAAATAGTAAAAAAATATATATACTTGTAAACCACAAAAAATTACTTAAAGAAGGGGACATAGAGAATATGGTGTGTGTGTGTGTGTGTTGGGGGGGGGAAGAGTACAGACTCTCCCTTGAGCAATTCCCATCTTAGCGACAGTTCTGTCAAAGTTGGAAATCAGGGGTCACAGCCAGAGGGTGCAATGACCACTCACACCAGATCTTCTAAAGGTTTTCTGTCTTGCTGTTGGAGACTGCACATAGCATTTCCATACAGTATGTGTCATTGAGTGGTACCAGCACATGTTATAGAGTGCAGCTGATTAGGTTGAGCTATGCATTGGGAACCTCCTAGTATTCAAGGGGCTTTAAACAGAACTAGCACCCTATATAAATGAATTCCCCAATAAATAGTTATATAGCGATATGCGTCTTAACAGTGCTATTATCAGGCACAAGTACCAAGTTCTGAAGTAATCCATCTTCTTAGACCGGAGGCCAGGGAGGCACGCAGACATCTTGCCTTAGAGACATCTGTGCACCTGCGCTGTCCCTCCCAGTCCTCTCTAGGAGGCATTGCATGGTACCTTAAGGTATCGGAAGGGGCTGACTGCGCAGACAGCTCTAAAGCAAGAAGCCTGGCCGTCAGTCTCAGAAAAAGGATTACTTTGGAACTTGGTACTTGTGCCCGATAATAGCGCTGTTAAGAAGCATATCGCTATATACCTAATTATTGGGGAATGACTTTATATATGGTGATAGTTCCGCTTTAAAAAAGTCACATTTAAATGAAACCTTTGAAAGCCAGAGGGGTACAGAACATATTAAGAAGCAATGTGTTGTACAACCCCTCTGTCACTCAAAGGGTTAATGGGAATTTTGAGAATGTGTATTTGTTCCATGTCAGACAGTTGGTTTGCTACAGATCTGCACCATTTTTAGTACATGAGCCTCGCACTGCCGTGGACTAGAGCAGTCTTTGTCAGACATCTGTCCGTGATCAATTGCAGCCTTACATCAATATTGTGTTGCATAGCTATGAGGAAGTGTGGTGGTCTCCAAATCCCCACCCCCCTGTAGGTCTTCTCATCACCACGGGGGGATGTTACCCAATTTGGGAATCGTTACTGTAACATAAATTGCAGTTTACCTTTTGTTGCAGTAAGTAAAACTTTTCATAATTTCTTACGAGTTGACATTTTTTAAAAGACCAGTTAGTAGTAGTGGTAGCAGTAGGGGTAATAGTACTGGTAGTAGTAGGGGTAATAGTAGTGGTAGTAGTAGTGGTGGTAATAGTAGTATAGTACAACTGGTGGTGGTAATAGTAGTATAGTACAACTGGTGGTGGTAATAGTAGTGTAGTACAACTGTTTTATTACAAATGTATTTGTCTCTGTTAAATGTATGAGTAATTACCCCAGCAATGGATGCATGCAATTATATCCAGATATTTCTGTTCTAGAACTCTGGGACACTGAATCTTTTACCTGGGCAGAGGATACAAGCAGCAGGTATACATGTCTTATTAAAAAGTAATTACAATAATAATAATAATCTCTTCAAAATGATACAACAGTTAAAATGCTTCTGTTTTATGTAGAAAATGAAGAGCAGGGGAACATTGTAATAGCCTTATATCCATATCAGGGACTCCATGCAGATGACCTTTCCTTCAAGAAAGGAGAAAAATTGAAAGTTCTAGAAGAGTAAGTATTCTTTCTGTTGTTTGTCTGATGTTATCACAACAACACGGTTTTAACCCTTTGGATACTGGGAACGTAACCAACATTGGAAACGTCTCTTGTATCCAGAGGGTTAAAAGAGAATTAATTATAAATGTAGTGTAACTCGAAGAAATGTAACTTTGTGTCATGTGATGCATTAAAAACCTGTCTAGGAACAAAAGGAGTGAATTGCCATTCAGTTTAATAATTATAGAGAGAGATAATGATAGATATAAAAATATATAATCATATATAATAATTCACTAAGGATATTTGTCAGAAGCCGCCATGCGCAGTAGAGACTGCCCGAACGCACAGAATGCTGGGAGGTGTAGAAATGCTGGGAGCATTCTGTGCTTTCGGGCAGTCTCTACAGTGCATGACTGCATTGGCGGCAGGACGCAGAGCAGGACCGGCCTCTTAACATCACCTTGACTTTGGCCCGTGTGCAGTACAGTGTACATTTCAATTTCAATAATATATAGAACAGTTCTCTCTTAGAAATACCATTTGACCATTTCTTGAACATGGAGTGATAGACAGGCAGGTAGATGGGTACACAGGAAGGTAACTAGAGAGGAGACTGGTAGCTATATAAACAGACAGCCTGTCAGACTGATGGATATAGGCAGGTTAATTGATCATTTGACAGGTAGACTGCCATACAGACAGGTTGACAAACGGTCTACCTGATGAAGAATCAGAAGTTACCATGTTTCCAATCTTTCTCAAGACGGCCTTGAGAAATGTCAAAAACGCCGCTGAAATGTTAAAGTAATCATGAAAATCTATCACCTATTTATTATTCATCAAGAAGACCCTAGAATGCTCTTTTCTTCATTAATTATACAGTTGATGTACACATGTGCGCTGAATTGTGTTAAAGGGATAGTAATGCTTAATATGTAAAAATATATATATTGTAGTGTTTATTCCACTAAGTAAAACAAGGATACTCCCACTGCTTAAAGCGAAACTACCACCCATGAATAAATCTGACCCAAATAAATACCCATTTGGCGACTAGTTGCTCAGTAGCGCTAGTTGCCAAAAATATTACCTGGTGTTTGAGAAATGTACACTGTTCCCAGACTGACAGGCAGGAAACAGCGCAGACATCTTTCCATAGTGATGCCTGCGCTGTCAGTCCCTTTTGGAGCCGAACGGCTCCTAGCAACACCTCCTAGAGCCGGCTGGGACTGACAGCGCAGACGCGCAGACGTCACTACGGGAAGATGTCTTCGCTGTTTCCTGCCTGTCAGTCAGGGAACAGTGTACATTTCTCAAACACCAGGTAATATATCTGGCAACTAGCGCTACTGAGCAGCTAGTCGTCAGATGGGTATTTATTTGTGCCAGATTTATTCATGGGTGGTAGTTCCGCTTTAAAGGTGTTTTATTCAAAAGGTTTTACAGCTCAGACTTTAACTTCTTAGGTGCAGTAACACAATGGTCTGAAGTTGTATAGTTGCACTCCATAGCGTGGTGTAGCAACAGCGCCACTTTACAATTTCAGACCACTGTAATACTGCACCTAAAAAAATAAAGTTTGACTAAGCCACCTTTCAGCAGTGGGAGTATCCTTATTTTACTTAGGGGGATAAATCCTACAACTTATTTGTTTATTTTTTTTTTACATTTTAAAGGCATAGTAATACTTCGTTTTATCTTAATTTTATTTTGTAGGCATAAAAAAAAAAAAAACATGAAGAACGACATAAGTCTTATCTCTCAAACCTTTATGGTTTGAGAGATATTCACAAGCAAAGTTTCCCCTCCCGCCCCTTTTACCTAGTGTAAGCTATCTCTTCTCAGATGTGGAATGCAGTCTATACACAGATAACAGAAGGGGACACTCTTCTTCCTATGAAAACAATGAAAGCCCTGCTCCCCTTGACAAGTTTTTCAGGTTTTTCCCTTATCTTAATTGAAGATTGTTCCTCTCTGCAGTCTACCTGGGCACCTCCCTTCTGCTTTGGCTGAACAGTGTTACATCAGTAAAAGGGGCAGGAGGGGGATACTTTGTCACTGAATTACTCTTGAACAGAATTGAAATAACCCTCTCCAAGCACTTGTCACTTCACAATGGCACTAACAAAAGCAGAAGTCCAATAACTGTTACTCTCAATGCCTATGAAATGTGAAACAATTAGCAACACAGAAAAGGCACATTTATTCTTTACACCTTTCCACAGACAGTATGTTTTAGTAGAACAGAGTTTTACCAGTTTAAACAGAATATTAGTTACAAGGTGAAAGACCCGTTTACACGGGCCACAGTTCCACCTCTGTAGGCATGAGCAATAGAGAGTGGCAGCGCCGCGGCTGATACAGAGCCAAGTTCTCCGAATTCAGACCAGAGTCCTCTCTGTGCGACTCCGGTCTGAATTCGGAGAGCCCCGCTCTGTAACAGCCACTGCGCGGGCAGTCTGTACTGCGCATGACTAAAGCGCGTGCAGCCGTCTCTACCGCGCATGATGGCTTCTGACAAATCTTAGTGAATTATTATATAGGATGTGTATGAGTAGACCATTTTTGAACAAGTTTTAATAGCTTTAAGCAAAGCAGGCAGTAGTATCCGTAAGAACACCATGATGTTTCTTTTTGGCAGGCATGGAGAATGGTGGAAAGCAAAATCTTTGTCAACGAAGAAAGAAGGGTATATTCCAAGCAACTATGTGGCAAAGCTGGACACTCTAGAAACTGAAGAGTAAGTTCTTTATGATTATTACAACTCAATGGGCAGTATGTTCAAAGGGACAACAACAAAAAAGTATGATCAACAAAAATAAGTAATTGTATGCATGAACGACATATTGTCTATAGAATATGCAGGGAAAAACTAGTAATGTCTGTTGTGTATGAAACAACTCCAGAATTGCAGGGCAAGGGAGTGGCTAAACTATTCACCAGCGTCATATAGAGATAAAGAAAATTCATCGTATACAGCAAAAAAATGTTGTGCTAATTACAGAATTTGTACATTAAGAAAAAAGTGGAGGAAATATGAAGTTTTGAATGCGAGACCTAGAATTGATGGAAATAGCGATTTATCTGTTGTGAATATTGAAATAGGCCGGTTTTGTGTGAAATGTAATGTAAATGAGTAATTAAAATTTAAAAAGAAAAAAAGAAAAAGAAAATATATAAATATATATATATATATATATATATATATATATATATATATATAATATAAAAGCTGGTAAAGTTGAAAGAATCACGCTCAAGACTTGTTGACGGTGAAGAAAAATAAAGAGTTTTATTTAACTGATCTGTGTTTCGGTTATATAGACCTAACCTTCATCAGGATGAAATGTAGATCTGTTAAATAAAACTCTTTATATTTCTTCACCATCAACAAGTCCTGAGAGTGATTCTTTCAACTTTACAAACTTTATATACATCCCAGGCACGACTGAAAGCACCCAGACATCCATCCTGATCTAAGCATGAGTGCTTCCTACGTTGCAAATATAATATATGTAATCATAAAATAAACTCATTAGTTCTCTTTAGCATATATTTCCAATCCACTTCTATATTGCTAATTACCTCATTAATTCTATCACTCTTAATACAAAACCTCAAATATTCCTTCTGTATCTTAAAGCGGAGCTTTCACTACTACACTTTAGTATTATTATTGTTATTCTTCTTTATTTATATAGTGCCAACTAATTCCGCAGCTCTTTAGATATTCACTTTAAAATGTAGACTTGTTGAGGGCATTTCCGCATTGTGCAGCACACGGCACAGCGGTGCAGGACTTCCCAGTCCTCAAATTCTCTTCCCAGCTCTCCCTGGGAGCATGTTCATGCTTCCCTCCATATTGATGTGCATCACGTCTATTGTAACGGCAAGCTCTGTTTGTCATTGACGGAGCTTGCTATTACAATAGACTTGATGCACATCAGTATGGAGGGAAGCGTGAACGTGCTTCCAGGGAGAGCTGGGAGGGAGGTGGAAGGAGAATTTGAGGACTGGGAAGTCCTGCACCTCTGTGCCAATGTTACCCTGTGCTCCAGAATACGAAAGTGCCCACATGAAGTCTACATTTTAAAGCGAATATCTACTAAAGTGTATACGTAGGGAAAAAAAAAATCCAATCAACATACCATTTTACTAGCTAAATCATATTAGTCACAGTGTAGTAGAGGTGAAAGTCCCCCTTTAAGAAACCCATATATAACATTTCCTTGATTCTTTAACAAACTATTATCATTGCTAACATTCTTTATGGCTATCACCAACACAAACACACTTACCATACCCATATTGTTGACACTTCTCAGAAGCAGTACACTAGCAGTCCCACCACATTTTTTGTCGTTACATAAGACAATTTCAGTCAGGAATCTTACTTCGACACAAAACGACGTATTTCCAATCACAGCCAAAACTATCTGAAAATATAAATGAGCCCAAAACCGTACTTTGAAATGTCGTTACACACGACAAAAGCAATTTTTCTACTTTTTTGAACATATGGCCCAAATGGGTGTATATCTGGCATGATTATTTCACTGTATATCATTGTACATTGTAAACTACAGTATGAGTGTCCTGTCCTTTTATTATCCCAGAACCCTAGTGTTCTTGATCAGTGCATCCTACCATGGCATTGACTCACTCATCATGCTGAGTCCCACTAATTGCTTCATAGGAGGATGTCAACTCATAATTACAGCTTTCCACTGACCCTTCACTATCTTAGCCTGACACAGACTCGCTCAAACAAACCCAACCTCTTCTAGTTGACCACATCTTCATCATCATATGTTTTTGTGGTAATAAACACACAATATTATTAGAATCTTGCCTATTTCATTGTGTATTAAACACTTGGATGCTACAGAAATCTGTTTCCTCTAGTGGGTTTAAACAAGTATTTGCACACAGATTCTACATGATTAACCAGGGCCACATCACTGTATTTAATAAACCCACCCTCATCTCACTGAAGGCTTACTAAGAAAACTTAAAGGAGCAGTAACCTTAGGGCAATATACTGTAGGGCATTTCCTGTTGAGTAAAATAAGGGTACTTCCACTGCTGAGAGATGCATATTTCCAGAGTTATTAAAGTTTTATTATTAATGCTTTCTGTACCACTCGGGCACTCAAAGGGTTAAACCTTTTTCTTTTTTTTTCTTTTTTTTTTTTTTTTTTTTAACATTAGCAGTGCCCTCTAGTGGTCAGATTCCAATTAGTTATTTTGTTACATCATAATGGATAGGAAAGTCTACTACATACAGTTCTCCTTAGAATGTGATAAAAACTGATGAGACGCTTCCTGTCAGTTATAACTGCCAGGAAGTAAATGCACAGCAAATTCACTTCCTGGTTATCTGAACTGTTATAACTTTTTTGAATAAAACAACTGACGCTGGTGGAAGTGCCCTTGTTTTACTCAGCAGGAAAAGCTCTATAACATATAGTAAAAAAAACAGTTTACTTTACGTGGGGGAAGTTTGGGACCTTGAATGCTGAACCAAAGAATCATACCTGCCCCTCATGGATATGATATCCAGTTCTAATTAAGAAATTATTTTATTAAGCCAGTCTACACTGAATTGATTGCTAGTGGCCATTTTTGGCCTAGACTAAAGAAAGTGGGGGGTTAGTATGAGGAGATGTTAGTCTTCGTTTAAAATGGATTGTCAATATACACGTGGTGACATTCATTGTTTAACCTCTTAATGTTCCCATGGTCTGGGAATGGGGTGCGCTGGAGGACCAGCACACTTTTTTTTTTTTTGCCCGGCCTGCTCAGTGATCACAGTGCACCACGTAGGCACTCTGCGATCACAAAATTACATGATGTGCCAGGATTGTCACCGGTCCTTAACGCCTGGACCCTTGTGATGGTCCTGGAACGTCATTGGTCATTGAGTGGTTAAAAAGACTAATGGAACTGCAACTAAAAACATGGTGGCCACATTTGGGTGGTGACCTGCTGAGAGGGCGGCCTTCAACACCATTTGAGTTTGTTTTAGTGCAGAACAGCACTTTGGATCAGGGCTATTCACAATCTGTCCTCAAGGGCCACCAACAGGCCAGGATGTAAGAATTTCCCTGATTAAGCACAGGTGAGTCAGTCACAATGAATGATCCACTGATTAACTCACTAATCGGGGAAATCCTTACATCCTGCACTGTTGGTGGCTCCTGAGGACTGAACTTGGACAGTCCTGGTTTGGATAATTCTTGGGCCCCAGAGTAATTAACCTTTTAAGTGCCAGAGGGGTGCGCTTTGCAATGTGTTTCCCACCCTCTGGCACTCAAAGGGTTAAAGGTTATGAATATCTGGTTACTTTCAAAATGTCATTGTAACATATGCCTTCTATTTTTCAGATGGTTTTTCAAAGATATAACCAGAAAAGATGCAGAAAGACAACTCTTGGCTCCTGGAAACAGTCCCGGCGCTTTCCTGATCAGAGAAAGTGAAACATTAAAAGGTCGTTTTTATTTACTTTTCTTAAGTTTCTATAGATTTTGTGTTTTTCAGTGAATTTTAACATTTCTATCTGTTTTAAATATTAATGAGAAATTACAATTGCATTTTTCTAAACCTGTTTATCTTTAAACAAAACACTCACTGGATGTCACAGACACCTTCAATGCATTGCTTTGCATTTAACCCCTTAAGGACCAGCAACGTGGCCGGCAGTTAAGGACCACAGGCATTTTTATTTTTTTTTTGTGAAAATGGAATCGGGGTCCCTGAAAGGCGTGCAGCCATGCGGGGACCCCTGAATTCCATGATATACTTCATATACATATACTTAATGGGTCCTTAACGTAAGTTTTCCCACAATCTATATGTATGTCGTTGGTCCTTAAGGTGTTTAGAGGATGACCAATATGACAGTTTAACCCTTTGAGTGCCAGAAGGGGATACACTGCATAGCAATGTGTTGGATATCCCTCTGGCACTAAAAAGTACAGTAGGTGTACTGGGCACATGAAAGCTGACACCATACTCGGAGGCTATTGTATCATGAGAAAATATCAGAGGACAAAGGACCCTGTTCAGGAAGTTGAAATAAAAGCAACACTGGAACAAGCCATCTACGCAACGGGGGACAAATAAACATTTGCAATATTCCTATTGATTTAAAGCGGAACTTCCATCATATTAATCTATCGCCCCAAATCATAACTACATTAGTGATATGCACAGTCGTAGTTTTATTTTCAAGAATAATTGCTGTATTAAAGAAAAATTAACCTTTTATGCAGGCCAGCACTGGCTGGGATCTTGCAGTAGGCGCTCTCTGTGTCTGCGCTGTCAGTCCCTTCCGGTACCTTAAGGTACAAAGACATTCAACTCGCCAGTCATGGAGCTGAAGGTAATGGACAGCACAGACTCAGAGATGCCAGCAATGCAAGATGTCTGTTATATTTTTCTTTAATACAGCAATTATGCTTGAAAATAAAACTACAGCTGTGCATATCGCTAATGTAATTATGATTTGGGGCGCTATATTAATATGATGAAAGTTCCGCTTTAAATAGGGTTTTTAACACCATGAATGCTAGAAAGATGTCCAGTCCTTTGATTTGCAATACATTGGAGGCCTCTGTAGCTTTCCAGAAATGAAAAGCCCCCTTCTATGGTGCAGTTGGTTTGCTCCAGAATTTCACTTCTTCAGTACAGCCTGTAATTCTATCACAGCTTTTCCATCTCTTATGCTTGTGTTTGTATCCTTTTTATTTTTTTATATCAGGCAGCTACTCATTGTCAATAAGAGATTTTGACCCACAGTCTGGCGACGTTATCAAGCACTATAAGATCAGGACACTAGACAATGGCGGCTTTTATATCTCTCCTAGAATTACATTCCCTTGTATCAGTGACATGATCCAGCATTACCAGAGTAAGTACTGCTTGCTCCAGGGATTCAAAGTATTACAGCCTTTTAACCATTTGAGTGCCAGAGAAGTATCCAACGCATTGCAATGCATTGGACATGTCTCTGGCTCTCAGTGGGTTAAACCCATTGTCTGTAAGATGCTGTTATTGATAATATACAATTATGGACTGGCTGGAACCTTATATATCACATATCCTATTGTGCTATACTTTGTAATGTAATGTTTTATTTTTAGAACAAGCTGACGGTTTATGCAGAAAACTGGATAAACCATGTTACAGCCCCAAACCACAGAAGCCATGGGACAAGGACGCCTGGGAGATCCCCAGGGAATCTATCAAACTGGTGAAGAAGCTGGGAGCTGGTCAGTTTGGGGAAGTTTGGATGGGTGAGTTTATGATCTCTACATTCTGATGTTTTCTGCACTTTTTCCCATAACACATAAGTCCAGTCCCTGGCCTATTGGGTCTTCAAGTGGACCTGTCACCTTGAGTTTGCCTGTTTGAAAACATCATTCAAAACTGCCTATATGTATTAAGCTAGCCAAAAAGTCTGATGTATATAGATCATCGGGCCTAAAGAGCAGCTAAAGGGATAGTAATACTTTGTTTTAACTTTATTTTAATTTGTAGGCATTAAAAAAACATGAAGAATGATATAAGTCTTATCTCTCAAACCTTTATGGTTTAAGAGATATTCACAAGCAAAGTTTCCCCTCCTCGCCCCTTTTACCTAGTGTAAGCCATCTCTTCTCAGATGTGGATCAGGTTGTAAGACCAGACAGATAACAGCAGGGTACAATCTTCTTTATATGAAAACAATGAAATTCCTGCCCCCCTTGACAAGTTTTTCAGGTTTTTCCCTTATCTTAATTGAAGATTGTCCCTCTCTGCAGTCTACCTGGGCACCTCCCTTCTTACCTGGCTGAACAGTGTGACATCAGTAAAAAGGGCGGGAGGGGGAGACTTTGTCATTGAATTACTCCTGAACTAGGACTCTGACAGAACTGAAATAACACTCTCCAAAATCCAAATACTATGATGATTAATTAGAGCTGTTTTTATTATGAAACATTACTATCCCTTTAAAGGGGATGTATCATCTTATAAAAGAGTGTTTCATATGCTTTGTTAATATAATTTATAATAGGGAAGCAGCCTCAGTATAATGCTAACCGGAGCTTGCTGTAATGCTAGAAGCTGGTCACAGCACAGTGAAGGGAAGCGTGAACGTGCTGCCTGGGGCAGCTGGGAGGGAGGAGAAATAGGATGTGAAGAAGAGCTATGCTGTGCACATTATGCGGAAGTGCACAGCACAGAATATATAATATCTTTGTAGGTACTTAAATTAAAAAAAAAAAAAACAGCATTCCTATTATTACTTTTATTAACAAAGCATAGGGTAACACATTGTTATAATGTGATACATCCCCTTTAAGAGCAGCAATTCTGGAGCAAACCAGCTGTCCGATAGAGGACACGTTTCCAAAATCCCCAGTTATGTAAATGTGGCTTTATACCATTTAATTTCTAGAAACCACTCAGTAGTGAAGGTATTAAAACCCACATTTAAATCAATGGTAATGTTAAGACCCCGCCCCAGTGCATTTGTGGCTTGTTTCAGAATTGCTCCACTTCAGAGTTTGAGATACTGATACATTTATTCCTGTATGGGGAGCTCTCTGAAAGCAGCACTATATGCTGATTAACCTATCAGTGCAGCACATACCTAACTGAAAAAGACTAACTTTTTTCAGAAATAAGAAGTCTGAATATCTCCTATACTGTCCATCTGCTGATACAGAAGCAGTTTTCGAAATAGGCATTCGAATAGGCAAACTTAAATTCAAAGTAACTGGTCAACTTTAGTCCCTCTAATGCTAGGGTTGTCTCCAAATCATTGTACGGTACACATAGTTCCTCCATTTTCTTAACAGTGTAACTCACTTGATACTAGAAACATTTCCAATGCTTTGGGAAGCAGTTAGAGAAGATAAGGAGCAGGCTGGTGTTCTGAGCACATTCTTTTCACTGGTATATACAAAGAGTAAACAATGGCAGAAGAGCCTCAACAAATAATGAGTACAGCCATACCGTTATTAATTATGAGGTTAATGCAAGAAGAAATCAAGGGAAGACTGGACAAAATTAAGACTGACAAGGCATCTGGTACTGATGTTATAAATGCAATGGTTCTATTGGGAAAACAATGCAGTGTTTGCAAGACCACGCTTTTAATCTTTGAAGACTAAAATCTCCACAGACTCATTGCTACTGTATTGGTACAAAGCAAGTGTGGGGTTTTTATTAAAGAAGGGAACTAAAACAAATCCTGGGAATTATAGACATGTGATTTTGACCTTTGGATTGGGGAAATTGCCTGAAAGGATAAAAAGAAATACTTTCTTAAAAAAAAGTTCTGAAAAACAATTATTTGATATGCAAAATATTCAGTAATATGTTGTGAAAAACAATTATTAACAGAAATCAACACGGTTTTATGAGGAATAGATCTTACCAAAAAATGTATTGAGCTTCTATAAAGAAGTGGGAACCGTGATGATGGCTGAGCAGCGGTGGATCTAAACAAAGGAAGTTGTCTCATATAATAAGGTGATTAGATCTAGGGCATAACCTTTGTAAATGGATAGGAAACTGGCCGAAGGATACAGTTACATTTGCGAAATGAGTACCTCAGGGTTCTGTACTTGGTCCACTGCTTTTTAACCTGTTTTTGAATGATTTGAAAATAGTTATCAATATTTCTAAATTGAATAAATTCAAAAGAAGTTTGTTCTTTAGTGCTTTGAGTGCCAGAGAGGTACACAACACGTTGGCACTCAAAGAATTAAAGAAAGATTTACATACAATGACAGATTGGGCAAATAAATGGATGTGATATTTGCTGTAGAAAAATGTAAAGCTATTAATTTGGGAAGTATAAATAAGCATGTTATATGCACTTAAAGTAACAGTAATATCCCAGATTTTTTTTTTCATGTTTTGTAGAGTTTAAAAAAATAAATTATGTGGCACAAATCCTATCTCTCAAACCTTTATTGTTTGAGAGATATTCATATCTAAAGTTCTGCCTCTCCTGATGTCAGCTGTAGATAACGTGATTTCCGGCTCTGCTGTAGAGCCGCTGGCTGATCCCAGGACCAGGATCTCCTGCTATCAGCAGAGCGCTGACGTTGGGAAAAGGGGAGGGAGTGGGGAGCTTTCAATGCAAATGAAGGTTTGAGAAATGGTATTTGGGCTACATCATTTCCTTTTTTTTTTTTGTACTGTACAAAACCAGAAAAAAAAATTATGGGACATTAGTGTCCCTTTATTGGGAGCTTTCTAGGAGACCTTACTGGAGAAAGATCTTGGAGTACATATAAAATTAAAATGTGGCAATATTGATTGTATCAAACAGCATTAGCAAAAACAACATACTATGCTACATAGAAAGGGTTATTGATGCAAGACTGGTCCACATCATTAATTACAACAGAAGAAGTCAATAAGATCTCACCTGGAATATACAGTGCCGTTTTGATAACCTGTTGGTAAAATATATTCTAGAAGAAGAGAGTGCATAGAAAACCAATAATTAATTAAGGTAATGGAGGAATTGAAGGAGGAAGAACTTCTAGCCAAACTTAATTTATTTACTTTAGAGAAAAGATGCCTAAGATCCCCATCTTGTTACATTGTACAAGTATATGTGAGGTCAATGCAAGGATCTCTCAAGTGAACTTTTCATTTCAAGGCCTGATTAAATAACTCTGTACCACCCCTTGAAATTAAAGGAAAATCTGTTTCAACTTCAACAGAGGAAGGTGGTCTCTGCCTAGGGTTGTGGTAATAATACAATGGATTAATTTAAGAAATTAACCCCTTAAGGACCGGAGGTTATGGGACATTTCCGTCCCATAACGTCCGCATAGGGGCACTTTGACAAGCCGGTACACGTGACCTGTCACGTGTATCGGCGCGTCACTATGGGGCTTGAAACAGATCGCTCCGATCTTGGAGCGGTCTATTTAATGCCCTATTTTTACTTACAGCGCTCCTGGTAGAGCGCTGTAAGTAAAAAGTACGTGACGTACCAGGACCGTCAAGGGTCTTTCAACCAAATTTACCCTTGACGGTCCTGGTACGTCAAGGGTCCCTAAGGGGTTAAATACATTTCTAGAAAGAGAGGATATACATGGTTATACTATGTGTTAATGGCTTAATCAAGAAGTTCTAGTAAATAGACTAACACACATCTTGGAGATACAAAGGATTATGTAGTTCTCATTTTCTGGGATATGCTGTGGAAAAGGTTGACCTGAATGTATGTTTACATTTTTTCAACCTAATTTATTTACTATGTTGGCTCTAAGGGTTAGATGTAACCCACTATCTTTTAACCCTTTCTTTACCTTACATTGTCAGCTGTACTGCCAGAGTTACAGGAAGTGGCTGTAGGCACAGATGTCCATTCACCTCAGTCATATACATCTAAAGTGTAATTTGTGTTTTATTGTTCGGAACAAAAATAAACAGCATCATGTTTGTTGTTCTGTTATGTACATAGGACCATGTGCAGAAATTAAAACTGGAGTAAGTCTCAGGCAAACTATGTGTACCACGGGGGTGGGGGGATAAAAAAATATTTTTATTTGGGGCTTTTAACCCTTTATTTAAATCAGTGGAAAATGTCTTTGCCTCTCCTCCCCAATGATGTAGTTTGTTTGCCCCAGAATTGCTCCTCTTTTGCATTTGACCATACGTTTATTAACCCACTGAGTGCCAGAGGGGCATCCAGCACATTCCAACGCAATGCTTTGGATAACCCATTGGCTCTCAAAGGGTTACGTGCCAATGAAACTGCAATGCTGCTTGCACGTAATCACTAATCGTTTTGTATTATTATTATTTAGATCCTTCATTGCAATTTTTTCAAATAATTATACAGTAACAGCCCAGTTGGATGAACATATTCGTGTCTGGTCTGAGCACTTTGTAGGTGAAACACTATCATACAGAACACTAGCATCAAGAGGGAGGAGCGGAGTGGGGGAAAAGGGGATAGTGGAAATCCATAAAATGTAACCATGGAGAACAAACATTTCTGTGTCTATTACTCTCTATCTATTAACCCTTTGATTGTGTTGCGTTCCCCTCAAAGGGTTAATTACAGGAAATGGGCTCAAGTTTTTCATTTGAGGTTAGCAGTTTTTGTACCTGAAAATGTGGGTGAATTTGTTTTTTTCCAGCAGGGATTAATGTCTATACCATGAGAATACAAACATTAAAATATGCATCATGAATCTGTAAGTGACCAAGGCCAATTCTGAGAAGGGCCATTCCAGGACCAGAAGGAAAAACAGTATTATTTACTGAAGGGTGGAAAGATCTGCTATATCTCACACTATTATTACAGGGATTATTAGGGGCCTTGGGGGTTTTCATCTTCTTTTTTTTTTTTCTTGCTTACACAAGCCCCCTGCATAATCCATTTAAACTCTATGGATGGGAAAAGTTTGGTTTCAGTACAGCACTTCATACGATTAGCTACTTATACTGTGTAGAACCCACTGATACTGTTTTTTTTAATCCCTTAGATTAGTAATGGACAGCCCAAGGTTTCCTAGCTGTTAAGGACTGAAATTCCTGGGAATTGTAGGCCTCCGCAGCTGGAGGGCCTCAGGTTGTCCAGCCCTTCCTTTAATGTTACAGATTCAGTGTTGTAGAAACATCTCTTGTGATCAGGGGATTAAGTCCTTTTTGTATTTTAATGTGTGAATAATTTGAGTATCAATACAAGCTATTCACATGTTCTGATAAAAGTAAATTCCATTGAACGCTCTATAAGGTACAGTAAAACATTCTAATTGGGATTATCTCCCAGTGATTTGCCAACATTGTAAAGCCATTAAATGACTCATGATTATTAAAGTGAACAGTGTAAAAAAAAAGGCACACATATACCTCTGTGTTCACCTCATGATGACAAAGCTTGCAGTACTCAGCTGGTTATTTTATTAAAGGAGCAACATACGTAAATAAAAGTTGCTCTTATAAGAATTCACAGATTAAAAATATTTGAAATTACACATGGACGGATTTCCCAATTGGCAGAGTAGGCAAATGCCTAGAGCTCCAAATTTTGAGGAGCGCCTCAGCTGTGCTGGCCACACCCACATTCTCTGTTGTGGGTGTGGCCAGGGCAACTTCAGTGTCCCTGCACAGGCTATTATTTAACCTCTTGGTTGCCAGAGAGAACTCCAACGCATTGCTCCACAATGCTTGGAGAGATCTCTAACAATAAAGGGGTTAAAGCTCTTTCTGGTTCTTGCTTGTTATAGGCCAAGGGTATTATCTGTGCCAGAAAACAGTGGATGGAACAAGGGGCGGGATCATATGACGTGTGGGGGTGTGGCCATAGGTGGAGCTAAGCGCTCTTAGAGTGTCTTGCCTGGGATGTAAATCTGGTCCTGAAACTAAGGGTTCTGTTTTCAGCAAACTGAGGGAAGAGATTTAGACTTATGGGAGAATGCAAGAAATGTGCACATGGGCTAAAAGCATTTTTTCCTGTGCAAACAGATATGGCATACGTTCTAATCCAGGAAGCTGTATAGCGGAAGCTTCTTGAATTGAGCATAAAAAATGAGCTTTTATAAAATTGTGCGCAATAGAACTTCCAGCATTAGGCATATTCGCTATTCCACTCAGACAGATTAGTTAATTCTGGCCATGCCCACAAAAGAATATGCGCAGCTGTTTGCTAATGATTTTCACACATGAAATAGCAATTGCACATGTTTCTTGCATCCTGACCTTATTTTCTGGTCTGAAAACTTTGCTGTACAGCAGGAAGTACAATGAAAATGCTTTTTCCAGTCTGCTAAAATCACACATGAAACATCTCCGATCATCGATAGCCACACTTGGTCTTCAAGAGCTATCAACAGTGTATGTTTTTGGGATATCCATGCTACAGCACAGGTGGACTAATTAGTGGCTCAGTCATTTACTTGTTCTACTTGTGATTTTTCAGGGATATCTTGAAAATTTGCACTGTCGATAGCTCTTGAGGACCAGGGTTGGCTTTCCTCATCCTGTATCATACATAGTGCCGAGTTATGGAAACCTTTACCTATATATCAGGACTGGGCTGTCCAAGTTCAGTCCTCAAGGGCCACCAACAGTCCAGGATGTAAGGATTTCCCTGATTAAACACAGGTGAGTTAATCAGTGGCTCATTCATTGTGATTAAATCACCTGTGCTTAAAGGGAAATCCTTACATCTTGGCCTGTTGGTGGCCCTTGAGGACTGAACTTGGACAGCCCTGTATCAAGAAATATCACAACTCTTTCCTAGAAAGTCAAGTTCCTTTAATCCCTTGAGTGCTAGAAAGGTCTCAATGCATTGCAATGCAATATAAAGCCCAGAAAGAAGTAAAAAGGGTTGCACACAATTGAAATCCCATAAAAAGGTGCACATTTTTATGATCCGATTCACCAGACCAGTTCACATCATTTTATGTGCTTTCAACTGGTTTTTCTTCCCACATCTGGCCAGAATAGCATGCACCAGCTTTTCTCTCATGCTACATTCACTGCCACTGTACAGGTTTCCTTCCACTTCTATATAATTTTAAAGTGGAACTTTCACCTTAATTCAGGTTTGCATATTTGAAAACTTTATTAAAGGGATAGTAATATTTTACAGTAAAAGCAGCTCCAATTAAACTTCATAGTATTTGGTCCATGGAGAGTGTTATTTCAATACTGTCGGAGTTGTAGTTCAGGAGTAATTGATAAAATATCCCTCTGCTCCCCTCAGAGCAGCAAGACTGTCCAGATGGATCGCAGAGAAGGACAGTCTTCAGTGAGCATAAGGAAAAACCTGTCAAGGGGGGCAGGGCTTTCATTATTCTCACAGTAAGAAGATTGTCCCTTGCTGTGAGCTGTCTGGTCTCAAGACCAGATTCCACATATGAGGGGAGGTGGCTTACATTAGGTAAAAGGGGCAGGAGTGGAATACTTTATCATTCAATTACTCTTGTACTACAACTCTGACAATATTGAAAGAACACTCTCTATGGCTCACATACTATGCAGATTAATTGGAGCTTCTGTTTTTGTGAAACATTACTATCACTTTAAAAACTTCCTATGTGTCATATTAGCCAAAATACCAGCAGTTAAGGAGATATATGTGATTGTCACCATATGCTAATGTATGCTAATTGCGGTACCACTGATGTTTCAAATGCTAATTAAGCTTTTCAGTGGCGTTTCATATGCCTATGAAGCTCTGTGCTGTTCTAGTTAACCCCTTGAGTGCCAGAGGGACACACAACGTATTGCAATGCATTGCGTACTGCTCTGGCACTCAAAGTGTTAATTGTCACTTTCACTTTTCCCAGCAATAAAACTGTAATATCTGCTGGTCTTTTGGTTAATATGACACAGGCAGTTTTGAATGAAGTTTTCAAATATGTAAAGAAAACCAAGGTTATAGATCTACTTTAAGTCCTTGAGAACTGAGGCTGTGGTTTTATATATCCCTGATTGCAGTACAACAGAACCTGGAAGGAGGGGATTATGGGAGTTGTAGTATAATAATAGCACCTGGTAGAAAAATTGGATTATGGAAGTTGCAGTCTAACAACAGATGGTGGGAAACAGGTCTCCTATAAGTTCTGTGGACTTGCCAGTAAAAAAAAATCTTACTAGTGAACGGAGTCTTCAGTCCAACTTGTATATCTTTTGTTGTAATTTAAGAGTAGCTGGAGAGGATGATGGGATTTGCAGTCCAACAAAAGCTAGGTGGCAACCAATTTCTTACCACTAACTTTTTAATGTCCTTCGAGCTACTCTGACATTGAAAAGGTTAAACCAGATCATGCTTTACAGATTAAAAGTGTCACAGTGCAAACCCTGCAGTGCCAGGGGAAGAGAAGTGACGGCGCCTGTTTGTGTAACAGTGTGAGGTATACATGGTTGTGTTTGCTTCAATATGTTTCCTCTGGTGGACGTGAGGAGCTTGTTGGCAAATATGACAAGAATTTCCCTCTTTACCTTACTGTACACTGTGGACTATTACGTAAATGGGAATTTCAGCTTCACTTTTCCTCTTCCACTTCATTAACCCCTTGTTGCTCTTGCATTGTCTCTGTGACAAGTAGGGATGCATTTTTTACCTTGACTCTACAAACTCTGCAGAATTTTTTTCACTTGTATAACTGTGTATAATTGAATGCATACCAGAGCATGTAAATATACAATACATAAAGACAAAAGTGGTGCAATTCTGGGGCAAACAACTGCTGCACATTCATAAAATTAAGTCTTTAGATGTTGGAGATATCTCTGTAGCATCCTTGGGGTTTAACCATTTGCGTGCCAGAGGGGTATCCATTGCATTGCATTGCTTTGAAATGCATTGGATGCCCCTCTGGCACTTGAAGGGTTAAGGCACACTGTTGCCTAAAACTGAACCATCAAAATAACATGTATGTTGTATTAACCTTTTAGTGTTTAGAAAACTAGATTTTGGGTTATTTAGAGTAACACCTGATGCCTATTAAGGCATGTCAGGCAGACAATTCCTGTTGTAGCTCTACAATACCTCCCCACTCTCTGACATGTGACCCTTAGAATAGATGAGCAATGCGTTTTAGAGCAGTGTCAATGAGTGGGGATTATGTGAGACCAAAGACAAGAAGTGCCTGCTTGACATGCTTTAAATTACATAACTTATGCATCTAAATAGAAACTAGTTTTATAAATAAAAAATGGGTAATCATATAGGTGATTTGAAAGCTCTTTCAAAACAGTTAAGCGGCCGCTACCTCACTGCTCCATGCGATGCAGTCTCACGTCGCCTCACTCATGCAATGCAATCATGTGCCATAGAGACTGCCCAAACGCGGGCGGTCTCTACTGCGCATGACTGCATCGTGACAAACATCCTAGTAAGTTATTATATAGGATAGTCTAAAGTGTTAATGGGGGTTTTCCCCTATTTTACTTACCTTGGCTATACTTCGAGTATTGCTGTCCAGTTGCCACTGAGAGTCAATGGTTGGCCTCGGGTCCAGCTATCCCCATCTCTAGAGATTTGTCATGATCACACGTCATTATGTGCAGAGCTCTACAGGCAAATCCTGGATTTGGCTTACTAATACCAAACTGGATCTTGGTTCAAACAGAATATAAATGAATAACTGTACCTGATTATAACATTACATACACTATTCAGGGAGATTTTAATTGGGCTGTCTTTCACTTTAGGTTTCTATAACAATAATAAGAAGATAGCTGTGAAAACGCTAAAGCCAGGAACCATGTCTGTAGAAGCATTCATGGAAGAAGCCAACCTCATGAAGACTCTACAGCATGACAAACTAGTGAGACTGTATGCTGTGGTCTCTAAAGCAGAACCTATTTACATTATTACGGAATATATGGCAAAGGGTGAGTCCTCTCTATGCATTTTCATGTTAATGTGTTTGGCTGCAATGATTAATCAAATTATTCTAATATTCAATTATAAATATTTGGATTAGTAATATTTTATTAAACTGAATAACCAACACATTTAATGTAATCAATGCATTTGCAATTATGGGCTTGTACACAACCACACATGGTGAAGTTTCTAATTCTTGTGAGGTGGTCTGAAAATTCTCTATTGAATATTCAGTGCAATAACCAATAGTATTTTCGATGTGTATATGCATGATTCATAATAGTAATGTGGATTTATACAATTGCTTGCAATTAATCCTTTGTGGAGCAGAGAGGTGTGTAATGCATTGCACGCCCTTCAAGTCTTCAAAAAGGATAATAAAAGTCGTGGGTTTAATTTAACCCCTTAAGGACCCATGACTACTCAGGACTATCATGGAAAAACTTCCCTAAAGGACCAGCACGTCATGGAATTCAGGGTTCCCTGTACTGCTACACACCGTTCAGGGAGCCCTGAATCTGATCCAGTTAAAAGTAAATAAATAAATGAATGCTCCATGGTCCTTAAGTGCTGGCCGCGATGTACCCTTAGATATAATTAAGGTCATATAAACTTTGAACTGATAAATAGAATATTCCAAAATTTCCATAGAGGCACCCCTGAACTTAATCTTGTAAATTAAAACTTTCTCTTGGGCCCGTCCAAATACAAGCACACACAGTCTTTCCAGTGCATAAATAAGTGATATGCCAGGACCATCACCGGTCCTTTAGGCAAGGACAGCAGTAACAGTCCTGACACTTAACTGGTCCTTAAGGAGTTAACATCTGGTGGACTAGTAATTAACTTTTGCTCTGGCTGATAAATATGACTGATATTCTTGCAGCCCTGACAATGTATATTCACAAACATATATAATGTGTTTATATGTTTATCTGAATGAGTTTACTATTTCCTATCTATTTTTGTTACCAGGAAGTCTTCTGGACTTTATGAAGAGTGATGAAGGAAGCAAAGTGATTCTCCCAAAATTGATTGACTTCTCTGCTCAGGTAAATATTTAAAGTAAATATATTCAAAGCATTTTGGTAACTATTTGTTGGTATATAGCTGCTGCAATGTGGCTACAGTCTCTGGTTTTACTAGACTGGTGTAAACCTTTGTATGAGATCGCCAGTGATTGCTTCTCAATATTATGAAACCTCTCTAGTATCCAAATGGGTTAATGTGCAGTTAAGTACTAGTGTACCCTTAAAGGGATAGTAATGTTTCACAATAAAAGCAGCTCCAATTAATCTTCATAGT
Source organism: Rhinophrynus dorsalis (assembly GCA_037306005.1). Taxonomy (NCBI): domain Eukaryota; kingdom Metazoa; phylum Chordata; class Amphibia; order Anura; family Rhinophrynidae; genus Rhinophrynus; species Rhinophrynus dorsalis. The sequence continues at coordinate 120,995,661 of CM074723.1, read as the reverse complement.
ATTTGGGCCATGGAGAGTGTTATTTCAGTACTGTCAGAGTTGTAGTTCAAGAGTAATCCTATAATATAAAAGGCCAGAATGTTTGTCCAATGCAGTCATGCGCAGTAGAGACTGACGGAAGCACAGAATGCCGGGAGCATTCTGTGCTTTCGGGCAGTCTCTACTGCACATGACTGCATCGCGTGCGCCGCCAGTGTGGAGGTGGCAGTACGCAGAGCAGGACCAGACTCTTTACGTCACCGGACCTTGGCCCGTGTACATGGGCTTTTACACTAGTTGAATGATAGTGTCTCCCTCCCGCCCCTTTTACTGATGTAACACTGCTCAGCTCAGAGCAGCAAGACTGTCTGGATGGATTTCAGAGAAGGACAATCTTCAATTAGCATAAGGGAAAAACCTGTCAAGGGGCAGGGTTTTCCTTATGTTCACAGTAAGGAGATTGTCCCTTGCTGTGAGCTGTCTGGTCTCAAGACCAGAAACCACATCTGAGCTGAGCAGTGTTACACTAGGTGAAAGGGGCAGGAGAGGGATACTTTATCATTCAATTACTCTTGAACTCCAACTCTGACAGTATTGAAATAACAATCTTCATGGCCCAAATACTAATTGGAGCTGCTTTTTTTGTGAAACATTACTATCCATTTGAGCCCTGCTATAGGCCTAAGGAAGTGCCAATGCCAGTGTTAACGTTTCTCCACAATAGTTAAGGTGCCTGTACACATGCCAGTTTTGGTCAGAAACAACCAGCAATCTGATCGCCAAGTGAAAATGTGACTTTTGAGAGCTATTATAATCTAAACTGTTTTTTTTTCTTTTTACTTTAACATTGCCCTCTAGTGGCCAGATGTCAGTTATTTATACTGTAGCACTCTGCAAGGTGAGTCACTAACAACAGTTCTCCATAGAATGTATTCGTAACACTGAGTCACTTCTCGTACAACTTTTTTTTTCCCCAGTTTTTAACTCATAACAGTAAATTGCCAGCACCCTTGTTTTACATGTGGGTCATTAAAGACTTACTGCTTCTTTAATATATTCAAACCAGCCACATCAGATCAGTTGATTGGAAATGAGCGGGCCACTTCTATCCATGGATAACATATCTTGTATAGTAATGCATTGATTCTGTTGTGTTTGTTATTGTCTGATATGAAGCACTCCTTGCATAGCTGACTGTTAATGACTGTTATTCTTGGACAAAAAAAGAGGGCTTGTCACTAGTGAATAAATACAAGGGTAATTGATTAACTCTGGATATTTCAGGGACTTATCTCCTTGAGGTAGCTTTATCCTTCTCACCCAGAGAGGCTGATGTAGAGCGTACTAAAGCAATTACAGGACAAACCAACTTCACCATAGGCAACAAATAAACATTTGAATCCCCTTAATACTCTAGAGGTCTCAACGTGTTGCATGGCAGTGCATTGAAGACCTCACAAGCATTTAAGAGATCAAATCAATAGGAATTTGTTTTTCCCCCTGTGGTGCAGTTGGTTTGCGCAAGAAATGCTCATGTTCTTGTAAGTACATGGGCATCGGGCCTTTTTCACATAAATGACAGAACTGTAACAACTACTTGCGGTAGTTATGTCACCAGTGTTGTTTTACTCTCCTCTCTCCTGGAGATATAATGGCCATCCCCCATGAGAGCCAGCCAATATTATTGGTTTTCTACCATGTGTGTTGGCCATTCATGGGAGGATGCAATAGGCATCACAACATCGAACAATGCTTGTGTATAAGGTTTGCCTTCAGGCCCCACAGGCTGCTGCACAGATCTTCCTTACTGCAACTTTACATTGACATGAACCAATAGTCACCTGTGTGAAAGGCACCACAGTCTACTTACCTTTCACCACAGGTGACATAACCAACACAGCATTCTGCATTATTATTATTATTCTTTATATAGCGCCAACTAATTCCGCAGCACTGTACAATTGGGAATAGACATACAGAGGTATTAAATAGTACAATCAGCTGTGGAGAACAGGAGGATCAGAGGGCCCTGCATTGGTGACGCCTGTGTGAAAGGGGCCTCATGATCTTCAGAGATACATAGATGTGAGAGGGATGACAAAAGGTTAAATACAACAAGAACTCTGGAGAAATGCTTATTGTGCAAGTAATCTCAAATACTTATTTCCCAGTGACTAGATTCATTACCCATTTATAGTACAGGAAACTGCCGATGGCTAGAACAATGCACGCACATCTATTTGGAGAAGTGACCATACTCCGTTCTTGGTAAAAGGGAATCTTAACTCTTTGATGATCATGCCATCCTTCTTGTCCTTATACAATGTGAAGGATATACTAATAGTATACTAATTCCACACAAAAACATGGGCTGGGACAAAGATATTTTTTAAAATTATTTTTTATTTTTGTTTTGTGTGTGTTTGTGTGAAAGCTGTGCCTGCCTAGTGACTATATACTAAGCTATCTACTCAGAAAATGCATTTGTGTGCAGTCCGTTCCTGTGTGCCCTGTATAATGCTATGTACGAACAAGGAAGAAAGGAAATTGTTGTAACTATAGTTTCTTGCATATGGTCCTGTTAAAGTCCTAGACCTTTGAGCGCCTTGCAATGCGTTACATACCCCTCTGGCACTCAGGTAATGCCAGTATGTACTGACTTGATTAATATGCCTTAGTAAATTCAGCAAAGTGTGGCAAAGAGGTGCTCTAATGAACTGATTAATTCCGCCCAAATTGCCGGAGATGCTTTTAGCATCCAAGGAGTTAACTCTGTAAGGGCCAGAGGGGTCTGTAATGGATCAATGCAAAGCAGTGCATTGCGCAGCACTCTGGTTCTTAATGGGTTAAAAAAAAACCCACACACATGTCGTTCTCTCACTGAATGGGTCATTGTATCTTCCTTCTGCGGAATGCCTTGTTTGAAGCAGTAACTGTTTATATGTAAAGGTGCAAGGCTGGGCAGAGGCACAATGAGAGGACTGTTGGATTTACTTACTGTAAACTTGGAAGTGAGGGCAACAATGCAGACATAAACAGCCAGGGTTATTGGGGAACATATTCAGAACATTTACCTACAAAATACATTCTGGAGAAGACAATTTATTAGTGTTTTAATCCTGTTTAATACATTTATAATGACGAGTATTTCTTAATGCATTTTGTCATATGTAGATGGGCTCCCTGTCTGTGATTTTATGAGCCTTATGTATGAAAGAAAAGTGGAGCAATTCTGGGGTATACAAACTGTGCTATAGGGGAATAATGGAAATCCCTGATGAGTTAAATCAGACTTTTAACTTCTTGGATTCTAGTGAGGACACCACTGCATTGCTTTACAATACGTTGAAGATCTCTTTAGCATTCTGGGGTAAAAGCCCCACTTAAATCAATGTAAAATTAGATTTGTCCCCAACGGTGCAGTTATGATGCACCAGTATTGTACCGGTTTAGTTTACTGAAATATATACAGAACCATATGTATAAGGCAAAGTGAAGCAATTCTGGGGCATATTCCAAATGTAGAATTTAAAGGGGATCTATCACCCCATACAAGTTAGTCTTGTTAGTTAGATTATTTAGCGAATATGTTTACAACTGTATTCATTTGTTGTTTTTGTTTTTTTTTAAACTCTATTTGGGCAAAAATTAATGAGTAAAGATTGCCCTGCACCCTACTTCCAGAGAGTCTGCAGTTACCTGCTCTGTAACCGCAGTCTGACACTCTGTCTCTGCTCCCCTCCCTCTATCCAGACTCCTCCAATGACAGAGGCTTTCTGCCTCTAAGGTGGAGCAATCTCATTGGCAGAGATCGATATCTAGCCAATGAGACCACTCCAGCTGGTCAGTTGTCCATAAACCTCCATAGGATGGTGTAGCAACAGCTCCACAGTAAACTGTCAGGCCATTGAGATACTGCACCTAAAAAAAAATGTCACATTTTAGCTGTGATAACTTTTGAATAAAACCACTTTCTGCAATGGGAGTACCCTTGTTTTATTCATGAGGAGAAGCCCTACAATATATACTTTTTATGTTTTAAGTATTACTATCCCTTTAAATTATATTTTTTACTAAATGCCTTGGGCTCTTTATGGTCAGGAGTGTGATATCATACATGTGGGTGGACACATCATACTTGTTGATACACTGACTGTTCCATGACTGCTGTTGGGAGGGGGCTCGGAGCATGTTACAGCTTCAAAAATGTTGGGAAATTTTTCTCGTATCCATGAAGCTCTTAAATACACAGTTAAAATAACACTAAAAGCCCCTTCTAATAAATCCACACTTACCTTAATATGGCCAGAAAATCCTATGAATTAATCTTGCATGGATTGGCTCTCAAAATGAATCTTTAATTATCAGTGGAAATCGTGTGTGTGGAGACAGATATCATTCTTTGTTGATGCACTCCAGAACCCTCACACTGAAGTCTTAGTAGAATTTGGCAGCAGTAGTTACGGGCCCAGTAAATATTATATATACAAATGATTCACAGTGGTCATTAGTATTTTCTACCTAGATTAATGTTGTTGCTTTAAGGGTCATACACACCAAGTCAAAAGTGGAGCAAACTTAAACCAATGGGAATTTTTATTTTCTTAGCTATGAATGCGCTCAGAATTGCCTCATTTTTGTACACATGGTGCTTTATACGAAAGAGAACTCTCCTTTAACATTCACACAATAAGTGCTTACATACATCTGCTTCTATTTTTGAAAAGAAAAGGGAACTGAGAAGATGGACTGAACATTTCAACAGCAGTTAGAGGAAGTGACAGATGAATTGGGCAAAAAATTCAAAATAAGGTTGCTGTGACATTAATCATTGTGCATGCGTGTGTGTGTGTGCAGTGACACACATACACCTACATATACAGACAAACCTACATGCATGCACACACAAATGCACATCTACATGCATACAAACATACTTACACAGATACACATATATACACACATACATATTCAAAGTATAGATAGACACACACATGCATGCACTCTCACGCACACAGGTTGTTTTTTTTTCCAGCCCTCAAGTAGACCTCCTGACCCTATTACTTGCACTTGAACTGAGCTTTTCTTGAATGGGGCCTCTCGGCTTTGTTAGCCATTTAAGTTTTGAGAGCCAGATTGGTATTCAGTGTGATTGAGCATGATTTCCAGTGCATTGCTGTGCAATGTGTTGAACACTCCTTAAAGGGATAGTAATACTTCGTTTTAACTTTATTTTATTTTGTAGGCATTAAAAAAACACGAAGAATGATAAAATTCTTATCTCTCAAACCTTTATGGTTCACAAGCAAAGTTTCCCCTCCTGCCCCTTTTACTTAGTGTAAGCCATCTCTTCTCAGATGTGGAATCTAGTTGTAAGACCAGACAGATAACAGCAGGGGACAATCTTCTTACAGTGAAAACAATGAAAGCCCTGCCCCCCTTGACAAGCTTTTCAGGTTTTTCCCTTATCTTAATTGAAGATTGTCCCTCTCTGCAATCTACCTGGGCACCTCCCTTCTAATCTGCATGAACAGTGTTACATCAGTAAAAGGGGCGGGAGGGGGACACTTTGTCATTGAATTACTCTACAATTCTGACAGAATTGAAATAACACTCTCCAAAGTCCAAATACTATGATGATTAATTAGAGCTGCTTTTATTATGAAACATTACTATCCCTTTAAGGCTAAAAATCACAAATATCCCTGAAATGTATTAGTTTCTCCTTTGAATCCTAGGCTTGGCTTCACACACCAGCATTCTTCTTTGGTGTTTAGATGTAATATCTGATTTATGTAAGTAAAAAGCTCTTGGGGTTTGGTTGCCTACTGTTGTCTGCTCAGTCTAGTAGTAAACACAACATCAAAATGAAAGACAAAAAAGTAATTCTTTACAACTGCTCCCAAGCAATGATGCATCCCTAGTGATTTTTTTACTAGCATGCAACATCCTTGATAAGGCCAGGGGAGGGCTGGCAATTTGTGGCCTGGAGGGTAGCTACAATCAAGTGGACCGATTTTACTATTGTTCCAGCCCTCTGTCCCAGCCCACCATCTTTTGTTAATTTTAAAATTGCCATTAACCCTTTGAGTGCTTGAGGGGTATACCACGCATTACCGCTCTGTCACTCAAAGGGTTAGTGTTGTGAAGTAAGGCAAGCAATACCACAGAGCTTACAATTGAAATGGGGTTACACTGGTGCAACTACAGAGCTTACAATGTAAGTAAAGCTGCACTAGTGATACCATATAACGTACAAGAGAAATGGGTTATTCTACTAATGTAGCTCCACTTGGATTGTAGCTCCATTTCAATTGTAAGCTCTGTGGTATCACTACTGTAGTTACATTTGCAGCAAAAATAGGGAGTGGCCCACCAGCCCAGACATATGACTGGCCCAGGGGGCAACTGCCCCCCAGGCCAGCCCTCCCCTGGACAAGGCCCTTTACATAGGCAATGGAACTGAATACATTTCCTGCTAAAGTTCTGCAGCAGAGATACATTTTCATTCTAGGTGCCCCTAGGCAAAACACTCTAGGTGCCCTTAGATCTGCACATTGCCACACCCCCGACTCTTCACATGAGCCTGCCCCCAGTTCGAGACACTATTCCTTAGCAAGGAAAATACTCTTGGTCTTTAACAAAGGACAAAAAAGCTTTAACCCTTTGTTTGCTAGAAAAATCTCCAATGCATTGCTTAGTTTACCTTTCCATCAGTGACATGGTTAACAGTCCTGCTATAAGTAAGGGTTAAAATAAAATAAAAAATAACGTGATCAATAAACATCTTGAATTCCATTCTTTAGACATTTAACTACCGCTCACACTGCGGTATTTTGCTGGCATCTTAAACTCCTTAAGATTAATACAGGCTTTCATCCAGGACAGGAAATAAATGGTTAGACCATATCCTATCTGCACTCTTAATTAATCCACTAATCTCTGTTACAGATTGCCGAAGGGATGGCATACATTGAAAAAAAGAACTACATTCACCGAGATCTCAGGGCAGCGAACGTGCTAGTCTCCGATTCCTTAATGTGCAAAATAGCTGACTTTGGTCTGGCACGAGTAATTGAAGATAATGAGTACACTGCAAGAGAAGGTAGGGGGTTATGTCTTTTGTTCTTTCAATCCTTTGAGTGCTGGTGGAATGTTCAGTGGATGAGTTGCACACCCCATTGGCACTCTCGGGTGAATGGTCATAGCACAGTCATTTCTATATTCTAAATCTCTTAGTCAGAAATAGTAGCATATGATGCAGCTTGTTTCATCTGCAGATCTACTCCCAAGGTAAGATCTAGTGAGAGAACACTACCATATATCTGTTGCCCTTTAAAGAGGATCTGTCCTCATCTCACTGGGAGCATCCATCTTTATGTGATTTGCATAATTATTATTCCACCCCTTTAGTGGAAATTGTCTTGTTCTGCCAAAATCAGAAAGTGTCAGGCAATTTCAGGATGGGGAGTAACTATTTAGGCAAGTTGCGCCACACAGCTCAGAGCTCTGCTGAGGTTAAAATGTCCCTAACTGCTAAACCAAAAATATCTAAAACCATTACACTGAAAAAAAAGAGATTTTTTTTTTTTTTTTTATAGACATTTTTAGATTAAAAGCTGTGTAGTGACAGACCCACTTTTAATATGGATACAGGCATGCTTTGAGATGTAATTAGCATCCAAGCATTACTTCTATATCTGTTCTGGTTTAGTGGCAGCTGCTTCAGAACTACCAAGTAAGGACCATTTTCTCTGGACCTTTCAACTGCTGCATCTGCTTTGCAAATGTCCACTCAGGCTGTGCTACAAAAGATGGTTATGAGAAGTGCAGGTCATAAATACAGTAGCACTTTTTCAAATGCAGCCCTGCAACATACCAAGCATTCCTCTTTGTTTGTTTCATGTTGTGTGTGATTCAGTGCGTCATGGTGTGCCTTATGTTCCATATTATTCTGTACAAAGAAAAGTATCACATGATCTCCAGAGCTTTACTCTTCACTACTAGTTCTGTTCCTACTAGGTCTCATTATTGTGGATGGTGTATAAGTGCAGCAAAGACCAGAGTAAAAGGGTTGCAACCTATCATATCGACTGTGGGAAACTGAACCATGTTTTGTAAAATAATTAAGACCACCATTCCCCATATATTTTTTTTATTTTATTTAAGCCTGACAGAGCATCTGAAGACCTAGCTGAATCCAGATCAATAATATCCTAAAAGTACACTGAATCACTGATACTGACCTGCTGGACACAGACGGTAGGATTTCCCATTAGGCAGACTGGGTAGCCACAGCTGTGAAGAAAGGTTGGGAGTGGGCAGTGAATTTGCAGGAGACACTTCTGACTCATGGTTGCAGGTTTACCCCTTTGAGTGCCAGAGGGTTACTGTACCCATCTGGTATGCAAAGGGATATTTACCATTTTGTATATTGTTGTAATGTCCAGTTTATATACCCAGGCACTGGTCATTGTAATTCCATTGCAGAGCGCTGCAGATATATTTAGCACGAGAAGGATAAATAACATTTTTATGTTAAAGGGTAAGGGTGTATGTGTGCAGCCATAGGCAGAGCAACGGAAATGTGAGCTGTAAATCCTGCCATAGACACAGTGAGTCACATTTACCAGAGAGTTACTGGCATTGAAAGGGCTATTTTTGACCTCCCTTGCAGGCTCCAGAAGCTAATTTATAAAGTAAGTCTGCCCTTTACTGGCAGATAGCAGGTCCTGCAGCAACTAGTAAATCAACCTGTGACAGGAAGTTTGGTTATCAACAAATGTATTACTTAGTGATTTTCTCACTGGTGAATCCCATTGTGTTCAGTTGTGAAGCCAAATTACAATAAAGTAGTGGGTTGATCTGTCTTCTGCTACAGAGCTCCGAAAGCCTTGAATAATCTACCCCAAAAGATCGTGGTGGTGGTGGGGGGTTATGCACTAAAGCGTGATAAAGAGGTTATAACGTGGAGATAACTTCTCCAGTTATTTCACTTCTCCAGTTCCTATGGTATTCGATGGGCCCAAAGAACTAAGATTTTCAAAGTTGGAAAGATAGGAATTGGAGTTCTTTATCACACCTTAGTTCACCACACACACACACCAATCTCACAGTTTAAAATCCTTAAAAATAACTGCATCTTTGTATTTAACCCTTTGACAGCCAGAGGGGTACGCAACACATTGCGTACTGTATATAAATGTTAATTCTTTTTTTTTATTTGTCTCTTTGTGTATTAATTTATAATTTTGAATTGGAGATTATCTCCAGAACATAAGTGAAAATGAGAAAAAATCACAACTTATTCTTCCTGGTAAATAAAATGTTGAACAAAGTACAAGTGGAGCCAACCAACTGCACTGTGTAGAGGGAAACACAAATTCCAATTGATTTAAATGGGGAGAGAAATCGCCATCGCTTTTCCAAGAGATCTTGGTATAATTTAACAGCTTGAAAACCTGATTTAAATCAGTGGAGATTTTTACTTATCCCACGGTGCAATTGGTTTGCACCAGAATTGCTTCTTTTTGTCATTATACATAAAAATGTATCTTTCTATGTAGGCCAAAAACAAACAATAGGAGCCATCCCCACAAGGAAACAAACATATATTCTATGCACCCACCATTTTATTAGAAATGGAATTCAGGTGGGAATTAACTGTTCTAGTTCCTCTCTCCTACCAGCAGTCAATAGTGTATTGTCCAGTTATTTAAAGTGATAGTAATGTTTCACAATAAAAGCAGCTCTGATTAATCTTCATAGTATTTGGCCCATATAGAGTGTTATTTCAATACTGTCAGAGTTGTAGTTCAAGAGTTATTGAATGATAAAGTATCCCCCTCCCTCCCTGTTTACTGATGTAACACTGCTCACCTCAGAGCAGCAACACTGAACTACAACTAGTACAGTATTGAAATAATGTTCTTCACAGCCCAAATACTTTGAAGATTAATCAGAGCTGCTCTGGCACTTAATCGGTTAAGAGTAATTTATATATATATATATATATATATATAGTAGAGTGGAGATTGTAGCCGTATTAGTCCAGTGATGCAGATGTAAAATAAGAAACAAAATAAGTATCTTGTAATACCTTTTTTATTGGACTAACAGAATTTAGGATTTAGGAAATGCTTTAGACTTGAGAAAGGGAGGTTCTCCCGAAATTCTGTTAGTCCAATAAAAAAGGTATTACAAGATACTTATTTTGTTTCTTATTTTACATATATATATATATATATATATATATATATATATATATATATATATATATATATATATATAATATATATATATAATATATATATTACTTCCAATACATACTTTCAATCCAAGGAGACCAGATTAGCAAACATTTTGCAAAACAACCCAATTCAACTGAATAAAAAAAAAAATGTTCCTATATATAGTGATCGCTGTTGAAGTCTCACCTCCTTGCAGGAAACAAAGGGTTTCAATACACATAAATTATTTATAAAGGACACACTCCATTTGGAAGAATATAAATTGAAACAATTAGCAGTGGTTTACAAGAGTTTAAAATCAACGAAATAGTAGAATATCACTATAAATAACTTTTGTTTGAAAGACTCCTACCTTGGTAAGTCCTTATGTTAAACAAATGAATCCTACATTATAGTTACACTTGAAGGACTAGAGGATGGGCAGAACTTCATGGTGCATGATCCTTAAAGTGTTACATTACTTGTGCCTTACAATATTTTATTCTTCAAATGTAGTATTTTCATTTTTACAGGTGCCAAATTCCCCATCAAGTGGACAGCACCAGAAGCAATCAACTTTGGCTGTTTCACAATAAAGTCGGATGTGTGGTCCTTTGGGATACTACTGTATGAAATCATTACCTATGGAAAGATTCCATATCCAGGTAAAGCACAATACATTAACAATTTATTTTTCTACTGCAAAAAAACAAAACAAAAACATAATTTATCTGTCGTCCAATACAGATTACTGGTAACTTTGGGTAGGCACTCAGCCCCTTTAAGTAGGCAGGAACAATTCTGAGAAGTGAGTGCAGGGGAGGAGCCTACCTTAGCTGCAGCTTCCTGTTTTAACTTCAGTAAGTTTTGTTCCTCAAGAGAGAGGCAAGAGAACAGTTCTGTTTAGTTTTAGCTTCTTTATTATTTTTCTGTTAGATATGGGATACCACCATTAGGCGGATTACCATCACTGACAATTCCCATCACCCAGATGTGAATAGCTCAGTTTACCAGGTGCTTATTTGTGGACCTAAGCCCTGGGGGGACAATCTTGGCTGCAAGTTCTTTCCTCAGGAGTTGCCCACTGAGACTTCTTCTTGATAATATGGCAATCTGAAGAAAGAAGTCCTGCAAAAAAGGTGAGCAACCCTTTGAGTACTGAGGTCCACATGTCCCATGGAACCCCTCAGGGGTCTTTATTACTGAGTTCTTATTGCATACTCTAGCACTCATTGGGTCTAACTGTATGTCTGTCTGGGTGTTTGGAGCAAGTTTCTGTGGTAAATTAACCTTTTCACTGCTGTTTGGCATGTTGTGGGGGTCGAGGACACATTCCCTACTAGGTTTGGTGTTTATATTGTTTAACTACATGATCTAGTATGTTTTTAATTTGAATTTTATTTTCAATCGTTTTTTTGTGAAATTATGTACTGTGCCTTTAAGGCACCCTTTTTACCGCACAGACTCCATTGCTCCATTCACTTCAATGGGACTGTACAGTTTGGGAGATATCTCTGCAACTGCTTATCGCAGCGAGGTCAGCGATAGCTCATTTTAATTGTCTGCCCTTGCTCTGTCATCCGGTCAATGTTCTGAACATGCTGGGGGGCTTGGGGGCTTTGGGCACTGTTGGGGTACTTTAAAAAAAAAAAAAAAAAAAAAAAAAAAACTACAATTCCCATTAGTGCTTGCTTCGCGCACTCGTTTCTGACTGGCTCCTGTCGCCGCAACCATTTTGTGCTTTTCTGTGAGTGAGTATGCAGGGCCTGTAATCTCCTTCTCTCCTCACTTTCATTGCCAGATAAGTTTATAATAATGTTTTCTGTGCTATTTAATCACTTTTAAACACTGTTTTGGGGTGATTTAGTGTACTTTTGACCAGTTGATTTCTGTGAGAATGTCTGTTCCACTAGAGACTGGGGTTAGACCTAAGACTAAGGAATCTGGGGTGCCTGTGTCCCCCATTGCTCATTCTGTCATGAAGGGTTACCTAGAGAATTCTCAGGTCATGTTTGCCCAACATGCTCTGCTGTCCCTGGATCTCCTGCAGGGACCTCCAGCCATGCATTAGAGCCAGTATGGATACAAGATTTTAAGGCTAATACAGGGACCTCCGGTCTACCGTACAACTCCTTCCATCCACCTTACAGGGGGTCTTTCACTCATGTCAAGACCCCGCTTACATCAGGTCTTCCCTGCCTAAACCGTCGGGTGTCCCTGATTTATCGGATTTCTCTGATGAGGAACTGTGGATTATGAGGATGAAAACAGTTCTGCAGTACTTCCTCTCAATTTTTTCTTGGGGATCCCTTTGAAGCTGATCCTGTCCCCTCTGCTGAGGGCCTAATCAGGGCTGTACTGACCACCCTGAATATTCCCTTGGTACAGGAGTCCTCTTCAGGACCCCTTCAGATGTGTTTCAGGAGCCTCAGCGCCCTTATACATGTATCCCACCCTTGACCGTCTGGTCTCTGACGAGTGGAATTTTCCAGATAGAAAGCCATCTGTCTCTAAAAAATTTGTTAAGCTTTGTCCATTTTCTGAAGCAGCGTTAGCTCTATGGGTACATCCACCCAAGGTGGACGCCCCTGTGTCCAGGTTGTCCAAATCTACTCCTTTGCCTGTAGCAGATGCTTCTGCTATGAAGGACTGGACTAACAAAAAGCTTGAGACTTCTCTCAAGGCTATTTTTGCTTCGGCTGGTTCTGCCTTACGCCCGGCATTTGCCACTGTGTGGCTGAATAGGGCCGTGGCCGTCTGGACTGCACAGCTTACCTTGGCTATTCGCCAGGGGGCTTCTACTTCTGAACTGCTGAGACTTGTCACCAACATTGCTAAAGCGCTGTTTGACACAGTTTGTATTTGCCAGGGCTACTTCTATGTCTGTGGTTGCCAGACAGGCTCTTTGGCTCAAGATCTGGTCTGCTGATACCACGTCAAAAAAGGCTCTATTATCATTGCCTTTTCAAGGTTCTTCCCTATTTGGGCCTGAGCTTAAAGAACTCATCAGCAGAGCCACTAGAGGTAAAGGTACTCTACTTCCAGTGGTCCACAAGTCCTCCAAACCTTCATAGGCATGACTCGCCAATTCTGGGCCCCTGCCTTCAGGTGGGAGGGTGCTTGAGCCACTACCTTTCCATCTGAGAAAAATCTGTGGTGGACCTGTGGGTTTTGCAGGTGGTGGCGGAAGGGTACAAGATTCTTTTTACCTCTCTTCCTCCTCCCCGCACCTATCCTCTCACTCTCCTCTGGGCGCAGGAAAGCGTCTCCTGTTCGAGGGTGGTACCCAAGCCCTTATAGACAATGGGGTCTTGGGGCTGGTTCCTTTTCCGGAGACAGGGTTGGGGTTCTATTCCAACCTCTTTGTGGTCTCCAAGAAGGCAGAGGTTGTCATCCTGTTCTAAATCTGAAGGATATCAACCAATTTGTGGTCAGTTGCAACCAGTGATTGCGGCCATGTCTCCTGGGGAGTTCCTAGCACCTCTGGATCTTCAAGATGCGTATTTGCACATCTCCATTCATCCACAGAGCCGACAGTGTCTCTGACTTGCCTGAGACAGGGGTCACTTTCAGTTTTCTGCCCTGCCATTCGGCCTGACCACCACTCCTCAAGTCTTCAATCGAGTTGTGGGAGCTTTAGTCTCTGCTCTCCATCGAGATGGCATCAGAGTCACTCCGTACATGGATGGCCTTCTTCTGAAGGCCTCATCTCCAGGCCTTCTTCACCAAGCAGGTTCAATCCTGCATTCAGATACTATCCTCTCACGGGTGGATCATCAGTTTTGACAAGTTGGACCTTGTTCCCTCCCGGACGATGGTTTTCCTGGACCTTCTCTTCGACACTCAGAGAGGGATGGTCTTTCTCACAGACGAGGTGGCTCATCAGCTGGCTCAGAAGGTCTCTATGGTTCTGCGCTTGGATCCGATTCCTGACAAGAAATTGTCCTCTCTAGTAGGGAAGTTCATGTCCACAATAGAAGCAGTCCCATTCACCATGGCTCATGCCAGGAAGCTTTGGAAGTTTCTGATCTTGGTATGCAAAGGTCAACCGGATCATCTGGAGGAGTCTCTGTCTCTCCCGCTTCATGTAGAGTTGATTCTTTCATGGTGGCTCAACCTGGACAATCTCCTGAAGGGCAAGCCCTTCCTGATACTGTTCCGGATGATGGTGACTACAGACGCCAGCCTCTCAGTACAGGAGTCTGTTCTGGGGCATCTGAATGCTCAGGACTGGTGGTCTCAGGAAGAATCTCTCCTTCCCATCAACGTCTTGGAACTTTGGGCATTATTTTATGCCCTGCACCACTGGACACTCCAGCTGGAGGACTGTCCAGTTAGAGTCCAGTCAGACAACGCCACAGCGGTGGCTTACATTAACAAGCAAGGCGGCACAAGAAATCTCGCAGCTTGATTAGAGGTCAAGGCTATTTTGTCCTGGTCAGAGGACCATGTCCCTGCCATCTCCGAAGTTCATATTCCAGGCATCGTCAACATCTTGGTAGACTTCCTCAGTTGACACAGTGGCCAGCGGAGAGTGGGAACTTCACCCAGAGGTGTTCAATCTGGTAGTTCAGAAGATGGGTATCCCATGCATCGATCTGATGGCAACAAGACACAACAGGAAGGTTCCAGTTTTCTGCTCTCACTGGGTGGACCCACTAGCTCTAGCTGTGGACGCTCTATCGATACCTTGGATCTTTTCTCTGGTGTACATCTTCCCTTCTGTTCCAATGCTGCATAGGGTTATGAGGAAGCTACGTCTGGAGCGCTGTCCAGTCATTCTGATTGCTCCGTTTTGGCTTTGCCAATCTTGGTTCACTGAGCTTCTGGATCTGTCAGTGTCAGACCCCTTCAGGCTTCCTCCTCATCCAGATCTTCTCTTACAGGTATAGATGTGGAAGGAGTACGTTCATTGTCTGGTTTTGACAGCATGGAGGTTGAATCCTCAACTTTGAGGAAGAAAAGTTTTTTCATCTGGTGCAGTGGCTACTATGCTTAGTGCCCGTAAGCCTGTTCCTCCAAGGCCTACTATAGAGTCTGGTCTACATTTCTCTCTTGGTGTGCTGATAGGATCTTTCTCAGGAGTTTCATCTCCCTACAGTCCTTTCCTTCCTTCAGGATAGTGTGGTTAAGGGTCTCCGTTTGAGCTCCATAAAGGTTCAGACTTCTGCTCTCTCTGTTTTCTTCCAGAGGCACATTGCCATTCTTCCAGATGTCAAAGTGTTCTTACAGGGTGTTGCTCATACCCATCTGGTGTTTAAGTCCCCTGCTCCTCAGTGGGATTTAAACTTGGTTTTGGGTGTCCTTCATAGCCCTCCCTTTGAGTCTTTGGCTTCTATTCCTCTGCACCTGTTGACGTGGAAAATGGCTTTTCTTCTGGTGATAGTGTCTGTTCGCCGTGTGGCGGAGCTCCAGACCTTGTCTTGCAAACCACTGGTTTTGATGTTTCACAAGTTAAAGCCGTGCTTCACACTTCGCAAACGTTTCTTCCAAAGGTTGTATTGGAGTTCCATATGAATCAGGAGATTGTGGTTCCTTCCCTCTGCCCTGACCCTTCTTCTGACAAGGAGAGGAATCTTCACTTGTTGGATGTTGTGCTCTGCCTCAGGTTCTATGTGTACCTTACTGAGTCTTTGCATCAATTTGAAGCTCTTTTCATTATTCCAGAGGGCCCCAGGGCAGAGAAGCCTGTGTCTAAGGTGATCATGGCTTCTTGGATTAAGTCCACTATTCGTAAAGCTAACGAACTGAGGAAGAAACCTGTGCCCTTCAGGGTCACAGCTCATTCCACTCGCTCCATTGGGGCATCTTGGGCCTACAAGAATCAGGCCTCTGCTGATCAAATGTGCAAGGCGGCCACTTGGTCGTCTGTGCACACCTTTTCCAAACACTACTGTGTTGATGTGCTGGCATCGGCCAATGCAAGTTTTGGGAGGAAGGTCCTGGAGGCAGCCTTACCTTTATTCCTTCCATACTCTTTCACTTTTGAGCCCAGCTGGCTCTAGTTCAGTGTGCTGTTTATCAGTTCCTGGGGTCTGTTTTACCCCTGTTCAGTGTCCATTGACACTCATTTGTTTGTGCTGCACTGTTTATGACCTGTAGGTTCATTGGTGGTCTGGTGACTTTGGGGGCCTGCTACTGGTCCTTGCCTTTCTTCCCACCTCTGGGAAACTCAATGGTTGGACATCCCAAAGTTACCAGTAACCTGTATTGGACGACAGAGAAAAAAGGATTTTAGTCTTACCTGTTAAATTCTTTTCTCTTAGTCTATACAGTTTACTGGTCTCCCACCCTGTCAAGGGACCATGCTTGGCGCTCCTGCAACAGGACATGAGGGGCCACTTTTGGGTTCATGCTCACAGGAGTCTTCTGTTTCCTCGCTGACTACTTGTAATAGTTGGTTCCAAAACTTACTGATGTTAAAACAGGAAGCTGCAGCTAAGGTTAGAGGGTAGGCTCCACCCCTGCACTCACTTCTCAGAATTGTTCCTGCCTACTTAAAGGGCGGAGCACCTACCCAAAGTTAACAGTAACCTGTATGGACTAAGAGAAAAGTATTTAACAGGTAAGACTAAAATCCTATTATTGTTGGCGTTACGTATATCTCTTTTCAAACACACTTTGCAGACCTGTAATGTAAGGAGTGAGTCTTTCATTTTGCAATATAGGTTCAGCGTGTTTGTTTATCTATAGCTTCTCTTTCGATCTTTTCTTTGTACTGCAACATTATTTTAAAAACCAACATCTAAAAAGTACAATAAATATGTTACAATCATCCTTCATCTAGTTAATTGCTGCTACTCCCACATCTAGGAGAGGCAAATATATAAATGTACCGCTCTATGTACAGGCCCCCCCTGGCTTCCCTTCTGCCGGACTGGTGCAGAGAGTTTCAGAAACACAGCTGATGACTATTAGCTGTTGCCAAGCAACACCCACCTACACAGCCAATAGGTATAAGGCTGCCACTGGCCATTGGGACAAGAATCTTGGGTAGACTTTACATTTACAGCCTTAACTGTAATAGAGCTGCTAATCCAAGACATTGGAATAGCTGCAATTAACTAAAAAGACGGAGCTTTAACATTATTTTTATTATTCTTTTTCCCCATGTTAGATACTCTTTAAAATAGTAACAGCTGTTCTTGTTTTAACAGTGACATTCAAAAATATATTTTATTTTATACTCATTTGATGGAATCTCTATAAATTTTGCGGTTCTGCCAGCACAAACAAGTGATGCGTTTAGCTCACACTCTACAATAGCTGTTCCTCCTGCTCATGTAACATCGGCATACCTGGGGAACTCTAAAGATCATGGGGTGAAGGGCTAAATTCTCAAGATGAAGGTGTCTAGATTTTCCTAAAATATAATCTGTACAAAGTACCTGCTTCTTTTCTGTCTAAATTGTGGCCATTTGTACCAAAAAGACAGAGGGAAAAATCCCACTTAGAGATATACTGAAAATTCCCTGGTGTGGACACCATGGCCTGGCCTAATCCCATTTTGTTTTGGTAGTGAAGAGTGAAGTGGGCTAAAGATTTTGTAGGGACGCATTACGGGGAGAGTCACAAAATGACAGCCATCATACCCTTCCTTCAAACTTTTCAAATTTGAATTAAAAAAGTAAATAAAACAGAGAGGATATTTTGAATACTACCATTTGAAAGGGAACAATAATAAAAGGAAGTCAAGTAACGAGCAATTGTTTTCACATAATAATAATTAGTATTTATATAGCCCCTTTCTCCCAGTGGGACTCAAAGCGCTTCCAGCGCACGTTCTCGGAATTAACCGAATCGGCAGCTGAAATAATAGATGTTATTATTACCCAATCGATGGTACTCATTTATCGACCTCGGAAGGATGAAGGGCTGAGTTGACCCTGCTGTGATTCGAACCTGCAACCTTGCGGTTTGAACAGGCTCCATAGTCAGGGACTTTAAAGCTGGTGAGATAGCTCAGTGGTAATCACTCAAATGCTATCAAGGTCAACGACTCATTGCAAAGCAATGGAGACTGCACTGGCAGACAAGTGATTAATTTATCATTTGAAGCAGACAAAATGTGATGTATTAGTTAACGCCCCCTAAAACTTTCCTTCATTGCTTTAGGAATGAGCAACGCAGATGTGATGTCCGCCCTTCAGCGTGGCTATCGCATGCCGCGAATGGACGCCTGTCCTGAAGAACTGTACGACATTATGAAACAGTGCTGGAAGGAGAAGGCGGAGGAAAGACCAACTTTTGATTATCTACAGAGCGTGCTGGATGATTTCTACACAGCAACAGAAGTGCAATACCAACAGCAGCCATAGATCACAGACATGTTTTGTTCTAGTTCCTGTACAGTGAAATTGACTGGACTGGTTATTCCATTCATCTGCTGTCTCCTTCACGCACTTGGAATATCTGAACTTTCCGAAATGTTGGAATAACCATGTTCAGTAATATAGTTATTTTCCAAACCATGGTTATCTGATAAGTGTCACTTCTATACATAGTTGGTTTATGTATGGTTGTTGGCTTCAGATTCCTGAAAGCTATGAAATTAGCGTGTATATAAGGGTATCTCTTTGTACACATGCATAAAGTTTAAGATGGGTTGGTCAAGTTCAGTCACTGTAGGCATTATGTCCTTAGATAATGGAGCCATCTCTACCATTCAAGGGCATAACCAAAGAGCTCATAGAATTGCAGTTGAAACAGCACTGGTTAAGCACATGAAACTCACCCACTTCTCATATATTTGTGATGAGGATTTTCAACTTATCTGTGAATGCAGCTTTGTTATATTTATAAACTTGTGATATGTCACTTGAAGCTGTAAAACAACACTGCAGTCCTAAAATAAAGCAATATCACTTTCTAATCTCCTCTTTACATGTATAGAGCCCCTGTATAGCTTGTCTAATGATCAAAGAAACATTAATGCTAAAATATAACTTATATGAAAAGAATGGAGGTGAGGTTATGTAAAAGCTTCCATACTTTGATAAAATGTGTTTTGACCAGGAAGTGAGCATTGCAAAGGAAACGTTTTCCCCATCCTGCTGAGAGTAGCATGTTCTGTTTCAAATATCCTAAGTTCTTTAAAGGTACAGAAACATCAACATACAGACTTGTGAACGTTACTAAATTATTCTTCATAGAAGCACAATTTGTATTGTAACAAAAACTCAACACACACACAAAAAGTGTAGCATTTCCATGGATTCTGCTGTGAAGGTCACAAATATATAGGTAAATAAATAGCATAAGATCCATACAGGACAGCATCTATCAGCTGGATGGTTAATAATATAAAAACAAAAACTATAGTACTTTCTTAAAGAGGAATTACACCCGAAGAATTATTGTCTGTTAACCCTTTTGAGTACCAGAGGGGGCAGAGCAATGTGTTGTGTACCCATTTGGCACTCAGAGGGTTATCCTTTCTGATTTACGTCAAACCCTTGTCCGTTATTTGTTTATTTTCATTTGATCTGTTTCACCCTGTTGCCACTGTACCAGTATACAATAGGATTAGATGTGTCCATTAAGATTCATTCAGCTTATTGGTTGTTGAGAGGAGGTGTTACCTAGGGAGGCAGACTTCAGTAGAGATCACTATACACTGTATACTGCAGATACAATGCCTAAAAAAAACACATACAGACATACCAGACTGCTGCATTAAGGACACAACACATAGCATGTATTAAACTAAGAGGGTATGATTCTAGTGTAACTTTTTTTTTTAAGCTAGACCCAACCAAGATGCATGTTGTAGAAGAGCCTTATAGGTACTGTACATATACTGTACATATTGTTATGCAGTTGTACTTGAAGACAATGCTGTACTTTGTTTCAGTGCCACAAATCATTCTAGCAATGAAGGATATGCAAATAATCACTGATAACCTGTGCCACTATAGTCCAAAGCTGTAGAAAAATAACAGATATATATTTGTATGTGCTGTTCATATTCACTCTAGCTTAGTGTGATGCTTATTTCCATTTCAGGTAAGTTATTCTTTTGTGTAAAACAAATGATCATCTTCTCCCCCCCGGCGGTTTTGTGTTTAACCCTTTGAGGACCATTGCAAAGCAATAGATTGTGCACTCCTCTGATCCATGAAGGGTTAACAGCCTTGAATTGGTAGCGCTCTCTCCACTGCAATGCAAAGCCTAAAAGAAAGGTATTTTTTTCTGTAAAATACCATTTCAGCCATTTTGTATCGTGCAGTAAGAAAGAATACCTCAGGGGTTCAAGTTGAAGATTTTCAATTATATTAAACTAGTGTAAAAGCCTGTTTACACGGGCCAAGGTCTGTGAGATGTTAACCCTTTGAGTGCCAGAGGGGTATGCAACGCATTGCTTTGCAATGAGTTGTGTACCCCTCCAGCACTCAAAGGGATAAAAGGCCGGCCCTGCTCTGCTTACTGCCATCACTTATGTGATGCACTGTAGAGACTGCCCGAATGCACAGAATGCTCCCAGCATTCGAGCAGACTCTACTGCGCATGACAGCTTCTGACAAACATCATAGCTAATTATTATATTGGATATTTGTTTGGTCTTGCATAGCATATTGTGATCATTATCAACGCTTACAAGTCCTTTGGATTCATCATTTCTATTTTCTGTTTGTAGAGCATCTTAGTGTAAAGAAACAACCGTTTCTAGTCGAGGCTCGCAAAAAGTGACAGCCATATTTTTTTTAATCATTAATTAACCCTTTCCCTCTGGCACGGAAAGGGTTAAAGCAAATCTCCTCACAAAACACACCAGCACTGTGAATGAAAAGTTATTTTTTTATATAAAACTATTTTATTATATTGGCAGACTGGTAACATAGCAGAACAGAAACTTAAATAATGTTTAATGTTTAGAAATCAGAGGGGTTTGTAACACAGTGCAACCCCGTAGTCCTTAATCCTTTGAATTCATATGATCACTGGGGAGAGATGCAATGACCTAGTTCTATCCTCTGAAATGTATTGTTTAGTGCTAGCCTTTTTGATGCATTCTGCATCGATTTATGGCCTAGATTCCATTGTAGTTAAGTGTTTGCACGGTTTGTTTGTTTTTTTTTTTTAAGCTTGTGGAAAATTTTATACATGAAATCTTTCATAAAGTTATCAACTGCAATGGAATTCAGGCCTAATTATTGCTAAGGTTCCATTACAGCAGGAAATATGTCAGTTATGTTTTTGATACAGCAGACATTTCTAGCTTCTTAAAGGGATAGTAACACTTCGTTTTATCTTTATTTTATTTTGTTGGCATTAAAAAAAACATGAAGAAAGATATGTCTTATCTCTCAACCCTTTATGGTTTGAGAGATATTCACAAGCAAAGTTTCCCCTCCCGCCCACATATAGACAGAGACAGACAGATAGTGTTACGTTAAAGTGATAGTAATGATTCACAAAAACAGCAGTTCCAATTAATCTTCATAGTATTCGAGCCATAGAGAGTGTTATTTCAATACTGTCAGAGTTCTAGTTTAAGAGTAATTGAATGATAAATTTTCCCCCTCTCGCCCCTTTTATCTTGTGTAACCATCTCTTCTCAGATGTGCAATCTGGTTGTAAGACCGACAGATAACAGAAGGGGACAATCTTCTTACTGTGAGAACAATGAAAGCCCTGCCCCCCTAGACAAGTTTGTCAGGTTTTTCTCTTATCTTAATTGAATATTGTCCCTCTATGCAATCTACCTGGGCACCTCCCTTCTGATCTGGCTGAACATTGTTACAGTATTAAAAGGGGAGGGAGGGGGATAATTTGTCATTGAATTACTCTTGAACTACAACTCTGACAGAATTGAAATAACACTCTCCAAAGTCCAAATACTATGATGCTTAATTAGAGCTGCTTTTATTATGAAACATTACTATCCCTTTAAGTCTGACCAAGAATTGAATCTCTTTGGAGTACTGAATAACACTCCAAAATGAGCCCCAAGTGAGGCTAGGAAGCCCAAGGAAATTGATCAGATTTCAGAAGAGTAACGTCTGCTGGATCAGTCAAGGGAAACTGAGAGGGGGATAATACCCACAAGTCCCTGACTGTTCCCCCATATATCCGAGCACCTCTACATGTGTATAATCTCTTCATTACTAGATCATGGCAATCTCACTGGTCAGTCAACAGAGGAGTTAACTATGAGTAGCTGAAAAACAAAATCATCCAATGACCCCCACAATCTAATAAAAACCCCTTTTGTTGTCATGGTGGTTATAATTAGCTGCACTGGAAATGGAATAGATAATTGATGCTTAAAAATACATAAAAGTCAAAACTGCCCCTATAAAGAAAGAAAAGGTGGGTATAACACTATCCCCCAACTTTCCATCCTGGTCATCTCACATTTACTTAACCAAGTAACAGATTAAAAAAGTTAACCCCCTTCCTTAGTCGCAGGGGAGGGCAACACTGGGATTGGCTTTTATATGACCAATCTGTGTTTACATTTTTCTACACTCCAGTTGGCTGGGAGGTGTATTTATGAAGGACATAGACATTGAAGTAACATCACCTGCCAGCCACTCATGGATGAGGGAGAGGGGTCACCTTAATAAAGGTTATATATACCCTATATTAATGTTTTTCTCATACTAATGGGGAAATGTACTCCATTTTTGTTTACAGAAAAGAGAGAACAAATGTGCCCTATGTTTTACAAAAAAAAGGGGGGTTTGGGGGTACTAGGACCACTTTATTTTTTTTGAACTCTGTATCTTTATACACTCGGCATGGGGAGATGAAGGGATAAAGTAATTCAGTTACGGCCCTCTTAACCTCCTACTCAACAGCTGATTCATGTGTAACAAGTGTAACCCCTACTTTGCTGGACTGGCTGTAATGCATCCCCATCCAATCCAGCTGTTAATGGTGGGCCCCATTGTGGTACTGTGTGTGTTTTTTGCACAGTTAACCCCTCTGATACTTGAGAGTTTGCAACCCATTGCATAGAAATGTGTTGCCAGCTGCCTGGTATCAGATGGCTTAAAGCGGAACTTTCACCAGCATGACATAGAGCAGCAAATGATAATTACATTAGCGATATGCAAACGCTTAGTTTTATTTTCAAGTATAATTGCTGCATTAACGAAGAATACCACCTTTTATGCAGGCATGCACCAGATGGGATCTTGCAGTAGGCGTTCTCTGCGTCTGCACTGTCAGTCCCTTCCGGTGCCTTTAGGCACAAAGGACTTCAACCCACCAATCATGGAGTTGAAGGTGACGGACAATGCAGACGCAAAGGTGCTGGCTCTGCAAGATGTCTGGGCTGTTCCCCGCTGCTGGCCTGTATAAAAGGTTATGCTTTTGTTAATGCTGCAATTATACTTGAAAATAAAATGAAGTGTGTGCATATCACTAATGTAATTATCATTACCCAGGACCAGAGCTGTTCAGTGGTGCTGTTGCTATACCATCCTATGTACAATTTCAGGCCACTGTGATATTGCACCTAAAAAATTCAACTTTGAGCTGTAATAACTTTTGAGTAAAACACCTTTCGGCAGTGGGAGTACACTTGTTATACTCTGGGGGATAAACCCTACAACATATTTTTTTTTACATTTTAAGTATTACTATGCCTTTAAGGAAGACTTGCGTGGGGAGGGTAGTTGGATGCACATGGGTGTGTGGAGTGGTTACACCCTTTTACAGCTTAATAGGTCTTGTTCCCTCCCTGCCCAGACACCAAAGGGAGCATAGCATAGGCCATTCTCCTACAACGTGATAGCAAAATGGCTGTTTGTAATGCTATTTTGGGTTGTGTGTATGCCTGCATAATTCAGTATACATACCGGCTGTAATGGAACAGGCAGAGTCGGGAAAAGGCTGGTGGGGACCTTTTTTGACTCTTCTCGGGCAAATGTTTAAAATTGGGGCTTTAACCCCTTAAATGCTTGAGAGGTATCCAATCTGCATTTGAAATCAATCTAGGATTTAAGGGGTTAAACCCCCAATTTAAATAAATGGGAGTTTTAGGGACTATTCTCCCCTATGGTGCACTGGTATCCTAGAATTGCACCTACATTCATGCTCTGCGTTCCGAACAGAGTAACAAACTTCACATCTTTGTGTAATTCACAGAAAACAAATGTACATAATGTGTTTGTATTTTATCTGTGTTGTTCCTTATCTTGAAAATAAGAACTGTTTAAATTAGCTCTTGGTATGTAATTTTTCCTTTTGTAAGTTTTTTGATCATTCTAAATGAAATGTAAATTAATCAAAATGCCTTGTTTAATTAAAATAAATATATTTAAATGACAATGTGTGCAATTTTTTTTTCTTCAGTCAACCCTTTGATTGCCAAGGGGTATGCAACACATTGCAAAGCAATGTGTTGCATACCCCTCTGGCACTCAAAGGGTTAAACTTTGGGATAATAAACCCCTTGGCTGCCAATGACCTTTCCAGTTCATTGTGAAGGGATACCTTTTGAGATTTTCTAGCATCCAAGACAACAAGGTATTGGATGTCTCCAGATGGCAGAGGAGCCAAGCTTAAACTTCACTTCAGGTCTGTTTTTATATTGCATAAGGGTCACAGCACCGATGATGTTAATTGTGGCTAATGGAACACCACACAGTGTCAATGAACCATACCTATTTCGGACAAGTAGGCAAAACATCATAAGCAAACTCATAATAAAGAAGCCACTTAAATGTAAAATATTGAGTATCACTCACTCATCTTAAGTCTTGTTCAGGAAATGTTCATTTAAATATTATTGAAAACAAAATTATGAAATAAATAAAAGTACTTTCATAAGTCCCAGACTCAAATTAATTCCATACAATGTGCTTTATGTACACACGTATAGACAGAGACAGACAAATAGTGTTATGTTAAAGGGATAGTAATGATTCACAAAAACAGTAGTTCCAATTAATCTTCATAGTATTTGGGCCATGGACAGTGTTATTTCAATACTGTCAGAGTTGTAGTTTAAGAGTAATTGAATGATAAAGTTTCCCCCTCCCGCCCCTTTTACCTAGTGTAACACTGTTCACCTCAGATGTGGAATCTGGTTGCTTGAACAGACAGATAACCGCAAGGGACAATCTTCTTACTGTGAGAACAATGAAAGCCCTGCCCCCCTTGACAGGTTTTTCAGCTTTTTCCCTTATCTTAATTGAAGATTGTCACTCTCTGCAATCTACCTGGGCACTTCCCTGCTGCTCTGAGCTGAGCAGTTTTACATCAGTATAAGGGGCAGAAGGGGGGATACTTTACTTGTACTACAGCACTGACAGTATTGAAATAATACTCTCCATGGCCCAAATACTATGATGTTTAATTAGAGCCGCTTTTATTATGAAACATTACTATCCCTTTAATACCTATGGACAAGTATAAATCTATACTATAGAATAAGAAGTGGTCAGGTGACCACAATTCTATGTCCAAGCCACACACACACCCAGGGAGGCAGCTAGAGGAGATCTGCATATGTCCTCTATTGCCTGAGCCCAGTATTACACACTGAATTATAATACACACACCCCAGGGCTGGCACATAAGAGCCACGTATGCAGGGCTATGGCACTCTATACACACCCCAGGGCGCAGCTTAGGAGGAGATTACCATATCTCCTACACAGTTCTGGAAACCAAAAAGGTGAAGTGTACTCACCGATATTTGATTTTCCTCTGTTTCCTTCCATGGCAATACTGGGTTTTATCTCCGCCTCTCAGCTAGTAGGACCAATAAACTCTTCTATATAAAACTCTGCTCCACCCTTCCTCCTCAGTTTTACCATTGTCTAAGCTGGAACGACAGAAAAAGAGGTTAGGTTCTCCAGTACATTGTGCAAAATACCATATAACGTATAAGCAAGGAGCAATACTTTGTACCAGAAGACCTAGGGTGGGGTGCCATGGAAGGACACAGAGGAAAATCAAATATCGGCGGTAAATTTCACCTTTTCCTCTGTGTCCAATCCATGGCAATACTGGGACTGATCAGGGTTGTGGAATTTATATTGCCCGACACGTGGTTCTGGGCGCCAGGCAGGTACATTTTTCTCAGATTTAGCCCTGCTTCGGGCAAGCAGAGCTGGACCAACAACCTAACATACCGCGATTAGATCCTAGGCATGAATGTGCCATGTCGCAGTCCAAGTCACACTGCAGCCAATGAGAGAGGAGTACTTTGACAGGATACTCCTCTCTCACTGGTTGTGTGTGGTATGCGGCAGAGGAGAGATGCCTGGATGGACCTAGTCATGGGAGTGAAACAGTGACGCGTCACTCAGCCAGAGCCAGTACAGCATACACCCACCAGCCCCGCAATGATGTGCAGATGTAGATACGGACGTCTTCTCTGCTGCTAATGTGGTTGTGCATATTTTCTTCCCCCGCCGGTGAGTGGCTGGCTGGGGCTGCTGTGCTGCACCTGCACCTCAACAGTCTCCCGAGGGCAGGAGGTGCAGAAACCCAGGCTACACAGCCACACACTACGCTGGCCTCAGCTGCATGGACTGCTTAAATGGTGTTGTATTCTCCAGCAATTGTGAACAGATGCTATCTTGAAGCAGTCTACTCAAGACGACAAGCAGTGAGGTAAGTTGAGTGCCAGAGGAGTACGCAATGCATTGCTTTACAATGCTGTGTGTACCCCTCTGGCACTCAAATGGTTAAGAGGCTCATGTTTTTCACTTGAAAGTAAGGGTACATTTTTACCACCATTTTTACCTGCTGATATTAACTACATGCTGTACTTGTGTGATTTAATACTTGTCTGCTTCAGCTTTATACAAGTATGAGTTCATTTGTACTAGCTTTGTCTTACCCTACTAAACGATACATAAATCCCATTATTCTTCCTCATCCTCTGCCAGGCTATATTGCCCCGTTCCGTCAGTATGTGTGGTTTGTGACAGCCCTTTCAGCAGGCTCCAGTGATGTCCATGCGCCTGCGCTGTCGGTCCCTTTTGGAGTCAAGTGGCTCCAAAAGGGACTGACAGCGCAGGCGCACGGACGTCACTGTGACGAGATGTCCGTGCTTCCTGCTCCTGTGAGCATCAGTAAAACGGCAAAATCTTCGGAACCAGGTAATATTTCTGGCGACTAGCACTACTAAGCAGCTAGTCGCCAGATGAAGAATGAATGCAGGTTAAGTTATTCCGGGGTGGTAGTTCCCCTTTAAATTTTCCACAAAAGTGGACAAACAAGGAGTCTGATTTATGGAAAGATTCCATTCTGTGAAGATAGATATGCATCTATGCAGATCCAAGTTAAGTAATAGTTTATCAGATTCTTGAAGGAGGTCTGATCCGAAGGAGGGAAGTACTATCTCTTGACTTAGATGGAAACTGGAAACAACCTTAGATCGGAATGGCAGCTTTGGTCGCAGAACCACTTTGTCTTTGTAGAAAATTATGAAAGGTGGTACACATAATAAGGCCTGGAGCTCACTAACTTTTCTGGCTGAAGTGACGGCAGTTAATAACATTGTTTAAAGAGTAAGATGTTTTAGGCAAATATTTGTTAGTGGCTCAAAATAAGGATGTGCGCATAATTGTTGTAGGACTAAACTGAAGTCCCAGGGGGGAATGACCTTCCTAATGGTGGGCCTTATCTTACAAATGGATGCAACATAACTTTTGATTAAATGATTCTTAGCAAAAGGTGTTGCCAGAATTGCTGAAACGTGCACCTTTAGTGAATCTGGTCTTAGACCCTTTTGGAAGCCATCCTGCAGAAACTCCAAGATACAACTCTGTGTTAGATGATATCTATTGAAGTGTCTAGCTAGGCATCACTTGTGGAACACTGACCAAATCCTGTAATATACTTTTGTTGTTGAAGGTTTCCTACCTTGCAACATGGTGGAAATAAGAGTTTGAAAGTCCCTTGTATTTTAGCGAGCTCCTTTCAGCCTCCAGGCCGCTAGATTCAAGAAGGCTGGGTTTGGGTGCAGAATGGGACCTTGAGACAGGAGGTCTGGCATTTGTGGGAGCTTTAGGGGTGGTCTGCTGGATAACAGAGTCAGACCTGCATACCATAGCTTTCAAGGCCAGTCCGGAGCTATTAAGATTACGCTGGCCTGATCTTGTCGTAATTTCCGGATTACCTCCGAGATTAGAGGAAGCGGAGGGAAGATATATGCTAGTTGAAAGTCCCACTTGAATCTTAGTGCATACTGACCCAGAGCTTGTGGTGTCCTCCAATGAGACAGGGATTTTCTGCACTTTGTGTTGTGTGCTGTGGCCATGAGGTCCACAACGGGCGATCCCAGGACTGATGTAACTTTTTGAAAAACACTTTCCTTTAGTGTCTCTCTTCCTTTTTCCACCGGAGTTCCAAATTCTACATCAAACTTTAGCCATTAAGTTGGATGGAATCGCCGGCTTTTCCTTACACTAGTGTGAGAGTAAAAGGCAGCAGGAAAGCGAGCCCTGCCACTCGCAGTACCAATCCTGCAGCCTCTGTTGTTGGACTAAAAATATAAAACAAATAGAAGATAGATGGTAAATATAACTCAAACAACTGTGCCACTTCCCACGTTATATTCTCAATATGAAAAATCAAGGCTTACAATGAATATTCAGTAATGAACTATGAGGAAATAGGAATGTAAAAACACACACAAAAAAAAATGTTGACAAAACAAACACAAATACTTATATTTTCTTCTTATTCTTATGCTGCTTCAAGTCCAATGCAGCACGCTTACCATGGGATTGGGTGCCCACTCAAAAATGAAAACTACAAAAGAAAGTAAAGAGCGGCACAAAAAGTATTTGAGTGTAGTATGTTCAATCACCAAGGTAGTCCAATACCAAACACCATAGGAGATTTCATCAGAATATTACTCACATTTTTCAGAGGTGTATGACCTGCCTCTTGGTACCGTTCACCTTCACTGGCTCACACCCCAGTGCAGTGAGTCACTCTGGTCTGGATCAGGCATAGGGGCAGCTCCGTACAGTACAGGGGTGGACTGACAGCACCCAGGGCCCTGGGGAAATTGAGGTCATGGGCCCCCTTTACTCTGTCATGTTACTATGGATGTTTATCCAGGGAACTATCTGACAGGCATTTGGAGTCAGGAAGGAATTTTTTTTACCCACTTGGGGCTAAATTAGAAATTGCTCTGGATCAACAGCAGT
Organism: Rhinophrynus dorsalis; assembly: GCA_037306005.1. NCBI lineage: Eukaryota > Metazoa > Chordata > Amphibia > Anura > Rhinophrynidae > Rhinophrynus > Rhinophrynus dorsalis. The sequence continues at coordinate 120,966,326 of CM074723.1, read as the reverse complement.
GTTTTTGGCATGGGCTGGAATTGATGGACACATGTCTTTTTTTCAGCCTCATCAACTATGTTATCCTGCCCCTTATTACACCCCACCCACATATGTCCCGTCCCCAAGGTATCACTCCAGCCCACCCACTTTTGCCAATTTTATAACTTTCATTAATGTTCTGAGCTCTGAGGTAAAGCAAGTTATACCACAGAACTTACAATTGAACTGAAGCTACACTAGAAATACCAATAAGCTTACAATTGAAATTGAACTGCAATTCTAGTGTAGCTCCATTTTGACTGTAAGCTCTATGGTATCACTTATGTATCTCTATTTCATTTGTAATACCACATAGCTTAATAGTGAATTGTAGCTACACTAATGAAACCACGGAGCTTACAATCGAAATTAAACTACACATGTTATACCATCAAGTTTACACATGAAATGGAGCAACACAAGTGATACCACAGTGCTTACAGTTGAAATTGAACTACAATTCCATTGTAGCTCCATTGCAACTGTAAGATCTGAGGTATCACTTGTGTGTATCTGTTTAATTTGTAATACCACACAGCTTACAATTGAAATGTAGCTATACTAGCGATCCCACAAAGCTTACAATTGAAATGCAATTACACTAGTGATACCACAGAGCTTACAACTTAAATGGAGCTACAATTCCAGTGTAGTTCCTTTTCAATTATAAGTTCTGTGATATCAATTGTGTAGCTATATTTCAAATGTAATAACCACATAGAATTAGTAGCTACATTAGCGATTTTACAGAGCTTACAATTGAAATATAGCTATGCTTGTGATACCACAGAGCTTACAACTGATATGGAGTAACACAAGCGATCCCAGAGAGCTTACAATTGAATTGGAGCTACACTTGTGATACCACAGTGCTTACAAATAAAATGGAGTTACAATTCTACTGTAGAGACATTATAATTGTAAACTCAGTCATATGACTTTTGTAGCTCTAATTCAGTTGTAAGTTCTGTTGTAGCAATCACTTATCTAGCCTCATTTAAATATAACTTGTGGTATCATTTAGTTCCAATTCAGTTGTAAGGTCCTGAAAACCAATACATCAAGTGTCTGGCAAATTCAGACATTGCCACCTGCTAGATCCATTAGCTTTTCTGCCATCACTACATGTATTCATAAAGCTACAGAGGTGCAATTATGGAGCAAACCAACTTCACCATGGCACTGAAATTCTGTACATTTCCATTACATGCTAACCCCCCAATCATTGTGCTCTGCACTGGTAGATAGATACACACATATTGACTCCATAACATTGTACAAATGCACTGTTAGTCCTAAAATTACACATACTGACCCTCAAGTACCTGTGGGGCAAGGTACAGAATAATTTACAGGCCTGTTTTTTTGGGATGGAGGGTACCAAACACAATTAAAATATTTTACTTACTTAAACACACACACACACACACATATTTTTATATATATAATATATATATATATATATATATATATATATACACACATACATACACACAAACACTTTCTCACACACACATATCCATGTGAATAGAACATTAAGGTAGAGTATTTCTATTATGTTGGTAGTCCCACAGGAGGGCATATTGCTTAACTAGTAAAGTACTGAGCATAATACATTTTTCATATTTGATGGCCCTTTTAACATAAACTGGCATATGTGTCCCCAGCCCACTCAGGACCCCTCCTTCGCCCTCTTGCCTTTCTTTGAAGACCCAGGAGGGGGCCTCTCCATGATCCCTGTCGGTCCAGAAGTGTTTCAAGCAAGGACAGACTAGCTCAGTCTAACTCCTGCTATATGTCCTCCTTGGTGGGCTAGGTGGTCTGTGAAGTCCGGTCTCCTGTGGCGGGCTGACTCTGAGTCCCACTCCCCCCCCCACATCATCACACACTCCTGCGGACCATGATGACATAAGTGTGCATGCTGCATAGACCAAAAATTTGCGCAGGCATGCGTAGAGAAGAGGAAGAGGCACATGGAGAGAAGCACTTGCTGCCATCTGCTGCCAGACAGTAACAAGCAGCTAGTCTGGACTCTGGCAGCAAGTGTTGTGTGTGGTTGAGGACAATCTTGCCCGGCTGCATCATTTAAATGATGGATGGGATGAATGGGAAGGGTTCATAGCCACTCAGTAAAGTATCTGAGGCCTCACAGTCATGGAGCATAGTTCAGCGGCCGGCGGCTGCTTTAAATAGCGCTGGTGGGCTCAAACAGCAGGCAGGCAAGCAGGTGGACGGCTGGCACGGGAACATTGTTGGTGGCGGTGGCGGGCCCCTCTTCAGTCACGGGCCCTCAGTCCGTGACCAAATGCCCGAATGGTCAGTCCTCCCCTGGTACAGTGTTCCAAAGAGGAGTGATATTTACCTGTGGAATCAGCCACTTGAGTAGAGGATAATATCAAATCCAATACTGCAACAGACCGAAACTATTTTGGTATACAAGATAACCTTCTAATGATAGATATAAAGGAACCTCTTATCGAAAAAACTGTGAGTCAGTAAGTAAAATATATAGTAAAGTACCAATTTTATTCCTTCTAAAGAAGTCAAGAGTAAAATATAAAAAATATATATACGAATATTTATCAATGGTTCTCAAAACCAAAATGCCACAAGGAAAAAAATAATAAATACTAAAACAATATGTGCATAAGAAATAAAAACAATATGCAAAACACTAACGGCTGACGCATTTCGTCAATGGATCTTGCTTTTTCTGAAGCCCAACAGAAGAAAAAAGGCATGCATCTTTAAATACTTTCACATATTACATAAGAAAGCTGGCAATTATTACCACCACACGAGTTACTTTCCGCATGCATTCCATTACACTCGACTCTCAGTTATTGTCTGTCCTCCATATTGGGTCCCACCGTCCCTCTTACCTCGTCATCTACATGCACTTCAGGAAAACCTCTAATAGATGCCAACCTACTAAGGTCCACCTACCCGACGCCAGACACTTGTTCCGGGATCAAGAATCACAGGTGGAAGCATGTGCCTCAAATGCGCTCCAACTAGGACGGCATCCGCCATTACCTCATCTGAAGCCACACCAACAAGTGCTTGCAAAGCAAGCCTGCTCAATGCCATGCGCCTCATCATGGAAGGCACCGTGAAGAGGGAGGAATCTGATAGGATACCCTACAGAACCCAGACAGCAAATCAGAACCCAAATTAGTGCGTCACCAAAAAGGAAGGAGTCTCCACACAAGAATGATACAATACATGAGAAACACAAATAACCATAAACAAAATAAAAAAAGTCTTGACCTAATTCATCCAAGTGAACCACGTCAGATCGAAATAGATCCAGTGACAGATCTTCAAAAATCGTATGCCTAATGGATACACTCCCAATCTCCATCACAAACTTCGACACTCTCCTGTTTAATTTTATCCAGCTTTTGTCTACTGCCTTATGATCCCTAGCCACTGCCTAAGCTCGCCTAGGTATAATCTCAGACCAAATTATTCGCAGACCTGGGAAGGTCCTGAGTAGGTTCCCAAAATCTTCAATTATATATTTTTCTAGTAACCAACCCAGTATAAACCCCAAATCATTACTTACTAAGTGCACAACTAAAACATTAGGAGCTGACCCAACTTCCGAAACAATCCGTAAAACTTCAGGTAAAAACTGCGGCCAGCACATTCCCCTGTTTCCAAATCATGAGATCTGACACTTATTGAAGTCAATTGACAGCTGACGATCTCGCTTCCGAACTGAAGCTGTCCGGTTCACCCAAAATATATAGGAATGTCCTATGATCCAAGCATACTTCTTATCGGAACCTGTAAGAGAATAACCAAAACAAATGTCAGAATACATCTACCAACTTTAGTAACCTTATTCCCCTATAATACCTTCAGGCCAGACATAAGACTGAAACCTCCTGGACTCCCACCGACCAATTTGTTTTATGGATTCTTCTCCTAAACCCAACCTGGCTGCCTCCGTAGCTGCCCCAATCCTGAACAAATGACCCCTAAATTCACCCACCGGTACCGACAATTCAGCTAGGCTCTTTTTAAAAACTGATAACGAGAGAGCAACCCCCCCCCCATCACCATGAACTTGAAGAGGGCCACCTACCGGAGTGCGTACTTCAATGAAGTGGCATATGCCCGACACAGGACAACCCACGGCCCCTGGTAATGAATACAATGATACCCAAACTCCATGACCCATAACATCAGTCTTGGATCGCCGGATACGAAATTCCAAAATATTGTCATGAATTCTAATATCTTCAAACATTATACCCCCTGGCCTAAATTTGCTCCTAATCACTAGCTCACCTATATGTAGTGCTCCGAAGAAGGCTAGTAAAAACACTGCAGAAAAAAGTCCCAATGTCCCTCTTTACCACCCTATTTTCCCATATTTTTCACAGCCATTTTCAAAAGGCTATGTCCCCCAGCTACTAACAATTTAAGTGCCAAACATCTATGCAACGCATTGCTTCCCCTCTGCCATTCAGAGGGTTACCATCTATTGGACATTACCCACACATTATGATGCCAAAACAATACTCCTTCATGCGTCAAGAGTTGAATGTTTACACTGTGCTGCTAATCTATGTGTAAACAATAACAATAAGCACATCCAAAAATCTGTACCTCAAGTATCATGTATGTGGGACCATCACTTCACAAAAACATCACATTTCCTCTTAACCCTTTCACTCACAGGGGTGTATGTAACACTGTGTCGCTGCCCTGTAGTGCACTGTCCCATTATCAACATTTCTTTGCAACAACATTGCCTCCACCTACTTACATTTAACCCTTTCAGTGGCTGATGTTTGCAATATGAATTGCCATGATCGCAGCAGCAGACAACACGATCATCATGGGAAGTACAGTGAAAACACAAAAGGATTGAAAGTAAACTCCCCCTTCACTCCTATCATGTCTTCTCTCTTCTTCCTATGATGATCCTACACCATGCACAGTTATTATGAGTATCTCCCCTGTCCCTCCTTCCTTACCTCTTGCTTCATGTCTCTTCCCCCTCTCCCACCCACCTTCCCTGTACCTTAATACTTTGATTGCCACAGATGTATTGAATGCATTGCAAACCAATGTATTGGAAACCCCTGTGACAATCAAAGTGTTTCAGTGTCTCTCCCCTCTCCCTCCCACTTTCCCTGTCCCTTAGTGTCTCTCCTGCTGTCCCTCCCACCTTCCCCATTCCTTAAGGAGTCTCCCCGTACTTCTTTCATGATCTCCCGGTCTGTAAATCAGACCTGAAGGGACCTGGAGGAGATTGGAATGTTCATTCATGTCATGGTTCTTTTTTCCTGCTTTCGGTTGGTTTCAGTGTGGCTGTTCTCTGACATACACCCCTCCCTGTTACCATGAAGATCACAGGGAGGTGTGTACAGCAAGGAACAGCCACATTGATACTGTACAGCCAAGGACACAGGGAACAAACTGTCCTCAAGCTGCCTGCACACCCCAGTACTACTAAGGGAATAATATATACAATACAAATTACACAGCTTTACCTATTCCCCAGCCCCCCACAAGCAGCCTAATTGATACTGTGAGTCTAAGGGGGTATGTGTGTGCGTCTCTGTACGTATATATCTAACTATATATATTTATGTATACACAGTATGTGTGTTTGTGCGTTTGCATATGTATGTATTATGCGTGTGCACACTATGTCTATGTATGTATGGAGGGGTGTGTATTATGGGTGTGTCTGTGTGTGTGCATCTATGGGTTTGTGTCTCTTATGTGTATGTATGTATTTATGTGTGTGTGTTTGTATCTATATGTGTCTCTGTCTATATATATGTTTGTATGGGTGTGTCTGTGTGTGTTTTTCTTAGTATATGCATATACAGTATGTATAAATTTACAGTATGTTTATGTATGTCTATATATCTATACTAGCAGTGTGGGACGGCTTTGCCGTCTGCTTCTTTTTCAAGCAATGATTAACCCTTTTAGTGCCAGAGGGGTAAGTAACATTTACAATGCATTGCATGCCCCTCTGCCACTCAAAGGGTTAATGTGAGCCTCACTGACACAGGACTGTATATATAATGCATATGATATATACAGACACACACACTGTACACACAACTGTATATAATAATAATAATAATAATAATCCTTTATTTATATAGCGCACACAGATTCCGCAGCGCTTTACACTCCTATTGGTTCCTGTCCCCATTGGGGCTCACAATCTAAATTCACCTATCAGTATGTTTTTGGAGTGTGGGAGGAAATCGGAGTACCCGGAGGAAACCCACGCAAACACAGTGAGAACATACAAACTCATTGCAGATGTTGTCCTTGGTGGGATATATAAGTATATTAATGTACACACTGTATACACAGTGTGTACATTAATATACAGTCCTGTGTGACTCAGCCTCACATTAACCCTTTGAGTGCAAGAGGACTGCGCAATGCATTCAAATGCCTTGCGTACCCCTCTGTCACTCAAAGAGCTAAGCATTGCTTAGAAAACAGACAGACAGGCAACACCGTCCCACACTGCTTGTAATACCTAAAAAGAGAACTGTGTGATATATCCTATCAGCTTGTGTCTAAAACAGGTAGTGGTACATAACCATGTATATCAATATCCCTAACCAAAGTGAAAAATAAAATATGAAACTAATATTTAATATAAAATAAACTGAATGTGATATGTGAAAACTGCAAATAATGATAAACTGCGTGTCACAGCACTGTGGTTTTGATTGTTGTCTCCACCCTGTTTCTACTCCCCTTTGCTCTGGTTGGTTGGCTGGCCGGCCTTTTTAAGTTTGCCATCTCTAACACACTTTGCCCATTCTATGTGTAAAAGTATATACAATGAAAAAAAAATGGATATATAATAATACTTGAATGTAAGAGTGAAATAAGCTGCTTGTCTTTTATTATTGATAGATAAGCCAAAGTATAATCTACTATAATGATGTAATTACCTAAATCAGTGTTTCTCAACTTTTTTTTTTTTTTTTTTTGCTCAGTCCTGAATTTTTGGAGCACGCAACATTTTGTAATACTTTGTTACCTAGTTATGAAGGGAACAAATACCTGAATATATAATTATTGTTAGGTCTATAATCAGGATAATAAACATAGTGCACAACTGTTTCCATAACTGTGCATTTGAAATTAAAATTTCAAATTTTTTTGTCAAAATCCTTATAGAAAAGATGGTGCACCCTAAATGGATTTCAGAGACACACCAAACTACTACAGTATTCAAGCTGAGAACCACTGACCTAAACAGTGAAAGGACCACTGCATGTTTAACCCTGTGAATGCCAGAGAGTTAGCCAATGCAATGCATTGGTTACCTCTCTGGCACTCAAATGATTAACTTAAATATGATCTAGACAGTGAAAAAACATGAAATCACAAGGGGGGGTAGTGAGATAGGCTGGGGGATTTTCTAGATTTTTATTTTAAGGTTGTAATAAATAATAGATATCGTTCACTATTATTAGTCTAATATTTGGTGCTCTATCAGGTGCAGAACCAATTTATATTTACAATGTGCTTGACATCTGGATCCCTGCCAGAGAAGCAGCACGTAAATCCCACAAGCTCTATATGCTTGTCATATAGTTCAACATTATGCAAGTACCATATTTCTTTGCCTTCACTTGAAAGTTCTTATAATTATTAGATCACTGAAGATGCTGCTGTCACCCCTTGTTTATTTGTCTTTCTATACTGAGCCACCATCTCTAGGATGGAGGGCTGCTGTACAAGGGAGCAGCTTATCCGCAGATGAATTCCTGATCAGCCCAGGATATACCTTGTGGAGGCAGCAGAGTATCCTCCACAGGCTTATAAGGTTGTGTGGTTCATATCTAAGAAATCAATATTCATGAGGGTATACGGATATTTTTGGTTGAACACTATATATATTATATGTACACACACTAGTATGAAAGCCCGTGTACACGGGCTAAAGTGCTACCCAGCAGCCTTGGCTGCTGCCCCGGACCCGGTAGCAGAGACAGGCGGTGAGCTGTTCGGAGCACCCTGCTCCAGAACAGCACGTTACACCAGTCTCTACTGAGCATGACTGCATCATTCCGGCAGTCTCTACTGAGCATGTGCGGTCACACACAGGGAACTTAGCAGGCTAGCGCTTTATATTATAAAGAGAAGATGAAGATAGATAGATAGATACCTCTAAGATCGTGGATGTAAGCACTCACACTTCAAGAGTTTGCAAATGCCTGGGTGCTATAGTGTGGATGATACTGTAGCACTAACAGGACACTCTGAGGCATAGTTTTATTCAGTAAACTGATCAACGTTTCAGCCAGGCTCAGCTGGCCTTCCTCAGGAAGGCCAGCTGAGCCTTTCCGAAACATTGATCAGTTTATTGAATAAAACTACAAAAAAAAAAGTGTGGGTGCCTTTTCTTCGCAAGATAAATATATAAGTATGAAGTATCTCCCTTTTTCTTGTTATTTAATCCCTTGCTCCTCTACTTTACTACCATATTAGTACCTGCCATTTTCCTTATATCCCTCCTCCCATGTCTTCTGTAACTCTTCCTCTCCATTACTTCTTTCCTTCATTGGAACCAAAGTTTAATAATGACCATGGCATGTTTATGTGCCAGTTCTTCATCGAATCAAAGGAATAGGAAGTGGCAGTGACCTGTTTATGGAACATTTTCTCCTTTGGGATTTAAAGTTTACTAATGGAAGAGACACTTTTTTGTCCCCCCAGGATGAAACTGTACTAATAGTAGTGCCAGTGCCATCCATGTTTGTCATTATGTTGTAGGACTAATGTACTAGAGGCAGAGATATGTTTAAGGGTAAGTGTCATAGAATCAATTTGTTCCTATTTCAGTGATGTTTATATTTAATGTATTAATATACTAGACTGTAAACAGTAATAGTAACACAAGTGAATACTCACTTTAAGTAAATGTCACTTGGGTATTTCTGTACGAGTGCAGGGAAGGTTACATGGTACATAAGAACAGGTGCCTGACAAAAAAAAAAGTTACTCTGCAGTTTAGATGCCTCGTAGGATATGAGCATGTGATTTATTTATTTATTTTAATGAAATCACAAAATATAACTAAAAAGGAGGTCTTGCAAAACCATTCATTTCTCTGTCTAACCTGTACCAGAGAGTGGGACTTAGAAAGAAGATGAGATGATGCCTTGCCAGTAACCACTGCCCTGGATCCCATACTTAGATAGCCGGCCTGCCCAGAGGGCCCTCCTATATATGTAATCATAGGACCTGTCTGTAGTTTCGGATTTGTTCATTTTTACCTTGTGTATTGCACCATATTGAAAAATGATGACAAGAACAAGTAAAACTGAGTCACTTATCCTTGGTGATGCCCTCTCAGGTTCTGCAGTGGCATATTGTTCACCTTGTATTATTTCAAAGACAACATTTCTATGTCCAGCACAAAAATATTGGGAAAATCTCTGCATGTAAGAAAACTTTATCCTAATTGGAATGGAGACGTCAAAATGTTACCCACTTCAAAGGGGTAACTTAAAAATGTTGCGTACGCCATCCACACACCTCCAAAGTGTCCTTTTAGACCCAAATCCCTCTTTCCAACCCTGCTGTCCATCTTTTTAGGAGATCAGACTGTGTGGGGTGTATATAAGTGTATCACATTGCTCCACAGCAGTAAAACTCTATATCTATCTATAATTTTTTTTTAAACTTCAGTGTATGCGTTTATAAAATTAGTCTTTGTAAATAAAATACATTGGTCTTGATATAAGTCATTTATTCAGTTACACAAAGCGGTGTAAATAGTTCATCAAATAGCCTAAAAATTCTTGGTAATGCCCTGCCCACCAGCAACACCACCTCAAAAGACAAGTGTCCCTCTTTAGTAATATGAAAAGTTGGGAGGTATGTCAAGAGTACACAATGAGTGGAATCAAAATGTTGCTGGTGTTACAAGGCTGTGCTGATGTGCCCAAAGCCCTTCATCTTGAGCTTTTTGTTTGCTTCTTGTGGCGTCTCTTCACATAACCCTCCCCCAAGTTCTACACCCCTAAAAAATTAGGCATGCTAGATTACCATTCCTTACATTTCTTTATTGCCTTAGCTTAACTATTTTTGAAGTAGTTTGCATATTACACACTAATTCAGGAACCAGCTTTCTTCAGGACATTGCTAAATTATCACATGTACAGTATAATTTCCAGATAGCTGGCACAAGTCTTATGTATTCTCTTTAGGCAAATGTTATCCACTGAATAAATATGCTAAACAATGATTTCTAACAATATTTTCTGCTAATCCATAAAGGGAAAAAAAAAATAATAATGCAGGATGGGAGGAGATGATAGGGAGAATGAGGGATGGGAAGCTGGAAAGCAAGGAGGAGATGGACGTTACTTTGTGTACTTGGACTGAAGTTAAAGGGATAGTAATACTTCATTTTATCTTTATTTTATTTTGTATGCATTAAAAAAACCCATGAAGAACGATATAAGTCTTAGCTCTCAAACCTTTATGGTTTAAGAGATATTCACAAGCAAAGTATCCCCCCCCCCCCCCCGTTCAGCCAGATCAAAAGGGAGGTGCCCAGGTAGACTGCAGAGAGGGACAATCTTCAATTAAGATAAGGGAAAAACCTGAAAAACTTGTCAGGGGGGGGGGGGGGAGGACTTTCATTGTTTTCATACAAAGAAGAGTGTCCCCTGCTGTTATCTGTCTGGTCTTACAACCAGATTCACATCTGAGAAGAGATGGCTTACACTAGGTAAAAGGGGCGGGAGGGGGAAACTTTGCTTGTGAATATCTCTTAAACCATAAAGGTTTGAGAGATAAGACTTATGTCGTTCTTCATGGTTTTTTAATGCCTACAAAATAAAATAAAGATAAAACGAAGTATTACTATCCCTTTAAACACTGGACAATGGTGAGAAATGCATCAATACAATAGTAGACAGAAGAAAAACACTGCCCTGCCATACATTTTAGCCTTTACTAACATTCGATATGTCAGCATGAGGCAACTTTAATGCATTTATATACTGCATTGGTATCCAATATGTGACCCCATCTGAACCCAGGGGTTAGCGCACCTATGATTTTTTTAAACACACATGAACTAGTAGGCCATTAAGACCCAACTTACTGCCGTAGTGTAGATATCAGTATTGGCACAGACTTGTTAAATAAATCAATATTTTAGACTAGCCAACAGGCTATATTCAATAGTGTTATCAGTGAATTGACTTAGATGAGAAAAATCCAATAAATAGTGCTATATAAAACAAAAATAGATGTGGGCTAATTTCTGTTTTCCCTCATACTGTGGTTGGTTTGCTCTTGAAAGACAAAATACGAACATACAGCCTTAACGGGATAGTAATGTTTCATAATAAAAGCAGCTCTAATTAATCTTCATAGTATTTGGGCCTCAGAGAGTATTATTTCAATACTATCAGAGTTGTAGTTCAAGAGTAATTAAGTGATAAAGTATCCCCCTCCCACCCCTTTTACTGATATAACCCTGCTCATCTCAGAGCAGCAGGGAGGTGCCCAGGTAGATTGCAGAGAGAGACAATCTTCAATTAAGATCAGGGAAAAAGCTGAAAAACCTGTCGGGGGGGGAGAAGGGTTTTCATTGTTCTCACAGTAAGAATATTGACCCTTGATGTGAGCTGTCTGGTCTATGGACCAGATTCCACATCTGAGAATAAGGGGTTTACACTACATAAAAGGGGCAGGAGGGGGAACTTTATCATTCAATTACTCTCAAAATAATCTCTACGGCTCAAACACTATGAAGATTAATTGGAACTGCTGTTTCTGTGAAACATTACTATCCCATTAAGACTTAATAGTAAACTCGCACTTGCCTCAATGTGATGCTGACTGTAGTCTTTACATTAGCACTGTGTGTTATATCCACAACGATAGGCAATTTTTTTTTTATTGTAGAACTCTAATGCACCAAACTCCTTCCACAAAAGGCTTCAAGCAGCCATACATTAGGACTTACTAGCTAAGTGAGTGTTGAGAAATAGGTAACTATTACTTTAACTAACAGGGCTTACTCTATATAATGTTCATTGTAAGTCCAGTGAAACCTGTAATGCAAACACAGCTGAGAATGTCATCATGGACAAAGGAATCCACTTTAGTGCAAAACAAAGCAGCCTTAAAAGGTGAATAGTTTAGAACAGGTCTTGCCGTGCAAAAAAGTCTTCTTTTCCTTTGTTGAAGTGTGTGGGGGAAGAAAGGATGAAGTCACATCAGGCAGTAGTGTGCATTCAAAACAGGCATGGGAGGTTGTGGCCTTCTAGTAGTTGTGGTCTAACCCCCATTACCCCCCCCCCCACACACCAGCCCGTAATGCCTTGCTCAACTCTGCTTTAATATGACCTCAAGCCCTTGGGGAATTAGAGCTACCAACATCTTCAGTGATCTGTTGGCTGGTTGGGATTAGTAGTCATTGCCTCCCCCCTCACAAACACACACACACACACACACACACCACTGTGATAACCATCCACCTTAGGTCAGTCATTCTATAGGTAAAAAGGTAGTGCCTTGTTAGCCATGGGAACAAGGGCTTCACAAAGCAACACAACATACCCCGGAATGACAGAGGTTAACACACAACACATGTACATACAACACGCACACCTATCAATCACAAAGCAATCCAAGATCACCTATGCACCAGCCACTGGAGATACAAAATGCACACACAATGGTCACTCTACTTGGAATGATAGACTCTGAAGTCAGACCACTACAGGTTTACATTTATTTAAAAAAAAAAAAAAAAAAAAAAAAAAAAAAAAAAAAAAAAAATCAATTTGAAATGATCAAGATGACATCACCCCATTTACAGGACCATGCCCTATACAGATTTCAGAAGCTCATGTGTGCCATCCATTTCATAGCAAGTGGATCCTTCCAGTCCACAGCAGGCTATGTGGCATGTCCCAGGGCACATGTTCAAGGGAACTGGCTCAGGTGTTGTCACTCCTCAAGAGGAAGGTCAGGACCTACACCCACTTCCTCACCCCTGACATGGAATGGTCACATGTCAAACAGGTCTTTTATACAAAAGGGAATAATGCCCAGGGTCATAGGTGCCATAGACTGCACACATGTGCAAAGAGCTCCAGTACAAGAAGAACATCTGTACATCAACAGGAAAAATTTCCATTCCATCAATGTACAGATTGTGTGCGATGTCACAACAAAGTTAACACACGTTTGTACCTCCTATCCCAGCTGCTGTAGCAGCTCCTACATTAGACACTCTTCCCTCCACAGGGATTTTGAAAATGGGACCAATACAGGAGAATAGCTTTTGGGAGAGTCAACAAAACCAATCACCACACCACATCCACAGGTGCACTCACACAACTTGTGTAAACACAGCTTAGTATTGGTCATGACAAGTAGTACATCATCCACATAAAACATTTGCTCACTGTCTCACCATGTCACTGTCAACAGGTGATGCCGGCTATGGGTGCAAGTCATGGCTGCTGTTGAATTAGCCATTTCTCTAGCTAGCTAAAATAGTTAGGAGTTATGTATCCATTATACCTATGAAGGCATGTCCCTAAAACAGGGATCTATTCATTAAACAGTGAACATGAATGGAGTTTGAAGTATATTGATGCTAGGAGATGGGAGATATTCACTAAAGGTGTGATGTTGAGGTGATTAAGTGGTGATAACCTCTCCAGGGATCTCACTTCTCCAGTTCAAGTTAGTCTATGGAGCCCATGCTATGAGATTGCTGTAGTCTGAAAGATATTTGTTCTCCCTGCAATTCTTCTCACGCATCTCCACCAGCATTTGCCCAAACATGTCCAATATCTCAGTCTTAAATTGCCAGAGCTCCATTGTAAGGATGGCTAGCTAGGATTCAATAGCTTGGAGTGTGTTGTGTTGCACATCCTGCAGCAACCTCCTCAGGTACTTCATGGATCTCCCTCCTCTTGATCCATCACCATGGCATGGCTCCCTATTAATTGTGAGGTACGAGTGGATGGTGGAGTAGCTAGGGATACCTTGCCAAAGTCCTCAGTCTCCTCTCCTGTTGGACAACATGTTCCTTCAGGTCTTGTGTTCCTACTGGTGGTGGTGTGCTGAGGGGCACGTGAGTGGGCCAGCATGCAGGTACTGCATGATGTTTGTTCCCCAACCACATCAATAGACTCCTCACTCCTTTGAGATGCATCTCCCATGGTTGAGTCTGTGGTGGAGTGTGAAGTCCTCACAGGGTTAAGGACGCCATGGCTCTCCTATGAGTCCCAGGTGCTCATAAGGTGTGATCTTATCTGGGCTTATGCTGTGGATGCATCCATGCTGGTGCCTGTGGCCATGGTGCGAGCCCATATGATCAGGATCTGTTTTGTTGGGTGGCTACTGTCATGGGCATCCTTTGACCTCCCGGTGGTAGGGCCATCCAATAACTTCCTTGGGTGGTCGGAAGCAGCTGGCAGGCTGTACTCTGAAGTATTGCTTGTAGCCCATACTCTGCAGACGGTGGTGGGGGTGAAGTGGTGGCTAGTTCCTCAGGGGCTATGGCCCTGGGAGAAGATAAGCAATAGGGGTCCTCCTCACTCTCCTCCTGCTGTGTGGAGAAATAACATGATGCAATTATTAATCTATGACAGGAGGGCTGCAAGACTGACTGACATATGAACGCTTGAGTGGGAGAATGGTATCAATCACATTGCTTTGTAATGCACTGGATACCATCCTAACGCATTGATTATGGAGCTTGACAAAATCCTTTAAGCAAACTACAGTGGTGTAGCTTTGGTTATCATTTGTAGTCTGAGGAGTGGAGATGGCAAAGAATACCTCCTTGCTTTCCACACTACTCAGGATACATGTGATAATCAAAAGATGAACCATCCCATTTCAGTTGATAAACAGATTGCATGTACAACACCAACACATAGGCCTCAGAGGGATGGCAAAGAAATGCTGGCCATGTGTTCAGCTGTCACTGTGTTGGGCCATAGTAGGTATGAGGGGTTGTGTGGTGTGTAGTTATTGATTGATGCACTTGCTGGTAGGGTCCTCTTTTCCAGGGTCACTCCCTCCTGGGATCTCCTTGACAACTGTTGCTGACAGATTCTGACACAGGAGCTCCTCCCCAGGGTTAAACATAATGTTGAGAGGAAGCCCACCTCCGTTGCTTTTGGTGTGCATGGCCACTTCAACCATCTTTCTTGACTGCTTGCAATCACCCCACCGATTTTTAATGGACTCCATGGACTGGCTGTGACTGGAGATGGATTTTAGCACTTACAACTTGTTTGGAGGCAAAGAATGCCTCGTGGAAACCTCTGACTCTGTCCTTGCGGGACAGAATAGTCCATCTCCAGTATACTCTGTACGAGGACCCTATTCTCCTCAAGCGTGTATTTGGGGTCCCACAGCCCCTAGTCTTGACCACCACCATGGAACATGTCTGAATGGTTACTTTCAGGCCCTGTCTGCAGTGTCACTGGCTGTGTGGAGTACCACAGATGAGGTACCATATCACATCACCACCAAACTTCAAGGGCAAATTATTTTGTGGCTCCAGTAGTGTCTACCTCATATATATATATAGATCTCAGGGTGCCTTTACTGATGAAATTGTAAAGAGAAAGATCTGATGGTATAAATTTATGACCAAGTTTAACACACTGAAATGTGGCCTGAACTGTGACAAGGAATTTGTCATTCTCCCAAACATTTTGTGCCTTTGCATGCCAGAGGGATGAACAATGCATTGAAAGTGATGAGTTATGCATCCCACTGGCACGCAGAGGGTTAACCCATACATTCATAGACTGCATCATCTTTGGCTGCAGTCACTATTTCAGCACTAAATTTACTGGCGCAACAAAAGGCAAATAAATGTACCACTTTGCCAGCTACAAAGCCTTTACTGGAGCCTAGGTTATTATTTACACAGACAACTGTGATAAAACTCAGTAGAATTTAAATGTAAAGAATTTGCATGAGTGTATAACCTGTCATGTATTTTGTATTTGAAATAAAAGATCTAAGTAGTCTTGAAAGCTTGCACCTTAGAGCTACTCAGCCAATAAATGCATCACTTACTCTACCAGTGTCCTCCAAAGTCATTCCGATAGATAGACTGCTAAGGATACAGCCCCCATCCTAAGCTTGACTTTTCAAATGAAAAAGGGATTGGCACTACAAGGAGAAACAGCTAAAGATGTTTCCTGTTGCCCAGAAAATCTACACAATTACCAGCTTACCTACTTGTTTGTCACATAGGAATGTCACTATGACTTTATAAATAGATCATGTGAAACTAGTTTACTTTCCTTCTAGGTAAGGACAAGTGTGTTGATGCAGTATACTTAGATTCCACAAAAGCCTTTGATACTGTGCCCCAAAACTGCTTACTGCATACTTGCAAAGGCTTAGGCTTGGAGGGGAAATCTGTGCATTTATAGACAACTGGCTAAATTGGGGGGGGGGGGGGAGAAGCAGATTGTTGTGAATGAAACTTGTAAGTAGTTTCATTTTTTTTTTTTTTTTTTTTTTTTTTTTTTTTTTATTTTATTTTTTTTTAAGGTTCAGTTCTGGGCCAAATGCTTTAATTTATTAAAGACCAGAAAGTAGCACAATGCATTACACATGCCTATGGTCCTTAATCCTTTGAGTGCCAGAGGAGTATGCATTGCTTTGCAGTGTGTTGTGTACCCCTCTGGCACTTAAAGGGTTAAGGGATGAAGGATCTTGAAAGCAGTGTCTCACTGATGACACTAAAGAGAAAGGAAATCCATACATAGCAGGATGTTTTCCCCTCCAAGGAAGACTGGATAACCCGAGTGAATGGAACCAAAAAGTACCAGATGAGGTTTACTACAGATAAAATTTAAGACTATTCAACATATACACTAAATGGAAAACTACTTGGGAAATCCTCATTAGAGCAATATATAGAAGTACTGACAAACAATGGACTTTACAGTAGTGTCACTCAGCACCCTATTGCCTCTTGCGGTGGCTATTGTGTAAACACATGGGATCCTTGATATGACCTCATTCACAATATGGAATACAGTTTTGTGCACAAAAAAAAAAAAAAAAAAGTCAGGACATCTAAGGGATGAGATGATTACCATTTATAGATAACTAGTTGAAGAGCCCATTACACGGGCCACAGTGCCACTGCCAGCTGGTCGCGGGGCAGTCATGCGCAGTAGAAACCGCCCACGGGCAGTCTCTACTGCGCATGACTGCGTCGTTACACTCATTTTAGCAAGTTATTATATAGGATGTGTACTATGGGTCTAGAGTCAGACTACTTAAATGGCTTCAACATGAAACAGTTACTTTCTCTCCAGACTTAAAATCCCAAAAAAGTGGTACTTTTGTGTCCATTTGCAAACAAACACTTTAGATATATGGGATGTAATGAAGCCAAGTACACAATGTTCATGATGGATTAGAGATTAACCCTTTGAATACCAGAGGGGTACACAATGCATAGAAATGCTTTGCACACTCCTCCGGCACAATAAACTATTACATGCATAACCATTTCTGCTAAATTAACCCAAGGGTGTATTGTATGCACCCACGTGATAAACAGATTTAATTGCCCCGTCTCTGGAAGTTTTATCAATAGCAACTTGAAAACAAGAACTTTAAAATATTTTATTACATAAATAAAAGGACAATAAAAACACCTACGCACAAATATTAAAATGTTCTCACTTGCGAGACAGCAGAGCTCTTTTCCTTGAAGTAGTAGGGACTTCATCTGCTTTCTCTTGAGATTTACTTTTACTCTTAGGTGTGCCAGTCACAGTGTTTCTAATATTAGAGAATAAGCCTTTTTTAGGCTTTGGTTCATAAACGTTAACAGAGAGCAAGAGCTTCTGACTTTCCTCTAGTTCCGCCTTGAGTTCTGATACAGAGTCTTCTAATTGAATTGCGCGTTCTGCCAGGCTCTGGAGACCTTTAACCTCTTGCTCCTGCATAAAAAAAAAAAAAAAAATTGTAAAACTAAAACCACCCATAGGACCTTTCAGAAAACTAGGAGAATTCCAGAGCAAACCAACAGTGCTATAGGTACCAAACGAAAACTGCCATTAATTTTATATGGCGTTTTTAAAACCCTGATTGCTACAAGTCCTACAGTTCACTTAAATTCATTGTATACCTTTATTTTTAGCTGTTGTTTCAACACCTGGTTTTCTTCATTCAATTTGATAGCAGTTAATGCAGCTTCATCTTTAATGTTCTGTAGTTGGCTCTTCAGAGTTAAGATAACCTAGAAGAATGTGTGACCGGTAATTAAACTCCAAGTCATGGTTATTTAATCCTTTGAGTTCCAAAGGCACATTGTAGGCAAATGCTTTTGTAAACACAGTGACTTAAAACTATAGTATATATTATATATACACACACACACACACACACACACACACACACACACACACACACACACACACACACACACACACACACACACGAAAAGGGAAAACTGGCTCCATAGGAGTAACAAAATATTTACTTACCATATGATTCAGTTTCACATTTTTACTTTATATTCTAAAGCAGTGGTTCTCAACCCATGCCCTCAGTGGCCACTAACAGGCCAGGACTTAGGAATTTCCCTGCTAGAGAACAGGTGTGTTGATCAGAGGCTTATTCCTATTGATTAACTGAACTGTGCTCTGACAAGGAAATCCTCAAATCCTGGATTGTTAGTAGCTACTGAGGGCATGGGTTGAGAACCATTGTTCTAAATGGTCAGAACAAAGACATTTCCTCCAGTTTGTACTTTGTGCATGTTCACAGCCACACACTTCCAACAATACATGCTTAAGCAGAACTAGCATGCCTACAGGATTATTATATCTATAGTTCTGTGGCTCTCAAGTTAACAGTAGCCCTTAGGTGGATGCCCTAAGAGGTCAGATGTGACCTTGTATGTATACATGATTGTATGGGACCTGCAGTTACCTGTATTTCCTGTGTTCCATTTTAGGCTTGTAGTTCGTTTTTACCCCACCCCCTTTAAAACTTGACTGCCAGTGCTGTATGCAACATATTGAATGCCAGTGGGTATCCAATGCATTGCTTTGCAAAGTTTTAAAGGATCAGGAGTGTGCAACACATTGCAAAGCTCCCTGCTGGTCCTGAAAGGGTTAAATAGAATTTAAGTGTCTGAATAAGATTCAGAGAAACACCATTCTAATGGCCCATGAAAACTTTCATGGCAGTATCTTCTGTTCAGACAGTAGAACTCACGTGGAGAACAAAGAGCAGTAAATAGACCTGACTGATGTATGAAGAACAAACTCCTAATGACTATTAACCCTTTCAGTGCCGGAGGCTCGGGCCATTTCCTGTACCCTGCAGGCCAGACACTTTTTCAGCATTTTTGCTATCCTTCCGTTTAGGCTTGATTTCCTCTGGGGATTTTTAGTTACATATGGAAAACTATACATTGTTTTTTTCAGAACGAATTGAGCTTTCTCGTGGTACCTTACATGAAGAGAATTTTACATCGTGCTAAAAGCTATGATGTCATAATGACAAAAAAAAGTGAAAATTTACTCATTTTGCTAAAATCACATACTATGTATCAAAAACATTTACCTTGATTGTAAAAGTTTCAATTATTTGAAAAAGCCCCGAGTCCCCCGAATAAAAAAATACCAAATTTGTATAGTTTTACCTATGTCCATGGCTAGCGTAGAGCCCTTATCACCAGCAGCGCAAAATGACATTTTCAACTTTATAAACTAATATGCGCATTCTAGGGTTTTTGTGGTAAAACTACCCTAAAACAGTGGAATAACTATATAAAACTATATATTTCTGAAAAGTAGACAACCTGCCGCATCTAATGAGGGGTAACTTGCCTTCTTAACCCAAGCCTGGTGTGCACAAATGCCTCCAGAAGATGGCGCTAATGAAAAAAAAGGGCATTTTCTTACATTTCTGCCCATTCAAATGTACTAAAATGCTTGAAAACCATGGCATTTCCAACTGTATTCATTAGCTAGTGCTCTTAGGAGAAAAATGACACCCCATTAGTATGAGTTTAACTACCTCAGGGGATGCTAGAAGTGCAAAATGACACCTACTACAACCTCAAATTTTTCTAACATTTTCTCAAACATTACTTGTCTGTACACAAATGGTTATAACAACTACAGAAGTGAAGAAAGGGTACACAAACCATACCATTTTGAAAAGAAGACACCCTGCCGCATTTAATGTGGGGTGACTTGCCTTGTTACCCCAAGCCTGGAGTGCACAAATGCCTCCAGAAGGTGGCGCTAATGAAAAAAAAAGGCATTTTCTTACATTTCTGCCCATTCAAATGTACTGAAATTTGTGCAGACCATGGCATTTCCAACTGTATTCATTAGCTAGTGCTCTTAGGAGAAAAATGACACCCCATTGGTATGAGTTCAACTATCTCAGGGGGCGCTAGAAGTGCAAAACGACACCTACTACAATCTCAAATTTTTCTAACATTTTCTCAAATATTACTTGTCTGCACACAAATGGTTATAACAACTACAGAAGTGAAGAAAGGGTACACAAACCATACCATTTTGAAAAGAAGACACCCTGCCGCATCTAATGATGGGTGACTTGCCTTGTTACCCCAAGCCTGGAGTGCACAAATGCCTCCAGAAGGTGGCGCTAATGAGAAAAAAAGGCATTTTCTTACATTTCTGCCCATTCAAATGTACTGAAATTTGTGAAAACCATGGCATTTCCAACTGTATTCATTAGCTAGTGCTCTTAGGAGAAAAATGACACCCCATTGGTATGAGTTCACCTACCTCAGGGGGCGCTAGAAGTGCAAAACGACACCTACTACAACCTCAAATTTTTCTAACATTTTCTCAAATATTACTTGTCTGCACACAAATGGTTATAACAACTACAGAAGTGAAGAAAGGGTACACAAACCATACCATTTTGAAAAGAAGACACCCTGCCGCATCTAATGATGGGTGACTTGCCTTGTTACCCCAAGCCTGGAGTGCACAAATGCCTCCAGAAGGTGGCGCTAATGAGAAAAAAAGGCATTTTCTTACATTTCTGCCCATTCAAATGTACTGAAATTTGTGAAAACCATGGCATTTCCAACTGTATTCATTAGCTAGTGCTCTTAAGAGAAAAATGACACCTCATTTGTATGAGTCGACCTACCTTAGGGGTGCCAGAAGCACATAAATACAC
Organism: Rhinophrynus dorsalis; assembly: GCA_037306005.1. Taxonomy (NCBI): domain Eukaryota; kingdom Metazoa; phylum Chordata; class Amphibia; order Anura; family Rhinophrynidae; genus Rhinophrynus; species Rhinophrynus dorsalis. Next base: position 120,945,083 of record CM074723.1, on the reverse strand, counting down.
CTACCTGTTTGCTTCCTCGAAAATGGCTGCTTGTACTAAAATGTTCATAACTGTTAGCGACATGAAGGAAAGGTATAAAAGGTATACCATTTTGGAAAGTAGACATTCACCCGCATCACATGAGGGGTCACTTGCCTTTCTACCCCCTGGCTGAAGTGCTCAATTATTTCCAAAAGGTGGCGCTATAGGAATAAATACATGTTTTTTTTTACATTTCCACCACTTCAAAGATACTAAAATCTTTGAAAACCATAACACTTCCTACTGTATTCAGTACCTTCTACCAACATGAGAAAAATGTTACCCCATTTGTGTGGGATAACATGCAATATGTAGGTGGTAGGATCACTTACCTAAACCTGACACTTTTGTTTTTGAAATTATCTGCCTGCATGAAAAGTGTCATAACCATTATAGATATGCAGGAAAGGTAGAGAAACCATACCATTTTGTAAAGAGGATAACCTGCCGCATCTAATGAGGGGTCACTTGCCTTCTTACCCCAAGCCTGTTGTGCCCAAATGCTTCCAGAAGGTGGCACTATAGGGAAAAAATGCATTTTTTTACATTTCTGCCCCTTTAAATGTATGGAGCTCTGTGAAAACCATGCAATTTTCAACTGCATTCACTAGCTCGTGCTCTTAGGAGTCAAACAACACCCTATTGGTATGAGTTGACCTACCGTAGGGGGTGCTAGAAGTGCAAATGACACCTACAACAACCTCTGATTTTTCTAATATTTTCTCAAATAATGCTTGCCTGTGCAAAAATGGTTATATCAACTACAGAAGTGAAGAAAGGGTACAGAAACTATGACATTTTGGAAAGAAGATAACCTGCCACATCTAATGAGCCGTGACTTGCTTTTCTACCCCTAAGTTAGAATGCACAACTATTTCCAGAATGTGGTGCTACAGAAAAAAAATGTTTTTCTTACAAATCAGTCACTTCAAAGATATGGAAATGGTTGAACACTATGGGATTTCCCAGGAGGACCTCCTGCCAGCCTACAAAAAATGGTGCCCAATGCTGTGGGTTGACATACCATATTGGGTGCCAGGAGCGTGGCTACCAGTGGAACAAGGATGGGGAAGCAAACAGTGTACGTGTGATTCTATTGCTACAAGTGGTCAGTCAGTGTAAGTGAGGACTTTTGTCTGCCAGAGAAACCAGCTCGGGGAAGAGACAAGGGGTCAGGCTGTGTAAGTGGGTATATCTACCAGTGGGCAGTGAGCAAGTGTGGCGGTGGTGATTGTGGGGAGGTAAGTGCATATGGGGAATTTGTGGTTACCAGTGTGCATTGTAAGTCCCCTCATGCACTGTTTGATTCCCAGCCTGAATCCAGGGCGTACTGGCACTTGTATCTACCAGTAGGCAGTGGAATCAGGCTGGGGGGGTCAGACTGGGGGAATGGGACTGCCAGTAGGCTGTGGAACTAGGCTGGTGGATAGGGTATGTGGTGGGGGGGATTGGAGGCATTTTGTGTGCATGCCACAGAGGTGTCCTATGCACTGAAAAGCAATGCACTGGACACCCTGTTGCACACAAAGGGTTAATTTTTTTTAGCTGTTATTTTTTTATTCATACCTCATTGGGGGGCATCAGTACCACTTCTCATGCCCCCCCAACAATGTCTGAATAAAAAATAATGGGAAAAAAATGTGTCACAGGGGGTCCAGCGCATTGTAAACCACTTGTATTGGACCCACCTGTAACACATGCAGGTTTTGTGGTGTTTCCCCCCCAAAAAAAAAAAAAATTATATATATATATATATATATATATATATATATATATATATATATATATATATATATATATATATATATATATATATATATATATATATATATATATATATATATATATATATATAATATAATGTGCGTAGACCTCATTGGAGGGCATTAGAACTGATGCCCCACAATGAGATCTGAATAAAAAGTAATGAGGGAAAGAAAAAGAAAAATCCTTTGTCCGCCACAGGGGTGTACAATGCATTCCAAAGCAATGCATTGGACCCACTGTGGCAAGCAGAGGGTTAATTTTTTTTTCTTTTATTATTTGTTATTCATACCTTGTTGGGGATCAGGTCTACTTCTGATGACCCCCCAACAAGGACAGAATAAAAAATAAATAAATGTGTGTGCCACAGGGGGGGTCCAACGCATTGCAAAGCACTGCGTTGGACCCCCCTGTGGGGCACGCATTGTTTTCCTATTTATTTAATTTTTTTTTACACCTTGTTGGGGGGCTTCAGGACCCCTGATGTCCCCCAATGAGGTCTAAATAAAGTAAAAATTAAGGAGGGGGGGGGGAAACACTTTGTCTTCCACAGGGGTGTCCAATGCATTGCAAAGCAATGCACTGGACCCCCTGTGTCACACAGAGGGTTAATTTTTTTTAATTATTATTATTTTTTATTCATAGCTTGTTGGGGGACATCAGGGCCCCCCAACAAGCTTTGAAAAAAAAAAAGAAACCCAAACCAAAGTCCTGTGTGTGCCACAGGAGGGGGGGGGGGTCTGCATTGGAACCCCCCCCCCCTGTGGCACACACAGGGTTAATTTTTCTATTTTTTATTTTTTTTTTAATAGACCTCATTGGGGGGTCATCAGGACCTCTCCTGACCCCCCAATGAGGTCACAGTTAAAAATAATGTGTTGCAGGACAATGGACCCTGTGACTGCCAATGGGGTCTCCAGCGCATTGCAAAGCAATGCGCTGGAAGTCCCCGCGGTGCTCATAGGGTTCTTTTTTTTTTTTTTTAATTTAATTATCGTCAGACCTCGTGGGGGGACATCAGGACACCTTCTGATGTCCCCCCAGTAATTGATCTCCCAGCCGATTGTGCTGGGAGATCAATCTGGCGACTGCAGGAGAGCAAAGGCTCTCCTGCCTTTCACTCCTACCACCGGTAGGAGTGATCGCGATCGGGGAAGTCACCTAAGGTCATCGGTGACTATGTCACCGATGACGTTAGGAGGTTTCCCCCGGTCCCGCCCACTCCTACCCGGAAGTTCGGGGTAGGAGGGCGGCGGAGGGAGAAGCTCTGTTTCTCAGAGCTTCTCCCTTGGCGATATTGATCTCCCAGCGCGATCGGCTGGGAGATCAATACCTGGGAGGACATGAGGAGTAATCCTCATGTCCTCCCAAGAGTGCCAGGCTGCATATCCGCTGAAATGCGGCCACTGCCAGCCGGTTATACCGGCTTAAGCAGTGACCGCATTTTAGTGGGTACATTGTACGAGCTTGGCACAGCGGGTACAGCTGTCCAAACTCGTACATTGTACCCACCTGGCACTCTAGGGGTTAAGGCTTTATTATTAGGACAGGGAAGGAAATATCAAATTTACAACAGAAAAGCACCTCTTACACAGCCAGTATACAAAGTTACCTTTTCTTTCTCCTGACAGCGCTTTGTTAATACATCCACTGCACCAGACACAGGATGGGATTCTAAAGAGAAGCAACAGGGTTAAATATATGTGGTTGCATTTTACAGTATTAGCAAAAGGCAGCTATAGGGCCTTGCATTCAAACAAAAAGAGGTGGGGAGAACAATTTTGGAGAAAGCCAACTGTGCCATAATGGGAAGGAGGGGGGACGACGACAATTCTGGAGACAGCCAACTGCACCATAAAGGGGAAGCTTTTAAATGTTAAAGGGATAGTAATGTTTCATAATAAAAGCAGCTCTAATTAATCATCATAGTATTTGGACTTGAGAATGTTATTTCAGTTCTCTCCTAGTCGTAGTTCAAGAGTAATTCAATGACAAAGTATCCCCCTCACGCCCCTTTTACTGATGTAACACTGCTCAGCCAAAGCAGAAGGGAGGTGCTCAGGTAGACTGCACAGAGGGACATTCAAGATAAGGGAAAAACTTATCAAGGGGGGCAGGGCTTTCATTATTTTCATAGGAAGAAGATTGTCTCCTGCTGTTATCTGTCAGATCTATAGACTGCATTCCACATCTGAGAAGAGATGGCTTACACTAGGTAAAAGGGGCGAGAGGGGAAACTTTGCTTGTTAATATCTCAAACCATAAAGGTTTGAGAGATAAGACTTATATCGTTCATGCTTTTTTTAATGCCTACAAAATAAAATAAAGATAAAATGAAGTATTACTATCCCTTTAAGTGAAATATGTAAAGGCAGCTGTAGCCATGTACCAGTCAATGACTTCTGGGCTGCTGAACTCAGCTATAATAATGTCAAAGTCAGGCAAAGACCCAAATAAAAGGTATCTTATCAGTGTGATAAATAACCTCACTGTGGTCGGAGACACAGCTTAACCCTTTGAGTGCCAGAGGTGCAAGGAACACATTGCATCTGACCACAGTGATGTGCAGGTTTAAAGTACAAGCTTCCAAGACAAAGCCATGTGTTTTAACCTCGATTGCCAATAGTTTTAACCACAACGTACCCAGTTATAGTAACCGAACAAGACGTGGGTATCCAAGGTGTTAAGAATGTAGTAGGCATCCAATACTGTAGCTATGAGTATATGGAGGCAAAGATTTACACTGCACCATTAGAATCTCGTCCTTTTGAATCGGGAGAGATTCTGATGCAGGGTTTCTGAAGCCTGTGACCAGGTTATACAGCCTTCATGTCACACGCTCTTATGCTTGCAACATTTCAAAAGTAAACCTGAGCAATATTGTCTGTTGAAGCATGCTTGAGTTTTGAGGAAGGACACATGTGCTCTTGGAGATTCATTGCCTTAGGGTTACCTGAACTGGCAAAGGGAAGAGAAACCAGTGATTTTTTGGATGATTGGTTGGCCAACCAGATCTTAAGCCACAGAGCAACACTCTGGTACTGAGAAAGCCAAGGCCTTGCCATAGAGTGGCAGCAAAAGCCACTTCAGCAAGATAATTAGGTTCAAGGACCTTGTAAAGCAAAGATACCTGGCCATCCTTAACTGGATCCCCTTGGATGGCATAAAAGCTATGTTCATCTCAGATTGTCTGGGCGATTAGGACCATGGCTATGGCAAAGAAAAGGCATAAAGACAGCACCAGAGGCTGCAAAATTCACTTTCAGAAATTAGTCTGGCCATTTTCCTGCCTGAGCCTTAATTATGGCACTGCTGCTGCGGCATTCTTGGCAAGATGAGAAATCGGATGATCAACTGCAGAAGGGGTAGCCCATTGTGATTGTATCCTTTTTCCATTGAGGACCTGATTAGAAATGCTGATTAAGGAAATGTGTAATTTCAGGTGTCTTAAAATTCCTCCAGGATAACCTGGTCCAAGGAATGGCGAGGAGGAAAGATGGTATTCTACTCTCTTAATGGCAAGGGAAGAGGAACCAGAATGAGACTTGAAGGGTCTTCAGGGCCACCTGTATAAGCCCCTCTACAGATGGGCTATAGGAATCCTCTTAATAGCCCCACCAAGGGAAAGATGATCCTAAGTCATGCCCACCAGTTTCCCCTTCCTCAGCAGTGGAATCCCCTATTATATGTAGTCACCCTGAAATATGGGCTTAAGCACCTGCTATGGGTGTCCAACAGTAACCATTGAGGACCCCTTGAATTGATTAGGCACAGGAGACAATATATGAAACTTAATCCAAACTGGTTCCTGGTCAGTATTTGAAACCAATAGAGGTGATATAGGGGACACAATTTGCAAGAGACAATTTACCAGAATACTCGCAAGGGAGCCCAGTCTGGCATGAGGAACAATGGATTAAGGGAGTTAAGGGGACCCCAGAATCCTTAGCCTTTGACTTCACCATGTGTCCTTTAGACAAGGACAGAAGACTACACAAGACTGCCCTTTCCCATGCCAGAAAATCCAGGAAATACAGGGAGAGGTTAAATTCCCAGAAGCCTGCAAAAAAAATGAGGCTCTCCTCTCCAGCCATTCAAAAAATCACATCACACAAAGTGAGCAGGCCCCACTAAGTGCAACTAGGCAATGCATCTAACAAAGAATTCAGACCACCCACAGCCTCCTAGGGGCAACCAGAGGAGAGATGCCCCAGAGAAATTCAGATCATCTCACCAAAAATAGGCACCCGGTCTTAAAGGGGCCACTTCCAAATTCTGCAAGTATACTAAATGAAAAACAAATCCACACTGGAAATAAGTAAGCAAAATGAGAGGGAAAACCCAGTCTTCCCAAGTGGGGAAAAGTCAGTACAGGGATTAATAGCCCCTGCAAAGACATCATTGAAGTCCCTACCTACCATAAAAGCAGCCAAGTCATACACTGGTAAATCATAAAATAATGAAGTGGAATGGAGTGTGCAATGCAGGCAACAGACCACATACAAGTGTATGACAGAAAAGGGAGACAAACAGGACTAGTGGCACTCAAAAGGTTAATTCAGATCTTTATTCTTCAGTATCTCGTTGCAATAAAATAAAACTACTGGGAGTGGAGGAAAGACTGAGTAGTCAAGTATATCTACACTGCTTTTATGGTCCTGGAAAAACACCTTTGCACAGGACAATCCATGACTAAGGAAGCTAGCAATAGGTGATCGCCTAAGTGGGAATTATACAACCCCATATACTAAGTGAAAACAAAAAAGGCTAAGCTCCGCCCTTGCATTCTCTGTACTACAAAGTCACTTAAAACAGATGTCAGCAGGCAATGGTAAAGATGAAGGGAGGAGTGAGGGAGTTTAAAAAAAAAAAAAAAGCCAAGTTCCCTGCCCTCTTGGAGGAGGAGACTATCCCATGGTTCCTGCGTTCCACATTGGACAACAGAAAAAACAAAAGAAACAAACAATTGTAGACTACATGTGTAGGCAGTTCCATTCCTCAAGTGACAACAGCACAGGGACCTATCAGTGGCTCAACCATTTTAGTGTCCACCTTTAAAATCAAATATCCCAAAAACACACTAACAGCAGCACTTTGTTTTGTCTGTCCCTAAACTACTTGAAACTAATACCTTGGGCAGAGGGGGGGGGGGAGAGAAAAAAAACAAAAAAAAAAAAAACACAATTACCTTTGTTTGTTTCGTCTTCACCAGTAGGTTTTCTGAGACCAAGTGCAATTTCTAACTCCTGTATCCGGTTATCCCTTTCCTGTTGGTAAAATTGAAGTATTAATGATGTGCAAAACACTGCATCCTTCCCCATTATTCAACACAGTACATTCATCACATACTACACTCCAGGGCCATATGCCAAGACAAGGAATCCACAGAACTAACCTCAACCTTTTCTTGCTCAGCCTGGAACTCTTCCAGCGGTACATAGTCCTCTTCGAGCTCCTCCATGGCCTGGCGATAAGCATGGTTCTTTATCGCCTTCTTATACATTTCTAGCCTACTCTCTAGTTGCTCCTCATGGGTTTCCTTTAGATCTTCAAAGCGTTTACTTAAAATTAAAAGAATTCCAGTTATGTTGATGGAAAGTAGAAGATATTCTATTTATGGATTAGATGCAACTGTACATTGCCTGGGCTGCTTGTTAATCATAGCAACTATAAATACTGACAGGAAGAAATGGCATCTAACACCTCCCTCCCTGAATGTTGCCCTTGTGCCTTGCACAAGAATCAAATATAACAGTTGCAGGAGCAAAGGTTAAATGCCACACACTGCATGGTAATATACACCCAACCGTTCTTTAAAGTGACAAAGAGGCTCACTACTGGGGGGGGGAGGTGAGCAACTGGATTGTCCTCCATGGACATGACATCTGGGATTGAAGAGGTTCCAGCTACAAAGCCATCTCTGCGCAATTATACTGACAAGGTAGATAATTTTACTCTGTGGAATTTCAATTAAACAAGCAAAAAAAAAAAAAAAAAAATAATGTATGCCTGAAAGCTTGCATCCTAGAGTCAAGTTAGCCAGTAAAAAGTATCACTTTTACTCCACCTGTCTCCAAGTAATTTAACACACTGCAGACATGCAATTATTCAGTATAGGACTTTTCTTGCATTCACATTAACCATTTTACCAGGAAGGATACCTTGAGATTGCCTCATTTCAAGTATGTGACAGGTTGAGTGGACCCTGACAGAACTAGAACCTATAGCTCTAAGTTTAAACAGATTCTACAGCTAGTGCTTTAACCAAACGAGCCATCTCACCCTCTGTACCAATTTAGCTTATTGTACATAGTCTTAAGTAGATATATCCCTCATATTCCAGAGATTCACCAAGTCATGACAAATGTTTTAGTTACTAGAATCAAAATTAAGCAAGTGATCCTGGTACCTCCAAGATTCTTCAAGATCCACCATCTGCTGATACATAGCTTCAGCAATCTCTTTCCGAACCTGCATTTCAAGAACCAGTTTGCTCTGCCGTTCTGCAATCAGCTTCTCCCGCAAGTCTTCTATTTTTTTCAGGAGATCCTAAAAAGGTTTGTTAGCCATTAATGCCAGATATGGTTTCCAAGAAACGAATGTGTCAAGTACACATTTCAAGAGGATCACCAATAATGCTGACCCAAATTAGAGTCCAAGTATGTGCAAGCATGTGTATTAGCTGGTGTTCACTTTATGCAAGTGCTCCTGGTTGTTGGGCTTTACTAGGAACAAAGATTAAAATGCATGGCTTTCAATCTACAGTGACTGCCTCTTATTTGGCCCAAATGTATAACTAGAAAACACTTTGTAGAGGTCATGTAGATGGCATGTGTCCAAGTCCAGCTTTTCCTATTTTATGGGATATGTATAATAGTCAGACATGTTTTAGGGAAGAAAAAGCATAGCCTCTGCAAGTAAGAATTATATGGCTGTAGTTTTACATTAAAAATATATATATTTCATATAAAATCTAGTGGGAAAATTAGGAAATTTCACTTTACAGTCCTTACACGACTATACTGAACACATTCCTAACATACTTCCATTTAACCATGGTTTCTTCCTACAGAATATAATCATAGGCAAGAGCCCTGCATTAAAATTCCATCTTTGTCTACTGCCACTGGTTTCACAAAGCCAATATCTCTTCTCTAGAATGACCTCAGATATGGGAAAAATCCAGGCCTCATTGCAAACTAATAGCTGGTCACTGCTCAGGGTTATTTAACCCCCCCACAAATAAAAATACTCAACCTTGGTAGAGACCGTTAAGGAGAACCCATTTTCATATTTTCATCATTGGGTACACAGCAGAAATAATAGCCTTTGGTACTGTACCTGGTTAGGGGAAGTTAACTCAACCTGAAGCAAATTTAGCCATATTACCATATTTTAGGATTACGCAGGCATGAAGTTTTAGCGGCATCAGTCCTCCAGTACCTCAAATCATTACCTCTAAGTGGGCAGATACCAAAATTGACATTCACCTTTTCCTTTATCACATGTTTGGCTACAAGCTTGGAAGTCATCTCAGTTGGGAAAGGGTCCTCTACATGCAACACTGCCAACAACTATTTTCTAAACCAAAACCACCACTAGGCAGCTAGAGTATACTAGAGTCAGATTTCATAATGGCAAAATGCATCCTACAGGAAGCCTATTTCTACCTACTGCATTTTCTTTGCAGAGACATCAAGAAAATGATACGTCTGTTATAGAAAGCCGCTTTTGGAAGCAGTATTTATCTTCATTGATCAACAATTCCTTAAAAGATCAGCAAGGTCTTATTTTTGCCATTTATATACTTAGAATTTTTCTTGCTCTTTGCAGATTCGATTACATTCTATGTATTACACTATGCATCTGACCCTTTTGACTTAAACACTTTATTAAGACACTCTGGTCTTAATTAGCTCCTCATTCCTCAGGTGGTATATATTTACATTTATCTAAGCATTTTAAACATCCAATCCTTCTGCATTTTTCTGAAGATTACATCCCATTAAAATGTTCTTTAATGTGGAACTCAACTTAATTCAAGTTTGCATACTTGAAAACTGCATTAAAAATGGCCTACCTGGCATGTTAACCAAAATTCCCACAGATTTATAGTTCAGGAGACAGTGAACCTGAACATTTCCTGGTACAGCACAGAGCTTCATTTGCATATGACACGTCACGGAATATACCTCATTAGCATATGAATCATTGCAAAGCTTAATCATGAAAGTGTATGGTAATTGTGGTACCCTTGCAGAACCAATGACATTAGCAACTGAAAGTGAATATCTCCTTAACTGTATGTTTGTGGACTTTTGGTTAACATGACAAGCAATTTTAATGCACTTTTCAAATATACAAACTTGAATGAAGGTGAAAGTTCCACTTTCAAGAGGCCAATTTTACAAATCTAAAGACGGTATTAAAAGTTATTTTGGTTAAACCCTTGCAAAGAAGACCATATTGGTCACTGCTGCCTAAATGCTCTTACCTGTATATTGTTTATCATTTCAGACTTGGAGGCCACTAGGTCCAGTAAGGTCTCTTCCAGTTGGGACATGAAATTTCATTAAATCATACTTAGAAACTTTCCCTTTTTGCTGAAAGTAATTTCTCCAGTCAATGGCAGGGTAGTTGAAGTTTCCAAATATGACTGTTTCCTGACTGAGAAGCCTTTTCAATATGCAGTAACAGTTGGGCTTCTTCAGACTCCAATATTAGCAAATTCCTTTTAGCAAAATGCCATCATATTTTATTAGGTGTGCCCCAGTGTGCATTTCAACCCAGAGGATCTCTACATTCTCACTAGCCCCTTCATTACCATCTTCCTTTTACTAAGTATTAAGGCATGCTTGAAAGTGTTTGTAATGTCCCATTATAAACAGCCTTTATTTTGTAGTGCTTCAAAAGTTGGAAAAAAAAAATGTATATATATGTATCTCTCAAACCGCTATGGTTTGAGAGAGACAGACATTCAGACTTTGATATGTCCTGTCAGGAGGCTCTGCAGCAGAGCTGCAATAGTGTTATTTAAAACTAATGACTTTCTTGGAATGGTCTAAAGTGTGCCTGCAGTTGGTGTGCTCCAGAATTGCTACTCTATTTCTGTATATGGATCCATGTATATATATTTTTTCCCCACATTTATACAGAAAGTTGGATGTACACCTTCAATTATATTAACCCTTTGAGTGCCAGAGGGGTACAGAACGCATTGCACAGCAATGCGTTCTGTACCCCTCTGGCACTCAAAGGGTTAAACAATTGTGGGCTACAACACAAAATATTTTGCAACAGAGTTAAGACGAAAGGCAGCTGTAGGGCAGTTTATGTACTTAATTTAAGCCAGGACATTATTGAAGACCATTTACCTCTGGGTTCATGGTGGCATCCATTTCTTCATCTTCATCATCAGAAAGGAGTTCCTCAATAGACAGATTGGGATCAATCTCAGTGATGACCTTTCCATCCTTACCCACTATTCTTGGGTTCATAAACTCAAAGCTTCTGGGTTGGATTAGCTGAACAACCTTGAATTAAAATAATTTAGGATTAGCTCTTCAGAATAAAATGCAATATAAAAAGTGCGCAAGAAAGGAAGTAGTGAGGTATTCGATATGGACCAAAGTGGTGGAGTAAAGCTGAGGCAAACTGCATTATAGGAGACAAACATTCCCAAAATTCCCATTGTTTACAATGTTTTGATTTTAGCACCTTGAATGCTAAAGGTCAGAACCTCCAGTATTAAAGGGGTTTTAGCCCCGAGTGCCAGAGAAGTTTCCAACGCATTGCATACATTTAAATTAAAATCTGTTATTTGCCCCAGAAGTATTCCACTTTACTGCATATTTGTGCTGAAAAGTCTACAGGGTAAAAGAATCATACACAGCTTTTCTTTCTACACAAACTAAGCCAGCTAAGATTTTTTGTTTGTTTGTTTGTTTTTTTGCAACGAAAACTATAGTTTACATAAAGATCTTCATTTTCTCCTACCCAAGTGAACACTTGTGAATCAGTGACACTGGGAATGTTCTAGTCTGACCTACAGGATCTGTGTTATTGCTTAAGCTGCAGTGATCTTCAGGGGCTTGTTTCACCATCAAAACAAAACCTCCCCCATTAAGCTTGGTAGCTCTCCTAATTTGTAGCAGGATGCAAACACCTCCCATTTATTTTATTGTACATTTGGGATATTTACCCACTCCATGCAAATCAAGGGTTATTTTGCTGCATGGGCAAGTTAATGTAATCGGCAGCATTCTAAAACCTAGAATACCAACACAATTAATTTGTATTACAGATGTTTTTCTTTTACAATTTTTGTTTAGGCCATTTTAGAGGTGAATTATCACCCCTATACACGTTAGGCTAATAAGTTACTAAATAGAGCAACTAGCATGGATAATTGTACAATTTATTGCTTTATTTTTGTTTCAATCGTGGTTTGGCTAAAATGATTTAAAAATGATCTGTGCCCTTTCATTGGCTAGAGAGTACTCCCACTTACAAGGAGAAATCCTCCATCATTGGAGGAGGCTGGATCAAGACCCTAAATGGGCGGGGACCAGAGGAAGCGTGACAGACAATTCATGCTAGTCGCTCTATTCAGTAACTCATTAGCCTAACTTTTATTGGGGCGATAGTTCCCCTTTAAAGCAGTTGCTATCATTGTTTCACTTTTCATGTCAGAGGGGTGTTAAATACAAAGGCATATGTACTAAAAAAATAAATAAATAAATAAATAAATAAATCTGCAGGAAGCCAATTACACCATATGAGCAAAAGTTATCCAAATTCCTGAAGACCGAAATGGGGTCTTAGCAAAAACTAAGCTTTACATCACTTACTTGCTTAGCAACAGCGGAAAACTTCATCACGTGCAAGGTTTCATCGTATGTAGAAGCGCACTGATTAATATTCACTATCATACAAGCTTTGCCTTTGCCACAGAAGAACGGCTGGAAAAGGCGAGTAAGCTTGCTCTCTCTGAATGGGACATAACTGGTCTTCCTGTAAGAAGAGTGGAGGAAAAAAAAAGTGCCTTATATAAAACATTTTGCCCAAGGGGCACATTTAGCAAAAAAAATTGTGGTATTAAAGGGATACCATTTATTCTGACTTCACATATTACATATCTGCAGTCTACGTAAAGTCAAACTGCCGATTTTGTAAGTACCCCATTGTAGGCAAGTCTTCACAAATGCTTATCCTGCTTTTTGGTGATTTATACTATTCTGAAGACAAACTAGGCACCTGGAAACAGAGGAAGATTAATTGCAGGTATATAAAAAAAAAAAAAAAAAAAAAAAAAAAAAAAAAAAAAAAAAAAAATGCCTTAATTCATACCCCTCCACTACTTAAAGGGATAGTAATGTTTCACAATAAAAGCAGCTCTAATTAATCTTCATATTATTTGGACTTTGGAGAGTGTTATTTCAATACTGTCAGAGTTATAGTTCAAGAGTAATTCAATGATAAAGTATCCCCCTCCCTCCCCTTTTACTGATGTAACACTGCTCAGCCAGAACAGAAGGGAGGTGCCCAGGTAGAATGCAGAGAGGGACAATCTTCAGTTAAGATAAGGGAAAAACCTGAAAAACTTGTCAAGGGGGGCAGGGATTTCATTGTTTTCATATAAAGAAGATTGTCCCCTTCTGCTATCTGTCCAGTCTATGGACTGCATTCCACATCTGAGAAGAGATAGCTTACACTAGGTAAAAAGGGGCGGGAGGGGAAACTTTGCTTGTGAATATCTCTCAAACCTTTATGGTTTGAGAGATAGACATATCGTTCATTTTTTTTAATGCCTACAAATTGAGAGATAAAACGAAGTATTACTATCCCTTTAATTGGCGTCTAGGCATTGAAACATCTTTACCAAGAAGGATAAAATCGAAAGATGGTATATAACTCAGACCAAAGTATGTAACAATTATATTTACAAATTTCTCAATAGTGCAGAGTAATACGAAGAAAATGTTCCCGATCCAACATATCGTAGCGGTATACCCATATGTTATTACTTCTCACAATTTTTTTTTCAGTATCCCTCTCTGCTATCACTAGTTAATCTTGAGTATGACCTTTAAATAAGAATACCGGGGCATTCAACTGGCTTGCCGTTTTTTTATAGACTGTCACCTCACACTGATAATTAAATTGTACACAAGCGGTATACCTGTTTGCTACTGTTTATCAATGAATTATGTTGATCTTGATCAAGAACTTCATACAGCATCGCTCTCTGCTATCACTAGTTTATCTTGAGTGTGATTGAGCAAATATACCGGGGCATTCAACCGGCTTGCCGTTATTTTTATCCATTATCCATCGCCTCCCACTAGTATAGCTGTACACGGACGCTGTAATCTGCTACTATTGGATTTCTGTAAGTAATATACTAAGGTCTGCAAATAAATACCGGGGCATTCAACCAGCTTGCCTTTATTTCTATCCTACTACCGATAGATATCAACTGATAGATTACCAATAGCGTAACACTAACAAACACCTAATCTAAATAGTCAAGTACTATGTGCCTCCGCTCTAAACTGCCATGTCGTAAATCATTCCAATAGATCCGATCAAACTCTACAGACATTCTTGATATTGCATTATGAGTCTTGTTGCTTCCAACTCTGATACATAACTTGTACTCTCAGGCATTTAGAAATTATCACTCAAGTCCAGGTACATTAGAGTTATGAGCTGGCTCAATAATGCAACATCTTAAAATACCATGCCTATGCCGACACGCGTTTCGCCATTGCACGCTTCTCCAAAGGCATAATGTATGACCTAATATTGAAGTTAGAGAATAGTTCTTTCAGTAATGCAAACTTGCCCCAGAACTCCACTTTTCTTTTGAACATGAGGCTCAGTTAGGAGCTTCATAGATCCTTCTCCATTACCAGTTTAATAAATCCCCCTCCCCATAACCAAATTGTATCCTCAGTTCAAATTTTGAAGGGCACCTCATTTTTGCAGGTCACACACACATGCTGAATTGTGGGTGTGGTCAGAACACTCCGTCTCCATGCAACAGTTTTATACCCCTTTACAGGCTATTTAAACCCTTGAATGCTGGAGAGCTCTCCAAAATCTCTCCACAAGGTACTGGAGATCACTAGCAACCAAGGGGTTAAAGCATTGTCCTTATTTGTTATAGATTAAGGATATTTTCTTTGCTAGGATGGGACTGAGGGTGGGTCACGTGAGAAATGGAGGTGCAGCTGTGGTTGGAGCCAAGTGTGCCTAGAATGGCTTGCCTATGGCACCTGGGATATAAATCCAGCCTTGCTGAATGTAGAATGTATCTACATTTCCAGAAGTCTTCAGCACAAACCCACCCCCAGCAGGACACCTAAAACAGTTGTTTCCCAACTTTGAAATGATGCCTCTTTTTTAGATTTAAAAACCTACACACTATGGTGTTCACAAATCGCTTATAGTAGATCACAACCATGAAGAGGTGCTTAGCAAACTAAGACAACTAAAATTAACCCAGCTGGATACCTCAAAGGGTTATAGTGAAGGGGAACCCACAACCTTTAACAGCAATGGGGAGTCCTTATCTAGTTATCGAGGCAGGGCACTACAGATCTTTTATACTAGTTTCTCAGCATTAGTCATCCTGGCACACCAATAATGTAGATTTTCTGGTTTTCCCTTCTTAACCCTTTGTGGACCAGAGGGTTGCACAACACATTGCTCACTCCTCTGATCCTTTAGGGATTAACACGGGGGGGGGGGGGTATCTGTGGCTCAATGTAATGAATCTACCTGTGCTTAATTAGGTGAAAACGGACACATGAAGATTACACAAAGGTTGGCATTTACCATTCAAGGCTAATTTCCCCTGTATCAGGGGGTAGAGTGAGGTACATCTCATGGGGGTGATGAGTCAACACAAGAGGGGACTATCCTGTTTAGTCAGTGAGCAGGGCTGCCACTGACAAGGCATTTGTCTTTTATTTCAATTCTGTCAGAGTTGTAGTACAAGAGTAATTCAATGACAAAGTATCCCCCTCCCGCCCCTTTTACTGATGTAACACTGTTCAGCCAGATCAGAAGGGAGGTGCCCAGGTAGATTGCACAGAGGGACAATCTTCAATTAAGATAAGGGAAAAACCTGAAAAACTTGTCAAGGGGGGCAGGGCTTTCATTGTTCTTATAGGAAGAAGATTGTCCCCTTCTGTTATCTGTCTGGTCTATGGACTGGATTCCACATCTGAGAAGAGATGGCTTACACTAGGTAAAAGGGGCGGGAGGGGGGAACTTTGCTTGTGAATATCTCATAAACCATAAAAGGTTTGAAAGACGACTTATATCATTCATGTTTTTTTTAATACCTACAAAATAAAAGCTAAAACAAAGTATTACTATTCCTTTAAAGTGTTAAACTTTACTAGTGCGAGAAACATGTTAGACAAAAAAAATGCAAAAAAGAAATACTTCAGTACAAAAATCCACCATGAGGACTTTGGAAGAAGCGGTGGATGGACTGAAGCAGACGCTGGAGTGTATAAACTTACTTGGCATTCTGGGTTTGTTTCAGTGCTGCGATGCACTTGCCAAGGATGAGTAGAGAATTATTGATGTTCCCAGCTTCTTTCAATCTGTCGCCAACCGTTTGTGTTTTATTGCACCGCTCAGACCCGGCTAAATCACAGAGAGACATTCTGCATGGTATATAAAACATGGTAGCTAGGTCAGACAAGTGTAGGACACATGTAACCAGACATTCATCTTTCTGATGCAGTAGAAGTGGCCTAGTCACACCATTTATTCAAGGATTGGGGTTATTTACAGCAGTGCTCTGGCAGCTTTGTCATGTAGCTATACTACAGTCACACACTTAACCCCTTGGATACAAGAAAGCTCTCCAACAAATTGCTTGCAATGCATTCGAGACCTCGCTACCAGGAGTGGTTAAGTAATGCACTGCCAGTTTTATACACAAATCGTTAAGTTCGCCCCAGCCCAACTGGGCAACACTAGGAACCAAATAGCAACGTTAAGATACAAAAGGAGACTGGGACAGTATTACAGGGCTTCTGTGAAGGGGGGTTGTGAGGACTGAAGGATAATTGCACATACAATGCCCCCATCCATTCCATAGCAGCATTGAGAACACAGAATGCAGTGTGAAAAGGGGATTAAGAGTGATGGAGGGGGAATCTGAAATCTAAACATTGATATTTTAGGGGAGGGGGGGAGATGATAACTTACTCTGACGCTGCAAGAACACTTGGGTCATCCCCTGCAGTCAGCTTCAGAAGACGGATTGTAAATATACTGTGGCTGGGGAAAAAAAAAAGTGAGGTTTGTTTCTCCAGTTTATATTGTAAAGTGCAACTGTTCATCTATAGATTACAGTTCCAGTCCAAAGATGCAGCTAAAAATACTTGTGTGCCTCCCAATAAGAACACTATTAAAATTAACAGCCAGTTATTGCATTTGGTATTACTATGCTCTGGCCTCATATTAAAGAATTGGCATGTACACGTTTTAAGTCTGGTTTGTGTATATCAGGCATATACAACATGCAGCCTGCAGGATGAAACTGTGCCTACTGACTGGCAGGGCGAGACCCTCTGGCACTCAAAGGGTTAAAGGAAAAACTCTGCCCTGATGCCAAGCATCCTGGGATTAAAACACAATTTAGAGCAATGGAAATGTCACCAACCTTATGAATGCCAGAGAGCAATGCACTGGACACTTTTTAGTGGGGCATAGAGGTATATCAGACAGAGTGTATGGGTGGTTCTGTGAAAGCCAGTAGACCAAGGATGGGGTGTACATCCTTTCAGCACTGACATGTCTACAGATTGTCCTATATATAATGCATGTATAGACAAACACAATGCAGAGTTTGACATGCATGGTGTCCAATCAAATGACATGAGAACTAACCAAGGAAAGGACATTAAATGGCTAACTGAGAAGTAAAAACAAAATAGTCTTATAGGAATTCTTAATCTCACCTTCTACTAGATTGCTGGTTCATCCGAGTTGATGCCAAACTCCTATTTTTGTTACCAAACTGTAATATCTTGCAGGCTTCTTCAGTGGTACTGATACTGATCCACTTTAAGTCTAAGAAGAGGGGGAAAAAACAAAAAATAAAAACCCCTTTAGAAGTCAGTCTTCAGATTATATCCTTGCATAATGCTTAATATGCCAGTCACATTAAACATTGTATATTTGTATATTACTGGCACCAACACTAAGGAAATCCCTGTTTAACCCCTTCCAGGACCATGGTGTGGCACACTTCTCTGGTCCATAAACTCTAGTCCCTTCTCCATTCTTTATGATGACACCTCTCAGTCATGCATATTACTGGTAGGCAACTTGTTGAGTCTTATGTATAAAGTCAAAATGGAGCAAATCTGAAGCAAACCATCTGCACTATAGGAGACAAAACAGCCCATTGATTTAATATTGGGCTTTAACAGTAGAGAGGTCTCTGATGCAATGCAATACATTGGGGACCTCCAGCATTTGAGGGGGTTAAAAAAAAAAACAAAACAAAAAAAAAAACAAAACACTTTATATAGTTTTTTTGAAGCCTTTTATTTCACACATCTGATGCAGTTGGTATGTCCAGTACCGATAGGCCATACCCGCCACTGACTCCTCACATAACTGCACCCCTAGTCACATTCATCGTTTCCAGGCATAAGATCCCTTTGGCCTATATAACCAGGATGGACAAACGCTTTAACCTCTTGGTTGGTAGAGAGATTACCAGCCCTGCACTCTACAACGCACTGGAGCACTAGCATCCAGGGGGTTATATAAAAGACTAAGGGATATAATACTGGTGCAGTGACATTGCTCTGGTCACACCCACAACTAAGATGTCCCTCAGTTTGGAGCTCTAGCAGTTGTCCTACCTAATGGGAAGTTATGACCTGGGTATGTCCTAAGAATTGCTCCAGTCTGCTTTTATACACAAGGCCCATTGGACCTTAGGTGAAAGTCTGGAAGTAACCAACTGAGCCACAGGGGTGCAAGACTTCAAAGTAGAACTTTCGCCTTAATACAAGATTGCATATTTGAAAACGGCATTAAAAACGGTCATGTCAGCAGATGTATAGTTTAGGATACTCACTTCTTTCTGGGAAAAGTAAAGATTTCCTGGTAGTGCACAAAGCTTCATTAGCATATGACATGACATTAATGAGACTAGTTAGCATATGAACCTTCACTGGTGCTGCATTTAACATACATTAACATATGAAAGACGTGTGAATATCTTCTGAAATGTAAAATTGCTGGTCCTTTGGTTAACATGACACAGGAAGTTTTCAGATATGCAACCTTGGATTAAGGTGAAAGTCCCATTAACTGGGGTTTCCAAATCCTTGAATGTTAGAGTAATCTGACATTGCGAAAAGGTAACAAAACGCTCTATCCTTAAGATCAGAGGCATGAAAAACACATTGCGTCACTTTTTTCCCCCTGTTATGCAGTTTGTCCCACTTTGCATTTATACACAAGCTTCTTTTATCAAGGCCTGGACTATGAGAACCAACTTTGACCACATGTGACCATTTTCAAATCTGGAAGAACCTTTCCTCCAAAAGAAACACTGAGCTATTACACTGATGTGAACTTCAATAGCTGGACTCTCAGATAAGATTTTTAACCACTTGAGGACTTACCTCCTTCTGTAGGTCATCCTGGAGCCCTGTTTTCATGCAGGGAAGCTGCAGAGCCACATCACCTCTAG
This sequence comes from Rhinophrynus dorsalis, assembly GCA_037306005.1. NCBI lineage: Eukaryota > Metazoa > Chordata > Amphibia > Anura > Rhinophrynidae > Rhinophrynus > Rhinophrynus dorsalis. Next base: position 120,925,555 of record CM074723.1, on the reverse strand, counting down.
GCTCTCCTATCTTCTGTTAGAGGCTAGAGCCACATTGTCAAGCCTCTCCCTTAAAGGGATAGCAATGCCTAAACAAAATACAGCTCCAGTACTTCATCTGCATACTAGTTGTCCCATGTAGCGCTGTATTTCAATACTGTCAGCCATGTAGTTCGGCAGTAATTGAATGAGAAAGGATCCCATTCTTCTCCGGTCCAGATGGAGCACAGCGAGGGACAATCTTCACTAAGCATAAGGAAAATCCTGCCCTCCTTCATCGGGGGGGGGGGGGGGAGCGCCTCAGGGTTTTCCTTATACTTACTGCATGAAGATTGTCCCTCGCTGCAATCTGTTAGTTCCCAGGACTGTATTCCACAACTGATGGGAGGTAGAATCCTCCCATTCAATTGCTGCTGAACTACATGACCGATTTAATACAGCACTATGTGGGATAAACTGTATGAAGAATCGCAGGTGCATTTTGATTGCAGTACTACTATGCCTTTAACTTCACCCCTTACTGCAGTGGCTGAACAGCCACATTGTTTCCTGGCCAACTCATTGGCAAAGCAAAAAGGCTGGGGTATCAGCCAATCTATATGTGGTTCTGTGACTACCAGTAAACAGTGGAGCAAGACTGGCATCAGACTCATTCTGTGACTACTAGTGGAAAGTGTCCAAGGTGTCCGCAATCTGTATGTGACTGACTACCAGATGGACAGTGGAACAAGTCTGAGGCACTAATTATGTATAATTATTCTGAGAAAACAAAGAAGTGTAAACTTTATTTTTGGGGCCCTTCCTTCACAATTTGAGGCCTTAAAACAGCCCTGTTGAGAGCTCAGATGGGTACGCTCACAAATTCTATATGCACAAACTCCAGTCTGTTCTCTGGTACAGCAGGAAGAGCTATCATTTCACTCCCACATCAGACATACACACCTTCTGGTGGAATTGCACCTGGGGCCGCAGCTGGTCTTAAGACCAAACTGCATAAGGAAGTCAAAACACTCACAGAAAGCACATCTATAATGTGCAGGGTGTACCAAGCACAAGCTACAGCAACCCCCAGGGAGATGTTTGAAGCAGGGTTAACCAAGATAAGGGCAAGATTACAGTAGTCACTAATAGGTACTTTGTGTAGAGGGGGAGGCGTGGGTGAATTTATGCTCTAAACTTACACAGATGGAATCTGCTCAGTCAACATTACTTCTATAGATAGGATATGGAATATTTAAAGTGGAGCATTTCTCATGCAAAGCAATGTCTCCAAGGGACAAGTAAATATTGCCTTTGGATTTAAAGTGGCAATTGTAGCTCTCAAAATGCTAAAGAGGGTCTAATGGAGACCCCAGTTAACAGTATTCAGAGGATTGAAAGCTATTTAAATCAGATTCTGGGAAGTGATGTCCCATATGTTGCTGTAGAATTGCTCAGCATCTCTTATACATAACTCCCAGTGTTAAACTTCACGGCTGCTTTTGAATACTTAATTCACTGACAATCCCCATTTAACCCTTTCAATATCAGAGGTACATAAAGCATTGACTTGTGCACCCCTCTGGCACTGAAAGGGTTAAGACAACAGGAATTTATACACGTTTAATCATAGGGCTAACCTCAAACAATGCTTTGTGTAGCTTTATATCCCCTTTTTCCTTACATGAGGATTTTCATCCAACAAAAAAGCAAATACACAATTACCTTTTACATATGAATTGCTTGACTGGTCGTCACAGATTTTCAAAGCAGGTCTTTTTTGATTCTTCGATGAAGGAAACTGGTCTAGCAAGTCATATACATACTCATTATAGATTTCAAAGAAGGACACCCAAGCAGAGAACTGATGAGATTCTTTGTCATCATAAAGAAGAGATCCATATTCTGCTTATTAGGAAAAAGAAAAATTGAGCAGTCGACATGTAGTAATAAATTCATGTTATTGAGTGACACCTTGTGGAAGAAGGTGGTAATGCATTTTAACAGTGAACTTGAATGCCAAGAATCTAAATACAGAATATACACCATTTGATGCTAGCAACTCTGAAACAGGCTGACAAGTAAACAAAGTAAAAATGGGCTACTGCCTAAAATTAGCAGTCTAGTAATAAATATACTAAATATTTTTGTGAACTACAAACCAACTACCCACAAACTAAAGAAATTTATGAAAGGAAGTGCAGAATCCCCCCAGGCTCTCAGTGGATGAGGAGTGTATATAGTTCAGCTACAGTTCTTGTGACCACTTAAAGTCACGCCACCATATGTAAAATGCAAACAGACATGCAGGTTTATTTACTGCCCAAGTTTAGGTTTGCTTAGAAGAAATGAAACGGGTGTCAGGTACCTGGGCATTCACTCTTGATTGGTAATGCAAGATTAGAAGACTAAAATGTAACACCTGGCTGAGTTGATTTATCTTACTTTGTTAGTTCAATTTCTTTAACCCCTTCATGCCCAGCAGTGTTTGGGGTGTGTTGCACATCCCTTTGGTCCTTGAGCGGTTAAAGTGCAATTTCTACTGTATTTGTATAAATGTTTTTAAACTTGCAGGCCAAGTGGGTTATTCAATGCTTTACAAAATGTGTTGAACTCCCTGTTGGACTTCAAGGGGTTAATTGAAAGCACACACATGACAGCCACAAACTTGCATTTTAACCTGCCATCTTCCAATGACATTAGCACAGGATAGCAATGTCACTGGCCTCAACAGGGGTGGGTACTACAAGTCCCTCTGGCTGCTGTTCAACTACTATTTCCATCATCTCCTGCAAGCAACTGGCTAAGTATAATGGGTGTTGTAGTCTGACATCATCTGGAGGGCTACATATTGACCTATAGATCAGATAAAAACAGGTACCCAGTACTGGACATAAATCAGGATGCAACATTTTGCCCCCTTCTCAGCAGAAAGCTATTTTTCTCCCCCAATGTAGGAAAATCCTACAATGTTTTTACATGAAGCATTACTATTCCTTTAAAGAGGTATGCAATCTAGGTGTACAGTTAAATGCTTCTACTGTGGTCTTAGTACAGTTAGACAGATCCCCAGTGGCATACCAGACAAGTATAAAATGTACCAGTTGCCAGTATGTTTTAAAGGGATAGAAATATTTAGTAAAATATAGTGTCTGGTTCATCCTTCCGAGTACAACAATGATACTGACTGATGAGATGTGTTTTATTCAAACGTTATAGCAGCTCAGATGTGGATTTAGGTGCAGTATCAGTGGCCTGAAATTGTAGAGTGGCGCTGTTGCTACTTCATCCTTACGGAATGTTCTGGTCAACTGACCGTAAACTTCCATAGGATGGTGTAGCAACAGCGCCACAAACATTTCAGGCCACCGTGATATAGCAGTTCAAATGTGAATTTCTAAGGTGCAGTAACTAATAAACACCTTTCAGCAGTGGGTGTACCCTGGTACTCAGGAGGAAAAAAAAAAACAGGCAATATAAATTTTACTGCATATGAAGGGTTATTATCCCTTTACCCCTTAATGAACCTTGACGGTCATAGTATGTCAAGGGTCAATCTGACTGAACAACCCATGACGTACTATGACAGTCATGGAGTTCCAGGCTCCCCCCTGCGGCTGCACGCTGTTCGGGGAGTCCGTAAACGGAAAAAAATGCTCCGTGGTTCTTAACTTGCATCGCCGATCGGCTGGTCGTTAAGGGGTTAATTTTTTACAGTTTTTGTCCAGTTATAGGTTTCTATTGTTTTTCCTAAAAGGAGCACAAAGATCTACCACCACCACAGTGGAAGGAGTTTGGAATCCTAGAGTCCTGCAACATGGAGGCAAGATCCAGTACCAATTAGAGATTTTTTAGAATCAATCCACATAGAACTGTTCAACAGAAACCATTGGTGTTTTCCACTCAAGAAGGTTGTTATTAGGTGGAGGTCACACTCCTTAAGTTAAATAGTTCACTACATTCTACAAATTAAGCCACCATTGCTGTATCCAGTGTTCTCATTTTTTCCATGTGCCTTATTTTATGATATTTTCATAAACAACATTGATTCAATTACCAGAGCTATCAGATGAAATACTTTCACAAGAGGAGGACACTTGTTGCTTCAGGTTAGTTGAGCTTACAACAGTCTTAATTCCATCCTTGAGGAAAACACAAAAGACAACAAATTAAAGCCAGTTTTAAAGGGGAATTTGTGTATACAGTCTACAAAACACTTAAGCATGGTCTTCCTATGAAGATACAAATATATAAGCTCCTGCCCTCACCTAAGAAACGTAAACTACCAATTCTAAATACACACTTAATCTTAAGACAATCTCTCTAATAGAGAGATCAGAGAATGGTATGGTAATTAGTGAGTAATAGCAAGATGGCAAGTCCCAGAGATAGGGAATAGTGCCTTAGGTCTTGAGATCTTCCAGTAACAGCTCACATGTGCAGCTTGTTCGAGACGTTGGAAAAGGTTCTCAAATTACATGCAAAAAGAACAAAACAGTGTGATCCACTAAGTGAATTCCATCATACTACAATCAAGAGCAAGGTGCAGAAAATCCCCTTATAGGGTACTCACATTTGTGTGAGGCTAAGCCTGCCTCTAGGATGGTAGGCTTTGAGAGGATCTGACCCCCAGTCACTCATTCTCCAGAGTCTCTCATGAGCTGGCCAGCTAAACTAAGTGGAAGGACTGGAGTATAGCTGGTCAACACCTGGGAGATGCTGGACAACCGTAACTGGGAGTCAGATCAAGTCAAAGCAAAACCATCCTAGAGATATTCTTAGCATCTCACAAATGTGAGTACCCTATAAGGTTATTTTCTGCACCTTGCTCTTGATTGAATTCAATCATACTACACTTCAGAAGGAAGAATAAAACAGTGCAATCCACTATGAATGTGTAGGAAGTCATACCAAGCCCAGGAGCATGGTTTACTTCTAGCCAAGCTAAATATGTGAACCAGCTCAGATATTAAGAGTGTCTCAGATTCACTTTTGTAACTTGCATAAGGATTGTGTAAAATTGTACTTTTCACCAATTACTTTTGTCACACAATGCAAATCACATGCTGTTCAACATGCAGAGTTGCTTAGCCATTTACAAAAATGTTTACGGTCAATACCCCCTGCACTAATGAAAAACAGAAGTAAATGAAGTATGTTTTTATAGTGGTTCTAGCAATAGATTAATATGCAGCCCACTTTGCTACCCTGTCTACAGACTGATCAATGGAATGGATGAATGCAATTTGTGTGTGGTATAAAAGCCCTCTGAAATTCGTTCCTTCTCCTTTGTACCCAGCATAGTTATTCCATGTCACATGACTGAGCTAGTGAGATGTTTGTAATTTACAAGCCAATCTTAATCAGAAAACTGCATCCTCCCAAAAGTTATTACAACTCATATTTTCTTTTTTGGGTGCAGTATCAGTGCCCTGAAATTGTACAGTGGTGCAGCTGCCACATCATCCTATGGAGATTTAAGGTCAAACTGACTAGAGAGCCATCTATAGGATGGTGTAGCAACAGCTCTACTAACATTTCTGGACATTTAGATACTACAAACACACATACACTTAGTGCTTTTCCTGCAGAGCAAAGCAAGGGCCCTTCCAGTTTATTCAGATGTTATAACTGTTCAAGCTGTGATGTGATGGTGGCTCCACCACTTCATTCTATAAAGGAATGATTGACCACGATTCACCTCCCTTAATAAACGACAAATTTAGTGAACCGTTTATTCACCAGGTGGCAGATTTCATGTAAAACAGTTGGAATTATATCTCCCACCAGTTAGCGTACTTTCATGCAGCAGGAAAAGCCCTATACACGCCCACCACCCAAACAAAAGCAATTTGCCTGCCCTTTAATATTTCAGGGAAGCACCTTCATTCCTGCTAGATGGGCCAATACACAGAAATGACAAAAGAACAGTGATCCCTGCAGCCAAATCACCTAGGTCCTCTAATCCCAGAAACATCACTAAGGCATTATGTTGACATTCTGAGAACAGAAGGCTCCAAACTAGTCAAAACAAATCAGGTATTCCCCAGCTTTGGTTCTACAATTTCATAATTATGAAGCCATATACCAAGCAGTTTTCCTTATGGATATGTTGAGCATTTGTCATTTGAAAGAACTTTTTGGCTTTTAAATCCAAATATATAGAAACATACAAGACTGGGGATACTTTACCAACCTCTTTTAGGGTAGAAAGAAGAGAAGCTTTCATTGATTCCTCTTGTTTGACTTGAGCAGCATCTAGTTTCATTACATCACTGCTAAGATAGGGCTTCAGATTCATCTTTGGATATTGTCTGCCTTTTATATGGTTGAAAAGGACATCCAGCGACCGGGGTAGTATGCCTCCATCTTTTGGACTGCCTGTCAAGGGAGAAGATGACCAATTTTATATGGCTGTTGACCGCCAAATAAAAATTAAATTATAATAGAAAGGTCGGTCAGCTGCACAAGTTGCACCTCCCCCCAGGTTAGTTGGAAAGGGCCAGGATTAAATTTAAAGTTGTCACAGGGGCAGTTTCGGGACAGTCAGTTGCTCAATGCAAGCAGTTTTGAATATGCGTTTTGACTTGGTGCTTGAAAACAAGAAACAGTCTGATGGAACATTGCAGAGAGATTCAGAGACAGGATGCTGCTCTTGTAATCTCAAAGGGGTGGTGGAAAAAGCTGAAGATAACTTGGCATAATGAGTAGTTAGGGTGCATTTAACAATGAAAGTGGATATGCAGAAGGAAGCCCTATGGTAAGGGTCTGTATGGGATTAACCATTTAAAATTCAGTGCTAGGATGCAAAACCAATTATTGGTTGATTGGCTCTAGGATGCAAGCTTTCAAGACAATTTTATTATGCATGAAGAGACCTAGTTGTCTTGAAAGCTTGCATCCTAGAGCCAGCCAATAAAAAGGTATTGTTTTTAATCTAACAGTCTCTATGTACAACGCTTCACCCATAAGAGAAAATTATACTAGTAGCATCATTCATGATTGACTCAAGGTGCAGGTCATACTTGACGAAGACCAGCTAGGAGGGTATTGCAATAGTCAAGCCATGACAGGACCGGACCAAGGTTTGGTTAGTTTCTTCAGTAAGGAACTCTTATTCTAGATCTGTTTCAGACAAAGTGACAAGACAATTGTCTTTGGGTACTAAAGGAGAAAGTTGGATATTCCCCAGGCAGACTTGAATGGTAGGGGGTAGTGCCATTATGGACATTGATGGGATCCAAGCACTGGCGACAGTGGCACCATGTTTTCTACACCTGGAAAGAAAGCCAGTGAGGGCTGGAACATAGCCATCTGCCCACAAGACAACCTTCCAAGCCTCTGCCCAAGCTGTCACTCTTCTGGTCCCTCCTTGGCAGTAGACATGCTACTGCCATCGCATTGTCAGACTGAATCTGCTCTGGGTAGCCCTGCAGGGGTCAGGACTAATGATTCAGAGAAGGGCAAATCGCTCACAGCTCAAGCACATTGATGGCCAGGAGAGTCCACTTCCTGGGGGTGGAGTGTAGCACCTCAGCCCATACAGTGTCCAGTTGCAATTCCTGTGTGTGGAATTGGGCAAACTGAACTAGAGATGTGCATGGCAAAAAAAAAAAATTTTATAAATTTCAATTTCTGACAAATCTTCATTCGGAGGATCCACATTTCAAACTGGAAGAAATTCTGCAAAAGTGGAATTATTTGGCCGAATTTAATAGAATTTAAAATATCCAATAAAAATGTTAATTAAATAAAAATGGAGCCATTTCCAGGGTTTAAATGAAGATGGCGGAACAGGGTAAGGTGCAGCTTTAGCCTTATGGTACTATGGATGAAGTATGGATGTAGCTAGCTACAAGCACAAATGAACAGATAAATTAAGTTCCAAGGAAGGAGGAAGACTGAGGATGACTGGTTCAGAGTGGTCTCAGGATGACAACACTGTAATTGTAGCCAGCAGCAAATGCAGGACACTGGAGCGGGGAGGACTCAGATACCGCAGACTTTTTTTTTTTTTTTTTTTTTTTTTTTTTTTAGTATGCTGGGACAACAATGTAGACTTTAATCCCCCGCCTATATCCTACCAAGTCAGGGGGGTGTCCTCTGCCCAACCTACCACGGTTCTAGAGTTGGGTAAGCTGGAGCGCCCAGCGTATTATGGTACTATGGATGATTATAGATCAAGTCTTTTTTCAATCTGCATCAAACCTGAAAGCAGGGTAACCCAGCTTTTTTAAATTTTATTTTAAAGACAAAGTCATGTGCTCCATGAGCTGGGGGGCCCAAGTGAAAGCTGGAGGCAAAGTATTTTTCCTGTCATGCAAAATACCAGCTCACTCTGGACAGTGGTTGGGGGGGGGGCTAGAAAGAAACTCTTGGGCTACCAGGGACAAAGTAGGCCACACAGCCCTCGTTATCCCAGAAAGTCAAGGGATCTGTACTGGGGGAAAAGGTTCCGCAAGGTAAGCCTCAACCTCAAACTCAGCACTTTCTATTTATGGGGAGCTTTGTCCAAAACAATCTGTCCATTGCCGCAGCATAAAAAGCAGTAGCTGCTCCACTGGAACAAGATTAAGAGCTACTGGCACTGCTACCATTAGGTCCCAGAAGACCATCACACTCCTCCAGCGCATCTGCAGAATCTTCTCCTGCCTCCTGTGACAGCATTCTGTTTTTTTGTTTTGTTTTTTTGCCTCCCATGCACCCTTGCTATTAATTGTTCCCTCCAGGCAGAGGTAATTGGAACCAAGTGGCATCTTGCCTTTGATTAGAGGATCGCAAATTGTGGCAAGCATTAACTCGGGACAATTGTCCATGCTCCGAGTCCGTTCCTTTTTCAGCCTCGTTAGAAGGGCAGAAACATAGGGAATTATATTATCCTCAGCACCAGGCAAGTGTTCTCTATGGGCAAGGAAATTGTCAATTTTTAAGGAGAGGTGTGTGAAGAGGTGAAAGTTACTTCAGCCAGGCCAACATTCTCTTTGCTTAAGATTTCCCATCAAATCATGGAAAGGCATGAGGACTGTCACTACCTGTTCCATCAGGGCCCAGTCAGCACAGCCCATGAAATGGTGACATGACATTGCGTGAATTGTCTGTTCCAGGATAAGCTCTAGAATATCTAAGGTGGAGTTACACCTGGTCCCAACATCTTGTTTGAGGCTGTGCTCTGGGAGGTCTGCCTTTTTCTGTTCCTTCCTGAGGAGCTGGCTACCTTTGACGCTCCAATGGAAGTGGCCAGTAATTTGTCGATACAACTCCAGAAGTGCTGGCAACCTTCCAGCGTTGCCATCCAAGAGCAGCCTTAGCTACCAGGTGCAGGACATGCTCTGAGCAGCGCACACTCACAAACCTGCCATCCTGGAGAGCCTTTATCATGTTCACTGCACCATTAGTAACCACAAACCCCATTTGCACCTGTGTGCCTGCCTGCTCCCATAGCCACTACACCACCATGTTCTGCAGTGCTTTGCGAATGTTATCGGAGGTGTGCTGCTGATCCATTACCTCAGCATGGAGAAGGAAAGAGTAGTGCCCCTGCTTGGCTACTGCACCTGAACTTGTTGGGATCTGTGATGTGTCTTGCAACACACTGGGCTGCCACCAATGTGCCGTCAATGACTAGAAGCCATGCTGGCCACTCTGAGCACTCCATAATGCAGTGGTAAAGTGCACTGACTGGCCACCAGCCTTTCCAAGCAGGTCCTTCAAAAGCCCAACGCATGACCGGTACAGTGAGGGCACTATAGTTCTACTAAATGTAGTGTGGGGTGGAATTTTATATTGGGGTGAGAGCCTCCATATGTTCCTGGAAGGGCTCCCTGTCCACCAAATTAAAAGTATCACTCCCAACGGCTATGAGCTGTGCAATGAAGCGTGTGATTTTTCTGGACTGCTGTCTGCTCACCCCCTTTGAATGAAACACACCAAAATCTTCCAGTGTGGCCTGTATTGATTTTGGGATGGGCTGTGACTGTCTGCTGCTCTTACTAGGAACAGATGTGACATGATCTCTCTGCCCCCTTCTCCTGCCTACTGGAAGAGAGTCTGACACTGGTATATGTAGTAGTGCCACAGTCTGCACTTAACACTGACTTGTGGTAGTTGTTCAGGTGGTTAGATGACCCAACACCTTCCCATGGCTGACTTCACTACCACACAATTTTCGTTTCGCTAGCCATCTCCAAGTGTCACAAAATGCTCCCATGCTTTGGAGCGACGGATGACTATGCCACTTGCAATGGAAGGTGGTGGAGTAGAAGAAACTGAGGTGACACTTTCTTGATCTTCACATGCTGGAGCAACCTCACTATGCTTTTTGGTTCCAAGTACCTTTACAGGAGTACTAGTAGAACTCGACATGGCAGCAGGGATGTTTGGACTGGTATTGGAGGAGGATAGTGGAGTAACTGTGGTGGCGGAGACACTAGCAGCTACTACTACTGCCTGGGAAACTCAATTGGAACTGGAGAGGCAGGTGGTAGGATTTCACTAGAAAACACACTTGTAGCTGGAGAAGTACTATGGGCAGCAGGGGAGAAAGGGAAAAAAAAAAAAAAAAAAAAAAAAAAAAAAGCCAGCAGCAGATTTTGGGGCAACCTGCTGAATTGCCTGTGTCTGGTGGCTACCGGGAAATGGTAAACCACCATCTCCCTCTATATTTGAATATATGCTCTCAGTGACAGTGGTGGCAGAAGGAAATTTCTCCATATACTGCAATAATTCCATTTGGGCTGCTTAAACAGACGTTTGCTGTAAAATCCCACGTTTATACTCCCAGCAGTCTCCGACCCGGAGAGTTCTGGTCAGCATGCTAGGTGTCCCCAGGCTTATAGAACTGGCTGTAGCAGAGGTGGTGACGGAATGGGCAGTGGCACTAATTGTGCAGGTGGTTTGGGGGGGGGGGTAATCATGAAATAGCAGACTACAAGAAACAGATGCCGGCTGCTTTGTGGTCTCAGGAGGATCTGGACCACTTTACCCTGCTAGTAGACTTAGAACGACCTGCAGTTCTTATTTTTTTGGTTTGGAGCACTGCTGCCGAGTCTGACTAGGACATCTACTACTAGTACTACTGACAGTACTCTTTAGCCACCTGCTGCTGCTAGCTCTGCAACAGCACTGTTGTGGTGTTGGTGGGTCACTGCAGCTGGTACCAGGACAAGAAACAGGTTGTTCACTAGGACTCAAATCCATTACAGATAGTTTGGTAGTGTACTATAATCATTTAAAAATTTTAAAACCTGGCCACAACGGTGAGACTGGCTGTGTCACTGAAAATTGTTATTTACACAAATTCCTAATATTTCTCTTTTCAACAGGAGAAAAGATGACTTGCGGTGACAAAGCTCTAATGCTGGATGAGTGCCTGCACAAATGTCAGACTGACTGTCACACTGGAAATTATTTACACAAATTCCTAATATTTGTATTTTCAATAGGAACAAAGATGATTTGTAGCTGCAAAAAAAGGTACTAAATGCTGGCTGCCTGCTTACACAACAACTGTCAGGTTGGCTGTTAAAAAAAAACAGCAACAAAAAAAAAAAAAAAAATCATGACAATCTTATCGATTGGAAGGAACTATCTTTGGGTGTTACTGAATCTTATGCTGAGAAAATAAAGAAGCGGAGACAAAACCAGATAAAAAAATTCTTGGAATTGAGACCTAAAACTTACTGCTCCAGGATGGAGGTTCAGTCCTAAATCCTGAGTGCACAAGTTTACCTGAGAAGGAGCCTTTAGTAAAAGTTTGTCTAGGTAGGGAGTCAAAGATCTGAGCATGGAGCCAACCAAGGCAGACATAACGTTTGTGAAGACCTTCAGAGTGGATGCTAGGCCAAAAGGAAGGATGGGGAACTGGAAGTGACTGCCCTGGAATGCAAAGCACAGTAAGTGCTGTTCCTGATGGATTGGGATGTGCAGATAAGAGTCCTTTATGTCTAGGGAGGCTAGAGTCTTCCCTGGACACAGCCACAATGGAAAGCACAAGCTACGTGAAACCATGGAGCCAGTGCAAAACTGTTGCGGCATTAAGTCCAGAATAGCAATGAAACTGCAGTCTTTTAGGAACCACAAAGGGATTAGGCATGTAATCTGGTGAATCGTTCCTGAGCAGGTTCAGGAAACACCTGCATGTCCAAGATGGAGGAAACTGAATTTAAGAATGGACTACGTAAAGATGGGGGATAACCCACTTTTTTGTGGGGGATATTATTATATATATAAGTTAGGGACTCTTGAAATTTTGGGTACCTTGACATGGAAAGCAAGCTTAACCATATTTTGGCCAAACTATGCAAACGAATACCTCAAATTTATTAAAGTGGTATCAAATTTATTAACAGGGGTATGAAATACACTTTATACAGGATTCACATTGATAATTCACATAGAGGAGTGGAGGTCTTTTCTGTTTCGTTTTGGGTTCTAGCCTGCTTTGGTGGGATATTAGAACCCCTTTACTCCTTGCTGCCATCTAGGTTTTATTTGAGTTTACACTTTTATAAATGTTTATGGTGATTTAGCAATGAGTGTCCTTTTTTGCTTTCTAGCACTTCCCTCTTCATTCTGCTTTATTACTAGATCTTATCTAATGCTATAAATGTAGCACAACACTTAGAGGTTTTTAAGGGCATGGTTTTTGGTATTCTAGTCTGGCTGCTTGTACTTTGATTACTTAATGACAAAGATACATCACTCACATGTGGCCAGTGGGGGTGGGTAGGGAAGATCTATAAAGGATGCAGTTGGGTTTTCAGTCTTTGGGCTTCCACTCACTGCAGATTCACATTGGTTTCAAATGGACTGACAGCGCAGGCGCACGGACGTCATTGTGATAAGATGTCAGTGCTTCCTGCTCCTGTGAGCCTTGGAAAAATGGCAAAATCTTTGGAACCAGGTAATATTTTAGGCAACTAGCGCTACTAAGCAGCTAGCTGCCAGATGAAGACTACATTCATGTAAAGTTATTGCGGGGTGGTAGTTCCCCTTTAACAGAAAAAAAAAAAAAAAAAAAAAAAAAAGGAGGTGTGCTATAAGTATGCCCAATAAAGGCAAATAAGCAGATGCAACACTAAAAAGGATATTTTGGCCGGAAGCCATTGAGGTTGGATGCATGTTAGAGAAGCTCGGGTGGCTGTGCTTTCAAATCTAACGCCATCGGACTTTACATCTTTCCTACTGATCCAGAACCCAAAGATTCTCTTTGGTACCAGTGGAGTGGGTTTTTTTTTTTTTTTTTTTTTTTTTTTTTTAAACAGTCTGCCGAGCATTCTTCCAGCCATTAGGAGTTGGGCCTAGTGATTCTGTGGGGCGCAATTGACAGAGCGAGCCGGGCTGGCGATGGTATGCCACCTTACTTACCTTTTCTGTCTGGATTTGTTTGAGGCTTCCCTTACGCCATCTGGGATTGCTAGAACGGAGCTGCTCTTATGACAGATTGCAGCCGGCTGATGAGGTCTGCGGGACAACCTCGCGGCTAGGACTGACTTTCTTCTGATGGTGTAACTCTCCCCGGGGACTGCATATTTGGCTGACCCTTTCTGTTGGTGTGCTAAGGTACTGCCTATGGATTATTACCTTTGAGATTCCACACCCTTGTGTTTGTTCTCTTTTCTTTGGGAATCACCACCTTAATGGCGCAAAGCAGGAAGGACACATGGGGAGACTGGACCCTCTCTTGAAGACCAGACGCCAGAGGGAAAAGGCTGACAAAGGTGATAAAAGCCAAGCCTTCCTCTTCTGAAGCAGTACTCACAGAATGGTTCTCTGCAGACAGACATTGGAGATAGGGCCTAGTCCTCCTTCCACGGCAGAAACTGCTAAGGCGGTATCAGATTTACTTATGCCCAAACTAGATAGCAGGCTTGCTACCATCACCGCTGTGGTAGACTGTTTTACAGGAACTCAAAGCCCATAAGGAGAGACTATGTGGAACGAGTTGGAGACAATGATTGAGCTGTTCTTGACTTGCAAACCAAGTTACACAAATTAGAATCGCTTACAAAGAATTATGAGGACAAACTGGAAGATTTAGAGAATAGAAGTCAGAAACAATTTGAGGCGGATAGGGGTACCAGAAACAGTTAAAGGCAAGGAGCTTCATGATCTGGTATGCAAGTGGCTTCCAGCTGAACTTCTTGAGGAAAGGGCTATGCATGACCAAGTGACTGAGAATGTGCATCATTTGAGCCAGGAGAGACAGTCAGCCCAGCTCTGTTCCTCAAGCGGTCATTTTCAAGCTATTGAACTATGCTGATAAAATGGAAATTTTGACTGCTTATAGGAGCAAGTGGGGTTTGCAATATAAGTGCCACAAACTACTCATGTTTCAAGATTACTCAGCTGCTTTGTCGGTCAAGCAAAAAAGCGAACTTGCTCCTATGTGCAAGGCACAGTATGACCACAACTTCAAATTTGCACTTCTTTACCCAGCTAAATTGAGGATCCTTACCCATGGAGGACAACTTTGGGCTACTTCTCAGGTGGCCTGTGATTTACTCAATGATCTTATTGCTGTGCCTCCTGCTGATAGGACTTAAAGTTTGAAACTTTCTGTGGACCATATACCTTCTGTGGACCAATGTCATACATTGTTCTACTGGAGGATTGTTTCTTTAATGCACCTTCTAGTCTCCCTGGCTCTACTCTCTGTTAAATTACAGACAGCAGTGTCAGCTTGGATTTGGATCATCTGCTTTTAATCCAGACCTAGCGGCTTCCTTTGCTGATGAGTCCATATTCCACAGAATGTTCTACTGTTAGCAGTTTTCATTGGGGTTTTGATATGGAACTGGGGATGGAGGCGTCATGCTATTTTGGGACCTTCTCTTCTGGATGGTACTCTGTTGGTATTAAGTATTGGTTGTGGAATTCATTGCTCAGCTTGAGGGGGTTTAACTGGGGTCATCTCCCCTCTGCCTCCTCGCGATGATGGGGGGTGGTGGTTTTGGGGGATGCGGCCCTGTGTTCAGAGTTAAGATTAGTTCTCTACCAAGATGCTTGTTTTCTTATTTTAGGTTGCACACAATATCAGATAAATAGGTTTATCTGGGGTTATTACGGCCGACCTAGTACTCACGGGAGATTTTGGCATGCTTGTTGACTTGTTATTTTGTATATACAGTTTCTCTGTTTTTTCTCTCCCTCTTTATTTTTGTCTCTTGCAGTGGTCTCATCTTGCGGTCCCCAGTCATGGGGTCCCCGGAGGCATGCTGGAATGGAGATACAGACAGTCCCCTCGCTGGGAGGGATGGCCTGAATCTGAAGATTTTTGCCTTTGACTGTTATGCTCTAAAGGTTTTATCCTGATGTCTGTGGATATCCAGTCTGTAAATAATTTCTAGGAATGTGGATTGGATCAATCATCCAATTAAAAGGAAGAAGGTACTAACATCTCAAACGTTTACATAAACAGCTTTCTTCCAGGAAACTCACCTCACTGCTACAGAACATGCAAAGTTAAGAAGGGAACAAAGAAAAAAGACGATATTTCAGGACGGGTATTTTACAATATCGAACGCTGTATCAAAAATAAGTAATATAGTTGCGCAAAAAGAGTATTTTACAATATCAAGCGCTATGTCAAGATTAAATTCATATAGTATATACCATATCAATTAAGCAGCTTGACTGCTAGTAACTCATAACAGCTGTGAAGGTTATATTATCAGCATGTGAAGCGTCCTTTACACGATATTTCAAACACACCCAATAATTCTGCTTCTAAATAATAACCTTATAAGGTTAATAAGGTTATTATTTAGAGGCAACTATATTACTTATTTTTGATACAGCGTTCGATATTGTAAAATACCCGTCCTGAAATATCGTTATTAAGGGCATTTTAAAAGTCAGTAGTTTATATGTATGATTAAACTGGCTTTAAACTGTACCCATATAATAACTTAGACACTTAGCGTAAATATACTTCCAGTAGAAATACACTGTATCACTGGTTTAAGTAAATGTTATGATACCGTATAATACTTGCCTTTGAAATACGGTTATATGTGTGATACAATTTGTTATAAACGGTATCCTTATAATAATTAATACATTTAGTATAAAACACACTTCCAGGATTAATACTTTATATCACTGGTTTGAATAAATGCGGTGAATACGCTGTGTGTGGGTACTATTTTGTTTGAGAACAGGAAATTTAGTTATTGTTATAAGCTCAGTGGATATACGCTGGTTACAGCAGTCACAGGATTTATTCTTTTAATAAATTTGCCTTTGTGTTTTTATTTATATTCATAAAAGTTATATTTTTTTATTGGGTTTTTTAATGTGTGTCTAACACGATTACATCACCACATATAGAAGCTATTTGTCTGTAATAAGAAGGTGGGTTTGGTGCTAGTAACAGGCTTCTTTTTTCTTTATTCCATTCTTAGTTTGAATTAACCTGAGCACATTCCCTTTGGAATAATTTCACTTCATGTACGTTTAGTGGGTGGTGCGCCACATTAATTTGTGTACATAAGAGTTAAGAAGGGATTGGGTTGCTAAAGCGATTCTATTCCATAGGAGTCTGAACTACCCTATTTTATCCAAATATGCAGACCCTGATGGTAGGTTTATTATAGTTGATTGCATCATTGACTCAGTCTTGTACACTAGTTGATGTACACACCACTCCCCCACCCCATGCTTCCAGTTTTGAATTTATTACTGATTTGCAACAAAGATTAGTTTCTAGATTGATTGTGGGGGGACTAACATTGTTGCTAATCCATTACTAGACCGTAGTGACGAGATGTTTGAGGCAGACAACCAAACCCCATTTCCTACTTGACTGATCATCTAGATCTAACTGATGTTTGGAGGCTTTTGCAACCGTCTGATAGGGATTACACTTTACGCCCTTCCACACCAGTTATTTACTAGAATCTATTACTTAATCTCCAGAGTCCTCTTATCGGATACTCAGAGGTCACATATCCACAATATCTATTTCTGTTCATGCCCCTATTGAGATACGCCTTGTCTCTAAAAACAGGTTGCCCCCCCCAAGCGTCAGTGGCAGATGCCTGCTTACCTTTATAATTGAGGACTTCCACACTTTCCTAAAGCAGCAGTGGGCATTTTATACCACAGACAATAGTCAACAGCAGTCTGATTTGACCAACTATTGGGAGGTGTCCAAAGCTGTAATGAGGAGCCACATCATGTCTTATGTGGGGAAGAAAAGGAGGGAGGTTTGGGATAAACTGCTTGTTTTACATACCGGTCTCACTAAAGCTTACTGGATGCACCATAGACATAAGACTGACACTCACAAGACAGCTTATCTGGAGGCCAAACAATTGTAGGATGTGGCGTTACATGACCAGGCTCCTTTAGCTCACAGTTTTCTTCATAGTAGATATTTCAAGGAAGCCAACAAATCAGGCAGACTGTTAGCTAATCTTATTAGCTTATGTAGGGGACCCACATATCACTGCACTACGCCCGAGTCCAGGCCACACTTTAATCGCACAGAGGGATATTGCTGAGGAATTTCTAACCTACTATAAAAACTATATAGTGCAGATTCTGATGATCAGGAGGCCAGACAGACCTTTGAGGAAGTATGCTCTCCACAACTCTCAGGATCAACGTGACTTGCTAAATAGACATTGAGGCAGAGGAGATTATTAGAATAGTGAGAGACAGTCACATTGGTAAATCGCTGGGTGTTGACTGCTTGCTGGCTGAATATAAGATTTTGACTCCATTTACACCTACTCTTGTTAATCATGTTCTTCAGTCTCCTCAGGAGATTTCGCCTCATATTACTATGGCCAAAATCATTGTTCTTCCCAAACCTGGCAAACAGGGCTGGATTTGTCATAAGGCAGAGTAGGCATCTGCCTACAGGTGCACCCCACAGAGGGGCACCTGTCATTGTAATAGATTTTATTTACATTTTTTTTTAAGTGGCAAAACCCACCACCCGCATGATAAGGTCTGTGCTGAGAGACCTGTAGCTGCCGAGCTCCTCCCAGCGCTCTGCATTACATCTCCCAGCGCTCTGCATTACTAAAGAGAAGACTACGTGGGAGCTCCAGGTCTGTGCAGAAGCACAGATCACTCCTGCCGCTGGATGACCAGGGAGGTAGGAAACTGGTATGGGGGCAAAGTGGGGGCAATGTGGAGCTGATGGGGGCATCTGAAGATGAGGGGGGTAATGTGGAGGTTAGGAGTATTGTGGAGGTGTCCAGCAGAGATGGCCAATGGGGGGGCACCTCAGGTTTGTGCCTACTTACTCCTGAGATGTAAATCAGGCCCTGCTGGCAAAGATCACACTGTAGTGACGTCATATAGGCAGATTTCTTTGTTAAATTGAGATTAAGCTGTTATCCAAGGTTATGGCTAATAGGTTGAAGTTTATTCTCCCCCACATCACAGACCTGGTCCAAACAGGTTTCACTTTGAATAGATACTCAGTCATTAGTGTTCGTACAGCTATTTCTGCTATCAGTCGATTAAAAATCCACATTCTAAAGTCAATCCTTGTTAATCTTGATGCGGAAAAAGCATTTGATAGAATTTCCTGGGCCCCTCTTTTTCGTTTGCTTGCTTACCAGCAGTTTGTTGACTTTTTTTCAGTCCTATATACATACCATTTATACTCTTCCCCCCCCCCCCCCAAGCTTTCCTTGCCGTCAATGGCATTCATACTGCACATTTCACACTTGTCAGGGGTGCCCTCTCTCACCCCTACTTTTTCCCTGCGTGGACCGAAACGTTGACTTTTCTATGCCTGGGATGTGCACAGTGGAGATAGCAGGTACATGTTTCTGACCAGGCCAAAATAGCCTTGACCTTGAACCAAGCAGCTGGACTTCTGGTGCCTCCTTGCTTGTTGATGTAAGCTACTGCCGTAGAGTTGGACTGGGCACAGACCGGGCATCACATCGAACCGGAGGCCAAGAAAAACAAAGTTCTGAGAAGGAACTGGTGCAGACTTGTCCATATTCAAGATCCATCCGTGTTGGAGGATCGGAGCAGTCTTGAACCTGGCAGTCCAGAAGATCCCAGGAGGGAGCCTTCAAGAGAAGGTTATCCATATAGGGAATCACCTGAATCCCCTTTGTGTGCAGGAAGGCAATCAATGCCTCTAACACCCAAGAACACATGTGGGTCTGTGGTCAGTCCAAAGAGGAGGGCAGTGAACTGGAAGTGCCCCATGTTGCAAGCAAATTGGAGGTACTTCTGACTATCCAAAAGGATAGGAATGTGCAGGTATGCATCCTGCAGATCCAAAGAGGCCAGAAATTCCCCTGGAAATATTGCTGCAATGACAGAACACAAGGATTCCATCTTGTCGTGCATTTTGACCACTAACAAATTGAGATCCTTCAGGTCCAGGATAGGACAGCAGCCGCCATCCTTCTTGGGAATGACAGAGGTTGGAATAAAAACCGGAACCTGTGGCTGGGGAACCAGGGACAAGACTCCCTTAGCTAAGAGAGCCTGAAAAGTGAGCTTTTCTTGTCCCGGGGGGGGGTGCAAGAAGGGAAGAATGACTGAAGAGAGATAGGGATGTAAAGGGAATCCTGTAACCTTCGGAAACCACCTGTAACCCACTGATCTGCAACAGACCCTGTCCAAGTACTTAAAAAGTGTTATAGGCAACTACCTACTGGTCTGTGTGGACCAGGGTTTGGAGAGTCATGCCAAAGGTGGTTTGGTGGAGGTGTGTTTAGACATCTACTTCTGCTCGGGGGCGGAATGCAGGGCCTGAGGTGCCACTGGGTTCACCATACTCGCTTCGCTTTGGCAGGGACAAAAAAGATGGTGCCTCCTCACCTGAGGATTGCGCTTCGGAACATAAGGCAACAAGGTGCTCTTGCCCCTGGTGGCTTCACTGATTAGGTTCTTCAATTATGGGCCAAAAAGAGGTACCCTGAGAAGGAAAAGAAAACAGTGATTTCTTAGAAAGTCTGCAGACCAGATTAAGCCACAGCATATGCCTAGCAGCCACAGAAAAGGCAGAGGCCTTAGCGTCTAGCCTAACAGTATCAGAGATATTGGCCAGAAGGGACAAAAAGTCAGCCTTGGGGTACCCTTATGGGCAGCATTAGCCAGCTTTTCATTCCAAACAGCAATATCTCTGTTGAACCATGTAGAAGCCAAGGTAGGTCTCAGACGCGCCTACAGCAGTGAAAGTAGCTTTCAAAATGGCTTCAAGCTTCCTGCTAAATCCTTAAGTGCTGAAGCATCCGCGGGATTTAGAAAGCCTGGAAATAGGGGAATCAACCTGAAGATGTGTAGCCCACTGAGCCAAAGCTGCTTCAGAAGGGGTACAGTTTAGAGATTAAATATAGTCTCTTGTCAGGGGTCTTCCACTCATCCAGAATAATCTGATCCAGAGTGAGTTTAGGTGGAAACAGTACAGGACTTTTTGCGCCTGTGAAAGATGTCAGAAGTAGACAGGCTTTAATGAACCGCCTTAACGGGACCCTCAGAGGGTTCAGGATCAGCTTCAGAGTGGTCACCATAAAATTGGGAAGAAGCCCCTTCAGGACACCATCCTCTGAATCCCCCCCACCCCCCAGAGGAACCAGATAAAATTAGTAATGACAGGAGCTTTAGAGGCCACAAACCTGAGAGAAGTGTGTGTGTGGGGGGGGGGGGTTCCAGACTGAAAAACCCCCTGAAGAGAAAGAGGAAACTGACAGAGGACTAAGTCAATGACCCAATGTGGTTCTTGCTAATGGCTGGAGGACCCTGGAAGAGACGCTGGGGCCACAGCACATTAGGGGCATAAGTGACCAGAGTATGCTCTGGGAAGCCCTGTCTGGCATGAGGAGCAATAAGCGGGGGGGGGGGGGGAATCAGAGAAGCCCCTGAGTCCTTAGCCTTAGGCCTACTCCCATGTCCTAATGGATCTGACATCCAAACAGGAGAAGTGTCTCACAGTAAAGGGAAAACCAAATACTGTCACTCAGATTACAGATTTCTCCCCAGAAAGCCTAAAGTACACTTATCTGGCAAGCAAAGAGTTATCCTGAGGTGAAGTAGAGAATCCAAGCCCTGTATAGGATACTTGTGTAGATGGAAAAGAAAATGGCAACCAAACAGGGAGTCAATCAGCAAACAGCCTGCGAAGTGTAATTTTCCCAGTACAGAGTACCAGAGGCAGAACCAAATCCCCCAGAGACCCAAGACTGAGGATGTTCACCAGAACATTAGGCAAGGGGAGACAAGAAGAATGAGCAATCTCAACTCTGTACATAAAGTCGTTGCAGAGAGATGTCCCAAACAGTCTGTCCCAAATAGATCAATGGAGCATTGCTGCTATGCGGTAAAGTGTGCCCCTAAAGGCACGGAATTCAAATAAGCTACAAAATAAAGTTTCTAAAAAGTGCTAAAACATGAACAGAACACCTCAACATAGGACACAAACCCAAAAGGAAAGTGAGATTAGATCCCCAACACAGAACATGGCATAGCAGGGGTTAAATACAACCAGATAGCCCAAATGCTCCAGAGACTCAGAACAGGTAACAGAAGTACCCAACATGAGTCCAGGAGTTATGAGGAAAACTCCAGAAAGACTTGTGCTTAGGGGAATGGTGGGACAAGTGGACCATGGCACTCAAAGGGTTGCTCATCTTTTTTTGCTTCAGATTACCATTGAATGGAAGAAGCTCAGACGCTCCTTCTGGGGAGACATGGGTTGCATGATTCACTCATGGCTGGAAAGGTCCACAGACAGCACTTGTTAACTGGGCAGTCCTCCAGGGGAAGTCAGTAATGGTAATCTGTCTAATGGGGGAATTTGGACACTCCATATCTTAAAAAAATAAATACAATTCCTACAAACCAAGCAAAAAACTGTTCAGTCTTCCTACTAGGTAGTGGAACAAATCTTATCTGGAGAAGGGGGAGTGGCTAGGTAGCCTGTATGGAGGAGGGAGTCTCCATCCTGCACTTTGAAGAGTTGTTCAAGCCTACTGGGAGGAGCTGTAAGCTATATTGGATGACAAATGTAGTTTCTTCGCAGAAGATACATTTTCTGAAATCTGATGTATTGAATCTTCTGTCCTTTTCCCCCCATTCCATTTTAACTAGACTGGAGAAGATATGGTTTTGGAAAGACTGGCATCTCATTTGCCTAAGAATGCTGTATCCATAACATCTGATTGTTTGAATGTGACAACTCCAAGGTCTTCCTCATAGCTCTAAAAAAAAAAACCAAAACAAAACCCTCCATTTTATCCAAATTAAAGGTATCCTGGGTCCACAACTATTTTCTCCTCTTCCACAGAAGAGTAAACAGATGCCAAGTCTTGGAAACTTGCGCCCCCATCTAAGAGTGGAATGGTCCTATCCTGGGTCCTTTGGAAGCTGCCACATTCCTATATGGCTGAACGTTTCTTGCATGGATGATTTCATGAAGAGAAATTTTGAAACTGCAGGAATTTCCTGACCTGCAGCTCTTTTAAACAATCAGGACTGAGCTTGGCCTTGTCTGTGGCTGGAATGTTATCATAGCCCAGTTTTAAATTTCTGGTTTATCATCAAAAACAGGATATTTTCTTTTGTGGAGGACTTAGATGGTGCTGACAAACCAATAAGCACTAAAGCTTGACAGGAGCAACCAAAGCTTCTTAAGAAATACAGATACATTTGATGCCTTAAGGGGAGGGGATAAAAGTATCAAGCATTCAGCTCCAAGATGGTAAAGGAGAGCTCGTCACAGCATTGATAAAGGACAGGTAAGAGGCATATATGGCACTTACCTTCTCATAGAGCACTTAAAGCGGCAACCTAGGAAGACCTACATCTTTGTAAAGTTGAAAGATTGGCTGCATTACAATGAGGCTGGTCCACCCCACTGCACCTTCTTAAAAAGTCTTAAGGGCACCAAAAGACAAAACACGGCAGGGACCACCTCTGTTCACCAAATGAATAGGCACAAAAAAAAAATAACTGAGGTGGCCAAGTGAGAGCAATCTATTTGTAAGCCGATTGGTCCTACCAGCTGGAGGGCAGAGAACACACATTGCATTTGCCATGGAGCAGGCAAAGAAAATAGGTTTTAGTCTAAAATCCTAAAATAGCAGGAAATGGTAAACAAATAAATGGGGGGGGGGGGAACCACACCACTACCTGAAAGGGACAGTCCCAATAGACTAAGCTGTGCCTATAGAAAGACAAAAAGGGGAGAGCAACAGGGACACCCTAGTGCAAGTCTGAGTCACGTTCCGCCTCCATGATCACCCCACACAGGGGTACTCACAAGTAACGAGGCTGTCAATCACATACGAATTAACAAATGCGCAGGCTGGGTATATATTCTGCCCCAGACAAAAAGATATACCTTCACAATCCTGGGCAGCTACTCTTCTCACTCTGAGTGAGACCATGTAAAGCCAAAACACACACAAGGGGAGAGCACCCAATAGTGCACAATATATTTCTTTGATTTTTCTTCTATGTACTCACATTTATTTGTGGTCAGCAGAGGGTATAGCCTAAGCTGACAAAGGTAAATGGGGAAATCTCACCATCCCCACTCACACAGCCTGCTGATACTCTCCAAACACGCTCCAAAACTACATCCACACAGTCTGGTATCCGAAAAAAGTTTTATGACATCCCAATAAAATAACAAACATTGATGTTTAATAAAAACTATTTTTAGGCAAGGCTACGCATTTTGTGGCACACAACCGCTTCCTCAAGCCACTTACGTATGTAATGTATATAGCAAATGGACCGCCCAAAAATGTTTATATAAATACCCCAGCATGACTTCCGATTGGTCCAGGTGGGAAGGATACTTATGGCAGAACAAAATTCTATAGGTTCTCAATAAATCTCACCTGTTGGTTCCAGTCCTCTCTTCCGCCCATTTCATGATGCCTCAAAAGTGACAGTGCGCATGTTCTAAAAGCCTATCAGATGTGGGTGGCTCAAGAAGATGCACATGCGTCCAATCACCACTGGCCACTCAGTGAATAGGGTCTCAGGGGCACCAAAGCACATGCGTCCAAAGTCAAGCCAACATGAATGGATCAGCCCCGTGCATGCGCCCAAAGGGCACCACCTCACTCAGCATTGTGACAGTGCCACAACTCAGTCCCCATCATCGGAAAGGGGTAAAACATACCTCACACTAGTTCTCACCAGGAGAAGAGGAAAGGGATATGGAAAAAGACAAATACAATATAAATCTACAGTCATATCCAGGGCAATCCAAGCGCATACACAAAACCACACACTATACCTGGAAGTCTTCAGACGAAAAACAATCATAACAAAAACACACATATCAAAAAAGGTTTAAAAATAGAAACAATCCTATATAATTTGTTAGGATGTTTGTCAGAAGCCTTCATGCGCAGTAGAGACTACCCAAACACACAGAATGCTGGGAGCATTCTGTGCGTTCGGGCAGTTGCTACAGTGCTTAACTGCGTGGCATGTGCCCCCAGTGAGGCTGCGAAAGTACAGAGCAGGACCAGCCTCAAACCTGTGAGTGCCAGAGGGATATGCAACTCATTGCAAAGCAATGCGTACCCCTCTGGCACTCAAAGGGTTAACTTCACCCGAACCTTGGCCCGTGTACACAGGCTTTTACACTAGTCCAAACAAAAACTATCTGGACTCTCAGGTCCCATACCACATCCAGTCATTAGCAGCAGGGGGCATCACAACCACCATACCTCAAAACAAAAATAAACAAACCCCTATAGTATCCATAATGGTGTAGGATAAGTCCATATCTACATATAGTATAGTATAGTATAGTATAGTATAAGCTGTAGATGAAGTTCAAATGAATCTAAAAAGGCAGATTAATAAAAGAATCAAACCTATTAAATGATGTGAATAATGCAATATATAAATAACTTACATGGAGATAAATTATACTTTTAAATAACTATATAATATACTAGTTGAAGAGCCCGTGTACATGGGCCACAGTGCCAGCCGGTCACGGGGCAGTCATGCACAGAAGAGAGACTGCCCATGCCGCGGCTGATACTTCAGAACGCCCTGTTCTGTATCAGCCGCTTCACGGGCAGCGTCTACTGCGCATGACTGTCGTTATATAATTTGCCAAAATGTTTGTATGTAAATATAACAAATAGTTTCTTAATTTATTTGTGAGTGCCTTGTATGTGAATACTACAATGTACTATATGTAAATGACAAATTAAAATTAGCTATACTTATGAATATAGTACTGTAAGCCTGTGTACATGGGCCAAAATCCAGGTTATAACCCTTTGAGTGCCAGAGGGGTACGCAATGCGTTGCGTACCCCTCTGGCACTCAAAGGGTTAAGCGGTCGCTTCATGCACAGTAGAGACTGCCTGAACGCACTCAGTCTCAACTGCACGTGACTGCTTCTGACAAACCGTTAGCGAATTATATAGGACTAGTTGAAGAGCCCGTTACATGGGCCACTGCCAGCCGGTCACAGGGCAGTCATGCGCAGTAGAAACTGCCCGTGCCGCAACTGATACAGAGCTCCTTTGGAGTGCCCCTCTCTGTATCAGCCTCATCATGGGCAGTCTACTGCGCATGACTGCAGCGCACACATAGCAGTCTCTACTGCGCATGACTGCGTTATTACAAACTTTGTAGTGAATTATATAAGATGGTGAAGATCTATGAAATTCCCTTTCCTCTATTCTCCTGGCAGGGAGAATTAGTGTGGGGTATGTTTTACCTCTTTCTGATGATGGGGACCAAGTTGTGGCACCTTCACGAGCCTGAGCGAGGTGGTGCCTGTGCTCGGTCTCGTACAGTGGATCAGCCTCGCGCATGCGCTCATTCATATTAGATTGACTTTGAACGCGTGAGCATTGGTGCCCCTGAGGCCCCATTTACTGAGTGTCCAGGGGTGATTCAGCACGTGCATATTTTTTTGAGCCACCTACATCCGATAGTCTTTTAGTGTGTGCACACTGTCACTTTTGAGGATTCACGAACCGGGCGGAAGAGAAGGGACCGGAACTAACGGGGGGGGGGATTTATTATTATTTATTGGGGATTTATTGAGAACCTATAGAAATTGTTATTGCCATAAGTATCCTTCCCACCTGGACCAATCGGATGTTATGTTTAGGTATTTATATAGAGTTTCTGGGTGGTCCATTTGCTATATACATTTAATAAGAGGCTTGAGGAAGCTGTTGCGTGCAGCAAAACACAGCCTTGCCCACAAATTGTTTTTATTAAAACAATGTTTGTTATTTTATTGGAATTGAATAAAATTTTTCAGATACCAGACGGTGTGGATGTAGTTTTGGAGAGTGTTTGGATAGAGTGAAAAAGGGTCAAGGAAGGACAGGCATGGAACAAGTTTTTACAAAAGGAGATTCAGGTCTAGTTTTTCAGATTTGTCTTTGTGTGGTTAGCAAAGTCTCAAGCAATGAATGTACTAAAAAGAAGGAAAATCATAGGGAATTAAGTTTTCAAAATAGATGAGCTCAACATAAAATACATACCTTGAATTGTAAAGGTTTTACCAGCATTGGTCACACCATAGGTGAACACAAGTCCATTCTGCCCAGATATAAAGGAGTTTACCAAGTCCTTCACTGTACCTTCAAAAAACTCTGCTTGGGTTGTATCAGGTGCAAAGATCTGTAAGTTGAAGCCAAGTGGAAAAATAAAATGTATATATTATATATATATAATAAGATATCTTAGGGAATAATTGCCTATGTATGTGTGTTCTGACAAGATACTTGCCCGGGTGAAGGTAAACTTGTGTACAGACTGCCCAATGCCCCTCTCAGAGTTCTTCATAGCAGAAGAGTCTTTAGGTGCTTGAAGAGAAACAAACTCTGAATCTTCAATATTCACACAGTCCTAAAAACAAATTAGAAAAACCTTATGTAACAAGAAAGTGGAGCAAGCTTGGGGCGGGCCAGCTATACCTTAATGGGATAAAAATACCAAAGTTTAAACCATGCTTTAACCCCTTAAATGCTAAAGAGGGCTTGCATGCTTGGCAAAGCATTAAGGGGTTATATAATGCTATTAGTACTTTTACGTAAGCTTTGTCACAAAAAAAAAAAAAAAAAAAAAAATTAATCCAGTTCTCATTTTGCGTTAACATTTCTTTGTTGGAGATCTTAGATATATGCTAAAAGGCATGTCAGAAGTGACAAATACAGAGCATTTTTAAACTGGAGCAGGCAGAGCGCATGAGACTTAAGCATTTAGTAAGCAGAAGTGTATACAACATTGCAAAGTTATGCATATCTGTCCCTTACAGCTAGCATTGCAGCGAGTAGACTGATGTCTTGTGGTATTGATAGGAATGCTCATGTTCACCTAAACAGACAAGGTAAGGAAGGAGATTACGTGGTGTTCATTCTTTAAATTGTCTTGTACAGAGCATTCAGCAGGTTTTGACAAGTGTTCTAAAAAGGTGCCTTGACTCCCAGCACAAGGCATATTCAAGCTTCACGTGTATGGAATTTGAAGGTTTAAGCACCAATTTTATTTTCATGCCATGAATTACATTTCGGGGGGGGGGGGGGGGGGGGCTGAAAAAAAAACAAACAAACAAACAAAAAAAAAAAACGACCTGATGTTCCTACATGAAGAGGGGCTGATAAGCCATTGAATAATTGGTAAACAAAAACAGGGATTTTAAATGGTACTTCGAGGAAAAGGACTTGAGTTTTAGATGACAACCGTTTGAGTGCCAGAAAGGTATTCAATGCATTGGATACCTCTCTGGCACTCAAAAGGCTAACCCTTGAGTGCCAGAGTGGTACGGAATGCATTGCAATGCATTCTGTGGCACGCAAAGGGTTAAAGCTGAATAATGCTGTAAAGCGGGAAAAGCCAGCATGATACTAGGTTGTGTAGGACATGTACTAAGTTCACTTCATAGACAAAGACCCTCTTCTGGAGTACTACGCATAGTTATGGAGGAAGAATGTGATGCTATGGCATGTCAGGATATCAATTGTTGTAACTGAGAAGTGAATATCGATTGAGCTGCAGAAGATAATTTGAATAACCTTTTAAGGACAGAGTAAGCAACACCCTTAGAGTTAAAGGGATAGTAATATTTAATTAGAAAAAAAAAAAAAAACAAAAAAAAAAAAGTTGTGGGGTTTATTCCCCCTGAGTAACACAAGGGCACCCCCACTGCTTATGTGTTTTATTCCAAAGTTATTATAGCTCAAACTTTTTAGGTGTGATATTTCAGTGGTTTTAAATTGTATAGTGGTGCTGTTGCTATATCTTAGATATTTGTGGTCAGCTGACCAGAGCCATCTATAGGATGGGATGGCAACAGCAGAACTGTACAGTTTCAGACCACTGAGATACTGCACCCAAAATATTCCAGTCTGAGCTGTAATATCTTTGCATACCTTTATATTTAAAGATAGTCATAATTATATATTTTTTTTTTAGTAGGAAGTGCACAAATTTCACTGTAAGATACAAAAAGGTGTGACAAGCACAGAATAAAAAGCTTATTCTTGGAGATCGCAACCCTACAGGTCCTATGCAATCATGGTTCTCTCCCATGAGATCAGAGATGGAATTTCCTTATTCATATCAGTCTGGTCCATCTTATAAACAGTGCAGCACTCTCCTTGGGCCTAGAGGGAAATCCTAAGCATCCCTCACTGACAAAGCCCAATAAAGGCAAACATCTGGAGTTGTGCAGTGTCTTGTGCAGAGAACATTTGCCTGGATATTGGCGCTAGACTGCCTTCAGAACAGATCATGCTAATATAAATACAAAGTTATTTACTTTAAGATCACAAGTGACTGAAAAGCATGACTGCAGGCACCTGAGGGGGTCACCATATCCAGATTAGAACTACTCCGTTTTGTTTTCAGTGTGCGCCGGTCACATCTGTCTCTTTAGGATTCCAAGAGACTATTAGTATTCCACATATGGGCATCCTCAATCTAATAAAAGGTCATAAAAGGAGAATTCACACCTTTTACTATCAATCACTTAGCCAGAAACTCCTAGTGATCCCTATGAATTTTGCCCTTGCAAGTTGCTTTAAAGACATCTGTCCTGAATGTCAGTTCTGTGGAGGTTGATACGATAGCTGCTGGCAATTTGCTTCACCCCCCCCCCCCCTTCTCTCTCCAAAGAGAAGCAGACCGTGGATGACTCATAATGGAATCCAAGACGCCGGGTTGTCTCAAGCCATCATGCTGGGGTTCTCACTCATGAAGTGACAAGTAGGGAAATCTGGAACGCAGTGTTAGTGAATGGAGGTCAAAGGGGACCCTTTAAGCCATTCAAAACAGACACGGAACACCTTGTAGTTTCCAAACAAGTAACACTTTATTGAATGAAACTGGCATTATACAAAAGTGACATAAAACACACAATAGACTGGATACAATGGGGCACAATGGTGAACAGTGGTGGTGGGGCACAATACTCAAAGTATACAATAAGAACAAATTTGGGGACAAAGGGACCATAAACTGTGAAGGGCATTTTCCATAATCCAATCTTGCCACTATGAATTCCAGCCAATAGGATTTTGAGCAACAAGATACAGCGACCAATCTGGACCCGGGCCATTGTCCTCTATGGGGAGATTGTATTCGGGCAGATGTGGGAAATTCAATAATGTTGTGTGGGCTCCCAAACCAATAAGAGCTGGAGTGACGAATGTCCTGGGCAGGGAGATCAAGTAACAGGCCACCTACATGCCCCATATACAAAGTTAAAGTCCCTAGGTAGTGTTCATATCAGGGGATGGCAGCCAATCCACTGTGTGCCTAATTTCAGAGAAAGGGTGCCAGTCCCCTGGTACTTTGGCCCTGAGAGCCGGTAGTCCACAAGTTTGTCCTTTTTAACCAACAGTTACATGGGCCGGAAAAGGCCTCCCAGTAATGGCCTGCTACAAAGAAGTGGGTCAGAAATCATTCATACTGGCCTAAAGAGCAGATCCACTATCTTTCCCAGGAACTTTAAGGGTCCCTTTGTGGAGGCCTTCTCAAAGGTTGTCCTTGAGGAGTATAAACAGACTATTAGGACCAAGAAATGCAGAAAGTGTAATGACACAGGGGGAAAGAGCAATGAGAGAGCTGGCAGGGAATCATCTCCTTACTGTCCGTGAGGCAGACAAGGGAGGTTCGGTTGCGGTCCAGGATACTCTGTGATGAGTCTTATCTCCTTATGGATAAAGATCCTACTGACAGATTTCAAAAAGAATTCTTGAACCTAGTTGATGGGCCACTCAGGAGCAGCATCTCGACCAAGGAGGAATATAACTTATCAAGAACCCAGTTAAGGCTTTTTTTTTCCCCCTATCATTTGCCTAAACTCCACAAATTAGTCACTTGCCCTCCTGGCCTCCCCATCATATCTGGTATTAATTCATTTACTGCGAAACTCTCGGACTATCTGGACCATCTGTTACATTATGCAACAGTTGCCCTCAGAGACTCCCAACAAGTTTTGTAAAAGTTGCAACATATACAATGGCGGGAGGATGATTACCTCTGGGCATCTCAATGTGGTGTCTTTGTACATCTCTACAGAGCATCAACTGATTGGAGGCAGTGGGATACTTTTTGCAATTGGATGACCAAATTGCCCCCGCCCAGGAAGTTTAGATGTGTGCAATTTTACACCATAATTTCTTTACGTTTCAGGGTTCCCATTATCTCCAGATCGGGGGAACAGGTATTGGCACCAGGTTTGCCCCTGCATACGCCAACCTCTTTATGAGTTATTTTGAATCCCAGAGGGATATGAGGGTTGGCGGGTGCGGGGGTAGCCTGGTGTTCTGTGGTGATAGATCGACGATGTGCTCCTGATCTGGAGAGGGGATGAAGAATCCCTGTTACTGAAGACTGGAAGTGATAGGGGAATTCAATTTACCCATACTATTCATAGAAGGGATATTACATTTTTTAGATCTTTGTTTGAGAGGAAATGGACAGGAGAATTTAAAAGCAGTAAAAAAAAAACAAAACAAAAAAAAACACACACACACACACACACACACACACACACACACACACACACACACACACACACACACACACACACACACACACCAAACTGCATCTCATTTGAGGATTTTGACAGAAAGTTGTGAAACAACTAAAGAGTTTTTGGAAAAGGGGTATGGAGAGAATCCATTGAAAAGGTATGTGTGAGCCAAGTCTGGATAGAGGTCAAATCCTGACACCCACATCTAAATTGAAAGAAAAAGTGGGCTCTCGGAGGAGGGAGTCCCCTTTGTGGCAAGATATGTGCTATCTGGAGATACTGGGAAAATAGTCTTAACACTGCACCATTCCTCAACACTTGAAAGCCCTGAGGAAGCGGGTAGCTAGCCTGCGATATGCGTCGGCTGTGAATACAGATTTTTATTTGGTCCCCAATTTTGATCCCGATACAATTGGGATAGTATTGCATGCATTGGAAGAGTTTACATGGAAGCCCGTAGTGGATACTGACCCGCAAGTGTTGAGGAATGGTGCAGTGTTAAGACGATCCTGGAGCCTCCGTACTACGGTCTCGTGAGTACTTTGGTTACCCCGCGCTGACGGGTGAGACTTGTGGTTGTGGAGTTGGATTGTTACATTGTAGCCTTACATCACACGATTGGGATTCAGAGTAGTTCTGGCTAGACCTTACGAGTGTTCCAGTGGAAGGAGGCCCGTTGAGAGATATATGTATATATCGTATTATGTTCTATTGATATCCTGTGAGTGATATTTTATACACTTGTGCATGGAAGGATTTTATGAAGAATAAACGTTGCTTTTAGATGGTCTTCTGTACAGATTGGAGTTACTATTCGAGTGGAAGAGAAGGCCACACAGAGCTGCAAGAAGAGAACAGATTAAGCATCGATCAGAAGATATAATATACATACACATGTGGTAGTGATATATCCAGTTTGGTTATAGTATTTGTGGACATTTACTCATATGGACTCTGTCTCGCTTATTTTAGCGCTACTAGTTGTGTTTGGTTTTTTATTCATGGACAAAAGATGAGAAAGAATATCAGATAAGGCAGTTTATTAACTGCGACACTAAATATCTTGTTTACATGCTTGTCTGTGGATGTGGCAGCAGATATGTGAGTAGGAAGCTGTCCCACTAACTGATCCAAATAAATATAGATATCTCTGCAAAGAGGAGACCTTTTGGATAAGGACATTGAATACTCAGGCTCCTTTGGGGATGAATGCGGGAATAGAATGGACCTCCTTTTTCTGATCTATGAGGGGGATTATTCTACATATATGTTAGTAGATGTGGGAATGGAGGTTGTGGGATAATTTGGATACTTGGGGATATCTATGTTGATGCATGGACTCTGGCTCTCCTGTTCCCACCAGCCACACACCGTTTTACATACCGGATTGATAGATTTATATTCTCCCATTCCTTTACCATAAATTCTTAGCGACACAGTAAGGGCAGCGTGAGCACAGCAAGTATGGAAAAGAATGCGGAAGAGTAGTGGTACCAATCGGAGGCTTAGTTTTTGCATTCCAGCGATGAACGCATAGTACATGCGCTGTGTGTGAGGGAGGAAGTTACTGGAGGAGAGTCTTCTGGGTACCAACAGGATGATCGGAGTTTACCCATGCAGAAGTTTTTTTGGAAAGGATATTTTTGGAGAAGAATCTAATATGCTGGTAAGGTTTCCAATGACTCCATATGTACATTTATATTCCTACCCCTAAGAAAAACACTGTTCTGAAACGCGTAGGCAAGACATAGTATTATTGCTATTTTATATTTTAATTGAAGAACAGTTTATGTTCTGTATGTTTTAATAAATTGTGATACTTTGGTGTATACTCTATGGTCCAGTCTCCGGTTTCTCTGCATGTACTGGAAGCAAGTAAATAGTAGCCTTTAGGAGGTTATGATAGAGTATATCTACTGAGGCCTGCATCCATCTGACTCACGGAGAACTGTGAAGGGCTAAGAGATCTGTAGAGACTTTGAGTATAGAGGTCCAAGTGGTGAATACTGAGACTGGGGGGTTAAATCCAGTCAATGCAAACTAACTTGGAGGCGAGCTGGCCTCTGTTATATGTGAGTACCCAGAGAGGGATCGGTTTTTATTTTCGGATGGAAAAATCTACATACTGCACTTAGAGGGCTGCGTTGTTTGTTTTGTTACATGTGCCCTTGAAAAAGTGTTGGGACTATTTTAAGAAACTCCTGTGGAGGACTTGTCTCTTATATGCCAAGTATTTTTTATTCTACACAGTTATATGTAGGCCATTTATAAGTTTTTGAAATTAGTGTGAGCACCAAGTTGTTTGTATTTGGTTGGCCCGTTACAACTTTCATAACATACCATGTGCCGTGACCAAAGTTTCTGGTCCTGTGGTCCTGCTAGCAACTGTCACATCTCTCTCCAAGGACACAACATCCAGGACTGATTGAAGCAGTTCTAGGTTCTCTGCTGTAGGATACAAATGCGTTCCACTGGCATTCACGACGCCAGAGTCTAGTTCCACTGTCCACTGGTAGTCACAAAAACAGACTTGTTCACTAAGATAGTAGTCATAGCACCAGCATGGTTGAGGATGATGGGAGATCTAGTCTAGCAAAAGCTATTGCTCCACAGAGGTCTCACCCTGCCTTATAAAACAAACAACCAGGCAAGCAGCAGTAGCTTTGCTCCACTGTTGCCTGTCCTAGAATCCAAGTACCCATCTAAATTTGCAGATATTCATTTATAAGTAGCATGCTACTGAGAATGATCCCCATAAAGAAGTCAGCCTCACTTGCCCCGCTTCATTCTAGTAGAAGGTGCTCCCACACTGCTTTGTTGAGAAGTCAGGGCCCTAGGTACTGTGATAGTGTTGCATGCAGGCACACTGTATCCTTATAGATAGTTGTAGTTCCCCAGACTGCAGACTGTATAAATGTATATAAGGACTAAATGCTCCAAAAGAGCAGCCTGGGGAACCTTTAATGGTGCAAACATATGTGGGAGTAAACCCTTATTACGTAGTGTAAGGAGCTAGGCAAATATCAGCAAAAAAAATAAATAAATAAAATGATATAGTAATAAGATTTAGTATACTACACAAGAACTGTTTGTCTGAAATGCTCAAACAAATAGAAGATAAAATACATGTACAAATACAGCGCAAGGTATATCCTATGCACAAAGATAAAATACCATATCAGTATAAATGGCAGCTCAACACGTTTCATGACACCCTTATTAGTATGTCACTTTGTCAGGAGATTTTGGAGTGATTACAGAGGCTACATTACGTAGTAAAGGTACAGTTATTCCTTATACTTGGTCCTGACAAAGTGGCATACAAATAAGGGTGTCACAAAACACACTGAGCTGCCATTTACACTGATATGGTATTTTATCTTTGTGCATAGGATATACCTTGCACTGTATTATTTGTATCTGTATTTTATCTTCTGTTTAACACGGTTTTTGTTTGAGCATTTCAGACAAAGTTCTTGTGTAGTATACATCTTATTACTGTATCATTTTTTACCAATAACTATTTGCCTAGCTCCTTATACTACATATAAGGGTTTACTCCCACATGTTTTTGTACCATTAAAGGTTCCCCAGGCTGCTCCTTTTTGGAACATTTAGTCCTTATATACATCTATATGGTCTTGCAGTCTGGGGAACTACAAATATCTATAAGGATACCGAATATCACAGCCTGGAGCGATTTATACGTTCCAGTGCATGCAGGACAAACTGGAAGGCAGGTACAACCTCCCATACATGTGAGTGCACCACTCAGGGAAGGTGGGCTTTGGTATCAGTCTATCCACATTGCTATGCTTAGGTCTGCGTTGCACTGTTCTCGTTTTAGTTTCTCTGTGTTTTAATAGTCTTATAGGACCGGTGTGCCGTGTACACTGTGTTCACCTTCTAAGATCTGGAAAGCAGAGGCAAGGGAAAGGAGTGACAGGACCTAAGAGGCCCCATTTGGTATCCCACCGGACAAATTAATTATACATCTAATCAGAACCATAATCTATTATTGGTAAAAAAAATAAAAATACAAAGCCTCCGTAATTTAAAGGGGAACTTTCACCCCGCAATAACTTAACGTTCACTTGTTGCTCACCTGGCGACTAGCTGCTTAGTAGCGCTAGTCGCCAGCAATATTACCCGGTTCTTCAGATATCGGCTTTTTTGCTGATTGTGACAGCAATCTTCACAGTGACGTCCGTGCGCCTGCGCTGTCAGTCCGTTTTGCACCGGGGTGAAAGTTCCCCTTTAACCTGTTACGTTTCAGAGAGGTATCCAAGGCACTGGAACAGGGGACATCCTACAGAGCTCTGCGATACAACTTTATGTATTACGTTCAATGAGAAAGTCCCGATTGCAAAAGTTCCCCTTATAGTGCTTACACCTACAGTAGTTTACAAAATACGGAGTTTTCATGCACATTAGACAACACATAATTTACACCATTCAGGTCATGTAGTAATGCAAGAGAAACACTACAGTTCCCATGGTAATCTATGAAGCTTTTTTCAAGTTGCAGAGGTTTTTTTTTTTTTATATATGCTCTATATGACAGAATAGTCTCACTTTAGTGCATCTCCCCCTGGTGATTTACCAAGAACTACTGCAGTTCTGGGCCACCACAACTGCACCATAGGAGACAAAGTTACCTATATTCAAAATAGGGGTGTTAACCCCCAAAATGCTAGGTCTCCAATCAATTGTTCTGCAATATGTTGAAACCTCTAGCATTCAAAGGGGGTAATCTGAGTGCCACACTGGTATCTAATGCATTGCAGTGCAATGCATTATATACCTTTCTGGCACTCAAAGGTTAAAAGCCCCATTTAAATCAATGGGAATAGTTCTCATTTTGCAATTGGTTTCAGGACTCCTAATACAAAAGCAATCTTCACAGGTGTCCAGAGCCGCATATACATCCAGAAGACCCTAGACTGGCTATAGCTATGACCATGGCCACACCCTACCAACAGTTTCAGCCACCATTCCCTGATACATTCAAGCACAAAAACAAACAAAAAAAAAAAAAAAACACCTTAGTCTGGTTGCGAGGAAGCACCAACACAATGTACAGCAATGTGTTGGAAATCTTTAGCATCCAAGGGGTTAGATTGCCAGTAAGAGTGCATACACACTGGTGCAGGGACAGGGACATTTTACCACACCTGGGAACTTTTGGGTAGATGTATAAAACTGGAGTTATAAAGAAAGTGTCTGTAGAAGTGTCTCAAAGCAACATAAGTATATGTATAAACATCTAACGACATTTTGCCAACTGCTAACTCCAGTTAGCTGACTTTTTTGAAGAGTGGAGTAGGAATAGTCTTGGCCAAATAAGAATTGTGTCCCAATGTATTTAAAGAAATAAGTTAATTGCGCCAAAAATAAAGCCAGTTTTAGAGATAAAATCATAACGCCAGGTAAAGCCTGTTCTTATTGGAAGTATATAATACTGCTGTGTGTGTGAATATATATTTGCAGGTGCGAATATTCTCAGACATTTATAAACGTGACATTTCTTTATAAATATGACCAGGCGTTGTGAATTTTAGTGAGTTCTTAATACACTAAGAAGGCTTTTTATACATCACCCCCTTTGTCTTCTGGAGTCTTGGACTCCTTTGGTGCTGCTGAGGAATAAGCGACACGATTTGTGAAGGGGGGGGGGGAGAAGAGGGGACTTTGCTTACTCACATGCAAAAACCAAAGTCTCCTGGGCAGATCTGGAGAGTTCCATATGTCCCAAGTGTCCCTCTTAAACCCAAATCCTTCTGTCCCTCTTTCCCACACTGTTGTCCCTGTGTTTAGGAGATCAGATTGTGTGATGTATATAAATGTATCACATTGCTCTACAGCAATAAAACTCATGTTTCAACGTCAGTATGTGGGTTTATAAAACAGTGTGTAAATAAGATACTTTGGTCTTGTTATAAGTCAATTATGTTACACAAGGAGGTCTCAATAGGTCATGAAATAGCCTAAAAATTATTGCTAATGCCCCACCCACCAGCCACACCCCCAGCAACACCCCCTAAAACACAAGTGTCCTTCTTTGGCAATTTGAAATGTTGGGAGGTATGGAGTTCACTGGTCACACCCACAACCCAAAATATGGGTGCAGCCAGCACAGCTGTGGTTTGCCTCAAAATTTGGAGTGCTAGGCTGTGGTCTATTCTGCCCAATAGGAAACCTGGCCCTGTAGGTAACTCAGAAATAATACGCATTTGCGTGTTAGGCCAGATATATCTGTCTTTCTGCACAGAAGAGCAGTGAGTAACAATCATAGCACATTATACAATTAACCAAATTGTGTCTATAGAGTGTACACATGCATTAAAATGCAAGTTCACGGTTAAAAGGAAACTTTTTTTTTTTTTTTAAACAGATATTGCAGGAAGCATGAGATATTTAAAGTGATATAATCCACATTAGATGAAAGGGCATTTGGGGAATACTCTCCTCTGCAGTGCAGTTTACACCAGGCACAATGGGAAAGCCACTTACCTGAGACTCATTGCTTGCAATTTCAGCCTTTGAGAAGGGTCTCACTCTTAGGTATACTTTCAGTGGATGGGAGACTTGATCATTCTTGGGATAAGAGACCAAAAAGTTTATAAGTTCAAATGTGTAATTAAATGTAATTGCAAGTAAACTATCACCTCAAACTTATGCATGTTAAGAAAGTCATACTCAAATGCTTCTCTGCCCCCAAGGGGTTAGATCTAAAGTGATGGATATATCTCACACCCAAAATGTTAATAAGAATGCATATTTATCCTAGGTTGGCCATACTTCCTTTCTGCCATTCAGGGACACCGTTGAGACTGCAGACCAATTGCTAGACTAATTCTAGCAAGGCTGAGGGGGGCCTGGTTTTGTGACATTATGTGAATCCGTTCCCACAACTTACTGCACATCAGTGTACAGACTGTTTTCTCTAGGGAACCACAGGGTTTTAAATACTAGAGACAGAACAGCCCATTGACTGATGTGCGTGACACCAGTACTAGTGCAATGGTTGGCAAGCTTATCCTTAGGGACCCCTAACAGGGCATATGTTCAGGAACTCCATGCTTGAATGCAGGAGAGCCAGAGGCGGTCATTCCTTTAACTCTCCTGTGCACACAATGGGAAATAATGAGGATATGGCAGGTTAGCCTTGAGGACAAGGCTTGAACCACTGCATTAGTGAGATAACTTGGCCCTACTTAATGCCAAAAGGAGCTGCTGCACCAATTTCATATACACAGCTATTCTCTAGATGCCATTTTCTTGCAGTACAGAATAGGAATCACTGTCACAGTCAATGAGCAGTTCTCCCTCTAATGCAGTTTCTCAATATTTTGTCTTCCTAAAGGCATCCCCAACATGCAGTCTTGAATTGTTGGGGCACTTAATTTGTCAAGGAGCAACGGAGGGTACAAGTACAAAGTTATTTTAAGTTCTTGGAATCATAACACATTGCGCATAATGCTTCCTATAAATATATATATATTTGAAATGTTATTCACTGTACGAGTGGAGTGACAGTTGTATTACGAAGACTGAAATCACAAATAATTTGCTATGAGAGTCTATTTAGGGGAAGTTAAGCTTTCCTGATTAGTTATTCACCTCTTAACCCTTGAGTGCCAGAGGGGTACACAACGCTTTGCAATGCGTTGTGTACCCCACTGGCACTCAAGGGGCCAAGACATTCACATTTGACAGTCTTTATAGACGAGAAAGGACACCCTACGTGCAAGTTCACAGCACACCAGAAGTGCCACAGAGCCCTTGTCAACAGCCATTGTACTAGTATGGAGAGCTCTGTATTTCAGAGTATTCATTCTGTGACTATGGTCCTGGAAACACAAGGGTTAATTTTAAGTACTGAATATCTGAAAATGAAGCATTAAACACTTCAAGTGGAAGAGATTACAGTAAAATATTCTCTTACATACAGAAATAAAATGTATGCATCTCCTAATCTATGCATCTGCTGGTGTTTGGCAAACAGTTTCTAATTAGATTTTCAAATATGTAAACATGAATTGATCCACCCGTATTCATTCAAGGATATCCCAAAAGGCATTGTGACTAGAGGGATGTGCAACACATTGCTTTGCAAAAGCATTGCTCAAGGTAAATTTGGCTATGTGTACATTATGTATGGGGTGGGGGTGGCATTTAAATCCTTGACTTATTTAATGCAAATGACTTCATTTATCCCTGGATCTACACATGACTTACCAGTACTAGAGGTTCAGTATCAAGAGCATCAATTGTAGTGCATGCTGGGGAATCAAGAACAGAGCTAGACTCTGCAGTACATACAGAACTCTCATCTCTGGTGTCCATTGCTTCAATTGCTGCAGAAAAAGATAGTGTTCCTTTAAATGCATGAGATAGTACTTAACTTAAAATGATCTGAGATTTACACACAAACACCCAGTACTTCATGTCATCTGTAACTTATTTTCTGAAGCTTAACCCTTTGAGTGACAGAGGCTCTCTAGAACTCAAAGGGTTAAAACCCAGTATTACAATCTGGAGCTCCCATTTCTGCCTTTGACAGGTGTCTCAGAAGGTAATATTTTATTATCTGTAAATTGACAGATACCGTTAGATGTTTTCTGAATACAAGCATCACAAATATTAAAGGAATAGTAATGTTTCACAATAAAAGCAGCTCCAATTAATCTTCATAGTATTTGGGCCATGGAGAATAATACTTCAATACTGTCAGTTGTAGTTCAAGAGTAATTGGATAAAGTATCCCCCCTTCCACCCCTTTAACTGATGTAACACTGCTCATCTCAGAACACCAAGACTGTCCGGATGGATCGCACAGAGGGGCAATCTTCAGTGAGCAGAAGGGAACCTGAAAAACCTGTCAAGAGGGGCAGTACTTTAATTGTTCTTACAGTAAGAAGATTGTCCCTTGCTGTGAGCTGTCTGGTCTGTGGACCAGATTCCACATCTGAGGGATGGTGGTTTACACTAGGTAAAAGGGGCCGGAGGGGGATACTTTATAATTCGATTACAACTGACAGTATTGAAATAACACTCATTATGGTTCAAATACTATGAAGATTAATTGGAGCCCCTATTTTTGTGAAACATTACTATCATTTTAATCTACCTGCATTCACGTATTACAAACCATTAATCCAGAGGGTACCTATATAGGATAATCAACACATGGACCATATTATATAAATCCACATTTAGGATTATAGTTGAGGTATTTAAAGGGGAACTACCACCCCGCAATAACTTAAGCTTCACTGATTGCTCATCTGGCGACTAGCTGCTTAGTAGCGCTAGTCGCCAGAAATATTACCCGGTTCAGCAGATATCCGCGTTTTACCGATTGTGACAGGAGCAGGAAGCACGGACGTCTCTTCACAGTGACGTCCGTGCGCCTGCGCTGTCAGTCCCTTTTGCACCGCACGGTTCAAAAGGGACTGACAGCGCAGGCGCACGGACGTCACTGTGAAGAGACGTCCGTGCTTCCTGCTCCTGTCACCATCGGTAAAACGCCAATATCTGCTGAACCGGGTAATATTTCTGATGAGCAATCAGTGAAGCTTAAGTTATTGCGGGGTGGTAGTTCCCCTTTAAGAACATTTTATAGCCTATCCTAGAAGGAAATGCATTGGTAGTTCTCAATCTTGTTTTCTTTCAAGGCACCCCCAACACAGTCTGGAACTTTAGTCACCCCCTCACATTTTATAGGGCTTAAAGCAGATCACCATAGTTAAAGTCACCCTGCAATAATTAGGCGGATGGAGACTAGCTTAATAAATAGTTAGCTTACCTCTCTGAACCAGCCGATTCTAAAGAAATTAATCTTCCAAGACCAGAAGCCACGCATCAGCAGACATCTTGTCTGCGCGCCTGTGCTGTCAGTCCCAGTCTCCTTTACAAAGCACTGCACTGTGCCAAAAGGGACTAACTGTACAGGCGCATGGACTGCACTAACCTGGCCGTCAGTCTCTGAAGATTAAGGATTTCTCTCGTTCAGAGAGGTAAGCTAACCATTAAGCTAGTCGCCATCTGCCTAGTATTGCAGGGTGACTAATGGTGGTAGTTCCGCTTTAATGAAGGGAATAATATGTAAATGCAGAGTTATTCTTACTTCTCAGTCAGAATTACAGAAGGCATTTGCACACAATTTACATAAATACATTAGAAACAGAATTGCTAGGCACAGTGTGAATTTTTAGCCACAGTATATGACTATACACGTGTCTAACTATCCCATAGGGTTATACGATCCGGTCTTGTAGAACTTGGACATTTACATGGCATAGTCACTGATTAATGATAACGTACCAAGTATTATGCGGATACTGACAACTTTACAGACAAGGTAATACCCTCTGTATTAGACAGTCTGAATTCTAGACAATTCACATGGACATGTTTTTTTCTAGAATAAGCCCAAAACCAAAGGATTCAGCCAGTATTTGTTTCTATGTCTCAGATAATTAGCAGCCAAATAACATTTCAATTCTATAGCTACATAATTTCTATTATGCACGTTGCACAGATGAACAGTTTACATTTAACGCATCGAATACTTAAGATGTCCGCAATGCATTGCTTTGGATGCCTAACACCCAATGGCTTGTTTAGTTGCAAGAAACAAGGGTATTTGCACACTACAATTTGCTGCAAGTGAAAGAAAGCTGCCCTAGTTGAGTACAAGTCAGACTAACCCTTTGATTGCTAGAGGAATCCAAATCATTGCAACACAATGCATTTGATACCTCTTTCACTCAAAGAGTTAAATCAACAGTAACTTCATTTGGAAGTTACATATGCAAGTGTATAATGTAAACAGAAATAGTCTATTTTTTCTCTGTCAGATTTAAGGTTTTTCTGATCTGCATCTGATAATTTTAACAAATTAAAAATAGATCTCTTGTAACAGAGGAAA
Organism: Rhinophrynus dorsalis; assembly: GCA_037306005.1. NCBI lineage: Eukaryota > Metazoa > Chordata > Amphibia > Anura > Rhinophrynidae > Rhinophrynus > Rhinophrynus dorsalis. The sequence goes on along the minus strand of CM074723.1, from coordinate 120,883,697 downwards.
AGAATCTACTTTTCATAGAAAGCAGAAGAGGGGTAGGGCGAGACAGCGAACAAGTAGTGCTTTATTATATTTGCAATTTGGGAGAGAGAGAGAAGAAAAAAAAAAAAAAAAAAAAAAACACCAAAAAAAAAAAAAAAAAAAAAACACACACACACATTATATATTGGAAAACTATATACAATTTAAAAAAAAAAAAAAAAAAAAAAAAAATGAATTTCAAATAAAGGAATGAAGTTAAATTTATAGAAACAAGTCAAAATAAGAGTAATATCTGAATAAGAGAGCAAGAATTTCTTATTATGCAGCTAACGTCCCAGTAGCGCAAGTATATAGCCAACAGATATGGTGGAGAGCAATACCCAGAAGAGTTTCCAAATAGTATGACTGAATCAGTATGTGCTCAGTATAGAGAAGTGCAATATTGGTATATTCTAGGGAGTGTTTAGGGCAGAAGCAGTGGTATACGTCTAATTGGGGAAGACAAGTAAGCATTCAAATGGCCAATCTCTGTATTAAAGTTTTGATGCACGCACAGTACAAATGCCACATAAACAGAAGTCTTGCTCCTTTATTATTACTTTAAATATAATTTTAAATTCACTCCTTTATTTATTGAAATTTCCTTTTTCAAAGTTATTTATACATTGTTTTCAAATATAGGATTAGGTCTGAATCTGTATTTTTTTCCCCAAAATTGCAAATAAATTAGTAGATTTAGATAACTACGTGTATGCTGTCTCATCCTACTCCTCTTCTGTTTTATGACAATCAACTTGATATTGAATTGCAACCAACTACAGAGACAAGCTGCCAATAGGAGCTGTGTAACAGGGCCCTTATAGACTATCTTTAGGGATAGTTTTTAACCCTTTGAGTGCCAGAGGTTCAACCATTGCATATTTAGGTCACTCTTGATTTCTTTATACTAGTCTGTGTATGGGATAGAGAATACTTTGCCTTACATACAAGGTAAGCCACTATAAGACCGCTTATAACATTTAAGGATACCACAGCATACAAAAACATAGGATATTCACCAATACTGGGTAACTTAAAATCAAACTACACCATAAAACAGATAATTTTAAATCTTGTCCAAAACAATAGAGGCGCAGTATTACCCTCCCTTTCACATTTCATAGAACTCTTTTGCCAAGTGATAGGTGCCAAATGTTACCAGAGTAGCCAAACTTTAGTTAAAACCCTTTGAGTACCAGGTGGTAGACAGTGAATTATGCATCCCTCTGTCACTCTAAGGGTTAAAAATGTGCTTATTACATGTTTTACTTAAATGCACACGAGATTACTGGCCTACACTTTTAATATGGGGGGGGGGGTGATAGAACACAATTTACCTTAAAGGGGAACAGTCACCTCTTAAAAAGCTTACCATATGTTTACGTAGTATTAGGAAGGTTTTTTTTAATTTACGTACATTTAAAAATAGTTAGATGCTTCCCTTCGGTGTCGTGTAAATCACTTCTATTGTTACAGCAAGCTCCAGTAAACACAGTTTCATTACATGTTTCCTAATACTACTTTAAAGGAGCAGTACATTTTTTATGAAAACATTTTATAGAGCTTTTCCTTCTGAATAAAAGAAGGTCACTCCCACTGCTGTTGGATGTTTTATTCAAAAATTATAGCAGTTTAAATAATCAGGAAGTGAATTTACTGTGCTTTACTTCCTGATAGTTCTAACTGGCAGTCAGTTTCTATCACATTCTATGGAGAACTGTATGTCTCTGACTTTCCTCTCCATTAGAATCTAACAGGAAATCTAATTAGAATTTGACCACTAGAGGGCACTGCTAATGTAAAAAACCCATGGGTTTAAACTGTAATAACTCTGGAAATATAAATCTCTCCGCAGTGGAAGTACCCTTATTTTACTCAAATAGGAAAATCCCTACAATATATATTTTTTCATAAAAAGTTTACTGTTCCTTTAATAACTAACCATATGGTAAAAACTTTAAGAGATGAATGCCCCCTTTAATAAGCTAGCTTACTTAAAAGCAACAAAACGCCAAAAACAGTCCAACACGACAATATTGTACAAGTGTTATGTTCTCCTGTGCACACCCTTCTGGCCCTCTAGGAGTTAAAAATGGAATGATGGATAATCTGCTATCTCAGCTGTGTTCAAATCACCACCTGCTACCACGAATGCTTAACAATCAAACGTGCAACAAATAAGACCAGTACTTTGGACTACATTAACCCATCGAACACCAGATGTCACAAAGCGAAATGCATTGAGGACACTATAAGTGTGTCAATAGACATTACCGTCGAATAAGTCAGAAGGCCCATTTAAGGAAGTGAATTTGAGGAATTAAACTCTGATTGCTAGAGAGATCCTCGTCTGGTACTCAGATTGTTACGTTTCCTTGCCAATGAATGATACAGCCGGTTTGCTGCATAATTGCATTTCTTTAGCGAGACGAAGAAAATCCATACATGACAGGTATTGTTAAATGGATTGGGGACTTAACTGGCACTCAAAGGGTTAAATCGTAACAGACGAGGAGGAATAGAGAAAGGGTATGAATGGGTGAATCGCAAATCGCGACATAACAGAAAAGTCGATAATTAGCGCTTGGACTTGGTTAGAACAAGTCTCTAAGGACCCGAAGGGTTAAATGTGCGTTACACGTCAGTCTGATCCATAAAGTGCGAACAAAAAAAAAAAAAAAAAGTATTTTACGCTCTTAAACCCTACGGACAAGAAGGGTGTACAACATATCGCTCAGCAATGCGTTGCATACCTCTTTGGTTCTTAAAGGGTTACATTACTGCCGTCCCTTCATACATATAAAACGGCCCCTCCCTTACGTAGCTGGACACGGTAACAATTAATTACACACTGGCCGGCACGGATAATAATCTTACATGTACATACTGTATTAATTTACGCTGCTCAACAACCACTCTGCTAACGACAATTCACTAGCAATCTCCAAGCACAGCCAACCATTGCTTAAAAATGCCCATACCTTTCCATTATATAGGGTGAGGCCTGGCGTTTCATAAAATGATTGGCTAGCTGGACTTTTGATGTTCCGCGATATGATTAGTGTACTGAACCGTAGGTCACGCCTACCTCCTGCTGAAGTGGATTATTTGTAGAGCGGAAAATACACTTGAACTAACTATGGGTTTAGCGCTTCAGCCCTTTGAGTGCCAGTGAGAATGCGTTGGCTACCCCCCTCTGGCACTCAAAGGGTTAAAGCCTTCCAGCTAAATCGCCCATCAATAGGTTTAATAGTTCCGCTCCGCAAAAGCTGAAGAGCCACTGGTTAACTAACTAAACCATGAATAGTGTTTGTATAGCAAAAATCTAATCTGTATCACTTTTTGATAACATCACTTATTTCCAAATGTGAACTCCTCAATAATTGTATCTGAGATAATTACTTCAAATACCTTACTTTAGATTTGTAGTTTCAAGAAACTTTACAAATAATGACATTAATCAAGTGGTTCCCATCCCTTTTCTCATGGACCCCAACAGGACATATCTCTAAGATTTTCTTATTTACCTGTGCAAAGGTGGGGAAATCCTAAAGACATCCTGATGGTGGTCCCTGAGGGTAACATAGGGACCAGTGAATTAGAGGATTTGTTACATTGGAGAATGTATATCCTTTAAGGGAGCAAGGTATCTGTATCTATAATTACTTCAACAATATATTAATCCTAGCAGAAGGTCATCATCATCTCCTTCTTTATCAACACCAAACTATTCACCTTCTAAACTGGTTGGGATGGCTGATCAGCCTCCCCAAATGCTTACTTATCAGGGAGCCTGTTTCAACACCCTTCATGTCTAGATCTCCCTTTAGGGGGAAAAAATACTTCACTATGTACAGTCCATTCGGGGAATTCAGATCAAGTCATTAATGGTCAGCAAGGGTTTGTATGAGAATATTGTCATCTTCAATTCCCCTGATAAAATGGACCAGATTGAACATGAGACCTCTTCAAATGGCCTTCCCGTAGCAGTGTAGGACAGTTGCTTACATCCTCTGGAGGATCCAATTGTGGTTCTCAGTGAAGTTCTTCAGACCTTCACTTGTTGGGAAACAGAACACAATTTAGCCAAAGAGTCTGATTTATTCAAACCATCCAGCAAGATCATCATCATAGGTGCCGTTGGGACAGGTTGAGGAGCCTTATGTCAAAATGAACCAACTCAGGAGTGTGACCAACACCATGTTCAGATGTGAATAAAATAGATCTTAGAGCTAAAGGCCACCTTTATGGCTCTAAGACACTTCTCCCATTCTCTGGAAAGGCATCCAGTAGGATTCCTCATGGACAATGTGTCAGCAGCTGCTTACACTCAAAAAAAGGAGGATCAAGAAGCCAGACAATACTAAAACAGGTATTCTCCAATCTTGCTTTGATGTACAGCTCAGATTTCACCTTAAAGGGATAGTAACACTTCGTTTTAACTTTATTTTATTTTGTAGGCATTAAAAAACATGAAGAATGATATAAGTCTTATCTCTCAAACCTTTATGGTTTATGAGATATTCACAAGCAAAGTTCCCCTCCCCACCCCTTTTACCTAGTGTAAGCCATCTCTTCTCAGATGTGAGTCTGGTTGTATGACAGTACAGATAACAGAAGGGGACAATTTTCTTTGTATGAAAACAATGAAAGCCCTTCCCCCCTTGACAAGTTTTTCAGCTTTTTCCATTATCTTAACTGAAGATTGTCCCTCTCTGCAGTCTACCTGGGCATCTCCCTTCTGATCTGGTTGAACAGGGGGGGATACTTTGTTTGTGAATATCTCTTAAACCATAAAGGTTTCAGAGATAAGACTTATATCATTCTTCATGTTTTTTTAATGCCTACAAAATAAAATAAAGTTAAAATGAAGTATTACTATCCCTTTAAGGCAAGGAAGCCATCTACCATCAATGCCTATTTTTTCCAATGGGCAGCCTGTGACAGGGTTTCTTCTAACTCCTCCTTCATGGCTCACAGCCTAGACTTCCTTACTGAGGGATTTAACAAAGGCTTGAGCACCAGCTCCACGGAGTCCAATTCTCAGCCTTTCTAGCCTTGACTGAGACAAGATGGGCACCCCATTCTCTAGATTTTTAAGGCCATGTCTATGGTACAACCTCTTCAAGAACTTTGTGCCTTCATTGGGACTTACCCATGATTTTGGATGCACTCAGGTCTCCTACATTAAACTCAATTTCTTCTCCCCCCGGGCATGCTTTCACTAAACACAGCTTTTTTTTTTTTTTTTTTTTTGTAGGAATCACATAAGCTAGTGGAGTCTCAAAGATACAGGCTTTGTTATCACAATACCCTTACATTGTCTTTCATGGACAAAGTAGTTGAAGTTGCACCATAATGGACAACTAAAAATTCCCATTGATTTATATGGCTTTTAACCTCTTGAATGCTAGATAAGACTCCAGAGCATTACTTCTCAAGCTCTAGCATTCAAGGGGTTAAAGACTACATTTAACCCTGTGTGTGTTGCTCACCCCCTCTGGGGCACAAAGGGTTAAATCAATGGGAAATTTGGAATGTTTTGGTTCCAATGGTACAGTTGTTTTTTCCCCAGAATTACTTGTTTTTAACATATTTCTTACAATATTGTACATGTTGCTTTCTTCCAATTTTATTCTATGTAGACAAATAATACAAGCATATAAATACTGTGCAACATGTTTGGTGATGGTGCGGGACTGTTGACACTTACTGGTAAGGTAGTAAATCATGTTAGGATGACCCAAGTCCGTGCACCCTATTTTACATCTAATGATTGTCTTTATTCCAAATTGCCAGTGCTAACATGATCCACCATATAACTCCATGGATACTGACGACCACACTGGCATTTGAAAAATGTATTTTTAAGTTGTAATTTAAATTTGTAATTTGAAGAAGAAAAAAAACAGGACTGACAAAACATGAAAATGTATTTATTGCAAAATAACAGTTATGTACAGCAAATAATTATAGAAAACTGAAACCCTTCTTTATCAGCATTCATTTAACCCTTTGAGTGTCAGAGGGGTACACAATTCCTTGTATTGCAATGTGTTGTGTATCCCACTGGCACTCAAAGGGGGCTATACCTAGAAATCAGTAACAAAACAAAAAAAAAAAAAAGCACCAAAGGTTGGCTTCACATAGGCTACTTGACTGCACCGATCAACTCTTTTGCTAGCTGATTATGTACTGGAGTGCACCCAGCGATACAGATGCTATAGGGCATTCCAGATGTTTAATTAATGGAAGGCACATGGCATCAGCCTTACAACTGACTGATGTCCCCATGGTCCTCTCATGACTATCATTGTAGGGCTTGTGGCAACAATCCAGTCACCTATGTAAATGACCTGCACAGGAGCCCAATATTCCTCCATACAGGCCATCTTTTGCATCTTCACTTCATTCTGCTGGACCAAAGTAAAGATTGGCACTGAAACAGAAGGCAGTGGTCTACAGACATGAGTAAACGCCAGTGGGCAGCCAAGAAAAGCATCCACTTTCATCCCCATATCATCTGTTCAGAAAAGTGCCCCAGAGCAAATGAAAGCTTTCCAGTCACAACCCCTTTTTGATGCTTGAGATTTTCAGTGCATCCAAAAGGGTAAACTACGTTTTGTAGGCTTTTCCTTATGTGTGAAGTAAGAGTAGTCTCACTGCTGTGGGGATTTCATGTCTTGAATGTGTAGAGGGGGGAAAAAGGGAAAAAAAAAAAAAAAAAAGTACCAATACTGTGCAGGTATATAACACTTTCAGGGCCAAAGCTATCAAATGCATTACATTACACACCACTTAGTCCTCAAAGGGTTAAACTCTTGCACTAATATATATATATATATATATATATATATATATATATATATATATACACACACACACACACACACACACACACACATATATATATACATATATACACACACACACATTTATATACATCCAACTTTTTTTTTTTTTTTTACCCATTTCAGTGCCACAGAGGCATGCAATGCAAATCCCTATGGCTCTGAAAGTATTAAGTGAGGGCAGCTGGGACTCCTCTCTTTAGCAGATACAGAAAACGGTCCTCTAGCTCCATAGAGCGCTACAGGGAGACCCCAACATCAGCAGCCTCATGTTGCAATGTTGGGACTCAATGTGAACAGCAGATGGTTATCAGATCATAGTCCATATGGTGATGTGCAGCATTAACATATAAACACACCTGAAGAAAATGGCTCAAACTGCATATCAATATGCAAATTAACCACTATCACACAAAAATCAAACCAGACTGATACATGGCAATGTGAGCCAACTGTGTCAGATTCACAGGTATAGGATGGTGAGGACATCCTAGTGTCATCACCACCATATCTCTTAGCCCTTTTCACCATTTAGTGCATCTCTTCAGTGGTGCACTAGCTGTAGGGCCATGCAATGAAGGCAAACTCAAAGTTGAGATGTATAAAAGGCAATGCAGTGAATTGCAGGCAAGAACACCTGTGCTGATGTAGAAAGTATGAGAATGGCTGGATTTAAATGTCTACAGTAAAGAAAAGGAGCAATAAAAAAAAAAAATGCATAGTTCATAGCATTTAAATGAAGGGCTGATGTCACCCAAAGGGGTTGGATCATTAAAACATCTCTTTACATCAACAGCAGCCAAAGCTAGTCCTCAAGAGTTAACAGCACATTTTTTTCCCACAATATTCCAAGCACAACTAGTGGTATAGTCACAAAATTCCACTGTTGGTAGCATGAGGGCTGTCTCTAGAGGAAAATCAGATTTGTATGGAAAGTAAAGCTCAAGCATGGTCAACATGGCGAGGAAGGGAGCCCACACATCTGAAATTCTATTCAAATGGTGTGATAATTAGCTTTTTTTTTTTTTTTATCTTTTTAACTTGTCAACTCACCTGGCCTTAGAGAAATTCCTTAATCCTGAGATGTTAGCCCTTGAAGATCAAACTTTGACATCCCTACGCTACATCCCATTGCTCAGTATGAGCTTTTTACTGTCATTCTAGTTTGACTATACATCTGGGCCACATTTTAATTTCCAACTTCATGTCACCTTAAAACCCACATGGGCTGAAGACATTGGAATGCAACAAGTCTCATTTTATGAAATTTAGACATTTCCCATAGGTAATAGAACAGTTGTTCCAAACCCCATCTCAAGAATATACCGAGGGTCATGTGTTTAGACTGGCACGGCTTGTTTTCTGGAGCTAAATGACAGCCCAGCGCAAGACTTCCTAAAGATAAGGAATATCCAAGGATGGGAAGATGTAGACATTTGCAGTTAGCACATGCAGATTTCATTGTATTAGTGCTTATTCAAAAAGCCAGTCCAACTTAAGTTAATTTAACTTTGTTACGAAATACTACAAACTTGTAGTGTCTATGGTTGTAACTGATGGACATCATTTGCAGTGCTGAAATTAAGTTATGTACATAATCACAATAAATTTTGAAAGGCAGTAGCTCCCTTTCCAGTCCTTCAAAGGGAAATATTCACCATTTGAGGAAGAGTCTGAACTTAAGACAAATTGGGCAAAAAAATCTGCAACAATTGAACCTTGAACAAATACCTTAAAAGTTTATATTAGAGGCTTCTAGATTAACCTGTTACAGCCCATGGTTTCGTGCACCAGAGGACCAAGGCCATTTTGTTTGGCGAGCTGGTACATGTGAGCAATTACATGTACAGACTACCCATGGGAGAGGCTGAAACTGTCTGCTCCAGTCTTGAAGCAGTTAGCTTCAGAACTCACATTACCGCAACACCTGCATTTAGTGTCAGAACTGTCACCAGTTCTTAATGCAGTCGTGATGATCCTGGCACATCAGCAGTCCTTGACCATCTTTGTCCAATGGACAAAGAGCAATAATGAGGACCCTGCATAAGCTTTAACAGCTTACACAGGGCCTTCATTCTTGCTCTGTCCATTTCTCTATGACGTTTCCCTATCGTACAGTACCACAGAATAAGCAGTCAGTAAGGTAGACTAGATTTTGTAGGTGCATGTTATTTACATTAACTGGAAGTTTTGCTTATTAATGTTATTGTTAACATTTGCTATTTAACATTCCCTTGACTAGCTATCTATCCCAAGTATGCAGCTGCACAAGCCATTTTCTCCATCACTGACTTGTGGGACAATATTTTTGGAACAGACCTCTTCCTTTCCACCAGGAAATACAGGATACGTTTACATTTATGCTTTGTCTGACAGTATGAGCCTTTATGATTGAGATTACTCAATTCTCTTCATCAGTGAAAGGCTTGTAGTTGCAGCCCAACAGCTGGATGGTTTCAGTCTACAATCTTAATAGGTGTACAATTATGTTTTGTTTCCCAGGATTAAACTTTGTTAATTAAGTGCATCTAAATAATACACACCAATAGAGAATACATTTATGGTTCTTTATTAATCAGGAAGTTGCATTTATGCATCAGCAATCGTAACCTCAACTTCTACACCAGGTTCAATACTGATTGAAGTGATCTGTTTAACAATCTCAGAAGGACTGTGCAGGTCAATCAGGCGTTTGTGGATACGCATCTGGAAGCGATCCCATGTCTTGGAACCCTCACCACAAGGAGTCTTTCTTGTAGTGATGCGCAGAGTCTAAAACAGAGGGGTAAAAGAGGTTGAGGCTGTAAATTCTAAAACTGTGGTAATTTTACAGAGCAAGAGTGAAATGCACATTAAAAGGACTAGCATATCCAGTTTATAATATATGTAAATTCCAGCTTTGCCAAGTCTCTTAGCCAGCACATCTACAACAATATCAGGCACTTAAAATGGTAATAGGCTGTGCTTTATAAAACTATGTATAAGCTTTGAGTGCCAAGGAGGTACATGTCAACCTAACCTATATAAAAAAAAAAAAAAAAAAAAAAAAAAAAAAAAAAAAAAGACCTTGTTGAGTCAGTCATTAGGATCCTCCAGAAACCAGACAATATTTTACACACCCACCACAGATGCCCAGCAGAGACAAGTAACTTGCAGTCTTCCATATGGTTCTGAACTGCAACTTACATAATTTTCAGACAGCTTCTGCTTGAGGATTGAGAGTTTAGTCCAGCAAACGATGGAGTGCCCCAGGTTACCAACTATCAAGCTAGGTGGTGAACCCCTTTTGCCTCCACTGTCTTTCCAAATATCCCATTTAATGTGTGTGTGGGGTGGCTTACATGTTCCAAATTTAGCCTCACTTGTTCCTTTGCAAGCTAACCAAAATTATCTGTTCCTGCTGCTCTGTGCAGCTCCTTACAGGGTACCCGAGTTACACGGCACAGGCACCCTGTCAGGAACAGTGCAGAACTGATCAGAGGGACTGGAACACCTCTGGTTCTGCTTATAGAGAGCAGGACAAGATGCTTCATTCTTTATACAGGTTTCTGAACCACCAGTAGTTTAGATTTCCATCATCTCTAGATATGTACGGATACCAGCATTTGCGAGAGTACACGTACTCGCACAAATGGGGCCGATACTAATGGCAGATACCTGTCCATTCAATGGGTGATGAATCATGTCCTCCAAATTTAGTTTACCAGAACCCTGGACCAGCAAGTGTTTGAAGGCCTGGTCAATTCCGGTCTATCAATTAGACTACCTGTTCCTACTGTAATGTAAGATACACTAGAGTTAGACACACAACCTTGTACACTGTCCCCATGGGAGAGGTTACACATGCGCACTGCACTTTCAGTGAAATCTCATTAACTTTCACGGTTTATTACTGGTCAGTCAGTGAATACAGACTGGCCGGTACCACCTGTAGCACTGGTGTCTAGAGACAGGAGAAGTGGCGAAGGTGGGTTACACTGGTTTTGGTGTCGTCTGTCTTTTGTAACTCTTCCCTGACCTCCCCATTCCTCTGTAACAGCATTTTTATTTGTTAGAATTATTGTGTTAACCCTTTGAGTGCCAGCAGGGGAGGCAACGCAATACGTTGGATACCTTTCTGGCACTCAAAGGGTTCGAAACAGGCTTTCATCGCGGCATGGGCAATCTGTGGTCTTGTGGAGGACTACAATTACCATCATTCCCAGCTAGCATCTGGGTGGGGAGATGGGAATTGTAGTCTTCCATAGCTGAAGCACCTCAGGTCATCCACCCTTGCTTTAAATCTGAGTGTTAGATGGGTGTTTAATCCGTTGTACACCCCTCTGTCACCCAAATGTTTAAAATAACTGCAGTACTTGTTTGATTTGTTTAGCATGTAGAGGGGGTAGGTAGTTGATAGACATGAAGTATTAATATTTTTCAATCATACTTCCTGCTCAAATACAAACATCTTCCTGGCCATACTCCTAGACTCTGCAATACTAAACACCCACTCAATTCATAATATCACTGCATGACTAAATTTATATTGTGTTAACTGGCCGGCTGACTACTAAAATCAGAGGTATTTAAGATTACAATAAAGAGCCCCAACATTTCATACAACTGCTTGCATTTATCCCTATATATGCCATTGTGTTGCATACCCCTCTGGCACTCAAAGGGTTAACTAATTGTACTTAATGAGAATTGCCACTGCGTACCTGTCTCACAAGCGCTGCAATGCAATGGAGTGTCGGAATGGCCACATGACATCGCAGAAAGTATCGGTAATTTGTATTGGTGAGTACTTGAAAAAAGTATCGGTACTCGTACTCTGTCTTAAAAAATTGGTATCGGTGCATCATCTCTGCTGAAGGAACATTTGCTCCCCTGCATACCTAGTCTCAAGCACATAGGGCTTGAAGGTGGGACTAGTCCACTTCATGGGGCACTGCGTGTTTTCTGTTCTGCCTCATCTTTACATGTAATCAGTGTGGTGGAATCAGTCCAGCACAGTGTTTCTACTACATGTAGCTTAACCCCTTAAGGACCAGCGGTCCCAGGGCGTGTCGTCCCTTAAGGACCGCATAGGAAACTTTGACGTGCCGTACCACGCGACTGATCACGTGGGGCGGCACGCCAAACGGGGCACTGGAAGAGATCGCTCCGGTCTTGAAGCGATCAACTTCAGTGCCCGGTATTACTCACCGCACTCCTACAGGAGCGTGATGAGTAAAAGTACGTGAAGTGTCAGGACCGTCATGGTCTTTAAGTGCCGGACAAGCGTGACGGTCCTGCAACGTCACTGGTCCTTAAGGGGTTAAGAAGCAAGGGCTTGATATAGTACAAAAGTCCATTTAGTTTATCAGTGTAGTCTCAAGAGTAGGGGGTAGTTTCTTCAGGCAACCAGCCCATTCAACTCCCACTTTATTAGCGTGAAAAAGTTAAACAGAATTAGAGAGTCCTGAAGAGCCCATTGTTGCCAGGAAACAAATATGTGGTACTTTAAATACCATGCAAGATAGGCCCACCCAACTGTTGTGGGAAGAGCTTGCATCCATTTTATTGTAGAAACAAAACAACCCCTGTAAGGCGGTCTCACTATTTTTGGCACTGAATCGCAGTATTCAATAAGCTAAAAAGGTACAGCTCTGGAACCAACACTCCATAGGGTACAAATGAAAATCTGATCTAAGTGTTTTGAGGCATTGAATGGTAGTCTCCAGTGCACTATTTTGGTCTGTTAAACTAACATGATTTTAAATGCTTTAAGCGTAGTTTACCTTCCATAGTAATTTGTTCCAGAACCAAACCACACAAAAATGAATTAGTCTCATTACCTTGGTGGGCATACGCACAGGTCCCTTGACTTTCAGGTTCTTTTCTTTAGCTCCCCGGATCAAGTCAGCACACACTGGAATACAAGAGATCTCTTTAAACTACAAATGTTCTATATGGATTAAATTCATTCTGGCAGCAATATTAACCAGGAACTTTTTTGGCATCTTTGTTCTGCAAAAGCAGAAATTAGTTTATAGATTGTCGGCTCAGAATAGCGTATAAATAAATCACTGAGATTCATTAAGTTATATTATCCTCATTGCCAACATCTCTTGCTTGAACTAAATCAATTCATGATTAAATACTTTATCAGTAGCCATTGGAATATTTTAAGTTACTACACTGCCACAGGTATTACATTTTGAGCAGTGTTTTAGTCTTGGTATCTGACTATCAGTCAAGGCTGACAGTAGTGGTGGTTCAAGGCTGCATATATGAAACTACTCACTTTCACGTAAAAATTATAGTTTGAGATTCAAACTACTGCAGTAAGCCAAGTGCAGGATCTCATGCTAGTGTAACGTTTTGGCGGTTCACATGCAAACTGTGTTCATCATTTAGATTTCATATGCATATATGTTCTGCAGACTCACTTTGGCCAGAAATAAAAATGACTCTTGTAAGCCCTCTTCTGTACTTTCAGCAGACATGAGATTTGCCAGTTTCAAAATACTGGCAAAGAAATGTTTTGAGATACGGCCACTTTCAGACAGTGAAGAATATCACACAGTGGCAGTTACTAAACAGTTTCCTGTGTTTTAGCCCAATATCCATAGATTGTCAGAAATATAGCCATTAATTAGCGGTAACAATAATTAAATGCAAACTAAAAGAAAAAGGTATACCCTTTTCTAGAGACTTCACATTACGACTTGTGAGTGTAATTCTGATACGATGAATGGCGACTTCCTGTTCAACAGGTGCTTTTCCTGTGTCTTTAAATGCCTGTTGAGTAGAGAGTTAAGAGTATTAGTACACTGAAAATTTATCAGAAAGCTAAATGATTAAACTGCCAAATGGATTGTGTAGCAAAGCGCCACACGCCACTGTCACTTCACCCTGTAAACATGATGTTAAAACAGTTCACTTTTATACAAGTTACCTTATTATAATCCTCAGAGATAAGTTTGTTAAAAAAAAAAAAAAAAAAAAAGACTCAAGCTGTGTCAAAACTTACATTATTAAAGGGATAGTAATACTTCGTTTTAACTTTATTTTATTTTGTAGGCATTAAAAAAACATGAAGAATGATATAAGTCTTATCTCTCAAACCTTTATGGTTTATGAGATATTCACAAAGTTTCTCCCTCCCGCCCCTTTTACCTACTGTAAACAATCTCTTCTCAGATGTGAATGCAGTCCATAGACCAGACAGATAACAGAAGGGGACACTCTTATTCCTTTGAAAACAATGAAAGCCCTGCCCCCCTTGACAAGCTTTTCAGGTTTTTCCGTTATCTTAATTGAAGATTGTCCCTCTCTGCAGTCTACCTGGGCACCTCCCTTCTGCCCTGGCTGAGCAGTGTTACATCGGTAAAAGGGGCGGGAGGGGGACACTTTGCGTGTGAATATCTCTTAAACCATAAAGGTTTGAGAGATAAGACTTATATCGTTCATGTTTTTTTAATGCCTACAATATAAAATAAAGTTAAAACGAAGTATTACTATCCCTTTAAAAGTAAGCCAGCACTTTACTTCCACACAGACTGCTGTTACAGCATGTCAGTCTTCTGCTCTCTCCCCAAGTACTGTCACCTTCCAACCAACTTACAAAGAGAAACCCTACATCAGAGGATGTTGGAACATAAGACTTGAGGAGGAACAAAACATTGACATGCTGCAAGGCAGAACTTTAACCAGTCTGTTCAGAAGGCCTCAGCTCCTTTTTAGGAATTTAAGTTTTCCCACAGCATTTTTTAAACAAAACAGACAGATTAAAGCTTATCGCTAGGAGGATTACAATAAGGTAAACTTGTATAGGGTTGATAGGTCCCCTTTAAACATTGTGTTAGGCACCCTTCACAAGATATAACACTATCACACGATATTAGTGACTGCAGCTCACATTGTACTACATTACAAGTGCGTTATAAACTCGCACGATCTTTTCAACTTAATAGCCTGGGTGTATGCACAATACAGAAAAGAAGGTAAACCTTAACTCTACTATGCTCTATAGAGCATATTAACAAGCCAACCCGTATATATGGAGGGCACAAAGCCCCACGTAGCGTATGGGAAACCCTTCCCTGGTAACTGGACTGCATTAATGAATGTTAAAGTCCAGAAGCTGGGAAAGAACAGGTCCAACCCAAGCATATTAAGTGCAAGCAACCATAAACTAGACTCAATTACAAACAAGCCACGAAGTAGTTTTATAGCCGTGATTAACCCTTATAAACAACATGGGTGCAGAACGCCTTACTCTGCGATGAGCTCCTAGAGCATTGGCTAAAACAATTACATTAAGGCTCAGGACTTTAACATGTATTATGGCCGGTTAGGATTGAGACAGGAAAGGAGAAGCAATGACAGCTCCTTAGTGCATCCATTGACTAATCCAAAGTACACACTTACCATGTTTAATCACCTGCCTGACCGACTTATCCGACGGGGCGATTCAGTGCTTCCGAGCGAACAGCGGTGAGTCAGTAACAGGGAAAAGTGTTCACCACGCTAGGCACACTCTGAGAGGAAGAGGCCGCGCCACGAGCATGGTATTTATACGGACTGGAAGTGACGTCCAAAGAATAGGACAACATTAATGTGCGTCATTGCATGTAGACGGCTGTATTGCCATGTTTGTTTGTGGCTGATGACTTTAACAGATAATGAAGAATTAATAATGCAATTTATTTAACTCTTGGAGTACCAGATGGGTGCATATCGCTTCGCAATGTGTTTTATAGACCTCTGGCATTCCAAGGGTTAAACGGATCTTTTACGTCACCGAAACTGAGTGCTACAAGCTTCAACTTATTGCAAAGCAATGTATTGGCATACCTGGGAACTTTCAGAAATAGCTCACCCTGAGATTTAACCCTTTGGGTGCCTGAGTGGTACGCAACTCATTCCTAAGCAATGAGTTGCTTACCCCTATGGTGCTCAAATGGTTAAAAAAAACCTTCACTATCAATTACTATCTAATCAGTCTGCGCACAGACTAGCAAACTTAGACTACCAAGAGTAAGGTGACCAGACCTCACCTTTAATCGAAGAGGCATAGGCATACCTGGGAACTTTCAAAATGAGCTGACCTTGAGACTGTGTAAATATTAACCCTTAAATTTCCCATAATATAGATTATCCGCAATATAGCCCTGATCGCTGTAATTGAGAGTCGCTCCAGTCAGCATTCAAGGAGCCATTAATACACAACAACTTACATATATCACTGCATGAACACACAAAAATCAAGCAGGACTTCTCTCTCTGCCTTTCTGGTACTAGTTTCACCAATTTAGAGATTAAAGAAGCATTTAATTGAAGCAGAATATATAACAGTTAGCACTGATCTCTCTCAACCTGAGATTTTGGCTCTTCACCCTGAGACCCTGAGATTTAGGCCAAAACCCTGAGAGTTCCCAAGTATGCGCATACGAAAAATGCATACTGCAGGACTGCTTTGATTTCAGTGAAGTAGTGAAAAATAGCTATTTCCTATGTGTCCCCGGTTAAAGGTGAGATCTGGTCAGCCTAACCAAGTGTTCTGTGCCAATCTATTGGAATCCACATTATTTTAAAGTAGCTCTTTTAAAGTGATGGGCCATTGAACTGTTAACCCCCTGAGTTCCAGAATGATGTGCAAAATAGTGCTCTAATGTTTTGTGTAGCCTTCTGGCACTCAGAGGGTCACAGCAAGACTCCTCTAATATCAATCCCAGGCCGTTATGATATTACATACCTCCCAGCATTTCAAATTGCCAAAGAGGGACACTTGTGTTTTAGGGGGTGTTGCTGGGGGAGTGGCTGGTGGGCAGGGCATTACAGATAATTTTTAGGCTATTTCATGACACCTCGTTGTGTAACCTAATAAATTACTTATAACAAGACCACATTATTTTATTTACACAGACTAATTTCTAAACACATATACTGAAGGTTAAACAAAATAATGTGAGTTTTATTGCTGTGGAGCAATGTTATACACTTATATACACACCACACAATCTGATCTCCTAAAAAGAGCGACATCAGGGTGGGAAAGAGGGACAGAGGGATTTAGGTCTAAAAGAGGGACTGTTCCTCCTAAATAGGCACACTTGGGAAGTGTGATATTAGAGGAGTCCTGTTGTGACCATTTGAGTGCTAGAAGTTTATGCAAAGCATTACAGCACTATTTTGCATGCCATTCTGGAACTCAAGTGGTTAACAATTCAGTGTTCCAAGACCAACAAATGATAAAGTTACTTTAAGAGAATGCATATTTATTTAAAGTGGATCTATCACATATAGAGAATTAATGTTCATGAGTTAGAGCATTTAGCAAAAAAGTTTAACATGTTACTCATTTAAAAAAAAAAAAAAATGTTATCTGCGCAAAAACAATGTTTAAAAAGTGCCCAGCAGCCTACTTCCACTTGCCACAGATTGCCGCACAGAGGCTGCTCCCGTCCAACTATCCAACATCCTCCGATGACGGAGGCTGTCTGTCTCTAAGCTGGAGCGATCTTATTGGCTAGAGAAAGAAAGCCTCTGTCATTGGAGGATGCCGGGTAGTGGAACAGGAGCAGATGCAGTGCTGCAAGCCGGAAGTAGGCTGATGGGCACGTTTTAAACATTAATTTTTGCTCAGATAACAGGTTTTTAAAAAAATTAGTAAAGTTACATTTTTTCGCTAAATGCTCTAACTAATGAGCATTACTTCTCTATATGTGATAGATCCACTTTATTGATGGACAGATTGAAAACTCCCTGACTTTGCTAGTTTGTGCACCGATACTGTATGATAAACATGAAGGAGCATACTATTTACAAGCGTGTCCCATCTCCATTGTTCCTCCTGTTGCCCCCTGCTCCTCAGAACTTGCTTCTTCAACTTAACTGCCAGACTGGCGCAGCAACGTGTGCATGGTGATGACTCTGACATGTTCACGCTGCCAGTGCCACTTCCTCCTCTAAATGCCCAGCAGGGTTCACCCAGAGACAATACCCAAAATCCGGAATCTCCGGGTGAGACCCGGCAAGTTCCTAGGTATGTGTATTGGAGACCTCGTTAGCATTTAAGGGGGGGTAGAATCTTTAGTGAAATCAACTGGAATTTGTATTTGTACTTTATGGCATAGCTCCCACATGTCCCTCTTTAGGAAGGACAGAGTCCCGCTTTAGACCCAAATCCCTATATTTCTCTTCCCAACCTGGTGTCCCTCTTTTTAACCCTTTGAGTGCCAATGGGGTGTGCAGCTCATTGCTGGCACTCAAAGGGTTAAGAGACAAGATTGTGTGGTGAGTATAGAGGTGTATCACATTGCTTTACCGAATAAAATTCACATTAAAGGTTGTTTAAATCAGTATATTTGTTTATAAATTTGTCTGTGTAAATAGAATAATTAGTTCTTGCTCTATATCATTTAGTTCCACAATGAGGTGTCAATAGGTCATGAAATAACCAACATTTTCAGTGATACCCCAGCCATACCACCTAAAACAACAAAAGTGTCCCTCTTTATCCATTTCAAATATTGGGAGGTATGAGCATAACAGAAAACCCTAAAAAATCATTATTATGATGTCTATGGATATGCCCAGAGACTCCAGTTTATAGAGTTAATTACCGGGCTGATTTTCCAGATTTGTTGAGTTTCCCGGGTAACTGCCCACCTACTTTACACCCTGTTCTGTCCACTCCCTGCCCATTCTAAACTCAAACCCCACTTTTCACCTCATTTAGACACACCCATTCACAGCCCATGAGCCCTCCCTGGTGGCTCCAAAGAAGAAAGTTCCCAGGTATGAATAAAACTCACATTAATATTTGTTTAAACATCAGTATATGTGTTTGTTTATAAATTAGTATGTGTAAATAAAATAATTTGGTCTTGCTCTAAATAATTTATTCAGTTTCACAAAGATCTATCAATTGGTCATGAAAATAGGATTTTAGTCTTACCTGTTAAATCATTTTCTGTTAGTCCATACAGGTTACTGGTAACTTTGTGTAGGCGATCAGCCCCTTTAATAGGCATGAACAATTCTGAGAAGTAACTGCTGGGTGGAGCCTACCTCCTCTCTTTAGCTTGCAGCTAGCCAAGCCATGCTTGGCTCTCCTGCGGCAGAACGTGGGGGTCCTTTTGGGTTCATGCTCACAGGAGTCTTCCTTTACCCTCTTACTACCTAGTCAATAGTTAGTAAGAGGGTAAAGGAAGACTCCTGTGAGCATGAACCCAAAAGGACCCCCACGTTCTGCCACAGGAGAGCCAAGCATGGTCACTTGACAGGGTGGGAGACCAGTAACCTGTATGGACTAAGAGAAAAGGATTTAACAGATAAGACTAAAATCCTATTTTCTCTGTTGTCCAATACAGGTTACTGGTAACTTTGGGATGTCCAACCATTAAGTTCCCCAGGGCAGGAAGAAAGGCAAGGACCAGGCGCAGGCCCCCAAAGTCACCAGAGCACCAGTGAACTTACAGATCATAAATAGCTCAACACTAACCGCAAAGTGTCAACAGACACTGAACAGGGGTAAAAAGAAACCCCATGAACTGTAGCACAGCACACTGAACTAGAGCCGACAGGGCTCAAATGTGAAAGAGTACTGAGAGACTAAGGAGATCCTAGACAGGCAAGGCTGCCTCCAGGATCTTTCTCCCAGCACATACACATGATAGTGTTTAGAAAAAGTGTGCACAGGTGACCAAGTGGCCGCCTTGCACAACTGCTCAGCTGAGGCCTGGTTCTTGTAGGCCCAAGAAGCCTTAATAGACCTCGTAGAATGAGCCATGACCCTGAAGGGAACCGGCTTCTTCCAAAGTTCGTAAGCCTTACGAATCGTGGACTTGATCCAAGAAGCTATGGTTACCTTGGAAGCAGTCTTCCCTGCCCTAGGACCCTCAGGAATGACAAACTGAGTGTCAAACTGCCTCAAGGACTCAGTGCGATGCACATAGAACTTAAGACAATGCACAACATCCAACAGATGAAGATCCCACTCTTTGTCAGAAGTAGGGTGAGGACAGAAGGAAGGGACCACAATCTCCTGATTAATGTAGAACTCAGACACCACCTTCGGGATAAAATCTTGTGAGGTGCGAAGCACCTCCTTGTCCTTGTGAAAGACCAAAAAGGGTGGTCTACAAGACAGGGCATGCAGCTCCGCAACTCGGCGAACAGAAACAATCGCCAGGAGAACGGCCATCTTCCACGTCAGTATACATAGAGGAATGGTAGCCAAGGACTCAAAAGGAGGACGCTGGAGTACTCCCAAAACCAGGTTAAGATCCCGCTGAGGAGCAGGGGACTTAAACACCGGACGGGTATGAGCAACACCCTGGAAGAAAACCTTGACATCAGGAATGACAGCATGAAGCCTCTGAAAGAAGACAGCGCAGAAGTCTGAACCTTAAGAGAACTCCTGAGACAGGTCTTTGTCAGCACACCAAGCCAGAAAATCAGACCAAACTCGATGGTAGGTCTTAGAGGAAACAGGCTTAGGGCACTAAGCATAGTAGCCACCACACCAGAAGAAAATCCTTTCTTCTTCAAAATTGAGGGTTCAATCTCCATGCCGTCAAAGCTAGACAATGAACGTCTTCCTTCCAGAGGTAACCCTGTAGAAGAAGGTCCAGACAGGGGGGGAAGTCGAAGAGGTTCCGCCACTGACAGGTCCAAAAGCTCCGGAAACCAAGCCTGTTGGGGCCAGTACGGAGCAATGAGAATGACTGGGCAGCGCTCCAGTCTCAGCTTCCGAAGTACGTTGTTCAATAGGGGAACAGGAGGAAAGATGTATGCCAGAGGAATTGTCCATGGGATCGACAAGGCATCCACTACCAGAGCCAGGGG
Organism: Rhinophrynus dorsalis; assembly: GCA_037306005.1. Classification (NCBI taxonomy): domain Eukaryota; kingdom Metazoa; phylum Chordata; class Amphibia; order Anura; family Rhinophrynidae; genus Rhinophrynus; species Rhinophrynus dorsalis. The sequence continues at coordinate 120,863,004 of CM074723.1, read as the reverse complement.
ATCCACCCAGCGAGAGCAGAATGTTGGAACCTTCCTGTTGTGCCTGGTTGCCATCAGGTTGATGCAAGAAAGACCCCACTGCTGGATTATGAGGTTGAACACTTCTGGATGTAGCTCCCACTCTCCGCTGTCCACTGTGTGCCGACTGAGGAAGTCTGCCAGAACATTGTCTACGCCAGGAATATGAACTGCGGAAATGGCAGGGACATGCCCCTCTGCCCATGATAAAATAGCCTTGACCTCTAGCCATGCTACGGGACTTCTTGTGCCGCCTTGCTTGTTGATGTAGGCTACCGCTGTGGTGTTGTCCGACTGTACCCTGACTGGGCAAGCCTCCAGTTGCCGTGTCCAGTGATGTAGGGCATGAAATATCGCCTGAAGCTCCAAGACATTGATGGGAAGGAGAGATTCCTCCTGAGACCACCGGCCCTGAACACTCAAGTGCCCCAGCACAGCTCCCCATCCGAAAAGGCTGGCATCCATCGTCACTATGCTCCAGAAGGGCACCAGGAAGGGTCTGCCTTTCAGGAGATTGTTCAGGTTGAGCCACCACGAGAGGCTCTGCTCCACTTGAAGAGGGAGAGGTAGGGATCTCTCCAGGAGATCTGGACGGCCCCTGCATGCCAGGATTAGAAACCTCTGAAGTTCCCTGGTGTGAGCTATGGCAAATGGGACTGCTTCTGTGGTGGAAATGAACTTCCCCACCAAGGATGACAACTTCTTGACTGGAACAGGATCATGAGACAGGATAGCCTGGATCTTCAGTGATACCTGATGAGCTGCTTCTTCTGTGAGAAACACCATCCCCCCGAGTGTCGAAGAGGAGGCCCAGAAAGAACATCCTCTGGGAAGGAACAAGTTGATGATCCACCTGAGACGGAAGACAGCATGAATGCAGTCCTGCACCTGCTGGTGAAGGAGTTCTGGAGACAAGTCCTTCAGAAGGAGGTTGTCCATGTATGGAGTCACCCTGATGCTGTTCCGATGTAGGACGGAGATCAATGCTCCTAGGACTCTGTTGAAGACTTGAGGAGCCGTGGTCAGGCCAAAGGGGAGGACAGAGAACTGGAAATGCCCTCGGTCGCAGGCAAAGCGGAGATACTGCTGACTCTCTGGATGAATGGTGATGTGCAGATAGGCGTCTTGAAGATCCAGAAAGGCCAGAAATTCCCCAGGAGACATGACTGCTATCACTGTGCACAGAGACTCCTGGCGGTACTGGGACCTGACCACAAAGGAGTTGAGATCCTTCAGATCCAAAATGGGACGACAGCCCCCATCCTTCTTGGAAACCACAAAGAGGTTGTAGTCGAATCCCAAGCCCCTCTCCTGAGGGGGAACTGGCTCCAGGACCGCCTTATCCAGAAGGGCCTGTATAGCTTCCTTGAAAAGGCGTCTCTTTTCTGCTCCCAAGGGAGACAAGAAACAAAGGTCCTTGGAGGAGGAAGAGAGGTGAAGGGAATACTGTATGCTGAGGCCACCACTTGTAAAATCCATGGGTCCGCCACAGAGGCCTGCCAAGCTGAAAGGTAGTGGCGTAGGCGGCCACCTACCTGCGGGTGGGGAACTGGGTTTGGTGAGTCATGCAGAAGAAGGTTTGGAAGTCTTGGGCTTCGTGGAGGACTTGGATCTCCATTGCTGCTTAGGCTTGGATGAGGAGCACGGAGCCTGAGGGACCATCTGGGTCACTTGGCGCGAGTCTGCCTGAAAGAGACAAAAAATCTGATTCCTTTTGACAGGCTCCTTCTTCCTCAGGACCACTGGTAGGTCAGAACTCTTCCCTCCAGTGGCCTTGAGATCCTTGAGCTCAGGCCCAAACAGGGAGGATCTCTGAAAAGGCAAAGACAGGAGAACCTTTTTGGAGGCCGTGTCAGCAGACCAGATCTTGAGCCAAAGAGCCCTTCTGGCTACCATAGACATGGTAGAAGCCCTGGCTACCATACGCACAGCGTCAAACAGGGCAGCAGAGACATAATGCTGAGCCTCAGCAATGTTAGTGAGAAGTCGCAACATGTCAGAAGTAGGGTCCCCCTGACGAACAGTAGAATTGAGCTGTTCAGTCAAAACAGCCACAGCCCTATTCACCCATGTAGCAGCAAAGGTAGGGCGAAGGGCAAAGCCCGCCATCACAAAAATAGCCTCGAGAGAAGTTTCAAGCTACTTATCAGTTCAGTCTTTGAGAGCAGAGGCATCAGCCACTGGCAAGGCAGTGGACTTAGAAAGCCTGGAACCTGGGGCATCCACTTTTGGAGGATGAACCCACTGAGTGAGGGCCGTTTCAGAAAACGGGTAAAGTTTAGCAAACTTCCTAGACACAGATGGTTTCATGTCTGGAAATTTCCACTCCATGCAGTCAAGGGAGGGTTTAGGTGGAAAACAAGCATGGGGTCTAACAGGCTCCTGAAAAACATCACAGGGGTCAGAAGACGCCTCCTGCACCAAGGGAATGTTCAGGGTGGACAACACAGCCCTGATCAGACCTTCAGCCGAGGGGATGGGGTCCAGCTCAAAGGGGTCCCCAAAAAACTGAGATGAAGGAACAGCTGAACAGTCATCATTATCAGAGTCCACCAATAATTCCTCCTCAGAGGAGTCAGAAACATCAGTTACACCCGGCAGTTTAGGCAGGGAAGATCTGATATGGGCGGGGGCTTGCCAGGAGTGGAAGACCCCCTGTAAAGAGGATGGAAGGAGTTGTAAGGTGGACCGGAGGTCCCTGGTAGTAGTCTTAAACTCTTGCATCCATACTGGCTCTAGTGCATGGCTGGAGGCCCCTGCAGGGGATTCAGGGGCAGCAGCGCATGTTGGGCAAACATGACCTGAGTATTCTCTAGATAACCCTGAGTGACATGAGAAGCAATGAGCAATGGGGGACACAGATACCCCAGTATCCTTAGTCTTAGGTTTAGCCCCAGAGTCTAACGGAGTAGACATTCTCACAGAGTCAAGCAGTCAAAGTATCAAAACACCCACAAAATAGTGTGTATGATAAATAAATGCACCCCAGAAATGCTAAATAAGACTTATCTGGTAGGCGAAGGGTTAAACTGCGGAGGAGAGAAGGAGAGTCCAAGCCCTGCATTGGATACTCTACCTGCGAATACACAAAATGGCTGCCACAATGGGAGCCAATCAGAAACACGCGCGCAAAGCGGACGCTCATGGGAAATGTAGTTTTGCTGACAGACTACCCCAACAGTGCCAGAAGCCCCCTAAAGCCCCCAACATCCCAGAATGTTGACCGGATGACAAAGCAAACTGTAAAGTCCCATAGAAGTGAATGGAGTAATGTCGTCTATGCGGTACATAAAGTACATAAAGGCGCAGAACATAAAGTTAATGAGGTGAATACCAAAAAGTAAAACCACTCAAAAGCCCACTAGAATAAAACAGTAGACCCAATAAACACTGGTCCCAGTAGGGAAAATGTTCAAAGCCCCCTCAAAACATGCTAACCAGCAACAAAAGGGTTAAGTTACCACAGAAACTTGCTCCAAACACCTTGCAGACATACAGAAATAAACCCAATGAGTGTATGAGTATGTAATATGAACTCCAAATGAGACCCCAGTGCGGATGAGAAGCATGGGACATGTTGACCTCAGCACTCAAAGGGTGCTCACTTTTTTCAGCAGATCTTCTGTCTTCAGATTACCATATATCAATAAGAAGACTCAGTGGGCAACTCCTGGGGAAAGAACTTGCAGCCAAGATTTTCCCCCCAGGGCTTAGGTGCACAAAAGCACCTGGAAAACTGAGCTATCCAAATTTGGGTGATGGGAATTGTCAGTGATGGTAATCCGCCTATTGGTGGTATTCCATATCTAACAGAAAGCTAAGGAGAGGAGGTAGGCTCCACCCAGCAGTCACTTCTCAGAATTGTTCCTGCCTATTAAAGAGGCTGATCACCTACCCAAAGTTACCAGTAACCTGTATTGGACGACAGAGAAATTACCTATAAATCCTCTGTAATGCCCCACCCACCAGCCACTCCCCATGAAACACCGCCTAAAACAAAAATGTCTCTCTTTTGCCATTTGAAATTTTGGGAGGCACGAATACCTACAATACCAGGCATGTCAAACTGAAATATATTTGAAGTCCACACATTCAACATTTCCTTACAAAATGAGCCACAACATTGGCTGACAGGGTCTGCGCTTGCATGCACATATGTGAATTACATAGTAACATAGTAAATTAGGTTGAAAAAAGACACAAGTCCATCAAGTTCAACCTTCGCCTCATACCTCAGTAACTGAGAATTTTATAGCTTTCCTGCTACCAATTAAATTAGTCTTTATCAGACCTTCCTGATCAGCCTACTGATAAACAGTATAACTCTGTATGTTCCCTTTTGAAAGAAATGTATCTAATCTTCTCTTAAATGTATCCATTGTATCTGCCGTAACTACCTCCCTGGGCAATGAATTCCACAATTTGACAGACCTTACCGTAAAAAAACCCTTCCTCTGCTGAAGTTTAAACCTCCTTTCCTCTAATCTCAAGGGGTGTCCCCTGGTCACCTGATCAGGCCTTGGAATAAATAGCTCACCGCAGAAATCCTTGTATTGACCTCTTATATACTTGTACAATGTGATAAGGTCTCCTCTTAGTCGTCTTTTCTCTAGAGTAAATAAACCAAGTTTGTTTAGTCGTTCCTCATATGTCAAGTCCTCCATTCCCTTAATTAATTTTGTTGCTCTCCGCTGTACCCTCTCTAGTTCTAGTATATCCTTTTTCAGAACCGGTGCCCAAAATTGCACTGCATACACAAGGTGAGGTCTTACCAATGATTTGTATAATGGCAAAATAATGTTATCCACTCTTGCTTCGATACCTCTTTTTATGCAAGACAGGACTTTGTTTGCCTTTGCTACTGCTGTTTGACACTGGTCACTGTTTCCAAGTTTGCAGTTGACAAGGATACCCAGGTCTTTTTCTAGCAACGAGACACCTAAAATTATTCCATTAAGTTTATAAGTAGCCTTGGGATTGTTTCCTCCCAAATGCATGACTTTACACTTCCCCACATTAAACTTCATATTCCACATGTTTGCCCAATCTGACATTGTATGCAAGTCCCTCTGTAGAGAGAAAATATCCTGTTCTGAATTAATGACTTTGCATAGTTTAGTATCATCTGCAAATATTGATATTTTGCTTTCTATATCTATTTCCAGGTCATTTATAAACATGTTAAAAAGCAGCGGACCCAATACTGAATCCTGAGGTACTCCACTCTCCACTTTAACTGTATTGGAGAATTTTCCATTTACAACCACACACTGTTCCCTATCCTTCAGCCAGTTTTGTATCCAATTGCAAAGGTTATCTCCTAGCCCCAATTTCCTTATTTTATACACCAGCCTTCTGTGTGGCACTGTATCAAATGCCTTTGCAAAGTTTAGATATACTACATCTACTGCCTTGCCATTGTCTAGGTTGCTGCTTACCTCCTCATAGAAGCTGAAAAGATTAGTTTGGCATGATCTATTCTTCATAAAACCATGTTGATTCGTGCTAATGATTTTATTTTTTGTGTTGTAATCCTGAATATAGTCCCTTATTATCCCTTCTTACAGTTTTACCACTACAGAGGTCAAACTCACTGGTCTATAATTCCCAGGTTCTGTTTTAGTTCCCTTCTTAAATAGAGGCACTATGTTAGCTCTTCGCCAGTCCTGTGGCACTGAGCCTGTGGTAATAGAATCTTTAAAGAGTAAATATAGGGGTTTTGCTAACACTGAAGAACCCTTGGATGTATACCATCAGGACCCGGTGCTTTGTCGGTCTTAATTTTGTTCAGTCTTCCCATGACATCTCCTTGAGTTAACCCAATATCTATTAATTGTATTGTTTTATTTGTTACTTGCGGAGGCTCTTCTACCATTCCTTGCTCCCTTGTATATACTGATGCAAAGAAAGTGTTTAAAACATCGGCCTTTTCCTTATCCTCACTAACCAACTCACCCATCTCATTTTTGAATGGTCCAATGCACTCCCTCTTAAGTTTTTTGCTATTTATATATTTGAAGAACTTTTTGGATTAGTCTTGCTTTCCCTTGCAATTCGAGTTTCATTATCTATTTTTGCTACCCTAATTGCCTTTTTGCAATCTTTGTTGCACTCCCTGTATTTTAAGAAAGATTGTTCAGTTCCTTCAGACTTAAATAATTTGAATGCGTTTTTTCCCTTGCCATTTCCTTCTTTACATGTGCAGTTAACCACATTGGCTGTGACTTACTTCTTTTGCATTTGTTCCCCATTGGTATATACTGTTGGGTACATTTCTGCAACCTAAATTTGAATTCTGACCATTTTTCTCAGTATTTTTGCCTTTAAATATTATATTTATGAATGTTGGGATCCATGATACACTTTATTAGAAATAGATTTTAATCTTTGCACTCTAAGCAATCACTGTTCAGGATGCCTATAACCAGTGCTACTAATGGTCTAATATCAAATCAAGAAAATGATGGTTTCTAAGCATGTTAACTATGTTAAGTTCTTTTGAATAGGTTTATTTGAAGACCACAAAATCACATAATTTTGGGGGACATGTGCTTTTTTAACACAGTTAACGTGTGTGAATACAATCATTTTCTATTTATGATACACAGTCTGAAACCCAAGCCTTGTTCCACTGTTCTACTTGAAGTCACAGAACCACACACACAATGCTTGACACCTTAGACTTGTACCACTGGTAGTCACTGAACCACACACATACATTTTGTGACACCCCAGTCTTGTGCTACTGGTTTCCCATCTCTCAAACTTGGACTCTCCCCCACAGCCAGGTATCCCCCCACTCACCAGCAGATGTCAAAGAGGTCAGCCTAACCTGCCCCTCCTCTATCTGCAGGTCTCTATCTCTCTCTCTCTTCCAGGACACGCTCCTCCTCCTCCATCTCTACCCTAGCCAAGTCTCTTTCTGACTTTTTGTAACAGATGAGAGTTGGTACCGTGTTAGCCGTAGAAATACAGGAGGCAAATATAGTTTTTGATACCTTTTGTTGGCTAACTAAGCAGATTTAGAATGCAATCTTTCAAGACCTTAGGTCTCTTTCTCAGGCATGTTATACAGATAAATATGAAAACATCTCTCTTAAATACAAGTACACATTGTATTGTTTAGCATGGAAATCAGATAGCACTACATAAGAGGTTTAATTCCCACAGATCCAGTGTTAATAACAAAAAGACAGAGACACCAGTGGGGCAACATTTTTGTCAAAATGGGCACAGTGTCAGGGACATTAAGTTAATTGTATTGATGGGACGGTTCCGCACTCAGAGGGACAGAAAGGTATGGGAGGTAAAATGAATGTTAAAATTTAATGCAATTTGTAGTGGTTTAAAGGGGAACTACCACCCCACAAAAACTTTATCTTAATTAAGTCTTCATCTGGTGACTAGCTGCTTAGTAGCACTAGTTGCCAGAAATATTACCTGGTTTAAAAGATTTTCGACTTATTCGGAGGCTGACAGTAACAGGAAGCACAGACATTTTGCAATAGTGACGTCCGTGTGCCTGCGCTGTCTCCAAAAGGGACTGACAGCGCAGGCGCACGGACGTCATTATGGCAAGATGTCCGTGCTTCCTGCTACTGTCAGCCTCCGAATAAGTCGAAAATCTTTTAAACCAGGTAATATTTCTGGCCAGATGAAGACTTAATTAAGATAAAGTTTTTGCGGGGTGGTAGTTCCCCTTTAAATAAAGACAGAGTTTTTGTCACATTATCACTTAGTTAGTTGACCTCTCCAACAGACCCAAGAGCATCGTAAGTACCTCTAAAGCCTCAGAGGAAGAGTGCAATTTACCATTGACTGATCAAAGTATCTGGATCTGGATTGAGTTCTCGTATCTGATTTCCATGCTAAACAATGCAATGTGTACTTGTATTTAAGAGAGAGGTTTTCATATTTATCTGTATAACATATCTGAGTAAGAGACCTAAGGTCTTGAAAGCTTGCATTCTAAATCTGCTTAGTTAGCCAATAAAAGGTATCAAAATCTATATTTGCCTCCTGACTTTTTGTAATCATAGTTCTCTCCCTGCCCTGCCACCTATGGCTCTGTCACATCTTCATCCCTTCTCAGATCTCTTACCAGAACTACTCCCTAGATCATGTAAGGAAGGTAAGGGAACATGCCATTTTAAACGTTTCTCTCTATGGAGGGAAGCAAGTATGCAACTGTGAGCCACATGCAGTTCATTGGCCACATGACTTATATGTCTGTACTATATAATCTGCAGCAATTAACCACTTCTTTAGTACCTAAATTGATTCATTTGTACTAGAAATACAGAGATTGAAGTCCTGTTTGTCTTGTGTATCTTGAAGCAGTGATATTTGCAAGCTGTACAATTTTAAAGGTTCCTTGGGGGCTGATTACAGCTCAACTTGAAAGTTTCCATGTATGCCTATGGTGCAGTTGGAATGCTGCATGCAGCACTTTTATTTTGCATATGTCACTTAAACATTCAAATATTGTTGATAAATTAAGCATTTTCACAATGACTGCCAGGTAATGTGTTTAATATGCTTTTTAAAGGGATAGTAATGTATCTTTAAAGGAGCAGTAAACTTTTTTTATGAAAAAATATATATTGTAGGGATTTTCCTTTTGGGTAAAAAAAGGGTACTCCCACTGCCAAGAGATTTATTTTTCCAGAGTTATTACAGTTTAAACCCATGTTTTTTTACATTAGCAGTGCCTTCTAGTGGTCAAATTCTAATTAGATTCCTGTTAGATTCTAATGGAGAGGAAAGTCAGAAAAGTCAGAAACATACAGTTCTCCATAGAATGTGATATAAACTGCCTGTCACTTCCTGTCAGTTAGAACTTCCAGGAAGTAAACACAGTAAATTCACTTCCTGGTTATTTAAACTGCTATAAATGGGACAGCGATGGGAGTACCCTTGTTTTAAACAGCAGGAAATGCTCTATAAAATATGTGTTTTCATAAAAAAAGTTTACTGCTCCTTTAAAATTCGCTGCCAGAGTCTTCTGTATATTAAAAGGAACGTATTGTGCTATGTCTAACTGCTTTCTTCTTTGTAGTTCAAAAGTTATGAAGCATTAAAGATCCCCCACCCGCCCTTTCTGGCTGCCTCCCATGGAATCTGAGATCTGGTAGTGCAACTCGATGGCTGCAGTGAGGGACAAACTTCAAGGGATAGTAATGTTTGACAAAGAAGCAGCTCCAATTAATCTTCATAGTATTTGGGCCATGGAGAGTGTTATTTCAATACTGTCAGAGTTGTAGTTAAATGGTAATTGAATGATAAAGTATCCCCCCTCCCGCCCCTTTTACTGATGTAACACTGCTCACCTCAGAGCAGCAAGACTGTCCGGATGGATGGCAAAGAGGGACAATCTTCAGTGCTCATAAGGAAAAACCTGAAAAACTGTCAAGGGGGGCAGGGTTTTTCTTATGTTCACAGTAAGAGGATTGTCCCTTGCTGTGATCTGTCCAGTCAAGTGATCAGATTCCACATCTGGGGGGAGGTGGCTTACATTAGGTAAAAGGGGCAGGAGGAGGATACTTTATCATTCATTTACTCTTGAGCTACAACTCTGACAGTATTGCAATAACACTCTCCATGGCCCAAATACTATGAAGATTAATTGGAGCTGCTTCTTTCCCTTTGCTTACTGAAGTTTGTCCCTCGCTGCAGCCATCCCAACCAGCCTGCATCTTCTGAGTGACGTGGCGAGACGGGGCGGGTGGTGGATCTTTAGTGCTTCATGACTTTTGAACTACAAAGAAGTAAGCACTTAGACATAGCAAAATATGTTCCTTTTAATATACAACAAAGTTTAAAGAGACAATACTATCACTTTAAGGTCAATTATCGTGTTTTAGTAAGTTTGCTCCTATGGGCACAGAATTAGTAAGAAGCTAGGAACTGCACTGTACAACCACTAAAGAGCTCCTATAAACTGACACCCTGGCTGTTATTTGGGCTGTAATTGAAGTTTGTTGCTCAGCAGAGCCAGATCATTCATTATGGCAACCTAACCTACTGTCTAGAGCCCATGGTAATATGAGGGGCCTTGGCTGCAAATGATGGGTCACAGACAGAGGCCTTGTTGTTGCGGCTGCTAACATCTTGTGTTACACGTCCTTTCTGCTGAACGAGACCAGCATTGTCCAGTTGCTACCACTTCCATTAGAGCCACAATGTCAGTACCTGCTAGCAGCACTCTTTTTCAGAAGCACTGGATCAAGAGATGTGGGGCCCTACATGTACCTAGAGCCCAATGTAGCCTTAATCTGTCTCTGTTGCTCAAAGCCGCAAAGTTATTGGGTTTCACAGCTTCCATAGACCCTTCCATATAGTCCATAAATACAGCCCAGTGAGACTGAACTGTAAGAATATAGACTCACAGTTTAGTCTCTCTCATGGCACAAATGAGGGTGCATAGGAGGGGGTTCTTTTTTCAGGTCCCTTTTCAGTTCCACCACTGGACCCTACAATGCATCTCTGGTTTCATCTGTAAATATACCCCCAGAGTGATAGTTTCCCTTTAATTATTAAAATGTAAATCTTACTTGTCCACAGTTCAGTTTTGTGTAGCAAGTGAAAGTAAAAGGGATCCGCACTTTACATTCAAACCCTAAACTCAATTTATGAGACATTATTAATATACAAATGGGTTACACTGGAATGTGATCTTTTCCACCTCAGCAGCTCTGAAAATCCCTTGTCAAGTCAGAAACTTTTGGTAGCAGAAGCAATTTGGAGTTTTTCAAAGCCCCATGCCTTTTTGGTGTTTACATGACACCCTGCATTATGATTCTCATATTTTCCCACATAAGGAAACAAATCCAAGAGGTAACTAAAACATTTTACTCTAAAATAGGGAACATTTGGCTTTATATTGATGGCCTTTATTAACCCCTTGTATGCTAGGGTCACTTAATGGATTGATGACATCTCTAGCGTATAAGAAATTAATATACCCGAAACACAAAATAATTCAAATTTCTAGTGTACAAATACAAAGTAAATGTAATACATGTTTCGGAGGGATAACCTTACCTCAGAGGAAGGAGAGGGAGGAGCCAAGGGCACCAACTTCATGAACCAGTGTGTGGGAAATCACAGTGAAGAGCACTGAATGGTAAGAACGGTCTTCCATATATTGTGAAGTTTTCTGGTGGTGCCACTTGTCCCTGACCCCTTAAAGAATGTTTTTGTTTGATTATCAGTGGAAGTATGACGTTGCCCACACAATAAGGGGGACAGGTTTGAGGCAACATTAGAGAAGTGGATTTGTATAAGTAAACCTTTTCAGTGCCAGAGTTGTCAAAAGGTATTACAGAGAGATGTGTTGGTGGTTGTAAGCAGACATATCATGAGTTTCTTGCTACTCTTGTGTTGACGTGAGTGAGCTGATCAGCGGATAGCCTGCTCAGCTGGTTCAGTGAGTAAAGAAGGACAGAGAAGCTGTGATATCTAGCTTTTCTGCCACTTTCTCATTTTGGAACCCTTTCAGTGCCAGAAGGGTGTACAATACACATCCTTATGGCACTGAAAGGGTTTAGAGATTAATTATGTTTATGGTGCTAATGTCAGAGTAGATCCCTTCACTCCCCTACTTCGTAAGTGGAGAAACAGAGACGATGAGCTCAGACTTCAGGGTTGTCAAACTGCTGGCGGTGTGTATGCCTTACACATCACCAATAGTTCGACAACCTTGCATGATAGTGAGGAGATTCTTCCTCCTCCCCTTGCTTCACTAATTCTTAATGAATATTGTGGTGTGTCTCCATCACCTAGGTGATGTGCTCACCTCACATGGCCAGAAACACATCTCCATAGCATCTCCTCTTAGTGTATCTCCCCCCAGGTGAACTGTCTGGACACAAGAGGGCGCTGTTGATGTAAAGAAAAAAAAAACAACCTGTGGATTTTCATATTAGATATATCAAAAAACTTTTTTCCATAACCATAACAATAATATCCAGGATGTTGAGAGAAATGCTGGAGAAAGAACTTCTCAATTTAACCCCTTAAAGACTCATGACGTGCCAGGAGCATCATGGGTAAACTTCCCAAAAGGACCCATGACGGTTCTGGTACGTTATGGGTTACATGATAGCAGCGCACCTCAGTGCGCACTGCTATCATGCTGACAGGCTGAAACTGAGCACTCCTGGACCAGAGCTCTCAGTTTCAGTCCTTCTCTGTTCTGCCAGGACATGTGATCGTTCCTACAGAGGTCACGTGTACCGGCTTTTCTATTCACAATAGCAATGTGTTTTACACATTACCTTTGTGACTGTTCTCTGCCTCTCTTTTCCTTACTATGAGACTAAGGGAGAGAGAATCAGAGAGCGGACTTAACATTAATCACAAAGAGGCCAAAGTTGGGGGTATTAACCCCTTCAGCGCTGGTCCTGGGAGCAGGATAAATATAGGTCTCTTTATGATCTACTGACACCACTATGATGATTTAAAAAAATATGTTGAGAAAGATCAAAGCATTTTATTTACAAAATGTAATTTTAATACATAAATACTGAAGTAAAATTAAAGTTTAATGTGAGTTTACAATAAAGTACAAAAAAATGAAAAATCCGTGAGGGAAAGAGGGACATGGGGATATTCACCCCAGAGGTGTAGGTATGAATGACCAGTCATACATTCCATGCAGTCTCCATAAAAAAAATTAACCCCTTGGGCACAAATGACATGAGAACCAATAAAAACTGCATTTTTTTATTTTTTTTATAGCTTTCTTTATTTTTAATAAAATAAATGGTGGGTTATCGATATATTTTTGGGATCAAAAGAAAGCCCTGCTTGTGCGTGAAAAAACTGTATATAATATGTGTGGCTGAAGGAAAAGACTTAGAGGGAAAACGCTATTGAACAAAGACATAGTCAAAAAGGTCAAAACTGCTCCGGTCCATAACTGCAAACCACCTCAAATTTTCCTGGTCTTTAACAGGTTAATATTAAAGGACCAGTAACATTATTATTATTATCATTATTACTATTAAAATCTATAGTATATAGTTTCTGAGTAAAACAAGGGTACTCTAACTGTTGGGGGGGCACTTTCTTCCAAGTTATTAAAGCACAAATTTTGTTTTATGAAACTGTTAGCAACAGCAACAGCCAGTGTCCAACCCCCCCAAAAAACAAGCTGTGGATTTTCATATATCAAATACTTTTTTCATAACCATAACAATAACTTCCAGAATATTGAGAGAAATGCTTGATAAAGAACTTATCAATGTAAAATTAAAGGACCAATAACATATTATTATTATTATTATTAAAATATATAGTCTATGGTGTCTCTTGCTGAGTAAAACAAGAGGGGGGGGGGCACTTCAGTCCAAATTATTGAAGCACAGCCAGTGTCAAGTAGGAATAGGCAACATATTTTCTATTTCTCTATAATGGGAGAGACTGAGTAATAGGATTATATGCACAATTTATAAGAGGAGCAATTCAAATTGAAATTCAAAATCTAAAAATAAATATGTGAATAATTTAAATTCAGTGGAGAAGGAAGCCTTAAGAAATTTACAGAAAAATAAAAATATTCACATTACACAAGCTGATAAGGATGGTGCCACGGTTATACTGGATAGAAGTATCTACATATTAGAAGCAAACAGATTGTTGTCAGCCAAAGAAACATATGCCTTTTTATTAAGTGATCCTACATTACAATTAAAAAAAAATTTATTGGATCTAATACACAAAGCATATACAAAAAGTAAATATTCTAGTATTCCATATCTTTACTCAGTCCCAAAAATCCATGAAACATTAATAAATCCACCAGGAAGACAGGTAATAGCAGGTATAAATAGCATCTCATCTAAACTAGAACAATATTTAGACTTTCAGCCACAAAAATACATAGTCACCTTAAAATCCTATATAAGGGATACAAAACATATTCCACAAAATCTAGATACAATTAAATGGGAATTTACTTGCATATGAGCCACAGTGGATGTTGTGGCCCTATATAGCAATATAGATCATGAGAAGGGACTTGTGGTATCAATATATTTGATGGAGGAAAAGGATATGCCTAAAAAGCCTAAAAAAATTATTATAGATAACATTAAATATATCCTTTACCATAATTTTTTTCAGTTTGAAGGAAATTTGTGTAGGCAGGTTAGGGGTGCTGCAATGGGGGCCAGGATTTCACCCTGCAATGCAAACCTATACATGGGCTATTGGGAGTCTATACAGTGTGTGTTGCACAGCTGGGGGCAAGCCTGGTAATTTACAGTAGGTTTATCAATGATCTAATATTTATTTGGGATAGTGCAAAAATGGATTTAAACACATTTACAAATAATCTAAATAACAATAATCTAGGACTTATTTTTACATATCATATAGGTAATAGTAGTGTTAATTATTTAGATTTAAAATTTATCATGAAGAGAAACAGATAATCACTGAAACATAAGTCAAACCTACAAGTGTCAATGGATACATATATTTTGACAGTTGCCATCTTAAACACTTGAGTGCCAGACGGGTATGCAACGCGTACATCTCTAGCACTCAAAGGGTTAATAGCTTGAAACAAAATATCCCTAAGGGACAATTTCATAGGCTCAAACAAAATTGTACCAACAATATACATTTTCAAAGATTATCTGAAGATCTAAAGACAAAATTTATACTGAAAGGTTATCCTGAATCATTTATAGAAAATACTTACCGACAGGGTGGGTTTGATTTAAATGAAGTCGCTTTAAATTCACAAGTTAAATCATGATTTAAATCACTAGTCAGTAAGACTAGATTTAAATCATGATTTTTAAAAGCAAAAACTCATTATTGCTGGTAGTTAAAACCATCAATATTTGCAACCAAGTGAAGAAGTCATATTTAGAGTATAACTTGTCTGATTAGTAAAACAGCAATATCAGAACTGATTTTAGTTTAATAGATGAATCACTCATATTTGGAACATATAATATAATATAACATAAAATATAATTGCATGAATATACAGCCTCAGGTACATAACTAAGCTCTATTTCATGCTGAATAACATTTAAACTATAATGTATCTTAAATAGAAAGCTATCTTTAGATAGATTTTTCCTCCTAAAGCATTTCATTAAAATAAATTTGATTTAAATTAAAAAAATCTGATTTTTTTAAATTTTTTTTTTAATTATTGATTTTTATCCACCCTGCTTACCAATAATTAAATAATAAAGCTAGAAATGAAATCTTATATCCTGCAAAAGAAAATGAAAATAAGCTAGACAAGGCAATAAATATGAATTCAGTCAACCAAAATTTATAACTAAATCAGTCAGATTCAGTCAACCAAAATTTATAATTATGTATAACACACATTACAAAAAAAAATAAACAGGTATTAAGTAGACACTGGCCGATTTTGTTTCATGACCCCATATTTAAAGAGCAAGTAGGACTCACCCCCAATATAATTTTTACTAAAAACAAAAATCTTAAAAATATATTAATGAAAAATAATCCTCAGACTGAAAAAACAACAAACATGTAGAAGGCTATAAATGTAACTCTAATAGATGCATAACATGTGGATTTTTGGCACATAAAGTAAATGATTTTAGTGATAAACAAGGTACTAAATATGAGATTAAACAATATATTAATTGTAATACAAAATATGTTGTGTACTGCATCCAGTGTCCCTATGGGAAATATTATATAGGAAGAACTAAAAGGAAATTAAAAGAGTACTTCCTTGAACATAGGCGATCAAAATTATTTGCAGATAAAAAAATACCCTTTAAGTAGACATTATTCAAAATATCACAATTAAAATATAAAAGATACAATTCTGATTCCCCTAGAATACATTCCTAATACTCATTGAAGTGGAGGGGGGTCACTTAATTCCAAATTATTAAAGCACAAATTTTGTTTTATCAAACTGTTAGCAACAGCACCAGCCAATGTCCATTAGGAATAGGCAACATATTTTCTACTAGTTTTAAAGCCTGTATTCACGGCCAACACCGGCAGCGCTGAGGAATACGGTCTGAATTCTGAGCACCTCGCTCCGTATCAGCCGCGGCGTGGGCAATCTGTACTGCACATGACTGCAGCACGCTCAGCCATCTCTACTGCGCATGACGGCTTCTGACAAACATACTTAGCGAATTATAATATAGGATTGCTGTATAATGGAAGAGACTGAATAATAGAGCTATATGCACAATTTATAAGAGGAGAAATTATTGAGAAAACCACTTGCAACACTAGGGAGAAATGAAAATACTTATATATTTAAATGGGGCCTTTAACCCTATGAATGCTAAAAAGGTCTCAACGCATAACATAGTAACATAGTTGATGGGACTAAAAAAAGACACGCGTCCATCAAGTCCAGCCCATGCCAAATCATACCTGCTGATCCAGAGGAAGGCAAAAAAACAACAACATTGAAGCCATTTCCAATTAAAGGGGAACATTTACATCATAAAAACTTGTATGTTTGGGTTTAACTAATAAAACTATATTAGCGTTGGCTTTTTAAAAAATGTAGATACCTACTATTGAAGATATCAAGACTGAAAATCGGGCAGTGCCGCAGAACGCGGAAGTGCACAATTTTCAGTCTTGATATCTTCAAAAGTAGGTATCTAAATTTTAAACAAAAGCCCACGCTAATTTAGTTTTATTAGTTTAAGCCCTTGCACAAAAGTTTTTATGATGTGAATGTTCCCTTTTAAGTCCCAAGTGGGTAAAACAATTCCTTCCTGACTCCAAATGGCAGTCTGATAGTTCCCTGGATCAACAACCTATCTGCATTGAAGCCATCTGTCTTAATTCTCAATATTGATCTGTGCTAGATAGGTATCCATTGCTTTTTTGAAAGAAGTTACAGTATCTGCAAGTAAAACATCCTGAGGCAAAGAATTCCATAGCTTTACCACCCTTACTATAAAAATCCCTACCTTTGTTTTAGTCAAAAACGCCTTTCCTCTAGTCTTAATGGATGACCTCTCGTTCTTAGCTCAGCTCTTTGCATAAATAATTAATTGGATAGTTATTTGTATTGACCTTGAATATATTTGTAAATGGTAATCATATCACCCCTTAGAGGTCTCAGCTCTAATGTAAACAAAAGCAGTTTGGCTAGTCTCTCTTTATAACTCAGATCTTTCAATCCCATTATCAGTTTTGTTGCACGTCTCTGCACTTTTTCCAGTTCAGTAATGTCTTTTTTAAGAAATGGTGCTCAAAACTATAATCCATATTCTAGATGAAGCCTTACAAGGGATCTATATAGACGTAGAATAATATTGGCATCCCAATCATCTATTCCTCTTTTTATGCAGGATAATACCCTATTTGCTCTTGCAGCAGCTGAGTGATTGCACACTACTGTGAAGTCTATTGTTTATTGATACTCCTAAATCTTTCTCTAATGAGGATTCCCTAAGTTGTTTCCCATTTAGTGTATATGTAGCATGTTTGTTTCTAAAGGCCAGACGTGTAATCTTATATTTATCTACATTAAATGTCATCTGCTACTTTTCAGCCCATTCACTCAGTTTATCTATATCCTGCTGCAGAGGGATGTCTTTGATTCTCTTGCATATTCCCACTGAGCCATTAATTGTAGTGAAACACATTGGGCCTTATGTATAAAAGCAAAATGGAACAATTCTGGGGCACACCATCTGTACTGTAGGAGACAACCCCCATATTACCATTGATTTAAATGTCGCTTTTAAAGGTTCCCTATTGAAATGTCGCCCTCTATTGGGCGATCAAACAAAAGACTCATTAAAAATGCCTCCTGGTTCAAAACAGGGAGATCAGAATGTTGCCCGCATGAAACGGGCAGAATTCTGATATCACAGGGTTAAATGTCGATTTGTAGCACGTGTGTGGGTCATAACTGGTTAAAGGTACAGTAGTGTCCCATACAAATATTTAGATTTAGGTAGAGATTGAAAAAAAAAACTAATTGCAACAAACCCTATCTCTCAAAACTCTATGGTTTGAGAGATATAGGGATTCAAAGTTCCCCCTTCCTCCCCTTCTCCTGATGTCAGCTGTAAAGCTGACAGCAGGACATTCGAGTTGTATGACTTGAGGAGGCTCTGCAGCAGAGCCGAAATCACGGTACTTAAAAATAATTCATTAACTGGAACTGTCTACAAAGTGTGCCTGGTTTGCAAGCACACTTTGTAGACCTTTCCAATGAATTATTTTTAAGTACCACAATTTCGGCTCTGCTGCAGAGCCTCCTGCTGGTCCCCGGACCGGGATCTCCTGCTGTCAGCTAGATGCTGACATCAGGAGAAGGGGAGGGAGGGGGGAACTTTGTATCCCTATCTCTCTCACACCATAGTGGTTTGAAAGATAGGGTTTGTTGCAAGTAGTTTATTTTTTTCAATCTCTACCTAAATCTAAATATTTTTAGAGGACATTACTGACCCTTTAACCCTTTGAGTGCCAGAGGGGTATGCAATGCATTGCGTACCCCTCTGGTACTCAAAGGGTTAAAGAGTTAGTAATGTGCAATTTTTTTATAGAATTGTAGAGGCTTAAAAAAGAATCTCATTGCCACAAACCCCATCTCTCAAACCGCTATGGCTTGAGAGATATTGGCAATGAAAGTTCCCCTTCCCTTGATGTCAGCTGTAAAGCTGACAGAAGGGGATCCGTGTCGGCCGACACAATGAGGCTCTACAGCAGAGCCAAAATCCCATTACTGCAAAATAATTACTTCATTGGAAAGGTCTGCAAAGTGTCCTTGCAAACCAGGCACACTTTGTAGACCTTTCCAATGAAATAATTCTTTTGCAATAATGGGATTTCAGCTCTGCTGCAGAGCCGCAGGCTGATCCCCGACTGGAAATTCCTGCTGTCAGCTAGACGCTGACGTCAGGAGAAGGGGAGGGGAGGAGGAACTTTCATTGCCAATATCTCTCAAACCACAGCGGTTTGAGAGATAGGGTTTATGGCAATGGTAATCTTTTTTAAGCCCCTACAAATGTATACAAAAAATTTGGACATTACTAACCCTTTATGAAATCCACCCTATTACAACAAAGCAGATTTTCACTGGTGATCTATGTTATCTCTGTCAGTGCTGTGTATACCCTATATCAATGGTCTGTGTGCTTCAATGATCCCCAATCTGCTCTCCAAATGGCTCTGTAGCCCAGTCTTCCGGGGATCAGCTGAGTGATTCCGCAGTGTAACGCACAATTCATTTCCCCACCTTACTTCTGCACATAGTGCACTAAACCAGCATTCAACACCCCGCAGTACACATAGCACAATGCCAATGCTCTGCATACATCCCATTGCACAAAATCCACATCCAGCTCATACCCCACAATGCACAGAGCACACAGCCAGCTAGTGCATATACCTCCACAGTGCACAGATTGGCCAGCACCCTGTAGCGCATAGATAGGGTGATCAGACCTCACCTTTATCCAGGGACACATATGAAAAATACATACAGCAGGGCTGCTTCAATTTCAGTGCAGTCCTAAATATGCCTATTTCCTGTTTGTCCCCGATTAAGGGAAGGTCCGGTCATCCTACACATAGAGCATTAAGCCAGCATACACACATCTCTCTGTGCACATTCACAGTACAAAGACCTATCTCAATGTGCGTCCACACATTGACACTAACAGAGGAGCAATGCCCAGCACCATGTCAGTACAAAGTGTGGGTTTCAGGAGGATCAATGCCCAGGGCAGATTCAGCACCAAGTGCAGTGTCAGTACCACACTTAGTACAGCATAATGCATTGCGTACCCCTCTGGCACTCAAAGGGTTAAATCAGTATGAATTTAAGGAATTTTCACTTCTCTGCGTTGTTGCAGCTCCAGGTCTCTATCCGGGTTATGCTATATTGGTCTGTTAGATTACTTCGAGATCCCTTATGACCAGTTATGTCTAAGTGATGATGTTGTGCTTGCAGTAACAATGACCATTAAACCTTATGAAATATGTGCCAAAATTAGACAGAAATCTGTTTTTTATTATATTTATTCCTAGAGCTATTGCTTATATAATATAGTACTTTTGTTAGTTTTGAACATGAGGAAGATTTCCTCACCTAGTGATGTTCCATCAGGCATGTTAAGCAAATGGTGGAGGGTAGGGTGGGATGTGGGCATCCCAGCAGAATGTCGCTGTTTTCATTCAGGCAAAATGCTGATATCACTGTTTTGAATGAGGCAATATTTTAAACTAGCCTTTTTGGATGTCGGCCAGTAGATGGCAACATTTCAAAAGGATACCGCTTTTAACCCTTGAATGGCAGAGAGATCTCCAACACAAAGCATTGCTTTGGCGACCTCTCTAGCGTTCAAGGGGTTAAAATCCACATTTAAATCAATTTATATATTTATTTGTACCCTATGGCACAGGTGGTTTGCTTCAGGATAGCTCTATTTCGCCTTTATGTATTAGGACTATTGAGAGAAATACAGTAACATTTTTAGTGCTTTCCAAACTCTACTGATTTAAATGGAGCTTTAAACACTTTGAATATTAGAGAGGTCCCTAATGCATTACTTGCTTAAAACAAGCCTGTAGGGCATAAATTAAAGGGATAGTAATGTTTCACAATAAAAGCAGCTCCAATTTACCCCTTAGTGACTGGCCGTGCGCGCACGCGTCCGGCATTTAACGACATCTTTTTTTTTTTCCTATTCTATCGAATGACTTCCTGGACTTACCAGGTACGTCATCTGTCACTAAGTGACATTTTTGCATGACGTACCTGATAAGTCCATCGTTGTGATGGGGTTAATCTTCATAGTATTTGGGCCATGGAGAGTGTCATTTCAATACTGTCAGAGTTGTAGTTCAATGGTAATTGAATGATAAAGTATCCCCCCTCCCGCCCCTTTTACTGATGTAACACTGCTCACCTCAGTGCAGCAAGACTATCCAAATAGCTCGCAGAGAGGGAGCATAAGGAAAAACCTGTCATGGGGGCAGGGTTTTACTTACATCACTGTAAGAAGATTGTCCCTTGCTGTTATCTCTCTGGTTCCAGGACCAGACTCCACATCTGGGGGGAGGCACATACACTAGGTAAAAGGGGCGGGAGTGGGATATTTTATCATTCAATTACTCTTGAACTACAACTCTGACAGCAGTGAAATAACACTCTCCCCGGCCCAAACTATGAAGACTAACCCCTTACCGCCCGAGGACATACATGTACGCCCTGAGCGGATGTCCCAGGTGGACAGAGGACGTACGTGTACGTCCCGGAAGGCATTGAAAGAAATGGGAAAAAAATGTACGGCGGGCGTTAAGTGCCGGCCGAGTGCGCACGCGGCTGGTCACTAAGGGGTTAATTGAAGCTACTGTTTTTGTGAAACATTACTATCCCTTTAAGCTTCCATTTGGAAAAAAGTTAGAAATTGACCACCAAACATGTGAAGCATTGCACTGCATGTGGCACAAACCATTGCGCCTCTGTTCGGTTTTGGCAAAAGTAAAATGAGGCAACTACCCTATGCAAAGCAGTGTGCAGGAGACCTCTCTAGCATCCAAGGGGTTAAATATCAATGGTAATATGTATCTGCTCCCTATAGTGCAATTGGCTTGCCTCAGAACTGCCTTCTTTTCCTTAGCACATCAGCCTCGCTTTTTGTGTGTCTGTAATCCTTCTGAAATGTAGACACGTACATTTCTCCACGTCGGTTTATATACAGGCACCTCAGGAGAATTGTCTTTGTTTTCACATGGGGTTGTGGGTCGCAAATTCAAAGCCTCCTGTTAATAAAAGCAAGGGAACACTGGCATACTAATAAAACAATGTTGGCAGCATATTTATATGCATAAATTACATTTATAGACACAGATGGGGGATTTGGTTACCAAGTAATCAAATGTCACAGTTCTGTTTTTTTCACCTTATACATTTTAAGATTGTTTACTTTGGTATAAAAATGTAAATGAAAATTTCTGCCAGTTCTTTTGATTTTTTTCTACCATTACTAATGTTACTCAGTTTTATTCCCAGTAGTAACAAAATACCTTTTTTTGCTTGAATGAAATATTTTTTCGTAGACAGCAAACAATACTTCTTTTATTTAGTACGAGAGAAGTGAAAGAATGTTATCTGAGGCTTTCAAAACATTCCATTGAAAAGTAGTGTAGATTTCATTTTGTATTTTTATGCCAGAGTTTTTTCTCTGCAGTATGTGATCTCTGACCTTGTGACATCATTGAAGACAAACATTGGTAAAGTACACATGTAGCCTTCAAAGCAACGTTTAGTAAGCTCTCTGGCAATGGAGGGATACAAAAACAAAGAGCAAATTCTCCACGTTCACCAGTAACTAGACTTAAATTGTTTGAAATTGACAGCAATTTTGGTTGAATAAAACTGACCAGCAACAGCTGCAACTGTGTCATTTCATAAACATCCATAGTCCTGTGGGATTATGCACGAAGGAGTGATAAAAAGGGGATAAAGTGGAGATGACTTCTCCAGCTCTACCACTTCTCCAATTTCTGTTATTCTGTGGAGTCAATGCAGTAAGATTTCTCCAACTTTGGAGATCCATAGAATAACACGGGAATGGAAAAGTGATATCACTGGAAAAAAATTAATTTAGATAGGGTACAAAGGTGCATTAGAGTCAGGGTCGGATTTACATCTGAGGAGCCTGTAGGCACAGAAATCTGAAGCGCCCCCCCCCCCATTGGCCATCTCCACTGGACACCTCCACAATGCTCCTAATGTCCACATTGCCCCATCATCTCTTTATTGCCCTCACATTGCCCCATCAGCTCTAATTTGCCCCCATCAGCTCCCCATTTCCCCCACCATCTCCATATTGTCCTCACATTGCCCCCCATCAGCTCCAACTCGCCCCCCTTCAGCTCCAACTTGCCCCCACCATCTCCATGTTGCCCTCACATTGCCTCCCTCCCACTGTCTATTTCCTACCTCCCTGGCAGGAGATCTGTCTTCTGTGCCTCCTTTGGTCCCGAGTGGTCTCCTATTCAGGAATGCAGAGTGCTGGGAGATGATGTCATCTCCCAGCGCTCTGCATTCCTACAGAGCCGACGAGGGAGCTCAGCACTTACAGGACTATGCCAAAGGAGGCACAGACCTGTCCTGCCAGGGAGGTAGGAAATAGACAACGGGGGGGGGGTGCAATGTGAGGGCGACATGGAGTGGGCGCCGGCGCAGCCAGCGAGGTGGCTATTTTTTTTTTTTTTAAAGAATTAAAAAAAAAAAGAATCCCATTGGCAGACGCCCCTCGTTGGCGTGCGCCTTTAGGCAGGTGCCTACTTTGCCTTATGGCAAATCCGGCCCTGATTAGAGTAGGTGCGTCCCAGATTTGAGGTACCTTGGTGAGGTTGGCAAGCTTAACATCTCTTGGCCATTTGATGGGCTAAATCCTCATATTTATCAATCTAATTATTATATATGCACAAGGCAGGGCACATATTTACATTCTGGTATGGAGGAACGCAGGGTCACTTTTTTGTTTTGTCTGTGCACTTTGGGTTATACCCAATGTTCGGGGGTTCTGGGGAATCCTCTCATCCCTTGCTGCTATCCAGATGCCAGTTATTATTTATCGTTTTTATTTTAGTCACTAAATGTATATATTATGGAGAGCTAGCGCTGTAAGCTTATTTCCTTTTTACTTTGTTTTCACAAATTCCCCAAGCTTATTCTAGCTGCTTCTCAGTTTAATTCATATTATTAGCATATTTACAATTGTATTTTCACATTTATTTTTCTTAAAGGTCCTTACAGGCATGTGTGTTTGGCTCTCTTATGTTCACATACCTTGCCAGTTTCAATTGTTATTCCAAATGTGGCCTGCAGGGGTGGTAGATTCTGACCTATAAATAGGATGAAAAGATATACAGTCCTCTTTGGTCAGTAACTACTTTCTGCAGGCCACAAGAGTCTTACATAGTTACATAGTTACATAGTTACATAGTAATTTAGGTTGAAAAAAGACTTGCGTCCATCCAGTTCAACCCTTTTCCTATTCCTGTTTACCATCGCTGACCCAAAAGAAGGCATCCGACTCCAAATGGCAATCAGATTTCTCCCTGGATCAACAAGCCCTAACTAAATATTAATCCCAATACTAACGTGCATAGCCCTCTATATTATGCTCTTTTAAATAAGTATCCAGGCCCCTTTTAAAGGCATCTAATGTATTTGATAGCACCACCTCCTCCGGAAGTGCATTCCATACCTTTATTGTCCTTACTGTAAAGAAACCCTTCCGCTGTTGTAGACTAAATCTCCTTTCCTCAAGTCTAAGCGGGTGGCCCCTTGTCCTGTGTACTGTTCTGTTAATGAACAGGTCTTTTGAAAGCCCTTTATATGGGCCTTGAACATATTTATATAGTGTTATCATATCCCCTCTAAGACGCCGTTTCTCTAGTGTGTACAAGTTTAACTTTTCTAGCCTCTCTTCATAACTAAAACATTCCATTCCCCTTACTAGTTTTGTAGCCCTCCTCTGCACTCTCTCTAGTTCCATAATGTCCTTCTTCAGAAAGGGCGCCCAGAATTGAACAGCATATTCTAGGTGGGGTCTTACCATGGACCTGTAAAGAGGCATAATT
The DNA here is from genome assembly GCA_037306005.1 of Rhinophrynus dorsalis. Lineage (NCBI taxonomy): Eukaryota > Metazoa > Chordata > Amphibia > Anura > Rhinophrynidae > Rhinophrynus > Rhinophrynus dorsalis. The sequence goes on along the minus strand of CM074723.1, from coordinate 120,838,386 downwards.
ATATCTTCCTCCCTTGAGTCAATACCCCTTTTAATACATGCCAATATCTTATTGGCCTTTGCAGCTGCCAGCTGGCACTGCATGCTACTGCAAAGTCTATTGTCTACCATTACTCCTAAATCCTTTTCATTAGTAGATTTCCCCAGAGAAACACCATTTAAACTATATGTTGCATTTTTATTATTATACCCAAAATGCATAACTTTACACTTGTCTATATTGAATCTCATTTGCCATTTGCCTGCCCAGTTACTCAATTTGTCCAAGTCCTCTTGTAATGAAGACACATCCAGTTCAGACTTTATTACCTTACTTAATTTTGTGTCATCGGCAAACACTGATACATGGCTTCCTATGCCCTCTGGGAGGTCATTAATAAACAAATTAAAAAGAAGAGGACCCAGGACAGATCCCTGAGGCACTCCACTTATCACGTTTATCCAACTGGAGAACTTGCCATTTACTACCACTCTTTGCATTCTATCTTTCAGCCAATTTCCAATCCACTCACAAACATTTTGCCCTAGTCCTATTTCATTCAATTTGTAGAGTAACCTCTTGTGTGGAACCGTATCAAATGCCTTGGCAAAGTCTAAATAGATCACGTCAACCGCCTCTCCCTCATCTATATTATTACTTACTTTTTCATAAAATGCGATCAAGTTCGTTTGACAAGACCTATCTTTCACAAAGCCATGTTGGCTATTGCTAATGATATTCCTGTTCCAGCAGAATTCTTGAATATATTCCCTTAGCAACCTTTCAAACAGCTTCCCTACCACAGATGTCAAGCTTACGGGTCTGTAATTTCCTGGCTGGGACTTTGATCCCTTTTTAAATATGGGCACCACATCTGCTTTACGCCAATCCATGGGCACCATACCAGAAATAAAAGAATCCCTGAAAATCAGATATATCGGTCTGGCCAGGGTCTGGCCTAGCTCCCTAAGTACCCGTGGGTGTATACCATCTGGCCCCGGAGCCTTGTCTACCTTGACACCATTCAATTGTTTTAACACTTTTTCTTGTGTTAGCCAGTCCCATGCTTGCTGTGCCTGTTCTGTAAAAGTAGTTTGCAGATTCTTGTCCAATGGGTCTTCCTTGGTAAAAACAGAAGAAAAGAAATTATTTAAAATATCTGCCTTCTCTCTGTCACCTTTGACCATCTCACCCGTTTCAGCTAACAAGGACCCAACATTATCAGACTTTAATTTTTTGCCATTAATGTATTTAAAGAATTTTTTTGGATTGCTTTTGCTCTCCTTAGCAATATTTTTTTCATTCTCCAGTCTAGCTAATTTAATAGCCTTTTTACAGGTTTTGTTGACATTTTTGTATTCTGCAAATGCCTCTGCTGATCCCTCAGCTTTGTAATGTTTAAATGCCGCTTTCTTGTTATTTATTTCATGAATTACTTTACTGGTTAGCCACATTGGTTTCAATTTGCTTCTTTTGTATTTGTTTCCAACAGGGATAAATTTATATGTGTATTTTTGCAATATTATTTTGAAGGCATTCCACTTACCTTCTGTGTTTTTTCCTGAAAATATTTTATCCCAGTCAACGAGACCAAGGGATGAATTAAACCTGCTAAAGTTGGCCTTTTTAAAATTCAGTGTTTTGGTGGAACTCGTATCAACTTGTTTTTTTGAATTAATCTCAAACGATACCATGTTATGGTCACTATTCCCCAAGTGCTCCCTTACTTGGATGTTAGAGATAAGTTCTTCATGGTCTTATTTCAAGTAAGTCCCTTTTTACACCTTTTTTAATACAATTGTCTGTTTGTCCCTTTGTATTTAATTGCATACATGATGTCAATACGTATAGTGGTTCTAAAGCTTATGAAGCGTTTCCTTATAACATCTGATTCACCCCTTGTTTATTTGAAAAAAAAATTAATTTAGATATGGTACAAAGGTGCATTAGAGTAGGTACTTGCCAGATTTAAGGTACCTTGGCGAGATTAACATCTCTTGGCTATCTGATGGACTAAATCCTCATATTTATCAATCTAATTATTATATATGCACAAGGCAGGGCACATATTTACATTCTAGTATGGAGTTGCGCAGGGTCACTTTTTGTTTTATAAAGTGGAGATGACTTCTCCAGCGCTACCACTTCCCCAATTTCTGTTATTCAATGGAGTCAATGCAGTAAGATTTCTCCAACTTTGGAGATCCATAGAATAACACGGGAATGGAGAAGTGATATCACTGGAGATTTATCTCCACTTTGTCACCTTTTTATCATACCTTAGAGCATCTCCCCCCATTGAGTGTTTGTATATTGAGATATCTCTTCATTATAAGTAAGCAGGAGCTACACAATTAAAGTAGAACACCTCTGAATAATAATCTCTCTCTTATCATAAAATGAACAAAACCAGGTGCGCTTATACTTATTTATATATATATATATATATATATATATATATATATATATATCATACGTTGAATATCTTGGTGGCACTTACCCTTTAAATTCTCCCATGCACCTTTTTTTTTGCACCAGATAAACCACACGGGTAGTTTTATCAAGCCTGTACCCTCTCCAGACACCAATATGTTGTTCCAATTGTACTTCTTTCCCACATGCACTTGTAGTGAATTATGATGTAAAAATGAGTCTTGATTGAAAAAAGCTTTTATTACAAAATTATTCCAAAAAAAAAAAAACAATATTGGTCAATATATACTTGAGTTAAAACAATATTATTACTCTTATTGCCCCAATGCGTTTCCTGGAGGATCTACAAAGCCATTTCCTCAGGAAGAATTCTCAAAACTAGTTTTTATTTTTGAAATAAGTTTGTAATAAAAACTTTTTTCAATCAAGACCCATTTTTCACATTATGATTCTCTACCAGTGCATGTGGAACAGAAATACAATTGGAACAACATATTGGTGTCCGGGGTGGGTATGGGCTTGATAAAATTACCTGTGTGCTTCATCCGATGCAAATAAAAAAAAAGATGCACCAGAGAATTTAAAGGGACAGTAATGTCCCAGAAAAAATATTTATCAATTTGTAGGGCTTAAAAAGTTGAACTAAATGCAAAAAACTCTCTCTTAAACCGCTATGGTCCCCGGACAGGATTCCACTGCAGTCATCGCAGCACTGACGTCAGGGAAAGGGGAGGGAGGGGGGAACTTTGAATGCATACATCTCTCAAACCATAGTAGGGATTTTTTCATTCAGCTCAACTTTTTAAGCCCTACAAAATTATAAATATTTTTTCTGGGACATTACTGTCCCTTTAAAGCTGTTGTTCTATGTTGCCACATATTCCTTTCCACAGATCCCACATGCAAGTATGGGTTATCCTGGATCAGTTAGTGGACAGAGGGTCTCCAGATGGAATTCCTTCTCCATCTGAGAGTCAGTTCATGCAGACTAAGGGGTGGATTCTATTACAGGTGCTAATTGTATCGTTGAATTTATCTCCAGTTTTCCCCATAGACTTCAATAGGAAAATGTTTGATAAAACGGTTGTTACCATTTAGCACCTGCAATAGAATCTGGCCCCTAGTATTCTGTAATTCCATTGTTCCTTCATGTGCAGAAGATCCTCAAGTTCACAGCCAATGCATAGGGCAGCCCTATAGTCTCTAACACTGGGTCTCTTAACAAAGGGTTGAGTCAATGGATGGACTTTTTGTTGCAACCATTAGTAACTAGGCTCCTTAATTACTGATTCTCGGGATGTTATGTTGTAGTTAGAGAATACCAAATGGAGCAGACATTTTGAGTGGGTTTCCTGAGATGATATGTCGTTGCACTCTGCTGTTTCACATGATGTGGGTCTTGCACTTATCTCATCACTTGGACAACTATAGTAACTATTTCTATTGGATGCTATTCGTTATTTCATCACATACAATGATTTCTTCAAAAGATGTGTTGTTGTAGTGGGGGCCAAGTTTCATTACTCCTTTTTGTTCTCACATTTGTTGTATTGGTATTATGTTAATGACCTCTGTTTTATTTGGTGGGGTTCTTACACTTCTATTTCCTCACTTTTTGGTTTTTAACACTAATAATCTTTATTGTTTACTTTGTGGGGTTTTTTTAAAATTGGAAGTCACTAATATGTTCACTCCTGGCCTACAGTTTTGAGTTTGGTATTATTTAGAAGGGCAAGAAAAACACTTTCCTATTCTACATGGGGATGAAGAATTGGTTTTCGCCGAAGGATTCAGTGCTGTATCAAGAAGAGCTCTTACACTTGGTTCCAGGTTCTCACCAAATCCATGTTTAACCCCTTCAGTGCCAGAGGCTCGGGCCATTTTCTGAACCCTGCAGGCCAGACACTTTTTCAACATTTTTGCTATCCTTCCGTTTAGGCTTGATTTCCTCTGGGGATTTTTAGTTAAATATGGAAAACTATATATTGTTTTTTTCAGAACGAATTGAGCTTTCTTGTGGTACCTTACATGAAGAGAATTTTACATCGTGCAAAAAGCTATGATGTCATAATGACAAAAAAAAGTGAAAATTTACTAATTTTGCTAAAATCACATACTATGTATCAAAAACATTTACCTTGATTGAAAAAGTTTCAATTATTTGAAAAAGCCCCGAGTCCCCCGAATAAAAAAATACCAAATTTGTATAGTTTTACCTACGTCCATGGCTAGCGTAGAGCCCTAATCACCAGCAGCGCAAAATGACATTTTCAACTTTATAAACTAAAATGCGCATTCTATGGTTTTTGTGGTAAATCTACCATAAAACAGTGGAATAACTATATAAAACTATATATTTCTGGAAAGTAGACAACCTACTGCATCTAATGAGGGGTGACTTTCCTTGTTACCCCAAGCCTGGAGTGCACAAATGCCTCCAGAAGATGGCGCTAATGAAAAAAAAGGCATTTTCTTACATTTCTGCCCCTTCAAATGTACTAAAATGTGTGAAAATCATGGCATTTCCAACTGTATTCATTAGCTAGAGCTCTTAGGAGAAAAATGACACCCCATTGGTATGAGTTCACCTACCTCAGGGGGTGCTACAAGTACAAAACTACACCTATTGCAACCTCTAATTTTTCTACATTTTCTCAAACAATACTTGTCTGTACACAAATGGTTATAACAACTACAGAAGTGAAGAAAGGGTACACAAACCATACCATTTTGAAAAGAAGACACCCTGCCGCATCTAATGATGGGTGACTTGCCTTGTTACCCAAAGCCTGGAGTGCACAAATGCCTCCAGAAGGTGGCGCTAATGGAAAAAAAAGACATTTTCTTACATTTCTGCCCCTTCAAATGTACTGAAATTTGTGAAAACCATGGCATTTCCAACTGTATTCATTAGCTAGTGCTCTTAGGAGAAAAATGACACCCCATTGGTATGAGTTTAACTACCTCAGGGGGCGCTAGAAGTGCAAAACGACACCTACTACAAACTCTAATTTTTCTAACATTTTCTCAAACATTACTTGTCTGTACACAAATGGTTATAACAACTACAGAAGTGAAGAAAGGGTACACAAACCATACCATTTTGAAAAGAAGACACCCTGCCGCATCTAATGATGGGTGACTTGCCTTGTTACCCAAAGCCTGGAGTGCACAAATGCCTCCAGAAGGTGGCGCTAATGGAAAAAAAGGCATTTTCTTACATTTCTGCCCCTTCAAATGTACTGAAATTTGTGAAAACCATGGCATTTCCAACTGTATTCATTAGCTAGTGCTCTTAGGAGAAAAATGACACCCCATTGGTATGAGTTTAACTACCTCAGGGGGCGCTAGAAGTGCAAAACGACACCTACTACAAAGTCTAATTTTTCTAACATTTTCTCAAACATTACTTGTCTGTACAAAAATGGTTATAACAACTAGAGAAGTGAAGAAAGGTTACACAAACTATACCATTTTGGAAAGAAGACAACCTGCCGCATCTAATGAGGGGTGAATTTCCTTATTACCCCAAGCCTGTTGTGCCCAAATGCTTCCAGAAGGTGGAACTTTAGGAAAAAATCGCATTTTCTTACATTTTTGCTCCTTCATCTGTATGGAAATCTGTGAAAACCATGGAATTTCCAACTGTATTCATTAGCTAGTGCCCTTAGGAGAAAAATGACACCCAATTGGAATGAGTCGACCTACCTTAGGGGTGCCAGAAGCACATAACTACACCTACCTGTTTGCTTCTTCGAAAATGGCTGCTTGTACTAAAATGTCCATAACTGTTAGAGACATGAAGGAAAGGTATAAAAGGTATACCTTTTTGGAAAGTAGACATTCTCCCGCATCAAGTGAGGGGTCACTTGCCTTTCTACCCCTGGGCTGAAGTGCACAAATATTTCCAAAAGGTGGCGCTATGGGAATAAATACATGTTTTTTTTACATTTCCACCACTTCAAAGATACTAAAATCTTTGAAAACCATAACATTTCCTGCTGTATTCAGAACCTGATACCAACATGAGAAAAATGGTAGCCCATTTGTGTGGGTTAACATACAACATGTGGGTGCTAGGAACACGTACGTAAACCTGACACTTTTGTTTTTTAAATTATCTGCTTGCACTAAAATGGTTATAACCATAATAGATATGCCGGAAAGTTAGAGAAACAATGCCATTTTGGAAAGAAAACAACCTACCGCATCTAATGAGGGGTCACTTGCCTTTTTACCCAAAGGCTGGTATGCACAAATGCTTCCAGGAGGTGGCGCCAATGAAAAAAAAGGCATTTTCTTAATTTCTGCCCCTTCAAATGTATGGCGCTCTGTGAAAACCATGGAATTTTCAACTGCATTTGTTTGCTAGTGCTCTTAGGAGTCAAACGACACCCCATTGGTATGAGTTGAACTACCTTAGGGGGTGCTAGAAGTAGAAAACTACACCAACTACAAACTCTGATGTTTCAAACATTTTCTCAAACCTGTCTTGCCTGTACGAAAATGGCTATAACACCTTCAGAATTGAAGAAAAGGTAGATAAACCATAACATTTTGGAAAGAAGACAACCTGCCGCATCTAATGAGGGGTCACTTGCCTTTGTACCCTTAAGTTAATTGGCACAACTATTTCCAGAATGTGGTGCTACAGGAAAGAAAAACAAACATTTGTTTTACACATCAGTCACTTCAAAGATACTAAAATGGTTCAATGGCGTGGGATTTCCTAGGAGGACTTCTTGCCAGCCAAAAAAAAATGGTACCCCACTGCTCTGGGTTGACATACCAATTTATGCTACAAGAGCGTAGCTACCAGTGAAACAGAAATGGGAAAGCAAACAGTGTATGTGTGATTTTATGGCTAACAGATGAAAGAAGCTAGGACGTCAGCTGGTGTACATGCAGACCTGTGACTACAAGTCTAACAAAATGTGTGAGAGGGTGAGGGATTAGGCAGTGTGTGTGGGTATGAGCAGAGGAGCAAGGATGGTGGTGATGGTGGGGCAGTGTCTGATAGAGTGTATGGGAGATCTCTGACTACCATTGTGCACTGTATGTCCCCTCATACAAAGCACTGCATTGGACCCCCTTCCTGTTGCACGTGCATTTTTTGGGGCTTTTTCCCCCAATATTTTTGTGTAGACCTCGTTGGGGGCATCAGAACCCATACAATGAGGTCTAAATAAAAAATAAAGGGGGAAAAAATCCTTTATGTGCAACAGGGGTGTCCAGCACACAAAGGGTTAATTTTTTTATCGTTACTTTGTATTCAGATGGCCACCAAACAAGCTCTGATCACAAAGTAATGATAAAAAGTCCTGTGTGTACCACAGGAAGGGGATCTGCATTGAACCCCCCTCCCAGTGGCACACACAGGGTTAATTTTTTATTTAATTTTTTTTATTATATACCTCATTGAGGGGCATCAGGACCCCCTGATTCCTCCCCAATGAGGTCTTAGTAAAAAAAAAAATATATGTCCACAAACGGAGTGACCCTGTGAGTGCCACAGGGGTCTCCAGCGCATTGCAAAGCAATGCATTGGATCCTTGTGGCACTCAGAGGGTTAATTTTTTTTCTATCATTACTTGGTAATCAGAGCTTGTTGGGGGGCCATCAGGACCAATCCTGATGACCCCCCCAACAATCTCTGATAACAAAGTAATGATAAAAGCCCTGTGTGTGCCGCAGAAGGGGGGCTGCATTGCCCCCCCCCCCGTGGCACACACAGAGTTAATTTTTTTTTATTTACTTTTTTTTATTATAGACCTCATTGAGGGGTATACAAACCCCCCTGATCCCCCCAATGAGGTCTTACCAAAAAAAAAAAAAGTTAGCAAAAAAAGTGTCCCTGTGAGTGCCACCGGGGTCTCCAGCGCATTGCAAAGCAATGCATTGGACCCTTGTGGCACTCAGAGGGTTAATTTTTTTTATCATTACTTTGTAATCAGAGCTTGTTGGGGGGCCATTAGGACCAATCCTGATGACCCCCCAACAATCTCTGATAACAAAGTAATGATAAAAGCCCTGTGTGTGCCACAGGAAGGGGGGGGCATTGGACCCCTTGTGGCACACACAGGGTTACATTTTTTTTATATATTTTTTTTTTAATTATAGACCTCATTGAGGGGCATCAGGACCCCCCCTGATCCCCCCAATGAGGTCTTTAGAAAAAAAAAAAACCCCCCAAAGCAAGTGACCCTGTGAGTGCCACAGGGATCTCCAGCACATTGCTTTGCAATGTGCTGGGGACCCTGTGGCACTCACAGGGTTACTTTTATTTTTTTTATTTGTTTTTTATTTTTTATTTTTAACTTTTCAGACCTCGTGAGGGACATCAGGACCCCTCCTGGTGTCCCCTCAGTCATTGATCTCCCAGCCGATAGGCTGGGAGATCAATGAGGCGACTGCAGGAGAGCAAAAGCTCTCCTGCCCTTCTCTCCTACCACCGGTAGGAGTGAGCAGGACCGGGGAAACTTCCCTAACGTCATCGGTGACCATGTCACCGATGACGTTGGGAGGCTTCCCCCGGTACCGCCCACTCCTACCCGGAAGTTCGGGTAGGAGAGACAGGAGAGGAGAAGCTGCGCTTTTGCTGCGCTTCTCCTCTGCTTTTATTGATCTCCCAGCGCGATCGGCTGGGAGATCAATAACAGGGGGGACATGAGGAGTGATCCTCATGTCCCCCCACGATTGCCCAGCTTTTTTTTTTTTTAAATGCGGCCACTGCATGCCGGTTATACCGGCTCATGCAGTGACCGCATTTTAGTGGGTACATTGTACGAGCTTTGCACAGCGGGTACAGCTGTCCAAACTCGTACAATGTACCCACTTGGCACTCAAAGGGTTAAGAAATGATAGTGGTAATTTGGGCCTTACTGGATGAAGATTAAAGACATGTATTTGTATGGAGCAAAAACCCATGTTTGTTCTGTGATGAAAATTGGCAGAACTTTTCAATTTTGTGTGACTAACATAGTTTACAATATTCACAAGTATGTTAATTGCAACACAAAATATGTTTTAAATCTGTTGACTTGCATTATTTGCAGTGTGCGATATGTTAGGTGCACTACCAGGTCCCTGAACTCCTGCATCAAGGAATATTTCTCAAGCATTTCTAGGGGTGATGTGAGATCAAGCACAGTGAGATATGACATGTAGCGCCAATTGTAAATATATAATGGGACCAGTACCTGAAACGCCCTCAACACTCTCAAGGAAGAAACCCTGCGTGTGCCAACGGGACCAGAGCCTAAAACACCCCTTGGGTGCCACAACGGAGCAACACTGCACAAGCGATCAGCGAGCCAAAGCACTGGTAGTGCGGTAGATAGCGTAACACAATGAGCACTTGGAGACCAGAGCCGAGACACCCTTCCGGTGCCGTCACGGAGCACACACTGCAAGAGCAAACGGAAGGTACTAGCACTGGGCGGCGCAACCATGGTGCTGTCCGAGCACCGGAACGGAGACTGCTCTGCTAGTGTGAATGGATAGGCTTGGTCTATAAGGCACAGGCTCAGTAAGTGTTAATTGGCTCGGATGGAACACACAGGCTTGGCAAGTGTATGGATACAGGCTCAATAACGGAGGCAACCAGCACAGCAAGGGTTAGTACAGGTTCGGTAACGGAAACTACAGCTCAGCAGGGCTATGAGGACTGGCTCGGTAACGGAGGCAACAGCTCAGTATAACAGAGAAGTGATTAGCCAGAGCGACACAAACAGCACAGTTCAGAATGTCGCCGGAAGGCGACCGAGCTCACACGGGAACACAGGATACGATCACGGAGCAGGAACGTCAGCCGGAACCGGGTCAAATCACGGAGCAGGAACATCAGCCAGAGTCGGGTCAATCACGGAGCAGGAACGTCAGCTGGAACTGGGTCAAATCACGGAGCAGGAACGTCAGCCAGAGCCGGGTCAATCACGGAGCAGGAACGTCAGCCGGAACCGGGTCAATCATGAGCAGGATCAGCAGAATGGTCAGATGAGCCGAGTTGGAACACAGGAACACAGCAACAAAAGCACAGGATCAGGAACACCACGAAAGGGCATCTGACAGGTGCCATAGACCCAGTATATAAAGGAACATCCTGGGCGGGCCAATCAGCCTCCTCCAATGCACAGGTAACATCACAGAGATTGACAGGGAATCACGGGGACCGTGGTAGTTACCTTCAAATTTCTCATTTCCTCTCTGCCCACCCATCCAAAGCCCTTCTGTTTAGACAACTGACCCCTTTCGAGAAGTTATGCCGCCTGGATAGCTCTTGTCATAGCGTTCTGTCTCATTCTATCTCTAAGCTATACTCCCTTTTTAGTGATCAGGATCCCTCTTTCTCCCGCTATCGTCTCTCTTGGGAGGAAGATTGGGATATCCATTCCAGAGAACGTATGGTCCCTAGCAATTAGGGATTCTCTCTACTCTTCTAGGAATTTGATGGTGGTGGAAACCAACTACAAGTTATTATTGTGATGGTACAGGACCCCGTCAGTATTGCATGCCTTTTACCCCACCTCTCCATCCACGTGCTGGAGATGTGAGAACCCTATTGGACTGCTGTTCTCACGAAGCTTTGTGTAACCCTCTCATTGGACCTGCCCTCGGACCCCCTGATTTTACTATTCTCCATTGGTCGTCGCTGTCTGACCAAGACTAAAGCTTTGACACTGTTACTTACTCATCTTCTGAATGCGGCACAGATGTGCATCCCACTGTGTTGGAGGAGCATGATATAGCTCTATATGAAAAGCTGACTTGTTACCGCTCAGGACATATGGCCTTCTTCGCTGACGTTTGGGGCCCCTGGCTTGACTCACATCCACTAGAGGTCCAACATCCTACTGTGGTCCCATGATTTCATCTATATAATTTTACAGGATGCTCCCCCTTCTATTTTATTTCTATTCTTTCCTCTCTCCTTCCTCCTCTTTCTGTTTGCTTCTCTGATTTCTTTTCTTTTCTCTTTCTTCTTTTCTCTTCCCTCTTTGCTAAGAAGTACCTTCAACATTGCACTTTAGTTCTAGCTCCACATGAATGTCTTCACTTAACTCCTTTTAGAAGATTTTATAGCAGATTTGTACTATACTACTTGAGGTTTCCTCCATATTAATAGACATGTGAGCAGTTCATGTCTCTTACTGTCTACCTACCACTTGCTGACTTATGTACAATGTATATCTATTCTTGATGCCTATGCTCTGTGATACTCTGTACACTTCTTACTCTCAATAAACTTAAAAAAAAGGGGTGGGTTGTAACAGGGGTTACTTTTGGATAAGGGGCCTGTCTGAAAGTTTGCCTAGTGTGCCATCTATATTGCACTGGCTCCAGAGAAATGTAGGAAATGGACAGATTACTCTAAAAAATTGTATGTCCCTTCTGATGTGTTGCAGACATGTATGTTATACAGCAAGCTGGGAATATCTGCATCTGTCCTCCAAGGCATATGTGCCCATTCCTCATCCCTTTTAGTAATATCTTCACTTTGGATAGGATATAGGGCCTTATTCATCAAGCTAAAGAGGTGCAATTTTGGAGCAAACCAACTGCACTATAGGGGAAAATGAATAAACCCATTGAATTAAATGGTGATTTTAACCAATTAAATGCTTTGCAATGCACTAGAGAACTCTGTGGCATTCAGGAGATTAAAAGCCCCATTTAAGCAGTCAACCTCCTTTTTGACTTTCCATATTCTGTAAATTCATAACGTGTAAAGTCAGATTGCATGTACTTTTTATTCTTTTTCACAGTCACCTAATATTTTTTAAATATTTTTTATTTTTCTTTTATGTCCATGATATCACTGGACATAAAAGAATCTGTGGAAATGTGTTTCCAGAGCTTTCTGTCAGGGAATCTTGAAAGAAGAAATATTTATAGAATGGTGTGGTCTTCCTGCAGGATTATTGATCTGTGTGCTGTTGTGGTGGCTTTTCTATACAGTTTACATTGTATCTTTTTTACATTGTTGCACCCTTGTGACTTAACAGTCCCACACAAAAATCTATGGAAGGGAATGCTGGTACATAAAAGTGTAAAAAATGTTGTGAAGATGAAAAATAATAATTAAAAGTACAGGAAATTTTACATACTATGCACTTGCAGAACAAGAAAAGTTAAAACAAAAATGGTTGCCCGTCACTTTAAGGCTTTAATACCAGGAAGCCCCAAACAATTTATTTACAGCATGCACAGGAAAATAGAGTTAGGTTATGTGATTCTCCTTTGTGCCTTGCAAGTACAACGAGGCTAAAGAAATGCCCTGATGTGCCCAAACAATCACCCCCAGGTGAGAATTTTCTGAGTAAGAGCATAGTAAGCTGGCATTAGTACGTACAGGCTAAAGAAATGCCCTGATGTGCCCAAACAATCCTCCCCAGGTGAGAATTTTCTAACTAAGAGCACAGTAAGCTGGCATTAGGCGGATGTAGCGTTAGGAAATTGGATCTAGCACCAATTGTAGGGCAAAGTTATTTTGATACATCCCTTCTAATGTGTTTTTATCCTTAACATGGAAGCTCATGCCATGATGTTGTGAAAACATTTATATGCTTTGCCTACTGCAGTGTTAAGTGCTGCCACTAGAGGGCATGTGTTGCTTTTAGAACTAATTTAGGATATAACAGTAGTTCCATTATAACAAAGCATTACATAGCATTATAACAAAGCAGACTGTGCAGCAAAGAGGTGGGAAAAATACAGCCCACTTACTAATTTTACCTGGTCTATGGGTCTGGTTTGCTTTACACATACAGGAATGCTACCTGACAGAGAAAAATATCACTTCTGGCTTTTTCTGCAAAGGAAGAATGGTACATTTTATCAGAAAACACTGATACAATGTTTCACTCTTAAAGAGCAGAGTCTCAGAATTGATACATTCTGAGTGCAACAGTGAAAGTATCAATTAATAATCTATTGTCAGGAAGCCAGACATACCTCTCAGTTCACTCACAACTCGCATTCCTCTGTCTTTCTCTCTCATACACATCTCACGCTATTACTACTGGTACAAGGTAATACAGATTCAGTAAAGTAGAGATGTACAGAAGCTAGTTTCAAACTACATAAGTGTAACTCTGGAACAAATCAAATGCACCATAGTAAACAAATAAAATTTCCCATAGATTTAAATAGGGATTTTAACTCCTCGATTGCTAGAGAGGTGCCTCAATTGTATTGTAAAGCAATGAGATGGAGATGTCTCTAGCATTTAATGGGTTTAAAAGCCCATTTACTTATGTGGGAATTTTAATTTCTCCCCTATGATACTCTTAGTTTGCTCCAGAGATATCCTGAATACGGGTCAAACTGAGGATTTTTTCATGTTCCTCTTCAGAATTTAATGCAATGAATCTCATGGCTGATTAAATCCTCTAGCTGTGGAGCAGATTTCATTAATTTAAATAGAAACTTGTTACTTGGACTAGCAATTTATATTCAACAAGCTAGCAATTGATTTTTAACCCTTTGAGCCAGAAGGGGTAAGCAACCCCTCTGGCACTCAAAGGGTTAAACGGACCAGTAAAGAAATTTTAAAGTGCTTTTTCTGCTGAGTAAACAAGTACTCGAACTGCAGAGATCATTTTCATTCAGAAATCATTATGACTTAAAATTGTGGATTTTTACATTTAACTGCTAAGTTCTATTGTCTCTTCACCAAAGGGGAGATACACTAAGGTTTGATAATGGGCCAGGTTAGCAATATTGTGGTATATTTTGCATGAATTCCCTCATGTTATATGCACTAAGATGTCTTCACCATCATATTCCTGTGACTATGCCACAAATACTCTGACATCGCCATGCCTTTGACAGGTTTATGATTTTGCAGTGTCTAATTCTATAATGGCTCATTTCAATATTGAATGCAGCTTTATGAGCCATTGTCATATCCCTGTGGATGTGTATATATGTTAATGTGGTACGTCACCACATGCACTAGGCTCCATTAGCTGCCTATGATGTCGAAGTGCACAGTCCCAACTTTGTCATACTGATATGGCAAATCTGGGATCTTCCCATTGCTTTCTATGGAGTCAGAAGACAGTTTGCTGTCTCTACTGGAGAGCAGAGATAACAGATGTCCTCCATTAACCCTTTCTGTGCCATAGGGATGTGCAATGCAGTGTTCTGCAATGCATTACAAACTCCTATGGCACTGAAGTGATTTTAACCTAAAGAATCATTTACCCCACTTCACAACTCTTGTACAGACACTGAGAATTGGTAAAGAAGCTGTTACATATAATTGCTTTTCTGCCTGTTGTGTTTATAAATGAGATGACTGATCAGCTGTTTGCAGTCAGTGACTCAAACTCTCCCACAGAATGCATTATTTAAAAAAGAAATGCCTTTTGAACACCATTTGGTGGTTTAAAAAGCAGAAAAACAAATTTTATCTGTATAAACTATTTAACGAAAAATCTCCCAGCAATGCAATGGAGACCTCTCTAGCATTCAAGGGGTCAAAATCCACATTTATATCAAGGATAATTTTAGGAATTGTTGTTGTCCCGTATAGTACATTTGGACTGCTCCCTATTTAAACCTGTTGAGCTTCTGAATACAGCCATTTGTTTGCATGAAGTATTCCCTTTGACTTCAATATTTTAGAAGTATAGTTCAGTTGCCCTCTTTGAATGGAGCGCATCTTCCTCCTTCACCCTATCCTCTACCCATGCCCGGATTTATGAATAGGCAGACAAGGCACTTGCCTAGGGCGCCCGATTTTCAGGGGCGCCTTGCAATGCCGTTGTCACGCCCACAATTCCAGGTGCTGTCAGCTGAGTGAACGCGTTTTGGTTTGTGCCGGCTCAGAGGCGGGTTTACAGGGTGACCAGCACTTGTGGGAACTTGTGGTTCGGCTCAGAGGCGGGTTACCAGTCAGCGCTACAGCCACAGCAGTTGTGATTCTGCTCAGAGGCAGGTTATTAGCGCAGCGCTACAGACAGCAGGCTGGCCAGTTGTTGAGGGACTGGATGGGATGGGCAGTGGCAGTTGTAGCTTCCCCAACAGCAGCAAGTGCAGCATCATCAGGCTGCTATGTGAATTGCGCACAATTATATTTATTTCTGATGCGGATCATGCGGATGTACTGTACTGATATTAATGTAAATATCTTTGTTGGTTGCTACAGCACACAAAAAAAAAGTATTTATAGACAAACTTCACTTCCAAGTAGCTGGGCACGCAGTTAGGTGTATTCACTTTTATTAAGACATGAAAAGATAATCCAACATTTCAGTCCCTATCTGGGACTTTTGTCAGTGATATTAACTATCTCTGACGAAAGTTCCAGATAGGACTGAAATGTTGGATTATCTTATGTCTCAATAAAAGTGAAGTTTTATATACACTTAACTGTGCGCCCAGCTACTTTGGAAGTGAAGTACGTAGTTATGATTATGCTGTCTGTATATATACCACCACCAGGCCTGCACCTCACTATATATAATTTATAATATAGAAATGGGTGTGGTTAATGGAGGGGTGTGGCTAAGTGAAAGGCATGGTTAGGGGTGGGGCAAAGGTGGGGCTAGGGGCGCCAGGCGTTGTTGTGCCTAGGGGCGCCCGAGATGTAAATCCGCCCCTGCCTCTACCCATGCCCTCACACTTAACATGATATGAGTACACTGATCTTTCTGATTTTCATTGTCAAGGTGCTATGTTGTTATATTACAATGGTATGCTGTTTTCCTTTTTGATTTTCCTGTTTGTGCTTCTTCAGTTAATTGCTGTCAACTCTATTCAAATAAATAAACTTAATTTATAAAAAGAAAAAGGATAGTTGAGTAAAGTAGTTTAAGCCTTTGGATGCGAGAGAGGTCTACAATGCGTTACTCTGCAATGCTTTAGAAAACACTCTAGCATCCAAGGGTTAATTTAGAAAATAAGGAATGTTATAGTGAGTGGCTTGCAAATAATTTATTTCCCCAGAGGGGATAATGTTTCAAGAAGTCAAGGCTAAGGTCAGTGGAAGGGCGCCATGAGGAAGTGTGTATTGACCTGTGCATAAATTAGGAATGTCTTTATTCAGGACCCTACACATCCTGCAATTCAGGCTTCTCATACCAGTGCTCTGCAAAAACAGCTGAATGGGGACAATAACAGAGTCCATACCTCCTAAGTGTCCCTCATTACAAGGGACAGTACATATATGGGAACCAAATCAAGCTGCCCCTTTTTCCCACCCTGGTGTCCCTCTTTATAGGAGATCAGAATGTGTGGTGTGTGTATATGTCTATCACATTGCCCTACAACAATAAATCTCACACTGTTTGTTTAAATTTCAGTATATGTGTTTATAAACTAGTGTGTGTAAATAAAATACTTTGATCTTGTTCTAAATAATTTATTCAAATCACATAAAAAGCTGTCAGTAGGTCACGCAGTAAACTATTCTCAGTAATGCCTAATCCACCAGTCCCCCCCCACCCCCAGCAATACCTTCGAAGAAAAAGTCTCCCACTTTGGCCATTTAAACTGTTGGACAGTATAGAGACTGAGAAGGTCTCACCAGAAATCAGAGGCACGGTTAGAAACACCACAGCCTTTTAAAGAAAAGAGCTGTAATTCTGGGGTAAACCAACTGCACTGTAGGGGAGAAATGAAAATTCCCATTGACTTAAATGGATCTTTTAACCACATGACTAGAAAAGTCTCCAACACACTGCAAAGCAAGAAAAGCCCCCTTTAAATCAATGGGAATTTGGGGTATTTTATATGTTACCTACACTGCAGTTGGTTTGCACCAGAATTGCTCATCTTTATTTGTGCATAAGAAAATTGGTGCAAATGGGTCAGAGCTCTTCTACTTTTCTTTTGAACATACGGCTTGGGGGGAGATGTACTAAGGATAATTAAGTTACCAGTTAGAGATACTCTCCGATCCCTGTGTTATTTGATGGAGATAATACTATCTTTCAGGTTGGAGACAAGTTAATGAATATGCTCTATAGAATAACATAGGCTGAGATTCACTACGTGGTGATAAAGAGGTGATAGAGAGGTGATAAAGTGGAGATGACTTCTCCAATTCCTATGATTTTCTATGCAGCCTATGCACTAAAATCTCCAGAGTTGAAGAAATCTTAGTGCATAGGCTCCAAAGAATAACATAGGAATTGGAAGTCATCTCCACTTTATCACTACTTAGTGAATCCCCCATCATTAGGAACTGGAGAGTTTATCACACAAGAGATCTCCTTTATATCCATCAACCCCCAGTTATTCTTAGTATATCAGGCTCTCTATGATTCTGTGTTTAGTACATCTGAAGCAAAACAATTGCACCATAAGGCTAATGTACGAGGAAATGGACTAATTCTGGAACAAACAGCTACAAATTTCCAGAATTCCCTTTGATTTAAATGAGGCTTTTAACCTCTTGAAGTTTAGAGGTTCCAATGCACTGCTCTGTATTACTGAGTTGGGAACCACTCTAGCATTAAAGAGTTTAAAACCCCCATTTAAATCAATGAGCATTTTTTTCTGCCTCTGTGGGTATCAGAGTAAAATTCCCATTGACTATTTCTGTTTAGTCTTCTCTGTGATACATATGATGCAATTGTTTTGCTCTAGATTTACTACACTTTTCACTCGATACATATGTCCCTTATTATTTTTGGAAAGCACATTGTAAATTGTTTAAAAAAAATCACATGATCTGACTTCCAGTTGCACTATGATCTTTCTAACCATGTAATTGATCCCATATTCCTGAGTAAGAAAGAACGGAGAGTGCCCAAAAGGCATCTTTGTTGTACTGTATGCCTTAAAAAGCACAGCTATTCTACAACTGCTTCAATGCCAGGGACTAATTCAAAACTGCTTGTTTAACTCATTCATTATCACTAGGACTAGCTATGCAAGGCAAAGCTTTTGAATGCTGAAGGGGGTGTTTTATTTTTCTCATCTGATTATTTGTCTCTCTCTTTACATCCATCTGCCCAGAGCCAGATTTATATTCCATGAGCCTCTAGGCAAAGAACTCTAGGCGCCCTTAGCTCCACCCAATGCCCCACCCCCCAGATCCAACTGCTAATTCTTGTCGCAGAAAATACCCTTGGCCTATTAACAAGAAAAGCCCAAAAAGGTTTTAACACCTTGGTTGCTAGAGAGATCTTCAACGCATTGCTTCATACCTCCCAGCCAATAAGCTTCTAGCGGGTTCCGTCATCCACCCACTAGAAGCTGATTGGCTGAGAGGTGCGTAAGCACACATCCCAGCAAACTGGAGGCAGCCAATCATTTTCAATAGAGACTGGCATATAAAAGCCAATCTCTGTTCAAAATTCTCTCAGTAGGACTCGGGCAATGGCCCGATAGGTAGGCGGGGGTGGAATCTGTGACTATCTGCATGCCTGCCACCGCCAGAGGAGCCAGTGGCAACAGTGAACATTTGGCCGCACTTTATATTTTTTTTATAAACTTGACAATATAAGACTGTTTATTTCATAACAAAAGGCACTGCAACATTTTAATTTGAGGAGATGCCACACTTCTTTTAACCCTTTGAGAGCCGGAGGGGTATCCCTCTGGCACTCAAAGGGTTAACTGTGGCATCTGTTGGCATTTTTTTTTTTTTTTTTTTTGAAGAACAAAACAACTCATTGGATTTTTTTTTTAAACACAGATCTTAAGGAAAAAAGAAGAGGTGAAGAAGGGAAGAAAGAAGACGAATCCCCCACTGGATATCAGGATTACAAGTGTTTGTTTTTCAGGACATGTGTTAACTCTTGGGAGATTAACCCTATGAGTGCCAGTGGGGTATGCAACACTGCACAATGCGTTGCATACACCACTGGCACTCATAGGGTAATCTTTTTTTTTTTTTTCCTTTTTTTTTTTTTCCTCCTTAAACCACAAATGTGTGTTGGAGACCAGTTTTCTAATACATACCAGTAGTTTTCACCACACATTAGGGACTCTGTGCATCCTTTTCATAGCACAGTTTTTGTGGCCATGAAAAGTGTATTTCTTAACATGCAGTGAAGCCACCGCATGGAACAGAATACCAAATTCTACTTGTTTTACTTGATATGTCCAATGGGTGCAAATTTTTCACCCAATGGATATTTTTGCGCAGTGATGGTTGTTGACAGCGCAGTTAATAGAATAGCAAACTGTGCTGTCAAAACCGACATTGCTGGTTTTAAAAACTACCGGGGCGGGGAATAGAATTGACCCCTAGATATGTATTCTTAAGATATAGTTCCCCTTTAATTGCTGCTACTCTTACTTCTGTGAGTATAAGCATTATAAATGTACAGCCCTCAGTATACAGCTCCCCACTGGGCTTCATTTCATTACAGCTGGAGCTCTGAGCCCCAGAAAGACATCTAATTGTTTCTATTGGCTGCTATGGGGTCACACCCACCTACAGAGCTAATAGGAATGAGGATGCCACTGGCAGCTTTAGCTCTTGCAGGATGTGGGACAAGAAGGTTGGAGAGGAACTGTACAATGAGGGCTATCAATTTATAATGCTGCTTCTCACATCTTATGATTAAAATTGAAACAACAGGACTTTAACCTTTTGAGTACCAGAGGGGTATGGAACTCATTGCATTGCAATGCGTTGCTTACCCCTCTGGCACTCAAAGGGTTAACTTATGTCATTATTTTTTTTCATGTTGGCTATCCATAACCTTTTAAAGACCAGAGTGGTATGTAACAGTGCAAAGTAATGCACTGCACACCCCTCTGGTCTGTAAAGGGTTAAACAAAGAGAGAGACTTTTATTCCTATAGCAAGTTCTCCTTTAAGGAGAAAAAAAATACACCAAATTTTCAATGAGCACTGTTATTTGTTGCTGTGTGTTCCCTTCACATACTGTATGTATTAGCTAATGCGGAAAACATTTCCAGGCTTTGATTAATAGTCCTCAAAAGACAGAAAAGGTAAATTCCTATGCAATCATATGGTGTTTGACTCTGTTCGGCTCACATGGATGATAATAAGTAGGCACTGCCTGATTTGAGTCTGTGACCTTCTGTCACCTTGATTCCTTTCATTTCCTCTCTGCACACTTTGATCACTCCTAAACTACTTGGACGGTCCTTTTCTCCATAGGTATCTTGTATTTCTTCCAAAATTGACTGCTACAATTTGTCAATTGTCTGCAACCTCCATGTGAACCCCTGTCCTATGCTTCATTCATCATGTAACAAATGCTTATATATGGAGCTTTATAAGAAAATGTCAACATTTATGTTTCATATTATTTACTATCCAGCCAGCTATGTTCCCTGGTTATTTAGGTAATGATATACAGTACAGAAAATCTGTTTCTAAACA
Source organism: Rhinophrynus dorsalis (assembly GCA_037306005.1). Lineage (NCBI taxonomy): Eukaryota > Metazoa > Chordata > Amphibia > Anura > Rhinophrynidae > Rhinophrynus > Rhinophrynus dorsalis. The sequence continues at coordinate 120,817,659 of CM074723.1, read as the reverse complement.
TGTACATGGACGTGCAGAGAGATAAGAGGGAAAAAAAGAAAGTTGAACACATAGACAGGGAGGCTGACTTATCAAGCAAAACTTGACCAGTTCTGGAACAAACCAAGTGTACCATGGGGCAAATAACAATTACCAAAATTCCTATTCATTTAAATAGCCTTTTAAATCACTGATACAATTGACATGTCACCACTAACATTCAAGGTGTTAAAAGCCCCATTTAAACCTTAAAGGACCAGTGGGGTGTACAACTCTTTGTGAAGGCTTAAAGGGTTAACATAACTGGAATGTTTCTCTAACCCCTATGGTACAGCTGGTTTGTTCTAGAATGGCTCCAGTTTTTACTTGTACATCAGCTTGCAAGGCCTCTAAGTTCACAAGAAACAAATAGTGTTAACATTTGTAATTTTCAACAACATTTGTTACCATCAAAGAAGACATAAAACTTTTTATTCTAATTAGATTGTGAAAGGTAGTTTTTTTCCCCTTTGGGTGCCAGAGATATACCCAATGCAGTGCAATGCGTTGGATACCTCTCCGGGACCCAGAAGGTTAAATAATCTTTAAAGTGGGTGTGGTCAAACATAACAATAAAACAGATCATTGTATTAACCCTTTAAGTGCCAGAGGGGTACACAACGCATTGCAGAGCAATGAGTTGCATACTTCTCTGGCACTCAATGGGGTAAAAAAAAATAGTGGCATTATCTCCTCTTTAAACTCCAAAATCTACCTCCAAAAAATTCTGGGGGGTTATCACTTCTCCAATTCCTATGTTATTCTATGGAGCCAATTCACTATCATTTCTTATGTTTTGGAGATCTTAGTGCATTGGCTTCATAGAATTACATAGGAACTGGAGAAGTGATATAACTGGAGAAGTCATCTCCACTTTATCACACCTTAGTGAATAACCCCCATGGTGTTAGAATGTCTGTATAAATACAATAGTTCCCTATATATATTTTCCATATTTTCAAATCTTTTTTTCTGTCAAATTCTGACAAAACTGTGCTAATACCATCACAAAGGGGATTTATGGTTTTGAACATTCCAGCCTATAAAATAAGAAGCTAAAATTTTGATCAGAATTCAGTTAGTAAAAAAGAAAAAAAAAACTTCTTATGTTTCTAAAGCCAGATTGGCCACAAGGCAACCTAGGCACCCTAGTTATGTGGGTGGCCATAATGCCATAACCCCTTAAGGACCGGGAAAATCTGAGGTCGATCTCACTTAAGGACTGGAGCAATTCTGACCTTTTTGACTATGTCTTTGTTCAACAGTGTTTTCCCTCTAAGTACTTTAGTTTACCCATGAAAATTATATACCGTTTTTTTACACACAAATAGGGCTTTCTTTTGATATCACACTTATATGGATAGCCCACCATTTATTTTAGTAAAATTAAAGAAAACAGTAAGAAAGTAAAAAAAAACCACCGTTTTTTTTTCTCTTGGGATCATTTGGGCGCAATGGGTTAAATTTTTATGGAGACTGCATGAAAGGTATAACCGGTCAGTAATACCTACAAAATGGGCAGTTTTAAGTGGTCACTGTCCCCCCTGGGGGAAAATCGCCACTTTTATTGATTAAATTTGTCGGTATATTTATAAATGTATTACATGGCTCCACAACAGTCACACTTCCACTTTTGGTAATTGACATATTGTTTTTTTTAAATAAAATTATTTTTTGCAAAAAAAAAAAAGTTTATTTTAGCAGGTCCAAAATTGACTTTCTAACAGCCAGCCTCTAGCACAGCGGTGAAGGGGTTAATACCCCCAGCTGTTGAGGTTTTTTTTTCACACCAGTAGGTGTCTCCTCTCTGTTTCTCTGTCCCTTACTTTGATAGCAAGGGACAGATGGCTGAGAAGAGACACTAGAGGCAGTGTAGAACACTGCCTCATTCATTCTTTCACAGTGTCGGTAAATGGGATCACTGCTGCAGCGAAAGTGGCTGAGACTGAATGCTCTGGTCCCGGAGCGTTCAGTCTCAGCCGGGAATTAATTATAGCAGCGTGCACGGAGGCGCGCTGCTATCATTTAACCCATGACGGTCCAGGACTGTCATGGATCCTTAAGGCAAAACAACCAATGCCGGTCCAGGACCGTCATGGATCGTTAAGGGGTTATTAAAGTATTGTAAAGCAACACTAATATATGATAGCTGCAAACAACCCTTCTGATAGGATTTTGAAGTGCCACAGTTTAACAGGGAAGCAAATTTGTGAGGTTATTGTACTCATTTTTTTTGTTACGGACTGTCGATACATGTTAATTTAGGGGGAAGGGGAGTATAAGCCAGTGCCTATACGTGTTGCGTGGATGATGCAATTGTCAACAGCAATCAGCAGAACTGGCTGAAAATGGAAGGATTTTGTAAGATTAAACATGTAATTTACAATGGCTGAAAAGAATTGTTTATTTAAAGTGAAACTTTCATGGGAAAGACAAATGAGTTTGTAGCACCGCTATTATTGCAGCTGTAGTAATACAGAAATATGGTGGTATACACTAAGTTTACATTTTAAGGCAAGCCTTTGAGAGATCTTCTTTCTTGTTCCTTTTGTGTTTTGGTATTACCTGACCTGAAGAGGAGAGCTGGAGAAGTTGACCACATATCCCTTGAAATCAGGGACATCAATAAAAAAAAACAACACACTACGAGGTTGCACTGGTTTCTCTGTAGTCCTGCAGCATGAAGTTTTCATAAGTGTCCATGATTTAAAGGCTTGTGTGTCACCACAGAGCTGGGGGGTGTTAACCCTTTAAGTGCCATAGGGGTATGCAACGTATTGAGGAGCAATGTACTGTTTACCTCTCTGACACTCAAAAGGATAAGCACTAAGGTGTACTAAAGAGGTGATAAAGTGGAGATGACTTCTCTGGCGTTATAAGCTTCCCAGTCCCTATGTTATTCTATAGAGCCGATGCACTGAGGTATCGGAAGTTGGAGAACAAAGGCCCAGGTCCTGATTGGTCGCCTGTCTCTTTTCGCTCCAACTCATATTAGCCGGGGTGACCCAAAAATGAAGTTATAATCCCTGGTGACCCAATAATGAAGGAAAAAATCAGGGGAGTTATTCATGAAGACGTGATTAGGAAGTGGTAAAGTAGAGATGACTTCCCCAGTGATATCACTTCTCTAAGTCCTATGTTATTCTATGGAACCTATTCACTAACATTTCTTAAGTTTTGGAGATCTTAAAAGGATAGTAATGTTTCACAAAAACAGCAGCTTCAATGAATCTACATAGTATTTGGGCCATGGAGAGTGTTATTTCAATACTGTCAGAGTTGTAGTTCAAGAGTAATTGAATGATAAAGTATCCCCCTCCAGCCCCTTGTACCTAGTGTAAGCCACCTCCCCTCATATGTGGAATCTGGTCCTGGAACTGGACAGCTCCCAGCAAGGTACAATCTTCTTACTGTGCGCATAAGGAAAACCCTGACCCCCCCCCCCCCCCGACAGGTTTTTCCTTATGGTCCCTGAAGATTGTCCCTCTCTGAGATCCATCTGGATAGTCTTGCTGTTCTGAGGTGAGTAGTGTTACATCAGTAAAAGGGGTGGGAGGGGGATATTTTATTATTCAATTACTCTTGAAATACAACTCTGACAGTATTGAAATAACACTCCACATGGCCCAAATACTGTGAAGATTAATTGGAGTTGCTCTTATTTTGAAACATTACTATCTCTTTAATGCATAGGCTCCATAGAATAACATAGGAACTGGGACGTTTCTCACACTGGAGAAGTGATCTCTACTTTATAATCTCTTTATCACACCTTAGTACATATTCGTGTCTCTTGAAACCTTATTTAAACCGGAAGCCCAAATAAACAAGGTATCACCAAATACTAAAGTACTCCTATATCTGCATGATGAAGAAAATGAAATGAACCCCTTGAGAAACAGATGGGTATGTAACATTGCTTTACAATGCATTGCACACCGCTATGGTCCTCAGGGAGTTTAATTTTTTTGTTGCTAATTTTTTTTTTAATCTAATAAAATCTAATTTCCACATGAGTTTGCTGGACAGCTAGACAATGGTTCCACCCCCTCCCATCATCCTACCTACTACTGGCTGACTTAGGTTAATTGGAATTGTAGTTTATGGGCCTCATACATATGTTGAAATAAGTCTAGTGCAAACAAACTGCACCATTGGGGCAAATAAATAAAAAAATACCCCAGATGTCTATTCCATGGGACATTTAACCCCTTGAATGCTAGAGAGGTCTTCAATGCAATTTTACTCGATATGTTGAATACTTCTTTTGCATTCAAGGCAATAAAAGCCCTGTTTAACTCAAAGGGACTTTACGGATTCTTTAATTTATGCTGTACTAGTGTAAATGCCCTTGTACACGGGCCAAGGTCTGGGTGATGTTAACCCTTTGAGTGCCAGATGGGTACTCAATGCATTGCTTTGCAATGCGTACCCCTCTGGCGCTCAAAAGGATAAGAGGCCGCCGACGCAGTCATGCACTATAGAGACTGTCTGAAAGCACAGAATGCTCCCAGCATTCTGTGCGTTCAGGCAGTCTCTACTGCGCCTGACAGCTTCTGACAAACATCCTAGTGAATGATTATATCGGATAGTGCAGTTGATATGCCCCCAAATTGCTCTAGTTCTTAGTACATCAGGGTCGCCAAGGCTATGTACTAAGAACTGGAGTCATTCTTGAAGAAACAAACTGCACCACAGAAGACAAATAGAAATATCCCGCTGATATAAAGAGGAACTATCACCCCTTTACAAGTGTAGCTTATTTTAATCCTTATCTAGCGATAAGCTTAAATTGTTTGTTATTTTTGTTTAAAAAAGCATGCTGTGGTGTAAAATCTACATTGTTAAAAACAAGCCTGTGCCTTACGTCAGGACAGACTGCAGTTACAGCTCCGCACCACTGTCTGTCAGTCTTCTGTTCCCTCCCCAAGTATTATCGCGTTCCAACCAGCTTCCATGGAGAACTCCTCCTTCATTGGAGGAGGCTGGAATGCGACCATGCTTGAGGAGGAAACAGAAGATTGACAGACAGCGGTACACAGCTCTAATCGCAGTCTGTCCAGAAGTAAAGTACAGGCTCATTTTTAACAATGCAGATCTCGCCACAACATGCATCAAACGATTTAAAGGATCAGTAAACTTTTTTATGAAAAAATATATATTGTAGGGTGTTTCAGGTTGAGTGAAATAAGTGTACTCCCAGTGCGGATAGATGCATATTTCTATAGTTATTACTGTTTAAACCTGTGTTTTTGTTTTTTTTTTTATTTTACATTAGCAGTACCCTCAAGTGGTGAAATATCAATTAGTTATTCTGTTACATTCTAATGGAGAAGAAAGTCAGTAACTTACAGTTCCCCATAGAATGTGATAGAAACTGTCGAGTCACTTCCTGTCAGTTAGAACAATCAGGAAGTAAACACAGTAAATTCACTTCCTGATATTTTGACCATTATAAACTTTGAATCAAACAAATGACAGCAGTGGGAGTGACCTTGTTTTACTCAACATGGAAAGCTCTATAACATATAGGTTTTCATAAAAGTTTACGGCTCCTTTAAGCTTATAGCTTGATAAGGATTAAAGGGATAGTAATACTTTAAAATTACTTATCCCTATTTTGTAGACCATAAATAAATCAGAAAAATGCCACCAGCGGCATCTCTCAAACCCTTACAAAGTTCTCCCCTGCCTGATGTCAGCGTAGGGTGACCACATTTCCCTTCTGCCATTCCGGGACGTGGTCACCCTATTGCCTTACCTTGAGTCCCTGGTGGTCTAGCGGCGTGTCAAGAGGGAGCTCTGTGCCTCCTCCGGCACAGAGCTGAAGCTCCCGCGCGCTGTGCTCAGTAATGCAGAGCGCTGGGAGATGATGTCATCTCCCAGCGCTCTGTATTACTAGAGCGCTTACCTCCAGGAGATCAGGTAAGCTGCATTGCCGCCCTGGATGTCAGCCTGCAAGCGGCGTCCATGATGTGACACACCGCTTGCAGGCTGACATTCAGGGCGGCTTGGCTTCATTCCGGGACACTTCATTGTCCCGGTTGAAGGGGACCCGGGACGCGGGACATGTCCCTGAAATAAGGGACAGTCCCGGACGTTCCGGGACCCGTGGTCACCCTATGTCAGCGTTCTAGCTGACTGATTTGGAATCCGGTCCGCAGACCGGCCGGCGGCTCTGCAGCAGAGCCGAGATTGTGTTAATGAAAAATAAATCTTTCACTTAAAAGGTCTTCTACGTGTGCTTGCAAACCAACCACACGTAGAAGACCTTTTTAGTGAGGGATTTCTTTTTTATTAATGCAATCTCAGCTCTGCTGCAGAGCCACCGGCTGATCCCAGGAGAAGATTTCCCTTCTGTCAGCTAGAACGCTGACATCAGGCAGGGGAAAACTTTGTAAGCTGTTATCTCTCAAGCCATAAGTGTTTGAGAGATGCTGCTGGTGGCATTTTTCTTCTTTATTTAAGGGCTACAAAATAGGGATTAGTAATTTTTAAGTATTATTACTATCTCTTTAAAGGGATAGTAATATTTCGTTTTAACTTTATTTTATTTTGTAGGCATTAAAAAAACATGAAGAATGATATAAGTCTTATCTCTCAAACCTTTATAGTTTAAGAGATATTCACAAAGTATCCCCCCCCCCTGTTCAACCAGATCAGAAGAGAGGTGCCCAGGTAGACTGCAGAGAGGGACAATCTTCAATTAAGATAAGGGAAAAAGCTGAAAAACTTGTCAAGGGGGGCAGGGCTTTCATTGTTTTCATACAAAGAAAATTGTCCCCTTCTGTTATCTGTCTGGTCTTACAACCAGATTCACATCTGAGAAGAGATGGCTTACACTAGGTAAAAGGGGCGGGGAGGGGAAACTTTGCTTGTGAATATCTCATAAACCATAAAGGTTTGAGAGATAAGACTTATATCATTCTTCATGTTTTTTTAATGCCTACAAAATAAAATAAAGTTAAAACGAAGTATTACTATCCCTTTAAAATAAGCTAAACTTGTGTAGGGGTGATAGCTCCCCTTGAAACAGAGGTTTTAACCGCTTGAAGGCTAGAGGTCACCAATGAGTTGGAGACTTTTCTAGCATTCAAGGGGTTAAATCAGATTATTTGTTCCCTATAGTGCAATTGGCTTGCTCCAGATTTACTCCAAGTTTTAGTATATCAACCTGAGATTTAAAGTGACAACCTTCTTTTTTCTTTTATATATGTAAAGTCATTTCCAAATCTTCATTTTTTTTTCTTCCTTCTTTGTTACATTATTATGTCCCTGACAGGGAACAATTTGAATTGGCTAAGAGAGAACTTTCTGTGTTGACTGTGAAAGCGTTAAGTGAGTAACACTGTAAACAAGATACAATGAAAAAATGATGTAAAATAATATAGAAATGTCTACTTCTACAGCACACAGATCAATCAGTGCTGCAGGGACATTGTATAAATATCTCTGTTTCTGCAGTCCTCCACTGGCAAGCTCTGTGATTCAGCTAGCTCCCAGTCAGTGGTTTGAAAGTGTAAAGAAACAGGGTAAAATGAAAAAAAGAAATCAAAACTATAGGCAATTTGACTTTATGCACTTGCAGAATATTAAAGTAAATTTGAAGGTTGACGGCTCTTTAAAAATGCTGTAGCCTGTAAAATTATAGAAATATGATCTGACACCAGGTGGAGGTGTGGGGTATAAGAAGAGAATCTGTAGTGCTAACAATGGCCGGGATGACTGTCATGAAAAAGTGTCATCATTTATACATTAGGCAATTAGGAGAGCAAGCAGGTGAACAGCTGTTTATTCACCGCGAGTTCTGGAAGTGCAGCGTTTTAGTGGCTGTGCCTGCAATTTAATAAACTGTTGTTATGTCTGTGAAATAAGTGGTTTATGTATTCATCTCTAATGTAATTGCTATTTAATATCTTACAGATTGCGTTTATCAAATAATCCTATTATATAATCCACTGTAAATCTTTCATTCATGTGCATCTCATTAACTGCTTGGATACTAGAGACATGTCCAACGTATTGTTTACAATGCATTAGTGATGTCTGTAGCATCCAATGGGGTCATAGGACTGTGTGGTATGAATCTATTCAAAGTATAAATTAGTTATAGTGTCCCTCATTGTAACTACCAGTAATGTTGGCTCCTATTTTTTCTTCCTAGATCAGGAATAGCCAACCCTGGTCCTCAAGAGATACCAACAGTGCGTGTTTTCATGATATCCCTTTTTTTTTTTTTGGCAGCAAAGGATGAATTGAAATAACTGAGTCTCTGACTGATTCACATGTGCTCAAGCAGGGGTAGTCTGAAATCATGTAATTTTGTTACTTCATGAGTAGTGATGGCAAGTCATGGGCTCGATACTAATAGCCCCACTATTTTCAAAACCAGCAATAGTGGATTCGACAGCACATTTTATAATTCTATAAACTGTGTTGTCAACATCAAAAACTGCGCAAAAATGTTCCATGGGTGCACAATTCTCAACCATTGAACATTACACTAAAAATAGTCGTCTCCGCTATCCTATTCCATGTGGTGGCTTCTAAAAGAGCTCCTCTCCTAGCTCCTAACACACAGTATAAGTATCCTTTTATACCAGGTGATTATATGATCATTTGTTATTAACCCCTTCATGCCTGCCCTTGTGGAGACTCTCCTTTTCTAATGTGCATTCCTGGCATGATAGGGGTTCAGAGGAAGCACTAAAAATAGATTCCCTCAATGGTTAACAAAAACCAAACCAAAAACACAAACACAAATGGGCAAAATGTTCAGAAAGTGGTGGTAACTGAACTAAAATTATCTGTAATCTGAATAAAAAAAGTTGTTACGCCATGGTTCATCAATTCTCAGACATCTTTCCGTCATTTTTTGCATCCAACTCCGCCATCTACGTCAAAAGTAGTCTTAAAGGGACAGTAATACTTAAAATGTAAAAAAATATATGTTGTAGGGTTTATCCACCTGAGTAAAACAAGAGTACTCCCACCGCTCAGAGATATTTTATTAAAAAATTATAGCAGCTCAAACTTGAATTTTTTAGGTGCAATATCACATTGCCCTGAAAATTTACAGTGGCGCTGTTGCTACACCATCCTATGGACTGCTCTGGTCTAGCAACATTGCCACTGTAAATTTTCAGGCCACTGTGATATTGCACCTAAAAAATTCAAGTTTGAATTTTTATAATTTTGTAATAAAATGTCTCTCAGCAGTGGGAGTATCCTTATTTTAATCGGGGACATAAACCCTGCAACATATATTTTTTTTTCATCTTAAGTATTACTATCCCTTTAAAAGGTGGGTATGGCTTAATCTACCATCATATTGTAAGGTATTTTCAGAAAAAAATATTTGTTTCAATGTCACTTTGTCTGACCATCGTCATTTTTTCCTGACAAAATAAAAATGGTTTAAACTCGGTGAAGAAAAATTGTTAGTAGGAGTGAGAAGCAATTTGTTATTTTAAACTCAAAAAATGTCTGTTTCTTTGAAAATTTTGGTTTCAATGACAAAATCAAATACATCTTTAACATCAGAATTTTTAAAGGCCATGTTCATCAAGATTTTCTTTTTAATTATTATTATTATTATTATTATTTTTTTTTAGACATTTTCAAATGCGACGGATTCACGTCTGAAAATATTGTGCTTCTTCTACCACCAACTCATGATCTGACAATTTTTTCATTATGATGACTTTTTGAACATCTCGCCCAAAACGTGTACAGAATGAACTACACATTTAATTATAAGGTATACTAGGTGATCATGTGTTCACCTGATATTAACTAAGTTGTAGTCCTCCACAAACAGAGGACCCCAAACTGCCCACCTGTGTTATGGGCCCTGGACCACTGACCAGTTCTGGAGTTAAGTATGTGTTGTGTATTAGGCACTGTCTAGCAGTCAAGGCCATAGGCACAAAGGCAACCAATTCTGGAGCAAACCCATTTCATCATCAAGTGCCAATAAAAAAAAATCCTATTTATTTAAATGCTGCTTTTAATCCCTTGAATGCTAGAGATGTCTGAAATGCATTGTAAAGCATTCAAGCGGTGAAAACCCCCTATTTAAAATTGTGGGATTTATTTTATTTGTTCGCTTTGATGCAGTTGGAGTGCTCATCTTTGTGCGTATGGTTCTGGTTCATAGGTATTGACCGTATGTCTCTGTTGTAAATGACATAAGAAATTAAATTTTTAAATGTGGATGATAAGCATGATAAATGTTTCCTTCTGCACAGTATAATACTGGATTTGGACAAACACCACTGCTACACACACACATCTTTTTATTACCTTTATGACTCTGCTATCAACATAAATGGCTCCTTACCCTGTGGTTACTATGCAGGTATTTCCTTACTGAACAAGGAGTATCTGTTCCACACCAATCTGGCACTCAAAAGGTGACATATTAAATACGCACAGGGCCCTACATAGAAAACAGCAGATGAGCTGTTTTGGAGCATACCAACTGCACTATGGGGTGTGGTGGGATTAAAAACTCCCTTTTATTTAAATACTAGTTGAAGAGCCTGTGTACACGGGCCACAGTGCCACCCAGCAATGGCTGCGGTGCAGTCATGCACAGTAGAGACTGCCCGCGCTGTGACTGATACGGAGCGGGATGCTCCGATTTCAGACCGTAGTCCTCTCTGCACACCGAATACAGTCTGAATTCGGAGCCCCTCTCCATTATCAGCCGTGGCGCGGGCAGTCTGTAGTGAGCATGACTGCAGCATGCGCAGCCGTCCCTACTGAGCATGACGGCTTCTGATAAACACACATTTAGCGAATTATTATATAGGATAAGGTCCTAAATGAATTTGCTGACAGGTAGAAACATGCTGCCAAAGCAGTGGCCAAACCTGTAGCTCTCCAGCTGCTGTTGGATTATAACTCCCATCATCCTCAGCCAGCCAAAAGCAAGAGAATTTATGGCAGATGAAAAAAAGCATATCTAACATAAAAGCTTCATTTTAACTTAAGTATAGAGAGGATGATGATGATGATGATACAGATCCCTGTTTATAATATCAACTGGCTTCTATAACTGCATAGCATAAATAGCTAGTTAGTATGGCAGTTGATAGATTCCCAAACATCCAGGGGCTTTTCCCCAATGACCTGTGGGCTTGGGACAACTTAAGGCATTATTAATGCACTGTGCAGCCTATAATAAACCTTTAAAAATAAACACACTGGCACCATTACATACATTATGCTGACAAGATGACCCGTGCTTTAACCCTTTGAGTGCCAGAATGATCCCCTCTGGGTTAAGGGTTAAGCATGAAACCTGTCCCCTTAGCCAGTACTTGGTAACACTCCTGCTAGTCTGGATAATCTCTCCAATGCATTGGAGGCATCTATCATCCAAGGGCATAACTGTATAATCCCTGCTTGCCATAACGACACTGGCTTTTCAGATTTCCTTCATGTTATTAATATAAAATCCTACAAATAATTTGTAGAGTGGAAGTTACTTTCCCCCATCAAAAACTGAATTTTATTATGAGACCGTCTTCCTCTCAGTGAATATCAGTACAAAAGAACACCAAACCCATACTGAAAAGTCAGGAGACATTCAGGGGTGTCCATAGAAATTTTTCGGGGGGGGGGGGGAGCCATAATATGATTTTTGTTGTTGTGGGGGGGGGGGGGGAGCAAGTGTCCCCCTTGTGCCCCCCTCTGGACACCCATGGAGACATTCTCGCTTTACTGTCAGGTAAATATTTTTGTTCTGACAACAAATAACTGGGGAAACATTTCTGAGTCTCCCAAGTTAGTGGTAAAATATGTGAAGTACTGCTAATGGCAAAGATAAACTATATATTCTGTTTTCTGCAGCTGAGGACAGATTGACATCTCAGGAACTCCTGGAAAAGTCACAGCTTTCACCCCACCTGCGGCCTCCTTCTTCCTTTTTGTAGAAGATGCCTGATGACTAGAGGTACTCTAGCCTGTAAGAGGTATGACAAAAAAGAGACAAAACATTACATTTTAATAGCCAATTGATTGGGAGTACACATAAAATGTATCTAAAAAAAGATACCAAAAACCTAGGATTCAGAAGGAAAATTCCAGGAGCCCAAGCTCTCAAGATTGGTAGACTTTTCACAGGATCATTCACAGACCTTTCATAGGCAAGTCATTTCTGATTAAGGTGCTCACTGGAACCTGCAAAGAATGGCAGACCCACTTGACTGCCAGTTAATACCATTACATCCTTAGATGGGCTCCAAGCTGGGATGAATTCCTGGTGATTGTTTTGTATATAGGTCAGACTAGCAGATCGGTAAAGGTCCAAATTAGTGAGTCTAAACAGGTCATAAGATGTTTTGAGCCAACAAAAGATCCGGAACTGAGAAATAAAGGAAAAACAAAAAATAACCTACTGAGAAGACATTTCTGCATGCAAAAACATAAAATGTTACAACTAAAATGGTGTCATTGAAGTGGTAAAATGTACAGGAGATACGAAGAACAGACTTCCCCCGAAGAGAGGTATACTGTTATTTGGAGGCTGGGCTCTCAGAAACCACAAGAGTTGAACAAGGAATTAAATTGCAACTGATTCCGCAACAGATACGTTTTTATTATTTTTAGATTTACTTGTACAGTAGTATAAACTTGGATGCTCACAAATTTTAAATGTATGTATCTTTCAGATAAGTAGCTGTATAATCAAAGAAAAATCACACCGCTATCACAGTAATGTACTTGTATTTAAGAGGGTTGTTTTCATATTTATCTCTAGAATATGCCAGAAGAAGAGACCTAAGAGGTCTTGAAAGCTTGCATCCTAAATCTGCGTAGTTAGCCGATAAATGGCTAACATGGTACCAGATCTCATCTATTATCAGTTGTGGGTATAGACTCCTTATTGCAGTCTCTGGAGATCTATAATGTCCTGTTCCTATAACCCATATTAGTAGCATTAGAGAACTACATTTTTTTAATTTAATATCCACCATAAAAATACCTGATGAAGTTTATGTTACAGAAAAATGATTTCCTCTTCAGGGAGATTTTTTTGCTTCTAAATTGTATTTAAGACATCTGATTACATGTAAAGTGTGAAGGGAAGCCTCCTTATGATTATTTGGTTTTAGGGCATAATGAACGAGGTACCAGTTCCTGATTGATTGGAATAATAAACAATCTTTGGTTAAAATACAGAATAGTTTGTAAAACCACTCTTATTGGAAGACAATGTATGTAGATTTGCAAAACAAACCCCCAAGCCCTGAGACCCTCTTAGCTGAGCCATAAGGAAAACTTTTACATGTGAGAGGTTTGATGGAGACTGAAAATAGGTTTGAAAAGGTGATGACTGAAGAACTTCCAGTATGGGGGGGGGATAATATAAATGAGAGCCTTTATCAAGACCAGCTTGCAAGAGCCCAGAATATGGGGAAGTTTAAAGTTTAAGCAACAAGCTTATTTTGATCACAAAACAGGTGCTTCAGATTCTGTGGTATATTTTAGCTGACAAAGGCTTGCATGCTTTTATCATCATCTGGAGAACTAGATCGCTAAAACCTTTGCATCTCAAGATTTGGGTCTCAAATTCCAAGCCATCAAGGCAAGACTGAATTGACTGGAATATTGAATGGGACCTTGAGTGAGAAAATCTGGCAGAAAAGGCAGACATCAAAGGTTATCTACAGACATAGCCTAGAGATGATGGACTCACTTCCTCATTGGACAGAATGGAGCTTTTAGAGTCTGAATCTGTTCTTTCTTGACTTTGGGAATAATAGCTATTAGAGGAAATACTCTTGACTAGGGTGCATTGCCATGGTATCACAATGACTGCTTTTGGATACCTTTTTTTCGCATAAATTCTTTGAAGTTTTGTATTAAGACAGGAGGCCATCAGGTCCATCTATGGCATTCCCCATTGATCTGTAATTCGGAGAAAGACTTCCTGCTTCAATTCTCACTCACCCAGATCCAGAGTCTGTCTGCTGAGAATTTGTCCCCCAGATGTCCACCCCTGGGATGTTCACTTCCACAGGTGGCTTTGCTCCTGGTGCCCAGTTGATGTAAGCTCCTGTTGTAGGGTTGTGAGACTGGATTCAAACTGTATGTTACTTCAAGAAGGTTGTCTGTTAGAGTGCAAAATATGGCTCGGACTTCCAAAATATTGATGGAAGGACCTGCTCCCATTGGGGACCACAAACCTTGAGCCAAGTGGTGATTCCCCAGCCTAATCAACTGGCACCTTCCAATCAAGAATTGTGAAAGTAAGTCCACTGGTTAGGGTTTCATATGTCAGCCACCAATGGAGTGACTGATGCACAATTTGAGTCAGAAGCACTATACAAAGATAGTGACGGGGATGTTCAGTTGTAATGGTGTCAGATGAAACTGTGCAAAAGAAAGCGCACTTTAGTGGTGGCGATCATAATTCTTATCAGTTGCATACAACTTTTTAGAGGTGGGTATAGAAGGGTTAATAGGTTGTGGTCCTTGACTTGTTATGTCACTATTTTGCTTCATGGCAAAGACACTCTGAAGAGATGTGCTGTGATCAGTCCCAAGAATTCCAGTCATTGAGTGGGTATCAAATGAGACTTGCATACATTTATGATCTATTCAGGTTGCTGCAGAACTTGCATTAATTTAAAGTGCTCCTTTGGCATTGATCAACAGGTTGCCCAGATAAGAGGATTTTAGTCTTAGCTGTTAAATCCTTTTCTCTTAGTCTATACAGGTTACTGGTATGCCTCTCTGGGTAGGCGATCCACCCCTTTAATTTAGGCAGGAACAATTCTAGAATTGTATGCAGGGGGTGGAGCCTACCTTCCCTCCTTGGCTGCAAGCTAGCCAACCAGCTCCAGAAAGATTTGAGACACTAACTTGACTAGATAGTGGAAGGGAAAGAAGACTCCCATGAGCATGACCCCGAAGGACCCCACGGTCTGCCACAGGAGAGCCAAGCATGGTCACTTGACAGGGTGGGAGACCAGTAACCTGTATGGACTAAGAGAAAAGGATTTAACAGCCAAGACTAAAATCCTCTTTTCTCGGTCGTCCAATACAGGTTACTGGTAACTCTGGGATGTCCAACCATTGAGTTTCCCAGAGGCGGGAAGTAAGGAAAGGACCAGGCGCAAGGCCCCCAAAGTCACCAGAGCAGATATGAACCATCAGATCTGAGATAGCCCAACAACAATGGAGTGTCAACGGACAGTGGTACAACACCCCAACAGTTACACAGCACACTGAACTAGAGCCAACAGGGCTCAAAAGTGAAGGAAGCACCACAAACCGAAGAAGATCCTAGACGGACAAGACAGCCTCCAGGATATTCCTCCCAAAGCTGGTGTCAGCTGATGCCAGCACATCAACACAGTAATGCTTCGAAAAGGTGTGCACAGACGGCCAAGTGGCAGCCTTGCACAACTGATCAGCATAGGCCCGAGTCTTATAAGCCCAAGAAGCCTCAATAGATCTAGTAGAACGAGCCGTGACCCAAAAGGGAACAGGCTTCTTCCTGAGCTTGTAAGCTTTATGAATAGTGGACTTGATCCAGGACACAATAGTCATCTTGGATGCAGGTCTTCCCGCCCTGGGTCTCTCTGGAATGACTAACAGCGTGTCAGACTGTCTAATGGACGATGTACATAAAACTTGAGACAATGCACCACATCTAACAAGTGGAGATCCCTCTACTTGTCAGAGGTGGGGTCAGGGCAGAAAGGCAGCACCACAATCTCCTGACTGATGTGGAACTCCGAAACCACCTTCGGAAGAAACTACTGAGAGGTGCGAAGCACCAAAAAGGGTGGTTAACAGGACAGAGCATGTAACTCCGCGACACGGTGAACGGAGACAGTTGCCAGGAGAAAGGCCATTTTCCATGTTAACATGCGTAGAGAAATGGTAGCCAAAGACTCAAAGTGAGGGCACTGAAGAACACCACAAAACCAAGTTAAGATCCCACGGAGGAGCGGGATTCTTAAAGACTGGATGAGTTTGAGCAACTGTCTGAAAGAAAACCTTGACATCAGGAAGAATGGCAATGCGCCTCTGAAAGAAAACAGAGAGAGCAGAAGTCTGAACCTCAAGAGAACTTAGACTGAGACCCTTATCCACACCATTCTGCAAAAAGGCCAGGACCGTAGGCAGATCAATTTCCTGAGACAGGTCCATATCAGCACACCAAGATAAAAAGGTCGACCAGATGATGGTAGGCCTTAGAACAGGTTTGCGGGCACTAAGCATAGTAGCCACACCACACTAAAAGAAAAACCTCTCTTCTTCAGTATTGAGGATTCAATTTACAAGCCGGCAAAGCTAGACAATGAACATCCTCCTTCCACAGGTAACCCTGTAGAAGAAGATCCAGACAGCAAGGGAGCCGGAATGGCTCTGCCACTGACAGATCCAGAAGCTCTGGAAACCAAGCCGGTCGAGGTCAGTACGGAGCAATCAGAAATGACCGGACAACGTTTCAGTCTCAACTTCTGCAACACCCTGTACAACATGGGGAGGAGAGGAAAGATGTAAGCCAGAGGAAATAACCAAGGAATGGACATGGCATCCACCACTATAGCCAGAGGATCCCACCAGCCAGAACAGAACCTCAGAACCTTCCGGTTGTGTCTTGTCGCCATCAGGTCAATGCAAGGAAGACCCCACTTCTGAACGATGAGGTTGAACACCTCTGGGTGCAGCTCCCACTCTCCGCTGCCCACTATGTCTCGACTGAGGAAGTCAGCCATGACATTGTCTACACCAGGAATGTGCACTGCGGATATGGCAGGAACGTGTTCTTCTGCCCAGGACAAAATAGCCTTGACTTCTAACCAAGCGGCAAGACTTCTTGTTCCTGCCCTGCTTGTTGATGTAAGCCACAGCCGTGGCATTGTCGGACTGTACCCAGACTAGGCAGTCTTCCAGATGGGGTGTCCAATGACAAAAGGCATGACATATCGCCCGAAGCTCCAACACGTTGATGGGACGGAGAGATTCCTCCGGAGACCACCGACCCTGAGCACTCAGGCAACCCAGGACCACTCCCCAGCCAGAGAGGCTGGCATCCATCGTCACCGTGGTCCAGGATACCAGGAAGGACTTGCCCTTCAGCAGATTGGGGAGGTCGAGCCACCACGACAAATGTGAAGAGGAAGGGATACAGATGTCTCCAGAAGGTCCGGCTGACCCCTGCACACCTGGATCACAAACCTCTGGAATTCCCTCGTGTGAGCCATGGCAAATGGGACTGCTTCTATGGTGGAGAGGAATTTCCCCACTAGAAAGGACAGCTTCTTGGCTGGAACTGGATCTTGAGCCAGAACAGCAGAAACCCTGTGGGCGATCTTGTGAGCTACCTCTTCCATGAGAAACACCATGCTCTGCTGAGTGTCGAAGAGAAGGCCCAGGAAGACCAGATGCTGGGATGTGACAAGATCCGACTTATCCATGTTGATGATCCACCCGTGATGGGCAAGTGCCTGAATGCAGTCCTGAACCTGCTGATGAAGTTGTTCTGAAGAAGGGGCCTTCAGAAGCAGGTCGTCCATGTATGGAGTGACTCTGATGCCATTCGATGGAGGACGGACACTAAGTCTGTCACCCAGTTGCAGGAATCCTGCAAGAGAGGGAGTGCTGGGGAGCGTCGCTAGGGTGCGTAGCTGGTCGAGCGTGGGCTGCCTATTGTCAAGCTTTGCTGCGGCTACGGCCGGTTACAGATGCCAGCCGCAAGGCTGGATGACTCGTCCCAGAGGAGCTGGAGGCAAGCCCAGGATAGCCTGGCAATAAACAGCACAATCTCTCCTGCAGGGGAGAGTGCTGGCTAGAGAACGCTGAGTGGGGTTCGTCGCTGGGGAGCGTAGGCCAACAGAGTGGCTGAAACTCTCCAGAGAAAGGAAGAGGTAGTAAGACTAGGTGGGTGGTCGGCGACAGGCAAGGACTAGTGCCGCCAGGCCAGAAGTAACTTGTAACAGCAGAATAGACGACGCCAAGCAGGGTCATACACCGTCTGGCTAGGAGAACACACAATCAGCAGGAAGAGAGTGGTCCAGGACTAGAAGGGTCAAACACAGTTGAGCAAGAGGTATACAAAAAATCGGCAGGCAATGAATGGTCAGGACTAGCAGGGTCATACACGGCTGGGCGATAGGTAGATACAATCAGCAGGCAAAGAATGGTCAGATCTAGCGGGGTCATACACGGCTGGGCGATAGGTAGATACAATCAGGCAGGCAAAGAATGGTCAGGTCCAGCAGGGTCATACACAGTTGAGCAAAAGATGGGCAAACTCAGCAGGCAAAGAATGGTCAAGACTAGCAGGGTCATACACTGTGGGACAAGGAATCAGGGCTAGGCAAGACTAGAAATGCTTATGAAAGCTCAAAGGACTGGCCAGAACTCAGAGCACAAGGAGTGGTCTCACTGGCTTCAGGAACACTATAACAGTGCACTGAAGCCAGGGATCGGCACACTGATATAGGAGTCGCGTGCTACGTCATCCGCGCGCGACGCATGATGCACGGGAGAATGCCAGAGACCAGGAAGCCGCATGCGCACAAGGCGGCAGCCGCCGCGGGAGAGCCCGACCGCACGAAACCTGTGCAGGGACTCGGCGGGTAGGTGACACTGCCCCCCCCCCCCAAGGGGCGCCTCCGGAGCTCAAACAGCCGACCCCGCGAAGCGGGAGCGACGAAAGGCACGGACCAGGGCCGGAGCGTGCACCTCCGAGGAGGGAACCCAGGACCTTTCTTCGGGACCGTAACCCTGCCAATTAACCAGATACTGGAGACGACAACGTACCCTGCGGGAATCCAGGATGGCGTCTATAATGTATTCCTCCTGGCCATCCACTGTAACGGGAGCCGGAGGAGAAGGGGTTGCAGCTGGCATCGACGAAGGCAGAAATGCCTTAAGCAGGGAAACGTGGAAGACAGGGTGAATGCGAAGACCCCTGGGTAAGGCCAATCTATAGGAGACCGGAGAGAGCCGACGCAGGACCCGATAAGGACCCAAGTACCGGGGACCTAGCTTGTCTGATGGCTGGGCGAGCCGTATGTGTTTGGTGGAGAGCCATACCCGATCGCCGACTCGATAGAGAGGCGCCGGAGTCCGACGACGATCGGCAGAGATCTTGTGACGCACCTGAGCGGAAAGCAAAGAGGCGCGCAGGGACTGCCAATGGGAGGCAAGGGACTGCACCCTGCTCTCCACCGCGGGTACTAGGGACGTGCCCGGAGATAGCAAAAGTACTCGAGGGTTGTAACCGAGGGTGGCAAAAAATGGGGAGCAACCCAGAGAGGTATGACGGAGGGAATTATAGGACAGTTCTGCCAAAGACAGTAGGGAAACCCAATTGTCCTGCCGGTGGTTGCTGTAAGTCCGCAGGAAGTGTTCCAGATTCTGGTTCAGCCTCTCAGTCTGTCCGTTGGTCTGCGGGTGATAAGCAGATGAGTGATGAAGAGTCACACCCAAACGGAAACAAAAGGATCTCCAGAACTTAGACACAAACTGGGTACCCCTGTCTGAAGTTATATGCAGGGGAACTCCATGAAGGCGTACAACCTCTGATAGAAAGATCTCAGCCAGTTCCGGAGCCAACGGTAGTTTGGACAGAGGGATGAAATGCCCCTGCTTTGTAAATCGGTCGATCACGACCAGAATAGCGGTTTTACCCGCAGATAGAGGTAGGTCCACCACGAAGTCCATGGACAAATGGTTCCAAGGAAGAGACGGTACCGGTAGCGGTTGTAACAAGCCCACCGGACGGGTGTGTGGAACCTTCATGCGGGCACACACTTCGCAAGAGGCTACCAATGAGTTGACGTCCGAACGGCAGGTAGGCCACCAGAAGTAGCGCGTGAGCAGATCCAAGGTTCGATCAACCCCTGGATGACCAGCCACGGGGGAGCAATGAGCCCAGGACAACACCTCAGCGCGGTATGGTTCAGGAACAAACATTTGTGCCGAAGGGACATGAGACACCAGAACCGAAGAGGACTGAGCATCACGGATTTTCTGAAGAGTGACGGTGGAAATGGCACTCAGGATCAGCGAAGACGGAATGATGGGTTCAGGATCAGAATCCGGAAGAAGCACTGCCTCACACTGTCTGGACAAGGCATCAGCCTTTTTGTTCTTGGTCCCAGGGATGTACGTAATGGTATAGTTGAACCGTGAGAAGAAGAGAGACCACCGAGCCTGCCGGGCATTAAGTCATTTGGCCGTGGCTAGATAGGCCAGATTTCGGTGATCCGTCAAAATAGTAACAGGATGTGCGGACCCCTCGAGGAGATACTGCCACTCCTGTAGGGCTAACTTCACGGCCAGCAATTCTCTATTTCCGGTGTCATAGTTCCGCTCTGCCGGAGAGAATCGACGAGAGAAGTAGCAACAAGGTCGTAAGGTACCAGAAGAACCTACCCGCTGGGACAAAACAGCCCCGGCTGCGGATTCAGATGCGTCGACTTCCACGGTGAAAGGAGACGCAGGATCTGGATACAAGAGAAGTGGAGCCGAGGTGAAGGCCTGTTTGAGGACCTGGAAGGCAGCAAGTGCCTCTGGGGGCCATATGTGAGGATCGGAGTCTTTACAAGTCAGGCGTACGATGGGCTGGATAATCCTGGAAAAGTTCCTGATGAACCGCCTGTAATAATTGGAGAAGCCCATGAACCGCTGCACCCCCTTGAGGGTGCGAGGAACCTGCCAGTCCAGAACAGCACTGACTTTGCTGGGATCCATGGCTATACCTGAGGCAGACACTATATATCCCAAAAAAGGGAGAGAAGATTTCTCGAAGCTGCACTTCTCCAGCTTGGCGTACAGGCGATTAGCCCTCAGGCGAGACAAAACGACACGTACATGCTCTCGATGTTCCGTCAAAGAGGCAGAGTAAATTAGTATATCATCCAGATATACGATGACGTACTTGAGCAGCAGGTCACGGAATACATCGTTTACCAACGCCTGAAATACCGCAGGGGCATTGCACAGGCCAAAAGGCATCACGAGATACTCATAATGGCCAAAGCGAGTATTGAAGGAGGTCTTCCACTCGTCTCCTTTTCGTATGCGTACCAGGTTATAGGCTCCACGTAGGTCCAGCTTGGTGAACACAGTGGACCCACGGAGTCTGTCTAGGAGTTCAGGAATAAGAGGCAAGGGATAGGTATATCTCCGTGTAATTGCATTGAGGCCCCTATAGTCAATGCACGGGCGGAGAGACCCATCCTTCTTCTTTACGAAAAAGAACCCTGCTCCAGCAGGTGAAGAGGAGGACTGGATAAAACCCCTGGCTAGATTATCACGAATATAGTCCTCGAGAGCAGCAGTCTCAGGCAAGGAAAGTGGGTACGTCCGTCCCTTTGGGGGTGAGGTGCCAGGTAGGAGTTCTATGGCACAATCGTACTCCCGATGTGGGGGAAGAACCTCAGACCTGGTCTTGGAGAAAACATCCAGGAAGGAGCGATAAGGTGTAGGCACTGGGAAAGGCCCCTCCGTGGGTGGGGAATCAAGATCCACGGAAGAAATTGAAAGGACAGAAGAAGCGTCGTGGGTAAACACCAGTGAAGAAGCCGCCCAATCAATCCTGGGGTTGTTCTTTACCAACCAGGGGTGACCCAGGATAACCGGCGTCATGGAGGAGTGAATAATGTCAAATTCCACGGTCTCGACATGGGCGGAAGCGACTCGTAATGTCAAGGAAATGGTCCTGTGGGTAATACGGCCAGTACCCAGGGGAGAACCATCGACTACGACAATCCCAACGGACGGAGTTCTAGGAACCAAGGGTATGTCGTGCTGAAGGGCAAAGGAGTGATCGAGGAACGAACCGGCCGCACCGGAGTCCACCAAGGCCCTAGTAAAAAGAGACCCGATGTGCCAGGTAAGGGAGACAGGAATCGTCAGCCGTGGATTCCGCATTGAGGGGTATGACGCATGACTTAGGGGAATCCCCTCCACTCTTCCTAAGTCCTGCCGTTTCCCGGCTTGTTGGGACACAACCGGGCTATGTGTCCCGATTCTCCGCAATACAGGCAGAGACCTGAAGAACGACGCCTAGCCTTCTCCTCCTTAGGAAGGCGGAAAACATGACCTATCTCCATAGGTTCCGAAGTGGTCTCATGGGTTGCCGCGCGAGGGTTGTGGAACTTGGGCGCAAGGCGCACCATAGGACGTGCCAGAGGGCGTTGTTACCGCTCCTTCTCCTGCCGTCTTTCCTGTATGCGAGTCTCCAGAGACGAGCACAGAGAGATCAAGCCCTCAAGGGACTCTGGTATGGGTCGGGTGGTCAGCTCGTCCTTCAGATGATCGGAAAGACCGCGACGGAAAGCTGCCTTCAAGGCCCCATCGCCCCAATCCGTCTCGTACGCCAAGGTGCGGAATTCGATGGCGTACTGTGCAAATGGCTGGTGGCCTTGTTGCAGGTCTAGGAGGGATGCCTCCACCATAGCTCGTCTTCCAGGAATGTCAAAGACGGAACGAAAAGCAGCAAGGAAATTATCACAATCCTGAAGGAGAGGAGATTGGCGGTCCATAAGTGGAGACACCCAGGCCAAAGCCTGTCCCCGTAGCAAGGAGATAATAAAAGTCACACGAGCCTGATCAGAAGCGAAAGCCTCGGGTTGACTTCTGAAATGAAGGAAGCACTGATTCAGGAACCCGCGCAGGAGCTTGGCATCACCCTCAAACTTATCCGGAAGGGGTATACGAGTGGGCAGAAAGGCCTGAGCAACAGGGGGAGAGACAGGCCCAGGGATAGGCGTTGGTGTAGTGGGGCCGGACGCCTCCAAACGAAGCTGCTTACGCTGAAGCATGGCTGTTATGGAGTCCAATTTCTGGTCCAGGCACTGTATCTTGGAGGAATGCCGGTCCAGAACAGCTGCTTGTTGGAGCACCGCTTGCGAGAGATCCTCTGGATCAATCGACATTATGATTACTGGCACTGTTATAACTGTCACCCAGTTGCAGGAACCCTGCAAGAGAGGGAGTGCTGGGGAGCGTCGCTAGGGTGCGTAGCTGGTCGAGCGTGGGCTGCCTATTGTCAAGCTTTGCTGCGGCTACGGCCGGTTACAGATGCCAGCCGCAAGGCTGGATGACTCGTCCCAGAGGAGCTGGAGGCAAGCCCAGGATAGCCTGGCAATAAACAGCACAATCTCTCCTGCAGGGGAGAGTGCTGGCTAGAGAACGCTGAGTGGGGTTCGTCGCTGGGGAGCGTAGGCCAACAGAGTGGCTGAAACTCTCCAGAGAAAGGAAGAGGTAGTAAGACTAGGTGGGTGGTCGGAGACAGGCAAGGACTAGTGCCGCCAGGCCAGAAGTAACTTGTAACAGCAGAATAGACGACGCCAAGCATGGCCACGACTAGCAGGGTCATACACGGCTGGGCGATAGGTAGATACAATCAGCAGGCAAAGAATGGTCAGATCTAGCGGGGTCATACACGGCTGGGCGATAGGTAGATACAATCAGGCAGGCAAAGAATGGTCAGGTCCAGCAGGGTCATACACAGTTGAGCAAAAGATGGGCAAACTCAGCAGGCAAAGAATGGTCAAGACTAGCAGGGTCATACACTGTGGGACAAGGAATCAGGGCTAGGCAAGACTAGAATGCTTATGAAAGCTCAAAGGACTGGCCAGAACTCAGAGCACAAGGAGTGGTCTCACTGGCTTCAGGAACACTATAAAAGTGCACTGAAGCCAGGGATCGGCACACTGATATAGGCGTCTCGTGCTACTTCATCCGCACGCGACGCATGATGCACGGGAGAAAACGGCAGAGACCAGGAAGCCGCCCGCGCATGCGCACAAGGCGGCAGCCACCGCGGGAGAGCCCGACCGGACGAAACCTGTGCAGGGACTCGGCAGGTAGGTGACAAAGTCTCCCAGGACACACCTGAAGACTTGAGGAGCTGTAGTCAGACCAAAGGGAAGAGCTGAAAACAGGAAGTGCCCTCGGTCGCAGGCAAATCAGAGATACTGCCGGCTCTCTGGATTAATGGCAATGTGTAGATACGCATCCTGAAGATCCAGAGAGGCAAGGAATTCCCCCAGGGACATAGCAGCAATCACCATCCTTAGGGACTCCTGGTGATAATGAGTCCTGATCACTGAGAAATAGAGATCCTTCAAATCCAAAATGGGACAACCGCCCTTCTTAGAGACTACAAAGAGGTTTGAGTAAAAACCCATACCTCTGTCCTGAACTGGAACCGGCTCTAGAACATCCTTGTCCAGAAGGGCCTGGATAGCGCCATTGAGCAGACGGCATTTCTCTGTGCCCTGGGGCGTGTGAGAAGGAAAAAAAGCGAAAAGGAGGAAGAGAGATGAAAGGGATCCTGTATCCTTCCGCCACCACCTGGAAAACCCATGGGTCCCCCACTGAATCCTCCCACATGCTGTGGTAGTGACGCAGACGGCCACCCACAGCAGAGTGGGGACCTGGGTTCAGTGAATCATGCCGAAAAAGGCTTGGAAGCCTTAGGCTTGGAGGAGACCTTGGGCTTCCATTGCTGTTTGGGCTTGGAGGAGGCACACGGAGCTGAGAGAACCGCCTGGTTCGCTGGACTTTTCTCAGTCTGAAAGGAACGAAAAAAAATGATTGTGCTTGAGAGGCATTTTCTTCCTGTGGACCAAAGGCAGAAATGTATTTTTACCCCCTGTGGCCTCACTAATGAGATCCTTAAGATCTGGCCCAAACAATGACATGCCTTGAAAAGGCAAGGAGAGCAAGGCCTTCTTAGAAGCTGTGCCAGCAGACCACATCTTGAGCCAAAGAGCTCATCTGGCAACCACAGGCATGGTGGAAACCCTAGCCACCAAACACATGGCATCAAATAAAGGCAGCAGAAACATAGTGCTGGGCCTCAGAAATGTTGGCGCAACATATGCGAAGTAGGATCACCCTGGCGGACAGCCAGGGTGAGTTGTTCAGTCCAGACCACAATGGCTGGAAGCATGGCGGTACCAGCAGTGGCAAAAATGGACTTGTTATGTACTCCCTGCAGGAGTACTTGTGAAAAGTCATCCCCAGACATGAAAGATGGAATGTTGCGGAAGGTAGCTTGTCCTCCTATGGAAGCAAGGGCACCACCTTTCAGACTGCAGCCACGCTGATCTGAGGTCTGCATGAGTAAGCTGAAACCAGGATAAACAAATTTAGAAAACTCATTTGGCAAAAAGAGGGCCCCATACACAAAACATGCTTAGATAATGGTAATAACAATAAACATGGCATAAGACCATGGTAATCCATTAAGATTGATCATACCTTAAAAGGGAAACTGTTTCTGATCCCTTCACTCACATGCATTGCTAATGTGTCGTCTTGCCTACTCAGAGTAGTACACTGTCAACTGAAGGGAAATTCTTCATATTTTTAGATCCCTTGTACTTCAGTCCTTTCAGAGGCTGAGTAAAGGGTTGGCCAGTAGTCTGCCCTGGGAACTCTCCAGCTATGATAACTTCCCTATAACCAGCAGGTAGATTCACTAAGCGGTGATAGAGAGGTGATGAAGTGGAGATGACTTCTTCAATTTATCGCTTCTCCAATTCCTATGTTATTCTATGGAGCATATGGCATATTTGGCAGAATGTGGGATGACTCATCATTGAGTGCCCTGCCTCCTAGAAAGGACTCAATACCCCATTGGTACCAGCATGCCTCAAGTGATGCAAGGGAAATTGCCAATTTTGTGGTGAGACCACAGTAAAAAGGATGACAAGGAGTATTTTATACAAACAGAAGGATGGTGCATTCCCTTATTTAAACTGTGGCAAATGCATTTATAGCATCAAGGGAGATCAACTGGTGACATGTCTGTTGTAAATTATCCCTGCAGATTGCTATATATAGGGCAGAGTGACAGACCAGTAAAGATCTGAATTCATGAGAATAAATTTGTTATATGTTTGGATCCAAAAAGAAATGTCTAGATTGAGTCAACATTTCTTAGTGGTAATACATAACATTTCATATTATAATTAAAATTGTGGTGGTAAGAGGGCTTTTTTGTGCATATTTCTGGTACTTCACTGGGACTTGACACTATATAGTAGGAGGTTTTTAATAATTATATGTAATTAAAATATTCACTATGTGGCTTTAAGACTGCAGTGTTTTAGTGTCAAAAATGAATGCAAATATATAAAAGAAATGTATTCATTTTGTAACAAATTTGCAATTAACCAAAAATCCCATGCTTCATGACATTCGTATTAACAAGGTATACGGAATTAAAGTGCCCGAAGTTACAGAATAACATTTTCAGTGTTTTGTTGAAATACTTACTTTGTTTGTGCCCTTTAAAAGGAGGAAGTGAGAAGGGACTGTGTGTATAAGGGTAGAGCACAGAAGTGATTGATCTACAGATCAGCCAATACAATCCTGTCCGCAAGTGGAGGGACAGTCCCCTTGGTTATGGCAGTGACCGATTGTTGCAACGGTCTGTGAATCTCTAGTTTATCTGTGATGTATTTTACCCTCTGGCCAATCCAGATTTCCCAAGGGATGAGAACTCAGACTAGGATAAACTGGATGCAGCATATTTCCTTACTTGTAGATAAGCAGCCTGAAGAGCATCAGTAGGACAGCCAGTATGATCATCTCATCAACCTGTATTATTTTTTTTTTTTTTTTTTTTTTTTTTTTAGAAAAAAACAAGTAGCTTTTTTTTTTGGTTTCTCATTCCTTTTGTGCTAGAGGCTGTACAACATTGTTTCACAGTAGCTACAGTTAGATTAGCTAGTAAAAACTACTTTGCTACAGAAACAAGTCAGGGGTTGGGACGAGTGTTAACGCATCATACCCAAATAAAATTTGCCTGTGTCCATCCAGTATTCACAGTCCAGTAATAAACTATGTTATTTGAGTATTTTTAAAGAATTAAATTTACTGTACACATAGACAATGTGCATTTGCCATGTTCCAGACTCCATATGTTATACCTGAGTGTTATAAATAAAAAAATTGTGAATATTGGGGATGTTTTGTTACACAGCCACCTGTACTTCAGTCAATCGACTTGTCTAGCCCCTATGCAGTGCTGCTCCTGTATAGGTCTGTCCAAATCTGTCTAATGCTGGAAATGCAATGCCAACTCATCGCCTGAAGCCCAATATTGTGCTTGTAACATCAGTTGCTTGCTTCATTAGCAATATTAGATCATGGACATGCTCCTCATGCACACTCATTGAACATGAACAAATAAAGAAAATAAAGACCTGCATTTCTAGTCTATCATCATTTGTTCATATACCCTGATGGAAACCGTCACAGGAACCACTCTGCCCCTGTCTCCTGGAGGGGCCTGAGGGCCAGCCTCCTGCCCACAGACTATGGACCTAGCCCTGGAACAGGGTATGGCCTCTCCCTGAGACTGTTAAACAAGGAACTGTTATCCCAAGAACCCCAGAGACTGTGGACATTTCCGGGCCCAAAGAGACTGACAACCATGGACTGATGGCTTACTTCCAAGGCAATGGGCAGTAAGGGTTAATTATTTGAGTTTACCTAAAGTAACTTTCAATGTGTATTGTAGCCACTCAAGCCAGCATATTGTGAACTGTACTGAGACCCCCTGCCGTATATTAATTCATTCAAGCCCTCGAGTCTGTCCACTGTGTGAATTAAGCAACCCTTTTGTGTGTGAAATGTAATCATGTCTGAGTCATTGTATTTGTTAAACCATCTGCTGTTGGCCTTTTGTCTACTGTATTGTGATTGGATTGTGTCCCTATTGTATCTGCTTGGTCCAGGTATTTCAATGTAAGGTTTGAGTATAAATACGTGTGGTTTGTTCCAATAAAGGGAGTTCTTGTCTTAACCTACACTGGTGTTGTCTGGTGAAGTAAAGCTTGCTGTATGCAGAGTGTGTGCTTGTTACCCCGATACTAGCTTTGCCTAGTTTTGGGGTATATTGCAGTATGCTGTTGGATGTCCATCTGGCTCATAGCAGAAGAAGTGACCATTGACTGGGACACCAAGGCTGGGTGTTCGCTGGTACCGTCACAGAAACAAAGATGTAATGGTAAGGCAAAAACTATTTTCTCTGAAATTTTTTTTTACCCACAAATGCTTTGCACTAAACTAATTTGTCGCCAACACATCACTGCAACATTTGAGAAAGGAAGGAGGATCTCCATTCCAAAATGTGTTCTATATGCACTGCACCTAATACATGGGAGAATATCTTCATCTTTAAGTCCAGAGTATGATCTCTATGTAAAAGCATTTCTTAGCCAAATGGACAGCCAACACCTAAAGACAGAAGAGTATTAAAGCCCCCTGGCTTAAGAGTGGGGCCTGGTCAGATGATCAAGGTGTAGAAGCAAATCCCAAGTTGGATGCAGATTCTTTAGTGGAGGCGTTATTTTGGACAAAACCATTAAGAACAGAGTGATAAATTTGTCTAAAGCCTTTACCTTTTAAATTCCATGCCCTCAAGGAAAGACTATCTGGGCAAGAATGAGCCAAGAAACATGATAACTGGTAATAACCAGGCTAAACAGTCATGAAAATGGCTCCAGTCCCAAAGCAGTGTTGCCAACAGTCAGTTAGACCTCACAACTAATTAAGGCCCACTAGGAAAGCCCCTTAGCACTACGAAGCTTAATTTGAAAAAGTGGGAGGATTACCTGAATTCTGCATGTGAATAGGCTATGTTTCAGGAGACTTCTGTCTCCCTGTGTCAGATATTGTGTAAAAATAGTGATATAATGCATAATGTGGTGATGTGGGTGGGGGGGGGGGGGGGGGGAGTTACTTGAAATAAGGTATTTACGTTATAGAACGCCATTGAGATATCCTGTATAGATTTCCATGCACACAGCATGGTCTGGTCTTTAGACATCCTATATAATTCGCTAGGATGTTTGACATGATGCAATCATGGGCAGTAGAGACTGCCCACGTTGTGGGGCGGTCTCCCCCCACAACCAGATGCAAGTCAACATATTCAGCTAATTCGGGTGAAAATACTGCTCCTAGTGGAAAAATTAAATACTGTACTTACATAAAGTATTTAAAAAAAAATAAATAAGTGAAAGACATTGCTTTGCAATGCATTCCCCTCTGGCACTCTAAGGGTTAAAAGGCAGCTACCTCACTGCTCCACGCGATGCAGTCTTGCATTGCCTCACTCACACGATGCAATCATGCACAGTAGAGACCGCCCCACAACGTGGGCAGTCTCTACTGCCCATGATTGCATCATGTCAAACATCCTAGCGAATTATATAGGATGTCTAAAGACCAGAGTCTCCCAATGATTCCATAGTTACTGATGTCTGCCTTATGTTTGTTCGGTCTGAGCTTTACAGGCCTTGACGTATGACCTATAGGGGCACTTTAGCATGTAAGCAATCTCCCTGGTATCGATGCACCAGAGTGAGGGTGCCCTTTTATATCACCTTTTATGATTAAATTGCAGTATTGCCATAAAATAAAAGAATGTTCCATCCCTATGTGTGGAGGAAGCGATATGCACAATTGTTCCCTCAGATTTAACTAAATGTTTGCTATGCCTTTCCCTTTTATATAGGTAAACAATGGGACATCCCAAAATATACCATAAATGGGATATGCCTTTAGATTGGCTAGTGTTTCAAGTGTGTTTTCTTAAATGTCTATTTGTATTGTAAGTTGTAGCAATCAGTTTTGGTGAATTTTGAAGTATCGGCCAATTTTAATCAGTCAATCCATCTAACACTACTTTTGGCACAAAGATCGTTCAATTGCATGAGGTCACACTCCATTGTTAATATAATAGAATCATGAACTATATTGAGAAAAAAGATTATGTAGCATAACTTCAAACACAGTCTAATGGAAAAAAAGGAATGTAGTCCACATATTTTAGTCACATTTTAATGCATTGACTGTACACTTCATAGGACAAAATGTGTGTTCATTCAGAATTACGTGACCATTTTGGAATGTGGTTAACAGATGCCCCCAGACTTGCAATTGAGGGTAATCAAACGTAAAAGTAGCTTATTTGTTACCATTTCCAGAAGGCTACAAATGAAGTGAAATTAAGAGACATAATTTGTCTTTAGAGGTCTTTACACAATACAAGCCTTCATTGTGTAGGTATACACATCTAAATTCCATTTAACAAATATATTAGTACTCAGACAATGACCACCACAATTCTTTCACGATGTGACTGTCTGTACCAGAAACATTCAGTATTGCACTAATGACAAGTGGGGTTAAAATAAATCAGCAAGTAAAATGTTACACCTCCAGGCTGGTGAGAACCTTCAAAACTAGGCAGCATGTCACCTGGAAATTGGTGCTAAAGTTGCTTCTAGTTTCATAAGAGGCAGAAAAGGCTATGCATATCACATCTAATGAGCCAAATAAAGAACATGCAGAAGTATAACTCCCACACCAAATTAAAAGTGGACTTGTACACACATTCTGTAAGAAGCTTTAAAAAAAAAAAAAAAAAAAAGATAAATAAATAAATATAATAAAAATATAAAAAGAAGCAAAACCTGGGTGTAGAAGTGAGCCACTTTACCTAAAAAGCTTTTAGTGACAAAACCAAGAAATACATATATCTCTTTGCCAGACACAAAAATATATATGTGTAAGCCAAACCACACTCAAAGAGAAGATTACAGCCCTCAGAATGGTACCGTTAGTCAGCTCTTGGGGTATTTCCCAACACCTACTGATTAAATCCAGACAGATTTCCTGAGCTTCGAAAAACGTCAGTCAGGAAGCACCATCTGAGAATTGGCTCAGATATGGAGCCACTCTAAATTCCTCCCAAATGCTTGTCAAACTCAGATTCAACAAAGCAGCACAGGTACTGACCACTCATCTGTACCAAGTTACTCAAAAATTAAGTTTACCTTAGGCTGTCCAGTACTTATTTGGAGGAGGGCAATGACTCCATATTAAAACAGATACCTTTATTAAAGGAAAGCAGATACCCAAACCTTCTAGAGATATATTCACAGGGATAGGATGACAAAGGCATCTTACTGATGAAAAAGCAATATTTCCAACCTGGCCCCATATTGGACCATAACATCTCCCCATTATACACAAGATCAAAGAAAAGCATGCCAACACCCAGGGAGTGTGTGTGGGGAAATGACATACCGGCCCACACTAATACACATTAGCAATCGTTTAATATTTAAGAACATACATATACCACAGATAAGCGAACACAAAAACATAGCATCTCAAAAGCACATTCATAAGAGTGCACCTAAGCTCAAAGCAAAGTGTGCACATGCATAGGACAGCATGTTAAATAAGCTTGTAGATGCACCACTGCACAGGGTGGATAAAAATCAATGATTTAAAAAAAAAAAAAAAAAAAGTTGCCCATAGGTTTAGATCCTAGAGTATTACTAGGGAAGAGTTTTTTTTTTTTTTTTTTTTTTTTTTTTTTTTTAATGTAAAAAGTTTTGCAGATATTTACTTTGCTATGCACAGCCCTGCTTGTCTTCTCCTCCTACCTGCCCCAGGGAGCACATTCACACATCCCTTCTGTATGCTGTCAATGTGCTGTCGTTATCATAAGCTCCGGTAAGCATTATACTGAGGTTGCACACCGAAGGGAAGTGTGAACGCGCTCCCTGGGGCAGCTGGGAGGGAGGTGGAAGGAGAATTAGTCAGGGCTGTGCCGGTCAGCATAATGCAGTACGCCGATTCTTCAGCACGGTTCTCTGACTTAAAAGTACAATAACTGCAGATATATATATATATATATATATATATATATATATATATATATATATATATATATATATATATATATATATATATATATATATATAAAAGGTTGCCCTATTAATACTTTAGGATCCAACCCTATGGGCAATTTTTTTTGTAATACATCCCCTTTAAAAACCAGCAAGTGTACAAAATTCACTTAAAATCCCCAGATGGTATGAGATCCCTCAAAAATGCTACCCCCACAGATGGGGGGGGGGGCGCAGAGAACCACACTACCTCCCACCTTACAGGTTCTTTAGCCATCCACTGGACAACTGGCATTATAATCCATCAGTTGTAAAGCTACAGAGTGCCCATCTGTGAATGTCTAGCTGCCTCTTATACATTCACCCATTGAGTACACAGTTTTACACTTATTTCAAACCAAACTAACACTGATGAAACACTGCTGCACATAATTGCAGTCAAAAACAGAACACGAATTAGACAAAAAAAATTTATTTATTATAAAAATATACATATGCGCATGTGGAATTTAAACATTCAATAATCCAACTTTGCACACATTAAAATATATATTAATTCCTTGCTGGTGGTGTTTCCAGTTGTATACAAACAATAAGACTCATGACGTGCTTCTAACAGAGTTTGGCTTTCAAAAATGTAGAAACTATCCAAAAAGAATCACAGTGACACTGCAGAGAAACCTTAACACTGCGTGCTGGAGTATGCAATGCATTACAAAGCAATGCCTGCACATCCCTCCGGCACTAAGGGTTAAAAGACCATGTGCACAAAAAGAGGGAGCAATTCTGAGATAAACTGGCTGTAAAGTAGGGAATATTAACCCTTTATGGACCAGAGGTGTGTGCAACATTGAAAAGCACTGTGGTGCAAGCCATAGGGGCTGTAACAGGATCATTCCACATTCTCATTGATTTCAATTGGACCTTAACACCTTCAGTGCTAGAGCAAAGACACCAGGGCCTAGCACTTGAGGTGCTAAAAGCCCCATTTAAAAGTCAATAGAATTAAATATTTGCTCCCTACTGCGCAGACTGCTTCTCTTCTCAATTCTCCATTTTGGCATTGTGTATATTATAGCCTTAAGTGCTAAAAGGATGAAGTGGTTACCCTGCACACATAGGTATACGTTGTATTGATATTGCTGCCTGGGCAAAACCACTTTTAAGTCCAACTTTGCCTGCAAAATACAGTAAAGCAGCATAATGTAAGTTGAACACCAGTGCCACACAAGTGTACATACCTGCATAAGCTGAGGATGTACAATATTGTATGTATATTTTTCAGTAACCCAGAGCAAGCCTTTTCCTTTGCACTCCTACTCTAGCTGTGCAGTTTTTATAAGGAGCAGCTTAACACTGAATGCCAGAGGTGTATGCAACACATTGCAAAGCATCACATACCCCTCTGGCAATCAAAGAGCTAGTAAAAATGCTTCTCCCAAATTACTGAAAAACAGCACATGTAAGTTAGCTAATCACATTGTCATGTAAGATTTTGTGCATTTTAAGTTATCAGAGTGTGAGGAAAGGGGTATTTTTTTGGCTTGCATCAACCTTTCCATAACTACATATTAAATGTTAATCTCTTTTGCTAGATCAGTCCCTGGTACATCAGGGGTGGGCAGCCTAAAACCCTCCCACTATTGGACTACAATGCCAAGCACACCCAGGCATCATGGACCTCCTCAAATTAGGTTTTTTTTTATGCAACCTTTCAGAACTAGTATTCATATATGTCCTAAAGAAAAGGAAATACCAATTTCTGATGTATGCATCAATTTAGCCGGGCCACAGTTCTTTACCCTACAGAGATCTAGACACGGGATGTGTATTTCACGCAACATTTGACCAACACGTAGAATATGGCTACCATAGACAGATAACACTGCATTACTATAACAGCAGTTGACATTTATCATTGTGGGATAAATAAGTCTAGGTTTGTGATCACAAATTGTTATCTTATCCCTTCGGATGCAGTGTTCTACAGCAGGAGCAATTAAACCTGCCCTTAAACCCTGCACAATTCCAGGATATCCTCAATTAACCCTTTGAGCACCAGAGAGGAATCTAATGCAGTGCAATGGATACTTTTCTGGCACTGAAGGGGTTAAACACAAGTGGCTGTTAACTCCAACAACTACTTCAGAATGAACCACCAGTTTGCCCGTGTTCATGTGAGGAAATACAGAAAACCAGCAAAGGAGGAGCAGGAGGACAGGGTGAGAAGCCCATGTTGACAGCACACCTGCTGCTGACTTCTGTATCAGCATATGGCCTGAAGTGGTAAAGCACAACACTACAACAGTAAGGTACAATTAAATAGTATTTATCCAAGAGGACAAATTGATAAAGCCTCTAGAGAAAACACAAATAAGAATTTCTAAAGGATATGCTAAACAAACAAAACATATATAGCAGCAAACAAAATTGAAGTGCAAGACTTCCCTACATAGACCTTGGATTTTGAAGTGTGGAATTTTTATTATTAGCAGCAAACAGTCCAAATGATTTGCCTTGTGAATACTTAGCTTCTAGCACTGATGATCTAATAAAAGACAGCAAGCGCCTCTGCATACAGGTAGCTTAGGAAGTCAACTCATGAGGTGGCATATGAAGGATCCCAATCTATAATGACATGTATTGTCTGAGCGGAGATTGGATGTTAATAGCAGGAAGAGACGGCCTGCATACAAGAAATAGTCTCAATGCTTTGCTTGGATTCCTTATTGTCAGAAGTAGATGTAGCCGTAAAACCAGTAGCAAACGGCTACTCACCACGGCCACATCCCTTCACATTATGTCTGGAGCAGCTCCACGATACACAGCTTCTTTTGCGGATCCCTGTAACTGATGCACCTGTACACAGTCTTGGGCTGATGCCCGCACAGTGCCAACACTGCCAAGTCTATGGTTTGCATATGTCTGTATACATTCTGGGTCTGGCTCCCTACAGTCAGGTTTATGAAGTGCATTTGCCTGAATGCAGTCTGGGGTAGATGTCCGCAAATGATTAATGCAGTTAGATCTATGAAATGGATTTGTCCGTATGCAGTCTGTAGAAGATCCCTGTTCGGAGTCGAGTCGCTCCAGGAGCTCATCGGCACTGGGTCTCTCCTTGGGTCGTGCAGCCCAGCAGCTCTCCACTATGTCCCTGGTGGCTCTTCCTTCCTCCGTGCCACTAAACGCCTGGCCGAGGTTTGGCCTCAGATCATATGCCACCACTGCATAGAGCACACACTGGCGATCCCCAGTGTAAGGCAACTCCCGTGTCACCATCTGCCATAGGGTCACCGCGAACGAATAGATATCAGCCTTCACTGTGACCGGTTCGCCCTTTAACAATTCCGGCGCTCTGTGGGTGTAAGTGCCCCCGAGATGTCGGAGTTGGGTGCAGCAGGGGTCCGCTCCGTCCTCTCCATCCCGAAGCCTCTGTGAGCAACCGAAGTCCCCGATCTTGCACTGGTCCCCCGGGGCTAGCAACACGTTGGCTGGCTTGAGGTCCAGGTGTACCACTCCGCCCCGGTGCAAGAAGCGAAGTCCGTCCGCCACATGCCTGGCATAGCGCAGACAGCTGCCACGGCCCAGAGGGGGGCCACCACCGTAGATCCGCTGGTGCAGGGTGGTGGTACCAGCGTATTCCATTATGATGGTGCCAGGTCTGCCCGGATCCCCTGGACAGGAGGCACTCGCAGCCAGTATTTGCACCACGTGTGGGTGCTGGAGGCGAGCAGCGTTCAGTTCGGCCCAGAAGCTCTGTCGAGAGGCTAGGTTGTTCTTAGTGCAGCGCTTCACCACTTTCAGCGCCACAGTCTGTCCCCTGTATGTTGCACGATAGACAGAGCCGAAACCTCCAGACCCCAGCGGCTCCAGCAGCCGCACCTGCTCCCAGTCAATGCTACACCAGGCCAAGCGAGGAGGTAGGCGGGGACCTGCGGGCCTACAGCGGTTTCTGAAGGAGGCGGAAAGGCTGCCCGGCTTATGGCTCAGCTCCAAGGGACTACTGCACGGGCGTAAGTCTATGGATGGGGATAGGTCCCGCGGCAGGAACCGCTCCACAGGAATAGGGGAAGGCATGGTACAGCCTAGAGACAGCTAGATCCAAGCGAGCTGCTCTACTGCTAGTAGGGGCGGGACCGGTACCCCGCTCACATGTATATGTACACACGTGTCATGTGCACGCATCAAATAGACACAACCAGTCTCCTTAACTCCTTGGAGACATCGGTAGGGGCAAAAACGTTAATTATCTACTGTAAGTGCAAGATAACATATCACTAATTAGGACATTTTCTATTTTCTTTACAAACTAAAGCCGTTTACTGCGGATTGTTTTTAAATAAGTAATAATGTAGTTTAATAATCACAAGTCAGATAATTAACAGTTTGAGTGCCAGATGGGTACACAACTAAAGGGTTAACAATTTAAGGCCCAAAGGGTGCGAACCAGACATTGTGAATCAATGCGTTGCTCACTTCTCTCTGGTCCTTAACCCTTTGAGCGCCGTGGTGGGGGGTCACGATGCGTACTCCTCTGGCATTCCAAGGGTTAAGATTAAATTAATATGTCTACTGTATAGAGACTGCAAGAAATATTTTCATCTTTAACTTTTTAAGTGGGGAAATGTTCTAGCGCCTGTTGTGATGTATTAAAGAAGCTGACACCAATTACTACTGCCCATATAATAGGTAATTTAATACGTCTACCAAGTGTCCCTCTTTTAGACCCAAACCCCTCTGTCCCTCTTTCCCACCCTGGTGTCCCTCTTTTTAGGAGATCAGACTGTGTGATATGTATATAAGTGTTTCACAGTGCTCCACTGCAACAAAACTCACATTATTGCTTGTTTAAAGGTCAGTATGTGTGTTTATATGTTAGTCTGTGTAAATAAAATACATTGGTCTTGTTATAAGTCATTTATTAGGTTACACAAGGAGGTGTCAGTAGGTCATGAAACAGCCTAAAAATTCTTGGTAACGCCCCGCCCACCAGCCATGCCCCCCAGAAACACCCTCTAAAATACAAGTGTCCCTCTTTGGCAATTTGAAATGTTGGGAGGTATGTTAATATAACCGTAAATATCAATCCAGACGCTCATACAACATCAGGACAGGAGATGTTGTGCCTGTAACGGATACCCAAGTCCTTGGGTTGGACTCAGGCCGTTGTTCCAGGTTTCTCCCTCCAGAGCTACAAGTAGGCAGCTCCACCGGTTATTCCAGCAGCATTTCTTCCTAGGATGGGGGTCAACAGAAGTCCCTTGATACCATCCAGCAACAAAGACACAGGAGTTCAAGTTCAAACTGTAACACAATTTATTGCACAAACTTCAATTCTTTTATACATGCAGAACCACATCCAGATACAATACTAGACAAAGGACAGGGATATATGGTGTAAACATAACACAAAGGGCCAGGCATGATTACATTATTTATACAAAGGGGACTGAGTAAGGGTAAACACTGTGACAAAAGACTGAGGGACTCGAATACACATCTTTACACAATGGCCAGGGGGTTGAAGCATCTTTGAATATTCTGCTTCAACCCCTGGCCAATCAGGAGTCTGGAATCTGATGGCCAATCCTGGCCAAAATCATCATGGCCATCTCAGCCAATCAGAACTGGTAGGCGGGCAAACAACTGACCAATCCAAGGGGCGCCTACTTTTCCCATGCAAAGTCAATGGAGTCCCTTTAACTCAGACTGGCCAATCAGGAAGCTGCCTACTTTCCCATGTAAAGTCTATGGGGCTTGTTGAATAGGCTGCCCATATGGCAGCCAGCCTGCGGCAGGTTTTACAGTCCGTGTATTTCAGTCTTTTTGGAGGAGCTGTTCTTCATGTAACCCCCAAACAAACTACCAGACACTGGTCCACTGGCTGCCACAATGTCCCTTAGGCGGTGGGCTTTCATAGACCTGTCACTCGCCGCCAAGTAACGGCCTAGGGTCCGTTACAGTGCCAAATACTATTGCATAGCTCCAACATTTCACACATGGAAAAAAGTAGACTTTGATCCGTTGCCATACCAATATAGGGAAATCTTTTACAGATTGCAAGCTCTGAGGATCAATACAGTTAAAATTAGATCAATCCAGCATTCAGATTAAGTAAATTATTGCAGCAGATTTCTGCTCTTTGCTCAGACCTCACAAATCATTAGAACCACTGAGCAACATGCATCTCTCCAGCTGCTGAACTACTGTTTTCAAAGTCTTCAGCCATCCATTGGCTGGCTATGGATGATAGTTATAGGCTAGGGGATCTACTTAATAAGCTGACTATGACAGTACTATATCAATGATCTGTTGTTCTTTATTAATTAATCCAGCAACCACACGGGGACAGGGGGGGACACAAAGCAGCACAACATAAGTCATCCCAACACGCCCTCGAACAACAGGGGTTAACCCACAACACAACATGCACGCCTGTCACTCCAAGAACAAACCAAGCTCACCTATGTAACCTCAGCAGTCCATGGGGACAAAACACACACCTGACAGGTGAATACCAATTACACATAACCACACCACTAACCACAGACACACCAGAAAACAAATACCTGGATAAAACACACTTTACCATTACTCCATTATGACCACATGAACACCAGCCTACTGCTGTTTAGAAGTGACAACCCACCCTCCTCAGAAATAGTGTGAGAGAGACACTGACAGAGAGACGGACCAACAACAGTATGTACACATGCTTGTACCTAAGATGACAATGGAGGTGAAGGTGTGAGAGGGCTAGGGCTCATCATCCTCCTCCTCCAAGCACTTCTGTCCAACAGATGTCACCTGCTGCAACTGTTCATGCTCCGGCTGAAGGCCTGCCATGCTGATCTGTTTGTGTGTGTGTGGCACAGTGAATATGCCACTCCATTGCCTGTCAATGTCTTGTCTAGGCGTCAGTACCATGTGAGGTGTCCATCAAGGGGATGGCAAGCAGACATATGTATGTGTGTGACGCTGACCCTGAGCACACACCTCATCAGTATGTAGATCAAGATCCATGAAATAGCCTCTCTGTTTCATGGCTCTTGGTTTACACACCAATATGTGTGCCCACTCACATATACATATGTCTGCTTGCCATACCCGTGATACAAACCCCAAAAGGTCATGATGGCTAGACAACACCTTGACAAGCAATGGATTGTTTACTCCATGTTACATAACCAAGCTGTACCCGTGGAGTGCCAGTAAGGTCTCCAAAGCATTGCTGAGCAATGTGTTGCGTACACCTCTGGCACTCAAGGGTATGATGATGGGTCAGCAATAGCATGACTGTTGTGTTCATAGTGCACCTTCCAAGCCTGTTGTCACTCTCTGCAGGCATCCATGGCATGACTCCTCATGGTCCAGATGTTTGTTCCAGTGACACTTTGAATCCACTTCCATGAGGATCACCTGTTAGTGTCCATGTCAATTACACATATGATCACATATGACTATCTTGTGTCATTGATCACCTTTCCCTTGTCAGGGTTTGAAAGGGATCATAATACTGAATATGTTTTAGAAATCTATGTAGTAGGGTTCATCCCGCTGAGTAAAACAAGGGAACTCCTACTGCTGAAAGGTGTTTCATTCCAAAGTGATTTCTGCTCAAAGTTGAATTTCATTGATCAAATATCACAGTGGCCTGGATCTGTACAGTGGCACTGTTGCTACACCATCCCATGGACAGCTCTGGTCCCAGCACCATGAATCTCCATAGGATGGTGTAGCAACAGCAC
Organism: Rhinophrynus dorsalis; assembly: GCA_037306005.1. Lineage (NCBI taxonomy): Eukaryota > Metazoa > Chordata > Amphibia > Anura > Rhinophrynidae > Rhinophrynus > Rhinophrynus dorsalis. The sequence continues at coordinate 120,778,178 of CM074723.1, read as the reverse complement.
CACTTGACAACATCAGGCCACTGTGATTTTCATATTTAAAAATCAACCGTGAGTTGAAATAACTTGTGAATAAAACATCCTTCAGCAGTGGGAGTTGCCTTGTTCTACTCAGGGGGATGAACCCTGAAACATATTTGTTCAAACATTCTAAGCATTACTAACCCCTTAATTGTGTTCATGTTGTTGATCTGTGTAATGTGTTCATGTTGTTCAAGTTCAACTCACATCATGGAGCAACACCCTGATGTTTGGCTTTCATATGTGGTTTGTGAGTTGAACTTGTACAAACGTTTCGGTATGTGATGTGTGTGCTCACCCCTGCCATCCATCGTGCATCAGTTGTGTTCACTGTATAGCTTTGCAATGCATTGGAGACAACTGTAACACGGTGTATGTTGTGTTTGCACCCTCTCATAGTTCAATATCTCATACCCAGGTTAGTTGTGCATCATGTGTGCTCTCTGAATAGCTTTGTAATGCATTGGAGACAACTCTGCCACTAACTGGGTCTGATAAAAACAAACAGACATGGACATGTGTCGAAGCAACAACTGCACATTTATTTATTCAACAATGAACCCCAATTTTCTTTTCTTGGGGGTTGCTTTGGGTGGGGCTGCAGGGGTGGCCTCCTGCAATCGACACCGTGAGGCCTTAGTAGGTCTGGAGGCTGTGGGTGGCAGTGGTGAAGTGCTGGCAGGGGTAGTGGCAGTAGAACTGGAGGCCTGGGCCTGGCATAGGGTCTATAGCCTGTTGCGTTCCCTCATCTCAACAACCACCTGGTCCATCGCAGCTGACATTCTGTTGGTGTAGTTGACCAGGTGGTTGGTGAGGGTCAACTGCTGGGCCTCCATTGCCCTCATGCTGACCAGGGGGTGTTCAATATGCTGCTCCAGCCTGTTGAGGGACCGTGCACACCTCCGGCCCACCGGTAGTTGCTTCCTTTGTAGTGCCAAACACTCCTGATCCATGACCACGGTATTGGCAAGAGTGTGTGGTGTGGAGGGAGACCGGGGCAGTGGTGGGGATGCCCTCTGGCTGTCCTGTGGCTCCACCACAAGCAGTGGGGGAGATGTTGTGGAGCTATGTGCTCCGATGTGGAGGGAGCATGGGGACATCAGTGCTTTATCCCCAGATGAATCTCCCCCTGGGGATGTCACACCCTCCGACTAGGTGGCTAGCATGGGTGGTGGGGGTGTTGTTGTGGGTTGGGGTTGTGATGGTGGGGTGAACACCACCTGGGCCTGTGGTCGTTGTGGCTGGTCAATGAGGCTAGGTGTTCATAGTCCAGCGGCCACTGGCTACTGTCCTGCGGGTGTGCTCTGGTGGCTGTACGCACTGGCTCATGCTGTGGCATCCCCACGGGCATCCGGTGTCTCCCCATGACTGGTGGTGCGTCCTGGAGTACAGTATACTGCTGCTGTTGCTGGAGGTGGGGTGGATCCTGGGGGCCATGCTGGGGCCACTGCTGCTGCGGCTGCTGTTGCTGGTGGTGTGGTGGACCCTGGGGACCATAGAATGCCCGCTGCTGCTGCGGCTGGTTGTGGGGTGAACCCGGGGGGCCATAGGATGCCCACTGCTGCTGCAGCTGGTGGTGGTGGTGGGGTGAACCCAGGGGGCCATAGGATGCCCACTGCTGGGTTATCATGTGTATCCCGTGCATTGTGGATGGCAAGGCATACCTCCTTGCTATCCACATTCATCAGGATTCATGTAGTGACCAAAACTGAACCATCACAACATGAGTGACACAAATCCATTGCATGTCATACACTTAGGCCTCAACAGCAAAAACACTATAACCTCTTAACACAGCAATGCACCAGCGATGACCAATGACTACATAGTCCAACCAATGATGTTAGCAGCAGTAACAAACACACCAAGCACACCAACCAACATGATCTGTGGAACCCAACAACCCAATCAGCTGGAGGACATATGAACACACCCCAGGACACATAAAATCCTAACGCACAGCAAACATGTGCATGGTTATACTGTAATATTGGAGGTTACTTCTACCTTTTCCCATGTTATGCTATGGAGCCTAAGTACTGATATGTCACGTGTTTCAATCTCAGTGCATTGGCTCCACAGAATAACACAGGGATTGCAGGTGTGATGACACTGCAGTTGTCATGTACACATTGTCACCTCTATCTGACACCCTAGTGAATGTCCACCCCCATCATGGTTGAGCCTTGTGAATCACATGTGTCCTGCAGAGGCGGTGAATGCCCCCTGGCCACCTACACTCTGCAGGCTACATATGATTCAGAGAGCTTATCCTTGACCATTCAACTTGGACTAACTACCTACATGTACAATGCCTAGCCCTGACATGCAGTAACAATAATTCAAGCAACATGTCATATTCCCTCCTTTCTATCTTCCATAACCCTTTGATTGCCAGGGGATTAGCCAATGTATTGTGAAACAATGCATTGCTTATCCCTGTGGCACTCAAGGGGTTGTGTGCTGACCTCTTTGTCACTCTATGTATGAAATTGTGATACACATAACTGTTATATCTTTGACTGACACATGATGTGCATTGTTTTTGTGCTGTGCATGATGTTGTTGTAGACAGCATGAAGAGGGTTAAATATGGCTTTGACCATTCTTATTTATGCTGGGTTTGTCATGTATTCCATCCTTGTTTGAACCCCCTCCAAGCTGTGTTGCTGGATTTGTGGTGTGGAATGCTGGCCATGTGTTCAGGTGTCACTGTGTTGGGCCATGGTAGGTGTCAAGATATGTGTGTTGTGTATGTACCCTTTGATGCACCTACCGGTGGCCTGGAGGCAGCTTTCGTCTCCGGTGTCAGGCTATCCTGGGATACCCTGTACTGTGGTCTCAGAAATGGTCCTCTTCAGCATCTCCTCCCAGTCCTCATAGTGGATGCACAGGGGTGGGCCACCTCCAGTGCCTCTCACATGTAGCACCTCCTGCCCCATTTTCTTCTTCACCACTCTCTTGCAGTCTGCCCATCTCTTCTTGACAGACTCAAGAGAGCATCTGCTCTCTTGACATGATGGCCTCCACCAGGACCCTATTCTCCTCGGTGGAGTACTTAAGGTTTCACATCCTCTCCTCCTCAGTACCACCATGAGATAGTGGAGAGCCTTGGCTTAGGCTCTCAGGCCCTGCCTGCGATGGCCCTGGCTGTGTATGGTGCACCCCCTGGACTACCCCTCGTCCCACTCTCTCCACTGACCCTGCAGTAGATGTTCCTTCTCTGGCGTGGCTGCCCCTCCACCCCAGGGATCTCCCTCCCCTACCCTGACCAGGGATACCCACCTGCTCCTCTTCCTTCTCTCCTCCTACTCTGCCCACCCCTCTCTCCTGTCCTCCTCTCCTCTCCATTCCTCTCACCCACTCACACTCAGGCCCTCACACATTTACTCACTCTGTGTCACCCACTTGCACTCAAAGACTCACACTGACAAAAAAAAGATAAAGGTGTGTGTGTTTTACTAACAAAACAAAATATGGCCTGTGTGTGTGTGTGTGTGTGTGTGTGTGTGTGTCTGTTTGAATGAGAGTATTTGGTATGTACAAAGGTGTATTATGTGTCTCAAAGTGTGCTGCAATCCTTCCAACTCCTTCTACCTGTATGTGATGCGCCTCAACTACCTGTCTTTTTACACTAGCCTCCGCTCCTAGGTCCTGTGCTCTAGCTCTAATGAACATGATACACAGACAAAGGTGCGTCGGTTATTTTAGGTGTATATATAGTTTATTTGACTGAACTTGAAACTTTGGGGTGCTGTGATTGGCTGGGGCACTAGGTAACGGACGTTCGCTTGTTTTTTTATTGGGACATTTCTCACGTTATTTATCGTGTGTTTTGCGACGGTGACGAGGTCAGATTCTGGGCGACTCCAGTTTTGTAGTTTCCGTGTGTTTTGTAGGCTGTCACCCGTTAGCCTTTCTGGGTAATGGAGATTTGAATCTCTCGTTACCCAGTCTTGGTTAAGTCGCGAAGGCCTTTTTTTACATAACGTTGGTTTTAATGAAAACATTTGGATTGAGCCCTTAGTGAGCAAGAGCTTCAAGATTGTACAGGAGCCAAACATTTATTTATTTGTTTATTAATCTTAGAGTACTAGAGATTCCTTCCATAACTTAAATGAGTCTCTCTGCTGGTTCTATGGTCCTCAATGTGGGATAAAAGTCATAGATCAATCTCCAGAATACCCTGTCCATGCACTGTGAGCTGCTTGGCTAGCAAACCAGCCAGAGGAGAAGACACAGCCACAGAAAATTAGAGGGCGCACTGGCCTTTCAATCACAGAGCTTGGTAAATTAGGAGAAGGAAGGTGAAATGACACCCCATTTTAAACTGGTGAAGCATTACACCTGGAATTTTACATGTGGAGGTCCTTAGAAAGCTGTTTTGTACCAGTCAAAAGGGTACTGTTGGAGGGGGTGTTAATACAAATACAGGACACTGTACACTATATATGCAACACAAATGTGTTATAATGCAATTCATGGAATTTCACTGTAGGTGTGTGTGTATGTATAGTAGAGTTAAGACTGTAACCATATTAGTCCAGTGATGTACATGTGAAATAACAAACAAAATTAATATCTTGTAATAACTTTTTATTGGACTAACAGAATTATGGATTGACAAGCTTTCGGGATAAACTCGCTTTCTCAAGTCTAAAACATTTCTGAACACAAGGACACATAATTCACAGTTAAAACAGTTAATACATTGAATTCAAAGCTGTGTTGTTTGCTGGGATTAACACAGCCGGACTGCTGATAAGACAGGGACCAATAGAAAATCCACACTCTTCTTGCAGAGGGTCGTACATACCCTGTACAAGGCAGAGTGTGTGGGGGGAGGAAGAGAAAGAGAAGAAAAATACAGGAGATGGTATGGGAAGAGAGAGAGTTAAAAAAAGATTGCACATATGCTACAATGCCAACAATCCAGTATGGGCATGCAGGCCCATATACAACTTGTGCCCATATAGGTAGATATATACATACACATACATACACACACATATATATGTGTAGGTTTTGTTGTTGTGGGTGGCTTTATTCTTTATTCTCTGGGCATACATGCTGGCATAGTTTGCAGCTAGGCTTCCTGCATTGTCTGGTACCTTTTTCTTATTCTTCTCATCAGTGTGTAGTTTTCTGCTGATTAGTTTTTGTTGAAGGTTTGGTGGTTGTCTAAAGGCCAAAATGGGGGTTTCAGAGAAGATATTTTTTCAGAGTATCATCTTCTGATAGCATTGGTTTTAGATCTTTAATAATTTTCCGTATTTTTTCGAGAGCTGGGTTGTAGGTGACTACAAGTGGTACCCGTGTAGAGATTTTTTTCTTCCTGTACTGCAGCAGGTACATGCGTGGTGTTTTTAGAGCAGAGTGGATTTGTTTGGTAATAATCCTATATTTGTAGCCTTTCTGTCTCATAGACTGGGAGAGTACATTTAGGTGTGAGTTACGGTCATTAGGGTCAGAGCAAATTCGATGGTACCTAGTTGCTTGGCTTTATATGATGCCCTGTTTAGTATGGGATGGGTGGAAGCTGGAGCTGTGAAGGTAGCTGCATCTGTCTGTGGGCTTTATGTAGAGCGAGGTGTGGATTGTGCTATTGGTACATGCCACCATTGTGTCCAGAAAGTCTACAGATTTTGTAGAGTATTCCATTTTTAGTTTGATTGAAGGGTGGAATGGGTTTAAAAAATCATGGAATTTATGAGTTTTTCCTCACTATCGCTCCAGATGATGAAAATATCATCAATGTATCAGTAATACTTGTATGGTTTGGTATGTTGAAGCCAGAATGATTTTTAACAGCAAGAATAGAGGACTAAATGTTGATTTGGGTTTCCTGTCCCACAATCAAATTTTCACATGACCCCTCTATCATTATCTTACTCTTCATATATATCCACATGTTAACATACATTCTAATGGCAGGTTTCATATTATTATTAACATATTAAGTATACGTACTGTACTGACATATGCTTTCCCATACTCTTATACATGCAGGCGCATATATATATGTGGGTGGACTATTCTATATGTATATTTGGGTTTATGCACATATATGTGCATATAGGTATGCATGCATGTATGTATGTATACATATATGTATATGTACTAGTACATATATATAGGTACATGTGTATAGATATATGTTTTAGTATGCATTCCTACATATTGTGTTTACGTATTTAGGTATATGCATTTATGTATATGTATGTGTCCATATGAATGTGTTTATATGTATATGTGTATATGCTATATACATGTATATTTGTGTGTGTGTGTATATAGATATATTGTATGGGTATGTGTGTATATGTGTGTGTGTATGTGTGTGTGTGTATATAGATATATTGTATGGGTATTTGTATGTGTGTATATGTGTATATGCATGTATATGTGTGTGTTTATATGTATGGATGTGTGTATGTATGTGTGTGTATATGTATATGTGTATGTATGTATGTATGTGCATGTACACATGTGTGTATATGCATATATGTGTATGTATGTGTGTATACCCCCATACCATCTCCTGTATTTTTCTTCTCTTTCTCCCCCCCCCCCCCCCACACACACACTCTGCCTTGCACAGGGTATGTACGACCCTCTGGAAGAAGAGTGTGGATTTTCTATTGGTCCCTGTCTTATCAGCAGTCCCACTGTGTTAACCCCAGCAAACAACACAGCTTTGAATTCAATGTATTAACTGTATTAACTATGAATTCTGTGTCCTTGTGTTCAGAAATGCTTTAGACTTGAGAAAGGGAGTTTATCTCAAAAGTTTGTTAATCCATAATTCTGCTAGTCCAATAAGAAAGGTATTACTAGATATTAATAAATATATATATATATATATATATATATATATATATATATATATATATATATATATATATATATATATATACATACACACAGAGCAACATTACCCCTTTAAGTACCAGAGAGGTAGCCAACACATTCCAACACAATGCATTGGATACCTCTCTGGCAGTCAAAGGGTCATTCTGAAAGGAGTTAAAAAAAAACATGCAGTGGTGTAACTAGTCAGTGGAAGTCCCTGGTTCAAACATTTATCTGCCCCCTGTCTAGCATTCAATGGGTTAAAGGGACAGTAATATCCCCTAAAAAAATATTTAGAGTTAGGTAGAGGTTGAAAAAAGAAACTAATTGCCACAAACCCTATCTCACAAACTGCTGGTCCCCTGACCGGGATCTACTGCTGTCAGCTAGCCACTGACATCAGGAGAAGGGGAGGGAGGGGGAACTTTGAATCCCTCTACCTCTCACACCATAGCGGTTTGAGAGATAGGGTTTGTGGTGATTAGTCTCTTTTTTCAACCTCTACCTAACGCTAAATATTTTTTTAGGGGACATTACTGACCATTTAAACTCCCCATTTAAATCAGACTTGGCTTTTAACCGCTGGAGGGAGATTCACTAAGCGGTGATAAAGAGGTGATTATGTGGAGATGACTTCTCCAGTTTATCACTTCTCCGGTTCCTATGTTATTCTATAGAATGTATGCAGTAAGGTCTCCACTGTTGAAGAAATCTTAGTGTATTGGCTCCACAGAATAACATAGGAACTGGAGAAGTAATCAGCTGGAGAAGTCATCACCACTTTATCACCTCTTTACCACTGCTTATTGAATCTCCCTCCTTGAATGCTAGAGAGGTCTCAAACACATTGCAAAGCAATGCTTTGGATACCTAATATTCAAAGGGTTAAATGCCCCATTTCAACCAATGGGGAATTGAGACCTTTTTTATTTGTTCCCTATAACGCAGTTGGGTTACTCCAGTTCTGAGCCTTTTTAGCATATTGAATTGACCTAAAGTGTTGGTGTTGGTACAGAGAAAAGAGCAAAGCAGAGAATATCATCAAATTATTTTACATTGCACTTTGTGAGACCTCGTATGTGATACAAGAACAAATATAAACTTCATTGATAATGATGTGCAGGGTTTGTTAACCCTTTGAGTGCAAGCGGTATCCAATGCATTGCATACCTCTCTGGCATTCAAAGAGTTAACCTGTACATTCATGGAAAAATGACTTACACCTAAACAATGATGGCAGCTGGACTGCAATGAGCCTGTGTGGGGACAGGCTGGAATGATTGTTCCCCACCTGCTTATATGCCAGTTTACACATAAGTGTTTTTGTGGTCATTTTGAAATAAACCTGTAAGACTTGATTATGCTTTTCTGGCGATTATAAAGATTTTTATGGCACAACTGGCACCCTCTTATTCTTTCTTCTTGCGTTTTTATCCTGAACTGTGATATGCAGCATCCATGGGCTACCTTGTTATTTTATGATGTTTGCATGGATACAGTATATCTTCCATTTTCAATTATTGCTGTTCTTTCACAGCTAGAGGGAAAGGTGAGTACACATTTTATGATATTTTCTAATGAATTTATTATTTCTTTGATCATACACAAGGAGGTACCCCATTCCATTGTTTATATTCAAGAGAATTGAGTCTGATTACCTTAATGTTACTCAAGCAGGGAAACTCTGAAGTCCTGGCCTGTTAGTGGGCCTTGAGGACACAGATTAAGAACAACAGATGGAATGTACAGTAAGATATAGAGAATGCTTACTAGAGACCAGAAAAAAGAGACTTTCTGAATTTATAAATTGAAAACTCTATTACTGCTTGACCGAAATAAAGATATAGAGGGGGTAGAGCAGGGTTAGGTAAGTCCAGTCTTCAGCTGCCACTAACAATGCATGTTATCAGAATATCGCAGCTTGAAGAGGTACTACAATTGGTGTAGTGACTAACTGATCTACTGTATCTCACAACACCTGAGTGACGTCAGTCCAGCTAATCTCGAGAAGTAAAATTGCTGTAACAGATTAAAAATGAGCTAAACTTTGTGTGAAGTAGCCTCAGCATGTGATTGGACACTGAACATATCAATGTCCATTAAATGACCCACCCACATAGGCGCTAGTATCAGGTGTACCTGCCTCATCAAAGACCAGTGCGTGTTCATGGGCTGAAGCCCAATGGCAGGATTCTCAGAAGCAGAAATCAGGAGTGGATACCACAAGATGCTGAAGAGCTATGCTGGAGTGTGACTCTAGAGAGTGAAGTTGACTGCATTGCTTCAGCACCATGCTAACAAGGTAAAGGTATCTGCCACAATGCACAGGTCTCAGTTCCAGCTGAGCCAGAGACCTGAATCAAGATAAATACACCACCTTGTTCTTCTGGTATCCTAGGGTGGCAGACCTTATCAGGTCTTAAGCATAGTCACAAATCATAAGACAGAGACAAGATCAGGAACAAGTCAATGATAAGGGCAGCTTGAACATGTTCTTGCCCCAGAACAGGCCAAACGGTCAGTGCTGGAGGAACAGGGTTGAAGCAGGAATAACAAGCCAAGGTCAGGACAAGCAGCACTGGATCTTAGGCCAGAAGGAGGCTATGGCAGCTGATCACAGATAACAGTGTGGTGCATTCTTATCAAAATTCTGGGCAGTTGCTATGTTGTGCGTACCACAAAAATATAATATTAAATATCAGCACTGATCTGGTCGAATTGCTAGGGTATATCCAATGTGTTCCATGTCTGGTATCCTTCACAGGAAATTAATTTTGTATCTGCTCCCAGACATACCATTTTATATAGTGTCACATTTGGTGGCTGCCAGCTCTGTGGATACTAGCATGTTTGACTCTTTTTGTCTAGTTACCAGACATTGTAATGGACCATAAGCCATTACTATGGGCACTTGTAAGTGCTAGCAAAATGATCTCCAAAGATTGGATGACACGGATGAAAAACCCAGCTCCTGGTGGCTGGGTAGTAACAGAAGTGCAGCAGGGAATGTTAAAATTCCCAGCCGTCCAGGTTAGAAAGTAGGTGGCCTTCTGATTGGCTGCCTGCTGTGTGGTAGAATGTAGGTGTCCTTCTGACAGGCTGGCTGCCATTCCATGGGGAAACTGTCATGTATGTATTTTTACTGTAATTCTGTGTTTGACTAGTAGGTGTCTCCCTGTACAGTACATAACGTTGATGGTTTCTGTATGTTATGTTGCTGGACAGGTAGACTCTTTTCTGATAGGTCTCCACCTGTACATCTAGTCTGTTGCTCTGGTTCCCATTGGTTGGGGAGCTGGAATGACATGACTGAGTTGTGTATCAGACCCGAGTAATTCTATCTCCTGTGGAGAACAATGGCCCGGGTCCTGATTGGTTTCTTGTCTCTTTTCATTTCAACTCCTATTGGCTGGAGTGACCGAGTAATGAAGGTATAATCCCTGGTGACCCAATAATGAAGGAAAAAATCAGGGGGGTTATTCACGAAGGAGTGATAAGGAGGTGATAAAGTAGAGGTAACTTCCCCAATGATATCACTTCTTCAAGTCCTATGTTATGAAGCCTATTCACTAACATTTCTTAAGTTTTGGAGATCTTAAAGGGATAATAATGTTTCACAAAACCAGCAGCTTCAATGAACCTTCATAGTATTTAGGCCATGGAGAGTGTTATTTCAATACTGTCAGAGTTGTAGTTCAAAAGTATTTGGAGCTATACCGAGAGTTTGTATCTTGGACAATATCAGGCTTTAAAAGTCTGTTCTGCTTTTTCCTTTGAAGATGAAATATATTTTTATAATTTTTTTGATTTTTATATTTTTATACATTTCATGTGATTTTTGGGGATGATCATCCATAGATTATATTGCATATTTTCGGTATAGATATTATAGTGAATGGCTACTTTCTGATTCCCCTATATGGTTTCATTTGGAAGTGGCATATCACATATCAGTGACTGGACTATAGTGAGGTCTAAGTGACATGTTGTGTTGCCGTATTAGCCCTTTTTGTTATAGGTTTTGTGTCTAATTTTAGAGATTTATGTTTTGAGTTTATTATTGCCCATTATTGTCTGTATGCCCGGGAGATTCTGCCTGTTGACTACAGGGGATTCCTTTGGGGAGGGACGTTGCAGGGAGGCACCGTTGGTCGAGGCTGCGCGCGGTAGGAGACAACCCATTGTATTATACGGGGTAGATTTTCTGATTGTGGCGCAGGTCTGACAGGGTCTCCCCAGCTGTAGGCCCACTACTGGGAGGAACTACTAGAGTGTACATGGGCGCATCACCTAGGGCATTCAGTGACGGTGATTTTTTGTTTCTATATGTATGTTTTGATACATTGTCATTTAGTTTTTTAAACATTATATTGTTTAGAGAAATATATTTGTCTCTCAGAAAGTTTTTATAAATTCAAAGGCCATATACTATATATTAAACTATTTTGTATATTGATTTACTGTATCTTTTATTCTTTTAGGATTATATAGCACTGATCTTTTGTTGGTTTGTAGGCATATGTTTGTTGACCATTGGGAGTGTGGTCTAGGTTAGGCTGCTGATTTCCTGTTGGACTTTGTAACACCACCATTTGCGCCTCATATACGATTGTTTTGTTCTGTTGTTCAAAAGTAATTGAATGATAAAGTATCCCCCCTCCCACCCCTTGTACCTAGTGTAAGCCACCTCCCCTCATATGTGGAATCTGGTTCTGGGACCAGACAGCTCACAGCAAGTGACAAGCTTCTTACTGTGAGCATAAGGAAAACCCCAACCCCCTTGACAGGTTTTTCCTTATGCTCATTGAAGACTGTCCCTCTCTGCGATCCATCTGGACAGTCTTGCTGTGAGGTAAACAGTGTTACATCAGTTAAAGGGGCGGGAGGGGGATACTTTATCATTCAATTACTCTTGAAATACAACTCTGACAGTATTGAGATAACACTCTACATGGCCCAAATAATATGAAGATTAATTTGAGCTGCTTTTATTTTGAAACTTTACTATCCCTTTAATGCAAAGGCTCCATAGAAAAACATAGGAACTGGAGAAGTGATATCACAGGAGAAGCCATCTCCGCTTTATCACATCTTTATCACGCCTTAGTGAATAACCTACCTGGAGTCTCTAAGACAGATCCAGAGAGTTCCCAGGTATGCCTATCAGCAAGTCTGTACTCCTGGAAGCAGACCTGCCAATATAGCCTGAGTAGGGTTACCACATTTCCATTGTGCCATTCAGGGGACACTGTGGAGAAGAGACCTGAAGAGTACTTGTCCTCAGCTCTAGCGCAACTATGTGGGAGGGGCGACTATAATCTCAATGTGTTGCACATTCTGATCCCTCTGGTTGGTGTACAAGCAAAGAGATAAGTTCATTCATTTCTGTTTTTGAATGATGAACATTTTTTTCTGTTAGTTTCCTACATGTTGATTCTTTTAACCCTGGGTGCCATAGGGGTATGCAACACGCTGTGAAGCAATGCATTGCATACCTCTCTGTCACTAGCACTCAAAGGGTTGTACAGAGTACAGACTGACTTTGAGACTTTTTGTCTGACCTATACTTGCCCAAAGGTGTAACTTATTATTATATCAGTGTATTTATATAGTTACTAGTATTGAAGGCCCGTGTACATGGGCCAAATTGGCAGCCAGTGTCCTCGGCTGCTGCCCCGGAGCCGGGGGAGCTGGGCCGTTCAGAGCATCCCACTCTGACTGCAATCTGGCACATTCGTGCAGTCTCTACTGCACATGACTGCATTGTTCCCTACTGTGCAAGTGCGGTTACACATACAGGGAGCAACGCATTCTAGCACTTTATGTTATTTAGACTAGTACTGAGTGCCAGTGCTAGATGAGTATGCATTGCTTCATAATGTGTTGCATCCCCCTCTGGCACTCAGGGTTAAAAAAAATCAGCATATATGAAACAGAAAAAATATTAAATCTTCAAAAAGAGACATGAATTAAATTAACCCCTTGCTTGCTCACCAAAGAGATCTGTGCAAGTTGCAACACATTGAGAAGCAAGCAAAAGTATTGTACTTGTATGTACAGTTCTGTGGTGCATAAGTTGCAGTTGCCCAAAAATGTATGCTATGCTTATTATTATAATAAACTATATGTGTATTAGTAATGTTTTTTTACTTCTGAAGACTTACTCTTATCTCTCACTCAGTCTGAGTCAAAACGGGAGTCTGCACTGGTAGGACTCACTCACACTGCTTCACTGAAGTTGTGCTGTTCCTTCTGTGACTGCACCCAGACTGCCTCCTGTGACACTCGCTCATAATATGTATACACGTGTGTCACAGCACCAGTATACTGCCGCTGTCCGCTCTGTCTCACACGCATGCATGCACCAGCCAGCCAATGATCACCATTGTACAAATACTCTCCAGTCCTCCTTTATTGGCCTCTGGACTGGTGCATGTCACTGACATTGATTGTTGCAATAATGAGTGGCAGACTGTGCTGCCTGTGAGTGTCTTACATGGCTTCATTCCGGGACTCTTTATTGTCCTGGTGGGGTGGGTGACTCGGAACATGGGACACAGACTACAATTAAGGGACAATCTCGGGCATTCCAGGACACGTGGTCACCCTAAGCCTGAGCTGCATTGTGAGCCCGGGGGGGGGGGTCTGTAAAGAGACCCCTTGAGTTACCTCGCTGGTCCCACGAGAGAGACTGAAATGAGAGGTATGAAGTTTAACAGTTCAGTCTCGATGGCTTTTGTGCACAGCTTCAATACACATACACCTGGGGGTCTGTGGAGGCTGAGCAGACAACCTGACAGCAAATATAAAGTAGCCAGATTATCTGGGAGCCAATATAGGACAACATTTACTGAGACAGTAACTCAAGAGACTCACACTTTTTTAATATTTTTTAATATTATGTTTTAACTGGCTGGAGGTGTGGAAACACTGATTTCTGACTTTTTCTTAATTACATTTAGAAATTCAAGGGGCCATTAAGATTTTCCAGCCATGTGTGGGTGTTATTATTAGGAGGTGTTACTTCCCTTTTAAAGGGACAGTAATGTCCCAGAAAAAAATATTTTTCTTGTTGCAGTCCTTAAAAAGTTGAACACAGCACAAAAAAACATCTCTCAAACCGCTGTGGTTTGAGAGATATCTGCATTTAAAGTTCAATGGTTCCAGCTGTCAGCTGTAAAGCTGTCAGCAGGAGATCCTTGTCGGCCGAAATGGAGGCTCTGCAGCAGAGCCGCAATCGCGTTATTTACAACAAATTACTTCAGGTCACACTTTTAGACCATTCCAATGAAGTCATTGTTGTAATGCGATTGTGGCTCTGCTGCAGATCCTCCGTGTCGGCCGACACGGCTCTCCTGCTGATAGATTTACAGCTGACATCAGGAACCACAGAACTTTAAATGCGGATATCTCTATATATGTTTTTTTGTTCAATTTGTTCAATTTTTTTATGGACTACAACAAGAAAAATATTTTTTCTGGGACATTACCATCCCTTTAAAGGAACACCTGGACAGAGGAAGGAACTGATGTAGAGCCAAAGAAACTGGCAGTGTTGCTCTTACATTCAGCCTGGCACAGGCAGACCCACCTGTTCTTTTCTGGAAAGGCTATGAAGGGTAGTAAAAAAAAAAAAAACAACATCCTTACACACTTCTTATTCTAAAGAGGTTAATGGTGACAGTGATAGATTTACATGGTGTGGTTTGGACAGTGATAAAAACAAAAACAATGCTACATCTCTATGGTTCCACAGTGGTTAATGTACTGATAGACAATACTATGCGTCAGCTTTAGAACCTGAGGGGTGTAGGGATATTTTTTTCACCATTCAGACCACGCTATGCAAATTATTTTTAATCTGTTCTCTTTAACCCCTTCGCGTCCTGTGATGTACCCGGACCATCACGCTGGTCTGGCACTTAAGGACCAGTGACGGTCCTGGTACGTCACGTACTTTTACTCACCGCGCTCCTGCAGGAGCGCGGTGAGTAATAACAGGGACTGAAATTGATTGCTCCAAGACCAGAGCAATCTCTCTCAGTCCTTCGTTCGACGTGCCGCCCCACATGATCAGTCACATGGGACGGCACGTCGATCTCGCCTATCTGGTCCTTAAAGGACCAGACACCCTGGGACTGCTGGTCCTTAAGGGGTTAAGGACCGGCTGATCGCGCATGCAGTCGGCACTTAAGGACCACTGACCATTTTTGCAACTCTGTTTCAGGGCTCCCTGAACGGCATGCAGACGCGTGGGGAGCCCTGAATTCCATGACGGTCCTGGCACCTCATGGGTCCTTATGGCTCGCCGACCCATGACGTTTCCAGGTTGTCAAGAGTCTTTAAGGGGTTAAGCTTCAGAAGCAGAGGGGTGTAGGACTATTTGGAGATCATGCCATCTAAAATGAATACTACCATCTCTGTCATCGTTGCACTATTTAGAATCAGAAGGGTGTCAGTGGGATGTCTCACCACTAACCAGGCCACACCATGTCAATTATTATTAATATCGCTGTTATTAAAATTGACTAATTTAGAAGGATGAATGATCAGGAATGTTTTTAAACATCATCCAGACCAGGCTATTATATGTAATTATTTTTACTGTCTTTCATGCTTGCATTTTACCGAACCTTCCCTGCCTTAATTGTAAATCAATCAATTTTTTTTCTCAGATATAAACTCTCATGCTCATTACCTCTTCTTCATCAACTTCTGAGTCTGATATTAAATGAATGTCATGCTCAGTCTCAAATTTAACCCTTTAGAATTTGGAGGGGAATTGTTCCTGCTTCAAAATGTTAAAAACCAGAAAATAAAAATATCTATGCTTCTGATATTATCCCTTTGAGGGCCATATGTGTGTTCTGTAAATTGCTTTGCAATGCTATGCACACCATTCTGGTTCTTAAATGGTTAGTCAGCATATCAGCTTCACGTTTAATCCCTACCTACACCAGGAATTAAATAAATAAATTAAATGCCATTGTCATGGTTTGTTAAGACTCTCAGACGTAAGGTTAGGTAAAAACACAACTTTATTGAAAAGTTTAAGACAATCCCATAGGGTTTTATACACATATAGACAATACATAGAATAGGCAAATGTCCATAACAGTAGCAATATAGGTTCCACCGGCCTTGCCAATATACCGGGCAAGGCAACCTGGATGAATACAAATAGGTGGCTCTACCAGCCTCGCCAAATACCGGGCAAGGCAGCCTAACGGAATACCAATGTAATAGGATCTACCGGCCTTGCCAATACCGGGTAAGGCAACCTCAAGTAGGAGGAATGGAAGGTTCTACCGGCCTTACCAATACACCGGGCAAGGCAGCCTGATGGAATACATGTAGTAGGCTCTACCGGCCTTGCCAATACCGGGTAAGGCAACCTTGTGATGGAATAATAGGAGGTTCTACCGGCCTTACCAATATACCGGGCAAGGCAGCCAGACGGAATACCAATGTAATGGGTTTTACCGGCCTTGCCAATACCGGGTAAGGCAACCTTGAGATGGAATAATAAAAGGTTCTACCAGCCTTACCAATATACCGGGCAAGGCAGCCCAAAGGGAAGGTGACAACCACAGTGACCTCAGAGACTGTCAGATGGTCAATGACAGTAGTGATGTAATATAGAGGCTACCAGGTCAGTGGTTTCACTAGCAGTCTGACACTCAGTACCCGTGTACTATCAGAATGGTTAGCTGTCTAGGACTGGACAGCGCACTGAGAAGCATCAAGTGCATGAGCAAAGAGACAAGGAGTAAACCAGTGCCCTTAGGTTGGGAAACATCAAGCATAATATTGAGTAAACCCACAGGTCATGGAGCGAACCAACGCCCGCGCGTTGGTAACCAACAGACAGATAATGTAGCACTAGGTAGTGGAGCAAACCAGCGACCGCACGTTGGAAGGAACAGGCTAGTAATAGCACAGCCGTCAGGTCAAGGAGCAAACCAGCATCCGCACACTGGTACCAACAGGCTGTAAAGTGTAGCCGCAAGGCTAATGGAGCGAACCAGCGTCCTCACGCTGGGAACCAACAATCTTGTGTATAGTCCTCAAGGCCAAGGAGCAAACCAGCGCCCGCACGCTGGGACCAACGGGCTGTCAAGTGTAGCCACAAGGGAAATGGAGCAAACCAGCGTCCGCACGCTGGAAACCAACAGTATAGTGTATAGGCCGCAAGGCCAAGGAGCGAACCAGCGTCCGCACGCTGGGACCAACAGGCTGTCAAGTGAGCCGCAAGGCTAATGGAGCGAACCAGTGTCCACACGATGGGAACCAACAGTATTGTGTATAGGCCGCAAGGCCAAGGAGCAAACCAGCGCCCGCACGCTGGAACCAACAGGCTGTAAGTGTAGCCGCAAGGCTAATGGAGCGAACCAGTGTCCGCACACTGGGAACCAACAGTATTGTGTATAGGCCGCAAGGCCAAGGAGTAAACCAGCGCCCGCACGCTGGAACCAACAGGCTGTGAGTGTAGCCGCAAGGCTAATGGAGCGAACCAGCGTCCGCACGCTGGGAACCAACAGTATTATGACTGTCGCCGAGGCGACTGATGACAATGTCGCCACGGGTGCAGGAACTGGAAGCAGGAAACGAACAGGAACCAGCAGAGATGGTCAACCGGATCAGGAATGGCAAGAGAAGAATGGCAGCAGGAACAGCAACCTCTCACGATGACAACCGGAACCGGACTGGAACTGACACAGCAGGCAGGAACTCAGGAACAGGACAACTCAGCAACTCAGGGACACAGGAACAGGCCCAAATAGCTACAGTAGCAAGGTGAAAGAGGATGCTGTCAGAGACACCACGAAAGGGCAACCAGAGGGTGCCCAGACTGAGTTTAAAAAGGCAATGTGAGGCGGGCTGAAGGCAGACAGCCAATGGGAGCCCCCTACAGGTAATAGACACATGAATGCAGCAATCACGGGCACTGTGATAGCCATCCAGCCTCTCATCCCACCTTTCCAGCCTCCAAGAGCAAGTACAATCCCCACCACCACCATTGTGGAGAAGAATGAACTTGGAGTTGAATTTGATGGATGACTCACGGGTGCATGCACACACACAGCTAAACACACACACAGTATCACAGACACATAAACACACTCTATCACAGACACCTAGACACAGATACACACCACACATACACAAAATATCACAGACACATACACACATACAATATCATAGACACACATTCGCAGACACACATTTGCAGACAAACACACACACAATATCACAGACATATAGACATACACACACTATCATAGACACACTTCATATTGACAACCATGGCTATGCATGCACCCTATGCAATAATTTAACAGTTTAACATAAGAGGTTTAGTCTTGAATGTGTTCCACAAAATCCTGGGACACTTTTTGATCTGGGACAGGCAATTACAATGTGTCACTGTTTGCTTAAAGGGATAGTAATGTCTCTTTAAAATTAGTTGCCCGAGTCTTCTGTATATTAAAGGAATATATTGCGCTATGTCTAAGCACTTACATCTTTGTTGTTTAAATGTTATGAAGCACTGAAGATCCCCCGCCTGCCCCTTTCTGTCCGCTTCCCATGGAATCTGAGATCGGTTTGTGTGACTCGATGGCTGCAGTGAGGGACAAACTTCATTAAGTAAGTATAAGGGGAATCCTGTCCCCTTGACGAAGGAGGACAGGCTCTCCCTTTGCTTACTGAAGTTTGTCCCTCGCTACAGCTCCCGACCAGCCTGCATCTTCTGAGTGACTTGGGGAGAAGAGGCGGGAGGTGGATCTTCAGTGCTTCATAACTTTTGAAATACAAAGAAGTAAGCACTTAGACATAGTGCAATATGCTCCTTTTAATATACAGAAGACTTGGATGCCTAATTTTAAATAGACAATACTATCACTTTAATCCCAGACATCTGGTGATTTTAAGCAAGTGTATTTGGATACTAGATGATACTGTTAATAAAAAAAAGAAAACACTAATACCTCCTATTAATAGCCTCCCACATACCTTATTATTACCAGAAAATCCTTATTGCCACTATTAATTTTGCCCTGGTGCTTTTTTAGCATATTCAATCAGTCCTGGGTGGTAGGTCCCTAGAGGCAGACATGACAGTGGCTAGCTGTACCACAGGCTCTCATACTCTGCTCATGTTAATCTTACACAGCTCATGCACTTTACCTTTGTGGGAATGATATCCTGATGGATTGAGAATGTTATCTCTTTAACCCTTTGAGTGCCGGAGAGGTATCCAACACATTGTAGCAGGAGCCAGAGTAAAATTTATACAGGCCATTAGAGTTTTCTGGCCCTGGTAAGGTAAGTGGGCTGTTATTATTAGGAGATGTTACTTCTCCTTTAACATTTCTTTCATGTTAGTTGCCTTTGTAATTTACAAACTATATAGTTAACCTTCCTGCGACCCAAGGTTTTTACTGTTCCATGGAACCCTCTGTACATCTTCATGTACTCTGGGGTTCCATGAAACACAGTATGAGAAATACCACCACAAGCAGCAGTCTTCTTTGTTTTCACTCTACCCACAATATACTTCAGTACTGATTTTGGTATTAACATCCATACTGTGGACCAATGATATTACCTAAGTGGAATATTTATTACAGGGAATTTGGGACAATTCTCCGGTATTACACAGACCTATGGATGCTAGATAAGTGCTAGAGAAGTTGCGTATGAACATCTAATGGGATGAACGTTTGCTCTTCTAAACCATCCAGAAAAAGTGAATATCTCCAAAACGGCCTTACTACTACAGATAGAACTAAACTGATGGATTAACCCCTTGCGTGCCAGAGGGGTACGCAACGCATTGCTGCTCTGCGATGCATTGAATACCATTCTGGCACTCAAAGGGTTAATAATGAAACTTGTTCATTGCCACTAAAATTGCAAAGCATCCTGGGGCTCATTAAAGGCTGGTGTTCGTATTAATAAAATCACAAAAAGAAGCAGCTGAAGTTAAGGGCCATTAACTGAAAC
Organism: Rhinophrynus dorsalis; assembly: GCA_037306005.1. Classification (NCBI taxonomy): domain Eukaryota; kingdom Metazoa; phylum Chordata; class Amphibia; order Anura; family Rhinophrynidae; genus Rhinophrynus; species Rhinophrynus dorsalis. Next base: position 120,758,300 of record CM074723.1, on the reverse strand, counting down.
AGGCTAATTGCAAAGCAGTGAGTTGCTCACCGCTCTCATTTTTAACCCTTTGAGTTCCAGAGCTGCGTACCCCTCTGGCACTCCAACAGTTAAAGGTTAAATTAAGGTTGATGTATTAAGAAAACTGGAATACTTCTAAAGGAAAACTAACTGTACCATAATGGACCAATTAAATAAAAAAAAAATCCACATTTCTCAATGCTCAAGGTGTTGAGGACCTATTTAGCACTGGAAATCTCTTTAGCATTCAAGGGGTTAAAAGCTCCATTTAAATCAGTGGGCAATCTGTATTTGTCCCTGATGGTGTCTTTGGTTTGTCCCATAATTATTCAATTTCTTCATAGTACATCAGCCTCAATGAGTGGGCAAACATCCAACATCGTAATATAACAAATTACGAGCAGTGCTGGCATGATGCCATTGGATCCTTGTTGGGCTTAAAGCAACACTAACACGTAAAATGTAATTGGATTATATCAATTTAAAAAAAAAAATATTTCCAGCAAAAAAATATATTTTATTTTAGATACCTAAAATCTTATCTTGCATTTGACTATCCTATATAGACATCATTTGGTGAAAGGGATAATGTTTAAATTGTACTTTATTTAATATTGCAGGCATTAAAAAAATAAGTAGATCTGTGTAAGTCTTATCTCTCAAACCATAATGGTTTGAGAGATATAACTCGCTAAAGTTCTTCCCTCCAGGCTGCTTCAGTGTCTATGGGACAGCAGCAGATTCCGGTCGTTTGACAGGACAGCACCTCTTCAGCAGAGCCGAAATCATGCTACTTCGAAATAAATACTTAATTGGAATGGTCTACAAAGTGTTCCTGGGCACACTTTGTAGACCGTTCCAATGAATTATTTATTTCGAAATAGCACGATTTTGGCTCCGCTGAAGAGCCTCAGGCTGATCCCAGGACTGGAATCTCCTTTTGTCAGCTAGATGGCAGACTTTTGTGAAGCAGCCTAGAGGGGAGACTTTAGCGAGTTATATCTCTCAAACCATAAAGGACTGAGAGATAAGACTTACACAGATATACTTATTTTTTTAATGCCTGCAATATAAAATAAAATAAAGTGAAATTTAAACATTACTATCCCTTTAGTTTTGTTTTTGCAGTTTATAATGAGAGATAAGAGCTAATACAGTTTAATGTACTTATCTATCTACTGCTCCTGCTTTCAGAAAGGTTGTTACCTTATCTCAGACTAAAATTTCACAATGTGTGTGAGGGGTTCCTTCAGCAAAAATATTGATAACCTCTGCTTTAAGATGCTGTCAACATTAGGGCCGGATTTTCCATAAGGCAGAGTAGGCATCTGCCTACAGGCGCACCCTATAGAGGGGCGCCTGCCATAGAAAACAATTTTATTTTATTTTTTTTGGTAAGTGGCATGTCACGCTGCGCTGCGCCGCGCCACGCCACCCCGCCCGCCGCATGTAAGGTCTGTGCCAAGGAAGGCTACTGAGCTCCCCCGGCTCTTTTGTAATACAGAGCACTGGGAGATGACTGAGCGGGAGCTCCAGCAGCTACAGGTTTGTGCAGAAGCACGGATCTCTCCTGCCGCTGGACCATCAGGGAGGTAGGAAATGTGAGGCTTAATGTGGAGATGATGGGGGCAATGTGAGGGCAATATGGGGATGATGGGGGCCAAGAGATGTGGAGCTGATGGGGGCAATGTGGAGCTAATGGGGGCAATATGGAGCTGATGGGGTAATGTGGAGCTGATGGGGGGCATTGTCGAGTTGGTGAGGGGTAATGTGGAGATTTGGAGCATTGTGAAAATGGCCAATGGGGGGGGGCGCTTCAGATTTCTGTGTCTACAGGCTCCTGAGATGTAAATACGGCCCTGGTCAACATAAAGTGTTCCTTAACCCCATAACGACCGCATAGGGGCACGTTGATGTGCCGGTACACGTGACCTGTCACGTGTATCGGCGCGTCACTATGGGGCTTGAAAGAGATCGCTCCGATCTTGGAGCGGTCTATTTCATGCCCTATTTTTACTTACAGTGCTCCCGGTAGAGCGCTGTAAGTAAAAAGTACGTGACATACTATGACCGTCATCGGTCCTTGAGTATACCAAGGACCGTGACGGTCCTGGTACGTCACGGGTCCTTAAGGGGTTAAAGCTTTGGCTATCGTGTGTATGCAGTACTTTGCAGGGCAGTAAGCCCTGTTATGGCATCCATGGGATTTAATATTTGGATATCTGTTGCTAACTCATCTGGTACTCAAAGGGTGACATATTAATACCCTAAATGCACCCCAGAAGATCAAGTTCTCATTGATTTGAAAACAATGCACAATGACACAGTCTAGGGCAATAAAACAAAAATTACAATGTAATATTGGTTGTAAAATAACTCAACCTTATGACTCTCGTGTTTGCTCCCTCAGCTCTGCAGCTTCTTATTATGGTGTCCAGTATGTACACCTTTAGGAACCAGTCCAACTCTAAATAACTAAAAAAACAAGCGCAAGAGAATCTGAGAGAAGCATCTGTGTACATAATCTCTTTATCCAGTGTGCTTGTACTCACAGAAAAATAAAATGGAGACCCAGAGAATCATAAAGCAGAACTTGCAATCTTATACTAAATCCCAGCAGCGCTTGTCAGCAGTATGTACATATAACATGATCCTAGGTGGTCCTCATAAGATGTTCAGAGTGCTGTACAGAGGACATAGAGAACAAGGGCAAGAGACAGCTCTTTAAGAGTAATAATGCTATCACAATAGTCCTCTAGGATAGTATAAAAATCATTTTCTCCGGATATTGCTGATGAATTAGGGCTTGTACATGTGATACGTTAGGGATCAGGAATTGTAATCAAATATAAAATGTATTAAATATAGTAGTAAATTTACTACAGGTAAATCAAATCAAATGATCCTTCCACAACCTTGTGTTGATTAGAGATCTGATCTTGATGTGGATATCCCATGGGAGGCAGTAGAATCTCTGGTTCTGGTAGTCTGCCATCTGAATAATATAAATTAATCAAATGGTGGTCCTTGGGTTACATGCATTCCCCAGAAGCTTCCCCTGCAGACCTCTAGGCTGTCCTCCTTTACAGCAGAAAGAGGCAATATGGGGGAAATTCAATAAGTGGTGATAAAGTGGAGATGACTTCTCCAGTTCCTATGTTATTCTATGGAGCCTATGCATTAACATCTCCAAAACGTAAGAAATGTTAGTGAATTGTCTACAGTTAATAACATAGAAATTGGAGAGTGATATACTGGAGAAGTTATCACCATTTTATCACCTCTTAGTGAATCTCCCTCATTTTCTCTTATATGCTCCCTATTTTTTTCCCCCAAAACACCATCCACTTTATTTTTCCTGAAAATATGCCTTCATTGACATCTATACTGTTCCACCTTAACCCACTGGATGCTAGAGAGGTCACCAATGCCTTGCTTTGCACGGAGATGTCTCTAGTGTCTAAGGAGTTAATTTACTTTATTCAGCCTCTGTTTTTACTTTTCCACGCTTTGATAGACTTGAGGGCCACATATGTAAGGTGAATCTGGTTGTCTGGCACAAATGTAAATAATTTGCTCATTCTTCTAAACAGGGAAACATATTAGAACAAGACTTTAGATGTAAAAGTAAGTGAAGGTGATCTTAGCTAACAAACATTTATATCAATGCTTAATGATATCGAGTTCTTCTATATCAGACAAACTGTAGGGCTACCCCCTTCCTACCAGAGGGCCTCAAAGAACTGACTGGGGGGTTTGCTGTCTCATATGTTCCTCACACAGTCCCTAAATCTTTGTGTATCTAAAAAGGGGGCTCAGTCTGAAAACTCAGCAGTGTGTTGGAGACCTCTCTAGTATTCAAGGAGCATAGCTGGGAACTCTATGGACCTGGCCCAGAGACGTCGGATTTTAGTATTATTTCTCCAGTGGTGGTGAGTTTCCTTTGAAACTCCATCCACCTTCTCCACCTCAACCTGTTCTACCCACTTCCAGTCCACTTTTGCAGTGTCATGCATACTCGTCTGGTCCTCACTGGGTTAATAAAATGTATCACCTGTCCATTATTTCACTTGCTTTGCCTTTCTAATTGTGCCCTCTCATCCTTCTGTCAACATGATTTAATTTGTGATAAATAAAAGTGTAAAATATATGGGCTCTCCAGAACCATTAATCCAGTCACTTCTATGGCAGACAATCCACTCTTCCCTCCAGGCACCCATCCATATAGCTTTTCCACTGAAATGAAGATAAAGACCTCCTCCTTACTGAAGTGTGCAGGATAATAAACTTATGGACCTCAACTGGCTATAAGATGACCTTGGATGGAACACTAATTCTGTACCAATGATGTCTCAACTTAAAGGGATAGTAATACTTAGTTTTATCTTTATTTTATTTTGTAAGCATTAAGAAAACATGAAGAACGATATAAGTCTTATCTCTCAAACCTTTATGGTTTAAGAGATATTCACAAGCAAAGTATCCCCCCCCCCATTCAGCCAGATCAGAAGGGAGGTGCCCAGGTAGACTGCAGAGAGGGACAATCTTCAATTAAGATAAGGAAAAAAGCTGAAAAACTTGTCAAGGAGGGAAGGGCTTTCATTGTTTTCATACAAAGAAGATTGTTCCCTGCTGTTATCTGTCTGGTCTTACAACCAGATTCACATCTGAGAAGAGATGGCTTACACTAGGAAAAAGGGGCGGGAGGGGGAAACTTTGTTTGTGAATATCTCTTAAACCATAAAGGTTTGAGAGATAAGACTTATATCGTTCTTCATGTTTTTTTAATACCTACAAAATAAAATAACGATAAAACGAAGTATTACTATCCCTTTAAAGGAACACTAACACCTTTTAAAGGTTCACTTTGAAAATGCTGCATGCAAAAGAGAGTGTGCCATAATGGAGCATCAACCATGGCGCCTTGATGAAAAGGGCGACATCAGAATCTCGCACTGCATCAAAGCACGAGATTCTCATGTCGCTGCATTAAACATCATTTTTGCATTGTTCTTAAACCTTCAAATACTTTCTTCTTACCATCATACAATAGTGTATTTAACTACGTTATTGAGATTTTGGGAAGAGAAACTATATATTTCGACTTGCATACCTTCACACATAGCCATGAATAATGGTAGTCTGCCCCTTCTCTGCTTACTCCCTTTCTCAGCTGTGCTACCCCAGCAGCATATTGCTGAGTGCTGCTGTGGTCTCTCTCTCTCTCTCTCTCCTCTTCTCTGCGTGCAGAATGACAGGCCAGAGTGGAGCACGCACAGAAGGGGAGAGAGAACCCAGCGCAGCACTCGGCAACATGCTGCTGGGGTAGTACGGCTGAAAAGGGGAGCACTTAGAGAAGGGGCAGCCGGTATCATTATTCATTATGCACCATAGAAGGATCATATGTTTATATGGCTATGTGTGAAGGTACAGAAGCCGTAATATATCTGTTACTGTTGGCAAGTAAAACCAGGAGTCAAACGGTATAGTTAATATACCTTTATTATGAGAATAATAACAGCAATGCAACATAAATATATACAAACAGTGGGTGAATGAAAAGGCAAGTACTGTATCAGGAATAGCAGTCTCACAATATCACCACCACACTGTCCGAAACTAGGCCTCAGCCTGCTGGAGTCTTGCGGTACGGTAACACCCAAGATTGATACCAACTCAGCCTGCAGTCAGTAGCTGTGAGACCGCTAGAGCCCCAGGTCTATACTAGGAAGGATGACTGAATAACGGAACTAACAAAGGAGAGAACAGACAGGGCCTTCTAGTAAGCACCAGATACAATAGACAGATGAGCCAAAGTCATACACGGAGTGGATAGTCAGCCAGAGCCACCGGTTTGCACCAGATAGGATATCCACTGAAGCGATGGAATGCACAGTGGACAGAGCCCCAGGTCAACACCAGAGTGGGTAGTCAGACAAGCCTAGGTAATACACGAGTGGGTAGTCAGCCAGAGCCACAGGTTTGCACCAGAAAGGATATCTGAGCCAAATCAGAATGCACAAGGAGAATCGTCAGACAGAGCCACAGGTCAACACCAGAGTGGATGGACAGACAAGCCAGATCATACACAGGAATCAGGAATACAAATAATGAACTGCACAGAACACCAACGTAAGAGTAACTGAATCAGGAATCAGTCTGCCCTTTAAACCCCTCCTCAGGAAGTAGGTAGGAGGAGCAGCTAAGAGGGAGGAAGTAGGTAGGAGGAGACTACAGGCCTCAAACACATAAAACAGAGGCCTGCAGCATGCTGAAGCCTAGCGTCTGCAGATGATGCATTTAGCATTGATGCGTCCAACCACTCGTGGAAATGACGCTGGTGCGTCATAGTAAGCATCGCCAAAAGCGGCGGTGCTACAAGGTACTGTGACAATATTTTTTTTTCTTACCAGAATCTCAATAATAAATACACTATTGTATGATGGTAAGAAGGACGTATTTGAAGGTTTAAGAACAATGCAAAAAAATGTTTAATGCAGTGACATGAGAATCTCGCTCTTTGATGCAGTGCGAGATTCCCATGGCAACCTTTTCATCAAGGTGCCATGGTTAATGCTCCTTTATGTCGTGCTCTCTTTTGCATGCAACATTTTCAAAGGATACCACTTTTAACAAAGGTGTCCTTAGTACCTGAATATAAGCAGAAACATATCTTGGAGCCATCTAAAGTTCAGGGGACCCAGTGCATCAGATGGAGCCTCCTGTTGGAGCACTGCAGCTAGTGTTTCCTGGGAGACAAAATGGCCATTTAAAAGACCACTCTCTCATTTCTGAGGGGGAAAAAAGCAAAGTGCTCCTGAATGTACAGCTACTTCTAGGGGCACGTCAATAGAGACTCATAGGTCTCCACATTTTGTCTTGTAGATGGAGAGCCTGTCAAACAAGGGAGATGTCTGCTATTTTGGGCAGCAGTGGGATTCCAAAGGGGTGCTCCATCTGGTGCACAGAGCCCCCCCCCAGAAAACTTACACCAGCTCCAGAATGTTTTCTGATTATTTTAAGGTAATAGGGATACTTTTGTTAGAAAGTATTAGATTTTAAGTTAATAGGGACACTTTTGTTAGAAAGTATTAGTGTGTTTAAAAATTGTGCCTCTTCACTACGTGACCAAGTTAACTTATTTCACAACAACAAGACGTCATTCAATTCACTTTGCACACAACCATGCCCAGTTAAAATAACAAGTTCCCAAATCTTCTCCCTTCTTAACACTGTGCCTCTTCCACAGTCTGCTCTTGCCTCTTAAACCTTATCCTGGGAGAGGAAGCTAGGCATTTCACTTGGCTATGCAGAATGGAGGAACATTTTTCTCATCACATTTCAATGTTCTTATTGTAGCAAAACACAGAAATCCAACTTCAAACTCCTACCACTGTGGTACAGAACTCCCAAAAAAATTTTCTCTCATTCTTTCTGAGGTATATTGGACACACCAGATCAATGTTTGTTCATTTCTAAACATATGTTGGCTTTGCCCCCTGATTAGATCCTATTGGTCATATTTAATCAATCTGGCCAAGTCCATCACTAAGCAAAAAATACATGCAGACCCCTCTTTTCTTCTCTTCTAACACAAAAACACCTCTTTCTACAGATACCAGAAATCGCAACTTATCTAATTCCATGACACTGGAAGAGAACTTCTTCTCTCTCTATTCATCACTGGCTCACAAGTGATAATTAGATTAGACGTATGGAGGAACTAACCCTCACCAATCAGAACAGCTGGGAACAATATGTTTATGCCTGGTTCCTGTTGGATGAGTTATTGGAATTGCGTTCTCCTGATATCATTCTCTCCTCCTGGCCTAATACTAATACACCATCTTTTTCTCCTTGATCTCTTTTCCCCCAGTCCCCCTCCCCAGCATCTTTCCTCTGTGACCTACCCTACCAATTTTTATTGTTCTGCAATAAATGAGTTGCTTGATACATACTTTTGCTCTTTATATGCTAATTCATTCCTTATGAATGTACTTGGTTTTCTTGGCATTGGCACTTGCATGCACATGCAATCCACCCTTTATGTCATGATATTGCATTTCTATTGCTTCACTATATGTTATTGTCGTGATTCAACTATGATTGACATGACTCTACTGGTATGTTATAACCCCAACCCTAATCCCTCTTCCCCACCCCTTCACTTTTTCCATACACCCCTCATCAGTCATGAGTTTATAAACCTTTAAATAAAGATTATAACCCCCCCATAATTGAAATCAAGGCTTCCAACTTTCGATCTCCATGGAAACTTCATCAGGGACATATAGTGAGAGTTCACTTTTAAAAGGTTGCATGCAAAAGAGTGTGCAACCACATGACACATTAACTATGTCGCCATGATAAAAATGGTGACATGAGAATCTCGCACTGCATGACAGCGTGAGATTCTCATGTTGCGTATTGAACGTCGCATACAATAATTGTAGAGTCGGTAGCCGAGTTAGTAATAAGAAATTGGCTTAAGGTTAAGGGAGCTTCCACAATGCGATGTCTGCCACCTAAGGGATTAAAAGGGTTATTTCTCCAGATGGAATAGAAGTCTAAAGCACAAACTGAGGTACTGGCTCTTCTCACACATATTCCCTGCCACACATCAGTTATGTGTGAAAGAGAGCCTGGGAAGCGCCCAGTAAGACTGAGATGAGCCTTTCCTTCTTCTCAATGGCCACCAGATGGGCTCTCTAAGTTTACAAATCAAAATGCGGAGAAGAAGGAAATGCTCATCCCAGTCTTGCTGAGCGCTGCCCCATCTCTCTCTCCCTTAATGTAATGCCAATTTCTTATTACTAACTTGGCTGCTGGCTCTATAATTATTGTATGCAACATTCAGTACGTGACATGAGAATCTTGCACTGTCATGCAATGCGAGATTCTCATGTTGTCATTTTTATCATAGCGACATAGCTAATGCAGGATAGCATCCATGAGGTTGCATTTATCAAACCAAAAGTAGGGAAATTCTGGAGCGAGACAACTGCATGATATTTATCAAAGAAAAACTCCACTTTTAGTGGGACTAATAATAAATACAGAGCACTTTGTTTTTCTGCAAAATTGCTCATCTTTCAGTTTGAAATTGTTACAGTGTCTCACATTCTTTAGTGCCAGTATGCAGTAAAAAAACAATTCAATAAATTCCATATTGTCAGTTTTATCTTGTCACACTGAACTTTATCATGGCCATAGCTTGAAAAGTAAATATCCAAAATATTTCACATATTTTAGTTTATTGTTGTATTATCTCCTCTGTTGCATAGGATACTTGTTCTAAAGGCACATAGAGTAGAGTGTAGATCTTGCATCTGATGTGTTCGTGGTTGAAAATGAGAAGTCACTGCTGATTTGTGCAATTCTAATAATTATATCATATAAAAGATCTACACTACATATCTACAAAGCAGACCAAGGTTTGATGATGTCAATAATAAACTATTGTGAAATGTTTTGGATAGTCACCTTACAGACAAGTGCCACAAAGGGTGTAAGTTAAAAGTTCAGTTTGGCAGGTTTTTCTGAAAAATTATGTTTTTTTTGGGATTGTTTTATTTCTTACATACTAGCAGTGTAGGATGCTATCCTTGGTTCCATAGTGAAGAGACATATACTGCTTGAGAGTGAAGTTTCCAGAACTCTTGAAATGTTGGAAAGTGAGTGGCAGCATCTTCTATATAAAGAAATGAAAATAGGTGAGCGCTCTGTGTATTCAGTGAAAAATATAAAAATGTGACTTAATACAAATGAGTATAATAATAAATTGTGCAAAATTATTAATGCTTACAAAAAAAGGTGTAATAATGAATCAAACCTGGTAGATGCTCAAACTTGACTGTAAATAAATCCGTACATTCACAGATGTGACTCAGTTGTATATAATAACATGTAAAAAAGAAAAAATAGGACACATAGCGTGATCTGTGCAATAAAACCTTAAAAAAAAATAAAAAATAAAAAGTCCCAATATATCTGGAATGTCTCTTGTATTCAATAGTTGTAATCTTGCATCCCGCTTAATGACCCGCTTAAAAGTCCCCCAACAGGACAGGTTCAGAGAATAACTCACATCCAACAAAAGACGCCTGGCTGATGACTTGCCAGAATAGCGTGTGGGGATGTATTCTTAGCTGCCCTCACTCAGCTTTTATCTGTGCTCTTTCATCCCCCACAATAGACCGCAGGACAATTCGTAACAAAGAAAAGTAAGCAGATACTCACAGATCCGAAATTGCCTGGGAAGTTATACGTAACTCTCCCAGGACTAATTGGCTCGTGGTGGGAATCCCAACTGCCCTCACTCGGTTAACTAAGAGTCCCTTCGGGTCATAAGAATGGAGTCTTGGAGTGCACTAGGGGTTAATGAATCCAATATAGAGAAAATAATATCCAAAGCAAATCCAAAGGTATATAAGTAGCCAGTCTAGCACAAGCTAGATAGTAAATCAAAAACTATTAGAAAACAGAAAAAACTTTAATTCTAATCATAAAAAGTTGTACACTGATAGTACAATACATTAAAAAGTGGATCCTCATGGATACCAAATAAAAACAAAATAGCTCAACGCGTTTCATAACAGATGTTACTTCTTCAGGAGCTTATACAAAAAATGGCAACGTTATTAAAAATGCCGAAGATTTAAACCATCGGATGCGATGTATAGTCGATTGATTGCATGACCATTTTCACAATTAAAGGCAATGCTTTCATTCTAATCGTCTCATCATTAAAGGCAATGAGTGCCAGTAGGGTGTGCAACCCAACAAAGAGTTACTAAAATTTGAACGAGAACACATTGTCACTAAAAGGGTTAATAAAATTGGAAGAACACATTTTTTTGCAAATTAGTATCCCTTTGCTGGTACATGGGCATCTGGGGTGTATATTGTAATGCCTGTGAACTTTGGCACTGTCCAGACAGAATATGTCTATCTCTGTTTAATGCTAGTATGCAATCGATGATGAGCTGCAGAGGTTTCACTCCTATTTGGCATTTGGTTACATTCTGTGAATGAGGAAAGATGAAGCTTTTTAGTGCCATCTACAGGCTCTACAAGGTAACTATAATGACTTGTGCATGGACTGGTTGTGTAAGCAGAACTTTTGCCTTGCATAACACACGAGATAAGGGAGGGTGTTCCAATACTACTCCATGCTAAAACAGGTGTTGGAATCGATTTATTGATGCTGCACCTGAACCTATATACTAAGGTACCAACTCCAATAATGATCCCAATTATCCTGCTTGCTCCATTGAGTAGTCCTTTTGGGGGGTTCTCTTTTCCTCTGTTCCTCGTTTAACCCTTTGAGTGCCAGAGGGGTACACAACGCATTGCAATGCATTGCATACCCACTTTGGCACTCTAAGGGTTAATCCTAACCAGGCACAAGGAAATCAATGTTAAACTAATTTATTATCCTTCCCATGCTGTAGGGGAGGCATTCAGGGCTTGTCCATATTAAAGTATTAATGATAGTGAAATGTGTGTTTTACTCACACCTCAGGCTACCTGATAAGGGGAAGCATTGTCTAGTAATCCAACAACATTAGGGACACCCTTTTTTCAAAAGAAAGAGGCTGATTTTGCTCGATTAATAAATATGTGGTATTTGAGTTTACAGGGAACTTTCAGGCTCTCTAAGCTATATTTATTTTTATATATATGCTAAAGAGGTGCAATCCTGGAGAAAATCATCTGAACCGTGGTGGTGGTGGTGGGTTAAATTTCAAAACAATGTGCTGGAGACAGCTCTAGAATTCAAGAAGTTAAAAGCCCCATTTAAAGGGGAACATTCACTTCTTAAAAATTTTTTACCATATGTTTAGTTATTAAAGTAATATTAGGAAACATGTTTTTTTTGTTTTTTTTTAAATTTACGTACTTTTAAAGGAATTTAATCTACAAGCTGTTCACTTCCAAATAATAAGGCACGCTGAATCTTCAGCACATCTCTTCATGACTTCCCAGAGCAACTTAATTCTCCTCCCACCTCCCTCCCAGCTGCCTCAGGGAGCGAGTTCACGCTTCCCTTCAGCGTGGTGTGAATTGCTCCTATCGTTACAGCAAGCTGTGGTTATCATTATACTGAGCTTGCAACCTTAGTTTAATGATGACCGGAGCTTGCTGTAATGATAGAAGCGATTCACACCACACTGAAGGGAAGCATGAACGGGCAGCTGGGAGGAAAATTAAGTAGCTCTGGGAAGTCATGTAGAGCTGTGCCGGAGATTCAGAGTGCTGCATTATGCGGAAGTGCACAGCTTGAAAATTAAATATCTTTAAAAGCATATAGATTAAAAAAAAAACAAAAAAAAACTCATTTCCCAATACTACCTTAATAACTAAACATACGGTAAACACTTTTTAAAAGGTGAATGTTCCCCTTTAAATTAATGAGAATTCAAATTTCTCCTCTAAGGCACAGTTAGTATGTTCAAGAACAGATGAATACGGCCCTCTGAGTCTTTTATAATTTAATGGCGAATGAAAGGAGTCTGGGCACTAGAATGGTTTTTCTAGGTGGGAAGGAATAAAGAGCCAGGTTAATAGAGAAATATAGTAGCACTTGGCACAGCTTCCCGTGTTTAAATCATGATACCTGTATCTTTGGCTATCAGTCCATAAACTGCTTTGTAGAAAAGTCTGCCGCAAAAAAAAACCTATATATATATATAATGATTTGGCTTCTTCAAAATAAATGACAAAGTAAATAAAATGCAAATCGTTACATTTTTCAAATATGAAAGGGTAGGGGGAATAAAGGTTTGGTGAAAAGTAAAGGGGGCATGTCTTGTCAAAATGTGGAGGAACCAGTGTATTGAATGTATTTTATATCCAAAAGTCTGTCATTTTCTGTTATCTGGGTCAACTGCCATAATTAATGGTAATTAATATTAATTAATATGGTATTTAAATTAGAAGTCCATTACCTGAGTAATAATGAAATATTTTTGCTTGTGGTTAAAGGGATAGTAATACCTAATTTAAACGTTAGCTCCTAGTATTATTTACAATGTTTTTAACATGTAGTGCTATATGTATAGTTACTTACAGATTTGTAGTTCAGACGCTGCTGAAGCTGAAAGGATCCCCCTCCTGCCCCTTCTGGCCACCTCCCCTTCGATTTGGAATCCGGTCGTGGGACCGGACAGATGCAGTGAGGGACAGTCTTAAGTCAGTAAGTATAAGGAAAACCCTGTCCCCTTTGACAAAGGAGGACAAGATTTTCCTTTTGCTTACTGAAGACTTCCCCGCACCACTCTCCATCCGGACCAGACCGAGGGGATCAGTGGCGTGGACAGAAGGGGAGGGAGGGGGATCCTTTCAGCTTCAATAGCGTTTGTACTACAAATCTGTAAGTAACTATGTATACCACAATATGTTAAAAAAAATCGTAATTAATACTCGGAGCTAAAGTTTAAATGAGGTATAACTATCCCTTTAAGCAGGGGAAGATCTTTGATCTAAATCAGCTCTATCTCCCACTTCTTCCGTGTTGTTGTTTGTATGGTACACAGCAATCTATGGACTGGATTCCAGTTCAGCTGAAAATATCTTCTGAATTGGTATTTTCTGATTTGGCAGATATTTCCAGTTGCTCAGTTCTTCAAGAAATGCCTCTTTGGATTCATTTTGGAAAGGTGAAAAATGCCCTCAAACAACCCTAAAGCATGGCTACGAGAAAGTCCAAGGAAGTGGGCAGATTTCTGCTGCTTTAATTTGTGTAAATCAGGCAGGGGTACAGGGCTGATAATAGCCCCCCAGTCCCTTAACTGATCCCCCATGTGTCTGAGCAGGGCTGGATTTACATCTCAGGAGCCTGTAGGCACAGAAATCTGAAGCGCCTCCCCCCACCCAAAAAAAAATATACATGGGCAATGTTAGACTGGCAGATGAGATGACATTGCCATATAAAATCCCTTGGTAACAGTGTTGTAAACCCTTTGAGTGCCAGAGGGGTACGCAAGGCATTCTTTTGCAATGCGTTGCGTACCCCTCTGGCACTCAAAGGGCTAATTTTTCGCCACCTTTGAATGCTAGTAAAGTATGCATCGTAGGAGCTGTCTGTAGCATCCAAGGTGAAAGGGTATGACTGCTTCTCTGCGGTAGCTAAAGTGTTATACTCACAGAACTCCATCTCCCGTTTCACTCTCTGCATACCAGAAGACTTGTGCACGCATCCCTCATTCACCCTGCTGAACAGCTCACCAGACATGATGCATCATAAGGCTGGCTAATTGACAAAATAAATAAATAATGATCCCAATGACAGGTACCCCTCTGTGGGTTGCACCTGTAGGCAGATGCCTACTCTGCCTTATTCTAAATCTTGCCCTGTGCCTGAGTATTTTTCCTGTTTCCCCACCTCCCACAGGTAACACCTCTGTTGCAGTATTACAGGAATTTTGCTGCTACAGCAGCGGAGATGTTAACCTTCACTTAAACAAAAATAAATATACCCAATGACTTTTAATGGAAAAAGGTGTTTGGGTTCCCAGGATCTCTTTATTTGAATACTCTCTATCCTGATCTGCTCAAGATGGATAGATAGGGAGAAAATGTACCCCCTCCCCATATTTATTTAAAGGGATAGTAATACTTAAAGGGGAACTACCACCCCGCAATAACTTAACATGTATTCATTCTTCATCTGGCGACTAGCTGCTTAGTAGTGCTAGTCGCCAGAAATATTACCTGGTTCTAAAGATTTCTCCGTTTTACCGATGCTCACAGGAGCAGGAAGAACTGACATCTCGTCACAGTGACGTCCGTGCTCAGTCCCTTTTGGAGCCAAGTCGTCCGTGCGCCTGCGCTGTCAGTCCCTTTTGGAGCCAAGTGGCTCCAAAAGGGACTGACAGCGCAGGCGCACGAACGTCACTGTGACGAGATGTCCGTTCTTCCTGCTCCTGTGAGCATCGGTAAAACGGCATTATCTTCAGAACCAGGTAATATTTCTGGCGACTAGCGCTACTAAGCAGCTAGTCGCCAAATGAAGAATGAATACATGTTAAGTTATTGCGGGGTGGTAGTTCCCCTTTAAGTATTAATAATCCCTATAGTAAAGTCCTATTAAAAATACATGCATTGCCTCCAGTTTCATCTCTCAAACCTTTATGGTTTGAGAGATGATCGCTCCTAAAGTTGCCCTCTCCCTCCCCCTTCCCCGAAGTCAGGGTTGTAGCTGACTGAAGGGAAATCCGGTCATAGATCATCAGGCGGCTCTGCAGCAGAGCTGCGATCGCGTTAATTAAAAAGAAATCTTTCACTAAAATGGTCTTCTACGTGTGCTTGCAAACCAAGCACACGTAGAAGACCATTTCAGTGAAAGTTTTCTTTTTTATTAATGCGATCACGGTTGTTCTGGAGAGCCACCTGAAAGTCGTACGACTCTCTTCCCTGCAGTCAGCTAGAATGCTGACTTCGGGGAAGGGGGAGGGAGAGGGAAACTTTAGGAGCGATCATCTCTCAAACCATAAAGATTTGAAAGATGAATCTGGGGGCAATACATTTATTTTAAAAAGGACTTTAATATAGGGATTAGTAATACTTAAGTATTACTATCCATTTAAGGCCATCTGGGTATTATATTTAACAAATGTTTGAATTTAACATGTTTAGCTCCTCTATTGCTAGGCTAGCTGGAACACATTGATTGTAGTGCATTCCCAGCTAACCTGGTAACTTAAGGGTTAATGTTGCTGCTGATTAGACTAATGGGGGTGTTGGGGTAATGCATGCTTAATATTTTTGTCAGTTACCCCTCCAATGCCAGACAGTTTTCAGTTAATTGCACAGTTCTGTATTGCATGCTGCTTGACATTGGATGGATAAAGGTGGTTTGGGTATGGTGGCTGACACTGGGTGAGCTGTAGTGTTTGGGCATTTGCAGGATGGATAAACATTTTTCCCAGACTTGACTCCCCTGATCTGCCTAGTTAGGGGAAGCCTATCCGGACAGATTAACCCTTTGAGTGCCAGAAGGGAGCCCAATATATTGCTTTGCAATGCATTTGGGTACCCCTCTGGCACTCAGTGGGTTAAGCAACCTTGCAGAGATCATTCTGATGGTAAGTAATAGCAGAATAGACATTTGCTGTTTTGGACTGTTTTTGTATGTATGCCATATTGACAAATTCAACTTATATACCAGCCAGGATGGAATGAAAATGATAGAAAAAGACAGTTTCCTACTCTTATACCAGCTGAAATTGCATTCTAACGGAATGGAACATCAGCCTATCTGCTGAATTCAGAGTCCTGCATTTCAGCCTGATATCCTATATAATAATTCACTAGGATGTTTGTCAGAAGCCGTCATGCGCAGTAGAGACTGAGCACATTTGGCAGTCTCTACTGCGCATGATTGTATCTCATGAGTGAGGCAACGCAAGACTGCATTGCGTGGAGCAGTGAGGTAGCGGCTGCTTAACCCTTTGAGTGCCAGAGGGGTACGCAACACATTGCAAAGGGTTAACAATACCCGGACCTTGGCCCGTGTACACAGGCTTTTACACTAGTTTCTAATATTTCACTAATCAGTGGAGGGCTAAACATGTTAAAATTCAAACATTTATTAAAATGTAAGCCCAAATGGCCTTAAATAAATATTTGGTTGGATACATTTTCTTTTTAAAATGGTGGTCTGCTGCCACAACATAGCTGTGTAAAGGTTAATTGTGGGTGATGGAAATATTGGAGGGGTTCTCAGGCACACGGGGGATCAAGCAAATCTCCAAAAGGATTCCAAAGAGGTACAGTACCACTATCTTAACCCTTTAAGGACTATGTGATGTACTATGACCGTCACGGTCCTTAAATACTTAAGGACCGATGACGGTCATAGTATGTCACGTACTTTTTACTTACAGCGCTCCACCGGGAGCATTGTAAGTAAAAACAGGGCCTAAAATTGACTGCTCCAAGACTGGAGCGATCTCTTTTAGGCCCCAAAGCGGCATGCCAATACACTCAACAGGTCACGTGTACCGGCACGTCGGCAAGGATTAAAGCGGTCCTTATGGGACGGAAACGTTCCAGGACCTCTGGTCCTTAAGGGGTTAAATAGAATACTATCTTATCATGATTGCCTATTTAGAAGGTGATTAATGTTTATCAGCAATATTACTCGCAGGGCCAGCGCCACCTATAGGCAAGGTAGGCACCAGCCTAGGGAGCGCATCTACAGGAGGAGCAGAGAGAGACAGAAGAGCCACTCTGAAAAGAACGAGCACCTATAAAGCCTCCTGCCACCCCCAACGAGAGTTGCAGTGCCCAGCTAATGTGCTGGCCCGGCGTCTGCTTTATATGTGCATTAGGAGGCGGAGGACAAAGGGTGGCAGAATTAAGTTTTGCCTAGGGTGGCAAAAATCCTTGCACCAGCCCTGATTACTCATGCACTCAACCCCCGGCCTTTATGATATTATATTGCATAGCTGACTCCTATGTGCCTGGGATTTGTGGGGTTAATACCTAACTTTAAAAGTTCACATTTATAAATTGTTTTGATGGCTTGAACCGGTTAATTGAAACCCTGTAGAAGCCATGCTTATTAGATTGTTTTTTCTTCCTTTCATTTATTTATGTTGTTTCACCTTACATCTTTCCCCTTTCTTACTGTGTATTGGAAAGGTTTTTGTGGAAGTGTAGAAGGGCATTGTATATACGCTTAGCAACAGCCCCACTGCTTGTAGTATCTAAATGTAACCATATGGTGTTCTTTCTACTCTTGCAACTTTAAGAACTTTTCTGCCATCTGTATGATAAATCCCGCTAAGAAATATGTCTGTTTACTATTTCTAGTACACACTTTCTATCTATATCCATAATTAGGCACCTGATTAAGATAAATGATGGCCTCTTTAATCTTTTAGGAACATTATTTGAACCACATTTCACATACCATGCAGAGATTAACATAATGTGTGATCTCTGGCAGTGTGATATAGTAAAAGGATGTGATAAAATACAGATAGTTAATAGGGGGACGCTGGAGCTGGAAATACATTGGGCTCCCTTCTGGCACTCAAAGGATTTCCTAAGCTACTTCTACTGAAAATCCTCACCCTATGCAGCTTGCACGAACAGGAACTTATGGGCTTTTTGGGTATTCCTTTCCTCTGTGACTTGTTTAACCATTTGGGTACCAGAGATGTATTCAAGGCATTGCAACGGATACCTCTGGCACTCAAAGGGTTAATGCTATGTACCAGCAAAGTGCAGAGGAAACTGGTGTAACTGCTCCAGTTTCCTGTACATCTGTGCATGCAGTGGACGGGTGGGGTATTCAGGGTGTTCGCATTAAAATCTTAAGAGCAGCAGAGAGAGAGAGTGTGTGCGTGTGTGTGTACGGGCCAGTATGTACTTAACCCTTTGAGTGCTAGAGGGGTATGCAACAAATTGATTTGCAATGCGTTGTGTCCCCTCTGAACTCAAAGGGTGAACCGATTATACAAACTAGTATATACTGTGTATTGCAGACACATGAGAAGGGTGCCAACGTCCCAGTGCAGAAAATTCCATAATTTAACAGACCTGTTAAATTATGTTTCTATGACCTTACTGTAAAAAACCCCTTCTTCTGCTGATGTCTAAACCTCCTTTCCTCTAATCTCAAGGGGTGCCCCTGGTCATTTGATCAGGGCTTGGAATGAATAGCTCACCAGAGAGATCTTTGTATTGACCTCTCATTAACGCCGGTTTTGACTCTGCATTACAGAGTCTGATTATCTGGATGTGTGGCGTTTCTGATGAAACTCTGCCCATTTGTGCTCCTTCCCACTCTGTTCCTCCCATTCCCCGTCCTCTTTTCCTCCTTCCCCAGTCTATTCTGCCTTGTTGGAATTCTACCATTTCTATCAATACCAGTGAAACTAGGCTACTGACAATTTTTGGGAGGAATTTGTTCTTAAAACCAATCAAATATGCTGAGCACTACATATCCAAAACCCCTCTTCTCTATAAGAAAGGCAGCAGCTCAGGGCCCGCTAGAGTTTTGACATGTGCCTTAGCTGTTCCGGTCACATTAATACTATCATTTGTGGCAATCCATTTGCCTCTATGAAATGTTGCTTTTTTGCATTTCTATAACAATACAAGTGTACAAGAAGTCCACTTATTTCTCACTTCAGTGTGAAGTCTGCACAACATATATCTGTGTACAGAATATTTGCCTTGGTCAGTCACTGAAACATATCAAAGGAAAGCTAAAATGTAAATATTATATTTCTTACAAATGTGCTGGAAAAAACATCAAATGCTTTAAATTGTGTAGACGTGACAGAAGTTAGAACTTTTTTCCTCAAGGACTGGACTGACAAAAAAAAAAAGAGAATCGAGGGCCAGATATCAGGAACATAATTTTAACCTACTTGAGCTCTGGTGTGAAATTTAAGGCTGAGCTCCCTCCATTATCTGTAGCAAGTTTGACTCGCGTACTAACACATACCCAAGGTGATTGTTTGTATATTTTTTACTTATACAGCATCAACAGGTGTACTTAGTGCTTTTCAGTTTACATTTAGATGTTATCATAAGGGGTACACTAGGTATGTCTGCATTAGGGTAGCAGGTCCCTGTCTTATAGAATGTGCACTTTACCACCAGGGGATCACAGAAGGTCTTCATGTGTTGAGGAAAAGCAATTCCTTTGCATCTCTGAAGCTCTGCTGCACCATGATTAATGACCAATACAGTTAACTCTTTAAGTTCCAGAGGGGTGTCCATTTCATTGCATTGCAAAATTTTGGGCACCTCTCTGGTGCACAAAGGATTAATGAAGGGGAGGGAATCACCCTTATTATTCTTCTGTTACTGGCTGGCAGCAGCTCTGTGTGATGTCAGTAGCTGCCAGACAGGATAGGAAACAGGACTGATTTAAGGGGGTCACACAAATATGCATAGCTGGAGGGCCCCACTTGAATGCTGGCCCTGTAACAGCCACACTATCTCCATCCACTGTAGTTACTCCTCTGCCAGATACTAATATGCAGTAACATTAAAGTGGAACTGTCATTTTAAAACAATTAAATGTTTTTGAAAGTATTTATATTACCCATTTTATTTAAATCAATCCAGCACATAACTCCAAAGTGCAAAAACTTGAGTAAAATTAAGATATAAATGTATGCAAATTTTCTTAAGAATTTGAATGAAAAAACTTGTGTTACTGTATATATTAAAAAAATTATCCTATACAAACAACAAGAAAAAGAGGGCACCCATATAGTGTAACTCAGTTGTCACCAGAGGTTATATATGATTAATTAGTTTGGATGCATGTTATCCATAACAATATATATATTTATAATTTATTGTTTTAGGGTAGTATTTTAATTGAATACAAATAAGAAACAAAGTGCCAGTACATATTCTACCAAAAAATGCGTAGAATATCCTATATAATAATTTGCTAAATGTGTGTTTGTCAGAAGCCGTCATGCGCAGTAGAGACGGCTGCATGCGCTGCAGTCATGAACACTACAGACTGCCGGTGCATGGGCATTCTCTACTGTGCATGACTGTACCGCAGCCGTTGCTGGGTGGCACTGTGGCCTGTGTACACAGGCTCTTCAACTAGTTTTAGTATAAAGACATTTTGGATAGTACTCACAGTGTTAACTTCACCGGTGTACTTCTTCCACCGGTATCATAAAGTATAAACATATACTTAAATCTAATTAAAAGAAAGACAAATGTATGTCACTCAGTTTTTAAGAACATTAAAATATGTTCATTCTACATATATATTGCTATATATGTAGAATGAACATATTTTAATGTTCTTAAAAATTGAAAGCTGGTCTAACCATTCTTAGTACTTTTTTAACCCCTTAACTTCCAGTGGTCCTGGGGCTGGACACACTTAAGGACCCCATACACGTCATTTGGTGAGCCGGCACACGTGGCTTAAAACATTTACCATCTGGACGAACAAGAGACTGAAACTAACTACTCCGATCTTGGAAACATAAAACAAGTGACTTTCTTGAAAGTTCAAGGTGATAAAATTCAGTTATAAGACATATACTTTTTTGCAGAAGAAATCCATATTCCATAAAGAAGACAAAACATGTGGCTCTCCAGTGGGCCACATATTTTCTAATTGATAGCATCTTCCCATCTTTAACAATACTATCTCATAATACTATGCTTGTTGATGTTATTAGAGTAGGTTATCAAAACAATGAATGTAACAGAAAGATGGCAACTTTTGTTACAATGGCTGAGTGACTATGAAGTCACACTGTGGCTCTTATCCACTTTAACATTATATATCCCACAACACTTGCTATCTAAGTTGTCTTTACAAAGAATGTGCAATAATTTGTAAGCAGATATTATGGCAGTGGGGCAGAAAAACCATGAAAATGCTGTGAGGCCCTCTGTCTGCATTACTATCAGCTCTCTGACTGACCACTGCTGGGTACAGTGGATGAAAGCTGTGCCAATATTGTCTGCATCTAACTTGGAAGCAGATTTCAACCACTGGCCCTCTCTGGCAGGCTAGATAGCTTGATAACTGATTGAAGTGGAGAGAGCTACTCATTGGTATTCAGCGAGCTACCAGTAGCTTGTAAGTTGCTTGTTGGAGAAGCCTGACCTATATATTGTACCTTTTGTTCTGTTGCAGTATTCTAGAGAACACATTTGCCTCGTGCCTGTACTTCCACATCTGAAAATACCACACCATCATGTTTTTAACCTTTTTTAACTCCCCAACAGCCCTGGTGATCTAGTGATGTCTTCCTGTGGGGGAGGGCTGGCAACTTTTGACCTTGGGCATAAGTACAAGTCCATTCATGTCGTTCTGATGCACAACCCTCCCTGCCAGAAAAACTTAGTGAGATCTTGGCTGGGAGCATGCTTGTAGTGGTCATGGCTGAGACTTATGTTGCTGCAACATATATAGACTGATTTAAGGCTTTTCTAGGAGATGATAGTTCCCCATTTAAAGGGTTAAGGAAAGTCTGCACATATGTTACACACATTGCAGTTATTGGTTTATAGAGGGTATATTTAATAAGACAATGCTATGAAAGCACAGTGCTATTCTGCTATTGCTAATGTTCATACACCCCCTTCATATTATGCTGTGTGGAGATTTAATGTACAGATGAAAGGAGATGTTCTCCCTGTATAATTCCAACAGACCTGAATGGTAGCGTCCTACGGCTCCAGCAGCTAAATATAATGCTGCTTCACTCAGAACCAAGTGAAAAATGAGATGTTTAGCTGAAGAAGCCACTATTCAGGTTTGTTGATTACCTGATGCATGGAGAATGTTTCCCTGCATCTTTACGTTAAATCTCCACACAGTGCTAATATCTTACTAAATAAAGTGCAACAGCTGAATTGTTATGTGCTGTCATAGCTTTGTCTAATTAAATAGGACCCTAGGAGTCTTTTACTTAGAGTATCCTTCATAAATTAGAAAATGCATTTTACTTGCATGACACTCATATCTATCTTTAGACATAGCTATGTATAGATGTGGTATTATTACATCTATACATAGATGTGTTGCATCTACTGCACAACATTGTAACTCAATACATCATTAAGGTCACATAAGGGAATTTGTGCTACCAGTGCTTTTGCCCTCAATTTGTATATAGATTGTATTCTCTGGCTATTATGGAGGATGATCAAATCCCAGCCTGTAATTAATTTTCAGATATGAAAAGCTGGTTTAATGTGATATAGATACTGGAGTGTATATGTAAAGATGAAAATGATCACAGAACAGAGCCTGATCAGAATATGGCATATGTATAAAATGCACTATTGCATACTTTACAGGCTTAATGGGCTGTTTCTTTCTTTTTTATTGTTTAAAGCAACTGTATTGAAAAGGTAAAATTCTACATTCCCAACAGATATGTCAGTGTACATCAATTACAGCTGATAGAATATCTTCCTTCCATACATTGCGATTAGATGTCAAGTACATTCAGATAAAGATGTCAAAGCGGGTTCCCTAGGGAAGGGTTACAGCTTATTCAATGCTTCTAAACTTCTCTGAAAGGTGCAGTGCCAAAAGTGTGTGTGTTTACGTGTGTGTGTGTGTGTGTGTGTGTGTGTGTGTGTGTGTGTGTGTGTGTGTGTGTGTGTGTAAAACTTAGGACAGGGTAAGGTAGATGAAGGATAAAGGGCAAGATGGAGGAGTGGAAGCAGGTGAGAGAAACAGAATAGATTTCTCTGTAATCTAAAGTATAGATAATAAAGAAGACGGAATGTCCATAAAAATGGTCTTGATTCTCATAATAAAAATAGGGGTTTCATTGTCTATTAAAGTATGTGAATTTATTTGTTATAATGGCATGTGGTTTTGCCAATTCAGCTGTTGTGTTAACCTTGGCACTTCATTGTCCAACCAATAGGGGAGCTACAGACTTTCATTTCTTTGTAATCAACTATTTTGCATAATTGATCAAAATAGATATAATTAGGGTAACATTTGATTTAGAGTAATTAATAAAAAGATGAAATATCAGGGAGAATGGATAAAGGGCCATTTTTGTGCACCAACCCGGCCTGCACCTGCTTTACCTCTATGTGCAAAGCATTTGGTGCTACAAAATAGTCTTTTTGACCAAATTTTTTTGACCATTTTGACCAAATACAGGCTATGTACTATCTGGGTGCAAAATTATATTTTCTTTAAACTGGCACCAGAGGTGGTTTAGCTGAAAGTATGCCTTGATTGTCTACTGCTGCCTTGTTCATTTGTATGTACTAATAGAGATATTGAGTTTGTAAATGTGCATGGGAATATCCTGAATAAATTCATATTTCTCATAAATTTTACATGTAGAAAGGGGTGAAACACATGAAGAAAGCCTGTTTTAAAGCACTACTCAAAAAATAACTGAATAGTGAATTTCGTTACCTATCCTTTTACATCCGCATATGCAACACAAAAATAAGATAATTAGAGCATAACTCAGTTCTACAAAAACAGGCTACAGCATAAAAATAAATTGTGGGGTGCCACAGAACCCCAAAATATTTCAGAATAAAGAAAAAGAAAAGAAGATAGGGTACTAATTATGGTACTCAGCCCAGCTACCAAACTACAGACATTCGGTCAAATAAAAAATATAAAGAAACAAACCTGTGTTAAGAAATATAGATATGCTCAATACAGGGCACACTTATTTACTAAGGTATAATTTATGCTTATTACAGTGCCCACATGTTCACTTTATATAGAGGAGCGTGGGTTTGTTTCCTTTTTCTGGGCTTTGGCCCAATGTCTGGGGGACTAGGGAACCCTCTCATTCCTTGCTGCCATCTATATATTTTTCTTTATATTAACATTGAAATCTCATTTATTATATGGATATTTTATGGTGAGTTAGCGTTGTGAGTTTTCTTTTTTCTGTCTTAATTGTAAAAAATATAAAGTATTTATTAGTGCAAAAAATAATAAATAGATGCAAAATGTAAGGACACAGACCCTCCCACCCTCCATCCTACAAAGCTACAATAAATGCACAAAAAAGACCCACAATCCCAGTTAGTAGGACTAATCCAAAAAGAATAAGAACCCTGTCTTCCCTTCCCATGTCAGTTTAGGTTGGTCCTACCATGATGGAGGGTAGAGGCATAAAATGCCTCCTATGTTTAAAACCTTTATTGTTTTGCCGAAGTTCATATATGCCTCAAACAGAGGAGGGCTGTATTTATTGCCTGATGTCCGGATATCTTCTGACAGAGGAGGATCATATGGGACTCTATTAGCCTGAGGTTTGCCTTACCGTGTGGCCATTATACAATTCAAGCCCTCTTGTTGCATGGCTGAACCTCCTGAGTTCCATGTTGCATTCCATCGTGAACCACTGGAGAATTCAAGCAAACGGAAGCATAAGGCCCTGATTCTCCCTTTAGGACATTACCTGCAATTGGAGGTCACATGCTTTCCTTGGTGGAACGCACATGGAAGCAGGCGCAGAGGACACTATATAAGGATGAGTAAGGATGCCTTTTTCTTTATTAGTTTCATAGTATAGGCATATAATTCAGATATTTGAGGTATTTATGTGCTTCATGATGTCCAAAGCTTCTCAGAACGATAAACCTAAGGCTATGTAGACTGCTTATTCTAAGGAAGATAAGCCAGAACTGTGCTGGATGTGAGGCAAAATTTAATATATCGGATGCAGCCAAGGTTTGCCAGGATTGTTTGAAAAAGATTGCTGGGGCTGATGTACCATCTCAATTCAAAAAATGTCTTCGATGGATTAAGTCTTCCGTGCAAGAAACTTTCAGCGCCATACAAGAGTATGTTAAAAAGAGGCCTAGGCTTAAATATCTTGAAGAGGGGCCATCCACTATTCCCTATGAAGAAGAGGAAGGAAGTATTATGAAGGTTTCATCTATATTTTTGGCTAAAGAAGGTGAATTGGGGGAGGAAACAGGTGCATTTAATATGGATAGACTTGACGGCTTAATAAAGAGAATGCGGAAGACATTAGGATTAACTAAAACACATAAACTAGACCTAATGGTCTTTTCTGTCCACAGTCCAATTCACAGCATCATCAAGAAAGAATGGAATCAAGGGGACAAAAGAGTATCACCCTCAAGAATATACCAAAAAATGTATCCTTTCTCGGAGGAAGATACTGCACTCTGAACTATACCACCTAAGGTAGAAATCTGGACTACTGCCGCATTTAAGAGAACAATGATTATTTTAGAAGATGTAAGATCATTGCATGTTACTATGGATAAAAGAGCAGAAAGCTCTTTGGAAAAGCAAGTTTCAGTCATTGGACAGAGCCTTAAATCTGCCACAGTGATGACATGTATGCTCCATACTCTAAGAATCTGGCTTTCTGTGTTTGAGGAAAAAGTAGAATCATCAGTGTCTAGATCAAGACTTCTGAATGAGCTAGCTACTATGAAAGATGCAATTAAATTCTCATGTGATGCCTCATTGGACAACATCAAATTATTGGCCAGATCATCTACTCTATCAATGGCCCTGCGGATAAAAGCCTGGAAGGCTAATGCTACTTCTAAAAACTGATTGGCTTCATTACTATTTGAAGGAAAAATCCTCTTTGGAGAACAACTACACGAAATCATAACGTCATCAGGTAGGTAGGAGCTCCTTTTTCCCTCAAGAAAGGCAGCATAGGGATTTTCCATCACCTAAAGGAGGATATAGCGCAAGGAGACTAGCCTTTCAAGAATCAAGGCAACCAACCAGGCAGGTCTTATGAGCAGAAGAGAAGAAATATTCCACAGAGTTCAAGGGGAAATGCAAAGGATTTTACCAGAAGAGCTCAATTTAGGAAAGATACACAATGAGCCAGCATGGGCCCCATCTTCACTTCTAGTTGGGGGCAGACTGGAACATTTTTCCATAATCTGGAAAACTTGTCTGTCAGACAGATAGGTGCTTCAAATAATGGAGTTGGAGTATCCACTGGAATTTCAAACTGTCCCAATGGTTCCAAGAGTTGAAGATTTCTGCTGCACCAAGAAACAAGACAAAAGCCAGAATGGTGAATCTTGAACTACAATAAAATGTGGTTTCACGCCAGTGCCGGAGCACCAGAAGGGCCAGGAATGTACTCCATACTATTTTCAGTTCAAAAACCTTCAGGAGAATCAAGGCTCATTCTGGACTTGAAATGGTTAAATAGTTTCATAGGTAATCGATTTCATTAGTAATCAAGACATTTTATCCAGGATTATATCTAACCAGCATAGATCTTCAAGATGCATACCACCATATCATGATCAGACCAAGTCATTGAAAATATCTAAGATTTGTTTTCAACAATCACAGTTTTCAGTTCAGAGTGCTGCCCTTTGGCTGGCTTCTGCTCCAAGTGTATTCACAAGAGATTTGGCCCCATGTCTGGAATCATTAAGATAAAGAGGAATAAAGGTAATCCAATATCTGGACATCATTCTAATAGTAGCGGAATCAGGAACAGAAAGCCAGAATAAACACAGAAATATGTTTCAAGCATCTTTCAAAGATGGGATGGCTCATAAACAGCTGAAAGAGTCAATTGTTTCCCTGTCAAAAGTGTCTGTTCCTGGGTGTAGAGTTCAACAATGCCTAGAGAAAAGTCTCTCTATCCAAGGACAGATAAGGGACAATATAGAAGAAAGTATAGGAGTTCCTGAAGAAGTCTTCCAGCGCAGCGATGGGATTCTCAAGGCTATTAGGACACCTGTCATTGGCAATATACATTCTTCCCTGGGCAAGAATCCACATGAGGGAAAACTCAGAAGAACCTTCTAATATATTGGAGGAACTACTCACAAATTATTCCAATTTTGCACACTACAAAGAGAGAACTGAACACTAAACAAAACCTGAATCAGAGCAAGAGTCATAACAGATGCCAGTCTCCTGGTATGGGGAGGTACACAGAGAATTAAAATAACACATGGAGTATGGTCCTCACAAGAAAGGACTCTTCATATCAACATGTTAGATTTGAAAGCAGTTTGGAACACACTACAGTGATTTACATCTCCAAACACAGGGGCACAGGAAATCAGACCTTTAACAGACAAGCAACAAGTATCTTTCTCTGGGCAAAAAAGAACCTACTGAACCTGTCAGCCTCTTACATCTTGTGGATAACCAACTCAAAAGCAGATTATCTAAGCAGGAAGATCTTGGATCCAGGTGAATGATCCCTAAAGCAAGAAGTCTTCAGGGACATAACAAAACAGTGGGACATTCCAGAGGTAGATCTGATGGTGACATCATAAAACAGCAAAAGACAGAAGTTCTTCTCCAGATGGAGGAATCCGAAAGAAATAGGTAAAGATGCCCTAAAGGAGAAGTGGAATTTCAACCTCATATATATTTTTCAACCAATACCGATCCTGCAGTAGGTTGTATGCATGACAATGGAAGACAGGGCAGAAATTATTCTAATTGCTCCATGGTGGCCCAGGAGGATGTGCTTTGCAGACCTAGTCAGGATGTCAAAATGCCCTCCTATACCTCTTCCAGCAAGGAAGGATTTGTTATCTCAAGGATTGATACTGCATCCAGATCTGGTCTTCCTAAGGTTGATGATGGCTGAGCGGGGCTCTTTGATGGCTAAAGGATCTTCTAAGCAAGTGGCAGAAAGGATGACCTGGTTCTTATACTTTCTGGATTTGTCCTACGAGCTGGGAGGCAGAGCTAAGACCTATTAATATGCCGTGAAGAGGCACAGAAGAAAAAGAAATGTCAGTGAGTAAATTTCACCTTTTCTTATGTGTCCCTTACACGGCATATTAATGGGACTTCCCAAAGTAGTACCATATTAGAGTGGGATACTCTGTAATGCTACTCATAGCTAGCATAAAAACATATTACTGGTGCCTACATTTCACCTTTTTCTTTTAACTGTGATTGATTGTCATTTGGTAACTGTGCTAAGTGCCATAATTAGGACCCCTTCTTCTTTTCTTTTTCCTTATTCCATTACATCTGCATGTGCATAAGAAGGGAGTAAAATACATTTATTAGAGTGAAAAACAGTGGACATAATCAACTGTATTTATCAAGCTGAGAAATCAGCCACTATACAGAAACTGACAGTGTAGTACTGTTGTATTTCCTAAACAGTAAACTGCATTATCTATGAGACATCGAGCACGTAAAGAAACTGAACAGACATCCAACTTAAACAGGGAAATATGCACTATACCTAGCATATCACATGTAAATACCTCCTTTGAAGGCATGCTGAAAATGTTTTCCATATACAGTTAACCCTTTAAGGATCAGAGAGGTGTGCAACACATTGTGAAGCCCCTAGGCAAGGGCCTGGGAGCTGAGAAAAAATGCCCAAGAGCCACTCCAGCATTGTACATAACCCCAAATTTAATATGGAGAAGTAGGAAGTGAGAAACAATTATTTTTAACTTAACTCCTATTTTGTGTCTAAAAGGGCTGGTTTTACGGTCTAAAGTAAATATCCTCCATTAGTCTCCAATACGAAGCTGAAGGAAAGTAGATCCACTTTTTTTCCAACTTCACTTTTTTACACTGTTTCCAGAGAGCTTTCTGTCAGGGAATGTGAAAACAGGATGGTGATATAATGTAGAAAAGACAGAATGGGGGAGATTCACTAAGTGGTGATAAAAAAGGTGATAAAGTGAATATAAAGTGGAGATTACTTCTCCTGTTTATCACTTCTCCATTTCCTATGTTATTCTATATAGCTTATTCAGATCTTCGAAGTTGAAGAAATCTTAGTGCATAGGCTCCATAGAATAACATAGGAATTGGAGAAGTGATCTCTACTTTATCACCTCTTTATCACTGCTTAGTGAATCTCTCCCAATGTAAAAAATATTGCAAACACAGCACTAAGTGCTAAAGGGATAGTGCTTTATTGTATCAATGTCCTGCTTTGACAGTCGACTGATCAGCAAACTCTCTGGAAACAGAGATATAGGGAGATTACTGTCAGGGACATAAACGTGTAAAATAAAACAGATGATGAAGATGGAAAATAATAATGGAAACTATAGGCAACTTGACTTCATATATCATGCACTTGCAGAATATGTAGTCAAAATAAATGTTTGCTGTCTCTTTAAGGACCAGATTGGTAAAGAATGTATTGCTTTGAAATGGATTACACTCCTGTCTGGTCCTTAAAGGGGTTAAGAATTTGCACTATGGGTTTAAGTGTAATCACACAAATATCACAGGTAATTGCTTTTTCCATGCAATGCCATCAGTACTGTTTATAGTGAGTGAAAGGGATGATGGGAATAAAAAAATAATACTTGTTAGGAATACATGTATACCCAGTAAAATTGTTTTCTTATGTTTTCTATTGTACCCGACGCTGCCATACAAGTGTAGTGTGTTGGAGAGTTCACTCTATAGAATTCAAGGGGTTAAAAGACACTCTTAAATGGACTTTTTATTTGTCCTCTACAGTGCAGTTAGATTGCCTCAGAATTTATCCACTTATATTTGTTCATATGGGCCACAGTGTAATATTTATCCTTTGGAGTGCCAGAGAGGTATCCATCACACTGCAGTGCATTGGATACCTCCCTGGCACCCAAAGGGTTACTAAACAGCTTATATAAGGAGCAGAGGGGAAGAAATGAATTCTATATAAAAATCACATGATTATTGGTATGTCTCAGGTAGACACTTTGCATTTAGAGCAAGTTCATCCAGCTGTGTAAGGCTGATAACGGGATGAAATTCCCTTATCAAAAAAGGTGATAAGACAGGTAGGGATAGGGGCATAATTTGCACTAAACTACTACATCTTTTGTGTTGCCAGAGGAAAGGGTTAAACATAACACATTGGAGATCTCTCTAGCATCTAGGATGCTTAAATAGTAACTGTGTCAGTTTTCCCACACTCACTGAGTACTTCAAATTATAATATCTTCACACAATTTTAAACTTATGAAGTTCATGAAATGTTTTGTGCTCACACTTAGGTTCACGCAATACTAAACTTGTACAGGTCTATTAGCTTGGCAACATTTTGGGACTACAAATCTGATGGTGCAAATCCTTTGGGTTTAAACTTTGTCATACAGATGCACTTTTGGAGAATATACCAGAGCACATGATGGCTTTAGTGCATATTGGCACAAACACATCTCCATTATTCAGTCACTATTGAAGGCAAGCTGTAAATGCCACCCCATATCTTAGCAGACAAAATGGAGTAAAGTTATGTTAGTGTCTAGTGTGTTTTGTCAGCATACTTGGATCGAAGACTGGTTTTTAGAGTTAATTATCAGGTCTCTGATTGCCCACTTCTGTCTGTTCTGCTTAATTCCTGTCCTTTTTCCACCGAACTTCCACCCATTCTAAAGTCTAACCCCTCCTTTTCTCCTCTTAATTCATCCACCAGATTAAGCCTCAATTCACATAATTTAGACAGCCATTCCCAGTCCATGAGCCCTTTCTGGGGGTTTCAGAGAAGAGTATTTCCAGTTATGCTAGTTAGTACATAGCGTTAAACAAGGGACAGATGATAGAAACACCCCAAATGCCCACACACTTCTCCACTGCCCTCCTCTTTGTACAAGTGGAATATTGAGGTTAATTTTCAGGATAAGTAGTATAGTAAATTGGTTTTAGGCAAGTGTACCACTAAGAAATCACTTCCAGGATTTAGTTTAGAATCATTAGTTCCTTCCTCCAAGAGTTTTCCCACCTGGTTCACACAATGCTGAGTTTTTAGATTTGGCAACACATTTTGCAGACTATATTGTGTCCCAGATCATCAGGAAGAAAGAGATCCAATAGATTCCAAACTCTGTTTTTCTTGGGGGCCATGGACAGCTGTACACTTTGCTCTATTGAATAAAACAGCCTTGGCTGACTATGAGGAGTACAGGGTATTTAACAGATATACATTTTTCATTTGTAGGTTATAAACTGCCCTTGTATTGTAGTTCCCTACATCAGTGCTGCAGTTAACCATTAACCATTTGAGCCAGTGACAGACCAGTGATTGAGGGTCCTGCAAAATAATTGTTGACCCCCTAATTCACTGCAAACAGGTAAACATCTTAAACATTTTCTATTGTTAGCATTTAAAATGGGTCCCTAAAGTTGTCTTGGCCATGGTACTTTGTACCTGCTCTGTACCTGGTAGTTTAGCCTCTGATTTATCAGAGTGATGTCCAGCATATTGCTTGTCAAACCTCTGGACACACTTCTGGCACTTAAAGGGTTAATAAAACAAGCTCATGTTAAAAATGTGACAAAGTATTTCTATGCATAGACTAACAGTGTTGATGATCAGTAAAGATTGTGTGTACCCAGAGCCAGGTTAACATCACAGGCTCCCCTATATGCACTTAGCTCCACCCATGGCCACACATTCCCCATTCCTCACATAACCCCACCCACAGCCCCATTAACTGTTCCCTGGCACACAAAATACCCTTAGCCAATAAGATACAAGCACAAAAAAAGCTTTTAACCCTTTGGTTGTTAGAGAGCTTTTCAACACATTGCCACACCTCTCTAGCATGCATACCTTGGCTTATTTCAGTCTCATGCATGGAAAATATCTTGACATGTTGCAGTAACTCATTTCAGTGACTCCACTCATGTTTTCACCATGTACAAAGAGTGATTGGTATTCCAGGATACAATGCTAAACCAAAGTGATCTGAAATAGCATCTGCTTGTTTTGCTGAAACTATTTCCTTACATAGCAACAACCCTGTTATATATTTATTGGTTTATTTAAACCTTAAATACTGGGACAACAAATTCTTGTGGAATTTGTTTTTTTGAACCATCTAATCAGTGATTATCATTTATGCAAATGATCATTTACAATAGATATTTGTATATGCACAAATTATTATTTACTAACATTATATATATATATATATATATATATATATATGTGTGTGTGTGTCTCTATATCTGGGCCAAAAAAAAAAAAACTTGTGATAAAGTAAAAATTAAAATTCTCACTCAAAAAGAAAAAAAATGAAATGATAAGAAATTCAGCTTTAAAATTATGTCAGTAGGAACTGTGCTTTGTAAATAACATCTCAATTGTACTAATGCCATTAATATATGGTGTTAATGTTTATGAAATGTTAACCCTGGATTTCTGATATTTAGTTTATTTACTTTAACAAGAGTATTTTGCCTTTGAATTTACAGCAGTGTTTTCGCCCCACATTTATCAGTACCACAATCGATTAAAACATTTGTGCTTTCGATTAGAGGAATTATTCTATTAAATTGAGTGGATTTCAGCTGTAGTCTGCTCTGCACATGCTCATAAATTGTTACTTTCATATATTTAAAACATTAATTTAACATCTATATATCTCAGGAATGGGGGAATATTTTATTAGCACTTTAAACGATAGTGAATAGTACCCCGTAATATATATTTGTTAAATCTGGTGTAATCCTGTGCTGTAGATTTTGCTGTTAGTCTAATGAAATGATCACTGACAGCATATAATTAAGATGGACCTGTCTCTCTAAGACAAGATTACTTTGTTTTACTGAG
Organism: Rhinophrynus dorsalis; assembly: GCA_037306005.1. NCBI lineage: Eukaryota > Metazoa > Chordata > Amphibia > Anura > Rhinophrynidae > Rhinophrynus > Rhinophrynus dorsalis. The sequence goes on along the minus strand of CM074723.1, from coordinate 120,725,274 downwards.
AATTAAAATCTGCTTGTCTATTGTACTAGCTGTTATTCAATATATATATATATATATATATATATATATATATATATATATATATATATATATATACACTAGTGTAAAATCCTGTGTGCACGGGCAATGGAGCAGTGAGGTAAGGCAGTATGCAGTGCAGGACCTGCCTCTTAACATTACCCGGACCTGCTCTGCATACTGCTGTTACCTCACTGCTCCACGCGATTGCGCCTCCTCATTCACGCGATGCAATCATGCTCAGTAGAGACTGGCTGAATGCGGGCAGTCTCTACTGCGCATGACTGCATTGTGACAAACTTTCTGGCCTCTTATTATATTGGATATATATATATATTTATTTTTTTTTATGAAACTTTATATTTAGGTGGCACGGTCTAGCACTATATAATAATAATAATAATAATAATAATCCTTTATTTATATAGAGCACACAGATTCCACAGCGCTTTACACTCATATTGGTTCCTGTCCCCATTGGGGCTCACAAACTAAATTCACCTATCAGTATGTTTTTTGGAGTGTGGGAGGAAACCGGAGTACCTGGAGGAAACCCACGCAAACACAGTGAGAACATACAAACTATATGTTAATATCGAGTCATTGCAGGGCCCCAGTGGAGACATTGTTTTGGTTCCCCTAACAAATATATTTTCACAGATGAATAACAAGAACCTATTGGACCCTGAGTCAGATGGTGTACCTTTGGATACTGGGCTATGGCACAGCTGCATTCTCGATAGCAAGCAGTACTAATTAGAGGATAAACTTACTGCTTTCTATCATTTCTTGAAAACTATTTAGATTACAAATATATAACAGTTTTTACTTTTACTTAAGATTGATAAAATGTTAGGGTGAAGGGTCCACTTCAACATGGGACTCAAAATTTTTTTCTGGTCCTCTGTACTCAAATAATACTAAATTTGTACCAGATTTGCAGAATTGGTAGGGACTTGCAATGTAAGCCAAATTAATCATTTTGTTCAAAATTTATACACATACTTGGAACCCTCTGAATCTGCCGCAGAGATGCTGGTTTTTAAAGTTAATTACCAGGTCTCCGGGGACAAAGGTTGTTTCTCTGGTGAGAATGAGTTTACTATGAAACTTCTTCTCCTTCCCACCCTGTTCCTCCCATTTCCCACCCAGTTACATAGTTACATAGTAATTTAGGTTGAAAAAAGACTTGCGTCCATCCAGTTCAACCCTTTTCCTATTCCTGTTTACCATCGCTGACCCAAAAGAAGGCATCCGACTCCAAATGGCAATCAGATTTCTCCCTGGATCAACAAGCCCTAACTAAATATTAATCCCAATACTAACGTGCATAGCCCTCTATATTATGCTCTTTTAAATAAGTATCCAGGCCCCTTTTAAAGGCATCTAATGTATTTGATAGCACCACCTCCTCCGGAAGTGCATTCCATACCTTTATTGTCCTTACTGTAAAGAAACCCTTCCGCTGTTGTAGACTAAATCTCCTTTCCTCAAGTCTAAGCGGGTGGCCCCTTGTCCTGTGTACTGTTCTGTTAATGAACAGGTCTTTTGAAAGCCCTTTATATGGGCCTTGAACATATTTATATAGTGTTATCATATCCCCTCTAAGACGCCGTTTCTCTAGTGTGTACAAGTTTAACTTTTCTAGCCTCTCTTCATAACTAAAACATTCCATTCCCCTTACTAGTTTTGTAGCCCTCCTCTGCACTCTCTCTAGTTCCATAATGTCCTTCTTCAGAAAGGGCGCCCAGAATTGAACAGCATATTCTAGGTGGGGTCTTACCATGGACCTGTAAAGAGGCATAATTATTAGTGATGAGCGAGCACCCCAATGCTCGGGTGTTCGGGTGCTCTGACCGAGCACCCCCTGAGGCTCGAGTGCTCGGCCGAGCACCCGAGCCCCATTGAAGTCAATGGGAGGACTCGAGCATTACACCAGGCACCCCCTGCTCTGATGAGGGGAGGGTGCCTGGTCCATAGGAAAAGGGCAGAAAAGGATGGAAACACCACAGAAATGGTTCAGGGACAGCATAGGGAGGATGTCTGGATGCATCTTGGACTCCAACATCGCTGCTGGGAACGATCTTTCGCCCGTAGTACGCCATTTTTACAGACTGACCATAAAACACACAAAAAGGAAAATAAAAACGACTTTAGGCGAAAAATTGTTACCAAACAATATTTGCTGTATATTTACTTGTATATCATCTGCAAATTATCCCAAAAATTTCCTTGATTTTCGGAAGTGAGGCCATGATTAAGAGGGAAACGTGCGCAGAGGCAAATTCTCCCAAAAATTTCCTTGATTTTCAGAACTGAGGCCATGATTAAGAGGGAAACGTGCGCAGAGGCAAATTCTCCCAAAAATTTCCTTGATTTTCAGAACTGAGGCCATGATTAAGAGGGAAACGTGCGCAGAGGCAAATTCTCCCAAAAATTTCCTTGATTTTCAGAACTGAGGCCATGATTAAGAGGGAAACGTGCGCTGAGCTGACCATCTAAAACATTATGGGTGAGGGTCTGCTGCAGAGCTGACCATCCTAAACATTATATGCGAAGGCCCGCTAGTGAGCTGACGCTATAAAACATTATATGAGAGGGCCCGCTAGAGAGCTGACCCAATAAAACATTATATGAGAAGGCCCGCTGGTGAGCTGACCTATATAAAAATTGTCAAACAGGGCCCGCTGGTGAGCTGGCCCTATATAAAAATTATATCACAGGGCCCGCTGGTGAGCTGGCCCTATATAAAAATTATAGCACAGGGCCCGCTGGTGAGCTGGCCCTATATAAAAATTATAGCACAGGGCATATGGAAGAGGAGGAGGAGGATGAGAAGATTAAGAGTCAACCATATACCCGTTTTTTGGGTGGAAGGGGTGAATGGGAATACAGAGTATTCCCATCATTGTAAATAACATATATAAAGTGAGTTTATGTTCCCCCGGGGCTTTCCTCCAGTGGAGTGGAGAAGTCAGGGGAAATCCAGGCCTTGTTCATTTTTATAAGTGTCAACCTATCAGCATTGTCGGTGGAAAGGCGGATACGCTTATCTGTTATGATGCCACCAGCAGCACTAAATACCCGCTCAGACAGAACGCTGGCGGCAGGGCAGGCCATCACCTCCAAGGCGTAGAGTGCCAGTTCATACCACGTGTCCAGCTTGGACACCCAGTAGTTGTAAGGCACAGAGGGATCATTGAGGACGCTGACACGGTCCGCTACGTACTCCTTCACCATCTTCCAAAACTTTTCCCTCCTTGTGACACTAGGCTGCGCATCAGGGTGAGGGTGCTGGCGGGGTGTCATGAAGGTGTCCCACGCCTTGGAGAGTGTTGCCCTGCCTTTCTCGGAACTGCTGTGTGCTCCCCTTTTCTCCCCTTCTCTGTTGGCCAAGGTAGCACGTACTCTGCCGCCAGCGTTGTCAGATGGAAAATTTTGGAGCAATTTTTCGACAAGAACCTTCTGGTATTGCACCATTTTGCTTGTCCTCTCCACCGGAGGAATGAGAGATGAGAAATTCTCTTTGTAGCGGGGGTCCAGAAGGGTGAACACCCAGTAATCCGTGTTGTTTAAAATGCGTATAACGCGTGGGTCACGGGAAAGGCAGCCTAACATAAAGTCAGCCATGTGTGCCAGAGTACCAACAGTCAAGATTTCGCTGTCCTCACCAGGAGGATGACTCTCAATCTCCTCATCCTCTTCCTCCTCTTCTGCCCACCCACGCTGAAGAGATGGAACTAAAGTTCCATGGCTACCCTCTGTAGCGGAGGCAACCGTGTCTTCCTCCTCCTCCTCCTCCTCCTCCTCCTCCTCCGCCTCCTCCAATTGTCGCTGAGAAGACGAAGTGAGGGTGCTCTGGCTATCACCTTGTGTAAGCTCTTCCTCCCCCATTTCCACCTCTTCCACATGCAAAGCGTCGGTTTTAATTGTGAGCAGCGAGCGTTTCAGTAGACACAGAAGTGGGATGGTTACACTGATAATAGCGTTATCGCCGCTCACCATCTGTGTCGATTCCTCAAAATTGCGTAAAACCTCGCAGAGGTCTGACATCCATTCCCACTCCTCACTTCTGATTACAGGAAGTTGAACGGAGAGGCGACGACCGTGTAACAGCTGGTACTCCACTACTGCCCTCTGCTGCTCACAAAGCCGGGCCAACATGTGGAAGGTGGAGTTCCAGCGCGTGCTCACGTCACACAGCAGCCGGTGAGCTGGCAATTGTAAGCGCTGCTGCAGCTTCAACAGGCCGGCCGAAGCTGTAGATGACTTACGGAAATGTGCACACACGCGGCGCACCTTGGTCAAGAGATCATGCATATTGGGGTAGGTTTTTAGAAATCGCTGCACCACTAAATTAAATACATGCGCTAGGCATGGTACGTGTGTGAGCTTGCCGAGCTCCAAAGCCGCCACCAAGTTACGCCCATTATCACACACAACCATGCCTGGTTGCAGGTTGAGTGGCGAGAGCCACTGCTCGGTCTGGTGACTAATCCCCTGCAACAGCTCTGAGGCCGTGTGCTGTTTGTCCCCAAGGCAGATCAGCTTCAGCACGGCCTGTTGACGCTTCCCCACTGCAGTGCTACACTGCTTCCAGCTACTGGCTGATGGGGGAGTGGCGCTGCGTGTAGAGAATTCGGAGGTGGAAACGGAGGAGGAGGAGCCAATAACGTAGGTGCTGGTGGAAACCCTGATGGAGGTAGGGCCCGCAATCCTCGGCGTGGGTAGCACCCGTGCCATCCCAGGGTCCGAGTCGCTCCCAGCCTCCACGACATTCACCCAGTGTGCCGTCAGGGAAATGTAGCGTCCCTGGCCACAAGCACTTGTCCATGTGTCAGTCGTTAAGTGGACCTTCCCAGTAACTGCGTTGGTCAGGGCACGGGTGATGTTACGGCACACATGGTGGTGTAATGCGGGGATGGCACACCGGGAAAAGTAGTGGCGGCTGGGGACCGCGTACCGAGGGACAGCTGCTGCCATCAGGCTGCGGAAGGACTCAGTGTCCACAAGCCTAAATGGCAGCATTTCGATGGCCAGTAATTTTGAAAGGTGTGAGGTTAGTGCTATGGCCTGTGGGTGGGTGGCTGGGTACTTTCTCTTGCGCTCAAATGCCTGGGGTAACGACATTTGGACGCTGTGCTGGGACAGGGAAGTGGATGTGGTCGCTGATGGTGCTTCAGATGGTACAGGTGCAGGGCGGGAGGTATGCGGGCCTGCGCCTTCGACAGGCGATTGGCCGGCACCGAAAACAGGGGAAGAGGAGGCAGTGGTGTGGCCTGCAGACACAGATGGGCGATCCAGGCGTTCCTCCCACTTACTACGGTGCTTGGATGCCATGTGTCGGATCATGCTGGTGGTGGTGAGGTTTCTAGTGTTCATGCCTCGGCTCATTCTGGTGTGGCACAGGTTGCAAACTACAATTCTTTTGTCGTCCGCACTTTCCTTAAAAAAACGCCATACCGCGGAACACCTACCCTTTGGCAAGGTAGATTTACGCAAGGGGGTGCTCCGTGGAACATTTGCGGGCCGGTTTGGTGCGGTCCGCCTTCTTTCTGTAGCCACACCACTGCCTCTTCCAGCCTGTTGTGGTGCTGCAGATGGCTCACCCTCAGGACTGCTGTCATCGCTCGGCTCTACACCTTCCCAGGTGGGGTCAGTCACCTCATCGTCCACCAAGTCCTCCTCCACTTCCTCACTCTGATCATCCTCCTCAAGTCTTGATCCCACCACATACTCAGTCATTGACAACTGTATAACATTCTCCTCAACAAGGTCTTGAGACGGAAATAGTGGTTGATTTAATGGCAACTGTGTCTCATCATCATCATCATCATCCACTACTTCCTTTGACCTTAAATGCCGTTCGCATCTGTCATCTTCTTGTGATTGGGTAGCCTCTAGAGGTTGTGAATCAGGGCACAAGATGTCATGTTCCTCTGCAAGCGTGCTTGGAGAGAGGGTCAAATGAAGGATTGGTGATGAGACGAGCTCCTCACTATATCCCAGTGTGGGATCACTTCTTTGACCAGACCGTGTATGGTGGGAGGAAGGATGATCAGAGTGAGGATTATGCTGACCAGACTCTTGGCTACTGAGAGTGGACTTGGTGGAAGACAGGGTGGTGCTTAACCGACTGGAAGCAGTATCAGCTGTCATCCAACCGACCACCTGTTCGCAGTGGTCGGACCTCGAGAGTGATGTCCTGCGACGCCCTGTAAAATTACACATGAAGCTAGGTATGGTGGATGTCTTTCTTTCTTGTGCTCTGGCACCAGGCACAGTTTCTCCGCGTCCTGACCCGCGCCCTGAACTTTCAGGATCACGTCCACTTCCCCGTCCCTTTTTACCCGCCTTCTTCATCTTACACAGAATATGTGACTTTAATATTTGAGTTTGAAAACTTAACAGTATTTCTTACTATTCTGCAACTGTGCAGAGTACACAGAATAGGCTGCTAAACGGCGGTGAAACACACTGAATGGAATATGTGACTTTAATATTTGAGTTTGAAAACTTAACAGTATTTCTTACTATTCTGCAACTCTGCAGAGTACACAGAATAGGCTGCTAAACGGCGGTGATACACACTGAATGGAATATGTGACTTTGATATTTTAGTTTGAAAACTTAACAGTATTTCTTACTATTCTGCAACTGTGCAGAGTACACAGAATAGGCTGCTAAACGGCGGTGAAACACACTGAATGGAATATGTGACTTTAATATTTGAGTTTGAAAACTTAACAGTATTTCTTACTATTCTGCAACTCTGCAGAGTACACAGAATAGGCTGCTAAACGGCGGTGATACACACTGAATGGAATATGTGACTTTGATATTTTAGTTTGAAAACTTAACAGTATTTCTTACTATTCTGCAACTGTGCAGAGTACACAGAATAGGCTGCTAAACGGCGGTGAAACACACTGAATGGAATATGTGACTTTAATATTTGAGTTTGAAAACTTAACAGTATTTCTTACTATTCTGCAACTGTGCAGAGTACACAGAATAGGCTGCTAAACGGCGGTGAAACACACTGAATGGAATATGTGACTTTGATATTTTAGTTTGAAGACTTAACAGTATTTCTTCCTATTCTGCAACTCTGCACAGTACACAGAATGTGCTGCTAAACTGCGGCGAAGCACACTGAATGGAATATGTGACTTTGATATTTTAGTTTGAAGACTTAACAGTATTTCTTCCTATTCTGCAACTCTGCACAGTACACAGAATGTGCTGCTAAACTGCGGCGACGCACACTGAATGGAATATGTGACTTTGATATTTTAGTTTGAAGACTAAACAGAATGTGCTCTAATCTGCAACTTTGCACACTAAACAGAATGTGCTCTAATCTGCAACTTTGCACACTAAACAGAATGTGCTCTAATCTGCAACTGTGCTCACTAAACAGAATGTGCTCTAATCTGCAACTTTTCACACTAAACAGAATATTTTTTTTTTTTTTTTTTTTGTTTTTTTCCCCCCACACAAAATAACCTGCTGCCCCCACACACAGTAGTCCTAAAAAGGACTTTTGGTTCTTTTTTTTCACAATTTTTGTTTTTTTCCTCCCTACACTGCCTTTCCCTTCCTATCCTCAGCTCTCCCTGGCTCAGACTGAGCCGAACTCGATGGTCAGGTGCTATACAGCACCCGACCACGGGTTCTGGCCAGCCAATCAGTGTAATGCCAGCAGCCAACATGGCTGCTGGCATTACACCGATGTCAGAGCCTCCCTGCACGTTTATTGGCTGCGCAGCAGCCGCAAAACGTGCGGGGAGGAGACCCGAACATGGCGGGCGAGCACATGCGGTACTCGTACGAGTACCGCCATGTGCCGAGCAGAGCGATGCTCGAGCCGATCCGAGCATCGGCCGAGCATGCTCGCTCAACACTAATAATTATATCTTCCTCCCTTGAGTCAATACCCCTTTTAATACATGCCAATATCTTATTGGCCTTTGCAGCTGCCAGCTGGCACTGCATGCTACTGCAAAGTCTATTGTCTACCATTACTCCTAAATCCTTTTCATTAGTAGATTTCCCCAGAGAAACACCATTTAAACTATATGTTGCATTTTTATTATTATACCCAAAATGCATAACTTTACACTTGTCTATATTGAATCTCATTTGCCATTTGCCTGCCCAGTTACTCAATTTGTCCAAGTCCTCTTGTAATGAAGACACATCCAGTTCAGACTTTATTACCTTACTTAATTTTGTGTCATCGGCAAACACTGATACATGGCTTCCTATGCCCTCTGGGAGGTCATTAATAAACAAATTAAAAAGAAGAGGACCCAGGACAGATCCCTGAGGCACTCCACTTATCACGTTTATCCAACTGGAGAACTTGCCATTTACTACCACTCTTTGCATTCTATCTTTCAGCCAATTTCCAATCCACTCACAAACATTTTGCCCTAGTCCTATTTCATTCAATTTGTACAGTAACCTCTTGTGTGTAACCGTATCAAATGCCTTGGCAAAGTCTAAATAGATCACGTCAACCGCCTCTCCCTCATCTATATTATTACTTACTTTTTCATAAAATGCGATCAAGTTCGTTTGACAAGACCTATCTTTCACAAAGCCATGTTGGCTATTGCTAATGATATTCCTGTTCCAGCAGAATTCTTGAATATATTCCCTTAGCAACCTTTCAAACAGCTTCCCTACCACAGATGTCAAGCTTACGGGTCTGTAATTTCCTGGCTGGGACTTTGATCCCTTTTTAAATATGGGCACCACATCTGCTTTACGCCAATCCATGGGTGTAACGGATCCTACCCGTTACTGAGCCCTTGTCTGGACCTCAAACTATTTATTCAAAGACTATGGACATTTATTACTGTTTGGACTCTGTGCTGTGCCTTGGCGTACAAACTGGCCAGCTATTCCCTAAGAGAAAGACTTAAATTCATAGACTTTGGATCACATAGTATGTTTAATGTATGGTGAACGCTTTAGTTATTGTATGTAGTATGTTGAGGGTTTACTCCAAGGGAATAGGCAGTGAGGGGTTAATTATTTCATTATGTATTGCAGACTCCCAAGCCTTTTGCTTAATTATTCAACCCCTGGCCATTGTTAAGGAAATGAATATTCTGGCCACTCAAGTCCTTGGAGTGAGAACTGTCCTGAGACCCCCCTGCTGTGTGTGTTAATCCATTCACACCCCTCAGTCTGTGAGTCACCTATTGTATAGCCTGAAACTCTGTTGCCAGCCCTTTGTATTATGTTGTGAGTTGATTACCTCTGTGAATGCTCTCATTGTGTCAGCCCTTGCCTTTTGTCTGATGTGTTTGATTTAATCAAGTTCCCTATTGTATCAGGTTTCCCCATGTGATCCAATGTACTGTACTGTATATAAATATCTGTAGTTTGTGTCAATAAAAGAGAGTTCTGTTTTGGAGTGAACAAGGAGTCCTGGAGTCTTGTATTGCTTATGGTCTAAAGTATCCACTCTGATACCCATCTGCGCCAAGTATCCTGAATCGCCGACCGCCTGCTGCCAGTTTCCTGCGACCTAACTTCGTGGACTGTCAGGCGGCGACGTGGACTCTTCCCTGCTTCCAGCGATCCTGTGGCTGTTTCCAGTGACTGTTCATACTTCAACTGGTGCATCCGACGGCGCTTATCTGCGTCGAGAAGGAGAGACCCAGGAACGACGGCGGAAGGCGACGCGGTCCCTTCTCAGCTTCCGTTACATTGGTGGCATAGCGGTGGGATTTCTCCTTCTTTTATCGGGTGTACCAGCTAAGAGATGGCGGCGAAAGTGCAGCTACCGGAGGCCATAGGAGTGTATGACATGCGGTACCACTACATCGGATGTCAATGGGAGACCTTCCTAGGTGATTTAGCCGAGGAGTTTTACCGGGAGGTCACCACCTGCATCACAGAGGAGCTCCGAGTCCAGGACGGATACTGGGAAATGATCAAGTGCCTTCACAAGGAGTATACAGGAGTTATGGTCAACTTTTTCCCATTCAACTTGCGCCTGAAACTCCAACAACTGGTATGGATGGCCTTTCAGGAGGATGCTACTTTCGGCCAGAGGAATTACAGCCGCTACTGGGAGATTTGGGAGAAAAGAAAGGCCATGTTTGGAAGTTACTTTCCTCCAGTCCTGGAGGGGAACCTAGACCGTTTAGTCGAGCAGGAATGGAACTTGGAGCTAATGTACATGGGCTGGATAGAGGAAGCCCAGGAAATACAAAGAGAGGAAAAAGACTGGGGGGGTTACTCATCTGAGGAGGACTTCAGTGGAGCTGAGGACTTAGATGGAGCTGCCCCTGTTCACTCCACACTGGTGAGTGGGAATGCGTTCCTCACCAGTGCCCCTGTTGCCCCGCCTGATACCCCTTTTTCCCTGGACTATGTTTTCCCTGAGCTGGGGGGTGGGAATTCGTTCCCCCTCAGTGAAGAAGATGCCCTGGGAGCAGAGCCGTGCGTGCTCCCCAGGATCACAAGTAATGCCGTCTTGAGGGATGGGACTGCGGTCTCCCTCAAGGCAGAAGAAGGGCCTATGTGTAATGGCCTACAGGAGGAGGACCCCAGTGGGCTGGGAGAAAACAGTGCCGCTGGCCCTCCTAAAGATATGGACTGTGAACTGATGGGTGGGAGCAAGCCCATCAGTCCCCCTGAGGCCCCTGCTGTAGTGGGTGGGAGAGAACCCAGCAGCAGCCTCAAGATGTTGCCCCTGGTGGGGGTGGAAGATGCCCTGGGAGCGGAGCCGTGCGTGCTCCCCAGGATTACAAGTAATGCCGCCTTGAGGGATGGGACTGCGGTCTCCCTCAAGGCAGAAGAAAGGCCTATGTGTAATGGCTTACAGGAGGAGGACCCCAGTGGGATGGGAGAAAATAGTGCCACTGGCCCTCCTACAAATATGGACTGTGAACTGCTGGGTGGGAGCAAGCCCATCAGTTCCCCTGAGACCCCTGCTGTAATGGGTGTGAGAGAACCCAGCAGCAGCCCCAAAATGTTGCCCCTGGTGGGGGTGGAAAATGCCCTGGAAGCGGAGCAGTATGTGCTCTCCAGGGCCACAGAGGATGCCGCCTTGAGGGATGGGACTGCGGTCTCCCTCAAGGCAGAGAAGAGCCTTGAACGTGACGGCCTACAAGAGGAGGTCCCCAGCGGGCTGGAAGACAGCAGCGCTGCTGGCCCTCCTGTGAATGTGTTATGTGACCTGATGGGTAGAGAAGAGTGCCCCATCAGCCCCCCTGTGACCCCTGGCCTGGTGAGTAGGAGCGAGCTCACCAGGGCCTGGGATACCCCTGCTGTGGTGAAGGAGATGCAGGTCCCCACCAGCAGCCCCAGTCCGTCCCCTGTTACTACTGTCCTGGAGAAGGGGAAGAGTGTCTTCTCCAGGTATCTGAATAAGATGGCGAGGAGGATTGAGATTGCCCTCCTCCCCAAGACAAGAGATGGCCCTGATGTGGGGGGCCAGGAAGAAGAAGGGTCCAGCAGTGCTGCTGCTTGCCCTGGAAACCCTATGTGCTGCCCCAAGACCCCCATGCTGGAGAGTAGGATAGAGCTTTCCAGTCCCCCTGTAACCCCTGGCTTGGTGCGTGGGAGCGAGCGCACCAGGTCATGTGAAGCCCTGGCTGGGATGAGTGGGACAACCGTCCTCATCCCCAGCACAGAATTTGTCACCCCTTTTCCTGAGACCCCTGGCCTGGTGAGTGGGACCACAGTCCTCATCAAGGACCCTTTTGTTGCTCTGGCCCCAAGGAGTGGGGCCACCGTCCTCTGTGGGGATGGTTCTACTTGCCCCAGTACTTTGGATGCTTCTACACTGGGTGAGGGAATCACCAGTTTGTCCAGAGACCTTCTGAGTACTGCCCCAGCCCAGGAGAGTGGGAAGAACATCCTCTCCTGTCCCTCTGGGGCACTTGCCCAACTAAAAGGGGGAGATGTGCCCCTCTCCCCATACTTTGATTCCCAGGTCACTGAGGATCCAGAGACACAATTGCCCCAGGGAGATCCACTGTATGGACTGGCTCTGGACCCTGAGCCACTAGCCCCAGACCCAGGAGGGTCTGACCCCAGCATTGCCTGGAACATGGCCCAGGAGAAGCTGCCCAATTTGGTGCTCGCCAGGGCCAAAGTTGTACCCCTGGCCCAGGACAAGGGGCTCCTCCTTTAAGACTGGCCTAGGACCAAGGCCTCCAGACTAATGAACTGTCCAGACAAGTGGCTCGCAACCTCAATGCTCTCCTACGGCTCCAAGTCAGCGTTTACTACTGTCCCCGCTGGCTTGGTACAAAAAGGGGGAGAAATGTAACGGATCCTACCCGTTACTGAGCCCTTGTCTGGACCTCAAACTATTTATTCAAAGACTATGGACATTTATTACTGTTTGGACTCTGTGCTGTGCCTTGGCGTACAAACTGGCCAGCTATTCCCTAAGAGAAAGACTTAAATTCATAGACTTTGGATCACATAGTATGTTTAATGTATGGCGAACGTTTTAGTTATTGTATGTAGTATGTTGAGGGTTTACTCCAAGGGAATAGGCAGTGAGGGGTTAATTATTTCATTATGTATTGCAGACTCCCAAGCCTTTTGCTTAATTATTCAACCCCTGGCCATTGTTAAGGAAATGAATATTCTGGCCACTCAAGTCCTTGGAGTGAGAACTGTCCTGAGACCCCCCTGCTGTGTGTGTTAATCCATTCACACCCCTCAGTCTGTGAGTCACCTATTGTATAGCCTGAAACTCTGTTGCCAGCCCTTTGTATTATGTTGTGAGTTGATTACCTCTGTGAATGCTCTCATTGTGTCAGCCCTTGCCTTTTGTCTGATGTGTTTGATTTAATCAAGTTCCCTATTGTATCAGGTTTCCCCATGTGATCCAATGTACTGTACTGTATATAAATATCTGTAGTTTGTGTCAATAAAAGAGAGTTCTGTTTTGGAGTGAACAAGGAGTCCTGGAGTCTTGTATTGCTTATGGTCTAAAGTATCCACTCTGATACCCATCTGCGCCAAGTATCCTGAATCGCCGACCGCCTGCTGCCAGTTTCCTGCGACCTAACTTCGTGGACTGTCAGGCGGCGACGTGGACTCTTCCCTGCTTCCAGCGATCCTGTGGCTGTTTCCAGTGACTGTTCATACTTCAACTGGTGCATCCAACGGCGCTTATCTGCGTCGAGAAGGAGAGACCCAGGAACGACGGCGGAAGGCGACGCGGTCCCTTCTCAGCTTCCGTTACAATGGGCACCATACCAGAAATAAAAGAATCCCTGTAAATCAGATATATCGGTCTGGCCAGGGTCTGGCCTAGCTCCCTAAGTACCCGTGGGTGTATACCATCTGGCCCCGGAGCCTTGTCTACCTTGACACCATTCAATTGTTTTAACACTTTTTCTTGTGTTAGCCAGTCCCATGCTTGCTGTGCCTGTTCTGTAAAAGTAGTTTGCAGATTCTTGTCCAATGGGTCTTCCTTGGTAAAAACAGAAGAAAAGAAATTATTTAAAATATCTGCCTTCTCTCTGTCACCTTTGACCATCTCACCCGTTTCAGCTAACAAGGACCCAACATTATCAGACTTTAATTTTTTGCCATTAATGTATTTAAAGAATTTTTTTGGGTTGCTTTTGCTCTCCTTAGCAATATTTTTTTCATTCTCCAGTCTAGCTAATTTAATAGCCTTTTTACAGGTTTTGTTGACATTTTTGTATTCTGCAAATGCCTCTGCTGATCCCTCAGCTTTGTAATGTTTAAATGCCGCTTTCTTGTTATTTATTTCATGAATTACTTTACTGGTTAGCCACATTGGTTTCAATTTGCTTCTTTTGTATTTGTTTCCAACAGGGATAAATTTATATGTGTATTTTTGCAATATTATTTTGAAGGCATTCCACTTACCTTCTGTGTTTTTTCCTGAAAATATTTTATCCCAGTCAACGAGACCAAGGGATGAATTAAACCTGCTAAAGTTGGCCTTTTTAAAATTCAGTGTTTTGGTGGAACTCGTATCAACTTGTTTTTTTGAATTAATCTCAAACGATACCATGTTATGGTCACTATTCCCCAAGTGCTCCCTTACTTGGATGTTAGAGATAAGTTCTTCATGGTCAGTTATTACCAAATCCAGACATGCATTCCCTCTGGTTGAGGTCTGCACTAGTTGTGACAAAAAATTGTCATTCAACAAGTTCAGAAACTTGCTGCTTTTAGCAGAGTTAGCTATTCCATTTTTCCAGTCTATTTCTGGATAATTAAAATCCCCCATAATTATAGTTCTCCCTATTTGGGAAGCCTTTTCTATTTGCATTAATAGCTGTGTTTCTTCAAGGTCACCAATGTTTGGTGGTTTATAACAAATACCCACTAATATTTTCTGGGCAGTTTTATCCCCAGTGACTATTTCAACCCACAGGGATTCCACATGTTCACTACTGTCCTCACATATATCTTCCCGCAATTGAGGCAATAATGCTGGTTTGATATACAGACAGACCCCACCACCTCTTTTGCTTGACCTATCTTTTCTAAATAACATGTAGCCCTCTAAATTGATTGCCCAATGTGCTTAAGCGATGGCCACCCAATTAAGCCTCCCCTTTTATTGCACCACTCGCATCACTTACTTACCTCCAGTTGCAGCATATGAGCCCCATAATGTAACAATGGCAGCACCACATGCATTCTTCTCTGGTGCATATGGGGTTAAAGAAGAAGAAACTCCTACTAATAATAACTCCCAGTGGCCAGTTAATCCTGTTGGCCATGATAAAGTTTGCTTTTGTGCCTTTATTCTAAAGAGGTAACATTGTCAATCAGTCTGGGATGTCACGTGCATGGAGGCGGACATTTTTAATGTGAAGCAGGCAGAGTTCATGATCCTACTTAATCATTTAAGGACCAGAGGGGTGCACAAAGCATTGAAAAGCTTACCATTGGCAGTTGTCCTGTGGTCCTGCTATGTGGCCTCCATGAACATCAAAAACTATTCAGGGGAAAAGGACACCATAAATGAATAGTGAAAACCCTTTAAATAGAGCCACACAACCCAGTAATATATCACAAATAATACAAAATACGTAATTGAGGCAAAACAAAGTAAATACAAAATGACTCATAAAAGCAAGATAAAAACAATCATATAGGGGGACCCTCCATAATCACATACCAGGTACATAGTCTGTAAACATCAGTCAAATGCAAATGTAGATAAACAAAGAATATCTTGTCACAAAACATACATGTATCTCCCACAAAATAGTGCAAAATACAGCCCAAGTACTAAGTAACACAATACATACTTATCAAAAAGTGCAAGCAGTGCAAATCAATAAATTCAAATATTAAAGTGTTAGTAATGTCCACATTTCTTTTTATAAATTTGTAGAGGCTTAAAAAAGATTCCCATTGCCACAAACCCCATCTCTCAAACCACTATGGTTTAAGAGATATTGGCAATGAAAGTTCCCCTTCCCTTGATGTCAGCTGTAAAGGTGACAGAAGGGGATCTGTGTCAACCAACACGATGAGGCTCTGCAGCAGAGCCGAAATACTGTTATTGCAAAATAAATACTTCATTGTAAAGGTCTGCAAAGTGTTCCTGCAAAACTAGATGCTGATGCCAGGAGAAGGGGAAGGAAGGATTGCCAATATCTCTCAAACCATAGCGGTTTGAGAGATGGGGTTTATGGCAATGATAATATTTTTAAGCCTCTACAGATGTATTAAAAAATTTGGACATTACTAACCCTTTAAAGTGATCAATACAAGAGGTCAAAATCTTGGTGGGAGAACACTGACAAATGGAGGTCACCCCTATTGTACACCACACAAGCCCAATGCGTATCACCTACTTGGCTTCGTCAGACTTCTTGTATTTATCTCTGGATAAGCATATGCACTTTAATATTTGAATTTATTGATTTCCACTGCTTGCACTTTTTGATAAGTATGTATTGTGTTACTTAGTACTTGGGCTGTATTTTGCACTATTTTATGGGAGATACATGTGTATTTTGTGACAAGATATTCTTTGTTTATCTACATTTGCATTTGACTGATGTTTACAGACTATGTACCTGGTATGTGATTATGGAGGGTCCCCCTATGTGATTGTTTTTATCTTGCTTTTATCAGTCTTTTTGTATTTACTTTGTTTTGCCTCAACAAAGTGTTTTGAATTATCTGCAATATATTACTGGGTTGTGTGCCTCTATTTAAAAGGTTTTCACTATTAATGTATGGGGTCCTTTTCTGTTAGTTTCTGTTGGTCTTCTTGATACCCTAGAGCAGTGGTTCTCAACCCGTGCCCTCAGTAGCCAGTAACAGGCCAGGACTTAGGAATTTCCCTGACAGAACATAGGTGTGTTGATCAGAGGCTCATTCATATTGATTAACTCACCTGTGCTCTAACAAGGGAATCCTCAAATCCTGGCCTGTTAGTAGCCACTGAGGGCACGGTTTGAGAACCACTGCCCTAGAGAGCACCAGAATATTGAGTTTCTATGGCCCAGTTATATTACCTTGCGAGTGATGCCCTTCCCTGTTTGTTTACTACGGCCTCCATGTACATGACATTAAGCACTGATTGAAGATGTTACCTTTGGAAGAAAAAAAAAAAGGCACATAGCAAAGATTCATGGGGCACTTATAGGATTTTCTGGTCATAGTAATCTAAATGGGGAGTGGTTAGTAGGAGGTGTTCCTTCTTCTTCAAGGGATGTGTTATTTTTAAGCATTGTCCTGAATTAATATTTGGAGTTAAAACATTTAATTCGATTTCAAAGGCCTGGTCATTTAAACCACAAGAGCTGAATTTGCATTTGGTTGAGTAATGGTATGTTCCTTTTTATAGTTCCCAATTTACATTGCATAAGCTATATTAGAGCCTGTGTGAACTGTGGCACAGGCACACTTTTATGGTACTTGATAGTAGATTGCTATATTTTGTAAGTTTGTATAGGCATTTAACATCTGCTAGCACTCTCTGAATAGCCTTACTAACCGTATTCTACATTCCTTCTTAGATCCTAAGTTGAAGTTTATGAACTGTGTAGAAAATACCTTCCCAGGGTTTCTAATTACATTTTTGGGGGAGGGGAACGAAATAAGCTCACACTATTTATTCTTGCTTTGTATTCTTAGAAGGAACCTTAGACAGAGACCTGCATAGATTCCATTATCAAGGAAGACCTATGTTTTACTACACACACGCCAATGGTGTAAAATGCTACGATTGCTGGGATTTAAAGTATAAAGAATCTGGTGCGCATGCTTTGTAATCCAGTGAAAGTGGAAAGAACTAGGTCATGATTATTGATCTCTAATAAGTATAATTAACCCCTTGGATGCTAAAGACAATCAATTGGAGATGTCTTTAGCATCCAAAGGGGGTAATGCATTTCTTGAAAACTATGATAAGAAATGATCTTCATAAAGAAACCTCTTACCAAATAGTATGGGAATGTAAAATGCAAAGTATTAATATAGTGCTACTGAGGCTGTGTTATTAACCCTTTAAGTGCCAGAGAGGTACGCAACGCATTGCTTTGTACTGCGTTGCATACCCCTCTGACACTCAAAGGGTTGAGATGCAATGGGTTCATCTCTAGCACTCAAAAGGTTTTAAGGAGGATTGGGGCAATTAGGGTAGATCTACCGTCTCTTACTGAGCTCCAACAGTCTGCAATAATCTGCCTGAAAAAATAAGATCTTCTCCCAGTCTAAAGAAAAAAGTGACTGTTTTTGAAAATTTACTGTGAAAATAACAGCTCCCATATGCACCATTTGTAAAACATAGAAAAGTATCTTAGTCATGAGCCTGCAGAGTAGAGCGTATCAGACTATACATGTGCATCTTCTTGTTAGTTTGTATTTTTCCCACTTTGTACAACACCAAGGAATATGTTGGTGCTCTAAAAGTAAAATATAATAGTAATATTATCTATAATAGCGGAAGATCTGGTGATCAAACTCAGCAGGATATTCAAATATGTATATATATAGATATGCATAAGTGTTTCTTCTGTTTGACACATGGATACAGGGTGTTGTGTTTAATCAATTGGAAAGCACAGTGGCTTTTTATGGTTGATGATTCATAAGCTCCATCATTTAAATGAAGGACAAATGTATAAGCACAAGGGCTTCCTGTGTTCAATGGTGTTTACTCCATTTCAAGAGACTTATCGATCAAACATAGGAAGCCATTGTGAGTCTCACAGGCCTCATGCTACTGTATTTCTGCTGTTGATTTATTTCAGAACACTAGCAGGAATTATATTAATCATATTAATCAAACATACTGAGGCAAAAATTAGAAAATGGAGCACACCAATTGCAAAATGCTCCACATTTACATTGACTTAAGCAGGAATTTAACCCCTTGAATGCTACAGTGGTCTTCAACACAATGTGAAGAAATGCTTTGGAGATCTGTCTAGCATTCAATGTGTTAAATTCCTCATTTAAATCAATAGGGATTTTGATTTCCTCCCTTTGCTGTTGTTGATATGTCCCAGAATGTCACCATTTTCTTAGTAGCCCTTCCTCACTATGAGCTTATGCAGGGCTGGTGCAAGGATTTTTGTATACACAGGCGAAGGTGCATTTTGATGCCCCCCCCGACACAATCCACCTGCCCCCCCCAACCTTGCCACAGTCCCCTGCCCCCGCCCACATATTCACCTCCACAATGCTCCCTTCATCTCCACATTGCACCTTCCACAATGCCCCCTTCATCTCAACATTGCCCCTTCCACAATGCTCCCTTCATCTCCACAATGCTCCCTTCATCTACACATTGCACCTTCCACAATGCTCCCTTCATCTCAACATTGCCCCTTCCACAATGCTCCCTTCATCTCCACAATGCCCCTTCATCTCCACAATGCCTCTTCATCTCCACATTGCACCTTCCACAATGCCCCCTTCATCTCAACATTGCCCCTTCCACAATGCTCCCTTCATCTCCACAATGCTCCCTTCATCTACACATTGCACCTTCCACAATGCTCCCTTCATCTCAACATTGCCCCTTCCACAATGCTCCCTTCATCTCAACATTGCCCCTTCCACAATGCTCCCTTCATCTCCACAATGCCCCTTCATCTCCACATTGCTTCTTCATCTCCACATTTCCCCTTCCATAATGCCCCTTCATCTCCACATTGCCCCTTCATCTCCACATTTCCCCTTCCATAATGCCCCTTCATCTCTACATTGCTCCTTCCATAATGCCCCTTCATCTCCACATTGCTCCTTCCTTTATGCCCCTTCATCTCCACATTGCCCTTCCATAATGCCCCTTCATCTGCCCCTTCATCTCCACATTGCTCCTTCCTTCATGCCCCTTCATCTCCACAATGCTCCCTACCTTGAGTCCCTGGTGGTCTAGCCATAAGAGAGCTCTGTGCCTCCTTCGGCACAGAGCTGAACCTCCCAGCGCTGTTCTCAGTAATGCAGAGTGCTGGGAGATGACGTCATCTCCCAGAGCTCTGTATTACTACAGAGCCTGGGTCGCTCTGCGTTGTGAGCGTCCCATAGACGCCGCGAGGGAGCGCTTGGTCGTGTAAATGAGCGCTCCCTCGCGGCAGATATAGTTAAAAAAAAAAACATTCTCAGCTTCTCCCTTTCCGGCGCCCCTCCGATGCGGCGCCCTAAGGCAGCTGCCTGTGCTGCCTTAATGGTAGCGCCGGCCCTGAGCTTATGTTGCTGGTGCTTTGCAGACAACCTCTCAGTTGACATGTTATCACTGTCATTCATTATGTCATCAATGGTAAAGCTAGGGGGCATAGAGTTAATGTTCTCAGAACCTTAACCACAAATTTCCCAGCTTTAGTTGTTTTTTGTCATAACTTAAAGGGATAGTAATGTTTCATAATAAAATCAGCTCTAATTAATCATCATAGTATTTGGACTTTGGAGAGTGTTATTTCAATTCTGTCAGAGTTGTGGTTCCAGAGTAATTCAATGATAAAGTCTTCCCCTCCCGCACCTTTTACTGATGTAACACTGGTTCAGCCAGAGCAGAAGGGAGGTGCCCAGGTAGATTGCACAGAGGGACAATCTTCAATTAAGATAAGGGAAAAACCTGAAAAGCTTGTCAAGGGGGGCAGGGATTTCATTGTTTTCACAGGAATAAGAGTGTCCCCTTCTGTTATCTGTCTGGTCTATGGACTGCATTCCACATCTGAGAAGAGATTGTTTACACTAGATAAAAGGGGCGGGAGGGGGAAACTTTGCTTGTGAATATCTCATAAACCATAAAGGTTTAAGAGATAAGACTTATATCATTCTTCATTTTTTTTTAATGCCTACAAAATAAAATAAAGTTAAAACAAAGTATTACTATCCCTTTAATCTTGGTTTTAATAACATTTTAATAGATTTATAAACCTGGGTGTTTATATTTTCTTGAGAAGTGCCCATTTACTCTTCACTGTCACAAGGTGAAAAATCAAAATAATACAGAAAATTAACATATGCCTACATGCAGTATTAAACTAACAATTTTTCTGGAAAAGGGAATACTTATAGATAAATCCTTTCCTCTTAGACCATGTGAAACATAGGATTCATGGGGTAAAATATCTTCCTGCAGGAGGGCAGGCAGTTACCTTAAAAGGCTCTTAGAGACAGAGACTCCTTAATTCACTTTACCCCCACCAGTCGAATCTAGTTTAATCCATTTTAATGTATAGCAAAGATCTTAGAAAACAGTAGCAAAGCAGGAGAGGAAGTCCACTAAACTAGAGAACCCAAGAGGACCCCTGCCTGGGACTCAGACAGCTGTTTTTCCTCTGGGACAGAAGCCCCATGTTCCATATGGACTAAGAGAAAAGGATTTATCTGTAATTACACAAAAATCCTCTTTTCTCTTATGTCCCATGTGGAACACAGAAACCACGGGGGTATAACAAAAGCATCCACCAAGATTCCATGGAGGGAAAGAGGAAAAAACCCTCATAACACAGACCAGTCCTAACAGACACTAATTGGAACAACATGAACCGCAGGTGTCAATGGAGAGCAACACAGCAAATCAGGCAACAGAAACCAAAAGACTACTGAGAAAGAAAAATAAGGACAGCTACACAGGTCTAACAGCCAGATTGTTGTAGACACTGATTAAATAAGCCAGTACCCGAAAGGGCTGCTACTTGAAAATTTCTTCTTGGTAGCCTGTCACAGTACCCAGTATGAAATGAAGGTCAGACACAGGATATATGTAATGTATAACCACCTTTATTGAAAATACACAGTAATGAAGAATGATTCCCACACAACCCCAGACCCAGGACTATGATCTCCAGTCTACTACCCGGAGCTCTGTGCTGAGAGCTGGACTACTGGGCTACACCAAGGGAATGAGGAAAGGTGCAAAGGCCAGCATCAGAGAACCAGCTATATGGGGCTAGTGTATCTAAAAGGTATCACAACTGGAGACCACAGGGAGCGAGCCAGACAGAGTAGCGAAACTCAGGTGTGAACGGTGAGACTGCTGGGTAATGCCCGGAGTGAGTAGTCAGCCAGAGCCACAGGCCAGAACCGAGATGGGTAGTCAGACAAACCGTGGACAACAAGGAGCGATAGTTAACCAGAACCACAAGTAGGACCAAAGTGGTTAGTCAGACAAGCCTGGGACTACAAGGAATGAGTTAGTCAGCCAGAGCCACAAGTCAGAATCTATGTGGGTAGTCAGACAAGCCGGGGTCATACACAGAGCGAGTTAGTCAGCCAGAGACACAGGTCAGAACCGATGTGGGTAGTCAGACAAGCCAGGATCATACACAGAGCTGACATGTAGGTCAGGCACGGGTCACAACGATACACAAGAGCAACACGTAAGGACAATGACTCTTAGGCCCAGGGAATTTAATAATGGAGCAGACAAAGGCGGGGACCATTTAAGCAAATCAGTAGGAGCCCCATAAACAAGCGCACGTAACAGCGATAACTCCAGTAGACGTCAGGAATGAGGAAGTGGCCAACCTCAATGCCAGCTAGCAGCAACACAGCAAAAGCAACCACAGGATCTCTAGGCCTCCTCGGGATACTGTGATAGTACCCCCAGCACCAGAGGAAGTGTGGGAGTGGAATTCACGGAGCAGGGCAGGTGCATGCAGATCTCTCTTAGCGACCCATGAATGCTCCTCAGGACCATACCCTTTCCAATGAACTAGATAGTGTACCTGGCCTCTGACCCTGTGAGAGTCCAGAATGCACTGCACTTCATATTCCTCATGACCCCCACTTGGATAGGTCTGGGACAGATAGGATTGGTAGTATAGTGGTTACAGTGTAGAACTTGGAGAATTCCTGCACTCCTATACCAAAAAAAAACAGTAAAGCGCAAATTGATAAAATCTCAATTTATTCATTTAATTAAAAAGTACCTCAAATCTTCTGGCCGTGCAAAACAACAAGGAGAGACTAGTATGACATAGGCAATGCATCTAGATGAAGAGTCCGCATTTCAAACAGATCCAAGCGTTACACACAAAAAGCACTTACTCATTATCTACGAACAAAATCAAAGCCTTCCGCCCTGTCTTTTAAACCCCAAACAACCAATAAAAATGCACTTCTCTAGATGGACCTGGTAGGGAACCATATTCGCAAATCATGTGATCTGTAAGGTCAAATGGGCGTAAAAACTGTGGACATTATAACTTTATTCAAACTATCCAATCCAAAAAGTTCTCAACCAACAGTTACTCAAAACGGGCCTACGTATAGGCCTCAACCAATCCCGAACGAGAAGGCAGTTTGTAAACAAACATTTGCACGCACGAACCCAGCCGATCAGTCTCATCTCAACAAAAAAAACACAAAGTTGCCAAGCGTGAAAGTGTGTCATATTCACAATATTATACATACACTCCCATTCATCCACTCACCGGACCCACGAGAGGAACACCCAGTTCCATCTGTAACTCTGCCCCAATTAACTGTAAGTCCACAGTGGCGACGTGAGTCAAGCACGTCTCCAAGTCAGTAAGTCGGAAAAAAAATTCCCTACCAACTATCAATAATTTAACCCTCTGAGGTCTGGATAGAAGCAAAATGACGCCAAAATAAAGCGGTGCCATGCACCACCACCAGTCCTCCAAGGGAAAAATACAAAAGCCAAGACAGGACCAATATGCCCCATTGCCACCACATTGCCCCCCAATCTCCACTGCCCCCCCCGATCTTCACATCGCCCCCAATCTCCGCATTGCCCCCATACCTATTTCCCCCCGTTGTCAATCTCCTACCTCCCTGGTGGTCTAGTGGCGTGGCATGAGAGGGCACAGCTGGAGCTCACTCGTGGTTCTCAGTAACGTAGAGTGCTGGGAGATGACATAATCTCACAGCGCTCTGCAATACTAGTGCGCTGAAGAGGGAGAAGGCACAGACCTACTTGTGGGTGCCAGGCAAGGGTGTCCAGGGGGCGGCCGGGCCCCTGTAGTGACTGGCCCAGTTGCAGGTGCGACCCCTGCGACCCCTATTGTTACTCCCCTGCACATGTACACACTTTTGTAGTCATGTAAATTGTTCCACATGTGTATTAGCAACCCCTGCTTGCTTTTTCGATATCCTCATATAACCCTTTCATTGCCAAAGGGGTGAGCATTGATAAGCTATGTGTTACTCACCTCTTGTACACCAAAGGTTACCTATCCCACTAATACACATATGGATCATATGTTAGAAATGTTTGTCATACTCTTGCCATGCACATATTGACAATGTAGGCATGATGGAGCCAAGCTAATGCACCATGATGGGTGTCTCAGGATGTTGAAGTCCTGCAATACATTGCAGTGATGCTTTGTAGGCCAAATTTGCCACCCTGTTGTTGAGTAAATCCTGGTTAACTAAATTATTCCACCTTGGTGCAATTGTTGTGATCCAGAATGTTTACACGGGGCTAAAAATTTCAAGTCCTGAGCTACTAGCCAGGCCTGAAAAGTTACTTTCCACCAGTTTCCACGCCTAGCCCCACCTATATCCCCACCTTTAACCCCACCCATCTCAAGTTCTCTTTGATGAAATTACACTGTTGTTCTATGTTTTAGTCAGAATAAAATTAACAAAGATATTCCCACCCTATTACTCTTAATAATGAGGAATGAGGATGTTCCACTGTGTATGCACATTTTTAATGGTACTGTTTAGATGTAAGAGTATTTCCATACTGTACCTAGACCGTTTTATTAGAAAGTGGTTGTGTAAGTATCTACACACACAACCTGTGCCTCTGTATTAGTAGACTGCCTTGCTATATTGGTAATGCTATGCACAGAACTTAAGTATGGTGTAGGCTTTTGTCCTGCAATAAGATTGGCAATATGCCTACCGTGTACTCTGTAAGACTGCCTCTCTGCGAGTGCTTACATGCCAACCATGTACCACTGTATTGTGAGACTGTCTCAGTAAGATTGCCAATGTGTCAATGGAGTACATTTGTATTGTAAGGCTGTCCCTGTAAAAGTGCAAATATGTCTACCATGTACCTCTGTATTGTTAGACTTTAGTTAGTATCATTGTATTGTGAGTATGTCAGTGTATGAGTGCCTACATATGAAATACATGCCTTTATATTAGTATGCTGCCCCATAGTATGAGTAACGTCTGCATGCCATCCCACCCTGTATCAATGTATTGTAGGCTGTCCATTTACGAGTGCATGCCCACCCTGAACCACCACAGAAATAATAGAGAGAATAAGAAGGGGCAAGACAGCGCAATAAAATGTAAGTGTAGCCATTTAATATGGTCAAAAGCAATAAACATACAAATAAAGTTACATAAAAACACATAAAATATATCCAAACCACCTTGGAATAACCTCCCTAAAAGGAGAATATGATAACCATAAAAAGATGAAAACCCAGGGGGAGTACTGGATGTCTATAAAGTAGTCAATTCAGAGCGTTAGCAAATGGGTTAGTTATTCACATTAACCGGAATGGGGCATACGGTCCACACTCAATATCTGTATTTTGTGCTATTTATTCAGGGCGATGAGACAAGGTTAAGATTAGGATTTATTAGCGACAATGTAAGAGATTGCCCCTTACATTCAATAGAGAGGCCAATTTGCGATGCTCTAAGAGTAAAGGCGGCCTCTTACTTTAATCCCATGAAGGGTCTCAGTGTGTCTCATAAGTCCAGGAAAGCTGGTATCTCTTTCTGTCTCCGCTCCAAGATACTGTTGTGTGTCCTCCTCCTTTACTCACCGTGAATGAATTCCCATTAATGTCTGGTGTTGTTGTCTTGCACAGTGGAGTACTATATAATGAATAATATCGCACAATAGCATGTTTGGCTTAACCTGTGATATATATTATATTTGACTTACTCTGATCGCAATGTTTGCTAAGCGTTGCTCCAGCCTCTCTCTTCCCTTCTCTGTGTGCAGTATGACAGAGCCGAGCAGAGCATGCAGAGAAGGGGAGAGAGAGGCCGGAGCAGCGCTTAGCAAACATTGCGATCAGGGTAAGTCAAATGTAAAATTGCAGGTTAAGCCAAATATGCTATTTTGCAATGTTATTCGTGATATAGTACTCAGCTGTGCCATACAACTAGTTGCAATGCAGTGAAGAGGCCACCTTCCACTATTCATATGATTTACATAATTCTACAACAAACAAAACTCCTCACATACTCTGCATTACATATAGCAGAGGCGATGTCAATACTGTTGGCAAGGCATGTACAGAAAATCATTACTTAACCCTCTGAGTGCCAGAGGGGTACGCAAAGAGTTAAGTAATGATTTTCTGTGCATGCCTTGCCGACAGCATTGACATCGCCTCTGCTACATGTAATGCAGAGTATGAGAGGAGTTTCGTTTGTTGTAGAATGATGTAAATCATATGAATAGTGGAAGGTGGCCTCTTCACTGCTTTGCAAGTTGAGCACACCCTGTACATGGAGCACTCAGTGTAGTTGCAGGGAAAGAAAGCGCATCTGCCCCGGAGACTAATCTGATCCCCTACTGGTTGCTTGCTTGCATCCTTCCGTGTGGTATAGTGTGGTAGTTGAGTCAGAGGCCTCTCTCCTGAGCAGGCGGCAGAATGTGCTGGACCATTCAGTAGGTGACATAATAATCTCGCGTTGTCATGTGAGATTCTCATGATGCCAAATTGTAAAGAGTGGGGGTGCACACTAGCAATACAGGGCTTCAATTTCCACTTGCCCTCACTCAAGTGGAAAATTTGAGCCCTGGTTTATACATGTTCAATATGACTGTAGCATATTATTGTTCCTCTAACATGTTAATTATTTCCAAATCCAAAATGAATCCATCTGGAGCAGAGATGTGGAGCTGGTAGATAGTGGCATGCAGGCCCATGTCGGTCTGTCTGGAGACCACCACATGGAAAGCGCAAGAGGGATTGTTTGCAATATGTCCAATACATGGACTCCTGTTTATTGTCTAACAATTCCATTTCTAACAGGACTTTGTAAAGACCCACTGAACGGAGGACAACCCAAAGGAAAGGGTGATGAATAGAAATGGACAGTCTAGAAAAACAAACCACAGGCAACACTGATGATCTGCATGGATAGAAATATGCAGATAAGCATCCTTCATGTCTAGATAGCCCAGAAAATGCACTTGGCACATGGCAACAATGACACAGCACAACTCGGCATTCACTGTCTTTTTTTTTTAGGAACTATGAAAAGAATGGAATAGCGTCCCATGAACCTTTCCTGAGAAGGAACGGGTACAAAAATTTGCATATCTATCTGGGAAGAGACTGCATCTATGAATAGACAACTTTGCACAGGATCACAAAGAACCCTGGACATGAAGTAATTACAAAGAAGAAGGGACTTGAATTCACGTTTTTACCTTGAAAAGAAGGAAAATGTTGCAGTAACCTGAGGCAATAAAGCACTCTTAGCATCAAAGGCATGACTAAAAAGCATGCTCCAATGCTGACCCAAACAACTGCTTGCCCACAAATGGATGGATCACCAAGGACCTTTTAGAAGTCTGGACAGCAGACCAGATCTTGTGCCACAAAGGACACCCACAACAACAGAAAAAGCTGAGTCATTCCCAGTAAATCTGGCGGCAGCAAACGCTAGATACACATTAGTCTTGAGGATCTTAGAGGTAGCCATAACAATATCCTCCCTAGTAAAGGACAAATCTAAATCATGCTGATCAGAGTCTCCTTCCTCAACTGAAAAGTAGCCTACTATGTGTGAATTGCCTACGGTATCTTTTGGGGGAAACAGGACAGTCCTGAGACCAAGAATCTAGAATACCTTGAATAGAGGAAGGTATAGAACTCACAGAAGGAATTAGGGCCTTAATCCATGTGGGATCCTGTTCATTAGAAGAGGGCCCTGGCAGCCATGTGGGGGCCACAGAGCAAGAGGAACAAAATACCAGAGGAATCCTCATCTCACCTAGGCGTGGCCCAGTAGTGCCCTTCCAGGTGAACGTAAATGGCACTGCCATAATTCTAGTATCAGAAGCACTGTTCCTACGGGTGATACTGACACTACTCTCTCATTCTCTCCTGATATTAACACCAGTGCTAAATCGTGATGTTTTCTGTTGTGTAACATAGCAAAAATCTGTCCCTTTTTCTGTTCCCCCACAGCTAAAATTCTTACACAAGCACTCATCCTGTCCCACATGGACTATTGTAATTTCTTGTCTCTGGCCGTCCTGCCTCCCAACTCCATCCACTTCAATCCATACAGAATGCTGCAGCACAAATTACCTTATTGTCACCTAGGTTTGTCCTTGTCCCCTCCTCCTCACATATCTGCAATAACTGCCTATCAAACTCCAGATATCTTACAAAAGATTGCTTCTCTCATTCTACCCCTTCCTACATTTCCGCTCCTACTATACCCCATCCCACCACTTATAATCAGTCAATGTCTTCTCTCAGCTACTTTTGTGCCTACAGCCTTATCAAACCTTTTTCTCTCAATGCTTCCGATCTGTGGAATGCTCTGCCTCCCAACCTGCACCACTGAACTTCTCTTACAGTCTTCAAGTGACATTTAAAACTATACTTCCTCAACAAAACTTAAGCTAGAAGGCGCTGACTTTGTACATCTAAGGCCCTTAAAATGGGTTTACTACTGAAGTGTTGCATGTAAAGTTTTGCGCCATAAAATGACGCACGTGTTTTGCCGCGTCATTTGAAGTGTCGCATTTAATGTTTTGTGTCATAAAGTGACACAGATTCTACATTTCGCGTCTCTCCGAATGGCGCATTCACCATTTCATGCGTTAACATGTCGCAATGGGTGGAATAATGACGCATTATGGCTGCAATAGGGGTGCATAAAGGACGCAATATGGGTGCATTAAGTACGCAATATGGGTACAATAATGATGCAATATGGGTGCAATATTGACACATTATGGGTGCAATAGGGGTGCATTAAGGACGCAATATGGGTGCATTAAGGACGCAGTATGGGTGTAATATGGGTGCATTAAGGACGCAATATGGGTGCAACCCAAATCCAACCCAAAACCAACCCAAATACCACCAAAACCAACCCAAAACCCAACCAAAAAACAACCCAAATCTAACCAAAATCCCACCAAAACCCAACCAAAAACCAACACAAATCCAACCCAAAACCCACCAAATCCAACCCAAAACCCAACCAAAAACCAACACAAATCCAACCCAAAACCCACCATATCCAACCCAAAATCCAACCAAAAACCAACCCAAATCCAACCCCAAACCCACCAAAACCCAACCCAAATCCAACCAAAAACCCACCAAATCCAACCCAAAACCCAACCAGTAAGGATGCAGTAAGGGTGCAAGAAGTACAAGTAGTTAAGTTATGTTAAAATCTTTATTTAAAACCAAACAATGTTTTATAAAGCATGCATAACTTAACACAACAAATATAGCATACCATATTGCACCAATATTGCACCCATATTGTGTCAATATTGCACCAATATTGCACCCGTATTGCTCCAATATTGCACCCATATTGCACCAATATTGTACCCATATTGCACCAATATTGCATCCTTAATCTCTCCTTATTGCACCCATATTGCACCCATATTGCTTCCTTAAAGTGTCCTTAATGTGTCCTTATTGTACCCAATATGTACCCATATTGCCATATTCCCAATATGTACCCATATTGCCATATTGCGTTCTTATTGCACCCATATTGCACCCATATTTCATCATTATTGCACCCATATTGCGTACTTAATGCACCCATATTGCACCCATAATGCGTCAATATTGCACCCATATTGCATCATTATTACACCCATATTGCGTACTTAATACACCGATATTGCACCCATATTGCATTTTTATTGCACCCATAATGTGTCAATATTGCACCCATGTTGTGTCATTATTGCACCCATATTACAACACGTTAACGCACGAAATGGTGAATGTTCCATTCTGAGCAAAACTTTAAATGTGCACTTCAAATGACGCGGCAAAACACATGCGTCATTTTATGACGTGAAACTTTACATGCAACACTTCAAATGGGTACCCTTAAAATGTACTTACTTTATTTATGTATCCCCTATTCTTATCTGAACTCTAGCGCTCTGTTCTGTACTTAACCCTTATGTCTCCCTTGTAAGCTTTCGGGAAGGGACCTCACTTCCAGTGTTTCATTTCGCAAAGCACTTGTAGCTCTGTATTGTCTAAACCCTTAAATTGTAAAGCTCTGTGTACACTTGTGGCAATATATATATCTAAGTAACACCTTATCAAAGTATGGAGAGTTATACACGAGAGTTATACACGAGAGTGGACAGGAAAGAAACACAGCTGCTGCAGAACACCTACTGATTAATACAGGCAAGTGAATAAAGAGGAATTGGAGAAAATAGATAATTTTATACTTGTTATATTAATTTAATTTTTAATCTCAGCTGGTTTGTCTATCTGTATGCACCCTGTGAGCCTTGTCATATGCATGCCAACATGAACATATTACTTCTATGTGTACTAACCATTCCACTATTATACAGATTTCCTCTTATCCCTGCAACCATGCCCAGCACCCTCACCATACCATATTAATACACCATGGACATCTGCATACATGTGCACTTCCCTCTGAATGCTGGTGGAGAGTATTAAAAACAAGCTCACCCTCCCCCAGTAATTATAGCAACAGAAGCACCCTCTCACTATATGCTCACAGAAAACAAATCACTAAATTTTTATGCATTATATTACTTGCTTTGGCAAATGACATAGAAACCAACCCTGGCCCTCAAATAGCAATAAATGGCAACCTCCCTTTAAAAAGGGTCTGTCTTTTGTGCACTGCAACATACGCAGTATACTGCCCAAAATGGATGAACTAAAAGCATGGTGTTACGCATACAAACCTAAAATTCTTATTCTTACTGAATCCTGGTTATCCCCAAAAATACCTGATACTGCTGTAGCCATAGATGGATACTCATGCTTTAGAAAAGACCGTGCAAAGCGAGGAGGAGGGGTAATTATATACATACAGGAATCAGTAAACTTTACACTTCTAAATGACTCTCATAACTCTGATTCTTATGAATACATTGCTGGCAAAATTTGTCTTCCATATTCAAAACAAATCATAATTGTAGGCATCTACAGACCACCAAATACCCCAGCACATACCCTTTCAGACATAGCGCAACACCTAAAGGAGATTGCCACTCAAAACAAGAAAAGCAAGCTGGTGGTTCTTGGAGACATTAATATTAATTGGCTAGACTCCAGGAATGAAAAATTTTGTTCATTGTTTAAAACATTGAGCTTATCACAACTAATCTCCTCCCCTACTCGCATAAATCTTAAAACATCCAACCATACTCTGCTAGACTGGATCCTTTCATCCTGCACAAGCAGAATCCAAGACTCAGGTGTACTAGCAAATGTGTTAAGCGATCACTCCATAGTTTACTGTGTCCGCAAAATAAAACCAGTCATGTTCCAAAGTCATACTCGAAAGATCATTTAGAAATTTTAATCTTCAGTCCTTCCTAAATGATTTAAGAAATTGCTCATGGCAGAGAATACAGCTAATACCAGACCTAGACTCAGCGATAGAATTCTTTAACTCTGAATTCTTACAGGTCTGTAATACACATGCCCCACTAAGAAAGGTCAGGGTTAGGGGGGCACATCTACCCTGGGTCTCAGCTGACTTGATTCAATTATACAGTCTCAGAGATGCCTTATGGACAAAATTTAAACAAACCGGCTCCACATATGATCACACTGCATACAGACAATTAAGGAATACATGTACAAAACAAACAAAATTAGCAAAAGCACAATATTTTACTGACAACTTAAACAGTAACATTTCAAAGCCAGCCAACTTTTGGAAGATTATTAAAAACCTTTATAACCCTCCTAATCATACTCACCCATCAATTATAATCATAGATAATGAAACAATACAGTGCCCACAGCCATAGCCAATGCATTTAACAGGTACTTTATTGGATGTGCCACCGCCCTGATTACACAAAACAAAGATAACTCAGAAGTTCAGCCATCTACAGAACATTCACTGGCACCTGTTGCCCGGTCCAATTCTGAAAATGAATTCAATTTCATGCCAGTAAATGAAAGCAAAATATATGATCACCTCCTCAATCCAAAAATGAAATACCAATCTAGCCCTGACAAACTACCAGCAATGCTATTAAAGCTCAGTGCTATGGTAACGGCCAAACCGATAGCTTCTTTAATTAATACCTCTTTGGTAACAAGGTACATGCCCAAATCCTGGAAGGTGGCTAGAGTTGTGCCTATCCACAAAAGTGGGGATAAAAATGTAGTATCAAACTACAGACCAATATCCCTACTCCCCACTTTATCCAAAATCCTAGAGAAATGTGTACATGTGCAACTAAATAAATATTACCAACAGACCAGTTTTTTCACCCCTCTTCAATCAGGCTTTCGACCAAATCACTCAACAGTCACGGCCCTCCTAAAAGTAACCAACGATATCCAGACGGGCATGGAAAATGGTGACCTCACAGGAGCCATTTTCCTAGATTTTGCCAAGGCCTTTGACACAGTAGACCATAATATTCTTATAAATAAACTCCAAAGGTCAGAACTGGGTAATATTTCTCTAAACTGGTTCAGATCCAATTTATCAGACAGAATGCAGTATGTGTCAGTTGCTGGCAATGACTCCCTTCCGCTCAAAGTAACAAGCGGAGTTCCTCAAGGCTCCATTCTTGGCCCTCTTCTATTTTCTCTTTTTATAAATGATCTGCCCAAGGTTTGCAAATCATCTTCAGTACACATGTATGCAGACAACACCATTCTCTATACTAAAAACTCAAAACATATCACACCTTGAGGCCATATTACAACATGATTTCTGCGAGGTTGAAAGATGGATAGCAAGGAACAAATTGTTCTTAAACACAGACAAAACTGTCACAATGATATTTGGCACAAAGCACAAACTGAGTAATCTCGGCAATACCCACCTATCCATTGTAACTGAGTCTAATCGTAAATTGGCCCCAGTGGACTCCTACAAATATCTTGGCATGTGGCTTGACCCCAACCTCACTTTTGGACATCATATTGACAAGTTAACCTCCAAGCTTTATCCCAAAATTAGTGCTCTTTTTAGACACAAATCATGTTTAAGTCCCCTGGTTAGAAAACGTATTGTACAACAGATGTTGCTGCCTGTCATAGACTATGGTGATGTAGTTTATGCTCCAGCGCCAGAAATCCATCTTAGCAAACTTGACACCCTGTATAATTCAATATGCCGCTTTAGCCTCCAATGTAATTACACTACTCACCGCTGTGATATGTTAAAAGAACTAAATTGGTTAACACTCAAATCTAGACGTGTCCTTCACCTTTCTTGCTTAGTACACAACCACTTCTCTGGAAAACTACCACACTACCTGAGCAGTATGCTCACTCCTGCTCTACATACTAAGTATAACCTCCGCTCCACCGCAAACAACTCGCTACGTATACCACAATACAAGAAAGAAGCAGGAAGAGCCGCCTTCTCCTTCAGAGAGCCAAAGGCCTGGAACAATCTGCCTGAAATAATCAGATCTGCTCCCAGTCTAAAATCCTTAAAAGTAAATGCTTCTCTATATCTAAAAACAGAGTGTAACTGTTTATAATTTTAAAATTTCCATATGAATATTTGTATGTATATTTAATAACATGTAATATATAATGTTTCTCAATTTGTATAAATATGCAACCCTCTACTGAAAAATGTCCAGGACATACTTGAAAACGAGAGAAATCTCAATGTATTCTTCCTGGTGAAACATTTTCGAAAGAAAGAAAGAAAGAAAGAAAGAAAGAAAGAAAGAAAGAAAGAAAAAGAAAAAGAAAGAAAGAAAGAATTTCCATTCATTAATTCAAATCACTATTAAGACCAATCTAAATCCCTATCAATAGCAATGGGTTAAAGGTGGTAAGGGGGGGGATCCCGAAACTTTGGTAGCTTCTCCATGTCTAACTTAGGTGCAGACATAGCCAGGAGACCACCTTAAAGCAGAGCTTTCACCCTCAATGACATTTATCAGAGTAGGTCTTTCCACTAAAACAAACTCTACCTGGTGTACCACACCTCTTTATGGAACTGACCTTAGTGTCCTAATTTCCCTATCCACCTCCCGTACCAGCTATCCCTGTGCTTCTTGACATCTGTCCACATTCACCTGCCTCCAAGCGAAGGTGCAGGCTTTGGGATCGAGATTAGCAGGTACTCGTTAAGGAGAGTGCTGCCAATAATTGCAAAAGTCATGAAGATAGCGCTGCTCTTCCTCAAACTATCAGACAACAAATAGGTAATTTTTTCATTTTTATGGAATTCGTTGAATATAATTATTATGCTTTTGTCAATATGTTTTGAAGTGAACAACGCATGGGTCTGGGGATATAAAAGCATGACAGTATGTATCTTACCGAAAGGGTTAAGTTAAAAAGCGATGATTCCACCTTACCTCTACTGTGAACAAAACCCTTGAGAGGGAAATAATGGAGGTAGTCTCTGCCTCTGAGAGCCATTTAAGGAAACTGTCCTACCCTTCTGCAGGAGGACACTTTACCTCATGGTTCCTGTGTTCCATATAAGACATAAGAGAACATAAGTAGTTTTTGAGAAATTAACCTTTGTGTTAATGGCACAATGTGACACTTTATGCCAATTCCATACACAGTATGCCAGTCAATTATGTTTAAGGCCAAAGTTACTTATTACTGCTTTTATTAAAAATGCACCCAATGTGTGGGCTCTGCCAAAATTCATTAATAGCACAGTGTATGTGTTAATATTGGACAAACACAGCATAGCACTGTGCCACCAAAAAATACAGGCAAATTTCTCAAAAAACACTTAATTACAATTAAATGTCAAATACAACATATAGGTAGCTTTTACTTCTATTTAAAATTAAGTGGAATGGTCCACTAAGAAACCAATGTTTAATTATACAGAACTCTGCTATCCATACTGAATTTCTGTGTTTTAAAAATACATATTTACTGTGTGTTCAATGCTGAATCCCAGAGGCATTATAACATATGCAAAATAATCCTGCACCCAGCATTCCAGGGTGAGTGTTAGATGTCTGTGTCCAATGAGAATGCACAACAAGCCAGCTACATAATGATCAATGCCTGGAAATTCAAGCCCTCACAGGAAAGAGTTACAGGTCATTAACATTCCTTTTTCTTCTCTATGAGAAGTTACCTCTGCTGCTACAATGGTTACCATGGTGGGAGGTAGACCACCTAGGGGGAATGCTTAGTGATCAATACATCTTCTGGAGTTCCTTTCCTCCACTTTTATCTTGGGAATTAACACCTTGGGTGCCATTAATGTCTCTGATGCATTGCAATGTAATGCGTTGGAGACATCGCTGGCTTACAAGAGTTTAAACCAGCTACAGAAAATGTCTCAAAAATTACACACCCGAAGAAAGCTTGTTATATTCAGTTTTCTGTTGATAAATCATGCAGTCTCAGTTTTGAGTACAGCTCAAATGACAAATGCTAAACCAGGTAAATTATACATTATAAACAACTCCTCTCTACTATGCATTTGAAACTCTATGGTAAAGGGTCACCAATTTCTAAAACCTGTGTGATGTAATTCACATTTAACCCTTTGAGTGTCATCGTACCCCTCTGGCACTCAAAGGGTTAAATATCCTGCAAACCTTTACAGCATATATAAAATTCCCTGTTTGTATTCTAAGGCCTAAAATCTAGTCTTGAGCTCTCCGAGGCTCCCAAATGTGCCCTTTCCAAGGCTTCTATTAACATAGACATCTTTAAACATGTCCAATAAGTGCTAGTGTTTTACTGTTTGTAAATGGCCCTAGAGAAGGCAACACAACCTTTATGAATAGAAACACAATGAATACCAATATCAATATATTAATTGCATTAGCTCATACGTCTGATGAGTATCACAAATCAAATTAATCAAATTATATCTATATAGGTCAGTCTACATGTATTAAAAATGCAAGTTTAGGGTTAGATTTTAGGGCGCTAACATGAAAATACATTTTTACGCTTTTAGCTGGAAAAACATGATATTCAAAATTATACAACCCAATTTAATTTGTAGGGGTTAGTGTTTAATTGATCATCTTTCAAAAACATTTTTTTTTTTCCCAATTAAATTTTTGAGTCGGGAGCAATAGTACAACAAATATGGCAATGAAGCCAATGAGTAAGAAACATGGATTACAGCAGAAAAATATTCACATACTGTAGTTACAAACAAATCAGTACAATTATCTTTCACATTTTATACACTTCTTCTGACCTGAATCATTAATAAATGTCATCATTCTTTTGTTTATTTTATTTCTCATATTTACGTAAAACCAGAGTTTGACAGTATCTAAGAACCAACTGACTCATTTCTTTTGCCCATTATCCTATTTAAAAAGTGGTCATTTATTTAATCCTGAGAACATTCTTACCTGTCCTGAGTTCTTAAATTAATTTACTCTTTCAGCCTATAGAGCTTACACTGGAAATGTTCATGTATCTATCCTTAACCCTGTGAGTGACAGAGTTTTAACCAGTGCATTGTAACACAATGTGTTAGATAATTCTCTGGCACTCAAAGCATTAATGGGGCAGTAGCGAATCTGGGGAAGGGAATTTAAGTGTAGGAAATACCTTACAGTTATAGGAATCAAGTTCCCTGAGCTTAAAAGTCTCTTCACTCTGTAAGTAGACGGTGAGCTTCAATGAAGAAAATAGAAATCTCCCAGAACTGTTGTAAAGCATTGATACATGGGGCATAAAATCTATTCTTACATATAAGCTGTAGAGGTATTCAATCTTATTGCTGGACTCCTAGGCCTTTGTTAGAGTGATAGTACAGTATTGTCTGTAAAATGTAAGATATAATACAAGCCTTTCTAAATAGAAACACAGTGGATTATTTGAATAACATAAGTGTCTTAGCTTGTCAGTTACTACAAGCTGTACAAAAAGTAAACAAGCTGTTTTTCTGTTCTATCGGACCACTTGTTTCTACATTTTCATTAGAAAACAAGTTTAGGATTACATTTTAGGGACTTTCGGGGAGATGTATAAAAAGCCTTCTTAGTGTATGTTTAAGCCTTTGAGTGCCAGAGAGGTAAGCAATGCATTGCTGTGCAACACATTGCATACCTCACTGGCACTCAAAGAGTTAAGAAACGTTGCTAAACGTCACAGCAAAGGGTCATATTTATAAAGGAGCAAAATCAAGTTGATAAACATCTTTATCTGACAATAGTGTAAGAAAATTTGCAGCTGATAATATTTTTTTCACACACATAACAGGGTCCGTCACTATATCAGGCTATACCTGATTTTAAGGTTTTTATAACTAAAACTGCCTTTATTTTTGGGATAATTGGCAAATTTCCTTATAAATACATTGCAGCACAATTCTTATATGGGCAAAATAGTTTTTCAATTAAAAAAAAAGTCAGGTGACAGGAGATAGCGAGGAGAAAATGGGGGAAATTTATAAATTCATATTCCCTTTGGCCATCATTTAATCTTTTATTGGCAGTATATGCCCTCAACTTCTTTAGCCCCCAATATTTATGCAGGACTGTTGCTCTAACCCTGACCTTTGCTTGGTACGAGTTTTGATGAATTGCACCACCGCAGACGCATGACAGTATGCTTATGGCACTCTTGTGCATTGATATTTTCACTGCATGCCATGTCTTGGTGTTGTATTCTCCTTCTCCCCCCCCCTGTTTTTATTTAATACCCCTACCCCCATTCCCAAATACGTCTTAAAATATTTAATAAAATTTAAGTTTTAAAAAACAAGTGTTCTTGTTTGTTTTTGTGAACGGAATCTTAAAATATCCTTATTCTTTATTATGAGTGTTGGTGTTTATAAAATATTCTAGTTACATTTATAAATGTTGTGACAAAGAATAAGAACAGGTCAGACATTGCCTTAACCCCTCTGGCACTCAAGAGGTTAAATATCTGGCTACAATTCTGTCGCAATTGCCGCAGAAAGCGACATTTCTGTATAAATACGCTGCACCACTTTTTACAAATGTCCATACTCCATTTTATAAAACAAAAGTATTAAACTGCGTTGTGTCCTCCTAAACTGTCCGTAATACTTCTCTAAATACCAGCGACAATCTTACAGCCATTTTAACACTTCTTTTCCATTAACTCCACTTTTATAAATCTCCCCCAGATGTCACTAAGACTTTATACAACAATTTTACAGAGGCTTTGTAACTCCAGTTTTATAAATCTCACCCACATTTCCCAAAGGCAAGTGCAGCCACTCTGGTGCAAACCAATTACACTGTAGGTAATATAAATGGGGCACCTTTAACCCCATGAATGCTAAAGTAGTTTCCAACACATTGCTTCATAATGCCTCTCTACTAGCATTCACAGTGTTAAAAGGCCCAATTAAATCCATGGAAATTTTGATTTGTCCACTACAATGCACTTGGTTTGCTCCAGAATATATTTGTACAGATGCTATCCTGCAGTAAATGATATGAATATGTATACAATTCCATTTCATTGTAGGTGTTGATGTCATGTTAAATTAAGCTGATAAGACCTCACATTGGAAATATGCATATTTCAGGGCTGCACTAAAATCAGATCAGTCCTCAGGTATGCATTGTTAATGTTTTTCATGTGTCCCCAGTTAAAGGCGATGTCTAGTCAGCCTATTTTAACCCTTTGAGTGCCAGAGGGGTACGCAACTCATTGCAAATCAATGTGTTGTGTACCACTCTGATACTCAAAGGGTTAAATAACATAGGATTTCTTTGATGTACAGGTAAGCCCTTTATTGTTAGGAATGTTGGAGTTAAAACCAGCGTAAAGAAAAAACTGCCTTCGCGAGTTAACCAAGACTGGATAACATGATATTCAAATCTTCCTTACCCAGAAGAGTTAACGCACGATGGCCTACAAAACAAATGAAAACTACAAAACTGGAGTCGCCTAAAATCTGACCTCGTCGTTCACACAAAACACACGATAAATGCACAAAACGTCCCAATTAAAAAAAAGGAAATGTTCGACGTTACTTAGTGCCCCAGCCAATCACAGCACCCCAAAGTATCAAGTTGAGTCGAATAAACTATAAATACACCCAAAATCACCTACACACCTTTGTCTGTTATCGAGTTCAAAGAGCTAGATCTCAGGACCCAAGGAGCAGAGATTAGTTATAGAGAGTGAGGTAGAGAGGAACACAACACACAGTTAGGAGTTGGAGGGCATTGGCACAAGATAATAATACACATAAAACAATTTTGCACATATCCATCACACACATCCAAACACAAACACACATACACACACAGCTTATTTTTATTTTGATAACACATCACATATACTTTTATATTTTTTTTTTACAGTGTGAGTCTGTGAGTGCAAGTGAGTGACAGAGAGTGAGTGAGTATGTGTGTGTGTGTGTGAAGGCCTGAGTGAGTGCCTGTGTGTGAGTGGGTGAGTGAAATGGAGAGGAGAAGAGAAAAGGAGAGGGGGATGGGGAGTGTAGGAGGAGAGGAGGAAGAGGTGCAGGTGGGCATCCCCTTTCAGGGTAGGGGAGGGAGAGGCCTGGGGAAGAGGTGGAATACCACCAGTAGAAGAGGCACACAGAGTGTAGAACAAGAGATGGCAGTGAGACGAAGGGTCCGGCATGGGGAGCACCACACTCAGCCAGAGCCATCGCAGGCAGGGCCTGAGAGCCAAGGCTCTCAAAGAACCTCTGGGGTTGAGGAGGAGGACAGGGTGAGAGACCCCAAGTTCTCAGAGGAGGAGAACCTCGTCCTCTGTGAGGCAGTCATCACCAGGGAGAGGCTCCTGTTCCCAAGGTGAAGGTCATTGGTATGGGGTCAAAAAGAAAGGCTACCTGGAAGGAGGTCCTGGCTGCAATAAATACAGTTTCCAGCTGCAGCTGGTCGCTGGAGTCCATAAAAAAAGGTGGAGAGACTGCAAGGCCAAGGAAACATAGTAATTTAGGTTGAAAAAAGACTTGCATCCATCTAGTTCAACCCTTTTCCTATTCCTATTTACCATCATGAAGTTAAAAAGGAAGATGGGAGAGCAGGCCTTGCATGATGCTAGCACAGGGGGTGGTCCACCCCCGCACGTGGAGTACAGCCAGTGGGAGGAGGCTGTGCGCAGGATATTCTCCTCAATATTGGTGCATGGGATCCCTTGATGGAGTGGCACCGGGGATGAAAGGAGCCTTCAGTTCACCGGTAAGTGCATCAAGGCTCACACACACATCACACAAATCTTGACACCTACCAGCAGAGGTCAACACAGTGACACCTGAACACATGGACAGCATTCCACACCACAATTCAGCATCAGAGCTTGGAGGGATGTCAAACAAGGACAGAATACTTGAAAACCCAGCCTGAATCGTAATGGTCAAGCCATTGTTGAACCCCCTTCATGCTGTCGACAACAAAATCATGCACAGCACAAAAACAATGCACACAGTCATGTGTCAGTCACAGAACTAACTGTTATGTGTATCACAATGTCATACATAGAGTGACAAAGAGGTCAGCACACAACCCCTTGAGTGCCACAGGGATAAGTAATGCATTGTTCGACAATACATTAGCTAGTCCCCTGGCACCCAAAGGGTTACCAGAGAATAGCATGGAGGGGAATTGGTGTATTTCCTATTGTATTGTTACTGAAATCCAGGGCTAGGAGTTGTACATGTAGGTAGTTAGTCCAAGTGGAATAGCCAAGGTTCAGCTTTCTGCCTCAAATGTAGCCTGCAGAGTATGGATGGCCAGGGGACATTCACCGTCATCACCACTCTGTAGGACATATGTGATTCACAAGGCTCAATCATAACTGGGGGGGACATTCACTAGGGTGTCAGAAAGAGGTGACAATGTGTAGATGACAACTGCAGTGTCATCACACCTGCAATCCCTGTGTTATTCTGTGGAGCCAATGCACCGAGATCTAATCGATCCGTGACATAACAGTACTTAGGCTCCATAGGATAACATAGGAAAAGGTGGAAGTAACCTCCAATAGTACAGTATAACCACGCACATGTTTGCTGTGTGTTAGGATTTCAGCTGTCCTGGGGTGTGTTCGTGTGTTCTCCAGCCGACTGTGAGGTTGGGTTCCACGGATCATGTTGGTTGGTGTTCTTGGTGTGTGTTACTGTTGCTGACATCATTGTTTGGACTCTGTAGTCATTGGTCCTCACTGGTGCATTGCTGTGTTCAGAGGTCCTAGTGTGTTTGATGTTGAGGCCTAGGTGTAGACATGTAGTGGGTTTGTGTTGCTCAAGGTGTGATGGTTCAGTTTTGCTCACCACATGGATCCTGATGAATGGGGATAGCAAGGAGGTATATGCCTTGCCATCCCCGCTGCTCAGGATACACATGATGACCAAATCTACACCACTGTAGGTTAGTAGAATCAATGTATGGGATCACATCAAGCTTAGCAATGTGTGTCAGGATGGTAACCAGTGCATTGCAAAGCAATGCAATGGATACCATCCTTCCACTCAATGGTTCACATGTCAGTGTAATAGTCTTGCAGCACTCCTGTCATAGCTCACATCACTGATTGCATCATGTCATTTCCCCACACAGTACACAAGTCAGCACAAGCGAAGGACTCCGGAGACACCTCCTCTGAGGAGGCCACCACGTCCAGGGCGCTGCCACCACAACCACCACTGCAGCAGCGGTGGCAGCAGCGGCCCCACCATGACCCCCAGAGTCCACCTCACCATCAGCAGCCACAGCAGCAGCAGCTGGCCTACCAACCCCCCCCCCCCCCACAACAGCAGCAGCTAGCCTACCAGGCCCCACTGGGAGGTACTGGGAGGGGTGCTCCTTCTGCCTTTCTCCTCCGTTGGCAACAGAAAGGGAAAATTACATGTATTTTTATTTGGACAATTTTTTGCACATATGCGAAGATGATCGGGACATATTTAAAGGGGGCTGCTCTTGGGAACTTCGGCCATGTCATATATTATTGACCCACACATCTCTGCATACCTTAACCCTCTGAGCCCCAGAGAGGTACATAATGCATTGCTCTGAAAGGTGTTGAATACCCCTCTGGCATTCAAGGGGTTAACTATGCATAGATGTGCGGTTTCTGTTTATGGAATATTTATGGTGGCTTTCTTTTTATTGCAGGTTTAATGAAAAGTAGACAGAAGAAATAATAAGAAGAGACAAGAAAGAAGATGTAAAGTAAACGACAAGGGTGCTAAAGACTCCGCTGGACATCAGGATTAATGGCAGAGACAAAGGGGATGGGGATATTGGGCATATTGGGCATGTTTGTTATACAAAGGAAAAGTAAAAAATTGGTGTTTTTGAAACGGACATGAAGATGCCACCTATTTTAACCCTTTGACTGCAGGAGGGCACTCAAAGGGTTAACAGTCTCATCTTTGGGGGAGGCTTAATTTTTTATTTTAATTAAGATACAGCACAGAAGTGAAAGGCTGGGCCTGTATTTGTGGGAGTGGCTGCAAGCCCTTAAATAGTGGGCCGCAGCCTCTCCCATGGGAAGCATCGTCTATTGTGTCCTACGTCACGAGTGAATACGCGCCAATTCAAAATTGCATTCCACTGTCCAAACCTGATTTCTGAGAGCTCAACCAAGCAACTACCGATCACTTCATACATGTTGCTCATTTATCCACGTTCCGAACCGCTCCGTTTTTTCCAGCAGACATCCACCTTCCATTTATATCGGTCATCACTCCTTCAAATTGACCACAGCAAGTCACTCCCTTATTTAAAGTTATCTCTCTCCTTTCCATCTACCCACTCACCCCATACATGTCTTCCCCAGCATCAGCCCAGATAGTCGCCGCTTCTAAACCAGCAGGCTATGTAGCCCTCAAACATATCTCAGCTGACTTCCGCTTCAACGTATGTGCCACTACAACCTTCCTATTGTAACAAACATCCAGTTATACCATACTGTGTGCACAGTACAACATTCCCATTGTAACCAACGTCCAGTTACCCCATACTGTATGTACCCCTACAACATTCCATTATAACCAATATCCAGTTACCCCATACAGTACCAATACAACATCCCCATGGTAACCAACATTCAGTTACACCATATCTAATGTACCAATACAACATTTCCTATTGTAACCAACATCAAGTTACACCATACCATATGTATCAATACAACATTTCTATTGTAACCAATGTCCAGTTATACCATACCGTATGAACCACTACAACGTTCCTATCGTAACCAATGTCCAGTTACACCATACTGTATGTACCTATTCAACATTCCTACTGTAACCAATGTCCAGTTATGCCACACTGTATGTACTAATATAACATTCCTATAGTAACAACGTCCAGTTACACCATACTATATGTAGCAATACAACATTCCATTATAACCAAAGTCCAGTTATACCATATCATATGCATCATTAAAACTTTCTCATTGTAACAACGTACCTACATCATACAATAGGCACCCACGCAACATTCCCACTGTAATCAACATCTGGTCACACCATACCATAGGTACCAATACAACATTCCTATTGTAACCAACATCCAGTTATAACATACCGATGTACCACTAGAACATTACTATTGTAACCAATGTCCAGTTACACCATACAGTTGTACCAATACAAAGTCATATTGTAACCAACATCCAGCTACACCATACTGTATGTACATTAAAACATTCCTCTAATGACCAAAGTCCGGTTACACTATACTATATGTAATTATACAACATGCCCATTACAACAAGTCCAGTTATTCCATACTGGATGCATCTTTAAACATTCAGTTATATCAAACATACTTACATCATACCATAGGACCTGTGCATCAATCCCACTGTACCAACATCCGGTAACACCATAACGTAAGTAATAATACTACACCAGCAGTCACTCACATCGCTCATCTACTGACAGATATGGGATCTACACTCACAGATTTCACCCCATTCAATCCTGACCTACTCGCAGAGGCTGAAAGATCACAATTCAATTCCAACTACCTCACAGAGGCCTAAGGATCACACTTTCAATCCTTACCACT
The DNA here is from genome assembly GCA_037306005.1 of Rhinophrynus dorsalis. NCBI lineage: Eukaryota > Metazoa > Chordata > Amphibia > Anura > Rhinophrynidae > Rhinophrynus > Rhinophrynus dorsalis. Next base: position 120,681,653 of record CM074723.1, on the reverse strand, counting down.
TCGCAGAGGCCAAAGGATCACACTTTCAATCCTTATCTCTTTGCAGAGGCCGAAGGATCACATTTTCAATCCTTACCTCTTCATAGAGGCTGAAGGATCACACTTCTATCCTTACTTCTTCGCAGAGGCCGAAGGATCTCTCTTGAAATCCTTACCTCTTCGCAGAGGCCGAAGGAATCTCACTTTTAATCCTTACCTCTTCGCAGAGGCCGAAGGAATCTCACTTGTAATTCTTACTTCTTCACAGAGGCCGAAGGATCACACTTTCAATCCTTACCACTTCGCAGAGGCCAAAGGATCACACTTTCAATCTTTATCTCTTTGGAGAGGCTGAAGGATCACATTTTCAATCCTTACCTCTTCATAGAGGCTGAAGGATCACACTTCTATCCTTACTTCTTCACAGAGGCCGAAGGATCTCTCTTGAAATCCTTACCTCTTTACAGAGGCCGAACGAATCTCACTTTCAATCCTTACCTCTTCACAGAGGCCGAAGGAATCTCACTTTAAAATCCTTACCTCTTCGCAAGAGGCCGAAGGAATCTCACTTTGAAATCCTTACCTCTTCACAAGAGGCCAAAGGGATCTCACTTTCAATCTTTACCTCTTCTCAGAGGCCGAAGGAATCTCACTTTCAATCCTTACCTCTTCGCAGAGGCCGAAGGAATCTCACTTTCAATCCTTACCTCTTCGCAGAGGCCGAAGGAATCTCAGTTTCAATTCTTACCTCTTCGCAAGAGGCCAAAGGGATCTCACTTTCAATCCTTACCTCTTTGCAGAGGCCGAAGGAATCTCGCTTTTAATCCTTACCTCTTCGCAGAGGCTGAAGGAATCTCACTTTGAAATCCTTACCTCTTCACAAGAGGCCAAAGGGATCTCACTTTCAATCTTTACCTCTTCTCAGAGGCCGAAGGAATCTCACTTTCAATCCTTACCTCTTCGCAGAGGCCGAAGGAATCTCACTTTCAATCCTTACCACTTCGCAGAGGCCGAAGGAATCTCAGTTTCAATTCTTACCTCTTCGCAAGAGGCCAAAGGGATCTCACTTTCAATCTTTACCTCTTCTCAGAGGCCGAAGGAATCTCACTTTCAATCCTTACCTCTTCGCAGAGGCCGAAGGAATCTCACTTTCAATCCTTACCTCTTCGCAGAGGCCGAAGGAATCTCAGTTTCAATTCTTACCTCTTCGCAAGAGGCCAAAGGGATCTCACTTTCAATCCTTACCTCTTTGCAGAGGCCGAAGGAATCTCGCTTTTAATCCTTACCTCTTCGCAGAGGCTGAAGGAATCTCACTTTCAAATCCTTACCTCTTCACAGAGGCCGAAGGAATCTCAGTTTCAATTCTTACCTCTTCACAGAGGCCGAAGTAATCTCACTTTCAATCCTTACCTCTTCGCAGAGGCCGAAGGAATCTCACTTTTAATCCTTACCTCTTCGCAGAGGCCGAAGGAATCTCACTTTTAATCCTTACCTCCTAATCATGCATCAAACTCACTTATTTCAAAAGCATCACAATAAGTATTTCAGCAGCATACCTTGCATTTTTTGGCTTCTCCGTCTGGGCGAGTTCTCCTGTCACATGAGATCAATAGGATTCGTGCATAAGAATCAACTCGCCCGCCATTCAATCACTTCACTCTTCATCACTCACTCCAAACCAATTAGTCTAACGCCGGTCACTTTATCCTGTATTTCATCACTCACGACCAATGGTGCCCCTGCAAACAATAACTCGCCTTAGTACCACTATACAACAGCAATCAGATGATAGTTCACTACTTCCACTCCGTGCAGGCCCACTCAATACATGCACGTTCAGGTATTACATACACATCATACTGTTACGTGTAGGCTACAAGCTAATCAGTACTCGGGTCATTCTTTTAGGATAGGAGCAGTAAGCATCAAGTGCCCTTGCATATAAACAACTCAGTAGATGGCAATCAGCATGCCTCAATAGATACATCCCCTAGCAAGATAACATGTCATCTTTACGCGGGCTTCTATATAGTTACATCAGTACAGTCTCTTTTGCCTCTTTCAGGTCACCTTCGACGCTCATCCCCTGAAGCTTACAAATGCTCAGGGGGACAGCAATCCTCCTAACCATTATCATACTCTGGAAGCCCTGACCACAAGTGAAAGGCTGGGCCTGTATTTGTGGGAGGGGCTCAAAAAAACAAACTAGAATGCACTATTTGCTGTGGAGAATGGGGAGTTATGCCTCAGTATAGTAAAAAGGCGGACGGGTGCATGGGTCTCAAATTCAACGTAAAACAAGAAAACAAAGCGATTCCTAAAGAAGGAAAGTGCTAACTTATAAGCGCTGGGTAGCAAAATATATTGTGAATTAAAAATCATCTTGTTGCCTATAGTGATACTCTATAGTTGTAATTAAGCAATAGCAAATTGTGCAATGCGGTGGAGACCTACTAGTCAGAAATGGTCTCACTACAGATGAATGCATACAGCATAATGATTTTAGGCTCCCTGAAATAGTATGTCCGTTTAGAGTAAAAGGCACTTAGGGACCCCCTGTGTACTCATAGTGGTTCTTAGCTATAGCTTAGCTATCTTGGTGTTATCATTTATTAGGCAGCAACAAAGAAACAGAAATATCACAATATACAGTAATAAAGAGAAGCGCACAACGGAGCAAGCGACAACTACCAGAAATAGAAGACTGCTTCCGTATGATTCTTGGTATATGTCCCAGTGATGGGACAAGGAGTAGTCTGCAATGCCACAGGTCCGCACCTGGGAGAAGCCAGACAAATGGGAAGGCAACTAGGAGTAGTCTGCCAGAGCCACAAGCCCACACCAGATTGGATATCTAACTGCATGGAAGGCCACACTAGAGTACAGTTAGATAGAGCCACAGGTCAGCACCAGTTTGGGTGGTCAGACATGGATAATGGAAGAGGAGAATACATCCAAGCATAAGGCTAAGCTTAGAATAAAGGCTAATGATATTTACAGGTGTGCAGTTAGGCACATCTCCTCATTTAGACCATTTGGAGTCATGGTATTAAGGAGAAAAATCCATCTGTTCTCTATCTGCAACAATCTTTTTCCAGTTCTCTTCCTCGTATACCTAGACTTACTTTCTGTATTCCTCATATCTGTAAATCTTTAGCAAAAGAATTATGTTGTACCAAAAAGTGTCTAGCTACACTAGTGAGTGCTTTTATTTCATTGTGCTGACTTCTGGCATGAGAGATATTACCAAGATGTTCCAAGGCTCTCTACTTGAGCATTCTTGTTGTCACGCCCACGTATTTTAAACCAGAGACAGTAAATAACACCCTTACTTTCACAACTGATGAAGTCCTTAATATAGTGAATCTTTCCTGTCCAGAAATTGTTTGGACTTCAACATGTGTGGGCATAGTTTGCACTTGCCACAGGGAAAGGACCCTTGCACACTCACAGGTCTTCTTTTTTATTCTGGAAATGGCTCTGTACCAGATAATTGGAGAGATTATGGGGCCTTTCTGTATGTTGTACAAATTTTATTCCCTAATATTTCAGCCAGTTTGGGGTCTTGTGTTAGAACTGGAAAATGTCTATTTAGAATGTTCTAAATATCCTTGTATTGCCTACAGTAACCAGTAATTAAAGGTATATTAGTAGAAAATTTCTTAGATCTGGATTTAAGCAAGTTATCTCTAGTTTCATGAAGGGCTCTATTATAGGCCTTTTTTAATTTTGAACCAGGCTAACCTCTTTGACGTAGGCGATCTCGCAATTCCCCTGCTCTCAACTTGAATGTATCCAAATCGGAACAATTTCTGCGAATTTGCAAAAATTCCCCAAAGGGAATATTGTCTTTGACACTGGTCATGTGATGACTTGAAAAGTGTAGGATGTTATTCGTAGCGGTGGTTTTCCGATATAAATCACTACCAAGCATCCCATTAGCTTGTTGTTTAATCGTCAAATCTAGGAAATCTATGGATTATAGTCCAATGTCAGTCTCAGATTGATATGATTATCATTGAGTTTTGCTACAAATTGGTGCAATTTGCTAGTTGGGCCTCGCCACAAAAACATAATATCATCTATGTAACAATACCACATCAACACGTGGTTTGTAAAGTATTCCATATTTTCAGAAAAGACTACCTCCTTATCACGGCACCCGTGATCTGGGCGACATTCTGTCCATCTCTATTATGCTGCTCTCCTATTGGCTGTGCTGTATTGCTCCTCCAGCCTTTTTATACCCTGGGCTGTCACTCGGCTAGTGCCCTTTCGTGGTGTACCTGATGCCTAGTGCTAGTTCTGTGATCCTGATACCAGTGTATGACCCCGGACTGCCTGACCACGCCATTAGTCTCTGCTCCTGATTCTGTGTACCGATTCGGATTGGCTGACGTTCCTGCTTCCTGTTCTGACCCGGCCTGGCTGACGTTCCTGCTCTGTGTACCGACCCAGCGAGACCAACGTTCCTGCTCAGTGTACCAACCCGGCGAGACTGACGTTCCTGATTCCTGTTCCGACCCGGCTTGGCTGACGTTCCTGTGCTGGTTACCGAACCGGCTTGGCGGTGGTTCCTGCTCTCAGCTTACTTGACTGGGCTATCCCCGGCAGTTCCGGCTGCTTATGGTTGCACAGTTCCCTCAGATTCTATCTCACGACTCCGGTACCCTGGTACCTTGTCCGATCCTGCCAGGTGGCTCAGAGTCTCAGTGTGCCAGTATCCTCTCACACCGTGCTGCATCGCTTGGTCTTAACTTGGGTTCAGTTGGGCGCTTCCCGTGGTTGCCGTTATCCAGACCATTGCGATTATTAACCCCTTTGGGGGTGGTGCCTCGTTATCTACTTGCTATACCAGTGTGGGTTGCTTCCAGTAGCTTGGGCGTACTGTTTCTATAGGTCAGTTGGTCGGTTGCCATCCATTTATGTGAAGCACATTAACCCTTTGGGGCATAGCAAGAGCATTGGTGTTGACCACTCCGTTGGGCCTCCGTTTGGCACGAGCTCTGACCAGCCTATTGTAGTCCACTGTGGGCGTCCACCGTAGTGGAACCGTGCTAGTTATCATTGCCTACCGTTACTCTTCTGCCATTGTCACCACCTGTTGCTTTAGGCGACATTGTACCACAACTATTGCTAGCCACCCTGCTTGTGGCTCCACTGTACATATCGGACTCATACACTGTTTCACGATATTACCTGACCTGTGTCAGTATTGTGTTGCGTACCATACTGGACCCGTGTGGGTAACCGCTTGTAACCTGTTCTGTGTCAGTTGATGCTATTTACTGGACCCGTGAGGGTTACATTATTTCTTGTGTGCTTCAATAAACTTGTGTTTTTACCTAAACCTAACGTGTCTGAGTGTACTGAACAGTAACACTCCTGCTCCCACCATCCGAGGTACAGGTTAGCATAGGTTGGGGCATAGGTTGGGTCACCTTTGTCGCTCATCCCCTTAAGCGTAGGAAAGCTCAGGGGGACAGCAATCTTCCTAACCATTATCATACTCTGGAAGCCTTGACCACAATTATTATAATTTTTTTTTTACAAGGATGAAAAGAAGAGAAGACAGAATAAAGAAGAAGAAGATGGCCGCAACTCCTCTGGACATCAGGATTACTGGTCGGGACATGTGTGAACTGTTTGTAGATTAACCCTATGAGTACCTGTGGTGTTTGTAACACTATACAATGCGATTCATACCCCACTGGCACTCATAAAGTTAATCTTTTTTTATTTTTCAACAAGATGTATGTGTTGTAAACCAGTTTTCTAACACATACCGATGGCTTTCACCTAGTGTTAGGGACTCTACACCTCCTTTCCATGGCACAGGATTTTCACCATGACAAGAGCTTTCCTTAATATGCATTGAAGCAACCACATAGCAAAGTTTGCATTGGACATTTTTACGCGGCAGTGGTTGTTGACAGTACAGTTTATAGAATTGCAAATTGTGCTGTCAAAACCACCACTGCTTTTTGTAAAAAATAACGGGGCTAATAGTATCAAGACCTAAGTATGAGAAAATCATCCCAAAACAGGTTCTTCTACTGAACAAATTAGGAGCCACATATTTCAGTGATATGGGGTCTTATGTATAAAAGCAAAGGAGAGCAATTCTCAGACCACTCAACTGCCCCAAAGGGGACAAATTAAGATTCCCAAAATGCTCATTCATTTAAATGTCTGTTTAATCCCTTGGATGGTAGAGGTCTCCAACATATTGCAAAGCCCTACTGTACAATTGGTTTGCCCCAGAATTGCTCCAGTTTTCATATGGTCCATAGTTTCCAAAGTGGAACCCCTTGTAGTTCTTCAGGGTTTTAATGGAATCAAGACTGAGAAGCATCGGCAGATAAGGACCATGGAGCATTTTTTTTTCTCAATTCAGATTCAGTGGTCCTAGAGTGGCATGCAGCTGCGCAGAGACTTCTGAATTCCATGACGTGCCAGGACCGTCATTGGTACTTAACGCAAGTGTACCCATGATGGTCCTGGCACATCATGGGTCCTTAAGAGGTTCATTTCAGAGGTTCTTTCTTTTATTGCTCCTTATACCCATAACACAAAGTCTGGATTTTCACGGCACACAAAATAACCAACACAAGCCTATTGTGCTTATCGATTTACAAAACTAGATTTGATAATGAACATTCATATTTATGTCAAAGTGTATAGGAAAAATTGGCACCCTAAGCTGGTGCCAGTGGCAATGCACCCTAGATGACAGCCTCTGGTTTAGAAGCATTTCCTACGTGAAGAATAAAAGGTTCAGTTTCTATAGTGCCGTTGTTTGACAGCTAAGGTGTTTGGTTTTGTTGAGTCTTGGATTTAGACTACAGACTGGGCAGTTGAAGGCAGCCAAAATACTACAGGATCAAGCAGCTGTTGAACTGCGGAACAATTCTTGAGTAAACTGCACTATGGGGCAAGGATGTTTTAAAAACATTGTAAAGTTGGTATCTACCATGGACTCACTGAATAGAAGAGTGGCCATCCCCCCCCCACAAATTCTGATGCTCATACATCACAGTTTAGAACCATATGTACCTCCCTGGCATCTGTGAACTGGGGCACACAAAATACAGTCTGCTCAAAGTATGGAGCCAGGTGTGAAAACTCAGCATTATATGCAGGTGGGTGTGAAACCACATTATGGGCTTGATTTAATTGGGTCCGATGCCAAAAAAACATCCAACAGCATTTCTTCAAGCACGGTAAGCATGAAGAAATACCGGCTAAAAACCCCCACCTCGGGCGATAATTTTGCAGGTGTCTTTCGCCCATTGACACACAACAAAACGCCGAAGTATGCTATTCAATTCCATGCGTTAGCACTAAGATACGTTAATACCTTAATGTGGGAAAATCTGCACCCAGTTTTTCAGCTTAACCCATTGGCACACACAGGGTTAAACTGACTACGTTAAAAAACAGCCCCTGAGAAAAAACACTTACCAGTAATCCTGATGTCCAGTGTAGTCTTCAGCACCCTGGTCAGCTACTGTCTGTCTTCTTCAGTCTTCCTTCTTCTTTTCTATGTAATTGTCTGTGTTCTTTCATCACATCTTCTTTCAAATCTGTCATGTAATGCATAGTGCCACAGAACCACCCCACATACCTTCCAAGCCAATGCCTGAGTCTGAATGAGGGAATTTCAAACAGAGAGCCCATCAGCTTCTAGGGGGGGATGACAAAACCTGCTAGATGCTAATTGGCTGGGAGGTGCATAAGCACACATCTAAGCCACTTGTAGGCTGGTATCCATTTTGAAAACAGGCTGGTCATATAAAAAGCCAGTCTCTGTTCAAAATTCCCTCATTTGGACTCAGGCAACAGCCTGGAAGGTATGGAGGAGGGGTGGTCTGTGGCACTATGCATTCTGCTGGAGGCAGCAGCAGTGGAGGTATATTTAACAGTTGGAAGGCCTTTTCTTTCTTCAACAAAGGAATGCCTTCTTTTTTTTTTTTTTAATGGAATGGCAGGATATTAGTTTTAAGAGAAATGCCAGACTGAATTTAACTCTTTGAGCACCAGAAGCTAGGGGGGTATCCGAGCTGTGGCTTTCATGCTCTGCCTGAGTTGACCCTGACTGGGTGGGGTGCTCCCCAGGATATACCCCTCATCCCACTGACACAACTGTCCCTGTCTTTTGTGTGCCTTCTACCTCTGGTATCCCCTCCTCCCAGCTGTTCTCCCTCTCCTGCTCCTTCCCTGACCAGAGATTCCCTCCTGACGTTCCTCCTCTCCTGCTGCTCTCCCCATGCCTCTTTCATCCTGTCCTCTCCCAACCCTCATGCACCAACTCACACTCAGGCCCTCACAGACACTTTCTATCACACTCACTCTCTGTCACTCCTTTGCACTCACTAAATCACATTGTCAAAATTAAAGATAAAGTTGTGTGATGTGTTGTAAACAAAAAAGATATGTGTGTGTTTGTATGGAATGTGCGCCAAGGTGTATTATGTGTCGCTATAGGTGTGCCAACTCTCTTTGCTCCTTCTATATCGCTCGAATGAATATTCCACACTCTCTCTCTGTCTAATGCTATCCTCCACTGCAGGGTCTTATGCTCTAGCTCACCAAAACTCGAAACACAGAAAAGGTATACCAGTTATTTTGGGGTATATACAGGTGTATTTGAATGTATTTGTTACTTTTGTGTGTTGTGATTGGCTGTGAGTTTGAACTCATATCAACAACATTCAGTGTCATTAGATAACATCGACAATTATCTTTTTCCTTTAAACTTGACATGTCGTATGTTATTTATTGACTGTTTTGATGCACTATGAGGTCAAATAAGGTGCAACTCAGGTTTTGAATGTACGTGAATTTTTTGGCCTACGATTGTTAACCATTCTGGTAGACAGTGAACTGAATACTACGTAAATCGTAAATGAGATTTGGCCAACAATGTTTTTTTTTTTTTTGCCTTATTAGCGGTTTTACTGGATATAGTTGAATCAAGGCCTATAAGTCTGAGTACTAACTTTTAGCAGAAGAGAAAATTGGTTCAGGTATTACTTAACCCCTTGGAAGCTAGAGAGGTCTCCAAACACATTGCTTCACAGTGCGTCAGAGGTGTCTTCAGCATTCAAGGCTTTAAGGTGGAACACTTCATATTTTGCCAAGGGCCTACAAGTGGCTTAAATCAGCTCTCAATACAGGACACATAAAAAAATTTCCAAATTACCATTGATTTCAAAGTGTCTGTTAACCCATTGAATGCTAGAGGGGTCTGCAATACATTGCTTTACAATGTGCTGGAGATCCATCTAGCATTCAAGGAGTTAAAACTACCATTTAAATTATTAGAAAGTGTCATGTCTCCACAATGGTGTAGTTCCCTGTGTCTAGAACTACACATCTTTAGCTTATTAAAGGGATAGTAATGTTTCATAATAAAAGCAGCTCTAATTAATCATCATAGTATTTGGACTTTGGAGAGTGTTATTTCAATTCTGTCAGAGTTGTAGTTTCAGAGTAATTCAATCACAAAGTATCCCCCTCCCGCCCCTTTTACTGATGTAACACTGCTCAGCCAGAGCAGAAGGGAGGTGCCCAGGTAGATTGCAGAGAGGGACAATCTTCAATTAAGATAAGGGAAAAACCTGAAAAACTTGTCAAGGGGGGCAGGGCTTTCATTGTTTTCATAGAAAGAAGAGTGTCCCCTTCTGTTATCTGTCTGGTCTATGGACTGCATTCCACATCTGAGAAGAGATGGCTTACACTAGGTAAAAGGGGCGGAAGGGGGAAACTTTGCTTGTGAATATTGCTCAAACCATAAAGGTTTGAGAGATAAGACTTATATCGTTCTTCATGTTTTTTTAATGCCTACAAAATAAAATAAAGTTAAAACGAAGTATTACTATCCCTTTAAATACAGCCTTTAGGGCCATATGTTCAAACAGAAAAGTAGAAGAATTCTGGGACAAACTATTTGCACTATACGGGAGAATTAAAATTCCCATTGTTTAAATGATGATTTTAACCCCTTGAATGCTAGCAATCATCTTTCAGTATGATGGTAGTGAAAGGGTTAATAAATGAAAGTTGCAGAAATCAATAAAATTAATTTTATATACATGATCTTGGTGGTACTATAATGCTTGTCCTATATTATGTTTTAGAATTACAACATACCAGCCAACTGTCCCAATTTATGCTGGACAGTGACGATTTTAGGGCCCAAACCCGCTGTCCCGCGCACATAGTAGTTTGTCCCATTTTTCCTGGCCTGGTCCCTGTTTAGCCCACATACTCCCACTCCAGCATGGCACCACACTGACCATGTGACTGTGAGCCACTCTGCGTGGTCTGCTGAGCGATGTCATCATCATACCTATTTACTGTGTGCATACGTGCCACACACTTGTTATAATATGTGCATGCGCGCAATCATGCCATACTCCGACTCCCACCCTGAGTGAGCCTAGGGTAAGTGCTGCAAAGAACAGACCTGATGGCGCCGTGTCTGACAATTTAGAAAGTGCGCCATCGCAGTCCTGGTATCCTCTACTAGGTACACATTATTTTCTGACTTCACTTGTAATGTTCTCAAAGCAGTGGCTCAGCTCGCTGATTAAGTTATAGTCATTTGTGCTGGGGGGGGGGGGGGTGAGAGGCACAGTCACAGTATATTCATGACTGGCCACGGTGGTGGTGCTTTAATCTCCACGGAGTGGGACACAATGAGCACACGGACTGCTGCTTTGCTCAGATGCTGCCTCACTCAGTCAGTGCCTGCCTTCCAATTCCTTGTCTGCCTTCCAAGTTACTCCAGAGGCATGATGAGGGCACCATGGGGCAGGATAGCTTAGCCCGGTTGGTATTAGTTGTTTATCAGTGCATGATCAGCGGTTCTGTGCCTGACTCGTCACTCAGCATACCACTACCAGCAGCCTCAGCAGTCAAATAAGCTGCTAGCACTGTTGGGCAGGTTGGTATGTGGCTATGGTTACCATGTGTATTGAGCAAAGTCTGAGGTCCTGATAGCAATCACAAACCCTAAAGGGGTTAAGCTGTATAAGCACATGCACAAAACATTACTGCATATGAGTACATATACATGCATATATAATATATATTTGTGCACTGCAGTGTTTGGAGTATTGAGAGTGATTTATTAATAACATTTAAATATTAAAATATCAGAATGTGCTATCCATCAGTGTTTGTCCTTTATCGAGAAGAATGTAAAAAAAAAAAAAAAAAAACCCCACAGTGGTTTGATATTTTATTTTTTTTCATTAATAAACTTGACCCTGATATAAAACCAGTGTCTCAATTTTTGCAGATGACATACATTATTGCTAAGCCAGGGCAGGAGGTTTATTCACTAGAAAGGTTTAGAAAAAATGAAAACTGGGCATGAAAAGGGTAGGTGAAGTTCAAAAGCTTTTCCACATGTTCTTGTAATGCTTATTGGAGGTCCAAAACTGGCAAAGCTGCAGCTTGCTGGGAATCTAAGTAGAAGAATTTCATCATTTTGTCACCAAAGCAAATTTTTTGTATGTACCTAAAGCAAATCAAAGATACTATACAGGCAAAGAACACCTTAAAGGGATAGTAATGTCAGAAAAAAGTATTAACTATATAGTAGATACAATTAAAAGAGAGTACTTGCACTTACAGTGAGGGAAAAGTTATTTGATCCCCTGCTTATTTTGTACATTTTCCCACTGACCAAGAAATGATCAGTCTATAATTTTAATGGTAGGTTTATTTGTACAGTGAGAGAAAATAACAACAAAAAATTCTGAAAAACGCATTTCAAAAAAGTTATAAATTGATTTGCATTTTACTGAGTGAAATAAGTATTTGACCCCTTTGCAAAACATGACTTAGTACTTGGCGGCAATCACAGAGGTCAGACATTTCTTGTAGTTGGCCACCAGGTTTGCACACATCTCAGGAGGGATTTTGTCCCACTCCTCTTTGCAGATCCTCTCCAAGTCATTAAGGTTTTGAGGCTGGCATTTGGCAACTCGAACCTTCAGCTCCCTCCACAGATTTTCTATGGGATTAAGGTCTGGAGACTGGCCACTCCAGGACCTTAATGTGCTTCTTCTTGAGCCACTCCTTTGCTGCCTTGGCCATGTGTTTTGGGTCATTGTCATGCTGGAATAGCCATTCATGCCCATTTTCAATGCCCTGGCTGAGGGAAGGAGGTTGTTACCCAAGATTTGACGGTACATGGCCCCGTCCATCGTCCCTTTGATGCAGTGAAGTTGTCCTGTCCCCTTAGCAGAAAAACACCCCCCAAAGCATAATGTTTCCACCTCCATGTTTGACGGTAGGGATGGTGTTCTTGGGGTCATAGGCAGCATTCTTCCTCCTCCAAACACGGCGAGTTGAATTAATGCCAAAAAGCTTGATTTTGGTCTCATCTGATCACAACACTTTGACCTAGTTCTCCTCTGAATCATTCAGATGTTCATTGGCAAACTTCAGACGGGCCTCTACATGTGCTTTCTTGAGCAGGGGGACCTTGCGGGCGCTGCAGGATTTCAGTCCTTCACAATGTAGTGTGTTCCCAATTGTTTTCTTGGTGACTATGGTCCCAGCTGCCTTGAGATCATTGACAAGATCCTCCCGTGTAGTTCTGGGCCAATTTCTCACCGTTCTCATGACCATTGAAACTCCACGAGGTGAGATCTTGTATGGAGCCCCAGACCGAGGGAGACTGACAGTTATTTTGTCTTTCTTCCATTTGCAAATAATCACACCAACTGTTGTCACCTTCTCACCAAGCTGCTTGTAGCCCATTTCAGCCTTGGGTAGGTCTACAATATTGTCCGTGACATCCTTGGACAGCTCTTTGGTCTTGGCCATGTTGCAGAGTTTGGAATCTGATTGCTTCTGTGGACACGTGTCTTTTATACAGGTAACAAGCTGAGATTAGAAGTACTCCCTTTAAGAGAGTGATCCTAATCTCAGCTTGTTACCTGTATAAAAGACACCTGGGAGCCAGAAATCTTGCTGATTGATAGGGGGTCACATACTTATTTCACTCAGTAAAATGCAAATCAATTTATAATTTTTTTGAAATGCGTTTTTCAGGATTTTTTGGTTGTTATTCTGTCTCTCACTGTTCAAATAATCCTACTATTAAAATTATAGACTGATTATTTCTTTGTCAGTTGGCAAATGTACAAAATCAGCAGGGGATCAAATAATGTTTTCCCTCACTGTATTCCTATCTCTGAAACAGTTATAGTTTGAGAGACATAGGAAAATAAAGTTCTCCACTCCCTCCCCTTTCTGCTTGACGAGCTGTAAAGCTGACAGAAGCAGATTCTGGTTCCTGGCTCACACGGCGGCTCTTCAGCAGCGCCGATATAACGATACCTAAAAATAAATTCTTCAGTGGAACAGTCTACAATGTGTGCCTGGTTTGCAAGCACACATTGTAGACCATTCCAATTAAGTATTTGTCTTTAGATATCGTTATATTGGCGCTGCCGAAGAGCCGCATCTGGTCAAGCGACTAGAATCTGCTTCTGACAGCTTTATAGCTCGTCAAGCAGAAAGGGGAGGGAGCGGAGAACTTTATTTTCCTATATCTCTCAAAACATAACGGTTTGAGAGATACAAATAAGTGCAAGTACTCTCATAATTGTATCTACCATACAGTTAATACTTTTTTCTGACATTACTATCCCTTTAAAACAGCTCCGTTTTATAAACCAAGTAGTATAATGTAGCTGTGACTGCTGTTTTCATTCCTATTGCAGTTCAATTAAAGGCGTTATTTTAATTGTGTATGGATATAGACCTCCCAAGTGTCCCTCTCTGTCCCACCCTAATGTTCCTCTTTTTAGGAGCGCAGACTGCAGTGTGTGTGTATAATGTTCCTCTACAGCAATAAAACTCACATTAATGTTTGTTTAAACTTCAGTATATGTGTTTATAAATTAGCCTTTGGTCTTGTTCTAAATCATTAATTAGGTTACACATCGGTGTCAATAGGTCATGGAATAGCTTAAAAATCCTTGGTAATGCTCCGCCCACCAGTCACCCCCCCCCCACATAAACCATCTAAAATAAAAGTGTCCCTCTTTGGGCTTTTGAAATGTTGGGAGGTATGTTACAAGTCAGCCACATCAAAGGTTAAAAATCTTATGTGTACAAACCCTCTGGCACTAAAACCATGGAAGAGACCAACAAATACAGGCAACGACAGAACCAATAAAATTTTGTATAAATGGATGGAAAGCTAGGCTAGACAGTTAACCATTTGAGTGCCAGAGGGATACGCAACACAGGGTTAAAAGTCTGCTGTATAAAGGACTAATTTGGAAGCAAGAGTAAACCTTTAAGGACCAGAGGATTACGCATCACATTGGTTAGCGATGTATTTCACACTCTTCTGGGAATTTAAATGACAGAGGGGGTTACGCATTCAAAGGGTTAAACAATATAATGGGCACTTCTTCTTATAGTTTCATTTTATGGATACATTTCTGAAGGCTGCAGATAGTTATACTGCACAACTCATGCAAAGAAACTCAGTTGCTGCCAATAGCATAATAACTGTGAACAGTGGTGTAGCAGAGGCCCCTGCAACACCCCACATTACAGGGGTCCCCACTGTCAAAAGGGCCCCCCATGACTTACACTATAAGTTTATATTTTCTGTAGGTAGTAGTGGTGAGGGCCCACTCTTCCTTAGTTTCAATGTGGAGTCATCCACACTGCCTTCTCTAGTGCTTCCAGGTGCAATGAGGTGAGGTTATCTCAGCGCATCCAAACGTACCAGTGGAGGCATTGTGAAACCGATGGCTCCACACTGAAAATGGGGCCTTACCATCAAAAAAATTATAAATCAAGGTAAATTGGGTGCAGCTGGTGGGGAGGGAGAATGCATAACCTCTCAGTCGGTCAAGTAGGTGATCTCACTGGCCAGCACATCAGACAACACATACACTTAAAAGATGTGATGGAGAAGCATCATGTCATTTAGTCTCTAACACTGTATACAAGCCTCCTTTACCAGTTCTTATTTCCTTTGCCAGTCCTTGTCTCCTTCACTAGTCCCCAGTGCCTCCCTCCTTCACTACTTCCATCTGCCTGTGCCTCTTTCATCCCTCCTCTCACTCTACCATTCATCGCCCAGTTCTTCTCACCTTCACCCCTCCCCAGTGCCTCCCTCCTTTTCCCTTCACTTAATCCCAATGCTTCTCCACCCCAATACCTCTCGCCTTCACTTGCTATCAGAATTTTACAGCAGTGATATTATGGAGGCCCTCGCAGCCTTCCAGGTGTGCGTGTGTTTGTATTTAACTGGACAGAGCGGTGTATGATGTGTCCTGGTGTGCACCATGTGTGCTTACTCCAGCTTCTCCCTCCATATCTACTTTTTCCTCTGTGCATTTTTCTTTCTTTCCCTCCTTCCTCTTCGGCCATCCATCCTTCTTCTCTGACCACACGCTTTCTAAATTTTTCACCTTACATTCATCAGTCAGATGGGCTTGTTATTTTGCAATCCTGTAAGAGCAACCATTGATGTAAGAAGTGTGTTCCAAGATAGAGTGATTAGATATCTGTGTTTTGGCACTTTCCTATATTTAGATCATGCCTCAGTCCTCATAGTCCCATGTATTAAAACATCCACCTGTAGGAAGAGATGTAGGGAGAAAGTAATTGAAAAGATTGAAGCAGCAGCTCTGGGGAGGGTTGAAGAAGATGGAGAAGGAGGAAGAAGTTGGAGGAATTAAGAAATAAGTCAGAGAGAGGGATTAAGACATTAGAAAGAAGGAGGGAAAAGCTATGAAAGAAAGAAGAAAAAACATGGAGGGAGCATGAAAATGTATAGAGCGAGAAAGAGAAGAAGGAGATGGAAGCATGAAGGAGGAAGAAGTAGAAAGGATGGATAGAGGAAAGAATGGTGGGAGGAAGAAGATGGCCAGAGAAGAAGATGCAAAGATGGATGGAGGTAGAAGTGGGAAGAAGAGGTTGGAAGGAAGGAAAACAAAAATGAATAGAGGAAAACATGGAGAAAAATGGAGGGAGGGAGGGGAAGCGTACACACACACACACACAGGAAGCTGCTAGAGCCTCCACAATGTCACTGCTGAGAGGATCTGCTAGGAAATGAAGGATAGAGGCCCTGGGGAGGGGAGAGGCTTAGAGAGGAATAAAGGAAAAAGGCACTGGAGGGGAAGGAGAGGCACTGGGGATATGGGAGGGGGAGGAGAGAGGCATTGGAAAGTAATAAAGAAGGGAGGGTCTGCAAAGGAGTTAAGGTGAGAGCCTCTGGGGAGGGATGAATGAGGTGAAAGAAGGGATTAAGGAGACACAGGGGTGACAGGAGGCGTAAAGGAGGGAGGCAATGGGGACCGGTGAAGAAGAGAAGAACTGGGGCATGGGGACTGAGAGGGGTGAAGGGAGCTTTTATGACGTGTGAGAGATTTTAATGGATATGCCACCCACTGTGTTCCATCATAGCTTGTTTGTAATGTGCTGATCAGAGGGAGAATCTACTAGACTGAAAGGTGATTCATGCCCTCCCCACCAGAATACCTGATTCTAGCAGCACCTCCATGATGGTTGACCCCCATGCTGTCCTCAAATTCAGTGTGGAGCAATTGGCTCCGTAGTGCCTCCACTAGTACTTCTGGTGCACTTACATGACCTCACCTTAATGCTCCCAGAAGTACTAAAAGAGGCAGAGTGGATGACTCCACATCAAACTGAGGACGGGGCAGGCCTCACCACTATTACCTACAAAAAGTATTAACATGTTGTGTAGGTCGTCCTTGACACTGGGCCTCTGCTATTGCCTTAGTTACAATCCTCTGTTCATCAAGGTAATACTTGGTTTTAATAAAGTTCATTTTATTTGGAAAGTGGTAGGTGCATTTATTTTGTATGCAGCTCACCCACTACAAGTTAGAAAGAAAATGTGTCACTGATGTAGAACTCACATAGGTGTACATGGGTAGATATCAGTCAATGTCCTCTGTGTTGCAAACTATGAGAGAGAGAGCGAGAGAGCGCGAGCGAGAGCGAGAGCGCGACTACATTGGGGATGGTACAGTTTTTCCACTTTTTCTGCGTAGATCATGTCATTGAAATCAATGGGAACACTGAATTTATACACAACACATAGAAAATTGTATTTTATTTCCCACATGCATAGTATAAAAGGGGTCTGAGGGTGCCTGTGTTGGTGGACTGTGGGGAAACAATCAATTGAACAGAGACTTTTGTAGGGCTTTATTGACTGGTATCGGGGGGACAGTAATTTCAATTTATTAAAAAAATAAGACGGTATAAAAGGGGTCTGAGGAGGGTGCCTGTGTTGGCAAAAGAATCTGTGAACAGGGAGTTTGGGGGGGGGGGGGGGGATAAAAAAAATTTATATACGAAATTGGTATGTAACATTAAGTTATAGGGACTAGGGCAGACTGATACTGGAAGGGATAGAGTATTTTGTAGAGGAAGCTTTTTAGAGCTTAGACTTCTTGGTAGAGGGCAAATCCCTGTGGAAACACTAATTTGCAGGGCTTAGATTTGTTAGAGGCCCAAGCCCTGAGGAGAATTTGATTTGAAGGACATTGGCTTGTTAACATCACAAGCCCGAGGAATGAGAGATAATTTTTTATCACTCAGGCTTATTAGTGTCACATGTCCTGATGAGTAAACATCAAAGATAATTCTTTTCACTCAGGCTCAGTGTCACAATTCTTGAGGAATCACTTCAGACAATGTTTTTATCATTCAGGCTTGTGAATATCACAGGTCCTGAGGAATCACATCAGATAATAGGATTTTAGTCTTACCTGTTAAATCCTTTTCACTTAGTCCATACAGGTTACTGGTACACTGGGAGGCGATCTGCCCCTTTAAGTAGATAGGAACATTCTCTAAATGTATGCAGGGGGTGGAGCCTCCCGTCCCTCTTAGGCTACACCTCAGTCAGAACAAGCCAGAATGATTTGAGACACTAACACTGACCAGAGATAGGAGAGAAGAAGAAAACCCCTGTGAGCATGCCCCAAAGGACTCCCACAGCATGCCACAGGAGAGCCAAGCATGGTCTCTTGACAGGGTGGGAGACCAGTAACCTGTATGGACTAAGTGAAAAGGATTTAACAGGTAAGACTAAAATCCTATTTTCACTGTCGTCCAATACAGGTTACTGGTACTCTGGGATGTCCAAACATTGAGTTTCTCAGAGGCGGGAAGAAGGCAAGGACCAGGCGCAAGGCCCCCAGAGTCACCAGAACCTCTATGAACCAACCGGTCATAGATCCCAACAATCAGAAGTGTCAACGGACACCAACTAGGGGTAAGAACAGACCCCAAGAACAAAACACAGCACACTGAACCAGAGCCAACAGGGCTCAACAGTAAGGAAGCACTGAGAATCTCAGAAGAAGAAGATCCTAGACAGGCAAAACTGCCTCCAGGACCTTCCTCCCAAAGCTGGCATCAGCTGAGGCCAGCACATCCACATGGTAGTGCTTTGAAAACGTGTGCACAGAGGACCAAGTGGCCGCCCGGCACAGCTGATCAGCAGAGGCTTGATTCTTTTAGGCCCAAGAGGCCCCAGTTGAACTGGTAGAATGAGCAGTGACCCGAAAGGGCACATGTTTATTCCACAATTCGTAACCCTTACGAATAGTAGATTTTATCCAAGATGCAGTGGTCACCTTGGATGCCGGTCTCCCTGCCCTAGGCCCCGCAAGAATGACAAACAGAGCGTCAGACCTCCTGATAGACTAAGTGCGATGAACATAAAATTTGAGACAACGCACTACATCCAACAAATGAAGATCCCTCTCCATCTCAGAGGAAGGGTTAGGGCAGAAAGAGGGCACCACAATCTCCTGATTGATGTGAAATTCGGAGACAACCTTAGGCAGAAACTCCTTGGAAGTGCGAAGCACAGCCTTATCCTTGTGGAACACCAGATAAGGAGGTTTACAAGACAAGGCTTGTAATTCTGCCACCCGGCGAACTGATACAATAGCCAAAAGGAAGGCCATCTTCCAGGTCAAAAGGCGTAAAGGAATAGCAGCCAAGGACTCAAAGGGGGGTCGTTGGAGAACCCCCAGAACTAGATTAAGGTCCCACTGAAGAGCCGGACTCTTGAAAGAGGGCCGAACATGAGCCACACCTTGGAAGAAAACTTTGACATCAGGAATAACGGCAATGCGCTCCTGGAAAAAGACAGAGAGCGCTGAAGTCTGAACCTTGAGAGAACTCAGACTGAGTCCCTTATCAACACCGTCCTGTAAAAAGGCCAGGACAGTAGGAAGATGAAAATCATGCGATAGATCCCTATCAGCACACCATGCAACAAAAGTTGACCAGACTCGGTGATAGATCTTAGAAGACACAGGCGCGTAGCATCGTAGACACCACAGAAGAGGAAAAACCCTTTTTCTTCAAAATTGAGAATTCAACCTCCAAGCCATCAAATGAAGACGATGAACATCCTCCTTCCACAGGTAGCCTTGTAGCAGAAGATCTGGACAAGAGGGAAGCGGAAAGGGCTCCGCTACAGACATTGCCATTAGATCTGGATACCAGGACTGACGAGGCCAATTCGGAGCGATTAGAATAACTGGACAATGCTCGATCTTCAGCTTCTGGATGACTCTGATCAACAGTGGAAGAGGAGGGAAGATGTAGGCTAGGGAGAATTCCCAAGGGATTGACAAGGCGTCCACTGCCAGGGCCAGTGGATCCCTCCACCGAGAGCAGAACACTGAAACCTTCCTATTGTGCCTGGTTGCCATCAGATCCACTAAAGGAACCCCCCACATCTGGGTTAGAAGGTGAAGATGATGAAGAGCCCACTCTCCGCTGTCGACTGTGTGACGACTGAAAAAGTCTGCCATGACGTTGTCTACGCCTGGAATTTGTACCGCTGAGACGACGGGAACATGAGCTTCCGCCCAAGACAAAATGGCCTTGACCACTAGCCATGCGGCGAGACTTCTTGTTCCGCCTTGCCTGTTGATGTAAGCCACTGCGGTGGCGTTGTCGGACTCTACTCTGACTGGACAACCCTCCAGTTGAGATTCCCAATGTCTCAGGGCAAGGAAGATGGCACGTAGTTCCAGAATGTTGATGGAGAGGAGAGATTCCTCCAATCCCCACTTCCCCTGGGCACTGAAGTGACCCAACACCTCCCCCCATCCCAGGAGGCTGGCATCCGTCGTGACCGTGGTCCAATAAGGGATCTGGAAGGATCTCCCTTTCAGGAGATGAGACAGATCCAACCACCATTCCAAGCTCAACTCGACATGAGGAGGTAGAGAGACGGATAGCTGCAGATGGTCTGGACGATTCCTGCACGTCTGGATCACGAACCTCTGAAGTTCCCTGGTGTGTACCATACCAAATGGCACCACCTCTATTGTGAAAATGAATTTACCCACCAGAGAAGTCAATTTCGGCACTGGAATCCGCTCGAGAGCCAGAATCTTTGATACTCGAAGAGCAATCTGATGAGCCACCTCCTCTAATAGAAACACCATGCACCGCTGAGTGTCGAACAGGAGACCCAGGAAGATTATCTGCTGAGATGGAACCAAGTCTGACTTGTCCAGATTCACAATCCATCCATGGCGAGTGAGTGTCTGAATGCAAGCCTGAACCTGCTGGTGAAGGATCTCCGCTGATTAAGCTATCAAGAATAAATCGTCCATGTAGGGAGTCACTCTGATGCCATCCCGATGGATTACTGCTATCAAAGCTCCCAAGACTCGCTGAAAAACCTGCGGAGCTGTTGTCAGTCCAAAGGGAAGAGCCAAAAACTGAAAATGACCTCTGTGGCAGGCAAACCTGAGATACCGCCTGTTCTCTAGATGGATAGGGATGTGCAGATATGCATCCTGAAGATCCAGGGAGGCAAGGAATTCCCCCAGAGACATAGCAGCTATCCAGAAATAGACTGGAAAAATGGAACAGCTAACTCTGCTAAAAGCAGCAAGTTTCTGAACTTGTTGAATGACAATTTTTTGTCACAACTAGTGCACACCTCAACCAGAGGGAATGCATGTCTGGATTTGGTAATAACTGACCATGAAGAACTTATCTCTAACATCCAAGTAAGGGAGCACTTGGGGAATAGTGACCATAACATGGTATCGTTTGAGATTAATTCAAAAAAACAAGTTGATATGAGTTCCACCAAAACACTGAATTTTAAAAAGGCCAACTTTAGCAGGTTTAATTCATCCCTTGGTCTCGTTGACTGGGATAAAATATTTTCAGGAAAAAACACAGAAGGTAAGTGGAATGCCTTCAAAATAATATTGCAAAAATACACATATAAATTTATCCCTGTTGGAAACAAATACAAAAGAAGCAAATTAAAACCAATGTGGCTAACAAGTAAAGTAATTCATGAAATAAATAACAAGAAAGCAGCATTTAAACATTACAAAGCTGAGGGATCAGCAGAGGCATTTGCAAAATACAAAAATGTCAACAAAACCTGTAAAAAGGCTATTAAATTAGCTAGACTGGAGAATGAAAAAAATATTGCTAAGGAGAGCAAAAGCAACCCAAAAAAATTCTTTAAATACATAAATGGCAAAAAATTAAAGTCTGATAATGTTGGGTCCTTGTTATCTGAAACGGGTGAGATGGTCAAAGGGGACAGAGAGAAGGCAGATATTTTAAATAATTTCTTTTCTTCTGTTTTTACCAAGGAAGACCCATTGGACAAGAATCTGCAAACTACTTTTACAGAACAGGCACAGCAAGCATGGGACTGGCTATCACAAGAAAAAGTGTTAAAACAATTGAATGGTGTCAAGGTAGACAAAGCTCCAGGGCCAGATGGTATACACCCACGGGTACTTAAAGAGCTAAGCCAGACCCTGGCCAGACCGATATATCTGATTTTCAGGGATTCTTTTATTTCTGGTATGGTGCCCATGGATTGGCGTAAAGCAGATGTGGTGCCCATATTTAAAAAGGGATCAAAGTCCCAGCCAGGAAACTACAGACCCGTAAGCTTGACATCTGTGGTAGGGAAGCTGTTTGAAACATTGCTAAGGGAATATATTCAAGAATTCTGCTGGAACATGAATATCATTATAATTGCCAACATGGCTTTGTGAAAGATAGGTCTTGTCAAACGAACTTGATCGAATTTTATGAAAAAGTAAGTAATAATATAGATGAGGGAGCGGCGGTTGACGTGATCTATTTAGACTTTGCCAAGGCATTTGATACAGTTCCGCACAAGAGGTTACTGTACAAATTGAATGAAATAGGACTAGGGGAAAATGTTTGTGTGTGGATTGGAAATTGGCTGAAAGATAGAATGCAAAGAGTGGTAGTAAATGGCAAGTTCTCCAGTTGGATAAACGTGATAAGTGGAGTGCCTCAGGGATCTGTCCTGGGTCCTCTTCTTTTTAATTTGTTTATTAATGACCTCCCAGAGGGCATAGGAAGCCATGTATCAGTGTTTGCCGATGACACAAAATTAAGTAAGGTAATAAAGTCGGAACTCGATGTGTCTTCATTACAAGAGGATTTGGACAAATTGAGTAACTGGGCAGGCAAATGGCAACTGAGATTCAATATAGACAAGTGTAAAGTTATGCATTTTGGGTATAATAATAAAAATGCAACATATAGTTTAAATGGTGTTTCTCTGGGGAAATCTACTAATGAAAAGGATTTAGGAGTAATGGTAGACAATAGACTTAGCAGTAGCATGCAGTGCCAGCTGGCAGCTGCAAAGGCCAATAAGATATTGGCATGTATCAAAAGGGGTATTGACTCAAGGGAGGAAGATATAATTATGCCTCTTTACAGGTCCATGGTAAGACCCCACCTAGAATATGCTGTTCAATTCTGGGAGCCCTTTCTGAAGAAGGACATTATGGAACTAGAGAGAGTGCAGAGGAGGGCTACAAAACTAGTAAGGGGAATGGAAAGTTTTAGTTATGAAGAGAGACTAGAAAAGTTAAACTTGTACACACTAGAGAAACGGCGTCTTAGAGGGGATATGATAACACTATATAAATATGTTCAAGGCCCATATAAAGGGCTTTCAAAAGACCTGTTCATTAACAGAACAGTACACAGGACAAGGGGCCACCCGCTTAGACTTGAGGAAAGGAGATTTAATCTACAACAGCGGAAGGGTTTCTTTACAGTAAGGACAATAAAGGTATGGAATGCACTGCCGGAGGAGGTGGTGCTATCAAATACATTAGATGCCTTTAAAAGGGGCCTGGATACTTATTTAAAAGAGCATAACATAGAGGACTATGCACGTTAGTATTGTGATTAATATTTAGTTAGGGCTTGTTGATCCAGGGAGAAATCTGATTGCCATTTTGAGTCAGATGCCTTCTTTTGGGTCAGCGATGGTAAACAGGAATAGGAAAAGGGTTGAACTGGATGGACGCAAGTCTTTTTTCAACCTAAATTACTATGTAACTATGTAACAGTGCGCAGAGATTCCTGTCGATAGTGGGTACTCACAACAAAGGAATTGAGATCTTTGAGGTCCAAAATAGGACGAGCTCCACCGTCCTTTTTGGCCACAACGAACAGGTTGGAATAGAATCCTGAACCTGTGTCCTCTGGAGAAACTGGTTCCAGGACTTCTTTATCCAAAAGATCCTGAATAGCGTCGTCGAATAGACGCCTTTTTGTGGGGTCCTGAGAAGGACGAGTAAAATGGAACCGAAAGGGAGGAAGAGAAAAGAAAGGGATCCTGTATCCCTCTGACACCACCTGAAGAACCCAAGGGTCCGCCGCTGAATCCTTCCAAACCCGGCGAAAGATGTGAATACGTCCACCTACAGCCGGATGTGGACCCGGGTTCGGCGAGTCATGCCGAAGCAGTCTTGGAAGCCTTGGCCTTGGGGGCAACTTTGGGCTTCCAGGACTGTTTGGGCTTGGAGGAGGTGCGCGGACAGGCAGAACCGCCTGGGACGCGGGGCGTGTCTCAGTTTGGAAGGAACGAAAGGACCAATAGCGTTTAGCTGGAAATTTCTTTTTAAAGACTGAGGGTAGAAGAGTACTTTTACCTCCAGTAGCCTCGCTAATCAATTCCTTTAGCTCAGATCCAAACAGGGAAGTCCCTTGAAAGGGCAAAGAAAGCAAAACTATCTTGGAAGCGGTGTCAGCAGACCAAATTTTAGCCAAAAAGCGCGTCTAGCCACCACAGAAGAAGTGGAGGCCCTCACCATCATGCGAACTGCGTCAAAAGCAGCATCAGAAACATAATTCTGAGCTTCAGAAATATTAGCAAGGAGTTGCAACTGCTCTGACACTGGCGCATCTTGGCGAACCTCCACAGTAAGCTGTTCAGTCCAGACCGCAATGGACCGGTTAACTCACGCCACAGCAAAGGTTGGATGCATGGCAGTACCAATAGAGGCAAAAATAGACTTAAGACAAGTCTCTAACTTTTTGTCCGTCCAGTCCTGTAAAGCAGAAGCATCAGATACAGCCAAAGAAGTAGATTTAGACAACCTAGAAACTGGAGCATCCACCTTAGGAGCATGAACCCATTTAGCCAGTTCAGTCTCAGGAAAAGGATAAAGTTTGGCAAACTTTTTTTGAGACTGAAGAGGACTTAATCAGGATTTTTCCACGCATCAGAGACTAAGCGTTCAAGAGTAGGATTAGTAGGAAAACATGTAACAGCCTTAGAAGGTTTCTGAAACACGTCCGTTGGGTCAAGAGTAGATTCCAGACACAAGGGAAGATTGAGGGTGGTCAGCACAGCCCTGATCAAACCCTCAGCAGAGAGTTCAGGATCACATTCAAAAGGGTCCCCAACCGATCTGGTAGACTCAATAACCGTACCATCCTCAACATCAGAATCCTGCAACAATTCTTCTTCAGAAGAATCAGAGATGTCAGGAGCTCCCTGTGGCTTGGGCAGGGAGGTCCTGACAGTGGAGGGGGTCTGCCATACTTGAAGAGCCCCCTGAACCTGAGAGGGAAAGAGCTGAAGAGTGGATCTGAGATCCCTAGTTGCAGCCTTGAACTCTTTCACCCATGTTGGCTCAATAGTGTGACTGGAAGGCCCTGGGTTGCTGCCATGACCTTCCGCACAAGTTGGGCATAAATGACCAGAAAATTCTTTAGGTAGCCCTGCGTGACAGGAGGAGCAAAACGCAATGGGGGAGACAGATACCCCAGCCTCCTTCGTCTTAGGTCTAGTCCCATGCTCAAGTGGAGTAGACATGCTCACAGCATCAGATATACCCCACAGATAGGAATCACCCAATTAAAGTGTGAAAGATTAAATATTCACCCCAGAAACGTTTAAAACTAAACTTATTTGGCAAGCGAAGGGTTAATCAGCAGAGGAGAGCGAGAAGGTCCGGTCCCTGCGTAGTATACTCGATGAGGAGAACTCACAAAATGGCTGCCGCGACAGGAGCCAATCAGAAAAAGGGCGCGAACCGAGCGCTCATGGGAAGCGTAGTTTTCCTCACCAAGTACCCCAAAACAGTGCCCGAAGCCCCCCGAATCCCCCAACACACTCAAACATACAACCGGGTGATAGAGCAAGGGAAGACAAATAAAATGAGCCCACTCTGAAGTCGCTATGTGAAGCGGTTCCAGAGATACGTCCCACACAGTGTAAGCCCATAGAGAGTAAAGGAGCAATGGCGTCTATGCGGGAAAAGCGGGCTTAAAGGCGCGAACATTATTTCTAATAAACTTTTCTCTTAAAGTAAAAGTTCCATAACACCCAGCAAACATATGTACTATGAAAGCAAACATTACCCAACCAAGGAAAAAGTTGAAAATGCCCATAAAATTGGAAAACCCAGCAGAGAAAGGGTTAAATCCCACATAAACTGCTCCAAAACTCAGACAAACACATATACATTGCATTAGCAAGATATATAAAAACACCCAATGAGTGCTGGAGTGCACAATGAGAACTCCCAAGTACAAGCCCAATGAAGGGACACTGAGGGACAAGTGGACCTTCGGCACTCAAAGGGTGGCTTACCTTCCTGCAGGACTTCTGTCTTCAGGTTACCAAGATAAGAAAAGAATTACCACAGAGGATAATCCCCAAGGAAATAGAGGGCAAAAGGTCCACCGGAAGTACCCTGGAAGCTGTGCTATCCACTTTAAAGAGGGAATTTGACAGCCTTGGTAACCCGCCTAATGGTGGTATTCCATATTTGTAAAAATAACAAAGAAACTAAAACTCGAAGAGAGCTGTTCTCTGCCTGGTGTGAACACACCAAGGAACAAATCATTCTGGCTTGTTCTGACTGAGATGCAGCCTAAGAGGGAGGGGAGGCTCCGCCCCTGCATACATTTAGAGAATGTTCCTGCCTACTTAAAGGGGCGGATCACCTCCCAGTGTACCAGTAACCTGTATTGGACGACAGTGAAATTAATTTTATATATCAGCCTTGTTAACTCTGATTGCCAGAGGGGTACACGTTGAAAAGAAAAGTGTTTTACACCCCTTTAGCACTCAGAGGGTTAATGTAACAAGCCCTGAGGAATCAGAGATAATTTTTATCATTTAGACTTGTTAATGTCATAAGCCGTGAAGAATCAATGATTTGTAGGACAAAAACAAGCCCCCTCAATATTTTTTGTAGGCCTCTGGTGTTTAAAAAAAAAAAAAAAAAAAAAAAAAAAAAAAAAGCCCTGCTAAAACAAAAAATGCCCTACTGCAGCAGGTCATATTTTGGTGGTCTGTGTACACTGTAAAAAGTCTCAGTGTGTCACAGCTTACCTTCACTCCAACATGATTACAGATGAGAGGCTTCAAGCAGGCTGCAGGCCTCTGTTTTATCTGTTTGCTTACTTAGTCTCCTCCTACTTCCTGTGGAGGGGTTTATAAGGCAGACTGAGGCCTGACTCAGATGCCCTTGCGTTGTTGTTCTTAGGTGAAGTACTTGGGCTCTGTGTATGACCTGGCTATCTACGAAAACCCACTCTGTGTATGACCTGGCTATTTATGAGAACCCGCACTGTGTATGACCCGGCTAAGTAAGAGAACCCTCTCTGTGCATGACTCAGATACGTATGAGAACCCTCTCTCTGTGTATGACCCAGCTAAGTACGAGAACCCTCTCTGTGTATGACCTAGTGATCACAAGTACCCCTTACTGCGATCAATTTGTACTATTGGCCTAAGACAGACCACTGTTGTGGACAGAGTATCTGATTGGTGACTGCAGGAGTGAGTCACAGGGTCTCGATATAGTGACTGCAGGAGTGAGTCACAAGGTCTCGATATAGTGACTGCAGGCGTGAGTCACAGGGTCTCGATACAGTGACTGCAGGCGTGAGTCACAGGGTCTCTTAGCAGTGATTGCAGGCATGGTCAGTTCTCCAGTCCAGCAGTCATTGTGTTCCTGTTCTTCGGATCAAGATTACGGTTCCAGTGTTCCAGTTGATGGATCAACAGCTAGCGTTCCTGTTTCCTGCTGAGACTCACAGGGGCTTCGGCCCAGTCTCCAGCATTGTGGTCTAGCGTGAGGCCTACTATTTCTGGTAGTAGTGTCGCCAGCTAGTAACCCTTTGCTTGTTGTACTACATATTTATTGCTGTGATTTATTCTAATAAATATTTTGCATTACATTACCATACTGAGTTCTGAGCTTTCCTGGGTGCCCGTGACACAGTGTCATTGCAGGCATGTGTGACTGCTGTTCTT
The DNA here is from genome assembly GCA_037306005.1 of Rhinophrynus dorsalis. NCBI lineage: Eukaryota > Metazoa > Chordata > Amphibia > Anura > Rhinophrynidae > Rhinophrynus > Rhinophrynus dorsalis. The sequence continues at coordinate 120,654,022 of CM074723.1, read as the reverse complement.
GCTGCTGTAGAATTGTTTAAGTAGCATGATGATTAGGGAGCTCCAAGGTAATGGAATCATCAACAGCATTATATGACGGGGGAGGGGGGGGTGATGATGATCATCATCATCATCGTAATTGAAAATGCCACTACTAGCTCCAAAGATGTGCCTTAGGCAGTAGCAGCTCCACCAATAGGCGACACCAGTTCAGGTAGATGTGGATAAAAGAAGTTGGCCAATACTGCTTCTCCTCCTGCCCCTCCTACAAAATCATAGGTGTTTTGTTGGAATATTATTTTTTTTTCCCTTGCCAGCAGGAAATGTGACTCATCAGCAACTGCAATGGGCACAGTTTGCATGTAGTAAATAAGAGAAGGACTGGGAGCAATGCACAAATCTATACTCACATTAAAAGAGGATTTTAGTCTTACCTGTTAAATCCTTTTCTCTTAGTCCATACAGGTTACTGGTAACTTTGGGTAGGTGATCCACCTCTTTAATTAGGCAGGAACAATTCTAGAATTGTATGCAGGGGGTGAAGCCTACCTTCCCTCCTTGGCTACAGCTAGCCAACCAGCTCCAGACAGATTTGAGACACTAACTATTCACTAGACAGTAGAAGGGAAAGAAGACTCCTGTGAGCATGACCCCAAAGGACCCCCACAGTCTGCCACAGGAGAGCCAAGCATGGTCCCTTGACAGGGTGGGAGACCAGTAACCTGTATGGACTAAGAGAAAAGGATTTAACAGGTAAGACTAAAATCCTCTTTTCTCTGTCATTCAATACAGGTTACTGGTAACTTTGGGATGTCCTACCACTGAGTTTACCGGAGGCGGGAAGTAAGGCAAGGACCAGACGCAAGGCCCCCCAAAGTCACCAGAGCAGATGTGAACCGTCAGAGCAGAGATAGCCCAACAAAACAAATGAAGTGTAAACAGACATTGAACAGGGGTAACAATAGCCCAGGAACTGTCACACAGCACACTGAACTAGAGCCAACAGGGCTCAAAAGTAAAGGAAGCACTGAAGAAGATCCTAGACAGGCAAGACTGCCTCCAGGATCTTCCTCCCAAAACTGGCGTCAGCCGATGCCAGCACATCAACACGGTAGTGCTTTGAAAAGGTGTGCACAGACGACCAATTGGCAGCCTTGCACAGCTGATCAGCGGAGGCCTGATTCTTGTAAGCCCAAGAAGCTCCAAAAGATCTAGTAGAATGAGTCGTGACCCGAAAGGGAACAGGCTTCTTGCAGAGTTTGCAAACCTTACGAATAGTGGACTTGATCCAGGATGCAATAGTCACATTGGATGCAGGTCTTCCTGCCCTGGGACCCTTAGGAATGACGAACCGTGCATCAGATTGCCTGGTAGACTCAGTGCGATGTACATAAAATTTAAGACAATGCCCCACATATAACAAGTGGAGATACCTCTCCTTGTCAGAGGTAGGGTCAGGGCAGAAAGAAGGCACCACAATCTCCTGATTGATGAGGAACTCCGAAATCACCTTCAGAAGAAACTCCTGAAAAGTGCAAAGCACCGCCTTGTCCTTGACCTGGTTTACAGGATAGAGCATGTAACTCTGTGACACGGCAAACAGACAAGATCGCCAGGAGAAAGACCATTTTCCACGTCGACAGGCTTAGAGGAATAGTAGCCAAAGGGAGGGCTCTGAAGAACACCCAAAACCAAGTTAAGGTCCCACTGAGGAGTGGGAGACTTGAAAACAGGATGAGTATGAGCAACACCTTGGAAGAAAGAATGGCAATGTTCCTCTGAAAGAAAACAGAGAAAGCAGAACCTTAAGGGAACTCAAACTGAGGCCCTTGTCCACACTGCCCTGCTAAAAGGCCAGGACCGTAGGCAGATCAAATTCCTGAGAAAGGTCTCTGTTTGGTCAACCTTTCCATCTTGGTCTGCTGACACAATGGTAGGCCTTAGAAGAAACAGGTTTGCGGGCACTGAACATAGTAGCCATTGCCGAAGAAGAAAACCCTTTCTTCAATATTGAGGATTCAATTTCCAAGCCATCAAAGCTAGACGATGAACATCCTCCTTCCATAGGTAACCCTGTAGAAAAAGATCCGGACAGCAAGGGAGTCGGAATGGTTCCGTCACTGACAGATCCAGAAGCTCCAGAAACAAAGCCTGTCGAGGTCAGTACGAAGCAATCAGAATGACTGGACATCGATCCAGTCTCAATTTCAGCAACACCCTGTGCAACATGGGTAGGGGAGGAAAGATGTAAGCCAGAGGAAATAACCAAGGAATGGACACGGCATCCACCACTATAGCTAGAGGATCCCCTCCAGGGAGAGCAGAACCTCGGAACCTTCCAGTTGTGTCCTATCGTCATCAGGTCGATGCAAGGAAGACCCCACTTCTGAACAATGAGGGTGAATACCTCTGGGTGCAGTTCCCGCTCGCAGCTGTCCACTGTGTGTCGACTGAGGAAGTCCTCCATGACATTGTCTTCTCCAGGAATGTGCACTGCGGATATTGCAGGAACGTGTTCTTCTGCCCAGGACAAGATAGCCTTGACATCTAACCAAGCGGCGAGACTTCTTGTTCCACCCTGCTTGTTGATGTAAGCCACGGCCGTGGTGTTGTTGGACTGTACCCAGACTGGGCAGTCTTCCAGCAGAGATGTCCAATGACAAAGGACATGAAATATCGCCCGAAGCTGCAACAAGTTGATGGGAAGGAGAGATTCCTCTGGAGATCACTGACCCTGAGCCGGAGAGGCTGGCATCTGTCATCACCGTGGTCCAGAAGGATACCAGGAAGGACTCGCCCTTCAGCAGATTGGAGAGGTCAAGCCACCATGACAAACTCAGTTCCACATGAGGAGGAAGGGATACTGACATCTTCAGAAGGTCCGGCTGACCCTTGCACACCTGGATCACAAACCTCTGGAGTTCCCTGGTGTGAGCCGTGGCAAATGGGACCGCTTCTATGGTGGAGATGAATTCCCCACTAGAGAGGACAGCTTCTTGGCTGGAACTGGATCATGAGCCAGAACAGCAGAAACCCTGTAGACGATCTAGCGAGCTACCTTGTCTGTGAAAAACACCATGCTCTGCTGAGAGTCGAAAAGAAGGCCCAGGAAGACCAGACGCTGGGATGGGACAAGATCCGACTTGTCCATTTAGATGAGCCACCCGTGATGGGTGAGAGCATGAATGCAGTCCTGAACCTGTTGATGAAGAAGTTCCTCAGAAGGGGCTTTCAGAAGCAGGTCATCCATGTATGGAGTAACTCTGATGCCGTCCCAGTGGTGGACGGATACTAAAGCTCCCAGGACACAGTTGAGGATTTGAGGAGCTGTAGTCAGGCCAAAGGGAAGAACTAAAAACTGAAAGTGCCCTTGGCCTCTGGAAAATCTGAGATACTGTCAGGTCTCTGGATGAATGGCGATGTGTAGATACGCGTCCTGAAGATCCAGAGAGGCAAGGAATTCCCCCGGGGACATAGCAGCAATCACTGTCCTTAGGGACTCCTGGTGATAATGAGTCCTGATCATAAAGGAATTGAGATCCTTCAAATACAAAATGGGACGACAACCATTGTCCTTCTTGGAGACCACAAAGAGGTTTGAGTAAAAACCCATACCTCTGTCCTAAACTGCAACAGGTTCTAGAACATCTTTGTCCAGAAGGGCCCGGATAGCGCCATTGAACAGACAGCATTTCTCTAGGCCCTGGGGTGTACAAGAAGGAAAAAAACGAAAAGGAAGAAGAGAGACGAAAGGGATCCTGTACCCTTCCGACACCAACAGTAAAACCCATGGGTCTGCCACTCAATCCTCCCAGACGCTGTGGTAATGACGCAGACGGCCACCCACAGCAGAGTGGGGACCTGGGTTTAGCCTTAGGCTTGGAGGAGACCTTGGGCTTCCATTGCTGTTTGAGCTTGGAGGAGGCACGTAGAGCTGATGGAACCGCCTGGTCCGCCAGACGTGTCTCAGTCTGGAAGGGCCGAAAAAACCTGCTATGCTTGAGGGGAGTTTTCTTCCTGGGGACCAAGGGCAGAAGGGTACTTTTACCCCCTGTGGCCTCACTAATCCTTGACATCTGGCCCAAACAATGAAGTGCCTTGAAAAGGCAAGGAGAGCAAGGCAAGATGGTGCTTATTTCACTTCCTGATCTGTTATTTCTTCATCCCGCTACCAACGAGGTAGTATTGCCACAATGTTTTTAGTTTTTGTACAGTTGTTACAACGTAGCGCTTGCCTTCAGCCGGCAGCACATTGGATGTTTTGAGTGGCAATGGATTTGTACTCTGGATGACATCACTATTCCAGCAAGCGCCCATGAACGCTAGTTTTTGTGTTCCACGGGGCGAATAACGGCATTGGTGAGTCCTCCGGGTACTTTATGTTTAAATACTTGTTTGTTTGCTATTGTGTCTCCCTTTATGCCCTGATGATCCGATTGAGGATTGAAAACGTTTGGCTGTGCAACAAGATGAAATAAACCCTCTGCATTTTGATATTCATTCCAGATGTGTGCGGTCTCCCTCAACCCACAGGGTTAACCTAGGCTGAGTACCTTTGTATATTCTATATATTTATTTTGTGAAAGTATTTCACCAGGAATACATTGAGATTGTCTCTCATTTTCAGTATGTGCTAGACTCATTTTATCTACCTCAGAAGGGTGAAAGGCTGAGCTGACCTTGCCGGAACTAGGACAAGCGACCTTGTGGTTTGATCAGATACTACAGCTGGTGTATTAACTAACAGCCATAATTGTTTAATCATACACCTGGCTATATGCCTACAAAATCTCTAACTTTGTGCAAGTGTACCTAGAAGAACTGATGCTGTTTTTAAAGCAAAGGGTGGTCACACCAAATATTAATTTGATTTTTCTTCTGTTCAATCACTATGTTTTTTTGTTAACTGATAAAAATAAACTATTGGCATGTCTATTTTTGAAAGCATTCTTATTTTACAGCATTTTTTTTCCATTCCTGCCTGCATTAATGTATATCCCCAGATTAATAAATCAAACTAGAAAGCCCAGAAAAGTCATTTATCTGGCAGGCAAAGGGTTAATCTAGAGAATGAGAGCAAGGCGAGTCTGCCTCTGCGGGCATGTGATAAGTAAAATGGAGGCTGCAAAACAGGCAGCCAATCAAAAATGGGCATTCTGGGAAACAGTCTTCTGTGTTGCTGTTGCCTAGCAACACCTACAATTCCATCTGTGATTGCCACAGACCCCAAGATACTCAGGGCATGAACCAGATGAAAGGGCATGAGGAGACAAAAAGAAAGAGAATACACAGACTTCGTATGTTAAACAGTTGCAGTTATAGCAAAAGAAGTTCGCCCACAGAAGTTAGGAGCAAAGATGGTAGTGGCGCAAGAACCTGTTCTTAAAGGGGCTGCAACAAGATTTTGGTCAAATCTTCCAAAAATCACAGGGAACATGTGAGAGTAACCTATCATTTATACCCCAGCAGGAAGGTGAAAACAGACCCACAATACCCCCAAACTAGTGAAAACCAACAGAGAAAGGGTTAACCCAGGAAACTGCAGCCATCTATGCTCCATAGCTCAGGGAAAGGGATAGCTTGTAATAAAATTACCCAGAACAAGTGCAAGAGTCATCAATGACTCATAACAGTCTTTGTATTAAGAGACACAGGATTGGGAAAATGTGGATCAATGCACTCAAAGGGTTACTCACCAGTCTTTCTTCAGGTTTCCATTATGAAGCCTCAGAGAGACTCTGCTGGGAGGGAAAACTTAGCCTTTAAGATTCCCTCCACAGAACTGGAATGGTCCTATACAGCACCTGTAAACTGGTCAATCCAATCCAGGGGAAGTGAAAAGCTAAGAGAGGTGTTACTGTCCATCTGCACTTGTCAAGGACACTTTCAAAACTAGTTAATATGAGAGCAGCGCAAGGGTTGAGATGGATGATTGGCAGGGAGTCTCCACTTTCAACACTCTGTGTTTTAAGATGTGTCCTGCCTCTACTGGAGGGACTCAACCCCTATGGTACCCGTGTTCCATAGTGGACATAAGAGAAATGTTAGTTTCCCAAAATTGCTGCTTGATAGCCTTGTCCTACAGTAATTTACAATATAACCAGCTGCACTGAAAACCCGCTCAGTCTCCATGCTTGCTTGTTGGCAACTAAGGTTTGAACATACACAGTTTTGTTTGCCAATAGTCCACATTATTGCCAGCAATATAACTATTCTGCAAGTATGCTGAAACCATCTCGCATATAGTGGGACCACTGCTAGGAACTACACGGTGTTCCTCTGTATCCGTTACCAACTCATACACTGAGAGCAAGTCCCATAGTGATGTAATGCAACCACCACAATGTTTGATTAGCTCCCCTGAGACCCATGAGTTGCTTTATGAGAGGATAAGAATATGTTCAGTATTATATTGTAAATGTGACGGTCTGGATTTTGTTGCTGCTCTAAAACCTTTTGTACTTCCTTTTCACTGTGCTTTCTACCATTGATATGGACAATCTTGCTCCAGTCTTTCAGTCATACTGCCAGTACCATGGGCAAGATTACTGGCTGTTACCTGATGCTATAAGCTATTGTTGCTGACTGATGGGAGGGAAGCTCTGTGAGCAGTGATAGACATAGCCTGTATTCTGCCCACTTGATCACATGTCTGTTGTCAGGTTAATTTTCTTGCTGTATGAATTTCCCAGCCTTTTATCCACCACACTAACCTCCTGCTTGTACAATTCTGGCACAGCTGTCCTTGAAAAATAACCAAGGCTTCTGATATGCCAGCTAGCAGCAACGTGGCATTAGTTCTCTAAAGCCTTGGTTTTCAACAAAAGAACATGGGAGCATGTCAACTATGCCATTCCAAAAATGTATGTTGCATTTAGTCTTTGCTTCACAAGAGCTCTATAAGTGTAGGCTGGCAGTACATGGCAGAAGAACAGTGTCACTTTATTACTTTAAAAATATGACAAGAGGAGGTGGTGAAGGTGGTGGCAGCACAGGGACTTTTTGTCATCTACATCAAACTCTGAGTCATACTCTGTGGCAAGAGCCATAAGTGTTATTTCAAATGAATAAAAACACTTGGCACACTCTTAGACCCATCAATGTCACTACTTCCTTTGTGTGCCCTGGGAACCGTTAGTAGCGCTTCTGCTAGTTGTGGCACCTCTGACCTGTTGATGGTGTGTCTCCCAATCAGACCTGTGGCTGTGCTTCATGTGGGATCTCATTGAGGAGGTGCCCAAGAGTGAGCCTGCTTTCCACCTGCACACAGACAACAGATCTCAACATGCTTCGCTTTTGTATCCTGAGTGAAGCATCTCCATACTGTGGATTTCATAGACATTACTGTTTCAGAGGTGCTGCTACTATTCCTGGGGCTAGAGGTTGCTGCAATTATACTACTACTATGTCTCAAAGATGCGGCAGTTCCAGCAGCAGAGGCACTCATAGTTTGGGATGTATATGTTGATAACCTGTGTTGTTGTTGTTGTTGTTGTTTGGTGTGTAGGGGCTTGAGTGAGTGTGTATGTGTATAGAAGCAGGAACAATGTTGATGATTAATTTTTATTTTTTGCATCTTTGCTTGTACAAGTCGCAAATCTCCAATTGTTTGCTCAAACCATTTCTACACTGGCACAGGGAACCCTTTTCTGTGGTGGAAGACTGAGCCTTTGCCTTTCGGCTAATTTTCTGGCCATGTCATGTCTCTCACTCTCAGCTTCATCTGTATCTGAAGAGGAGGATGCTAGAATAATATATTCTAGATCTACATCATTATCAGTGATTAGGTCATGCTCTGCTGCAGCATGCACTCCTTCATCCCAACTACTTTTATCTCTCTCTATGCTTTTAGAGGTCTCAAACAATTTCTCCTTTGTTTTCCCCCTTAGATGGATTTTCACAATGTTCACTATTACCTTCATGAGCACAGTGCTGTGCTTGTTTCTTTTAATGTCCAATGCAGCAACTGATTGCTGCACCTACTTGCACTATGTCATCAATACTAGAACGCGACTAATCTGCAGTGGTTTTACATGGTTTATTAATAGTACTTTTGCCGCTGGCAGTGGAACATTTAATTTATTGGGGGGGGGGGGGGAGGCTTTGATAAACTTCCCCCTCAGGAGAGGGATCACAATACTTTATTGCACAGGCTGCAGCAAACATGGTTGAAGTCAGGTTTTTGGCTACCACTTTACTAACATGTCCCTGCACTTCTACTGGACATTATTCAACTACTGTATTTGTACAGTGCTGTTCAAAATAAAACTGTATATATCTTGCCAGTTACTAAACAAACACTCACTCTATCTGCCTTAATCACAGCTCGTCAGTCAAATGTATGATATACATATAGTGAGAGAAAAATTATTTGATCCCCTGCTGATTTTATATGTTTGCCCACCAACAAAAAAATGATCAGTCTCTAATTTTAATGGTAGGTTTATTTGAACAGTGAAAGACAGAATAACAACAAAAAAATCCTGAAAAAATGCATTTCTAAAAAATTATAAATTGATTTGCATGTTACCAAGTAAAATAAGTATTTGACCCCTTTTCAAAACACAACTTAGTACGTGGTGACAAAACCCTTGTTGGCAATCACAGAGGTCAGAAGTTTCTTGTAGTTGGCCACCAGGTTTGCACACATCTCAGGAGGGATTTTGTCCCACTCCTTTTTGCAGATCCTCTCAAAGTCATTAAGATTTCGAGTTGCCAAATGTCAGCCTCAAACCTTCAGCTCCCTCCACAGATATTCTATGGGAATAAGGTCTGGAGCCTGGCTAGCCTACTCCAGGACCTTAATGTGCTTCTTAAGCCGCTCCTTTGTTGCCTTGGCCATGTATTGGGTCATTGTCATGCTGGAATACCCATCCATGACCCATTTTCAATGCCCTGGCTGAGGGAATGAGGTTCTCACCCAAGATTTGATGGTACATGGCCCCATCCATTATCCCTTTGATGCAGTGAAGTTGTCCTGTCACCTTAGCATAAAAACACCCCCAAAGCATAATGTTTCCACCTCCATGTTTGACAGTGGGGATGGTGTTCTTGGGGTCATAGGCAGCATTCCTCTTCCTTCTAACAGGGCGAGTTGAGTTGATGCTAAAGAGCTCAATTTTGGGCTCATCTGACCACAACACTTTGACCCAGTTCTCCTCTGAATCATTCAGATGTTCATTGGCAAACTTCAGATGGGCCTGTACATGTGCGTTCTTGAGCAGGCGAACCTTGCAGGCACTGCAGGATTTCAGCGCTTCACGGCATAGGGTGTTACCAATGGTCCCAGAGGCCTTGACATCATTGAGAAGATCCTCCCCTGTAGTTCTGTGCCGATTCCTCACCGTTGTCATGATTATTGAAACTCCACGAGGTCAGCTCTTGCATGGAGCCACAGACCGAGGGAGATTGACAGTTATTTTGTGTTTCTTCCATTTGCGAGTAACCTCACAAACTGTTGTCACCTTCTCACCAAGCTGCTTGGCAATGGTCATGTAGCCCATTCCAGCCTTGTGTAGGTCTACAACCTTGTCCCGGACATCATTGGACAGGTCTTTGGTCTTGGCCATGGTGGCGAGTTTGGAATCGGATTGATTGTTTCTATGGAAAGGTGTCTTTTATACAGGTAACATGCTGAGATTAGAAGCACCCGCTGTAAGAGAGTGATCCTAATCTCTGGTTGTTACCTTGATAAACCCTGCCTCTATGCTAAGCTTTGGTCTCAGGAGGAGTTTTTGGTGGTAATAGGTAGTTCTTGATTTTCTTTTCTTTGTTCTTGCATCTGTATAAAAGGCACCTGGGATGCAGAAATCTTGCTTATTGATAGGGGGTCAAATACTTATTTCACTCAGTAAAAATTATAGACGGATCATTTCTTTGTCAGTGGGGAAAATGTATAAAATGAGTGAGAGAGAATGAATTCCCTATAGGTAATGTAGAAGTGGTAAGAAAATGGGCAGCACCCATGGGACTTTTCAATGAGACTTAAATTCTATAAAGTCTTGATAAAGGTCTGCTACGACCGATACATTGACCCTGTATTTTGCTACATTTGCCCCTTTCCTTACCACACACACACACACACACACTTTATATTATATATATATATATATATATATATATATATATATATATATATATATATATATTTTTTTTTTTTTTTTTAATTATTATTATTATTATTTTCTGTCCCTTTCCTTTTCACACTCCCTGTTCAGATGCTTCTTTCCCCCTAGACTCCCCTAACCCAGGGAACTGCCAGATCAAGAATGAACTTGGATCACAGCTGCCTCAGTCTTTATCAGTCACACAGAATTTTGGGGTGTTTGACTTAAACCTCCTTTGCTGCATGGAACATGATCACCGTTGCCTGTCTCAGTCGACCAGTATTTTGGGTCAACCTACTTTCTCTCTTCACTGACACCCAACCTCCCCCCCCCCCCCCCCCCAAAAAAAAAAAAAACAAAAAAAAAAACAAAAAAAACACAGAACAAATGTCCTGTTCCTTAACTACACTCCAATTTTACTTTATTTGCCTATCCTAACTCGCTGCAGAATCATGCAGTTTACTCTCTTACAGAGATTGGAATGCTACTGGAACCTGACAGCCATTCTATTCTATGACTGCAGGAAGAGATGGCAAACATGGGATGTGGTGGAGAACATTCCATTTTAACAGATTTCAAGGCATTGAGCAAGGAGGGGAAAAAGTGGAAAATCAACACTTTCATGATAAATGTCCTGCTCTGGAGGAAGTGCCATTTTGCTTTGAGGTGAAAAGTTTTGCCCATTCCTACCATGGAAGCTTTGACAAAAAGAAGCAAAAGTGAATAAGGGACTTGCAAAATGCGATGCCCAGGGTTCCCCCTACATGATGCATTCAGCATGTCGCCCTGATTAAAAGGGCAAGATGATATCTCACAGTTGGAAAGCACAAGATTCTCATGTCGAGGCCAGAAATGTCACCTCTCCCTTTCACAGCACTCCTTCTCCGTGCCATCAATGTATCAGGAAAAAAAAAACAAAACAAAAAAAAAAAAAAAAAAAAAACACTTCTTGCACTGGCACGATCTCCCCTTCCCTGCAGTGTGAGTTGCTAGCCCTGTGAATGCTGGAGTGGTCTCCTATTGCCTATTTATAATCTCCCTACATGCACTGGGTACTATTAAGACTATAAAGATTCTGTGTGCAGAATGACAGGGCTGAGCAGAGCATGGGAAAGCAAGCCGTGGCAACGCTCAGCAAGATTAGGATGAGGTTGTAGGTGATGACAAATACAGTCTTGATAGTGCCCAGTGAGAGAGAACCTCAGTGCTAGTGGCATCTTGTAGGTACTAAAAACACAATTCCAGACACAGCACTGTGAAGGGGAGCTGAGAAGGTGAGAGCAAGTAAATGCAGTACACTGTATGTTTTTCTTTGTTACATTACTGGAGATTCTCATGGCGCCCTTTTAAACAGGGAGACATACTGAATGCGTGCTGGAGTCGCATGCTGTATTGAGTGCAATGTTTTAAAAGCATACCTATCAGATATTAAAAAAAAAAAAAAAAAAAAAAAAAAAAAAAAAAAAAAAAAAGGAGGGCTCTGTGAGTCATACAGAGGTTGGCTTGTCAGGTCAACTCTGCAGAAGATGTGCTGACAAGTCTGTCTGGACTTTGCATCAGCTTTGCACCTAGGACAAATTATCTTTTTTTTCCTCTCTCCCACCAGCAGAGTTGCTAAAGATCTGCTTCAGATCAGGCCCAAACAAGGCCTTGCACTGAAAAGTACATACAAAAATGAGAGGCTCTGAAGATTAATAGAAATAACAAGGGTAAGTTCTACGGCTAGGCACTGCTCAGCAGCATTATGGTTTAGCTCTCTCGTACCATTACAGAGAAGAAACTCCCACATACATATTAGACTAATCCCAACCAGAAGGCAAGTCCCTTCTGCACATGAACACCAGCTAACTCCAGACATACATTTTTGCCTTCCTGGGCCTTGTCAGTGAGGTGCAGCTGGATTTCCTAGGTATTGAGAGCAAGGGGTCATGACTGGATGACCCATCACTCTGTAAGTCCCCAGATCCTCTCACATTTATGTATTTTGAATACATTTAGGGAGATCCACTAAGAGTGAAGAGCAATCAAGATGTGGAACCCTTGTTCTCAGTACCTAGGGAATCCAGCTGAATTCCTACATGGCACTATCATGAATATACTAGTATATTATGGATCACACTATGAGGAAAAATTAATTTTTAGGGGGTCTATTTCTTTATATTTTTATATTTACCCTGGAACTTTATCTGGATACCGACACTTACTTCCAGATTGGACAAACGGTATAGATGGCCAACACAACATGTCTAGCTGGACACAGCTATATTCAGCAAGCAACAGAGATGTAAATCAGTCTCACTGATTTAAATGAGGATTTTAACCTCTTCCATTTAAGATGCCTCCAGTGCATTACAAAACAACTTTTTTTTTTTTTAATAAATCTAACATTTTAGGTTTTAAAAGCCAGATTTAAATAAATGGTAATTTCTCTATATATATTTTCTACTATGGTGTCAGCTGGTCTGCTACAGAACGGTATTCTTTTTAGTTTAAAAAAAAATAAGTCCTATTGCCTCCTCATTTGTCACATTCTCTATGCAAGAGATGATTAGTGGGCTTTGACTGATGCTTTTTTCACCCCATTGTGGTTGTCTGAGGTTGTGCAGAACACATGTGGTGTGTATGTGTGAATATATAGATAAAAAAAAAAAGTGCAACAATGTAAGTCTTACCTCTCAAACCTTTATAGTTTTAGAGCTATGACTTGCTAACATTCCCCCCTCTAGGCTGTTTGAGACAAGTCTGCCATCTAGTGGACAGCAGGAGATTCCAGTCCCATGACCAGCCATTGGCTTTTCAGCAGAGCCCAAACTGCGCTATTTAGAAATAAATACCTCATTGGAACAGTCTACAAACCAGGCACACTTTGTAGACCATTCCAATTAAATATTTATTTCTAAATAGTGCAATTTCAGCTCTGCTGAAGAGCAGTTGTCCTATCAAATGACCAGAATTAGCCGCTGTCCCATACAGCTCTGAAACAGCCTTGAGGGGGGACCTTAAACCATTATGGTTTGAGAGATAAGAGGATTTTAGTCTTACGTGTTAAATCCTTTTCTCTTAGTCCATACAGGTTACTGGTAACTTTGGGTAGGCGATCTACCCCTTTAATTGTAGGCAGGAACAATTCTAGAATTGTATGCAGGGGGTAGAGCCTACCTTCCCTCCTTGGCTGCAGCTAGCCAACCAGCTCCAGTAAAATTTTAGACATTAACTATTGACTAGATAGTGGAAGGGAAAGAAGACTCCCGTGAACATGACCCCAAAGGAACCACAGGGTCTGCCACAGGACAGCCAAGCATGGTCCCTTGCCAGGGTGGGAGACCATTAACCTGTATGGACTAAGAGAAAAGGATTTAACAGGTAAGACTAAAATCCTCTTTTCTCTGTCGTCCAGTAATGTTTAGGGTATTTAAAACAGCCCTTATCAGGCACTCAGCCGAGGGCTCAGGATCAGCCTCAAAAAGATCCCCAAAAAACAGAGAAGCACACCACAGAACATTCCTCAACATCTGAACCCACCAGCAGTTCCTCCTCAGAGGACTGACATATCAGGTACACCCTGAGGTTTTGGCAGGGAAGATGGTGGAGGGGGTCTGGCAAGAATGGAAGACCCCCTGTAACTAAGATGGAAAGAGTTGCAATGTGGACCTAAGGTCCCTAGTAGCAGCCTTGAACTCTTGCACCCAAACTGGCTCTAATGCATGGCTGGAAGTCCCTGGGAGACTCTCAGGGACATCAGAACATTCTGGGCATAAATGACCTGAGAATTCTCTAGGTAACCCTGAATGACAGGAAGAGCAATGCGCAATAGGGGATACAGAGACCCCAGCATCCTTAGTCTTAGATCTGGCCCCAAGCTCCAATGGTATAGACATTATCAGTGTGTCAATAACCTTACAGTATAATAAATTACCCAATTACAGTGTGTAGGATTAAAGTTTCACCCCAGAAATTGCTAATTTAGACTTATCTGGCAGGCGGAGGGTTAATCAGCAGAGGAGAGAAGAAGATTCCAAGCCCTGCATAGAATACACGTTCTGGAAATAGCCCAAAATGGCTGCCACGGCTGAAGCCAATCAGAAACTAGCTCGCCAAGCAAGCGCTCATGGGAAATGTAGTTTTTCTAGAAAAAGTACCCCAACAGTGCCCAAAGCCCCCTGAGCCTGCTAACACACTGGAAACATGAACCGGATAATCGAGCAAGGGCAGACAAGAAGAGCGAGCCACCTCTGAAGTCGCTAGGTTAAGTGGTTGCAGAGAAATGTCCTAAACTGTAAAGTCCCATAGGAGTGAATGGAGCAATGGCGCCTATGCGGTAAAGCGCGCCGAGCTCTAATTTTCCAAAATTGAAGGTGTAAAATTAAAAGACATGAAACATCACTAGAACAGGTTAGGATACCCAAAAAACACTGAACCAGTAGGAAAAATGCCAGCAACCCCCCCCCCCCAATGAATGCCAAACCAGCAGCTAAAGGGTTAAGTACTACATAAACCTTCTCCAAAACACCCAAGAGACATATAAATAGACCCAATGAGTGCAGGAGTGTGCAATAGGGACTCCAAGGAAAAACCCCTATGCGGAGAGGCACTGTGGGACATGTGGACCTGCAGCACTCAAAGGGTTGCTCACCTTTCCGGCAGATCTTCTGTCTTCAGATTACCATGTATTAAGAAGAAGCCTCAGTGGGCAACTCCTGAGGAAAGAACTTGTAGCCAAGATTTCCACCCCAGGGCTTAAGGTCCACAAAAAGCACCTGGATACTGAGCTAGCCACATCTAAGTGCATTGTCAGTTATGGTAATCCGCCTAATGGTGCTATTCCATATCTAACAGAAAAATAAAAAAAAAGTTTCTAAAACTATAGCAGAACTGTTCTCTTGCCTGTGTTATCTTCACCAAGGAACAAATCTTTCTGGAGCTAGTTGGCTAGCTGCAGCCAAGGAGGGAAGGTAGGCTCCACCCCCTGCATGCAATTCTAGAACTGTTCCTCCCCTTTAATTGTAGGCAGGATCGCCTACCCAAAGTAGCCAGTTTTCTCTGTTGTCCAATACAGGTTACTGGTAAGAGGGATAAGAACCAGGTGCGAAACGCGTGAGACTATCACCGTATGTACAGCGTCTAAGTTTTGCTACTTTGGAATAAAGTGGTTTTTGGTTTTTCATACTACGCTGGAGTGCGGTCCATTTCTCTACTTAGAGAGATAAGACTTACATCATTGTACTTATTTTTTTTTTTTTTAATACCTACATTACATAAACTTAAATTTAAAACATTACTATTGCTTTAAATACAAATTATTATATGCACAAGAATGGCTGTTTGACTCTGACCTGTAATTTTTTATTAAGAGTACATAGTGCCCACTATGTACCCAGGCTAGGCTTGTAGAGGGAGAGATGCATTTTCTAGTGACAAACAAATATCGGAACATGAACATTTAAATGCAAGAGCCTACCCACAGTTAGTGTGTACATATTTTACAGAGGTTTTTATCAGTGCAAAGCAGAGAGTAAGTCTTGATCAGAGTACCTGTCCATTGCTTCTGTATTTGTGTACCATATCCACAAACACCGAAAGGAGCAGTGTACACAAGGAAACCTCAAATTTTATGCTACATATTATCTGTTAGAACTACCAACAGGTACAGCAAACCTTGACTAGATTTGTAGGCTCCGATGATGCATAGGAATTTGGCAGCAATATTAACCTTGAGTGCCAGAGGGATGTCCAAAACACATTGCTTCATGAGTCAAATATCCATTTAGCACTCCTTACATGCCTTTTTTACCAGTCAGAAATACTGTATAAATCAGAATACTGTATAAATCAATCACCCTAAAGAAAGACAAAAAGTACAAATTTCTATTATATGTCAGTCATATATTCTCTAAAACCGTTCTGTAATTTTATTTATTTTGTGGAGTTCACATATTTTGTACAGCAAACACTGTAGGCCATCGGAAGCTGCAGCACTATTGTTAAATAGCAGCAAGGTATCTTTATATCAGAGAATCTGGACAATAAATAGTCTGTCTCTTTGGATGTGAATGCTTAACACAAAGGACTGCTGCAACTTCATAATGTGATTGCTATTTTACAGAGCTTATACACAAAAATATATATGCAATCTTTTTGTCTATATTTTATACAAATACAACAGTAGTTTGTGAATACATTGTAAGTACATTTACAGGAAAAGCAACACAACTTCCCATATCTCTTGATAACAATTTTTATAATGCAAGAAAGATTAACAAAATTCAGTCTGGAATGCAATTTCTTCTAGTTCCACTTAAAACCTTTATAAACTAAAACATTTTTTTAGCATGTGAGAGTCCAAATAGGTTTTTTTTTCCCCACTGAATAAAATACAATTTTAGCAAAAAAGTCAAAAGCATATCATCCATTCTAAATACAATACTTTCCCAAACGGTATAATAATGCAGGTGGCTTTCCTTAACATACAGCAGGATCTTCACTCCACACTATATATTATGCCCATTTCAAACAGTTTTAAATTGGATTAATGAACAAAAAGCTGGGTGTCCTAGAGAAAAAAAGAAAAATTAAATGGCATGTCCACGACATCTTTCATTTCTTTCCACTTTTTCTATTTTTTTTTTTTTTTTTTTTTTTTAGCAAGTGCATATTAATACGATGTGGTGTTGTACAAAGTTCAATGAGGGCATTCTAAGTCACAGTATAAAAATATATCATACAACTATTGCTATAATAAAAGTCTATGAGTAAAAATACATCTGTAAGTGACAGGAAGGTTGTAGCACCATGAGAGAATTGTATCACAAGTTACATTAGCAGCATGATGATCCAATATAACAATATTGCAGGAGTGTTTTTGAAAAACAAACATTCATTCTGGTTAGACTGTACCACTGAAGCTTATATTGAAAAATGTTTACATATGATTAGCAATAGTACTGTCCCATCCATGGCTAGATAACTTATCAAAAGACACTGCCTTCCAACAAAGTGAGATACTTTTTATTGTAAAGACAACTGACTATCCAAATACAGTTTTCCTAATGACAATATTTTGTCAGCTAAAATCAGAGCATTTAGGTTTATGATATGTAGCAGAATCCAATAAGGAAAAGTCAAACAAATTAAAAATTTCAATGCAAACAAATGGACTAAATAATTGGGCTGGCTATTACCCAGTGTATGAGACCACAAATATACAAACACATTGCTTATGAAAATGTCTGCATATTTCTATTTTTAAGGTTGTCTTTTTAATCAAGGTTATAACAGCAGCATATTGATACTTACATTTTTACATCTAGTATCAAATATTAGAACTAAAACCAATACTCCTACATGCCTAATTCCCCTTCATACTTGACTGTCCTTGGATTGTCATTGAGGAAGGCAGTGTGTCTTGAAATGTGTAAACCTAATAGTAACCACTGGAAAGAACGCATAACATGTGTATGACCAGAATCAATTGCAAAATCATGTAATGCGTCACAAGTGCCTCTGGGAGCAATAGGTGTTTAGAAAAGGGAAAAAAAAAAAAAAAAGTCACTGGTTTTGTGCAATATAGCAAACTGAAAAGCAAACACTGTAAATAAAGTTGTACCTGTTCAAAACTAATATCTATCATTTTGTACATAAAGCATAATTACCAAAGGCCTACATATCTGATCTAATGGCACTTGAAACACATTAAGAAATATTCTATAATAAAAAGCATTACCTTTTTCATGAAAGGTTCCATTGTTTTTAAAAGTGCTATATCTTGTAATAAGTGTAACATAGATGTCAAATAAGCTTAGTCTTAAAATATTGGCCTATGACACATTTAGCTAGCTAGGCGAATGATCCTGAAAATATGTATTCTTAAACATTCATTTCCTTAATATCGCAATCAACTCTGGCTCATGTATCAGTCAGCATAAGGTTATATATTTAAAAAAAAAAAAAAAAAAAAAAAAAAAAAAAAAAGTACTGGCTAAAATTATGAACAATTCACTCTACCCAACAAATCAGTCATGTAGGAGAGAAAAGAGGGTTGAAGATATGCACTTAAGAGAAAGAAAACATTTATGACTGATAAAGAAATGATACCAGGAAGATGCACACATGAGACTGATACAACATACAAAGGGACTTTAGTACAAGTCTCTTGCAAAAATCTGGGACAAAGATAAGGTAAATACATAGCACTAAAGTTGATGTACTAAAGAAATAAGTGCGATTCTGTAGAAAACCAAGTGCACCATAGGTAACAAATAAATCCCTAAATTCCCCTGGACTATAATGGGGCTTTTATTCTACTTTAATATTGACGAATTCTCCAACATAGAGAAGAGAGGCACTGATAATCTTTAATTGTCCCCTATGATGCAGTCGGTTGCCCTAGGATCACTCTAGTTCTTATTAATACAGCAATTTCACTATTTCAAGTGGAGCAAGTCTACAGCAAAACAGCAGCATCAGATGAATCATGAGAAAAAGCAATTTAATACAACTGTGATTCTACTTCTATACATAAGGTGTAATTTTTGCACCAGAATTGTTCCTCTTTTGCCTTTATCTTTATGATGCAAATTTATACCCTCTGGATTTTATCCCCATTTTGAACCCAGAATATTCTACAACTCTTAACTCAATGGATGCAAGGGACATCTCAGACTCATTTCAAAGTAATGTGTTGGAGATACCATCATCCAAGATATTAAAATTCTTCCAGAACAGTGCTGGACATTTAGCTTTCCAGATGGTTCACTACAACTTCAATCAGCTGGGCATAGTCAGCTGAGGATGATGGGAGTTTGAGAGAAGCAGCTTGTCCACCTATATTTTAGATCAACAAAGCAAAATATTTAAAGGACAACTATCACTCCATTAGTGCATTAGAAGCAGATGACCTGTCGATTACCCCAGGCTGCATTGTGAGCCCTGATGGACCAATGGGGGAGTAGAAATGGGAGCTGAAAAGAGGACACCAGGGCTCACTCATTGGTCGAAGAAGAGACACTGACCTGCAGACTGAAGTCATGCAGTTCTCTCTGTGCGTGCAACAGTCCCCCACAGACTGTCTTGCTTGGTCTTAAAAGCGAGATACATTCGGTCTTTGGAGGCTGTGAGTATAACCTGCAAAGCTTGTGACTGAGAGCCCACACACTTCTGGTTTGGATTCCAGCCATGACTGGCAGTTTTCTGATGCCCCAAACAGCTGACAGAATCAGTTTTGAAGCTACACAGTGAAGCTCCTGGCATTTTACAACACCAGCTCCCATAAGAACAGGCTTGGTAAAACTGGATAATTGTCCTTAAAGCCTTTTAGAAATTAACATTTCTGCAATTTTCTGGAAAGTAGCATACAACACAATTCTCCACTACAAAAAAAACAAACACACAAAAAAAAACACAAAAAAAAAAACTCAACAATTTGGATAATATTGGTCAATAGTGACTAACAGAATATTGGTACACTGCAAGGATTAGGGTAGTTCATCTTCAGGCATTAATAAAGTAGGAATTTCTTACACATCTTCAGTCAAGGGTAAGACAAATGCAACATTATAGCCCATCTGAAGCCATGATGACCTACTGAGGTTCAACATATTGTCTTGACTTTTGAATGGAATACAATCCTATTTAAATCAAATCTCTTCCAATACAATAATAAAATTGGCTATTTATTCCTTTAAGGGTCTTGGCGAGCAGATATATTCATATATACACACACATACACAATACATAAAAATATTTTTTCCTATAACCCAAAACTAACTGAAACATATATTATAAATATATGGCACTTAGTTAACCAAAACAAATCTAAGGCCATTAATTAGAAGAGGTGTGGTTAAAATGGATTGTAGCCTAAATATGGTGGCTTCACAATTCCATTTAATAAAAAGAAGTCAGTTTTAACTTGACAATATTTAACTAGGTAGTTTGCCTAATTTGGCAGAAAAGATAATAATCTGAATTTAGAACAATGGATGAAATCAATCAATATTGGTTTTAGAACAGAAAAAACATGAAATTTAAAAAAGATGAATGTTTAAACCTAAACAGCTGAACCTTAGGAGGATTGTGCTATACTTACCTCAAACCACACAAAATAGGTAATTCTAAGAGCATGTGTTTTTAACATCTTCTGGAAATGATTGATTCCCCCACCCATCGAAGAAAGTTTTATATTAATCGTTAATATTTTAAATATTCCCTTCTGTATTTATATGAGTGTTTTTCTTATTTTGAGGGAAAAAAAGGCACCCTTCAACCTCAAATGCTCAATAAAAGCAGTGAACGTGTTTCATAGAAACTGTAGAAGGCTTAATAAAATCAGAAGTGGGCATATACATTTCAGATATGTACATATTTAAGTATTAACCTTTTGAGCATAATAGGTGCAGGTGGACCACCCTCTGGCCATCAAGTGTATACACTACAGTAAAATCTTGGGTATAATATGCTATATGCTCTGTGTCCCTTTTTTAAACCAAGCTGAAAATGAAGATCCATATTATACATGAGATTAAAAAAAAAAAACATTTGCACTCTGCCTCCTTGCTTACGTTACCAGTTCCTTAAAGGTCCAATGCGAACCTGTCTTTCAAGACAAACACTCACCATACACATTGAAAGATGTGTCCTGGGGGGGCCTGAAAAAACCTGGTGACGAAGGCGAGGAAGCATGTGGCAAAATCAACCCTGGTGCAAACTTCCTTGACTGCATTGTACAGGTCCTGAAGATGCCGGACAGGTAAGGTACAGTACAGCTGTGAGGGAGGTGGAATCATGGATGCATGTTATATATACACGCAGTAACATTAACTAAAAATCTGGGTAAAATTCACACTCCCATATTACATGCAGGTGTGTATTATACCTGAGATTTTAAGGTAGTTCTATAGGAGGGGTTTGCAAATCTTAAAATCATTATGATCCCCACTATAATTCCTTCAGAGAAAAAAAATACTGTTTAGAAATGGATATTTACAAGTTCATGGAAAACAAAACTATTATACGTAAGGAGGATGGCAGCACCAGTGGGACTTTTTTTTTTTTTTTTTTTAACGGCTTTATTGGCACAAGATCGGTCAAGGTCTTGAGATTCAGGTCTTATGGCCGAAACGTTGACCAGGTTTTCTATCTTTAAAAAGTCCCACAAGTGCTGCCATCCTCCTTACTTCATGTTTCATCCTGATTTGGGTTTGTGCACCTTGGCAAGAACTATTTGAGTGTGAGTGGTACCACCCCCTCCTCCTTTGACTATATTATATGTATATTTTGCTCCTGCCACATTTTGTAGACATTATTATAAATGGCTCAATACATCTGATTTCTGTAAAATTACCCCTTAGGTGATAAAGAGGTCTCAAATGCATTGCTTTGAAATACCATAGCGACCTCTAGCATTCGAGGGATCAAAAGTCCCACTGGAATCACCATTTTGACTTATTACATATGGTGCAGTTTTGCTCCACAATTGCTTCACTCTTGCCTTAAAATATATGCCCTATTTACTTTTAGCATCTCAAATCAGATAGAAATGCATTTTAATCGGGGAGGCAACTGCTGTAATCAGCCATGTGGTACAAGCAATATGCTTTTACTTTACTCAGAGGCATGTTTTGAAATCTTCGAAATAGAGAAAGAGTTCTATCCCAAGTGCTAGTAGTGTCTATGTGCTGCATGACAATACAACTCTACCGACACAGATACCCCCTTCAAAATAACAATAAAAATGTATATTTCAAATATATATCTCCTATCCCAAGTGCTAGTAGTGTCTACGTGCTGCATGATAGTACAACTCTGCTGACAGATACCCAAAATAAACGTGTGTGTGTATATTATATGTATATATATATATATATATATATATATATATATATATATATATATATATATATATATATGGCTTATTGAAGGCACACATGATAAATTTGATTTATACAAAGCTTGAGGCCACTATTATTATTAGACTAGGCTAAGAATACACTGACAACTTTTTTTTTCCTTTGTAAATAAGTGGGAATTATCAAGTTAAAGCTGGGACAATGGCATTATTACTCTCTATTTAAAAGTATAGAGATGTTTATAGTGTTACCCATTTTACCTAATATTAAATTGCTGCATCATAGCACGAAAACATTACCAAGTTTAAAAGTAAAGAAAATAAATAAGAAAGTGAATGCATGGCGCACATGAACATTTTACATTGCTTCTCTAAAAGCGTGCTGTGCAATCCATGCTGGAAATTTTGTGGGGTTTTTCTCTGACCAAAACATCGTACACATACATACATAAAGGAACACATATTTAAAGGTTCACTAATGCTTAAACCAATTTTTTCTTCCTTAAAAAAAGGGCAAGGTTTACATGAACAAGAGTCTCATAATTGAACCCTTGGAGTGCCAGAGGGATATGCAACGCATTGCTTGTGTACCCCTCTGGAACGCAAAGGGTTAACATTATTGCTTACTGTAGGTAGGAGCTCTTTATACAACAGTCAGTTATAGCTATATATTTTATTTTGCAATGAGATGTCTGTGAAAGAGAAGTCATCAGCTGTAATCTAATTTATATATATATATATATATATATATATATATATATATATATATAATTATATATATATATTATATATATACACACTACTGTATAAAGACTCACACCCAAGTAGGTAATCATGTTAAGCAAATTAAGAGCCACATATTCCAATGCAATATTAATAATTATAATATTATATTATAAAAAAAGTTTCCTTAGGTACAAAGAATCTTCTACTACAAATTTAGGCTTCCTTTTTTTGCCAACGACTAAGCGGATTAAAACAATTTTCAGTCCTAAACTTGCATAAAAGACGTTTTCTGCAGTATCATGTGTTAATATGCCCAACATTAAACCACCTGAACAAGAGTAGTTTTGATCCATAAAGATTAAACTATGGACAAGAGAGTCCTTGCAAGTAAAATTACCAAACAGCTGTTTACTCTTCCTACCATCCCCAACGAGAGAGAGAGAGAGAGAGAGAGAGAGAGAGAGAGTCACAGAGACAGAGAGAGACAGAAGTGTGAGGGGGGGGGAAACTTGATAGAAAGTTCAGACTACAATTTAACAAATTCAGCATACAAATAAAGGTTTGGGTCACTTTTAGCATATGCTCTCATATGAGGAAAAGTTTTTTTTTTTTTTTCTGTTCCCTTTAAAATTTGAATACATTTGTGGATTATCTATCAATCTAAAGGAATGATTGATACTTTTCATTTCATTCAACAGACTTAAATGATGTAAATAATTTTCCTACTGGGAAAAAATGTAGCTGGCAGTGAAAAATGCAGCCAAAAGAAATGATGAAGCTTTTGAACCAAAGTAAACAATTAAGAAAGACATTTGTAAAAAGTGAAAAGCTAACAATGTACTGGCTTAATGAGATTGTTCTAATGAATATTTTAAAAAAAGTGTTTTAAAGTCTTTTCATTGGCACTAAGATTAAAATAAGCTATCTAAATCAATCCATTTCAGCAACTCCTATTGGAAAGCTTGATGAAATCGTGGCAATGTGGTGGTTGTATTTAGACTGCTTGCATAAGCAGAAGACAATGAGTGTAGAGAACCAAAACATATATTATTGCTAGGGTCTTGAGGATCTTGTGGTTGTGGTGGGAGCTGTGCCATGGAAGAATGGGCCTCCTCTTGAGAATAGCCCATTCCTAAATTTCCAACTGATGCAGGAGTATTGTAAGGAGGGCCATTGGCAGGTATAAAGTTGAACAGCTGATTAAAGTCTAAAGACGATGCATTAAGAGGTTCACCAATTGAAACAGAGCTTTTTGAGAGGGATACTCCATCAGAACCATCATCCAGAGGCCCTACTTGAGGATCCAATCCTAGTTTTGAGGCCGACGATGAAGAATCCTGAGAGGAGGGTGGCATGCCACTTTGCAATTCCATAAGGTAACTTTCGATTTCCCCTTTCAACGGCTGATCTTTCTCAGGCATTGAAATGGAGTATGAGGTAGAATTGAGTGGGTATTTCAAAGACAGCTGGTGAGAAGAATGGATAGGATCCATATCTAAGGGGCATGTCATACCCAAAGACAATGCTGGAGCGACCATTTGGTGTGTAGTTGCAGAACTTTGCATGGATTGAATCTGTGTATTGTAGAGGTTCAGCTGCAAACTGTTGAATGGTTTTGATGTCAGCTCATTGGAAGATAAAGACATCACAGGAAGCAGCTCATCTTTAATTGGAACACTGCAGGTGAAATGATCCAAGAGGTCCATGGGTTCCGTTTTGACTTTTAGCAGTTCCTGATTATGACTTTTCTTCATATGACGAGTTAGATGATCCTTCCGACCAAACCTCTGTGCACAATACTGACAAAGGAAGTCTTTTCTTCCAGTGTGCACTACCATGTGTCTGCGGACATCTTTGCGTGTGTAAAAGCGCCGATCACAATGCTCACACTGGTGTTTCTTTTCTTTGACACCACTGGAAGATTTACCTGCGTGGGTTTTTAGGTGCTCCAACAGCACAACTGTGCTTTCAAAAGTCTGCAAGCATACTTTACATGTGAGGTCTCCACTTGTTGCAGCATGCAAAGCCAAGTGACGTTTAAATCCAAGCTTTGTATTATAGTTCTTTCCACATTCTTCACACTTAAATGCCTCTTTATTGGGATCATGAGTATGGAGGTGATTCTTCAGGTGATCTTTTCGGTGAAACATTTTCTCACAATAATTGCACTTGTGGGTTTTCTCTGGAGAATGAGTAGCCATATGCCTTTAAACACAGAATCATGCAAATTATTAAGTGGATTAAAAAAAGCACATTATTAAACAAGTTTCACACGCACGCACGCACACACACGCTCCTTGCTGGAATGGTTAACATTTACCATGACATAGGTTCCAGTAAGGTACTGTAATGACACCTGTTTAAGTAAAAATAACTTTTCATTTTTAAAGACAAAGGAGTGTCATTCATTAATGCACTCAGGGGAGGAAGATATGTGAATTTAAAAAAAAAAAAAAGCAAGAGGAAAAGAATGCACCGTGGACACAGCAAGAGTAGGGAAGGAGGGATGCACGGACCAGGCACAGCAAGAGTAGGGAAGCACGCGCATCCTCTGAAAGAGGGAGACAGACTGACAGAGGTGCAGGGACAGAAAGAGGCAAAAACTGAAGTTATGCTGTGGATATCTATGAAAAAGGAACATTTCTGTGCCAGATATTTAAACACACACACACACACACACACACACACACACACACACACACACACGAGATAGGCGCACTCATGGTAATGGAAAACAGAGGATATTTATACTTAAAGACTATACATCAATGTTATGGCCCTCAAAGGGAGCTTTTATCAAGATGGTCTTGCTGTTGCTTTTGATTTCCGTGAGTGCACCTACTCCTTTGTCTATACAGCCGTGGCAGCATCCGAGATTTACAGTTTTATGTACGGAGGGCGACCACATGCTGTTAGATATTAACACACTGAATCTATTCACACTATAACCCACAAGAGTGCACCCTTTTAGGAGCAACATACATTACTCAAACTTAAATTCATTAACCTTAAAAAGGACCTGCCATCTTTCAAAATCCGCACTACAGTGACAACCTACTCCTTGAAATGATCCTCAAATGTAGTTCTCACTAGGAGAAGTGAAATAATAGGCTACAACAGCCTAAGAAGGTGGAGAGAGGTCATTTTCTGGAAATGAGTAATTCTGTCTGCTTTCTCAAATTAGTCAAACAACAATGTTTTGTTATTATATTCGTCAGCGACTGAACCGTAACTCTTTGAAACTATAACCGATTAGAAAAACAAAAAGTACATGTATCGGTAGTTCAAATAGGTACATTTAAAGGGATTGTAATACTTTATAAAAAAAAAAAAAAAAAAAAATGTGGTTGTAGGATTTATCCCACCCCAAAGTAAAACAAGGGCAGTCCCACTGCTGAAAGCAGTTTTAAAAATGATTACAGCTCAAACATGATTATAATTTTTTTTTTTAGGTGCAATATCTCAACGACCTGAAATTGTACTGTGGTGCTGCTGCTACATCATCCTACGGAGATTTATGGTCAACTGACCAGAGCTGATCATAGGATGGTGTGGCAACAATTTCAGGCCACTGTGATACTGCACCTAAAAAAATTCAAGTTTGAGCTGTAATAGTTTTTGAATAAAACTTCATTCAGCAATGGGGGTACCCTTGTTTTACTCAGGTGGAAAACATTACTATTTTTATTTTATTAAATATTACTGTCCCTTTAATGAGACTAAAAGCAATGTAGGTAAGTGGACCACTTTAATTTCCAGTTCTAACAGTCATATTCACATTGAAAATAAAGCACTTTTTAGCCCACATAGCCAGTACCAAATTAGGCAAGTCAAAATATATTTCTAGCGATCAAGAAGTAGACTAATCACTTTAATTTTCTCAAGTTTAGGCTTTACATGGACAGAGTTAATATAAGCTGGAAGACAGAATAGAATACCTTAGTAATTTGTATTTAGAAACAAAGGCCTTGGTGCAGTCTTGTTGTGTGCACTTATATGGCCTCTCTCCTGTGTGAGTGTATGAATGAACTTTTAATTTTTCAACACTGTTAAATGCCTTTTCACACAGTTGGCAAGGGAAGTTTTTTCTCGGTTTTGTTTCACCACGTTTTCGCTTCCCTGTTGGGACTTTCTGGGTATCTCTTACTTCTGACAAATCACCCGGAATGACAGTGGCCATCGCAGCCTAAACCAGGCCTTCTTGTTGGACACTTGGCAACTGCCCAACTCCACTAAGTGACAGAGCTTTAGGTGGCTTCTCAAGTTCCATGTGGTCGAAAAAAAAGCAAAAGGGGACTGGAAAAAGAAAAATAAAATAAATAACTATGTTGCATTGGAGTGTAATTGTTTAATAAATAAAAAAAAAATTGTACTTCTAAGTGATGTTTTTGAAAATAAAATACAAACACAGAAATATGAATTAAATGAATTAGAGACAATTTATAGAAGAAATCTCATAACAAAGTTTTATGTAATTGGTAGTTCTTAAATGGTATTATTTAGTCATTTAAAAAAAATGTACTTACCTCTAATATTTTTTGCACATTAAAAGACAACATGCTTTAAAACCCATTATGTCTGTGCTGACTGGTTCCCTGACACAGAATCAGATTGGCTCATTAGTAAACCAAGCACATCCAAAATAACCACTGTCTAAATTGCATGAACACATGTAAGTAACTTATGTTTATGTTTGATTAGAAGCAAAGCTAACACATTTGAAACACAGGCTAATTCCCTCCTGGCTAGGTATGGGGAGGGGGTAAAAAAGTTTAAATCTTGGCCAATTTGTACAGTTTTCCTGTGCTTTTAGTGCTTCTACACACAGCTAACTATGCGCCTGTTGACTTGCACAATCTACTTAATTATAGTGCATTGCACCTATACTACTATTCACATGGAGCGAACATATGACATGCTGTCAGGAAATTGCTGAAGTGGAGGCCTGCAATGGGAAGTTATGTTGCAGTGCAAGTCACACTGGCACATGTATCTTTGCTCAACTATAATTTAATATTTTTTATATTTGTACACAATATTGTTTATTGAAGCAACATATCCATGAAGCTTATATGCGGTCATATTTGCGTTCCAACTTTGGATATTTTGACTGGAGTGAGATATGATTTTCCCAGTGACGCATGAGTATTCCCACTCTGCAGCATCGTTACGGCGGCTAGTCCTCAACGGAACACAATGCTAGTGTGATCAAACTAAGTTATGTTCCATCTCTCTCAGTGTGTGTGTGTGTGTGTGTGTGTGTGTGTGTGTGTGTGTGTGTGTGTGTGTGTGTGTGTGTGTGTGTGTGTGTGTGTGTGTGTGTGTGTGTGTGTGTGTGTGTGTGTGTGTGTGTGTGTGTGTGTGTGTGTGTGTGTGTGTGTGTAAACAACGAAAAAGCACTCTGTGTAACTATAAATAACAATTTATTCCAAACATGAGTACATGTATGAAAATATGTATATCTATGGTTCAAAACCAAGATATAAGACTCCCAGCTGGACCAAAGAAACGATAACACAATACATAAAATATATATTACACCAACTATCTCACTGGACCACACAGTACCAAATCACCATGTATCCAGTAGATACAATATATAACAATACAACGTGATCAGAATACTGATACACTGTTGCAATCTAAACTGCTATACAGATAACTCTAAAAAGACTATCCTATAATGCTGGCCAGCATATATAAAAATAATTAAATATAAAAAATAAAAATACTAAAAAATATATCCACTGCAATATGGAAGTCCAATGGGATACAATGTTGTAGCTCGTATCCCCACACGATATGTTCAATATAGATCCTCTACCACAGGCCAGCCTGTTAAATAACCCCTTAACGATCGGGGAATCCGGACCCGGACGCGACTGAATGACAAAGGAGCATTTTTTTTTATTATTGCTCCGTTGCATTCCGGACTCCCCGAACGGCGCGCAGCGTACTATGACCGTCAAGGGTCGTTAAGGGGATAAGCGAATGATCCCTCCACACACCCAAACTTCATGCGGTGGAGGTAATAGAGACCTCCGCTCTATCTAGTGGATCAAATAGCATCTTAACACAGCAAGGAATTCGCTCTGCTCTATCTAGCGGTAACACTCCAATAGTATGGAAAGAGTGAATCTGACCTTACTCCAGTTCGATAATGATCACCTCCAGCAAGTCCCTGCACAGGCTCCCACGTCCGTGTTCAATATCTGGTAGCACGTGTACAGGATCCTCCGTACGTGTTCCACGTCTGTGAACTTGTTGGGCAAGATCAAACAAATCGTCACATAGAGTAGGAAAACTTGAACTACACGATCCTCGCTGTATCTCCTTCACAGGAATCACCACTTCTATTCAGCGTCTGTGAACACCTGTGCACGTGATCCTAAGATCTGCTTCCGATCCTATAACGTGTCTGGCCGACTACACATAAAATTCCCAATTCTATGCAGTGGAAATAATCAATTCTGCAAGCAGTATCATCAAATAATAAAACCCACTATGGGTATATGCAAACACGTTTCGTATCACAGATACTTCATCAGGGCTATTACCCCATAGTGAATCTGCTGGCTTTTTATAACGTGTTTAATTGATTCTCCAATCATTACCTCCTCCATAGCATAGACCTAAATTATTCTTAAAGATAAATTAT
This sequence comes from Rhinophrynus dorsalis, assembly GCA_037306005.1. NCBI lineage: Eukaryota > Metazoa > Chordata > Amphibia > Anura > Rhinophrynidae > Rhinophrynus > Rhinophrynus dorsalis. The sequence goes on along the minus strand of CM074723.1, from coordinate 120,624,711 downwards.
TCTTAAAGGGATAGTAATACTTCATTTTAACTTTATTTTACTTTGTTGGCATTAAAAAAAACATGAAGAACGATATAAGTCTTATGTCTCAAACCTTTATGATTTAAGAGATATTCACAAGCAAAGTTTCCCCTCCCCGCCCCTTTTTCCTAGTGTAAGACATCTCTTCTCAGATGTGAATCTGGTTGTAAGACTAGACAGATAACAGAAGGGGACATTCTTCTTTGTATGAAAACAATGAAAGCCCTTCCACCCTTGACAAGTTTTTCAGCTTTTTCCCTTATCTTAATTGAAGATTGTCCCTCTCTGCAGTCTACCTGGGCACCTTCCTTCTGATCTGGCTGTACAGGGGGGGGAATACTTTGCTTGTGAATATCTCTTAAACCATAAAGGTTTGAGAGATAAGACATATCATTCTTCATGTTTTTTTAATGCCTACAAAATAAAATAAAACAAAGTATTACTATCCCTTCAAAGGAAAAAATCCTTCTTAAAGGGAAGCAATTATTCCTAAAAGGTAAATCTCTCTCTTAAGGGGATGTTTATCCATTTAAACCTAAATAAAATCCCTCCCATGTAGATAAAACCTAGATACATAACAAAAAAAATAAAAAAATTACTATACTATACAAATAAAATAAAACAGAAAAATAAAATAAATAAAATAAATGAATCTAATAACTCAAAAATAATAATTAAATACATCAAATCCTTCCTACAAAATACACATAAAATAAAATGAAATAAAATAACAAATACATTAACAAACATATATATATATATTCTTTATTATTTATTAAATGAAGGTACTAACATCTAGCTTATCATTGTGTCCCTTAGGAACTAAGGTATCACAATAAAATATCCAAAAGCTCTCCTTTTGGCACAATAATTTAAATTTAGGTTTAAATGGATAAATATCCCCTTAAGAGATAAATTTTCCTTTTAGGAATAATTGCTTCCCTTTAAGAAGGATTTTTTCCTTTAAGAATAATTTACCTTTAAGAATAATTTAGGTCTGTGCTATGGAGGAGGTAATGCCTGGAGAATCAATTAAACACGTTATAAAAAGCCAGCAGATTAATTATGGGGTAATAGCCCTGATGAAGTATCTGTGATATGAAACGTGTTGGCATATACCCATAGTGGGTTTCATTATTTGATGATACTGCTTGCAGAATTGATTATTTCCACTGCATAGAATTGGGAATTTTATGTGTAGTCGGCCAGACACGTTATAGGATCGGAAGCAGCTCTTGGGATCATGTGCACAGGTGTTCACAACCGCTGAATAGAAGTGGTGATTCCTGTGAAGGAGATATAGCGAGGATCGTGTAGTTCAAGCTTTCCTACTCCACGTGACGGTTTGTTTGATCTTGCCCAACAAGTTCACAGACGTGGAACACGTACGGAGGATCCTGTACAAGTGCTACCAGATATTGAACATGGACGTGGGAGCCTGTGCAGGGACAAAATTATTTGGCTTTAATGATTAGAAGTTAGTAGAAGAGCCGACTAGGAAGGAAGCCACACTAGATTTATTATTTACTAATGGAGACTTGGTATCAGCTGTAGCTGTAGAAGAGTGTTTGGGCTCCAGTAATCATCAATCTGTGTGGTCTAATATAAAGACAAAGGCTGAGTTGCAACACACAAAAACAAAGGTTCTAGACTTTAGAAGGGCTGATTTTTCTAAAAATGGAAACATTTTTATGTCAGTCTTTAACAACTTGGAGACCTTTAGATGGAGTCCAGGAGAAATAGGATTATCTGAAATGTGTTTTACTAACCCCAACAGAGCATTGAATTAGACATGTCAGTAAGGATAAAAGAAAAAGAAAACCACTGTGGTACTCAGTAGAAGTAGCAAATATAGCAAAGGAGCAAGAAGCATTTAAGAATAGGCTGAAGGAGGCCAAATGCATTATTAGATGTGCCAAAGCACAAACAGAGGAAAAAAATTGCCCAGTCAATAAAAAAAGGGGGATAAAACATTTTTTAGATATATAAGTGAAAGGAGGAAATTAAACAAGGAATAGTTAGACTGAAAACAAAAAATGGAAACTATGTAGATGAGAATAAAGGGCTAGCTGACTGTCTCAGAGGAAGATGAAGGGAAGGGACCTCTGTTAGAAAAATTAAATGGCAAGATATGGGAAACATGCATGTTTACAGAGGAAGAAGTTCTACTGTAAAAACAGAAATCATTTGGGACCAGATGGGATACACCCAAAGTTATTAATAGAATTTAAGTGTGTTCTGGCAAAACCTTTAACAGAATTATTCTGTTACTAACGACAGGAATAGTTCCAGAAGATTGGAAGTTAGCAAATGTAGTACCGCTTCACATAAAAGGTAGCAGGGAAGAGTCTGGTAACTACAGATTAGTAAGTCATACATCAGTAGTGGGAAAATTAAAGGAACGAATTGTTGAATATCTGAATTTAAATGGCTTGCAAGATACCAAACAGCATGGGTTTACAGCTGAGAGATCTTGTCAAACTAACCTCAGATTATTTTGACTGGGTAACTAAAGTAATAGACCAAGGGGAGCAGTAGATATAGCTTATCTAGATTTCAGTAAAGCGTTTGACACTGTCCCTCATAGAAGACTCATTAATAAACTGCAGTGTTTGGATGTAAAAATAGTTAAATGGATAAGGCAATTGCTGAGTGGCAGGAGACAAAGGGTGGTAGTCAATGGAGAATATTCGGATGAAAGGAGTGTTACTAGTGGAGTACCTCAGGGATCTGTACTGGGGCCCATTCTTTTTAATATTTTTATTAGTGATATTGCAAAAGGTCTTCAAGGAAAGGTATGCCTTTTTGCAGATAATACAAAGATCTGCAATAGGGTAGACATTCCAGGGGGAATAAGCCAAATCACAAATGATTTAGGTAAAAAGTATTATGGGTACTGTGTTGTCAGAGACAACAGAGGAAAGGGATTTGGGAGTAATTTTTTCTAATGGCTTAAAGGTAGGCAGGCAATGTAATAAAGTGGTGGAGAATGCAAGCAGGGTACTGGGTTGTAAAGCTAGGGACATTAGTAGCAGAAAACAGGAAGTGGTTATGCCACTCTCAGCCCTCACCTAGAGTATTGTGTGCAGTACTGGAGACCCCATCTTTAGAAGGATATAAATACTCTAGAGAAAATTCAAAGAAGGGCTACTAAAATGGTGACAGGTTTACAGGAAAAGAAATATCAGAACAGACTAAAGGATCTGAACCTGTATAGCTTGGAGGAGAGAAGAGAGAGAGGGGATATGATTGAATCCTTTCATGTATTTGAATGTTTTTAAGTGCAGGATGGAAGTATATTTCAAAGGAGTAAAAGTGTTAGGACAAGAGTCCATAGTCTGAAACTAGAGGGACACAGGTTTAGATGTAACGTAAGAAAGTTTTACTTCACTGAGACGGTAGTAGATAAGTGGGATAGCCTACCAGCAGAAGTGGTAGAAGCTAATACAGGAACAGAATTTAAGCATGCATGGGATAGGCATAAGGCTGGCCTTAACATAAGAAAAGATCAAGGCCCAAAAAAGGTTTGAGGTTTTTACAGTAGGAAAATGGGCAGACTAGATGGGTCGAAAGGTTCTTATCTGCCATCAAATTCTATGTTTCTAGAAGTGGTGAAATTTGAACCTTCAAGGAGAATTCTAGAACATCCTTGTTCACAAAGGATAACAGCAAAGGGAGGTCAAACTTCTGCGAGGACACAGACTTGTCCATGCACAAATAATGAAACAGAGACCATACCCTATGATAGGCCTTTGACGAGACAGGCTTTTGGGCCTAAATCATAGTGGAACTGACCTCAGCGGAGAACACTTTTCTCCTCAAGACGTAGGATTCAACAGTCATGCTGTCAAAGCAATCTTTTCCACATCCTCTTTCCATAGGTAACCCTGGAGAAGGAGATCCAGCCTGGGAGGGAGGTGAAGTGGGTCCTGACTGGAAAGACTGACCAGGTCCTCAAACCACTCCCCCTCCTGGTCCAATAATTAGTGCCCATAACCACAGTTGTGCTGTCCAACCGGCTGTTCCGAGGTACCCTGGGTATGAGAGGTTTTAGAGGAAAAATTTAAGCTAGTTGGAAGTTCCACATTACTCAACATGGCACCCATTGCAAAGGCCACAGGATCTCCACTCCGGGAGCAGAAGGTCAGAACCTGTTTTCGCTGGTTACCATGTGATCTATTGTGGGAACACCCCACCAAAGCAAAATTGTTTGAGTTCCCATTCTACGGGATCCACATCCCTGTGACTTAGGGAGTCCACCAGGATGTTTTCTACTCCCTGGAATGTGCATGGCAGAGATGGCCTTAATGTGGGCTTATGCCCAACTGAGGTTGTACCTTACCTCAAACCATGTGGCGACACTTTGAGTGCACCCTTGACAGTTGATGTATTCCACGGTCATGGCATTGTCCCAATGAAGCCTCATCGGCTTACCCCTTCAAGTGTTCGGTCCATTCCACAAGGGCCATCTGTATCACCCCGAGTTCCAGAACATTGATGTCCTGAAGAGACTCCCAGGTGACCCAGACCCACACCCTAGCTACTCAGGCTGGAGTCCATCATGACCAGAGACCATTCTTGTAACACAAAGGGGTTTCCCTTGTTCCAGGTTTGCGCTTGTGCAGCCAACACTGAAGGTCTTTGCAGGCTTCTGAAGAGGGGGACATCTGGCTATGGAGGTTGTGCCCGATTGTAACGGTTTGTTCGACACACAGACACAGTGGTTTAGGATAAAAACACAGTTTTATTGAAAATACAATAAATTAAGAACCCTCACAGGTCCTGTAATACACAGGCAGTATAATACAGACACACGACAGGTTAACAATATAAATGCCCACACAGTACAAACGTAAGGTACAAGCAGTCTATACTGACACAGGTCCGGCAAAATATGTAGGTTTCCCAGGACTAAGGTACTGCAAGGGTTAAAGTTCTTCAAGGAGTGTAAACAGTCCCATGTGTTGAAAGTTCTGTGATAGCTCTTCCCATATAGAGAGCTTCTGGATGCTTGATGCTAGCAGATCAAACGTGAACTGCCAGAGTACAACAGAAATAGCGTGTAGAGAGCACTGCCATAGCAGTAACGGAGACTGACACACACACACTGCCGGAGCAGTAACGGAGACTGACACACGCACACTGCCGGAGCAGTAACGGAAACTAGACCAATGACTCACTGCCGCAGCAGTAACGGAGGCAAATACTTGCACTCTGCAGGAGCAGTAACGGAGGACAAGCCAATGGCACGCTACTGGAGCAGTAACGGAGGCAGACACTTGCAACTGCCAGGTGCAGTAACAGTGGACTAGGCCAAAGGCACACTGCCGGAGCAGTAACGGAGGCAGACACTTGCAACCTGTAGGAGCAGTAACAGAGGACTAGGCCAAAGGCACACTGCCGGAGCAGTAACGGAGGCAGACACTTGCAACCTGCAGGAGCAGTAACAGAGGACTAGGCCAATGACACACTGCTGGAGCAGTAACGGAAACTGACTCTCGCACTCTGTGAGCAAATGGGAACCGGAAAGCCTGGAGAATGTCGCCAAGGCGACAATAAGCTGTCAGAAGCAGGAACGCCAACCAAGCCGGGTTGAATCACGGAGCCGGAACGTCAGCCAAGCCGGGTTGGTACACAGGAGCAGGAACGCCAACCAAGCCGGGTCGAATCACAGAGCAGACACGTCAGCCAAGCCGGGTTGGTACACAGGAGCAGGAACGTCAGCCAGGCCGGGTTGGTACACAGGAGCAGGCACTGAAGAATAGTCAGGCAATCCAGGTCGGTACACAGAAGCAGGAGAACAGATGCAGAGTAGTCAGGCAGGCCAGGTCGGTACACTGGGAAACATTGAGCAGAAAACTAGCACTGGTACAGGAACACCACGAAAGGGAACCATGTGGGTGCTGGAGCCCAGTATATAAAGGCCATACTGGGTGGGATCAATGCAGGACAGCCAATGGGAGTACACACAGAATAGACTGACAGGAAAATAACAAGGGAGCACGGGCACAGTGATTGAGAGGGGGGTACTAAGACCCCCTCTCCTGGAAGAGGGACCTGGCTTCTGAGGATATTTAGAGTGGAAATTGCACAGTAATCTAGGAGCATGAAGGCCATTCTGATCAACCCAGGAACGTTCCTCAGGGCCATAGCCTTTCCAATGGACCAAATACTGCAATTTTCCTCTAAATCTGCGTGAATCAATAATGCTTTGAACCTCGTACTCTTCCTGACCCTGAACCTCCACCAGACCGGGAACCACAGGAGTGGTAGTGTAGCGGTTGCATACCAAAGGTTTCAGCAGAGATACATGTAACACATTATGAATGCGCATAGACACAGAGATCCAAGGCACACGAGACAGGGTTAATTTTACAGATCACCCTGAATGGACCAATAAACTGGGGAGCCAACTTATTAGACGGAACTTGCAACTTGAGGTTTCTGGAGGAGAGCCATACCCTGTCCCCAACCTGAAAGGAGACCACTGGCAGCAGTCTACGGTTAGCGTGGCGCTGATGACGCTAGAACGACTGACTGAGGGCCCTCTGAACCTGTGCCCAAGTGGAGCAGAGTTGCTGGAATCTGTTGCAACTGAAATGAGTCCGGGAGCAAACATGGCTGGAACCCATAGTTGATGAGAAACGGGGAGCTCCAATACGATGAATTGACCGCACAGTTCCTAGCAAACTCTGCCCACGGCAACTGGTCTGCCCAATTATCATGGTGATGGGTGACAAAACAGCGCAGGAACTGTTCCAATCCCTGACTGGCACGCTCAGCGGCTCCATTGGTCTGGGGATGGTAGGCAGAAAAGGACAGTTGAATGCCCATCTGATCACAGAATGTTCTCCAAAATCTGGATACAAATTGGCTCCCACGGTCGAACACCAGAACTCTAGGTACCCCATGCAACCGGAACACCTCTTTAGCAAAAACAACTGCCAACTCCTGTGCAGAGGGAAGGCCAGGAAGGGGCACAAAATGAGCCATTTTAGAGAATCTATCAACCACCATCAGGATGAACAAGTAACCCCTAGACACTGGCAGTTCTCCCAGGAAATCAATCGATACGTGGGACCAGGGACGTTCACCATTAGGCACTGGCTGGAGTAGGCCCACTGGGAGGTGTCTAGGGGTCTTGGCATTGGCACTGGTGGTACAGGCTGCGATAAATGCGGAACAGTCAGCCCGTAGGGAGGGCCACCAGAAAACTTGCAAGAGACATCATATTAATTGATCCCTCCCAATATGCCCAGCAGCCTTAGACGAGTGATATGTCTCGAGTAAATGGGTATGAAATGGCTCATCCACAAAGCACTTGCCCACTGAGGTTTCTAGGGTTCGCCACTGTATCTGAGTGGTAACGGAGCTGAAGCGGTTAACCCTTTGACTGAGGCAACAGTAGTCAAGGACTGACTCTCCGGTGTCGAAACTGGGGGGACCACCGGGTTCTGATCTGGTTTATCAAGATGCACCGTGCGCTCAAGAATAGTTTGTATGGCCAGTGACAACTGGTCCAAACGCTGCTCATGTACATCCATCCTCCAATGGATGTTCTGTGTATTACCTTCACCATTATTGTCTGAGGTCATGGCCCTTTCGTACTGTAACGGTTTGTTCGACACACAGACACAGTGGTTTAGGATAAAAACACAGTTTTATTGAAAATACAATAAATTAAGCACCCTCACAGGTCCTATAGTATAGAGGCAGTATAATACAGACACACGACAGGTTAACAATATAAATGCCCACACAGGTCCAGTACAAATGTAAGGTACAAGCAGTCTATACTGACACAGGTCCGGCAAAATATGTAGGTTTCCCGGGACTAAGGCACTGCAAGGGTTAAAGTTCTTCAAGGAGTGTAAACAGTCCCATGTGTTGAAAGTTCTGTGATAGCTGTTCCCATATAGAGAGCTTCTGGATGCTTGCAGAACAAACGTGAACTGCCAGAGTACAACAGGAATAGCATGTAGAGAGCACTGCCATAGCAGTAACGGAGACTGACACACGCACACTGCCGGAGCAGTAACAGAAACTAGACCAATGACTCATTACCGTAGCAGTAACGGAGGCAAATACTTGCACTCTGCAGGAGCAGTAACGGAGGACAAGCTCTTTGAGAGCAGAGGCATCAGCCACCAGCAAAGTAGGGGACTTCGAAAACCTGTAAACTGGGGCATCCACTTTGGGGGGATGGACCGATTGTGTGAGGGCCGTTTCAGAGAATGGGTAAAGCTTGGCAAACTTCCTGGACAGAGATGGTTTCCTGTCTGGAAATTTCCACTCCTCAGACACCAAGCGGTCAAGGGTGGGGTTAGGTGGAAAACAAGCATGGGGCCGAACAGGCACCTGAAACACATCAGAGGGGTCAGAAGATGCCTCCTGTACCAAGGGAATGTTCAGGGTGGCAAGCACAGCCCTGACCAGGCCCTCAGCCGAGGGAATGGGGTCAGCCTCAAAGGGGTCCCCAAAAAAAACAGAGATGAAGGAACAGCTGAACAGTTATTGTCAGAGTCCACCAATAATTCCTCCTCAGAGGAGTAAGACACATCAGGTAAAGCCAGTGGTTTAGGCAGATCTGATAGGGGTGGGGGCCTGCCACAAGTGGAAGACCCACTGTAAAGTGGATGGAAGGAGTTGTAAGGTGGACCGGAGGTCCCTGGTAGTAGCATTAAACTCTTGCATCCATACTGGCACTAGTGCATGGCTGGAGGCCCTGCGGGGGATTCAGGGGCAGCAGCACATGCTGGGCAAACATGACCCGAGTATTATCTAGGTAACCCTGAGTGACATGAGGAGCAATGAGGGACACAGACACCCCAGTATCCTTAGTCTTAGGTTTAACCCAAGGTCTAACGGAGTCACAGAGTCAAACGGTCAAAGTATCAAAACACCCACAAAACAGTGTGTATGATAAATGCATCCCAGAAACGCCAAATAAGACTTATCTGGTAGGCGAAGGGTTAAAACTGCAGAGGAGAGAAGGAGAGTCCAAGCCCTGCGCAGGATACTCGATCTGTGAACAAAATGGCTGCGGTGACGGAAGCCAATCAGAAACGAGTGTGCGAAGCGATTGCTCATAAGAAACACACTTTCACTAATGGAGTACCCCAACAGTGCCCGAAGCCCCCTAAAACCTCCAACATGCCCAAAACGTTGACCGGATGACAGAGCAAGGGCAAATCCACAAAATGAGCCTTCTCTGACCTCGCTACGTGGAGCGGTTGCAGAGATATGCCCCAAACTGTAAAGTCCCATAGAAGTGAATGTAGCAATGGCGTCTATGCGGTAAACACGCACCTTAAAAGGCATGAAACAAAGTCAACGAGGTAAATACCAAATGTGAAACCACTCAAATAAAACAGTAGACCCAACAAACACTGGTCCCAGTAGGAAAAGTGCCCAACCCCCCCCCCCCCCCAAAAGGTGCTAACCAGCAGCAAAAGTGTTACGTTACCACAGAAACTTGCTTCAAACACCTCACAGACATACAGATAAACCCAATGAGTGCATGAGTATGTAATAGGAACTCCAAATTAGACCCCTGTGCAGAGGGGGAAGCATGAGACATGTGGACCTCAGCACTCAAAGGGTACTCACCTTTTTCAGCAGGTCTTCTGTCTTCAGATTATCATTTATCAAGAAGCCGCCTTAGTGGGAAACTTCTGGGGAAAGAACTTGCAGCCAAGATTTCCCCCCCCCAGGGCTTAGGTCCACAAAAGCACCTGGTAAACGGAGCTATCCACATTTGGGTGATGGGAATGGTCAGTGATGGTAATCCGCCTAATGGTGGATTTCCATATCTAAAAGAAAAATAATAAAAAAAGCAAAAACTATAGCTTGTCTTGTGTCTTGACCAAGGAACAAATCTTACTGGTTGGGGATTGGCTAGCTGCAAACTAAGGAGAGGAGGTAGGCTCCACCCAGCAGTCACTTCTCAGACTTGTTCCTGCCTATTTAAAGGAGCTGATAGCCGACCCAAAGTTACCAGTAACCTGTATTGGATGACAGAGAAAAGAGTTGTAAAAAGCCCCACAAAACATTACAAAAGGCAAATAAACACTATACCCTGAAGCGAAAAGTGCTAAAACCCCCTAAAAGATGCCAAATCAGCAAAGGGTTAATTTACCACAGAAACTCTGCTCTAAACCCCCAACAGACATACAGACAAACCCAACGAGTGCAGGAGGATGTATTAGGAATTCCAACGGAGACCTCTGCGGAAAGGAAGCATGGGACAAGTGGACCAGAGCACTCAAAGGGTTGCTCACCCTATCAGCCTTCAGATTACCATTGATAAAGAAGCCTCAGTGGGTAACTCCTAGGGAAAGAACTTGCTAAACAAGATTTTCCCCTCAGGGCTAAGAGATCCACCACAGCATATGGAAATCGCTATCCACTAGGGAATGTCAGTAATGGTAATCCGCCTAATGGTGGTATTCCAAATCTAACAGAAAACAAAAAAAGCTAAAACTATAGCAGAACTGTTCTCTTGCCTTGTATCTTCATCAAGGAACAAATCTTATTGGAGAGAAGTGGCTAGATGCAGCTAAGGAGAGGAGGTAGGCTCCACCCAGCATTCTCTTCAAGAAATGTTCCTGCCTACTTAAAGGGGCGGTCGACTACCCCAAAGCTACCTATATTGGACGACAGAGAAAAAGAAATTGAACAGGAAATTTGCAGAGAGAATGAACAAAATCAATAAAGGGATTGGAGGATTTGAGTTATAATGCGAGAATAGCCAAACTGGGCTTGTTTGCTTAGAGAAGAGACATCTAAGGGGTGATACGATTACCATTTACAAATGTATTCAAGGTCAACACAAATAATTCTCAAAAGGAACTATTTACTCAAAGAACTGTATTGGATACCTTTCTAGCACAAAACATTGAAAATTATTGCAGGATGTTGATCCGGGGAAACATCCAATGGTCATTTTGTGCGAGGATGGAACCATTTTACCCACTTTGGGCTCAATCAGAAATGCCTTCATGTTTTATTTTTTTTACTATATATATTAGTCGTAAGGATCTTAGAAGCAGCAAGATCTTCTTTAGAGGTGTTCGCGTGTACAGCCTCTAAGAGCTGCCCCCCACCAAACAGCTATGACCCTTGTCACCAAGAAACTACAATGTTGGGATGTAAAACAACACCATAAGCCCTAAAGTATGCCTTTAGGAGACAATCCAGGAGCATATTCACCCACTGTAACAGGGAATCAGAAGAGAAGGGATATAAAAGAAAATCTTCTGGGAATAAAAATATTCTTATCAGGTGATTTCCATTCTTTCCACACTACCTGGGTCCAAGGAATGATGTGGAGGGAATGCAGCCTCCCTTGTGCACCTCTTAAATATATCTGGGAATGAAGAACTTGACTCAAGCACCTCAGAGACCTTAAGAGTCCCCATAACTGCCCTGATACGGTTCTCATCAGGTGACACGCTCTCTCACTAATGAGTATCAAGAGAAAAGGACAAATAAAAATCTGTCTCGGTTCCCGCCATCTCAACAGAGGAATCCCCTTCCAAGAGAAAGCTCCATACCCCCCCCCCCCCCAAATATTATTCAAGTGCCTCAAAGGGGGATGGTCATAGCCTCAGGTCTCTGATTCTATGTATAGAGGAAGGAATATACTTCACATAATGAATACAGGCTTTATCCAATACATGGCCCTGTTTTGTAGAAGTTGGGCCCTGAAGCTGCTGTGTAGTGGTTACATAACATGTGGGACATAGAGTCCCTGGGAAGACTATTCTAACAGGAGGAGCAAAGGGTTAGACACCTGAAGCCTTGGAGGTCTGATTTGCTCATGTCCCTCTGGTTCTCAAACAGCAAGGGGATCCCTTCCACCCTTTAAATAAAGAATACAGGCCTAGGAAAAACAGGTCTCATGGAAAACAGTCTTCTCTCTCCAAAGAATTATACTGCACTGTGGTTCTACAGATATCACGCTCAATTTCCTCAGTGTATCCTTACATTGAAGACAAAAGGGATAGACTTATCAGTCACCTATAGTCCACTTGAATTCACCTGGTGCTTGATGAGGGCAGCAGGAGATGAAAAGGGCAAGTTAGCCAAGGATAGTGAGATCCCTGTGCAACCAGATACATGAAGAGGGAAAGGTCGCAGGCAGCAGAATTAGGGAGTGTAGGAAGGCCAAGGAAGAACATCAGATGGGCCCCTGGTGACAGGTGCACCCTGGTCAAGGGTGAGGAGGAGGAAGAGTGAGACCACAAGGACAGAAGAGCAAGCTGCAGGCGCTCCTCCAACACAGCCAAAAGATGAATTATTCATTGCCTCAACATCCCAGGAAACTGACTGAAGTTTCAGGCAAACCAACTGCATCCCTAGGGTAAAATTAGAAATTCCAAAATAAACCCTGTCATCCAAGAAAATGATTCTCAACTCCAGTCCTCAGAATACAGCAGTAGGTAAAAAATTCAGGATTTCAGTTAACAGATGGATCAGTGAAAACTAATGTGCCACTGATTACCCACTTGTGATCAAGCAGGAATTTAGTTAAGATGCGACCTACTGGTGTGTTTCAAGGGCTAAAAGTTAAGAATCGGTGATCTAAACCATTTTTCAACCTCTTGAATACTAGGCTGGCCTCCAATGCATTGTTTCACACTCCGTTACAGACCTCTCAAGTATTCAACAGACTAAAATAATGTCTAAGACTAGTCATTTTCGCTTATGTCCCCAATGCCAGTGGTTCTTGCCCAGTGTTCTCAGGGTCAGCTAACATACCAGTACTTGAGGATTTCTCAGCTTGAGCACAAGGGACTTGATCAGAAGGCAAGCCATTGTGATTAACCTGTGCTCAAGCTGGGAAAATATCAAAAGGTTATTACGTAATTGGTTAAGTTTTCTCTCTTCTTCCTCTCCATGGGCTGCCAGATATTTTCCATCTAATTCCTCCACTGGTGGCACGAGTTACAGCAACAACCCCTGCTGCAGCCATGCCTCCACCACCACCGAGAGCTCAGAGGATAGCTCCATCTCTGGCAAAAGCCTCTAGTCCTGGCACCACCAAGGCCAGCACCATCCAGGACCGATAAGCTCCCATCAAGGCACCAGCACAGCAGAAGCCAGACCAGGAGTCAAGACAGCAAGCTGTGGAAGAGAACAGCTATGCCTATGTGGTGGAGGCGGCTAGGAAAAAAGTGAATGAGTGGGTGTTTCTGCATGTCATCCGGGCCACATATTGTCAATTAATTCACCTATAGTGTCTGATATTAGTGCCGAATTTGAAACAGTGCGTCTTATGATGTTGCTGAGATGAGCCAGGCAATGTGCCAGTAACACTGTAGATCTCTCAGACAGCATGCCAACACCCCCTTAGTTAAAGTGCATAGAGTATGGTCTATATAGGGTGAGGTATCAGGACACAAAAGTGATGAAGTGTATTTTATGAACCGTGTTGGGCTATTTTGTTATGTTATGTTATAATGCCAATGCCAATAAATAGTGGCCAATTCAAAGGATCAGGTATTGTTAATTTAAACCCAGGAAGGTTCCAAGTTTTTCCATCCATGGGTCACTTTATCAGAAGTGAATGAGGGCCCATTTAGCAGCAATTCCAAAGCAGAATATTTAAAAGTCTAATGAATTTCACGTGTACAAAAGTGCACAGCTGCATGCTTGGTGCTAGTTACTGTTCAATTTTTATCAAGCCAATGAGAATCTGGGTTTTAACAGACAACTATATTGGAGAACTGCACGGTGTCAGTTATGCTGAGCAGGGGGTTTAGCCCTACAGACCTATTAATTTGTGTGAGCTACGTAATAAGGGAAGGAATAAAACTGTAAATATGCCTCCCGTAGATGTATTTTGCATGATTTCTCTTTGTCTTAAAGGAGCAGGAAACCTCTCCAATATGTTGCAAACAATTGTGATGTATCTAATAACCAAGGGATCAAGTATAAATGTAATATAAAATTAATAGTTCAGTCACTTAAACTAGGATAGCAGGGTACAAACAAAGATATTGTAAAGCAGGGGCACTGCTAGGACTGGCTCAAGGGTCCCAGTCTATTGTTTAAATCTCTGCTTACTGCTGCCAGCCCAGGACAAGTATCTCTCATAATACTGTGCTGATAACCGTAATGGCATTGTTGCAGTTTGATTTAGACGTGCACCAACAATGCATTAGTAGTACCATTACTACCAGTCTTTTGAGAATATATTAAAGCAGAACTTTGATTCTTCAATAAGTTATCCCCATTTAATTGTTAGTAGAATCTTATTCATAGAAATAGTGTAATAACGTTGCTCAAGTGCCAGCACAAGCTGGAATCATAACACCGTATACAACTACATCGGTGGGACAGTGCAGACATCTTGCCGAAGAGTGATCTGTGTGTCTGTCCCTGCCTGTATGCGGATAGCTTCTTTACCAAAGGGGAAGTTGCATTGTACTTTAAGGTACTGACAGCACAGGCACACAGATCGGTCTTTGGCCGGATGTCTGCGTTGTCCCACTGATGTAGTTCTATAGATGTTATTATTGCAACTCATGCTGGCACTTAAGCAACGTTGGTACGCTATTTCCATGAATACAAAGCTACTTACAATTAATTGGGGATAAATTATTGTAGCATGAAAGTTCCGTTTTAACAATTTGTCAGAAAACTTGCTCCAATAAGGGTAGAGCACTGCAGATTTGGGAAAAAGGTGTACCTCACAAAGCATCACTGTAATCCTTTATTAATCTAGTTAACATAAAAAAAAAAAAAAAAAATCATACTTAAAAGGTTTAGTTTGATAGATTCCTTTCGATTCACACCTGATGGTTGTCCAGTAAGTTTCTCTGATCCGGTTCTAACCAGTCCCGCTAGCACTTCTTGGAGGAGACCAGATTCTAGAAGTTTCCATTTTTGCAGGCCTATTTAAATAAATAACAAACAGATGAAAGACTTCAGAAGTTTACCTAATCTCCTTGTCATTAACTAATCCTATATAATAATTCGCTAAATCGTGTGTAACGCTGCGACATGCGCGGTACGCACTGCTGCGCGTGTAACAGTCATGCGCAGTAGAGACTGCCCGCACCGCGACTGATACAGAGCTGGGTGCCCCGAAGGAGCGTCCAGCTCTGTATCAGCCGTGGCACGGGCAGTCTCTGCTGCGCGTGACTGCCCCGTGACCGGGTGCCAGTGGCACTGTGGCCCGTGTAACGGGCTGTTCAACTAGTATGTTAATAAAAAATGGCTGAAAACATACAGCTCAAAATACAAAATCACATTGATTAAAATTAGAACAGATCAAGATTAAAAAATATGAATGCATGAGTGTGTGTTAGACATTTGTGAACGATAAATCAATTGAGAAATTAACCTTTATTTGTTGGTGTAATTAGTTTCTGTAGTAGAATAGTACCATACACTGTACTAGGAAAGATTTTAGAACACACGCTTGCATGCACACGATCTACAGAATGTTAGCCATTTTCTTTTGTAAAAAAAAAAAAAAAAAAACGATAGGAGCTGAGACTTTCACTTTGAGAAGTGCTTGCAAAAACTCTTAAAACTGAAGATTAAACTGTAAAAGTTTTATTAACTGTAGATTACAGAAGGAAACATTCTCCAAATTCAAGGATACATTTTCACTGAAACATGTTTACAAGCTCTCAGCATCACTTGAATCACTGAATCCCTTGTTTTTAAAGATTTTGGTTTCAAGTTCCATGCTGTCAAATAGAGATTGTGTATGTTCGGATGATGAATGGGACCTTGTGACAGAAGATCTGGTATCAATATGCCTTGTACATTGTGAAACAAAGCTTGTCTTGGACACAACAGGGCAATGAGAATGATGTGAAACTTCTCTCTCCTAGGAATAATGGCTAGTGGAGGGAAGACGTATACTAAAATTGTACTTCCATGGTTCAAGCATCTATTGAAAGTTCAGGTACAAAACACTGCAAGGTTTTTTGGTTTCTCTGTGATGCCATCAGATCTACTTCCTGTATGCTCCATTGGTTCACAATCTGGATTTTAATTCCATCCAGACTGCTTTGCTTTTTTGTGCCTCCTTGGTGGTTGATGTAGACCACGTATGTGGTGTTGTCGGACTGAAATTGTACTGGAGGATTTTGTGGACTTGTCCATGTCGAAAGTGAATTGTAAATGGCTCTAAATCCCAGTATGTTTATTTATAATCTTGTCTCAGATTTTGAGAGTAGAGGCCCTGAATGGACTGAAGGCTGTACACTGCTTCCTATGCAAAGAAGTTGACGTCTGTCACTACTTTCCACTCTGTTACGGTGAACAGTTTTTCTCTTGACAAATTTGGACTTGTTAGCCACCACTGAAGTGACTGGTGGATTTTGATAGTCATTAATGTAGAGGTTTTTTTTTTTTTTTTTTTTGCACCAATTGTTAAGTAGTTCCAGTTGTAGGTGGAGCATGTGGAACTGCTCAAATGGGACTGCTTCTATTGAGGATACAATATTCCCTACTAGTCTCATACAACTTAGTACTGAGAGGTACAGTTCTTTCAGTGCCCATCAAATTATCTTATAGGTCTGAGATTTTGTCCTGCAGTAATCTCACTCTGTTACACAATCTTCGTGCTGTGGCTAGCCCAAAAAGTCCACAAATTGCTAAGGTTTGTTTTGAAATGCAAAACTGAGAGATCGGTAATGTTCTGAGCACACTGGAACATGTACATAAGAAGCTGATATCTAATGACGCCATGTAGTCTGTCAGCTGCACGGCAGTTATAGATCAGATTGATTCCATTTTAAATCGGAGTACTCTTAGGAAGGGATTTAGGGCTTTTTTAGGCCCTCGTGGAAGATAAGGTTATAATTAAGTCAGATTTAAGAAAAAGTTATGGAAAATGAACTTCGTACTTCAAGCAATGTACCAAGTACAACAAATGCAGATCCTGCTTCTTTCTGGAAGCAGCAGGACAGAAGGAATGAAGGATGATTTTTGGATTAATTTGAAACTCCAAAACAACCTTGGGCAAAAACTCCCGAGTCTGCAAAACCAACCCTATTCTGGTCAAAACACAGAAACGGAGGCTTGCAGGGCAAAGCATAAAGTTTGGTTATGTACCAGAAAATGATCAAAAGGAAAGCTGCCTTGAGCATTAGAAGTCACAGAGGTGCAGCTAAAAGAGGTCTGGAAGGAGGCTTCAAATCCTACGAGAGAGATTGGGATAATGAAAGAGTGTGTAAGTGTGTGTCAGCCCCTGCACAAATGCCTTATCAGGAAGCATAGCAATACATTGCTGAGAAAGGAGATTGCCGAGATCGGCTTATTGATAGAACCAAGGCTGAGACCTTTGAAAGAAAAGCCAAAACCACCGAAAGTCTGAAGAGCTGTGGATTTAAACCACAATCAGCACACCAGTAATAGAACAGGAAACAACCTATGATAGGGTTTGGTCGAAGCCAGCTTTCTAAAGCATGTTGGAGAAGACAGTGTTCAATAAAACCCTTTTTCTTCAAGATGCTGGCTTCAAAAGTCAGGCCGTCAAAGCCATATTTTCAAACTGAGGGCAACCTGGGCTTTGTGACAAAAGATCTGGCTGCAGGGGGAGGAAGAAAGTACCAGCCTCCACTTGGCCAGAAGGTAGCAATCAGGATGACTTGAGAACTCTTAGTCATGAACTTTCTGTGGATCTGAGAGTTTGTATGCCTTAGACGAGTCTGGTTTCTGAGCTTGGATCATTGTGGAGATGACATCGGAGCACTTTTTCCTCTTCTGAATGATGGTCACAAGAGACATGCCATGAAGGCCAGTCTCTCCACATACTCATGCCACAAGGGCCCCTGAAGTAATAGATCAGGCCTGTACGGCATGTGGATCGTATCCGGAATGAACAGACTGATGAGGTGTGAACCACATCCTCTTGATCAGAGAGGAGCAATTAAGATAACCATCACCTTCTCCATCCCAATTTTCCAAATCACCTTGGGGATGAGAGGAATCGGGGGAAACGCATAGGGCAGGTGAAAAACGCCATGGAATGGACATGGAATCCAATGAGAAGGCCAGAGGACCCTTCTTTTGTGGAAGAAACATTGGTACCTTCCTGTTCTCCCTGGTTGCCATCAGGTCTATTGCCAGTCCCCCCAGTATTGAGCAGTTAGAACGCCTCTGGATGAAGCTTCCAGTTTTCTGGATCTACGTCTTAACTGAAAAAAGGTGAAATTTACTCACCAATTTGTTTTTCCTCTGTGTCCTTCCACGGCATAGTAGGGGCAATTGGCTCGGCCTCCCAGCTGGTAGGACCAACTAAAATTCAATAAAGTGTCTGAACATCCTCCCCTCTACAGTTATACTTTTGTCCAAGATGTAATAAGAGAAGATGGTTAGGCTGAGGTAACATTATGATCATAAGCAACCACCTAAAGAGACTCTAGTATTGTTAAAAGACATCTATTTGGAACAATACATGTACCAAATATAACCGGGAGGGTTGCCGTGGAAGGACAGAGGAAAAACAAATATCTGTGAGTAAATTTCACCTTTTCCTCTGTGTCCGATCCATGGTATAGTAGGGGATTTACCAGAGCAGTACCCAGAGCATAGGGAGGGTTTCTGAAGAGAAGCCGTTAAGTAGATATGGCTGCCTCCAGGAACTTTCTGCAGAATTTGGCATCTGCAGATGCTTGGACATCCAGTCTGTAATGTTTCACAAAGGTCGAGACAGAGGACCAGGTTGCAGCCTTACAAATCTCTTCAGGAGAAGCTTCTGCTTTCTGTGCCCAAGAGGTAGATATGGCCCTAGTTGAGTGGGCTTTTATCTTTAAAGGAGGTTCCTTGTCCGCAGATTCATAAGCTAGGAAAATACAACTCTTTATCCATCGGGAAATTGAGGATTTCGATGCTGCGCAACCTTTACATTTCCCAAAATGATGGACAAACAAGGAATCTGTTTTCCGAATGAGCTGGGTACGTCTGAGATATATTTGAAGACCGCGTACTACGTCAAGATTATGGAGGTGCTTCTTCAGTTCCCCAGTTGGGTTCGGGCAGAATGATGGAAGCAGAATTTCCTGGTTTAAATGGAACTGGGATATAACCTTAGAGCGGAAAGCAGGGTTTGGACATAGGACCACTTTGTCTTGATGGAATATCAGGCAAGGGGCAGTAGCCATTAGGGCCTGAAGTTCTCCTACCCTGCGTGCAGATGTTACTGCTGTAAGAAGCACTGTTTTTAGAGTAAGACGCTTCATAGAAAAGGACTCCAAGGGTTCAAAGAAAGGGTGGGAAGAGAGCTGCTGTAGAACCAGGTTAAGATCCCAGGGAGGAATGGTGTCACGTATAGTGGGGCTTTATATTACACATTGCTGTCATGTATTTTTTTATTAGAAAATTGTCAGTGTATAAGGTGGCGAGGACCGCTGAAAGGGCTGAGAGCTGGACGTTTAATGATGCCAGTCGTAGACCTTTTTGGAAGCCTGATTGTAAGAAGTCCAGGATACGGGGAGCAGAAATGGACTGTCTATTTAGACCCCGAGAGGTACACCAGTGATTAAAAGTGGTCCAGAACCTGTAATAAGTCTTGGTAGTAGAAGGATGTCTACCCTGCAAAATTGTATTTATGACGGACTCAGAAAGACCTTGGAGAGTTAAAGATTCCCGTTCAGCTTCCAAGCCTTGAGCTGGAAGAAGGCTGGATTGGGGTGTAAAATTGGTCCCTGATTTAGCAAGTTCGGGATGTCTGAGGAAGAGGAACTGGAGGACAGATGGATAGCTGAAGGCGATGTAAGCTAGTGCGAATGTCCAAGGTATGCTTAGAGCATCCTGGCCTGCCAACTGTCTATCTGCCCACCTGGATAGGTATAGTTGACACCGTCTGTTCTGAGCCGTGACCATGAGGTCCACTGATGGGGAACCCAGGGTCTGTCTTAGGGACAGAAACACTTGTCTGTTTAGGCTCCATTCTCCTGGATGTAGCTTCATCCAGCTGAGAAAATCAGGTTGTGCTGAAGACTTTTGGTTCCTCCTTGATACTGGAGGTACTGTACTGCTGTGACATTGTCTAATCTTATGAGTACTGCCTACCCTGCCAGCTCTTGTTGGAAGTGTAGCAGTGTCTTCCAAATTGCTAACAGTTCCAGACTGTTTATGTGAACCCTGGATTCCAGACTTGACATTGGCGACTAGCATCTGTGGTGAGAATCTGTCTGGATGTTTCCGTTAACTGGCGACCCGAATCGACCAGGATAATTGTTTTCTGGTGGCAGTCAATACTGGAAT
The DNA here is from genome assembly GCA_037306005.1 of Rhinophrynus dorsalis. Lineage (NCBI taxonomy): Eukaryota > Metazoa > Chordata > Amphibia > Anura > Rhinophrynidae > Rhinophrynus > Rhinophrynus dorsalis. The sequence continues at coordinate 120,604,455 of CM074723.1, read as the reverse complement.
TCTTTTGTACAGGTTTGATTGGTCCTTCTTGTAGAACTGAAGGAATTTGTACTGCATGTGCCGGGTATGGGTTCTGGCCCATGGTATTATCTGATGTGCTGAGGAAAGATGGCCGAGGAGTTTGGAGAAGGACTTCGCAGTCTGGGACTGTTTTGTTAGAAACACAGTCACCTGTTCCCAAATGTGGTTCTGGCATTCTAAGGACAGGGTCGCCTTGTTGCAACTGGTGTCTAATACAACCACTAGGAACTGAAGCATGCTCTTTTTTTTCTTCGTTGATTAACCAGCCCAGATCTTGAAGTCTTTGTCTGCAGATAGCGGTGTTTTGTGTTGCAGTGCGGTACGAGGGCCCTATGAGCAAGATGTCATCTAGGTGGTATTATTATTATTCTTCTTTATTTATATAGCGCCAACTAATTCCGCAGCGCTGTACAATTGGGGAATAGACATACAGAGGTATTAAATAGTACAATCAGATGTGTAGAACAGGAGGATCAGAGGGCCCTGCTCGTGAGAGCTTAGGTATGGGACAACCTTGACTTGATGTTGGCTTCTTAGTTTGGCCATGACTACCGCTAGGAGCTTGGTGAAGACTCGTGGTGCCGTGGCTAGGCCAAATGGAAGTGTGCGGAACTGAAAATGCTTCTTGAAGATGTGAAACCTGAGATACTGACGGTGAGATGGTCTGATCAGTATATGGTAGAAGGCATCCCTTAGGTGTATGAAAGTCCTGTGGCTGAATCATCTTTATTGCTGACAGCACGGATTCCATCTTGAAGCGTTTTACATGGAGAAATTGGTTGAGATCCTTTAGGTCCAGGATAAGACGAAGTTCCCCAGAAGGCTTTATAACAGAGAAAAGAACTGAATAAAAGCCCCGGAATTTCTGAGTCATAGGGACTTCTTCTATTACTCTGTTGAAGAGGAGGGACTGAAGAACCCGTCTCATCTGATGAACCTTGCTTCTGTTCCTGATTTGGGTTGTTCTGAATCTCGGAATCGGAGGGACTGTCTGGAATTTGAGGACGTATCCTTCCCTCACAATTTCCATCGTCCAGATGTCTGGATGGATAGACATCCAGGACTGATGGAAATCCCCCAGCCAGCCCCCTACTGAAGGTGAGGGAAGGGGACCTCTGGCTTCATTGTTGAAACTGGGCCTTCCTTTTGAAGTCCTTTCGGATACCTCCTCTAGAAGGCTGAGGGCCACCTCGCTTTTGCTGATCATATCCTCTACCAGGCCTGTATATCTTCGCATCTCGAAAAGGACTGGCGCCGTGATGTATTGGTTCTAGTTGAGGATCCCCTGTTTTGCCTGTCTTGAGGCAAAAAAGGGCTTTTCCCTGATGAAGATTTTTTAAAATGTCCTCTAGCTGGTCCCTGAACACCTTTGATCCTTCAAAGGGAAATGAGGTCAGTCTATTCTTGGAAGCTGGATCCATGTCCCAGGATCTAATCCATAAGGCTCTCCGCACTGTAACTGACAAGGCAGAAGATTTTTCTAGAAGCCTGATGTTATCTAGACATGCGTCACAGGAGTAGTTCATAGCCTCCTTCATCATGACCAGTTCTTTTAAGATCCGTGATCTGGATACGGATGACTCAAGTTTTTCTTCAATCTTGGATAGTCAATTGCGCAGAGAACTGAAAATTGATGCCATAGCTGTTGCTGTCTTTAAGTTTTGGCCAATAGAGGTAAACCGTTTACTTAGTGCTGTATCCGCTCTCTTATCCATGGAGTCCCACAGTGTCGTACCGTCCTCCAGGAGTAAGGTTGTCCTTCTTGCCGTTTGTGCAATAGCTGCGTCGACCTTTGGTGGTGTAGTCCAGTTAGCCGTATCTTCTTCTAAGAAAGGGTACATTCTTTGGAAGCGCTTTGAGGTGGAACATCTTTTGTCACCCTGTTTCCACTCCCTCTGTATTGTGTCTTGAATGGAGCTATGTACAGGAATAACTGCGCATGTTTTCTTATACCCAATAAAGGCTGTATCAATAACATTAAGGTCTTTTTGAATTTCCGTAAGGCCTAATGATTTCCTCATAGCCTTAACAAGAGGATCTACGCCTCCTCCAAAATTTCACCTTCTTCCACGGAAGAACCAGCGGACTCTAAATCAACAATACTTTCTTCTTCATATTCTTGCATACGGGATGGACCTTCTTCTGGGTCTTTTTCTGGCAGCATCCTGCATAGTAAGTAAAGGTATCCTGCATGGAGACCTTCATCCAGTTCAAGAATTCCTGGAACTGTGCAGGGACTTCACTACCAAAGGCACGTTTTAAACAATCAGGGCATAATTTTGAAGGCTCAGAGAGAGGCAGTTTCTGATCGCAGCCAGCGCAGGACTTCGTTTTAACTGCAGCTTTCTCATCCTTAGAAGGCTCTGTAGCCTTCTTTTTATCCCCTTTAGACTCCTTAGCATCAGACATTTGTAACACACACTTATAAGCAATTCTGTAAACAATAGGTGCTAGCCTATGGAAGCTAATATCTACTGAAATTAACAGCAATCTGGATTTCTATGCAAGGATCTTTACAAGCATGCATTAGCAGAATTAAGCATGTTACTCACGATCCTCCTGGAGACCCATCTGCCTGCCGTTTTAAATATCCTCCGTTGTACACAAGGGAGAAGGCGCCAAGTCTCTTCCTGCGTTCCAAACGTGGAACACAGCATCACTTCCGGTTCCCAGTCATTCGCTGACTTCAGCGGTGTTCTGGTTAGCAATGGGCAGAGCAGCATTAAAGGAGGGACTGAGCCGGCACGCAAGGCCTCCAGATTGCGGCTTCCTGCCATGGCACGATGCGGGACAGAGGAAGCAGGTATGTGGGCCGCATTTAGGCAAGCCCCATGGGTTTCAGGCACCGTAGAAGGGAGAAAGGAGAGAGAGGCAATGCCTCCGTCCACCAGCATGGGTAGGACCAAATAACTGTCAAGTGGAGGATGTTCGGACACTTTATTGAATTTTGGTTGGTCCTACCAGCTGGGAGGCGGGGCCAATTGCCCCTACTATGCCATGGATTGGACACACAAGAAATTCCGCTAGTATGTTTTCGATTCCTGGAAGGTATATGGCTGTGACGGTTGAAAAACAAGCTTCCTCTCCTCTCAAGTGAGGAGATCCTTCACGTCTCCCCAAGGTTCCCCCTTGGACCACTATTACCGGCTCTTGTAAGGGCCGGGATGTATCACAAGAGACTATGGCACAGAGAGAAGCCCCAAACTCTGCCTGGCTGGGCAGCCACAGAATAATGGTCAGGTATGTAAAAGTTACCCGCCGTTCCTGTTAGAAGGTAGGCAACCTTCTGATTGCCTGCCTATGCTCTAAGAAGAATTATGCTGACACAGATCGAAGTAGTGTCGATAGGAAATGCCATGTTCGACCAGTAGGTGTCTCCCGGCACAGTACATAGTGTTGAAAGATTTTCAGTTCATTATGTACTGGGCAAGTAGGCACTCTTCAGATTGGTTACCACCTTTCCCCCCAGTTGTTGTTCTGGATCTCATTGGTTGGGGAGCTGGAGTGATGTGATTGTGCGTCAGACCCGGGTAATTCAATCTCCTATAGAGAACAATGACCGGGGTCCTGATTGGTTGGGAATCGGAGCAGAAAGATTAAATTATGTAAAGATGCTTTCCCTGTGGACAGTCCCTAAGTCCTAAGTTTATCCCTATTGTATTATTCTGGCCTTTCACCATTGTCCTTTTGTACGCACTGTGTACACCCACACTGTTTTATTGTATTGCGTTCATGGATAAAATGGCTCCTAAATAAAGTGACGTTACTTCTGCAACTAGAAGTGAGTCCTGTTGTCTTCATTCCTGATGGTCTAAAGGGTGTCCTCTGACCCCCATTCAAGAATCCTGCGTTCCCGTCTTCCATGCAGCAGTCTGAGATCACCGGCTTGGCTACCCACTTGTAGCCATCTTCAAGAGGGAGAAACCCAGAAACATGGCCCAAGACAACCCGGCATCTTTAGGCATCCCGCTACATACACCAACTGCAGTGGAGATGCCTGATTGAACTCACGGGAATCCCAGTGAGCACCTGAGACCAATAAAAGAGCCAGACGAACCACCCTGAGCTCCAGAATGTTGATGAACAGTAGACTCTCCACTGCTGTCCACCTGCCCTGGGCCAGCAGGTGACCAAGGGTCACACCCCATTCCCTCAGGCTGGCGTCTGATGTAGCAAAGTTCCACTCTGGAATCACAAAGGGTCACCCTCTCTCCAGATGTGGATGATGAAGCCAACACTGAAGGTCTTCCCTGGCCTCCAGAGACAGGGTCAACTGATGGGTGCGATGCTCCGGTTTTCTGGACCATGTCCAAAGAACGTCCCTCTGGCGTTCCCTTGTGTGGAATGGAGTAGGAGACTGTGTCCAGAGCAGAAACAAACCCAGGACTCACATGTAGTTCCTGATCGTGGCTGATGGCCACTTCAGCACCTGTGAAGCATCCTGGAACAAAAGCTGAATCTTCTCCTCTATGTGGAAGCCCCTTCCCCACTGAAGGGTGTGGGGATTCATGCACAGGAACACCAAATTCTGGGAAGGAATGGAAGCGGATTTCTTCAGATTGAGAAACCAGCCGTGATGCATCAGCTTGCAGGCACACTCTTAGAGAGCCACAAGGTCTTTTGAAAGAGACTTGATCAAGATATCATCTAAATATGGTGTCAGAGAAATGCCTTGGGCATGGATGCAAGTGGCCAAGGGTACCATGATCTTTGGGAAGAATGGAGCCAATGCCAGATCAAAAGGCAGAGACTGGTAGTGATTGAAACCAAAACAATACAGGTCTACATGGATCTGGACATGCAGGTATGAGTTCTGAAGATCCAGGAAGGCTAGACCCCACTTCCCCTCCAAGCACATTGCTGTAATTACAGGATGCAAAGATTCCATCTTGATGCACGAGCACTCACGTATCCACGTACAGAGACATTTCGGGACCAGAACAGGATAGCCGCTGTACTCCTTGGGTACCACAAAAAGGTTGGAAAAAAACCCTGAAAAGTACTCTGGTGCTGGGGCCGGCACCATAAACTGTTTTTCCAGCAGACTGGATATAGATTTGTGAAACAGCCATGCCTTTTCTGGGTTCCACAGAACCTTTGACAAAAAAGTGATTTGGAGGAAGGGATCTGAAAACTATGAGGTACCATTCTGACACCACACGCAAAACCCACTGGTCTGTTACAGAGAATGATCAGGCACATCGAAAAAGATGGAGACTGTCCCCTACAGGCAATGATGAACCAGGCTTCTGTGAGTCATGCAGAGGTTGGTTTGCCACACTTTGCCTGATTGTGTTAAGTCTGCCTGTGATTTGCTGAAGGGTGCTGTTGGGAGATATGAGTGGTTTGCTGCCTTTGTGCCCTGGATTGGCGCGCGCGTGTGTGCGTGTTGGGGGAATGATATTAACACATTCTTTGTAAAAAGGTCACTTAGTGGAAATCTGTGGCAACAGGGGGCTCTTTCCACCAGTAGCATCACTAATGATCTGTTTTAGGTCAGGTCATAACATGACACCAGTGACTTCTTAGAAGATTGCTCCGCAGACCAAATCTTAAGCCACAGGGCACTGAACACGGAAAAAGAAAATTCTAAGGATTTTCCTGAAAACCTGGCCACAATGAACAGATGTTGGCAACCAAAATCCGCCTCCCTATGGAGATCATCATGCACTGCTTCTGATAGCTGGTCTCACCACACAACAATGGCCTTATTGACACATGCAGTGGCAAAAATAGCCCATACAGCTGCCCTGGTGGACACAAAGTTGGCCTTAAGTAATGAGTCAAGCCTCGTATTAGCCTGGTTCTTGAGTCCCACACCATCCTACAAGGGAAGGGCAGAGTTCTTTGCGAAATACCAAAAAAGGGGAGATGAAGCCCACTGCGCAAGAGCCAAAGCTGACAGCTTAGATAGCGGTTTATTAAGGAATAGCCTCTTATCTGGAGTTTTCCACTCATCCATAAGGATCTGATTGAGAGTGTTATTAGGGGGAAAAAAACAGGAGAATATTTTATGTGCCTCTGGAAAATATCCAGACAGGTGAAAAAGCCTGGGGTTGCTCTGTGCAACATCAGAAAACGGATTTCCTTGGTTAGAAAGCAAACTGGAAGTTTTTGACTGTCAGTCACAACCCCTAGGTTTGTGTGCATATCATCCTACTGTGTCAGGCTTTCAGGTCTGCAGGGATCTTCATTGTGTAAGAAAAAAAAAAATAAAAATAAAGTTAAACAGGCATATATTTAATACACTGTAATAATATCCAAACTGCTCATTGTCCAATAGGATAAAACAGAATAATATATTAAATTTGGCCACTATAGGGCATTGTTAAGATGTAAACTTTAATAACTATTGAGATATACATCCCCAAGCAATGAAGTATCCTTAATTATTTTCAAATCACCCCCAACACGCTACCTGGAATTGATGCATTTTACCTTTATAAACAAGGTTCAATATGCATTACAAAGGGTAGTTAACATGTGGCTGCAGCTTTACTCCAAAAACATCTGGAGAGTTAAATTGTCCACTCATTGTCTGGTAGTACATCTGATACCATGTATGTCAAACTTTTTTTTTTTTTTTTTTGTACATGCCTGGAGAACTTTTAAAGCCCATACGTATAGAAGTATCTTTAGAATCTTCTCCCAGGGTATTTCTTGAGCTGTGATTTGTAATGAATTCTTTGGATCAGGTACTGCAAGTGATCTCAAACTTCTATTATGGAACAGTCTGCACAAAGTTTAAAAAAGGGCAAATGTGACATCTCATTAATCAGAACAGTGTATTCTTAAGAGGCCAGTGGAACTTACTTAATATTTACAGTATGGCAGATTAATAAAGTTGTTGGTTTAATTTCTTTTTGAAAGCTGATTGGCCAACATAGGTAGGGCTAAGGGTGCCTAGAATGGTCAATGACAGATGTCTATCTATAGGCACCTCTCTGAGCCAGTTTTCTGCATTTCTGTACAATCCTACTTGTCGTCATCATACAGTAGAATGTGTATTTTTGATATTTTTTCAGTGCCTCTATTAAATGGGTCTGCTTGAACTCCTAGATTTCCCTTGATTGGGGGAACTTTCAGTTCTGCTTGTTCTATATTTGCATTCTGCCCTTGAGTGCATCACACTATTTTAGTGCTTATATTTCTTGTGTTTAATTTTCACGGGAATGAGACATTTTTCCTTCTGTTCATTTAATCAGAGTGGTGAGTGAACCTTGCTTCCCAGCATACTCAACTGGCATTGGTTGTTATCTCATTCCAAACCAGATTTGAGAGGGGACATCAAAGGGTGAATGCTGGAGATATCAGCCACCACTGGAGTAATTGCTGGATGATTTAAGAAGCATTGGCTTTGGGAATTCATGTTCCAGTGATGGACTGGAGCTGTAATCAGCTGTAATGGTCTCAGATAACACTGGGCAAAGGGCACGGCTTCCATGGTGGAGACCATTATTCCTATCAATTGTGTGCAAATTTTGACAGATGGGAAAAGATGGCCAGTATGTTTCTAATGTCACTAATGTTACATAATGGCAAAAACACTCTGAAGGCACAGGTGAGTCTTGTGTATATTTATGATCCACCTGTTTTGCTGCAAAAAGCATGAACAGAAGGCGATCCTTTAATATTTGATGGTATGGGACCCTGATAAACAGATCATCCAGATAAGGGGTCAGTTTACACCCAAGGACCTGCAAAACGCGGCCAAAAGTGTCCCGGATTTTAAAGAATACTCTTTGAGCTGTAGCTGGGCCAAAGAGAAGAGCGACAAATAGAAAATGAAGATCCTGGAATGCAAATCTCAAACTGGTACTGAGATTGCCAGATAGGAATGTGATAATAGGCATCTTATGTCCAGAGATGCCTGAAATTCTTCCTGTTACATGGCAAGACTGACAGATCTTAGCAACTCCATCTTGAATTTGAGTACAGACAGCTGGTAGTGAAAATAGGATTTTAGTCTTACCTGTTAAAACCTTTTCCTCTTACTCCATACAGGTTACTGGTAACTTTGGGTAGGCGATAATACCCTTTAAGTAGGCAGGAACAATTCTGAGAAGTGACTTCTGGGTGGAGCCTACCTCCTTCTCCTTAGATGGCAGCTAGCCAATCCCCAACCAGTAAAGATTTGCAGACTAACTATTGACTAGGTAAGGAAGACTCCTGTGAGCATGAACCCGAAAGGACCCCCATGTTTGGCCACAGGAGAGCCAAGCATGGTCCCTTGACAGGGTGGGAGACCAGTAACCTGTATCGACTAAGACAAAAGGATTTAACAGGTAAGACTAAAATCCTATTTTCACTGTCGTCAAATACAGGTTACTGGTAACTCTGGGATGTCCAACCACTGAGTTCTCCAGGGTGGGAAGAAAGGCAAGGACAAGGCACAGGCCCCCAAAGTCACCACAGCACCAATGAACCTACAGATCATGAATAGCTCAACAATAACCACAAAGTGTCAAATGACACTGAACAGGGTTTAAAAAAAAAAAAAACCCACACACCAGGAACTGTTACACAGCACACTGAACTACAACAGCCAACAGGGCTCAAATGTGAAAGAGTACTGAGAGACTAAAGAGATCCTAGACAGGTAAGGCTGCCTCCAGGATCTTCTTCCCAAAACTGGGAAGCACATCCACACGATAGTGTTTAGAAAAAGTGTGCACAGATGACCAAGTGGCCGCCTTGCACAACTGCTCAGCTGAGGCCTGGTTCTTGTAGGCCCAAGAAGCCCCAATAGACCTCGCAGAATGAGCCATGACCTTGAAGGGAACAGGCTTCTTCTGATCATCATCCAACAGATGAAGATCCCTCTCTTTGTCAGAAGTAGGGTTAGGGCAGAAGGAAGGAACCACAATCTTCTGATTAATGTGGAACTCAGACACCACCTTTGGGAGAAACTCTTGTGAGGTGCGAAGTACCACCTTGTCCTTATGAGAGTCCAAAAAGGGTGGTCTGCAAGACAGGGCATGTAGCTTTACAACCCGGCAAACAGAAACAATCGGCAGGAAAAAGGCCATCTTCCACATCAGCATACGAAGACTCAAAAGGAGGATGCTGAAGAACTCCTAAAACAAAGTTAAGGTCCCACTGAGGAGCAGGGGACTTAAACACCGGACAGGTATGAGCAACCCCTGGAAGAAAATCTTATCATCAGGAATGATAGCAAGATGCCTCTGAAAGAAGACAGAGCAGAGAAGTCTGAACCTTAAGAGAACTCAGACTGAGACCCTTATCCACACCATCCTGGAGGAAGGAAAGAACTGAAGGAAAGGTCAAAATAATGAGGTAGGTCTTTGTCAGCACACCAAGATAGAAAGGCAGACCAAACATGATGATAGGCCTTAGAAGAAACAGGCTTACGGGAATTAAGCACAGTAGCCGCCACACCAGAAGAAAAACCTTTCAAAATTGAGGATTCAATCTCCATGCTGTCAAAGCCAGACGATGAACGTCTTCTTTCCAGAGGTACCCTTGTAGAAGAAGATCCAGATTGGGGGGGGGGGGGGGGGGGGGGTCGAAGAAGTTCTGCCACTGAGATGTCCAGAAGCTCCGGAAACAAGCATGTTGAGGCCAGTACGGAGAAATCAGAATGACTGGGCAGTGCTCCAGTCTCAGCTTCTGTAGCACCCTGTGCAGGGGAATGGGAGGAAAGATGTATGCAAGGGGAAATGTCCACGGAATCGACAAGGTATCCACTGCCAGAGCCGGGGGATCTGCCCAGCGAGGTCAGAATGTTGGAACCTTGATGCTGTGCCTGGTTGCCATCAGGTCGATGCATGGAAAACCCCACTGCTGGATGAGGTTGAACACCTCTGGATGTAGCTCCCACTCTCTGATGTCCACCGTGTGCAGACTGAGGAAATCTGCCAGAACTGTGTCTACGCTAGGAATATGAACCACAAAAATGGCAGGGACATGCTCCTCTGCCCAGGACACAATAACCTTGAACTCTAGCCAAGCTGCAAGACTTCTTGTGCCACCTTGTTGAAGTAGGCTACCGCTGTGGCGTTGTCCGACTGTACCCTTACCGGTCAATCCTCCAGTTGTCGGGTCAGTGGTGTAGGGCATTAAATATCACCCGAAGCTAGAAGACTGATGGGAAGGAGAGATTCTTCCTGAGACCACCAGCCCTGAATACTCAAGTGCCCCAGTACCTCTCCCCATCCGTAGAGGCTGGCATCTGTCGTGACTGTTGTCCAGAAGGGCACCAGGAAGGGTCTGCATTTCAGGAGATTGTTCAGATTGAGCCACCACGAGAGGCTTTGCTCCACGTGAAGAGGGAGAGATAGGGATCTTTCCTGGTGATCTGGTCAACCCCTGCATGCCAGGATTAGAAACCTCTGAAGTTCCCTGGTGTGAGCCATGGCGAACAGTACTGCTTCTATGGTGGAAATTAACTTCCCCACCAAGGAGGACAACTTCTTGGCTGGAACCGGATCCTGAGACAGGATAGCCTGGACCTTCAAGCCCAGAAAGACCATCCTCTGGGAAGGAACAAGGTCTGACTTGTCCAAGTTGATGATCCACCAGTAATGGGCGAGAGCATGAATGCAGTCCTGCACCTGCTGATGAAGGAGTTCCGGAGAAGAGGCCTTCAGAAGTAGGTTGTCCATATATGGAGTCACCCTGATGCTGTTCCGATGTAGGACGGAGATCAATGCTCCCAGGACTCGGTTGAAGACTTAAGGGGCCATGGTCAGGCCAAAGGGGAGGACAGAGAACTGGAAATGCCCTCGGTCGCAAGCAAAGCGGAGATATTGCCAACTCACTGTGCGCAGAGACTCCTGGCGGTATGAGACCGGACCACAAAGGAGTGGAGCTCTTTCAGATCCAAAATGGGATGAAAGCCACCAACCTTCTTGGTTGGAGTAGAATCCCAAATCCCTCTCCTGAGGAGGAACTGGTTCCAGGACTGCCATGTCCAGAAGGGCCTGAATAGCTTCATGGAAAAGGCAGCACTTTTCTGCTCCCAAGGGAGAACAAGAAGAGAGGGTGCTGGGAAGAGGAAGGGAATTCTGTACCCCGGAGCCACCACCTGTAAAACCCACAGGTCTGCCACAGAGGCCTGCCAAGCCGAGAGGTAGTGGCATAAGCGGCCACCTACCTGCGGGTGGGAACCCGGGTTCGGCGAGTCATGCAGAAGGTGGTTTGGAAGCCTTGTGCTTCGGAGGACTTGGATCTCCATTGCTGCTTAGGCTTGGATGAGGAGCGCGGAAGCTGAGGGACCTTCTGGGTAACTTGACGTGAGTCTGCTTGAAAGGGATGAAAAAGCAGATTCCTTTTGACAGGCGCCTTCTTCCTCAGGACCACTGGCAGGCGAGTACTCTTCCCTCCAGTGGCCTCGCTGATGAGATCCTTGAGCTAAGGACCAAAACAGGGAGGAGCCCTGAAAAGGCAAAGACAGGAGAGCCTTCATGGAGGCTGGGTCAGCAGACCAGATCTTGAGCCAAAGAGCACGTCTGGCTACCACAGACATGGTTGATGCCCCGGCTACCATACACACAGTGTCAAACAGGAAGCAGTGACATAATGTTGAGCCTCAGCAATGTTAGCGAGAAGTCGCAACATGTCAGCAGTAGGGGCACCCTGCAAAGGCAGGGCTGAGGGCAGAGTCAGCCATCACAAAAATAGCCTTGAGAGAGGTCTCAAGCTTCTTGTCAGTCCAGTCTTTGAGAGACAAGACATCAGCCAGCAGCAAAGCAGTGGACTTAGAAAGCCTGGAAACTGGGGCATCCACTTTGGGGGGGACGGACCCACTGCGTGAGGGCCGCTTCAGAGATCGGGTAAATCTTAGCAAACTTCCTGGACACAGATGGTTTCCTGTCTGCAAACTTCCACTTTTCAGACACCAAGTGGTCTATGGTGGGGGGTTAGGTGGAAAACAAGCATGGTGCCCAACATGCTCCTGAAACACAAAGGGATTAGAAGACGCCTCCTGTTCAGGGTGGTTAGCACAGCCCTGATCAGGCCCTCAGCCGAGGGAATGGGGTCAGCCTCAAAGGGGTCCCCAAAAAAACTGAGATGAAAGAACAGCTGAACAGTCATCATCATCATCCACCAATAATTCCTCTTCAGAGGAGTCAGACACATCAGGTACACCCGGCGGTTTAGGAAGGGAAGATCCGATAGGGGCGAGGGGGGCCTGCCACGAGTGGAAGACCCTCTGTAAAGTGGATGGAAGGAGTTGTAAAGGTGGACCGGAGGGTCCCTGGTAGTAGCCTTAAACTCTTGCATCCATACTGGCTCTAGTGCATGGCTGGAGGCCCCAGCAGGGGATTCAGGAGCAGCAGCGCATGCTGGGCAAACATGACCTGAGTATTCTCTAGGTAACCCTGATTGACATGAGGAGCAATGGGGGACACAGGCACCCCAGTATCCTTAGTCTTAGGTTTAGCCCCAAGGTCTAACGGAGTAGACATTCTTACAGAGTCAAAACGGTCAAAGTATGGGAAACACCCACAAAACAGTGTGTATGATAAATAAAATCACCCCAGAAACGCTAAATAAGACTTATCTGGTAGGCAAAAGGTTACACTGCAGAGGAGAGAAGGAGAGTCCAAGACCTGCATAGGATACTTGAACTGTAAATACACAAAATGGCTGCCCCAACGGGAGCAAATAAACAAGCGCGCGAAACAAGCGCTCATGGGAATTATAATTTCGCTGACAGAGTGCCCTAACAGTGCCTGAACCCCCTAAGGCCCCAATATGCCAAGAACGTTGACCGGATGACAGAGCAAGGGTGAACCCACAAAATGAGCCATCTCTGACCTCGCTACATGCAACAGGTGCAGAGATATGTCCCAAACTGTAAAGTCCCATAGAAGTGAATGACGCAATGGTATCTATGCGCTAAAGGGGCGCAAACAAAATAAACACGTGAATACCAAAACGTAAAACCACTCAAAAGACCACTAGAATTAAACAGTAGACCCAATAAACAATGGTCGCAGTAGGGAAACGTGCCCAAACCCCCCAAAAGGTGCTAACCAGCAGCAAAAGTGTTAAGTTACCACAGAAACTTATTCTAAACACCACATAGACATACAGATAAACCCAATGAGTGCATGAGTATGTAATAGGAACTCCAAATGAGATCCCTGTGTGGAGGGGGAAGCATGGGACATGTAGACCTCAGCACTCAAAGGGTGCTTACCTTTTTCAGCAGGTCTTCTGTCTTCAGATAACCATGTATGAAGAAGAAGCCTTAGTGGGCAACTCCTGGGGAAAGAACTTGCAGCCAAGATTTTCCCCCAGGGCTTAGGTCCACAAAAGCACCTGGTAAATTGTAGCTATCCACATTTTGGTAATGGGAATTATCAGTGATGGTAATCCACCTAATGGTGGTATTCCATTTCTAACAGAAAAATAATAATAATAATAATAATAAAAAAAAAAAAAGCTAAAAAGCTAAAACTTTACCAGAACTGTTCTCTTGCCTTGTGTCTTGACCAAGAAACAAATCTTACTGGTTGGGGGACTGGCTAGCTGGAAGCTAAGGAGAGGAGGTAGGCTCCACCCAGCAGTCAGAATTGTTCCTGCCTACTTAAAGGGGCTGATCGCCTACCCAAAGTTACCAGTAACCTGTATTGGACGACAGAGAAATATACTTTAGGATGTGTCATGCCAAGGTATGATTTGGCCTCTGGTATGTACAATTCGTTTATATTGTATACTTTATTGTAGCCTTTTAAAGCGTTAGCTAAATTAGCTGAGTTGATAGCATCACCAGAAACTGAATGGAGTAGATCACCGGAGCAGGACTGAGTGTCATAAAATATATTGGACCATCTGCTCTGGGGGGAAGGGGGGGGGGGACTAAATAGCCTGAAATAGGGATAACATTTATATATAGAGTAAAAAGGTTCAATACAAATATATATTCAGAATGCCCAGGTTTTACCCTTTTGGTGGGTACCAAACATGCCAGGGGGATACCATGCCAGGGGGAGGTGTTCCTGCTATGAGTTACAAGAATAGCCGCTTTGCAACCAGTTAGACTCAGCATGTTGGGTGCCCAGATATGTACACAGATATGATTAATATGATTATTAGAACATTATAGAGGTGTGCTGTGGGTTGCATGTTTTGGGAAGCCTTATGACTTTTCAGGTAGAACTCTGCAGTAGCATCCCTGACAGGTCTGACTGAGTGGGCTATAAGCTGTCAGGCCAAACACTGACCCTCCAAGGTAACACCCAGGGGGTCTGGCCTCTTAGAAGCAACGGTAGAATGTATTTAATATGGGTTTTGAATAAAAACAGAGAATTTCTTTGCAACAATTGAAAGGAGAGCTTTTACCAGAAGGACTCCTAATATATCGGTAATTGTATATAGGGATTTCTTGTGTTTCTCCCATTTTATTTTATGGACTGTTTTGCTTATGTGTAATATTTATTTCTGTATGTCTTGTATTTCTGTACCCAGCACTGTGACGCGTTTTCAGATTAAATCTTCAAATCAGCTCTTGTCTGTGTTTTCTAATATGAGCTCGCTACTCTGAAGGAAGCTCAGGTAGCACACGTTACTAAAGGGTTAATTATACATGTCTGATTATTAAAGGGATAGTAATACTTAAAATGTAAAAAAAAAATATGTTGTAGGGTTTATCCCCCTGAGTAAAACAAGAGTACTCCCACTGCTGAAAGGTGTTTCATTCAAAAGTTATTAATTTTCAAAGTTGAATTTTTTAGGTGCAATATCACAGTGGCCTGAAATTGTACAGTGGTGCTGTTGCTACACCATCCTATGGAGATTTATGGTCAACTGACCAGAGCAGTCCATAGGATCGTGTAGCAACAGCGCCACTGTACAATTTCAGGCCACTGTGATATTGCACCTAAAAAATTCAACTTTGAAAATTAATAACTTTTGAATGAAACACCTTTCAGCAGTGGGGGTACCCTTGTTTTACTCAGGGGGATAAACCCTACAACATATTTTTTTTTACATTTTAAGTATTACTATCACTTTAAGGCCATTTTATATGGTAATTTGGTTGTGTTTGTGGTAACCTAAGATGCCCAGATATAAAGTCTTGGTGGTGGTAGCAAATTGTAGTACGGGGTGATGGTGCAGGAGGGATTTCAGGGGTTAATTTGGTGGTTGCTAGGAATAACAACAGGTAACCAGGGGTCTGGTATTGTTAACCCTTTCACTCCCACACTCTCCCCACTGTCTCAAGAGGGCCTATAGCCTTCGCTTGTGACATCATATACAAGAAAAAGCAACGAAGTGGTCTTCTGATGAAACTAATTCAATAACCAAGAATAATTTCTTTCAGGTCACTTAGATGGTTTTTCCCCACTGTAGTCCGAAATGTTGCTTCTCTCAAAGGATTTAAGGGAAGACCTATGTGCCGACCTTTTGGCAGAACGGCAGTTTAGAAGCCCCTGGCTTAGTCGAGGGCTTCTTTCTTTATTTGAGTGACAATTTGAGTTGGAATTGCCAGAGTAACAAAAGTTGAATAAAATAAATTAGTATGTCTTGAAGGAACTCCTCTATGGTCTTGAAACACTACTCATGTTTTATCCGCTACAGGAACCTAACCTTACTTCCTCAAAACAAAGACATCTAAACTCATCCCACAGTAAACTGACAATCTTGTTCAGTTCTGGACTAAAGAGTTTTCCTGAAAACAGTAATGATACTAATTTTTTTTTTTTTTTTTTTTTTAGAAGATGCAACTACACTGCAAGTGTTCAGCCATAGGGCAGGGCTTGACAAATTTGTTTTGACTTTCAGGAGCAAGCCCAAAAATATAAGAGCCAGAGTCTGCATCACAACAGATAACTTCCTAGAGAAGATTTAATTAAATGTCAGACTCACAGCTGGTGGGACTACAACTCCCACCATAGTCAACCGGCCAATGGTTGGTCAGGGATGACAGAAGTTGTAGACCAACAAGCTAGGGGTTAGACAACTGAATAACCCTGCCTTAGAGTGCATCTGAAGGTAGGGTCATGTAACCTCACTTAAACCCAAACCCCTGTACTGACATAAATGAAGACAACAGAAAAAAAAAAGCCAACAACACATCATATACAGTATCAATTAGCCACTGAGCACCCATAAATCACTTACTGCACCCGTCAACAACCCAGGAACCATTTATCATTCACCCAGCATCCATCAATGAGAGCAAAAGGGCAATACACCCTTATCCTATATAATAATTTGCTAAAACGTGTGTAACGACACAGTCATGCTCATGCGCAGTAGAGACTGCCCGTGCGTCCAGCTCTGTATCAGCCGCGGCGCTGGCAGTCTCTACAGCGCATGACTGCCCTGCGACCGGCTGGCAGTGGCATTGTGGCCCGTGTAACAGGCTCTTGAACTAGTACCATTATAAAAGACCAGCAGAGAGAAACATGGAAACCAATAAGACAATGTACCATTACATAAGCCTTGCACAACAAAAATTCCTTAATTACCAGTAACTCCACATTCAGATACACAGATTTCCCCCATAATCGCTTTAACCCTTTGAGCACCAAAAGCAGGTATACAATGAATTGCAATGCCCTCATGTGACCCTGTAGTTAAACTATAAGAAGCATGCTGGTTTCTGAACTGCCCCTAGTATGTAGATATTTAACATGCACCTCGCAAAAGTACCCAATACCACCCTGAGATATGGCCTGATGCCTGAGACAGAAAAGGAAAAAAGAAAGAGGGCGCCCAATAGTGCCTGTAATTGTATAATACCACTCTGATACGAAATGTTAGATGAAAATATACTCACAAAACTGTTGGCTGATAATTGAATAGAATCAAAATCAGCTAAAATCGCTTTTGGGGAATATCAACCTGTCCCCACACAGGTACCTCCAAATGTTCCTGAATCAATATTCAGTGAAGAAATCCAATAAAGAAGTGATGGCTGCTGAAGAACTTCCAAATAGTAATTTTAATAAAATTTGTATGTATAAAAAATACAAGTAATTAAAAAGACCAATTGAATAAACAATACAGTGTAACGTTTCGCGGCCTAGACCGCTTTATCAAACCAAGTGGTCAAAAACAAAATTGAAAGAACATAAGTCATAAGACTATGGTAATCAATGCATACAGTAAACACAGTAAAACCACTAGTGTGAGTGATGGAGAGAAAGTTCCAATTTACTTCAAGGGCAGGCTTTTTGGCCAGAGAGAGAGAACATCGCTAGTAAGAGACGGAGCATATGCGTTCTTGCTGCTTACTACAATCGGACTTAGAGTGACGGAATCCCACTGTCCATCTGTCCCACACCACGTTCTGTTTTTGTCTCAAGGAAATATGGACAGCCTATTCATACGCCCTTCTAAGTTCTTTGCCGACAGTTTTCTGGTTTGCACTCAAGTATGTTGAAGGAGCCTTCACAAAGCAACAGGAGTGGTTAGAGGATGCACTCAAAGTACAGTTATCTTTTTTGATATTGTACACAAGAGTGCACAGTGAGTTAAACCAGCAGGACTGATCAACTCTTGAACTATTTAGTCCAGTCGACGCTCACTGGTTTATTGCTCAGTGCACTCTGGGCTCTCTCTCCTCTGTGTGCTCTCTGTTCTGCCCTATCATTCTGCACGCAGAGAAGGAGAGAGAGCACCCAGAGCAGCGCTGAGCATAAACTAATGATTAAATGGTCAGCAAAGGGTAAGAGTGACATTACCACACTCACGAGTACATTAAGAGTAAGTGACCAGGTTTTGTTGGGATGAGCATGTATGATGTCAATATTAACCCAGGTTCCTCTCTTTACATATTGGATTTCAAGTACTTAATGCAATGTTTGATTCAGACACATGAGAATCTCGCATTTCTCATGCAGGGATAGATTCTCATGTTGCCCTTTTAATCACAGCGACATGAGAATCTCGCATTTTTCATGCAGGGATAGATTCTCATGTTGCCCTTTTAATCACAGCGACATGGCTAATGTGCCATTTAGTCGCACAAAATTTTTAAAGGATACCCTTCAGAACACTGCAGTTCAGTCAAGAGGTCATTAAGTCCACCATCGGGAGACCCCACAGTAGGACTATCAAATTAATAACACTACTTGACCTCCCAATTGCTGGGATCCAGGTGCTGGTGACTGAAAAATCTGCCACAATGTTGTCTTAGGATCCGATGCCCCCAGACAGCCATAGCCCTAGTTAGCAATGCAATGACAAAATAGGGCATTAGACTTCACCAGAAGCTGCAAAATCACCCTTCAAAAAAGGAATCCAGGCTCTTATACGCCTGATCCTCAAGAGCTGTGGCATCTGCTAGCGACAAATCTGTATTAAATGGCAAGACAAGACATTGGGGGACCGTGCTAAAGCTTCAAAGGAAGAAGGGTATAAGAGATGAAAGCAGATTACGGAATAACTTCCAGTGAGGCATTTTCCATTTCTCCAGTAGTAAATGGTCTAAGGAATGGTGAGAAGGAAAAACACAGCAGTAACAGGAGGAAGAGGAACTAGAATTGGAGTTCTTCGATTCCTTAACCAGATAGTAATGTTTCATAATAAAAGCAGCTCTAATCAATCATCATGGTATTTGGACTTTGGAGAGTGTTATTTCAGTTCTGTCAGAGTTGTAGTTCCAGAGTAATTCAATGACAAAGTATCCCCCTCCTGCCCCTTTTACTGATGTTAACACTTTTCAGCCAGAGCAGAAGGGAGGTGCCCAGGTAGACTACAGAGAGGGACAATTTTCAATTAAGATAAGGGAAAAACCTGAAAAGCTTGTCAAGGGGGCCAGGGCTTTCTTTGTAAGAAGACTATCCCCTGCTGTTATCTGTCTGGTCTTACAACCAGATTCCCCATCTGAGAAGAGATGGCTTACACTAGGAAAAAGGGGTGGGAGGACAAACTTTGCTTGTGAATATCTCTTAAACCAAAAAGGTTTGAGAGATAAGACTTATATCATTCTTCATGTTTTTTAATGCCTACAAAATAAAATAAAGTTAAAACGAAGTATTACTATCCCTTTAAGAATTTTTAGGACAGCCTGAATAAAGCAATCAGCAGACCAGGTGTCTTCCTCACAAGATAGTCAACAAGAGAGGATAAATAATGGGGGTATCACCCTATGTAATAGGGTGATTCATGGACACAATCTAACACCCCTTAAACGGATCAGGAAATAGAACTGAGGAAACCAGGATCTTAACCAATGCAGGCTCCTATTCAACAGGTGAAGGACCTGAAAGTGGAGTAGGGAGCCTCAGAGAAAGAGGGACATACAGTACTATAAAATCCCCAAAGAAGCCCAATCAGGCATGAAGAGCAACGGGTTCAAGCATTAAGTAGCCATAGACTTGCTTGTGTCTTCTTTAGGTTCTGATCTGGTCAGTACGCCCCCTAAAATAGGATTTTAGTCTTACCTGTTAAATCCTTTTCACTTAGTCCATACAGGTCACTGGTACCATGGGATGTGTAGTCCCCTTTAATAGGCAGGAACAATTATGCAAATAATTTGCAAGGGGCGGAGCCTCCCCTCTTACTTAAGCCACCTTCTGGCCAGAGCCACCCATATTGATTTGAGACCCTAAACTGACCCCAGGTAAGCAAAAAGAAAGACTCCTGTGAGCATGCCCGAACGGTCTCCCACTGAATGCCACAGGAGAACCAAGACTGGTCCCTTGACAGGGTGGGAGACCAGTGACCTGTATGGACTAAGTGAAAAGGATTTAACAGGTAAGACTAAAATCCTATTTTCACTGTCGTCCAATACAGGTCACTGGTACCATGGGATGTACAAACATTGAGCTGATCCAGAGGCGGGAAGTAAGGCAAGGACCAGGCGCAAGGCCCAAGTCACTAGAACTGTTAACCAGTTGATAACATAGCCCAAACTGTAAGTGTCAACGGACACCAATCAAGGGAACAATCCCTGAACTTAACACAGCACACGGAACACGAGCCAACCGGGCTCAACAGTAAGGAAGCACTAAGGATCACAGAGCGGAAGACCTACACAGGCAAGACTGCCTCCAGGACCTTCCTTCCAAAGCTGGCATCAGCCGATGCCAGTACATCAACTCGGTAGTGCTTAGAAAAAGTGTGCACAGAGGACCAAGTGGCCGCTCTGCACAGTTGATCAGCAGAAGCTTGATTCTTGTAGGCCCAGGAGGCCCCAATAGATCTGGTGGAATGGGCAGTCACCCTGAAGGGAACATGCTTATTCCTCAACTTATAGGCTTCACGGATGGTAGCCTTAATCCAAGAGGCAATGGTAACTTTGGAAGCCGGTCTTCCTGCCCTAGGCCCCTCAGGAATGACGAATAGAGCGTCAGACTTCCTGATAGATTCGGTGCGGTGAACATAAAACTTGAGGCAACGCACCACATCCAACAAATGGAGATCTCTTTCCTTGTCAGATGAAGGATTAGGGCAGAAAGAGGGAACCACAATCTCCTGATTGATGTGAAACTCAGACACAACCTTGGGTAAGAATTCCTTGGTAGTGCGAAGCACAGCCTTATCCTTGTGGAACACCAGGTAAGGAGGTTTACAAGACAATGCCTGTAACTCTGCCACCCGGCGTACTGACACAATAGCCAAAAGGAAGGCCATCTTCCAAGTCACAAGACGTAATGGAATGGAAGCCAAGGATTCAAACGGTGGTCGCTGAAGAACTCCCAGCACCAAATTGAGATCCCACTGGGGAGCAGGACTCTTGAAGGCAGGTCGAACATGAGTCACACCTTGGAAGAAGACTTTCACATCAGGAAGGATGGCAATCCGTTCCTGGAAAAACACAGACAAGGCAGAGGTCTGAACTTTGAGGGAACTCAGACTGAGCCCCTTGTCCACACCGTCCTGCAAGAAGGCCAGGACAGTGGGAAGATGGAAGTCAAGAGACAACTGCTTGACAGAGCACCATGTCACGAAAGTTGACCAAATGCGATGATAGATCTTGGAAGACACAGGCTTACGAGCACTGAGCATCGTCGACACCACAGAAAAAGAAAAGCCTTTCTTAGCTAGAATCGAGGATTCAACCGCCATGCCATCAAACGGAGAGAGTGAACATCCTCTTTCCACAGATACCCCTGAAGAAGCAGGTCCGGACGGGCTGGAAGTGGGATTGGATCCTTCACTGACATGGCCATCAATTCCGGAAACCAGGACTGGCGAGGCCAGTTTGGAGCAATCAGGATGACAGGACAACGTTCTCTCTTCAACTTCTGAATAACTCTGATCAATAGAGGAAGAGGGGGGAAGATGTAAGCCAGGGAGAAGTCCCAAGGGATCGACAAGGCATCCACCGCTAGAGCAAGGGAGTCCCTCAGACGGGAGCAAAACACCGGAACCTTCCTGTTGTGTCTGGTAGCCATCAGATCCACCACTGGCATCCCCCACCGTTGAGTGAGCATGTGAAACACCTCTGGGTGAAGAGCCCATTCTCCGCTGTCGACGGTGTGACGACTGAGGAAGTCTGCCATGACGTTGTCCACGCCTGGAATATGAACTGCAGAGATGACAGGCACGTGATCTTCTGCCCAAGACAAAATATCCTTGACTTCCCACCAGGCGGAACCGCTTCTTGTGCCGCCTTGTCTGTTGATGTAAGCCACCGCCGTGGCGTTGTCGGACTCTACTCTGACTGGAAGACCGGTCAATTGAGACTCCCAGTGCCTCAGGGCCAGCCGGACAGCTCGAAGTTCCAGAACATTGATGGAGAGCATGGATTCCTCCAGACCCCATTTCCCCTGAGCACTGAAGCGACCCCAGACTGCACCCCAGCCCCGAAGGCTGGCATCCGTTGTGACTGTGGTCCAAAGAGGAACTAGAAAGGATTTCCCTTTCAAGAGATGAGAGAGATCTAACCACCAGTGCAGACTTGACTCGACATGAGGAGGAAGAGAAACAGACAGATGTTGATGATCTGGATGATTCCTGCACGTCTGGATCACAAATCTCTGAAGATCCCTGGAGTGGGCCATGGCAAATGGTACTGCTTCGATCGTGGAAATGAACTTCCCCACTAAGGACGACAACTTCGGAACTGGAATTTCGTCCATGTCCAGAATCCCAGCCACTCTGACGGCTATCTGGTGAGCCACGTCCTCTGGAAGAAACACCATGCATTGGCGAGTGTCGAACAGGAGACCCAGGAACAGAAGCCTCTGAGAAGGAATCAAGTCCGACTTGTCCAGATTCAGGATCCATCCGTGACGGTTCAGGGTGTGCATGCACCTCTGCAACTGCTGGTGGAGAAGCTCCGCTGAGGAGGCCTTCAGTAGGAGATCGTCCATGTAGGGTGTCACTCTGATCCCATCCTGATGGAGCACCGCTATCAAGGAGCCCAGCACCCGCTGGAAGACTTGAGGAGCTGTAGTCAGTCCAAAGGGGAGCGCTGTAAATTGAAAGTGTCCCCTGTGGCAGGCAATCCTGAGATACTTCCTGCTCTCTGGATGAATAGGGATGTGAAGATAAGCATCCTGAAGGTCCAGGGAGGCAAGAAACTCCCCTGGAGACATTGCTGCAATCACAGAGCGCAGGGACTCCTGGCGGAAGTGGGAAGTCACCACATAGGCATTGAGATCTTTGAGATCCAAGATGGGACGGGCTCCTCCGTCCTTTTTGGCTACCACAAACAGGTTGGAATAAAATCCTGAACCTGTGTCCCCCTGCGGAACCTCTTTGTCCAAGAGATCCTGAATAGCGTCGTCGAACAGACGCCTTTTTGAGGGTTCCTGAGAAGGACGAGTAAAATGGAACCGAAAAGGAGGAAGGGAAGAGAAAGGGATCCTGTATCCCTCTGACACCACCTGAAGAACCCATGGGTCCGCCACTGACTCCTCCCAAGACCGGCGAAAGATGCGGAGACGACCGCCTACAGCCGGATGCGGACCCGGGTTCGGCGAGTCATGCCGAAGCAGTCTTGGAGGTCTTGGCCTTGGAGGCAACTTTGGGCCTCCAGGACTGTTTGGGCTTGGAGGAGGAGCGCGTAGTGGGAGGACCCGTTTGGGCCGAGGAGCGTGTCTCAGTCTGAAAGGAACGAAAGGACCGATTGCGTTTGGCTGGAAACTTTTTCTTAAAGACTGAGGGTAGAAGAGTACTTTTACCGCCAGTAGCCTCACTGATCATTTCTTTGAGCTCAGAGCCAAAGAGCAAATTCCCCTGAAAGGGCAAGGAAAGCAAGGCTTTCTTAGAGGCTGTATCAGCAGACCAAATTTTCAGCCAAAGAGCGCGTCTAGCCACCACAGAAGAAGTGGAGGCCCTCGCCATCATGCGCACAGCATCAAAAGCAGCATCAGCAACATAGTTCTGAGCTTCAGTGATATTAGCAAGAAGCTGCAACTGTTCAGATACAGGCGCATCCTGGCGAACCGCTTCAGTCAGTCGTTCAGTCCAGGCTGCAATAGCCCTATTAACCCATGCCACAGCAAAGGTGGGGCGCATGGCAGTGCCAATAGAGGCAAAAATAGATTTAAGAGAGAGCTCTAATTTCTTATCCGTCCAGTCCTGCAAGGCAGAGGCATCTGAGACAGCCAAAGCAGTAGATTTGGATAGTCTAGACACAGGAGCATCCACCTTGGGAGGATGAACCCATTTTGCCAGCTCCGCTTCGGGAAAAGGGTAAAGTTTGGCAAACTTTTTGGAGACAGAGGAAGATCTATCAGGATTCTTCCATGCCTCAGAAACCAGACGGGCAAGAGTAGGGTTAGTTGGAAAACAAACAACAGGTTTAGATGGCTTTTTCTGAAAAACATCAGTAGGATCATAAGTGGATTCCTGAGTCAGAGGAAGGTTGAGCGTATTCAGAACCGCTCTGATCAGACCCTCAGCCGAAACTTCAGGGTCACACTCATAGGGGTCCCCAATGGACCTGTTAGATTCAATAACAGTACGTTCCTCAGCATCAGAATCCTGTAAAAGTTCTTCTTCAGAAGAATCAGTGATATCAGGAGCTCCCTGTGGCTTAGGCAGGGAGGTCCTGATAGTAGAGGGGGTCTGCCAGACCTGGAGAGCCCCCTGTACCTGAGAGGGAAAGAGTTGAAGCGTGGATCTGAGATCCCTAGTGGCAGCTTTAAACTCCCTCACCCAAGATGGCTCAATAGCGTGGCTGGGAAGCCCAGGGTTGCTATCTTTATCAGTACAATTAGGGCATAGATCCCCCACATTATCGCAATCCAGCCCAATGTGGCAAGAGGAGCAAAACGCCATGGGGGTAGAAGACCCCCCAGCCTCCTTAGTCTTGGGTCTAGCCCCTAGCTCCAGTGAAGTAGACATGCTCACAGCGTCAATATACCCCACAAAAAACACTATCACCCAGAAAAGTGTTAAAGATTAAAGTTTCACCCCAGAAAAGGTCTAAAAACGGACTTATCTGGCCAGCGAAGGGTTAATCTGGTGAGGAGAGAGAAGGCTCGGTCCCTGCGTAGTGTACTCGCCTTGGAAAAGTACCACAAAATGGCGGCCGTCATGACAGCCAATCAGAAACGAGCGCGAGCTAAGCGCTCATGGGAAATGTAGTTTTCCCTATGCAAGTACCCCAAACAGTGCCCGAAGCCCCCCTGAACCCCCTACATTAATAAAACACCAACCGGATGATAGAGCAGGAGCCTAGCATTAAAATGAGCCCACTCTGAAGTTGCTGTGACAAGCGGTTTCAGAGATATGTCCCAAACTGTGAATTCCCATAGAGAGTAAAGGAGCTCTGCTGCTGAGCGGGAAAAAGCCGCGCTTAAAGGCGCGGAACACCATTTTTAATAAAGTTTAGTAAAACATTAAAAAGTGCCCAAACAAGCATGAAATACATGAGAAACATAAATAAATGAATACCCAATGCTCCAAAACTCAGAGAATAACACAGAAATTGCATAAATAGTGATAATGCAATAAAAACACCCTATGAGTGCTGGAGTGTATTAAAACTCCCAAATACAAGCCCATCAAAGGGACACTGTGGGGACAAGTGGACCTTCAGCACTCAATGGGTGACTCACCTTTCTCGCAGACTTCTGTCTTCAGGTGACCATGATAGGGAGGGAAAGAACCAGAGGTAATTTCCCCAACAGGGGAGCTGCTTAACACAAGCTGTCCCCTCTTCAGGTATAGGTCCACAGAAATCCCTGGAAGCTGCACCAGCCACTTTGAAGAGGGCAATTCACAGCCATGGTCACCCTCCTAATGGTGGTATTCCATATTTGAATAAAAAAATAATAAAACTCTAAGAAGCATAGCTGTTCTCTGCCTGGTGTGCAAGCACACCAGGAACAAATCAATATGGGTGGCTCTGGCCAGAAGGTGGCTTAAGTAAGAGGGGAGGCTCCGCCCCTTGCAAATTATTTGCATAATTGTTCCTGCCTATTAAAGGGGACTACACATCCCATGGTACCAGTGACCTGTATTGGACGACAGTGAAATAGTAAAGTAAAAGCAGTCAAAGTTGTAGAAACATTGACTAAAAGTACTTATAAATACTTAAAGGAGCAGTAAACTTTTTTCTTTTATGAAAACACATTTTACAGAGCATATCCTGCTGAATAAAACAAGGTCACTCCCATCGCTGTCAGATGTTTTATTCAAAACTAGCAATGTGGGACGGCGTTGCCCGTCAGGATATATAGGGAATTAATGCGCACACACACACACAGATGCAAGACAAACACACACAGAGACACACACAAATGCACACGCATTCACTGAGATGCATAAAGATTGACACTGTCATACATACATGCAATGCACAACATGCAGACACAGAGTGTGATATAGACATGCAACACACACAGTGAGGAACACACAGAGACACACATGCACACACAGAAGTGAGTCATAAGGGGGTGACTTATGTGTCATTGTAATGAGTTTGTGTTTGTACTAATGCCTCCACTGTGGCATTCATTCATGTAGTTGAAATGCATATGGGAATTGCAAATACTATGGTAGAAGGTGGATCGTGCTGGCTTCCGGGGTGTGAGTGAGTGCAAGAGTGAGTGAGTGCGTGAGAGAGAGCGCGCGTGAGAGAGAGCGCGCGCGTGAGAGAGAGCGCAGCGCGCGTGAGAGAGCGCAGCGCGCGTGAGAGAGCGCAGCGCGCTTGAGAAAGAGCGCGTGAGAAAGAGCGCGTGAGAAAGAGCGCGTGAGAGAGCGCGCGTGTGAGAGCGCGCGTGTGAGAGCGCGCGTGTGAGAGCGCGCGTGTGAGAGCGCGCGTGAGGGTGAGCGTGTGAGAGAGTGTGTGAATTATTGTGTGTATGATTGAGTGTGTGAGTGTGTGTGTGCGAGTGTTTTTTGTCTGATGTGTTTGTGTCTGTGGTGTAGGTGCGAGTGGCAGCCATTTTGTTTTTTCAGTTATTTAGATAGTGGTGGGCGGGCTGGATAGTGGGGGCAGGCCAACTCCCTGCATGATTTAAATCACTCCCCCATTGAATCACCCAATGGGAGCAGTAACTCCTCCTTACTTAACCCTTTGAGTGCCAAAGGGGTACGCAACGCATTGGGGGCTAAAGCCCCGAGTGTGTCAGTGGGCAGCCCCGAATGTCAGACAATCAGCAGACTCACTCATCCTGCTGTTTATCCTGAGGCTGGCTGCTGCTGCCCAGCAACTTTTGGGCATATATAGCTTGGAACAGCAGGCTGCTGCCTTACTCTGTTCTCAGCTTCAGCCCACAGCCATCCGCTCCACACTGGCTCTTCTAGCACTTCCTGGTGCTTTGCAATGAGGTCATCAACATGCACCTGAAGAACCAGAGGAGGCAGTGTGGAGCCCATGGCTCTACACTGAAACAGAAAGCAGAATGGGGCAGAGAATAAGAGAAGGTATGAGGGACAGTATAGATGGGGGAAATATATGGCTACCTGTGACAGGTAAACAAGGCTGGTGGGTGTCACATTGTATATGTGGAGAATTTATGGGCTGGCTACCAGAGGGCAGGGGAACAAGGCTGGTGGGGTCACACAGTTTATGTAGGGAATCAGTGGCTACCAGTGGGTATTAGAATAAGGATGGTGGTGGTCATATAGTGTATGTGTAGAATCTGTGGCTTTCAGTGGGCAGGATAATAAGGCTGGAGGGGTCCACAGTGTATGTGGGGAATCAGTGGCTACCAGTGGACAGGGTAATAAGGCTGGAGGAGGTCACATAGTGTATGTAAGGAATCTGTGGCTACCAGTGAGCAGGGGAGCAAGGCTGGGGGGGGGCTTATATAGTGTATGTAGAGAATCTGTGGCTACCAGTGGTCATGGGAATAAGGTTGGTGGGGGGGGGGGGGTCCATATAATGTATGTATGGAATCTGTGGCTATGAGTAGGCAGGGGTAAAATGCAGTTGGGAATCACATAGTGTATGTGAGGAATCTGTGGATACCAGTGGGTGGGGGGCACGCTGTGTATGTGGGGAATCTGTGGCTTCCAGTGGGCAGGAGAACAAGGCTGGTGGGGATGCACAATGTATGAGGGGAATCTGTGGCGACCAGTAGGCAGTTGCAGAGGCTGGTGGGGTAACACAGTGTTTTTGGGGAATCTGGGCAGAGAAACATGGCTGGTGGGGGTCACACAGTGTATGTGGGGAATCCGTAGCTACTAGTGGGCAGGGGAACAAAGCTGGTAGGGGTCACAGTGTATATGGCGAATCTGTGGCTACCAGTGGCCAGTGGAACAAGGCTGTGGTATCAAAGTTTGTGTGTTGTTCTGTGGCTACCAGCGGCCAATGGAAAAATGCCGGCAATCAGACAGTGTATGATTGGCTACAGGTAACCAGTGGAACAATGATGGGGTATCACACAGTGTATGTATGGTTCTATGGATACCAGCTGCCAGTAGAAGAAGACTGAGATATGAGTTCATGTGTGGGCCTGGTGCTACTGGTGGCAAACCACTGGAGTATCAGACAGTGGATGTGTGGCTAATAGGGGCTAGAAGCAGAAGGTTATCAGGCTGAGAGGTTCTAGGGCTACCAGTGGGCAATGGAACAATGCTGGGTATAAGCATACCTCCCAAGTGTCCCTCTTCTAGCCCCAAATCCCTCTCTCCCTCTTTCACACCCTGGTGTCCCTCGTTTTAGGACATCAGACTGTGTGGTGGGTATATAAGTGTATCACATTGCTCCACAGCAATAAAATTCACATTAATGTTTGTTTAAACATCATTATATTTGTTTATACATTATCTGTGTAAATAAAATACTTTGGTGTTGCTCTTGATAATTTATTCAGTTACATCAATGGCTCATATGTATTAAAGCAAGCTGGTTTTATTCTGGAGTAAACCAACTGCACAATAAGGGACAAATAAAAGTTCTTAAAATCATCCACTGCACTTGAATAGAGTTTTTAACCTCTTGAATGCTAGAGAGGTCTCCAATGCATTGCTTTGCAATGTATTGAAGACCGCTCTAGCATTCAAGGAGTTAAAACCCCTATTTAATGTGACAGGAATTTTGATTTGTTCCCTGTGGTACAGTTGGTTTACACCACAATAACTCCAGTTAGTTAGAACAAAAAACAATGGTTGAACATAAAATGGCTTACTTCTTAACGCTTTGCATTGCATTATATATAGATTAGTAAAATAAACCTATATGTTGTGTAAGGATAATTCACTCCACACTATAGCGTTATCATCACTACCACTGGTGGCAGGCATTGTGTTGAATTTTGCTGTGGGCTCTAGCCCCAGATTGTTTTGGAACCTATAAACGCCCCTGGTGTACCCCTCTGGCACTCAAAGGGTTAAATTGAGGTAACATAGCAATATAACAAACGTTGGCTCTTCAGTTGAGGCAGCATAGCAATATGCTGAGGGAACAAATAGAAAGTGGTGTTTGAGGCTTGCCCTCTGTAACATACAGCAAAGCATCTCTCTCCCTTTAAGGAGAAAGGGCGGGAATCAGGAAGTGGAGGAGTGACAGTTGAGACAGTTAGTGAGGTGACTGAAGAGATGAAGAGTTAAATAAAAGAGCTGCTATTAAGTTTATCCCTGAGTTTGTATTTTATGGGAACATTACACCCTTGTACTGAAACAGAGTGTATGGAGGGTTACAATTATCTGTGGGAGGTGAAACAGTGTGTTTGTGGGTTCATAATCCTGAGTGAGTGTGTGTGTGTGTGTGGACCGGGAAAAGTTACTGATATCCCTACTTCAGGTGCGAATGGCAGTTATATTTTTTTTTTTATCAGTTGGATAGTGGTGGGCTGGCCAACTCCCTGTATGATAAACATGCCCCCACTGAGTCACCCAATGGGAGCAGTAAAGTCCCCATTCAATCACCCAATAGGAGTTGTGTCTCCTAATGAGACATAAATTATGTAATGAGGCATTCTGTTCAATGTGTGTTTGTTTTCTGAGGAGACATAAATTATGTTCTGTTTGTGAGGTACCATAAATTATGCAATGAGGCTTATTCTTTTATATCTCTACTAGTTGAACAGCCCGTTACACGGGCCACAGTGCCTCAGGCAGCTGGTCGCGGGGCAGTCACACAGTGGAGACTGCCCGCGCCTCGGCTGATACAGAGCCTCTGGCAGCCGGTAGCGGGGCAGTCACACGCGGTGGAGACTGCCCGCGCCTCGGCTGATACAGAGCTGGACGCTCCTTCAGAGCGCCCAGCTCTGTATCAGCCGCGCGCGAGCAGTCTCCACCGCGTGACTGCCGCACGCGCAGCAGTATCTACTGCGCATGTCGGACGTTACACACAACTTGGCGAATTATTATATAGGATATATCTCTATATATCTCTCTCTCTCTATATATATATATATATATAGAGAGAGAGAGAGAGAGAGAGAGAGAGAGAGAGAGAGAGAGAGAGAGAGAGAGAGAGAGAGAGAGATTTATAGCAGTTCAAATAACCAGGAAGTGAATTTACTGTGTCTACTTCCTGATAGTTCTAATTGACAGGAAGTGACAGGCCGTTTTTATCACATTCTATGGAGAACTGTATGTCCCTGACTTTTCTGACTTTCCTCTCCATCAGAATCTAACAGGAAATCCAATTACAATTTGACCACTAGAGGGCACTGCTAATGTAAAAAAAAAAAACAAAAAAACAAAACAAAACATGGGTTTAAACTGTAATAACTCTGGAAATATACATCTCTTAGTAGTGGTTTTACTCAATAGGAAAATCCCTACAATATATATTTTTTTCATTAAAAAAGTTTACTGCTCCTTTAAAGGGATAGTAATACCTAAATTAAAGTTTATTTAGTACTGTAGGCTTTAAAAAAATATTAAGAACTATGTAAGTCTCATCTCTCAAACCTTTACGGTTTGAGAGATATTCGCAACTAAAGTTCCCCCCTCTTTGAAGTCAGCACTCTAGCTAACAGATTTGGATGCTGGTCTGCAGACTGGCCAGTGGCTCTTCAGCAGAGACGGGATCATGATCTTTAAAAAGAGTTAGTTCACTGGAATGGTATACCAAGTGCGCTTGCAAACCAGGTACACTTTGTAGACCGTTCCAATGAAGTAACTCTTTTTAAAGATCTCGATGCCGGCGGCTGGTCTGCTTACCAGAATCCAAGTCTGTTAGCTAGATGGCAGACTTGACTGAAAAAGCAAGGAAGAGGGAACTTTAGTTGCAAATATCTCAATAAGACTTGCATAGTTCTTAATTTTTTAAAGCCTACAATACTAAATAAAATTCAAATTAGGTATTACTATCCCTTTAAAAAGTACTTATCTGCTTGCAAGGGTTTAATGTAGCAAGTAGAATCCAAATGGGAAGAGGGTCAGTCAAGGATTCTCCTGTTCACTTGCCAAGAAGCCTGGGAAGAACAGGCTCCTGGGAACTGTAGTTTCCCAGGTTTAAATATAATGCTGTGGCACTACAACAGTTGCTAAAGAACACTCCTGAGAGTAGCGTGTGATTTTAGAATCAGATTCTGCATGTGTCCATGTGTGTGTCCTACACATATAGGCAAGAGATAGCATTCTATGTTCCATCCAATGTTAAAGTCACAGCAAACTAAAAAAGTGAAGTTTTGAAAAAGTTAACACTGTCAATAAAATACCTTAAAAGTTAAACATAATCATAAGCCAGACAAGGAATGACCACTGAAGCCATGCAGGGGTTAAAGTTCAATAGTGAAAATAGAAACATAGAAGTTTTAAAACCTTTATAGATGTGTTGCTCAAGCAAGTCCGTCAATAGAGTATAATTCAGGCCTCCAAACCAAAGAGAAAGTGACTGCCAGACAGAGAAACAGGGACACAAGCACAGGACTTGAGCACAAATGGCAGAGGGTTATTAAAGGGATAGTAGTGTTTCACAAAAACAGCAGCTCCAATTAATCATCATAGTATTTGGGTCACGGAGAGAGTTATTTCAATAATGTCAGAGTTGCAGTTCAAGAGTAATTGAATGATAAAGCATCTCCCTCCTGCCACTTTTACCTAGTGTAAGCATCTCCCCTCAGATGTGGAACCTATCCCTTGCTGTGAGCTGTCTGGTCCTAAGACCAATCTTCTTACTATGCACATAAGGAATGTGCTGACCACCTTGACAGGTTTTTCCTTATGCTCAGCAGTGTTACAGCAGTAAAAAGGGGGGGGGGGGGATACTTAAGCATTCAATTAATCTGGAACTACAACACAGACAGTATTGAACTAACACTTTCCATGGTCCAAATACTAAGATTAATTGGAGCTGCTTTTATTGTGAAACATTAATATCCATTTAATTCCATCTGCTTCATTCTTCAGGCTTCTATGCAAGTAAGTGAATAAGTGAGAAAAAAGGCTAATCAAGTGAGCCATCCTCCACAGACTCTGGTCCTGAAAGCCTGTGTATTGGTTAGTCCTTCCAAAAAGGAGTCTAGAAACAGGAGCCTGCCTAATGATGGATTATAGAGACCCATACCCTACAGCATAAAATAAAAAGCAGAGAGAAGCTTTGCCTGTGCACTCCTGCAAAGTCACTTTGAAGTCAGAGAATACTCATGCATGGGTAGAGTGGACCAGGCACACGTTTTAGACCATTCCAGTGAAGGTATTCCTTGTAAGTAACAAGATCTCGGCACTTCTCAAGCGCCTCCGTGTCAACCGACACGAATCTCCTGCTGACAGCTTTACAGCTGTCAGTAGGAGATCAAACTTCAAACGCCTGTATCTCTTAAACCATAGCGGTTTGAGAGATACTTTTTTTTTGCATTTAGCTACGCCTTTTAAGCGCTTCTAAATGCAAAAAAACTTTTTTTTTTTAGACATTACTAATTAAATGTATGTAATTTCATGTATTACTATCACTTTAAGGCAGTAGCTATGTGGCGGTTGTAGTTAGGGATACAGAAGAAAGGGAGACATTTTTAAAATGTTTCAATTTTATTTTGCAGTACTTGCAGAGATACTCAAACTCCTGAAGAAATAAACCAGTAGGGTTAAGAAAAGCATAGAGTAATTTATGTAACGATTGTTACAAATTTCTTATGGTTGTAGGCTCTATTATTAATAAATATTTTTATCTCGATTTGGAGTTAAAATTCTTGATTTCCAGGGGATATTTTAGTACTAAATAATACATTGTACGGATTCTATTAGTCCATAATTCTTACTGATCTTTACTTTGCTGTGATCGGTGTAAGACCAAGTGGGGACGGTTTCATGAATTTTCCCCACTTGCCATATCCCAAGAGCGGTGGATAACCCCCTTGGGGAAACCTCTGTGAGAGCACCATCTAGCTTTGTTCATTGGAGACCACTGGGACACAAGTCCGCTGACTGAATTGCTGAATGAGTGAGGGCAGTCCATATATCCAACAGGTTTCTCCAGCCCGTATGACAGACTTGTCTGCCAGGCAGTGATGCGATAAAGGAGTGTGGATATAAGATTGCTTTCCTCTAAAGAACTAGAGGATTATATGCACAGTCTTGAGAGTTCATTTGAACTATTGTGTTGATTTTAGTGGTGTATGAAACAGATCACACTAGGTTTATTTTTTTACATGTAATCAGCGTATTAAACTTGAGACAACTCCTTCAAATTTCTGAATATTGGTCAAATTTATTCCATTAACTTATGTAACACTGGAACCTGTAAATACAATATTGGTGTTATTTACACTGTATGAACTTTTGCCAATTTGGAATATGGATTTTATTTATTCATTATCACATATTTGAGAATTTTCATTGATTTCTATAGATCTGTTAAAACATATAACATATTAGAGTTGCAGAAGATTAAAACAAGAGCTCACTTTAATTCACTTATTTATATTGCACTACAGTTTGATGTTAGAGTATCTTTTTATGGTCTATTTTTGATCACATAGGTATCACAGCATATGGTTTAATGGTATTATTAATTTATTATTGACTAGTATGAAAGCCCGAGTACACGGGCTAAAGTGCCACCCAGCGGCCCTGGCTGCTGCCCCGGAGCTGGGAGCAGAAACAGGCAGCGAGCCCTTTGGAGTGCCAGTCTCTACTGCGCATGTGCTGTTACGCACAAAGGGAGCTTCACAGGCTAGCACTTTATATTATAAGATTAGTGAGCGCCTCTTATTTTATTGCAATCTTGAGTGTCAGTTGGTGAAAAAAGATGGAAGTAAGAGGCTCGAATGGAGGTCTCTGCAGAACACCCAGAACCAGGTTAAGGCTCCACTAAGGAGTGGGTTCCTTAAAGGAAAGGAAGGCATGAGGCAACCCTTGAAGAAAAACCTCAACATCTGAGATGACAACAATGTGTCTCTGAAAGAGAACAGAGAATGTTGAGGCATACAGGTTAAGGGAGTGGAGTTCAAGATTAGCCCCTTGTTCACACAATCTTGAAGAAAATACAGAATCAAGGGAAGGTGAAAAACCCATGGAAACATGTTCTTGTCCTTGTACCACTTATGAAAAATGCACCTCGGAAGAGACCAGCTTCCGAAGTCTGGATCATGGTAGATATGACCTTTGCGGAGAACCTCTTTCACTTCAGGCTGTTGGCTTCAAGACCCATACTGTCAAAGCCAGTTTCTCTGCATCTTTGTTCAACAGGTGACTCTGAGGAAACAGATCCATCCTGGGAGGTAGATGGATCACATCCAGAACAGACAGACAGGCTGGCCAGGTCTGCAAACCACTCCCTCCTGGGTCAGTAAGGAGCAATCCGAAAAGACCAACACCCTGTCCATTCTGATCATCAGGATATCCGGGGGATGAGAGAAATCAGAGGAATCTCATAGATATCAATACTCCACAGGGTAGACATTGAGTACATCGCAAAAGCCAGAGGATCCTCTCTGTTCTCCCCTGGTTTCCATGAAGTCTATTGCTGGCACAAGCCACTGCTGGACAAATCGGGTAAAAACACTTTGGATGGAGTTCCCAGTTTCCTGGTTCTGCTTAACAGAGGAGACTGTGGTGACCCCTGCAGTTTGGCCGATGTAACCACCATCGGAAGAGAGAGAAGGGGAGAGGAAGAGAAGGGGGGGGGGGAGAGAGAGAGAAAAGGAGAGATAAGAGAAAGAAGAGGAGAGGAGATAAGAGGAGAGGAGAAAAGAGAGAATTGCTGACAGTACTCTGGATTCCTGGACAAATTCCTGAGAATGTCCCTCTGCAGTTCTATTGTGTGTAACTTAGAGTACAGAATCAAACCCAGGGCCAACACAAATTCACCCAAGACTCTCATGAAAGCCTTGATCGTGGCTGAGGACCACACTAGTGCCCGAGTCACATCCTAAGACAGAAGCAGAATCTTCTCCTCCAGGACCACCAGTGTTGGATTATAATATGGGTATGGTCCTGAACATGGCATGCTAAGAGCTCCTCTGAAGGGGCCTAGATGAGAAAATCGCCCAGATAAGGCATCAGTGAGGTGCCTTGTGTGTGGATGAAGGCTGCCAGGGCCGCAATGATCTTTGTAAAGATGTGTTGCTCCAAAGCCAGAGCAAAACAGCAGAACCGTGAATTGGTAATGACTGGAACTGAAAGCAAAGAGTAGGTAGTGTTGTCTGTCCGGGTGAATTGGGACATGGAAGTACATGTCCTGAAAATCCATGGAGGCCAGATACTCCCATCTCCCCCCCCCCCCCCAGTATGTCGCTGCAATGACAGATTCAGCTAGTTCACCTTGAAAAGCATAGCAAACACATACATGAGGCATTTGAGGTTCAAAATGGGTAGGCAGCTACCATCCCCCTTTGGGACTACAAACAGGTTGGAATAGAAACCTGAAATGCTCTGTGGGGCTGGAACTGGCAGCAGTACATGTTTTTTAAGCAGGGAGTCCACAACCTCATAGACCAGTCTTGCCTTGTATGGATCTTTCAGAAACTTTGACAAAAAGAATCGATATGAAGGAGAGGATTTGAAATCTATCCGGTACCCTTCAGAGATTACAAGCAAAACCCACTCGTCCATTAGGATACCCAGGTGTCCCAAAAAGGGAGGAGACTGCCCCCTAAATGAAACAATGGACCAGGAGTCCACGAGTCATACAGAAGTAAGTTTATCAGACTTAGCCTTTGACGCAGAGTGCGTGGGCTGCCAGGCTTGTCTGGGTTTTTGCGGTGGGGTGTGTTTGATAGGTTTGTTAGCTCTGCAGCCTCAGAGCCCCCGTTTGGCATTAGCCTCCTTAATGTTGGACAAAAGAACAGATCCTCCTTGGAAATGTCAGCACGGACAGCCTCTTTGAGCTGTTCATCCCACATTTCAACAGCCCCGTTAACTCAGTGCTGCTCCAGCATAGCTGCAAATTTGGACAAAAGGATAGGACCCAGTTTCTTGTCCGATGGATCTTTCAGACCTGCTGCATCCACCAAATTCAGGCAGTAGAGGATTTAATCTTGCCTGTTAAATCCTTTTCACTTAGTCTATATTGCTTACAGGTACCATGGGGAGGCGACAGCTCCTCCAAGTAGGCTGGAACAATTCTTCAAGTGCACGGTGGAGCCTCCCTCTCCTCCATAGCAGGCTACCCAGCCACTCCCCTCCACTTAGATTTGTGACACTAAACAGAAGAAGGCGGCGACAAAGAAGAAGCTCAGACCCAAGTCAGACTCCCACATCCAGCCACAGGTACCAAGCATGATCTCTTTCACTGGGTGGGGAGACCTGTAAGCTATAAAAGAGAAGAGGATTTAACAGGCAAGACTAAAATCCTCTTTTCTCTATAGTCCAATATAGCTTACCGTACCATGGGGACGTACCAACACTGAGTTCCCAGGGTGGGAAAAGAAGGAAAGGACCAAGTGCCGGTCTCCATAATACCAAAGTTCCCAAAGGATTATCCAGGACACGGAACAGCCTACATAAACAGACACTGAATAACTAACAGCACACTAGAACAAAAGCCAACATGGCTCAAAAGCATAAAGAACAATAAGGCACAGAAAAAGAAAGTCCAAGACAGGCAAAGCTGCCTCCTCCAGGACCTTCCTGCCAAAAGTGGCGTCAGCCGACTCCAGAACATCAACACGGTAATGTTTAGCAAAGGTGTGCACAGAGGACCAAGTGGCTGCCTTGCACAGCTGATCAGAAGAGGCCTGATTCTTGTAGGCCCAGGAGGCCGCAACAGACCTAGTGGGATGTGCTGTGATGCGAAATGGAACAGGTTTCTTCCCGAGTTCGTAAGCCTTGCAGATAGTGGACTTAATCCAGGACGCAATGGTTACTTTGGATGCCGCCTTACCAGTCCTAGGGCCCTCAGGGATGACAAACAGGGCATCTGTTTGTGCGGTGCACATAAAACTTAAGACAAAGCAACACATGCAAAAAGTGGAGATCCCTCTCCCTGTCAGATTTAGGGTCAAGAAAGAAAGGCACAACAATGATTGATGTGGAATTCAGAAACACCTTAGGAAGAAATTCCTGAGAGGTACAAAGAACAACCTTATCTTTGTGAAACACCAGGAAAGGCAGTTTGCAGGACAAGCCTTGCAACTCAGTAGCTCTGCGGACAGAGACCACCGCCAAAAGAAAAAGGTGAAATTTACTCACAGATATTTGGTTTTCCTGTGTCCTTCCATGGCAATAGACTGTGGATATTGACTCTGCTCCCAGCTGGTAGGATGAATCAAATTATAAAAAGCATCTGCTCCACCTCCCCACTCCAGTTATACTATTGTCCAAGCTGAAAGAGACAACAAGTTAGGTACCAGAAAGCAAACTAAATCCACAGAGCTGTACAAAAAAAGGAATAGACATACCAATATATTGAATAGTATAAATTGATTGTAGAGAACAAAGTGATCAGAAGACCCAGCTAGGGAGAGTCTACAGTCTAGAGGATGGAAGGTCAAACCCAGGAGGAGTAAGACTATTATATGTAAAAAGGAAATGATCAGAAGTTTCAGAGGAGGCTGAACATACCGTCGTTTAGGATGGAAAAATAAAATTTCTTGGCCAATCTGGGCTGTAAGAATAACCCTGGATTTGAACCATGAATATAACCCTGGAATTGTCCAGACTCATTTGAATCACCTCTGTGAGAAGAGAAAATAGGAGGAACAGATCTGTCAGTATATAATCCTGACTGAACACTAGAGCATGCTGCCCCAGCGAGATGCCATGTGGTTTCCATCTTGACTTAGATTTTGGCAAAATCTGGTATAGTCTTGTAGTCCTGAGAACCATAGTTTATACCAACCTGTGATAGACCTCTTTTCCTGAAGGATAATTAAAAGATCTATATTTACTCTCTGCTGAGGTATTCCACCTCGCTGCTGAAATTGCCGATAGATCTGATGTTCTCATGTTTACTAGATCTTCGACAGCCAAAGAAGACCCCTTACAATGAATCAACTGGGGGTGGATGCTGTTCATCCCTGCTTAAAAAAAGAGCAGATGCGATCTGAATGAATCATCACCTCTGAACCACATAGATCCGTTCTGTAGCAGATTGTCAGCTATAACAGAATCTTGATATGTAGATTGTTCTCCTGGAGGTTCCAAATCCCTGGTCTCCTGTTTCTTTCCAGATATGTCCCCAGCCTCTCCTGCTGTAAACAACTGTGGACACTATCCGCCGCACAGGCTACAGTAAGGGTCTGCTCATCAATTTAGGATAATGGCATCCCCATAATAATTCCCTTCCTGTGGAGGGCTGGATCGAGATTTACAAATTTATGCTGTGAGATATTAACCAGGGCACAATAGATTTGCTGAAAGCCAGGTTTCACAATATTCTTAAAAGCTTGCAGTTTTGAACACGGGGGTGTCAAAAATTGTGACTTTTTAGAATTCGAACTGGTCTCCCCTCTGAAAGAAGTGCAAGTCCCCAGACTGTATGAAATTATATACCAAGAAAAACTGAGCTTCTAGGAAAGAGATATGATCCATCCTAGGCTCCGCAGC
Source organism: Rhinophrynus dorsalis (assembly GCA_037306005.1). Classification (NCBI taxonomy): domain Eukaryota; kingdom Metazoa; phylum Chordata; class Amphibia; order Anura; family Rhinophrynidae; genus Rhinophrynus; species Rhinophrynus dorsalis. The sequence goes on along the minus strand of CM074723.1, from coordinate 120,566,220 downwards.
TTATCCATAAAACAGAGTGTTCTTGAAATTGACCCAAGTCTCGACTCCATGCTGCTCAGTAATTATCACCCCAGTAAGAAATAACCCAATTTCTTCTCTGTCATAGTGCTGCCATGGCAATAGCCAAGAATTTCTTGGAAAAAAAAGACTGGTTGAAGCCAACCCAAATGGTAGCATCTGATATCGATAATGATTCCAGAAGATATGTAACCGAAGTAACTTCTGGTGCAAAGGTCTTAATGGAATGTAACAGTATGCATTGTTAGACCAACTCCCATAAGTTATGTCTGAGGATTGATATTTCTATTGTAGATGTTATGGTCTACATATTTCACCTTGGGGATCAGAGAAAAAGGAATTTATCCGTTTGGGTGAAATCGCCGTCCAGGCATCCGGAAAGAGCTTCGGTATGCCCCAACTGAAGAAAGTGGTGGGGCCAATCTTTTTTCATTGGGATTTTTAGGAACGGAGGTCTCCTTTGGAGATCTTTACCGATTTGAGATCTGGAGCTTGACATGACCCTTTCTTCAGGATCTATAGGGATGAACTGGCATGTGCTGAACATATGCGCATATCTTATCCCTCCACTATATGTTTCACTGGTTGTAATTTCGTACTGGTCTTACGGGCTATGGATCCATAGCTCTAGTCACGCAGAGAGTGACAAGGCAGATCTTGCTAAAAGTCTGATATAGTCCTGTGAAGCGTTTCTGAGAAATATTCTGCATCTGTAATGGAAGATACTTACTTTACTAAACGAGATCTTTGACCTCAAGGATTCCAATCTGTCTCCAAATTAGGAGAACTCTATATGCAAATGTGCAGTACCTGCATGTAACAGCAGTGGCTGCGTAACAGCCCAGCACTTAAAATACCATGTATGGACAGTATGCTACTCCTTTAGTGGGAAGCCACCCGAAAAAGGTCATGTCCAAGTCCTCACTTTAGGTGGACAGACTGGTTAAGTTTGAATGACCAAGTCAGTAGTAACATGCAGGTTTGTATTACAGCAGTAGTATGGGTTCATACAAGGCTGTGTCCCAAGACATGGGAATGGCTTTAAACGCCCCTGTCCCTCCATGAGCCCCGCAACACTGAGCAAATTTATATCTGCCCTATGGGTGCAAACTGTTCTAGTAAGAGCGCAGTCTGCATTCTTATTCATCGGGACCAGTAAGTTCTAAATTCCAGCAGGATGAACCTTCAGAGTCAGATGTCCGTTGCCTATTGAAATGGATTTCTGCACTGAAGTAGTGAGCCATAGGTATAACCAGCCCTCGGTTTAAGTGCAGGATTGTTCCTTAGGAGGTACAGACAGATTTTTTTACCATATTAACATCATTCGAATAAGATCAGCGGAAGACGTATGTATAGAAATATAGAAGCTATCAATATGTATATCAGGTCGCAGAACCTTATATACTAAAAAGGTAAAGTAGATTTTTACTTACAGAGCCACCAGCCATGTCCCCGTTGCTCCTGTGGGGCCCTCATGCTGCTGCATTGTGATTGCATTCCAGCAGTGGAGCTCACACAGCCGAACTTCCAGGTTGGCTGTAGTAGAAGCAGTCGTCATAGCCGAGCGCCTGTTTGGTGTAGAACATCTGAAACGGGGAGGAAGGTAGCGGTGGATAAGAAACACACAAAGTGTTCTACTTAACCATTTGTATGGACCCATGCGACCTTATAGGTTTGTAAGGGTATCTGATCCGTGCCACAAGATGAGCATAAGTAATGCTAGCTGGGTTTAAGGCAGACCACATCGTAAGGTAAAATAATAAAGAAGATAGAGTGAGGCAAACTGACTCCGTCCTCCAGCTTGGTAGGACCAAAATAACTAACTAGAGTGGGGATGTGGAGCAGATGCTTTTATAATTTAATTGGTCCTAAAAGCTGGGAGGCAAAGTCAATACCCACAGTCTATTGCCATGGATGGGACACAGAGGAAAGCCATCTTCCACATCAGAAGATGTAGAGGAATGGTTGCCAAGGACTCAAAGGGAGGCCGCTGAACAACACTCAAGACTAGATTAAGTTCCCACTGAGGAGTGGGAGCCTTGTCAGCAGGGAAAGCATGAGCATGACATCCGGTAAAATGGCAACGAGTCTCTGAAAAAGGACAGCAGAGGTCTGAACCTTCAACTAAGGCTAAGAACTTTGCTCAAGCTGTCCTGCAAAAAGGACAGGATAGCTAGAAGATCAAAATCCTTTGATAACAGATCCCGATCCAATATGGAAAATAGACCAAATCTTATGGTAGGTCTTAGAATAAACTGGTTTTCTAGCCTGGATCATGGTGGAAACCATGTCAGAAGAATAGCCCTTCTTCCTCAAGATGGAGGCCTCAAAAGCCATGCCATCAAAGCCAGATGATCCATAACCTCCTTCCACAGGTAACCCTGAAGAAGGCGATACAGTCTGCGTGGCAGAGAAAACTGTTCCCGAGCAGACAAGGCCAGGATTTCCAGGAACCAAGGCTGCCTAGTCAAATACGGTGCTATCAAGATGACCGATGCTCCGAATCTTCCGTAGCACCCTGGGCAGGACAGGAAGAGGACGGAAGATGTAGGCCAGATGAAAATAGCCACGGAATGGACAAAGCGTCCTCTGCAAACACTAGATGATCCCTCCAGCGAAAACAAGACATCTGAAACTGGTGGCCATCAGGTCTATGGAGGGAAGAACCCACTTCTGTACAAGGAGGTGGAACATATCTGGGTAAATCTCTCACTCCCTGGGGTCCACAGTGTGGTGACAGAGGAAGTCTGCTAGGACAATTTCTATGCCTGGGACGTACACAGCGGAGATAGCAGGCACATGGTCTCCTGCCTAGGACAAAATAGCCTTGATCTCTAACCAAGCAGCGGGACTTCTGGTGCCTCCTTGTTTGTTGATTTAAGCCACAGCCATAACATTGTCGGACCGGGCACCCTTTCAGATTAGAGAACCAATACCTCAAAGCATGGGATATCACCTTGAGCTCTAAGATGTTGATGGGAAGAACAGTCTCCTCCACTGACCAACGGCCCTCTACACTCAGGTGACCCAAGACTACGCGCCAATCGAGCAGGCTGGCATCCATCGTCACAATGGTTCAGTATGGAATCACAAATGGCCTCCCTTTGTCCAGGTTGGAAAGGTTCATCCGCCAGTGAAGGCTCTATTCCACTTCTGCAAGGAAGGGAGATAGGAGGATGCAGAAGGTCCGGATCCCCCATGCAAACTTGGATCACAAACCTCTGAAGCTACCTGGCATGGCCCATGGAAAATCCTACCACTTCCATGGTGGATGGCATCTTCCCCACCAGAGAGGAGAACTTCCTTGCTGGAGCAGACGTCCATGACAGGGTAGAAAACACTTTGGAGGTGAGCTGCTGAATCGAATACTTCATCATATAAACCATACTCAGCAAAGTGCTGAACTGGAGGCTAAGGAACACCAGGTTCTGGGAGGGAATGGGGGCGGACTGGTCCATATTCAGGATCCAACCGTGCTGGAGTAGGAGCTGATCACATTCCTGAATCTGGCGGTCCAGAAGATACCTGGAAGGAACCTTGAGGAGAAGGTCATCCATATAAGGTGTCACCTGAATCCCCTTGGTGTGCAGGAAGGTGATCAATGCATCTAAAATGAGAGTGAACATTGGAGGAGCTGTGGTGAGCACAAAGGGAAGAGCAGTGAACTGGAAATGCTCCATGTCGCAGGCAAACCTGAGGTACTACTGACTGCCCGGATGGATATAAATGTGCAGTTACACATCCTGAAGATCCAAGATGCCAGAAATTCCCCTGGACACATCACTGCGATGACAGAACGCAATGACTCCATCTTGTATCGGGTCTTGACCACAAACTTGTTGAGAGCCTTGAGGTCAAGGATGGGACTGCAGCAGACATCTTTCTTGGGGACGACAAAGAGGTTTGAATAATAGCACGAACCTCTCTCTGGCTGAGGATCCGGGGGCCAGAACTCCCTTGTCCAAGGAGAGACTAAACTGCCCCGTTGAAAAGCAGGAGCTTTTCCTGTTCCTGAGGGGAGCGAGAAGGGAAGGACCTGAAGGAGGGGGGAAGGATTTGAAGGGAATCCTGTAACCTTCTGAAACCACTTGTAATACCCACTGATCGGCAACAGAGCCTGTCCAGACACTGAAGAAGTGATGCAGGCGACCCCCCCCCCCTCCACTGGCGCGTGTGGATCAGGGTTCGATGAGTCATGCTGAACAAGGTTTGATGGATGTGTGTTTAGGCCTCCACTGCTGCTTGGGCATGGAACTCGGGGCCTGAGGTGCCACCAGGTTCACCCTATGTGCTTTGCTTTGGCGGGGACGAAAAAAATAGGATTTTAGTCTTACCTGTTAAATTCTTTTCTCTTAGTCCATACAGGTTACTGGTAACTCTGGGAGGCGATCCGCCCCGTTAAGTAGGCAGAAACATTTCTCTAAATGTATGCAGGGGACGGAGCCTCCCCTCCCTCCTCAGCTGCTTCCCAGTCAGCTAACACCAGAATGATTTGAGACCTTACTAACTGACCAGAAATAGGAGAGAAGAAGACTCCTGTGAGCATGCCCCGAAGGACTCCCACAAAGTGCCACAGGAGAGCCAAGCATGGTCTCTTGACAGGGTGGGAGACCAGTAACCTGTATGGACTAAGTGAAAAGGATTTAACAGGTAAGACTAAAATCCTATTTGCACTGTCGTCCAATGCAGGTTACTGGTAACTCTGGGATGTCCAACCATTGTGTTACCCTGAGGTGGGAAGGAGGCAAGGACCAGGCGCAAGGCCCCCAAAGTCACCAGGACCTCCATGGACCTACCGGACAGAGATTCCAACAAAACAGAAGTGTCAACGGATACCAACTAGGGGTAAACAGACCCCAGGGACTGTTACACAGCACGCTGAACCAGAGCCAACAGGGCTCAACAATAAGGAAGCACTAAGAACCTCAGAAGAAGAAGATCCTAAACAGGCAGATCTGCCTCCAGGACCTTCCTCCCAAAGCTGGCATTAGCCGAGGCCAGCACATCCCCATGGTAGTGCTTCGAGAAGGTGTGCACAGAGGACCAAGTGGCCGCCCGGCACAGCTGATCAGCAGACGCCTGATTTTTGTAGGCCCAAGAGGCCCCAATGGACCTAGTGGAATGGGCCGTGACCGGAAAGGGAACATGCTTATTCCTCAATTCGTACGCCTTACGAATAGTAGACTTAATCCAAGAAGCAATAGTCACTTTGGATGCCGGTCTCCCAGCCCTAGGACCCTCCGGAATGACGAACAGAGCATCAGACTTCCTGAAGGACTCAGTGCGATGAACATAAAATTTGAGACAACGCACGACATCCAACAAATGAAGATCCCTCTCCTTGTCAGAGGAAGGGTTAGGGCAGAAAGAGGGCACCACAATCTCCTGATTAATGTGGAACTCAGAAACCACTTTAGGTAAGAACGCCTTACAAGTACGAAGAACCGCCTTATCCTTGTGAAACACCAAATAGGGTGGTTTACAGGAGAGAGCTTGCAACTCCGCCACCTGGCAGACAAGTACAATAGCCAAAAGAAACGACAAAAGACGTAAAGGAATAATAACCAAGGATTCAAAGGGAGGGCGCTGGAGAACTCCCAAAACCAGATTAAGATCCCACTGAGGAGCCGGACTCCGAAAAGCGGGACGCCCATGGGCCACGCCCTGGAAGAAGATCTTGACATCAGGAAGGATAGCAATGCGCTCCTGGAAAAAGACAGAAAGCGCCAACGTTTGAACCTTAAGAGAAGAGAACTCAGACTGAGCCCCTTATCCACACCATCCTACAAAAAGGCCAGGACGGCAGGAAGATGAAAATCATGAGACAGGTCCCTGTCCTCACACCAAGATAGAAAGGTCGACCAGACCCGGTGATAGATCTTGAACGAAACAGGCTTACGAGCCCGAAGCATGGTAGACACCACAGCAGAAGAAAACCCCTTCTTCAAAATTGAGGATTCAACCTCCAGGCCATCAAATGGAGACTATGAACATCCTCCTTCCACAGATAACCTTGTATCAGAAGATCTGGACAAGAGGGAAGCGGAAAGGGCTCTGCCACCAACAGAGCCAGAAGGTCCGGATACCAGGACTGACGAGGCCAATTTGGAGCAATGAGGATAACCAGACAACGCTCCACTTTCAGCTTCTGGATCACCCTGATCAACATTGGAAGGGGGGGGGGGGGAGAGAAGATGTTGGCCAGGGAAAACACCCAAAGGATCGACATGGCGAGTCTCTCCACCTGGAGAAGAACGTTGGAACCTTCCTGTTGTGTCTGGTTGCCATCAGATCCACCAAAGGTACACCCTACATCTGGGTTAGAAGCTGGAACACCTCCGGATGGAGTTCCCACTTTCCACTGTCGGCTGTGTGATGACTGAGAAAATCTGCCATGACGTTGTCTACGCCTGGAATGTGCACCGCAGAAATGGCGGGAACGTGAACCTCCGCCCAGGACAAAATGGCCTTGACCTCTAGCCACGCGGCAAGACTTCTTGTCCTGCCCTGTTTGTTGATGTAAGCCACGGCGGTGGCGTTGTCAGATTCCACTTTGACCGGACAGTCCTCCAGCTGAGATTCCCAGTGGCGCAGAGCATGGAAAATCGCCCAAAGTTCCAGAATGTTTATGGGGAGAAAGGACTCCAAGGACCACTTCCCCTGAGCGCTGATGTGACCCAAGACAGCACCCCAGCCCGAGAGACTGGCGTCCATCGTGACCTTGGTCCAGTAAGGGATCCGGAAGGGTCTCCCCTTCAGAAGATGGGAAAGGTCCAACCACCATTCCAAGCTCAACTCGACATGAGGAGGTAGAGATACTGACAGCTTCAGATGATCCGGTCGATCCTTGCACGTCTGGATCACAAACCTCTGAAGTTCCCTGGTGTGGGCCATCGCAAATGGCACCGCCTCTATCGTGGAGATGAACTTCCCCACCAGTGAAGACAACTTCGACACTGGGATCCACTCGAGTGCCAGAATCCTTGAAACTCATTGGGCAATTTGATGAGCCATCTCTTCTGGCAGAAACACCATACCCTTCTGAGTGTGGAACAGTAGACCCAGGAAGATGAGACGCTGGGATGGAGTCAAGTCCGACTTGTCCAAATTCACTATCCAACCGTGACGAGTGAGGGCATGAATCCAGGTCTGAACCTGCTGATGGAGTTCCGCAGACTCCACCTTCAATAGCAAGTCGTCCATGTATGGAGTCACTCTTATGCCATCCCGATGGAGGGCAGATATCAATGCTCCCAGAACTCGTTGGAAAACCTCAGATACCGCCTGCTCGCTGGATAAATAGGGATGTGCAGATATGCATCCTGAAGATCCAGAGAAGCAAGAAACTCCCCTGGAGACATGGCAGCAATCACAGTGCGCAGAGGTTCCTGACGATAGTGGGTCTTCACCACAAAGGAATTGAGATCCAAAATAGGACGACCCCCGCCGTCCTTCTTGGTCACCACAAAAAGGTTGGAGTAGAACCCTGAACCCATGTCCACAGGAAGCACTGGCTCCAGAACCTCCTTGTCCAAGAGATACGCAGTTTCTCTGCATCTTGCGGAGAACGAGCGAGATGAAAACGAAAAGGGAGGAAGGGAAAAGAAAGGGATCCTGTATCCCTCTGAGACCACATGTAAAACCCATGGGTCCGTCACAGATCCCTCTCAGACCCTACGAAAGAGGTGGAGGCGTCCCCCATGGCAGGGTGCGGACCCGGGTTCGGCGAGTCATGCCGAAGCAGCCTTGGAAGTCTTGGGCTTGGAAGCAACCTTGGGCTTCCAGGACTGCTTGGGCTTGGAGGACGGACGCGGATCGGACGAAACTGCCTTGGCCGTCGAACGCATCTCTGTCTGAAATGAACAAAAGGACCGGTAAAGCTTAGCCGGCAACTTTTTCTTGAAGACCAAAGGCAAAAGGGTACTCTTACCCCCAGTAGCCTCGCTAATTAGTTCCTTGAGCTCAGAACCAAACAAGGAAGTACCCTGGAAAGGTAAAGACACAAGTCCATCAAGTTCAACCTTTGCCTCATACCGCAATGACTGAAAATTTTATAGCTTTCCTGCTACCAAATAAGTTGGTCTTTATCAGACCTTCCTGATCTGCCTACTAATACACAGTTTAACTCTGTATGTTCCCTTTTGAAAGAAATGTATCTAATCTGCTCTTAAAATGTATCCATTTTATCTACCATAACCACCTCCTTGGGCAAGGAATTCCACAATTTAACAGACCTTACTGTAAAAAAACCCTTCCTCTACTGAACTCTAAACCTCCTTTCCTCTCATCTCAAGGGATGTCCCCTGGTCACCTGATCAGACATTGGAATGAATAGATCTCCACAGAGATCCTTGTATTGACTGCTCATATACTTGTACAATGTGATAAGGTCTCCTCTTAGTCTTTTCTCTAGAGTAAATAAACAAAGTTTGTCTAGTCGTTCCTCATACGTCAAGTCCTCCACTCCCTTAATTAATTTTGTTGCTCTTCGCTGTAATCTCTAGTTCTAGTATATCCTTTTTCAGAACTGGTGCCCAAAACTGCACTGCATACTCAAGGTGAGGTCTTTCCAATGATTTGTAGAATGGCAAAATAAGGTTATCTACTCTTGTTTTAATACCTCTTTTTATGCAAGACAGGATTTTGTTTGCCTTTGTTACTGCTGTTTGACATTGGTTACTGTTTCCAAGTTTGTTGTTGACAAGGATACCGAGGTCTTTCTCTAGCAATGAGTCCCCTAAAATGATTACATCATTATAAATAGCCTTGGGATTATTCCCTCCCAAATGCAAGGATGACCCAAATGCTATCACCCAGATTACACCTCAGAAAGCCTAAAATGTACTTTTCTGTCACGAAAAGGGTTAACCTGAGGAGGAGAGCAGGAGGAGACCAAGCCCTGTGTAGGATACTCATGGAGAGAGAAAATAAAATGGCGACCGCATAGGGAACCAATCAGGAAATGGCCAATGACAGGAAACACACACACACACACACACACACACACACACACACACACACACACACACACACACACACACACACACAGCCCCCAAGACACTGAGGATGTCCACCGGAATGTTATCCAAGGTGAGACAAGAAGAAAGAGCCATCTCTCAACTCAGTACACAGAGAGGTTTGCAGAGATCTGTCCCAAACAGTCTGTCCCATAGAGATTAATGGAGCATTAAGGCTTTGTGGTAAGGTGCGCCTAAAAGGCGCAGAATTCAAATAACTCTAAAAAACTAAAAATCCCAAAAAGTGCTAAAAACACCTTTAGAACCCAAAGTATATGGAACACATAAACCAAAGGGAAAGTGTGGAAGAGATTCCCATACCAGCAAAATAATGCATGGAAAGGGTTAAATACTACCAAACAGCCAAAATGATCCAAAAACTCAGAACAGAAAACATATAAAATACCCAACATGAGTGCAGGAGTTATGAAGAAAACTCCAGAAAGACCCCTGTGCGGAGGGGAATTAAGGGACAAATGGACCATGGAACTCAGAGGGTTGCTCACCTTTTTTGCAGGTCTTCTTACTTCAGATTACCATTGCAAGGAAGAAGTCTCAGAGAGACTCCTGGAGAGAGACACATGGTTGCATGGTTCTCTCCCAGGGCTGAAACGGTCTACAACCAGCTCCTGTAAACTGAGCAATCCACCAGAGGAAGCCAGTAATGGTAATCCGAATAATAGGGGAATTTTGACACCCCATATCTAAAGAAAAGTCATAAAATAACTAAAAATTAAGCAGAACTGTTCACAGCCTACCTACCAAAATGCTGGAACAAATCTTAACTGGAGGGGAGTGTCTGTGTAGCCTGCTATGGAGGAGAGGGTGGCTCCACCTCTTTGAAGAATTGTTCCAGCCTACTGGGAGGAGCTTTCTCCTCCCCATGGTACCTGTAAGCTATATTGGATGGTAGAGAAATAGGACTTTGGCTTGTTAGAAACAAACCCCCAAAAATTGTTTATTTTTTTTGTAGGACTAGGTTTTTATTTATTTATTTTTATTATTTATTTTTAAACACAAGCCCTAAGAAAAAATAAAAATGCCCTACTGGCCTAATGCCAACAGGTCATGTTGGCCAGTGGCCACTGTCAAATGTCTTCCTGAGCTGCAACTGCTGTTCGTACTGCTGCTGAGTTGTTTAAGCAGCAGATGATTAGGCAGCTGAAAGGGAATGGGGTCAACAACAGCAGTAACATGGAAGATGGATGAAGAAGGTTCCATTTGCCACGACTGGCTCCAGTGATGCGTCTGAGGCAGTAGCAGCAGAGTAAGTAGCCCCCAGTATTTGTGGAGAAAAGAACAAGTTGGCCATTAAATCTTCTCCACCTGCCACTCCTCCAAAATCATCATGGGTGTGTTATTGGAATATATTCTCTCCCTTGAGAGCAGGATCAGAGGGTTTCCTCAGCAACTGCAATGTACACAGTGTGTGTGTGGTAAATAAAATCTGGAAGCACAACTGTATCCAAACATCATGGCACCTGAAACAAAGTACTGCCGCTGTCACTGTACCCCTTTTCCAGACCCGCTAATGGCACACTACAACTTGCTGACAGTTTAATAGTAATGATGAACCCTCCCTGCCAGAATCCTAGCATATTCAGTGGGATGGAATCTCATCAGATGCTGCTTGATGTACTGATTGAGATTCTCCACCACCACACTGGCACAGTGTACAATGGATAGAGACGAACCGCCACATCCTATCAAAAGAGTGGCTATCATTTGGCGGGGGAGGTAATGAACGAGGAGGATTGACAGATGATGTAGTTACCCTAGAAGGTGATGGCAAGCTACTGGTTTCACTCATCCTGGAACTTCCAGTCTCTGACTGGGTTGTTCTATTCCTCCTCCTCTTTGATCTCCACCTCGCCTCTTGTTACCTTTCTGGTGAGTCAGGGACAGCAAAAGCAGTGCTTGATTTCTGTGGTGGGTGTTTGGCTTTAAAATGTTTGGAGGAAATGCCATGGTGTCTGTGTTTCATGTGTGATATGAGGGCACTTGTGCCAAGGTGTGTTCCCTCCTTTCACCGACTTGTCACAAATTGTGCACAGTGACATTGCTGATGGCTGTACTGTGCCTGCCCCAACAGAAAAATCGTCCCACACCAATGATGACTTCAGAGGGAAGGTGGAGAAGAATGGCCTCTTTCTTCTTGTCCTCCACATTCCCCTTCATTGTCTGTGGCAGCGGATAATGTTGCTGCTACTGCCTCAGAGTCAGCACTGCAACTAGGATCAGGAGTATTGCTACTGCTGGCAAGTGGAACCTGTCCTAGCCCGGCATCACTTGTTGACCCCATTCCCACTGTGTCCATGATGGTCTGTGGCACATTAACCTGCTCAGCATCCTGCTGCCCTTGTATCTCTGCATCAGAAGGAATTAGAGCAGTTGCAAATTCCTCTAATTTCAAGATATCCTTGCTAGTGGTGGTGGTGGTGATGCCCATCCTCGTTCCTGTCTCCCATTCCTTCTTAGTTTCTGCTAAAAAGGCCATCAATGTCTCTTCCACCCCAGCATCACCACCACCATCACCACCACCAGTCCCTACATGCTGCTGCTCTATTCCAGACATACCACTGCTGCTTGGAGGAGGTGACGAGTAATGTGACAGAGGGTCCCCTAATGTCACACTTGCCATTGCCTTTTGACCTGAAGGCAGACTAGCAGAAATAGCAGCAGGCACAGGCAGCTGATCTGTGCTCCTGCTGGTGGTGGTGGTATTAATTCTCAGCCTGCTCTCCTCCCCCAACACCAGTTCTGGCCTCTTCAGGTTCATGTTCCACCTGGACACTGTAGTGAAGAGAAGGGGAGGACTCCCAGGGTCAGGAGAATGGTGTGGGCTCCCTTGACCGCTAGTCTGGATGCTGTAAAATGTTTCCCCTACCACTCCGGCTGCTTCACCATTACTGCTATTACTAACACCAACCACATCAAGTTCAGCCTCAGAGTCTTCCTCCTCAGTCTCACAGTCACTGGTAATATCAGGATATTGTTGATTACCCCCTCCTTCACTCCTAAGGCTAACAAGCTGATGGACCTTAGTACCAGTAGTACTAGCAGTGGCAGGACTGCTTGGGAATGGCAAGTGTGACTTAGGGTCCCTTGCTGTCACACTTGGCATCATTTTCTCCTTCCCCCCTGAGTACTACAAGAAACACTAGCAGCAGGCAAAGTATTGGTGGCAACAGGTACAACACTGGTGGCTGCAGGATCAAAAATGGTGGCACTAGCAGCACTAATGTCTGCAGGATCAGAAACGGTGGCACTGGCAGCAGGGGCAGCACATCTGGCAACAGGTACAACACTAGTGGCTGCAGGATCAAAAAATGGTGGCATTAGCAGCACTAGCAGCTGCAGTTACAGAAATGGTGGCACTGGCAGCAGGGGCAGCACGTCTTGCAGCAAGCACAGGCAGCTGACCTGTCCTGCTCTCACTATCCTTTTCTCCCTCCCTTCCCATTCCCTTTTTTCTCTCATTTCTTATTAAATTTCTCAAGATCCCTTGAGGTGATTTAGGGGGACTGGACAGCATTGGCTAAGTATTGCTAGTCACTTCCTCCTCCTCCTCCTCAGACTCAATGGACACATAATAAGGGTCCTTCCAGTTCCTCTTTTTGCGGCTCATAGTGATAGGAGTCACTATGAGCCTCTCCTGCTTCATTTTTTGCTAAATAATCACAAGAGAACAGCACAACACTTCTATCTTGCTCTGTAGCTGCTTCTATTGTGTCTGCCTTCAGTGAAAACATCACGTTTTTATAGCGGAAGTGCGAAAACAATGTAAATCAATGGCCAAAAACTTTTAAGCCATTGAAAAAAAATGGCGAAAGATGCAAAAACTTTAACCGCTAGTTTTAAATCGGATTTTCCAGCGAAAAAGCGGATAACAACGTGGTTTCCATGAAATTTCCCACGGGAACACAGTGACAACTTTCGTCCACCCCTACAAGCTTGGCCAAATTTTATCCCAAATACACAACCAAAACCTCAGCTTGAAAAAAAATAAATAAATAAAATAAAATATTATATATATATATATATATATATATATATATATATATATATATATATATATATATATTTATATATTTTTTTTTTTTTTATTTTTTTTTTTTTTTTTGTTATGGACAATGTACACTAATATATATGATATCACTTGCTTGTGTCCTTTTAGCTTCCTTTTGTAGTTAGTCCAGCATGTGGTCATCATGTGCTCTACACTTTAGTCTGTGTGTATAGGATTAGTAGTCACTTGAGGACAGTGTTTAACTGAATTTGTATATAGTTAACCAGCTATATTATGCACGTTTTGTAATTTAAATATATATTATAGATGTGTGGGATTTTTTTTTTGGAGTATTGCTTGTATTACAATAAGCACCACCTGTTATTAGACAGAAATGGTCATCTTTAAAGGGATAGTAATACTTCGTTTTAACTTTATTTTATTTTGTAGGCATTAAAAAAAACATGAAGAATGATATAAGTCTTATCTCTCAAACCTTTATGGTTTATGAGATATTCACAAGCAAAGTTCCCCTCCTGCCCCTTTTACCTAGTGTAAGCCATCTCTTCTCAAATGTGAGTCTGGTTGTATGACAGGACAGATAACAGAAGGGGTCAATTTTCTTTGTATGAAAACAATGAAAGCCCTCCCCCCCCCTTGACAAGTTTTTCAGCTTTTTCCATTATCTTAATTGAAGATTGTCCCTCTCTGCAGTCTACCTGGGCATCTCCCTTCTGATCTGGTTGAACAGGGGAGGGATACTTTGTTTGTGAATATCTCTTAAACCATAAAGGGGCTAAGTTATGCAGTTCTTATTTTGTATAGCTCATATCACCAAAGTACACACTAAAGATCACACAGATCTCCTTTACAAAAGGCTACAGTCTAGATGCCACTGTAGTTGAGAACTTTATCAAAGGTTTTTATCTGAAAATTTTACCATAGACTTCAATGTGCATCTGTTAGAGAAAAGAAGCAAAATAGATATCCACAGCACTTCGTTGTCATTCATAAAAACACTTTCTTTAGTACAAAAAATTGAACACAGAACACCTGAGGGTCATAGTCTATGACCCTCGGGTTTTCGGTGTTCCATTTTTTTTATTTAATTTTTTTTTAATAAAGAAAGCGTGTTTTATGAATGACAACTGAGTGCTGTGGATATTTATTTTCCTCCTTTGGATCTTGGATGTGTCTGCTCATCCTTCTGCATTGCACCGTGTTGCTGTTCCACGTTGGTGGGCGAGTGAATCTGCACTGTGTCCTAGTCTGGTGCCACTTGCTGTGAACGATTGCCATCCGTTAGAAAAAACCAGGGATACCATTTAAAGTGACACTAATGTCCCATAACAAATTCTTCTAGTTTTGTAGAGGTTAAACTAAGTTATGCAGTACAGAACCTGTCTCAAACTGCTATGGTTTGCGAGATATTCACATTGAAAGTTCCCCCTCCCTTTCTCCTGACGTCTGCACTGTGCTGACAGCAGGAGATCCCGGTCTGGGGACCAGGTGGCGGCTCTGCAGCAGATCCAAAAGTGTTATTTAACCCCTTAAGGACCGGCCAAGCATGCACACATCGGTCACTT